>CM073595.1:75473654-76889904 GCA_037074705.1 Zhengitettix transpicula | reverse complement strand
GGTAAATTTTATTTTTATTTTAGATTTCGTACATGTCTGTTTGAATATTTTAAATATCCAAGGCAGTTGAATTAACTAATTTTTGAAATTGTTAGTAATAAGTTTCTCACAATACTACGACCACAATAATTTTGGCGCTCTGTACGTGAGACCGAGTAATTGTTTCTGAAATATTCTGGTAGATGATAATAATTTGAAAACTGATCTTTAACAATAATTTTTGCAAGATTGTGTGATTTTGGAATTCAACTGGCTATTGGTGTTTATTATCGTGGTTCCCCTTCTATTTCGCTTATGAATTTTGCTTTGTTGACGGAGTCGAAACCGTCGGTATTTATATGAGGTTACGATAACCCCCCCCCCCCCGCAGACCGTCACTATATATATATAATTTTAAATGATAAATTTGAAATAATTAATTTGAAACGTTTTTAGTTCGTAATTATGTTTCCAGCAATTCGGAATAATTTATAATTCGACCGACAGAACGCGCTTTACATTTTTCTCAGTTCCTGATTTAGATTAATTATAGTTTGTGACGGAAACTAGATGACATGATCCATGTTCTCTTTGACTTGGCTCAACAATGCCTTGAATACGTTGGCAAGTTGAGATTATTTTCTGGTTTACGTATATTTTGCTTTTAACAACACTAAAAAATATTGTTTTTAAATGTGCTCAATTGTATTGATAGCAGGTGTTAGACTATCCGGTATCTCCCATTTGGTAGCGGTAAAAGTAACGGTCCTAGGAGTTAACGACGTACTCGTACGCTGTGTCGTAACACTTCGATACGATTTGAGACGAATACATTACTAGACAGGCCATTGTGCATGTGCAGTACAACCTGCTGGAGATGCGCTGCAAATGTACAATTCTTGCTGTACGGTTTTCCGATGATGTTACTGCAATGATTTACTCACGAGACCAAGAAATAGAAATTCTAACAGACATATTTACAACTGCAATAAGCGATTAAAATGTCTATAATCGTATCTTACATTGTTAACTCCTAAGCGGGAACTTTCACATAATTTCCAAAATTGAGATTTTCTTTCGATTGTAGCTTAGTGAAAACCTGAACCATATGTTATTTTTTAATGTTGTTAAAAATATTATTGTGAACAATATTTCTGATATTAAATTCCTAGATGCCAAAAACTGGTATATCGCGTGTTGCATAAATCGTCACATTTGTGGGGCTGTTACAGGAAACTATCAAATTGCTAATCTTTTCTGGCAATAGTCATTTTGCCAGATTTTCTCAAACAGAAGTAGAAGCATATATTCTTAATAAAATGACGGATGAGTGGTTATCACACGGTATTCATTATACTGCGGAAATGTTTACAAAGTCATCAGTTCTCTCGTGAAGCGTTATAGAAAGTTATTTACGTAATCTTCAATCACATTAATCAGTTCGTTTGTTGCTCCTGTTTGATCGCTTCTGTTGCATTTTAGCGACAGGGACGGAAAGCGTCTCATCAGAATTCAGGGCAACACTTACGCCCATCTCTTTAAGCTTCTTTGTGTACAGAGTCATCGTCGCTTTGTTTTGAGCTCGTCGTGCCTCGTCAAGCAATCCCTCTGCAGATTTCAAGGACAATTAGTTGCTATCGCCAAAATAAGCACGAGCGTGTCTTGGAATGTTGCTAGAGAACTTTAAATCAGCTGTAACAGAGTTATGCAAATATAATGTCAACGTGTTTCATGAAGATGTTTATCTTTCTAAGAGGCAAACACATTGTGGTAAAATAATTATTTGCGTACAACAAGAACAGATGTTCCATATTTATCATTCTTGGTGTCGAGTGGATTCGTTCGCCGTGTTACTGGAAATGGTCTTGTTTGGATTTTTCATCGTAGACTGGCAAACAAACGATTATTTCAAAGTCTCGGAAGATATTTCTAACATTTTCATTAATAAGACGATATAATAGCTACCATAACCCCGCAAAAGTTAAATTACTTAAAACAAAACTTGCCTACGAATTAGTAATAAAATTCTTGGGGGTTATTGTATTTACTTCGAAAATTTCATTACTGCCACACTGACTTCCCCTTTAAATTTTTACAACGTTGCAACGTGAAAACTCTCAATGATATTTCTTTCCGGTTGCTAGACAATGTACGTTTTCATTCGATGGCCACAGAAATACAAAACATTGCACCCTACCTGATATAAAAAGGTTGAGTACATATAAAATGGAAGTTTCATCGACTTTGCTACTAATCCATGTGCCTCGGCTGATTACAGATTTCGTGATATTAATAGCTCCAGATTCTCTCGAAACAGGTTTTCTTAGCTTAGCAATTAAACTTGGCAAGGTGTAAGCGAATAGACTGGCCTGATGTGTTCCCAGAACTGACAGCTTCTGTTATATATTATGTTGAGCTCGAGACACATGAGTAGAACTGTCCTAAACTGCTGAATTTGATCTTTTCTGTGCCAAATTCAAATTCTAGTTAGAGGACCACTACGTTTCCTTACCAACTATTAGAAATAACTTATCCAGTGACTTGACTTTACAAGAATGATCTTATTGGTTAAATTTTAAGGGCTGCACAGGATCCGTAGTTAAAATTGCTTTCATCACACAAAGGGCTCCAACCTTTGTCGTCAATTATTTGTAATTTTATATCAAAATAAAGTAACTAAATATTTATGCGAGAACAGTGCAAAAAAATGTAATACCGGTTGGGATTTATATTTGATGACTTTATTACCTATAATTACCTGTTAAATAAACCTAATGAAAATAAGTTGTACGTATATTTTGATAAATTAATTGTAATGAAAATCGCCGATTCCCCAATATCGACATTTTTCATTTTTGAACTTGAAATTAAGTTACTGTCTCGTGTGTGGGAGCAGACGGGCTTGAAATATAAAGTCTCTGCAAAAAATCTGAAGATTAAAAAGTTTGTATCATAGACCTTCATGTTCTAAATTTTCTATTAACTTATTATGTAATTTCATTTTTAAAGAAATATCATGCCTATGGAAAATTTGAAAATGCGTAATTATAACAGACAAAATGATTGTAAGCTCCAAGAAAATTATTTAGTTGATTAAAAGTTTGAGTTTACTATTTTGTAAAATGTACTTTACAGTTCACAAAATTTTAATTAATTGATGACTTAGGAAAAAACTTTATATTTATCTGCCAAAAGTAAGCTAGATAATATATATAATTTCTTGAATATTTTGGTTTGATCTCAAAATCTTGTAATAAAACGTACTGTATACTCGTAATGCTCATAAAAACGAACCTTCTATTTGCACGGTTTGTTTTGTACTTATGCGTCATATTTATCTTCAGTGAGTGCTTCAAATAATGGAACCGCTAATGACTTTCTTTTTTCTATGATAAACCAAATAAATCGTTAATCTTGAAACTCATTTTGCTTGAATGAAACGTCACGCGTTTTACGTTCGTTCTCAGAACACATATTTCATACTTGAGCATTTGTATGCTGTTACCTTCTACTCATTTTCTAAAAAAAATATAAAAATAATTGCATGTTTAACGTCAACAACCTTTAATGATGCTAGTAGTTGATATGTGTCTGTACTTGGCGCCAACGCTATTAACTCCGACAATAATTATACTCTTGCTCCAAGTCTATTTCCCCAAGGGCTATTTAGCACAAAGCAATTGAATTTTTAGCGGTGACAATTCCTGAACCCTACCTTCACTAAAAATTAAAATATTAGTTCATTAAATCTTTAATTGGCTGCTTTGGGGCGAACTAACATTTTTAAGAATAGTATCCGTATAGAAAAATATTAGCTTTTTCTTTTTCTTCTTTCCTGATTTACATAAAATAAAAAGATATCAGCACTGACGTAAATGGTCTTAAACTATTCTATGTTTCATCAACGGAGTGTTTTTTTAGAAATGTAATAAATTTTTTTGAAATATTTTGAGTTTAACTTATTCCAAAGATAATAATATATATTAACGTAAAATAAATAATGACCTACCTTGGTGTAGTCGGTCTTTCTTATAGTAATAAAAAAAATTTTTAGTATATTCCTAAATGACTTTACTTTTAATGATCTCGTAAACCATAATCAATTTTTGTTTGTTTACTTTTATATTATATAAAGGCTTTCTACCTTTCATAAATATTTTACGGTGATACAGTCTTATAACACATGTTATAACTTATTTCTTTTAATTCCACATTTCAGGTTCGAAGTTTTTTCCATTGAGCTAAATTCTCTATACCTATGTTTGATTATTAGCTTTATAATTCTTTGGATATGAATTACGGACATGGTTGTTTGTTCTGGACATTGAATACGTTCTCTCTTTCATGGTCTGCTTATTCAAACCTACAATTCACACACTTGTATGTCTTATTATTTAACAAACTGAATTGAAGAATTATATCCATTAAACATTTCAAAACTTTATTTATCGAGGCATTTGATAGGATGAAAAATTAGGTAAAAGGCTACGTCTTAAAGTCTGCAGAAGGACAACTGTGGAGAGACTCCTTTAAAGATTTGAAATGTACATCTGTACGAGTTTCTAAATACGATCAACTGATTACAGTCTGTATCGCATCCAACATCTTATTGCCGACCTGTCTAGTTAGTAAGACGCATTGTTTCGTCTAGATACGAATCTCATTAGATCAGTCCACAATTCCTTGTAAATGTGAACTGAAGCCGGACCAATTATAATAAGCATCATCTCAAAGAACATCTCACATTTTGTCTATTAGTAATGTACCCGCAATTATATATCTATGATTCATTCTTTAAGAATGCATTCATATAATTTCATGTCGTCGTAAAAACTCTTGCAACGCTGAAAACGAACGAAACATATTTTCAAGGACTTTCAATCCAAAAAGAAAATAAAAATTAACGATTTGTAATTATTTTATAAAGTTTGTGGCAAATTGTATTGTACTGCACACAGAATCACACTGAATCAGTTTCGTGGAAATTAAATAAAGTAATTAGTTAGATGAACGCTTCGACAAGTCACATAAACGTTGCTCATTAGTGACAACCACACTCATTGTAATTTAAAACCATATTTATCCAATGCTGGTACGGTACAAACGTTGTCTTATGGAAATTACTTCAACCTAATAATTTTATTATTAAATTCAATCGAATGAACGAAATATTATTTAAATTCTATATAATAATGCAGTTGTGACGCAAAATATTCCAAGATAATTTGATAATAAAATTCGGTAATAGAAAATTAATAGCGTCTAAGGATACTTTATTTATTCAAGATTTATTCAGTGTACTTGTCTATAAATTATTCAGCAAGCTCTCCAGCATGAATAATCAGCGTCATCAATCTAAATAACCTTACGTCGTTTCAATGTATCCTATTGCGTGCCATTAATGCAAATAAATCAAGAAACTAGTAATTACACAGCCTTGACGCGAGAAAACTAATCCACAGTAAAATATTAATAACTTTTTGAATCGAAAACGAGAGAAATTATTATAGTTAATACATGGCATGAACGTAGCCAGTAATTGGATTCTCATCAAATTATTAAAAAAATACGTGTTGATATTTGTATAATACACATGAAATATTCTGTAGGTTATGCGTAAATTCTAAACTGATGGCATGCTTGACGCGAAAAAGGTTCTTATCTAATAATTACAAGTTCTTCTTTATAAAATTACTCGAGAATTAAATATCTTCCACTATCTTCGTTTGGAGTATCTTGAAAACTAACGAGATGAGTTAATCGAGAAAAAAATCGTCGACAAGTAAATTACCTCAGGATTCAATTGAATCTTGATTTCCTTTCTTGGTAAACATCAATATAAAATTATTTGGTATGAACGAGTCACCATATTTGATGTTAGCGAGCAAGCTGTTTATTCAACAAATGGAAATCACTGACAGCTACTAAATTTCAGTGTCGTACCGAAACGGAAGAATTAATTACAAACACACGAACTCCTTAGAAAAAAAACATCCATAATCAACGGAAGGAGAATGTCAAACAAATAAATAATTATTTAGAAATAACTAATGTAAATGTATTTCAATAGACATCCAACATTTTTGTAGGGAAATACTCGGGAAATGATAAAGAAATTCTGAGCTGTACGCTATTTGTATCTAGAGGGAAACTGGAATAAAATTACATTTGTGTGGTGAATCTTGATTTGGTCCAGGAAAGACGATGCTTATCCGATCTTATAGATAAGTTCTTTAATAGATTGAAGCGGGTTGTAAATGACTGCAGAATCATTTTAAAGGACTTTGGGATAAATCTTGATTCTGTAAATGATAGTCAACTGATTATTTTTACTTATTGTTCTTCAAATATTTAATTGTTATGTTACACTTATTCTATCGTAAATTGTTCGTCGCTATTTTTGCCGTACTAGCCGGCCACCGCCTCCGCCATTTCTTCATCGAATTTATTTGGTGAGACGACATTGTGAAGGTCTGTGTCCGTCATTGGGCTAGGTCGGGAAAACAATGCGGGAATGGGTATTCAGCAGTAAGTTGGTTTGGGGAGAACCAGTTTTCGAGACGATAGGAGCGCCGCCTGCAGTCGGCGAGTGTCTGTCGTGCGGCGAAGTCGAGTGAGTGCGAAGGAAGGGTCCGGGACCGAGACCGGGACCATGGCGTAGCATGCTGTCGAGGGCTCAGTCATGGCCGCTGCTGCCCGTGCCCAAGCCTGTGCAACGACGGATCATCTGGCGCCACTACTACACGGAGGGCGGCTGGGGCTGGGTCGTGGTGGTCTGCGCCGCCCTCGTGCATCTGCTCGCCTCGGGGCTGCAGCTGAGCGCGGGGCTGCTCCTCCAGCCCGCACTACACACCTTCGCCGCGGCGCCCCTGCTCACAGGTGACGCCCACCCTCCCGCAGGTCACGGTCCGACAAAATAACCCTGCTAAAGTACATTACATAAAATATTAACTATATTTTTTAAAAGTACTTCCCGTCCTATACGTCACCCGAAGGCCAATTTTTGTTTTAAAAGATAAAAGTTTATCTATTTGTACTTATAATGTTAATTGCTTAGTAAAAGAATCAGATGTTGCTAAGAAGCAAGAATATAACGTATAGTATTTTCTATAAAGAAATAAATTATACAATTTCAATTTTCATAAAAAAGACGTTCAATGCGACACGTAATATAACAAGTCTATCTAAATGCATGCAATTTAAGTTACTGAAAATCAGAGTAATGTTAAAATACCTTGTATTATACACCGAAAAGAGACTTGCTTTAGATTAATTCCTAAATACAAAAATCAGTGACACTATTACTTGGCAATTACGAAATTATAAGACAAAAATTTAACAGTCTTACTTTCCACTTCTTCAAACTTCTCGAAAATTGAAAAGAAGTAGAGTAATTTTGATTTCATGTACTCTGTTTTCCGGGATACTTAACAGGAAAGTATCTATTCTTTTGAATTATTGACACGTTAGGATTAGCAGTAGCCAGGTTTGAAAATTTTTAAATATGTAGAGTTACCATTAACTGCACTGTATAGAAATATTTTGGCTTTTCTAACAAAACTGTATTATTTATCGTGACCTTATTTGAAAAATTGCATTGTTTGTAAGGAGGGCCGAATTTACAAAAATTGCATTTATTTTACTTATTGACTTTAAAAATAAGGTCAGAAAATTAATAATTCGTCAGATTCTCAGTCAAAAAATTCAGAATGATTACAATATGGCAAATGAATCATCGTAAATTTAAATTGTCGTCCCGACGTCCTGGAACTGCCAAATATGAATATATATGATGTATCAATATAATTTATTATTCAAATAATTTCTGAAAACCGTCATGTAATATGTTAGTTTGAACGTCACCTTTAAGGTTGTGAATTCTCAAACTCTGTAAATTCCCATAAAAACGAAAGGTAAATAGCATCCGACCTTCATTAGCTCTGTGGCTTTAAAGGGCAGCCAGTTTTTAGATGACTCGTCCACCTAAATCAAATTCTTTATTTACATAACTTCCGTACGAACCTAAAGCATTCAGAAGTTTACTATAATAAATATTTATTCCCAAAAATATTTTATTTCGTTTTAGGCAACGTACCTAAAAGAGAATTAGGGTTACGTTATTGTCCTCACCATTTTACAGTCTATATTATTCTGTAAATGTTTCGAGTCAAGAGGGCAGTCTTAATCTCCAAGCAGCTTAATGAGCAGATGCGAAACTACTTTGTCACTTCTGTGAATTTAAGTATTGTGCATACGATGTCTATCTAAGTATGAACATTTACTATAATTTCGCATTAAGTTTCTCGTTTGCTAGAACGCACATTTTATTGTGTCTGTTTAAACTTTCGAACGTAAATTTCTTGACTTATCTTGTAGGTTTCCATTCCTTGTAAATCGCTGTCCGGGAAAGTAACTATTAAGATTTCAACGAGGCATTAATTCAATAAAAGATGTTTATGCGTCACGGGTTACATAAAATAATATTTTCCTGCAACATATTTATTACTTCCGAAATCAGTTCCTTGTAAAGGTTATTCCGTTCACTTGGAAAGTTTCCTTATTGGATACTGCACTTCCGTTGTATCTGAACATAAACAGAAGTATGTATTTTCAATTGAATCAACAAAATACTTTAAAAGTTATAATTAATTGTATTTTTTACTTGAAACTGTACATTCACATTTCAGCTCGTAATGAAATTATAGACCGTTAGGTTAAAACGATCCCAATTTTGAAAATGAGATTCATGAGAGAAATTATCCAATTTGTAATTTATCAATAAAAATCAGCAGCGAGAATAATTCTGAGTTTTCCGTTGAATGTCAATCCTTGCGAAGTAAACTAAGAACTATAGCAATTTCCGTTTTTGGATGAAACATATTATACAAACTCTTTCTAGATGAGATTTGTTTAACTATGGCATTATTCATCCTTTGTTTAAAAGATATTAGGTATTTCACCTCTATATTACATTTAAAATACGCGTCGTATTTCTCTTCTGTGGTTGTTTCCGTAGGTGAAAAAGGTCGTCGGAAAAACAATTTTTTTCCTAGAAATATCGTTGAAAATTCACGGGAATAAAGATGATGTGTGTAATGAGAACAGTAAGTATATTAAATTGGTTTAATGAGTGTGATTGTGAAGGTTACACACGACACATCCAATTATGTGTTCGTATTCGATTGTAGGTATAATTAAAATTCATGAGCTTCGTTCGGACGTCTCGTTGATGTTGCAGCTTTGTGAAGATTTCTGTGAGTGCTGCTCTGTTGATGTCGCGTTATAGACGTAGTAACAGTTTGCATTCATTTCAGGGGCTCTCTCTGATAAACAGAGCTGTTATCCGCGCAATTAGCTCTTAATGAGGTAAATTTTTAGTTGAACCGCTTGTCTGTTCACGCAAATGTATTTCTGTGCTCATTCCTGGTAATGGAGTTGTAAATACTGTACGTTTACGTTTGCCATTCACACGGTAGCTACGAGTAGGGCCTAAGTAATCGACTCATTTGCTTATCCACTGTTTACAATTTGTAAAACATTTTGTAAACATTAAACATTATTTTCTCTTCGATCAGTTACATTAAGTTAATATTTGCAAATTTATTTAGCACGCATAAGAGAATTATTATTTTTTACTTACCACTAATTTTTCACCTGTTATAATTAATGATACGCAATCATATGTACAAGTAATGATTTTAATTATTCATGTGAGTTTCATCTTTCGCACGCTACTTTTTTCTAGAATTAATGAGCAAATTAGTCACACACCTCAAGTCATGTCCAGTCATTTGTGTACCTCATACTCATTAAAATTCCCAACGCCATATTGTAATAAAGTAGGAAGCTGACAAATTGCATCACACGGCAGTCAGGAGCTGTACGACAATCATACTTCATTCTTTCCATGGACATTAATTAACATTCGTTGGAATATGAATGCGATTCCCCTTCTATGCCATCTTCAAGACACTATACGTTGTTTTCAGTTTGGTACTCCTTATTGTAAATCCCAAAGTATTGGCCAAAATATTAAATCATAGATACTTCAAAATTCTGGTGAATGTGATATTGGAATTTATTTTGTTTTAAATGTTCAACTTTTTAACATTTTGAATTGTTATTCGACATGCCAACTGATATCATATGATTAATTTACGTTTAAACCGTTAAAATCGTTATAATGTACAGTAGTAAACTTCATTAGCTAATTTCTGCATGTGCAGTGACGATTTTCTACTTGTGGAAGACTGAAATTTTACTAACAGTAAAGTTAAATGATACTCTAACAAGTGTTTAAAGTTATCTCTTGCCCTCATTTTATTATGAATAGATAACGTGGTCAAGTGTTCCCAACCAGATCTTCAAGTAGGCTTCTTCGTGACAACAGAACCTGTTAATATTTTTGTGAAGGTATATGAACTTTAAACACGGTTTCAATTATTGAATATGAACATACAAAATTGTTCCTGAGTAAAATTCCATGCTTTAAGCAATTTACGGTTTTATTATAAATTTCTTCAAAGATTACTTATCAACTGATAACACGACCTCCTTATTAATGTGGAATTTTCTTGAAATAAAATCCGATTTCAAACTTCAATTAAATATGCAATGCAATCGCAACAGGTTTCATCGTAGCCCGTTGGATTTATTACTTACTTGCTGCTCTGATATCTAGATATAAATTAAATATAGTAATTACAACTCATACTTTCTTGTGCGTATCATATAAACAAAATTAATTTGATTTATTCTGCTATAAATACTTTGCTGCAATAAAATTGAACTTATTTGATTTTTCATACTATTTTTCTGATTTTGTCTCATTAATATTAACGCTCACTGATTTACAACTTACTGGAAAAGAAACGCATTAAATTTAGATTTATAAGTTCACTTTAAATTTGCAAGAAGTTCTTCTTTAGTATGGATATAAAAAAAATTGGACTTACATCCTGCATTAGTTATAATCTTTACACAATTTATTATCACAACTATTCAGATCCTATAATACTAATCATCTAATACACCTATAACTTATCCACTGTTGTACAAATTTTTAAATACTTTGTTCATAGAAACAAAATTTATAACGTAGTTTACCAATTAAAATGCAATGATTGTTCATACATATACATAGGAAAACTAAAAGAGCAATCATTACCAGAATTAGCAAACATAGACAAAACATTAAGATACCACATGATAAATTATCTGTCACTTTAGACACCTCCCATATATTCAACTGGAATAATCACTAATCACTAAACTTTCGATAAAGACGGGAATTATATGTCTAGATCAGTTTCAGAAATTCTACATATTAAGTATAATACAAATTGTCTCGTATCAAAAACCTACACTGATTTATTAAGTAACTTCAAACATTTTACACTATATATATAATCAGTATGCACTAACTTCTTTGGAAAATTATATATATAATTTTTAATCTCTTTATTGTTAACCTGATGGTGGTCTACATTAGGAGAGAAACGTTTTTTAATAGAATTTTTTTAGATCGCATTAAAATGACGGTGTTGTTAAATTAAATTCATTTGAAGTATAATTTTTTTATTGGCTTTCAAGGCCTTATTAGCAATTATCATCCATTATTCAGTGTTGCGTGGATTTAATTATTTTGAAAGGTTATAGATATTACTCCCTAATTGATTCCAACCAAAATTTCCTAACTATTTCAGGCATTAAGTACAAACGGAACTTTCTGTGTTTCAAGTATTATGTCACTATTTCTTACACTACGTGTTAACCCATAACGATGGCATAACAGCTCAAGTGATGCCTTTTGTGTGTAGGATTTTGCTGTACCCTGGTTCCTCTAACTAAACTATGTCTAAATATAATTAATATAGTAAGCTACTGTTAAACAAAAAATTGTTGAAGAACCGGGTGATAAAACTATCTATTTGATGGAATAAAAATCACGCCGAATGCAAAAGAAAATACTTTCATTGCTTCCTTTGTTAGCCTACTAATGTGTGCATGACCCGAAAGTAAAGCAATATCTACATAGATACACTATCGTAATACGTGTAGAGTGACCTCATATGAGTCTACTGATATTATTTTGTTTTAACGTAATTAGTTTTGCAAGAGCAAAGGTGCTAAGAGTATTCAGCTGTTCTAAATGAATTGTGACGCAAGACCGGGATGTAGTTCATTACTTAAGAAAATTACGTATTTTCTGTATGCTTTTGGATAAGTCTCCAAAGTTGTGGGACAGAATATGACCATATACGTTATATTTAGTACTAATGACACAGTATTTACGAATTATGCACGTATGCATTTATTTGTCGTAACGAGCTGTTTTTAAACATTTTTGAGATAATACAACTACTGTGTAAAATTACCAATTAACTGTCTAAGGATAAGATAAACGTGTAAAAATTTTATCTATGTATGTTTATGTGTACGGGAATCGGTTTTCTTGAATATAGTCATAAAGTAGTTGAATTACACACCGTGAAGAATGGCTAACTTGTAGTCCCTTGACTTTAGTTTTCTGTGTTCTACAGTAAAATTTACATTCTCCGTACATGTTTTCTAGTTATCTCGTTGACGTTTGTGTCAGTGTCGTGTGCTGCTCGTAACAAGCGTCCTACATAGGCTAGTAATTGTACTTGAATCTAGGTTCTTTTGTATGAGAAACGGTTGCCTGAGGAGCTATTTATCACGAGCGCTCTAGATTTAGTCATAAAGCAGATTAATTACACGGCTGGAAGAGTGTCTTCTCCGTACGTGTCCGCCGGGGCAGCTAATGGCGACATTTGTCATCTCGTGGAACGGCGTGGCCGTGTAAGGCAAAGCAGGACCGTTCCGTTCCCTTCCTTCCAGCTATGGATCACAACTCAAAACTCAGCTATCAATACAACTGATCAGGAGTTTTCAGGCTTGGAGGTCAGAAGTATAGGCCTCCAGCCTTTCAATCCCCCTTGTTTGTATTTACTTGATGCAGTCTAACACAGAAATCTTCATTTACTCTCCAATTCCATTCCTTCTACTTTACAGGAAGACGAACCCAAAATTTTACTTACATTTCACTCTTCTATTACGTCTTCTGCCTTTTATCTTACCTAAGTTTTGTCAAAATCAGGTAATGAATTGCCAAATAATATGTGTTAATTACTAAAATAACGTCATGTGTTTGCAAAATATAAATAATGTAAATTTTTTTTAATTTTCAAAGACCTAGTTAGCAATAGAAAAAATAAAGTGATCGTAAGAAACCATCCACCGTATTTACAAGCAATTCTGTTCCTTCGATCTCAGTTTCCATGCCATCGATACGCTCGCCACTTTTCTGAAGAAGTATCCTTTTACGAGCTTCTTCGGCGAAACCTTAGTCAGTTAGTCGACGCTATTTCAAACTTCAATTGCATGATTAACAGAAACTAAGAATACGTTCACCCAACTTTATTAAAAAGTCTCTAAACATAAGGCGTTTCTTTTAAATAATAGGGATCTGATAAGTATTGCGACTGTACAGAAACATCCTCCGCAGGTTTTACAAAACGTGACATTTATTGAACGTAGTTTTAAACGGATTATTGACTTATTAAACCATATTCTAAGTGTTTTTTAATTCAATCCTATTAACATATTTTTTGGAAGCTAATAAAGTTGGTGTATTCATTATGAGAATTCTAATAAGGGTAAGTTCTGAGTCACGCTAACTTGCCTTAAAGTTTCGCGTACTTCCATTTATTACACTACGGTACGGTTTATTATAACCCAAACAGATATTATCAAATCGTCTAGCTGTAGACGTTCCACAACGTGGAGTTAAAAATAATCATGGATCTATAGATTTTTGTAGAGGAAGAAAATGCATTAGTTGGCACGTGAATAGTCTTGTATTTTTGTTTTGAAGTCGACTAAGGCGAAAAAGTGGCTTAATTAAGTACTAAATAAACCAAAAAAAAGAGTAAAACTGATATAGACAATTTTTCAGTGTAAAGAGCATGCAAATGTTTCGTGGACATACTGTGGCGTAGATGTATGCAAGGTTATGTTGCGAATTGTGATTTTTTTTAGTTTTATCAATAAAAAATTGGTTTATTATAATTATTACGTTTGTATAAGTTCCGCCAAGATATATTAATTGCTGGAAATAAAAATAATTAATCATTGGAATATGTTATCTGTATAATCCTTTGTGAAATGTTTTATAGTGAGAAAGAAATACAGTAACGAAATACATTGTTCTAAGATTATATTGTGAATTAGAGTTTGAGGCACTTCTTCATGCCGCGTGATAAACTGTAAAGTAGATAAATGTATTGGGAAGGGGTGCCTCTAGTCTACAATTCAATAAAATTGGGATGACCAGGAAATTCGCCGAAATTTCTATTAACAATGTAGGTTAAGATATGAAAGAGTCGGTGAAGATGTTCGTGAACAGAAAATAAAATAACAGTGTGGTCGTATTACATATACTATAGAAAAGACAAATTATCGTATCAGATTTCGAGACCTCAGAATTATTTTTCCCAGCAAATCCCCGTTTAGTACGAATTTATAGTTTCAGTTCTAGACCATCTCGAGTATTAACAAAGATATACGGATAATTATACGCTTTAAAACATGGTAGGAATATTATAAGGTTTTTGATCTCTTTAATAGAGATGTAATTTATATTTCGAAAATCAAGAGTAGCAATCATGATCATCTATAAATTTTGAATAAGCTAGATATTCCTATTTCTTTTCTCATTAAAGAAGTTTTGTTTATGCGACAGGGGTTTGTAATTTTCGGGGCGTGGTAACGTGTTACCCGAACAGTCGTGGCTTATTATTTACGATATGAGGTAATAAAGGTTCCCCGTTCGCCCATAGCATTTGTAGATGGTATTCGCCGGCTCTCAGCTCTAATTAACCTAAATACTGACTTAACCTCGCCACTCAAACGACGAGCAACATTACAATCGGAAATAAACTGCGGATGATAAAATATAGGATCCCGTAAAAATATTAGTTGAAACAGCAAACACAATTATACTAATCAACTGAATATGACTCGCTGATGGAGGTTTCTGGTTTCATGTTCTAAGAACTTTTAATTTAAGATTGCTAACGAACTCCTTTTGTAGCTTTTAAAGTGCGTCACATTTTGTATTAAAATAGTTTCCGGAATAATTTTAATATTTTATAATTACAGTTTAAACACATATAAATGTTTATGTAGAGAATTATTTATATTCTAAGGCTTACATAATGGTCGGTAATTAAAAGTTGTCCAATCTACTGCTGCGAAAAATATGTGAAGACTTTCCACCTCACCACCAGTTTGGGTTTCGACAAAGAACTGTTCTACCGTATTCCATGGTATTAGTCAAGAATTCACAACTACTGCGAAAGTTTTTAAATATATCTAACAATTATACGTTCTTGATGAAAATAAATGAGGAAAGGTCTAAAAGTATTTTCCAAACACATGAGTAAGATGACTGCATTCACCTTTCTCTCTCATATGTACATGTTCACTGGTCTCCTGTCTCTGGAATATTTGCCTGGGAAATGCTCTTTTCTACTGTTGAATACTTCCTATTTTGCCATCGAAAATGTTGAGACCAACAATATAACCTTTCTAACAAGTTATTTTGTGCAAAGCTTCTGTTTGGAAGTATTGTCATAATTATTTTTCACCTCCTTTCAATTATTGATGTTCATAAATTCATAAGTTATTTTGACGGGAAAAATTTTCAAGAATGTCTCTAAACATTTTAGCACAGTTTCCGCTCACCAGGTTCCTTTCTCCAAGTTCGTGAGCGATTGGTCGTCAACCACGTTATTTATTACTACATGTATGTAAACTTTACTTACTGGTACTAGATGTACCACTACACCTCACTGGATCATGTTACAAAGCATTTAAGCACCTTACACTAGATTACGGTAATCAATCGTCCACCAAAGCCTGACTGGAATAATTTATCTGAATATTTCCCGTACAACGTTTTTTTTTTCTGTGGAGTTTATTACTTTCAACTTTTAAGTCGTGTGTTGCAGCCATATTTTCGTCTAATTAAAGTGAGCTAACTTACGAGACTTACTAAGGAAATTTTGGCTGTTGAATTTTTGTACGTGACAATTTGGGAGAATAAAACTGTTAAAATATTCAATGTAGCCCCTCGCTGTAATTGGCATTCCAGTCTGACCTCGCACTGTAATAGGCTTGCTCGCTCTACGGAATAATAAATCACCAGGAACTATCTCCGCGAAACTTAATTTTGGTGTTTCTCGCCTTATTAAATAGCAAGTGCCTCGTCACATTTTAAAGTTTTGATATGTGAACAGCAGCGGGTTTCTTAAGAAACGAAAAAAATTAATATAGTGCCGGACTTAAATCGCGTAATTTCTTTAAATATCCTTGTTCAAATTTAATCTATTTTATTCTGGTATTTAAGATATATTATGAATATGACGATCATCTGGACAACACGAACGTTCGTGAGTGTGAATTGTGTCGTCCTTTTTATCGCTGACTATCCCACACCTCCTAGCAGGGGGCAGCCTATTAAGATGACTATAAGGCTGTAATGACGATGTTTTGAATGGCGCGATTTCACGGTCCGGAGTGGTTGAGCGTGTGAACCTGAACGGCTCCCGTGCTCTGTCCAAGTTTGCTCGAAACTGCCAGCAAGGGAACGATAAGTGGAACCCGCTAATGACTTAACGAGCCGTAAAACAGCTGTGTATAACGTGCAGCTCGTAAAGTGCGTTCTTCACATGCTCGCCGCACTCGGTTGACCGTTACGAGAGGGCAGCTTAAACGCAGGACCATCTGCTCAGGACAAGCTCCCAAACACCATCACCGAAGACAGCCCCGCCTGATTCTCGTTGTCGGAAACTGTGTCGTTCAAACAAGTGGCTGTTCAGTTGCTTGCGACAAGTCGCGATGTCTTTTCTAGGGTTCAAAACATTCCTTCCTATGACTTCAAATATTTCAAGAACATATTCATAATGTATTTGTATAAAGAGAACTCTGTTATAACCGGAGCTCGTGATATCCGTGATTTGCAGAGATTGCAAAAAAAAACGCTTAAAGTGAAACATAAAATTTTCATTGAAAAAATACCCGACATATCGTGCTGCTTGCACTTTCAATAGATAGGCCGGAGCCTAGTTGAACTTAAAAACATTCAATTAATGCACTGTATAAATTTCCCAATTGACATCAACTATTATACTCTGTACTTGTTATTTTCGCTTGAAGAAATGTGCAGCTGTTTAATCTTCACTAACGCCGAGACTGTTGGAGATTAAAATCCAAATTTTTTGCAATCAACATTTTTAACGCCACTGTCGATTTTTATTATTTCAAAATTTTCACTTCTTCATGGCCATGGAATTTTTACTGAACAAATTTTTGCAGTCCCAGTTTTATAAAGGACTGGCAAATAATAACTCGGTTCTAATAACTAGAACAACAATTATGCGTATTTAAATTATTTCATCCTAATAAATTGTTTTTGTCTTGGCCAGCAGTTACTTTTGACTCAATGTCGATTCTGCCTGACATAACTGTATGCTGTGTATTTGTTACTAAATATAAATCGGCTCTTTGCTTTCTCAGCCTTTCCACTTTTTGTGTTTGTCAATACGTTTTCCTTATTATACTAGTGTTTTATTTTTCACTTTAGTGTTGATGGGCGTTGTCCACAACGTCCTAGGCCGCTTGCTTGGAATACTTGAAAATGCTTACCTGCTGGCGACTTCTTGCGTGTTCAGGACGCGATTCAATATTTATTGAGGACTACGAACGAGTAATGTGTTTGCTGTCGTAGGAAGCACCTGTATTATGCGAAGCAACAGGAAAGTAATGTCCACCAATTCTGGACACGCGCTCAGGCCGTCTGGGGCCAATGCCAACACTTTTCACATGTTACGAAATATTGCACCATCGGGGTCTTGGAATCCATGTTTCCGGTGCGTGGAATGGATGTAAAGCCAAATGTTGCCACACAGGAAAGACTTCGGGACAGCCATAAAACAATTAAGAGTATTTGTACGTTTCGTACATATTCAGAATACATTACGGTCACTGACCTCTTGGAAGACACTCTGGTTGTCATTTAATCGTAAACATAGATCACCACACTAAAACTTTCCATTGAATAGAACACACTGCATAACAATGATCAAATCATCACTGTATATTTATTCTAATTTCACATATTACGATTCCCATTTAAAATCGATATACACCTTAAATTCCGAATATATATTGATATAATTTTCTAAACACTTAAAATACTTTTTGGAATAAATTTGTTTTTTAATTTGAAATAAATTAGATTCATATTTACTTTATGATTGCTAACAAATTATTATTAAATTCCATTAATGTTGAAAATATATTTGATTTTAAATATTTTTTATTTACAGTCACATAAACTGAAAGGTCTTTACCGAACATACGGTTTTTAAATATTGCATTAATTTAAATTTTATTATTCATTACAACAAGTTAGACGAATATTGTTTTAGAAGAAGAAAACAAAAAAAGTAAATTTTCAATTTGAAATATTATATTGTTTGTTCTTTACGTCACTTATGGTATAACAATCTGTTACAGTAGAAACATAACTTAAATCACCTGATGAAAGTATAAAAATGTACAGAAACGTCGTTTCGCTGAATTAAAAATTTTATTTGTCGGTTATAATGGCTGTTAATTTTATTTAAATTATTCTTCATTCAACTACTGTCGTGAATAGAATAATAGGAAATATTCAAAACCCTTTTTTCTTCAGTTATTTTTGTGAAAAATTGTTCTGCGTCAGCAAAGAAATTTTATGCATTAAATGGCGTTTTTTCTTCGTATAACCGGTGAGTTGTGATAGGAAAATATACGTTATTGCATATCTAGAAGCAAGTTTGATTGCGAGTATCGTCTGTGACACAGGCCTGTTCACCATAGGAGGTCTGCACGAAGCTCCATGAGTTGTAAGTTACAGAGTCACGAATGAATGGCGACAAAAGATCGTGCGGGGAGAATCCGAATGAACTTCCGCTTTAAGAATACCAGAGAAAGTTCACTCATGACAAATTTAGACATGCACACACACGCTCGGGGCACGTCACAACTGAAAATAATGCTTGATGCATTTTTATAGTAAGTTACATTGCTAAGAAATTTCTAATGTGAAGGCTGGAAAAAAAATCTATCGTTAGTAATGTTCAAAACAACTTCTTTTTCACCGCCAAACAGAATCCTTTCCGTCTCGTTTCGACATAAGTTTATATAAATTCCTTTGGACGAAATATAGCTTTAGTTTCTTTCGGCCACGGAGATTCTACGATACTTTTTATGGAAAGCTCTCACGTTGCACTCTTCCTTGATTAATGCAGAGCCACGTTCCCGAAGATATGCGAACGTCGCTTAACATATTACATGTATTGATACAAATTTCCAGTCCATTACGTTGCAAGAAACTAAAAATTACGTTCGGGCTTCTTGAAAAAGTTTAAATGTTCTCAAAGTACGCAAACGAAAATTTTCGTATAATAATTTTGTGCTCTTTCTTTGAGCCTAAGCAGGTCTTCATAAAAATCATTGAAATTCCTCTCAGAGTAATTAATTAAAAAATTTTAATCTACAACGCATGCATTTAAAATTGAATGTGATCAAATAAATTTGGTCTTTCGTTTTCTTGCAACTTTACAGTGATTACAGCACAACCACTTATATGAAAAAAAAAGTTAGACCTATATGCTGAAGATATTTACGGCCTATGAAAGGTTTCGGGTAGTATTTCCATCAACGAGAGCCACCTCTCTCTGTTTTGAATCAGCCTTTATAAATAACATAATCTCCACTTTCTGATGACGTATTTATTTATCTAGCACGAAATGGGACTAATGTTTTTACGTGATTCTGCGAGTGTGTTGAGTAGTGACGAGAGGTGTTGAGTAGCTTCCAATGATTGACAACTAAAACATGAGGCTGCCAGAAAAAAATATTAAGAACAGCTATGAAGCTATCAAAAGTGATGGCTGCAAAGAGTGGAATGCCCATCATGTGTCATCATCATGTCTGAGACTGACGAGAGAAAGGTAATTTCGTGGTTTCTTCTCATCGAACAAGGGTGTACAAGCAGCACAAACGTCTTTGACTAGTTCATATAAGTGAATCCAATTCTTACATACACAAACTTTAACAGTACTCACTGTTTCTCTGTTCTTTTAACGCAGTCATACAGAACAACGAGGACATGTAGTAAGTTCTTTCGTAGTTGTGGCGAAAGAAGAAATTTAACAACAGTTGAATGGTAATCACTTTCTGAAATTCAACTTAATTGATATATGAATAACGTATTTTAAAAATTTGGTTGCCCTGGTAAAGTGAATTCCCAAAATCCACTATATATCTGATAATTTCCTTATAAAATTATACAGTTTATTCTAATGCCAAATTGAGTTAATTTGTTTGTTATGGTATCAAAGTTTTTATATATAAATTAATATAACACATGCCGTTAACATATTCCAATACTTTTATGGGTCAGGTACAAATAAATATATCAAAACAAAAATCTTATTTTCGTTACTTTAAAATGAATCAGAAATTTAAATCTTAAGATACTCTGCCTTTTGCCAAGAAATTTCTATTAATACAACCTATGTTATTTTATAGTTTAAATTAAAATAATTCAACAATTAAACAGAAATAATTTAATAACATAAAAATTAACGCTACGTTTCGTCCTCGATAAAGGAATTAATGAGGTGTACAATGGTTTCCATATATTGTCAAATTCCTCTATTAATATCAGTCAACTTTTGGTTCCAATGAGTATTACAGATAAAACATTACTTTCAAATTCTACACAATAATATTGTATATAATTCTAACCTTTTGGTTATTTTAGCAAAAATTTATTTTTTATTCTGATTCATGATTGTCTATTTCTTAATTTTAGATGATTCTTCAACTTTCCTAATCAAAATTAATTAACAGTATGAGATTTATTGATATATTTGTGGCGTCCCATTGTCTTTTTTATTAGTCCTCATTTACCGTCGCATGAACAATTAAGGTCAGGAGATGAGTGACTAATTCTGTCACACTATTCCCAGTAATTATTAATGATAATCTCTTTAGTCATGATACAATTATCCTTACAGTTTATTATATACACCAGATTATTCGTGTTCTTAATAAATATTTTTTGTAACAATTATAACAATCGGACTTCACTTTTAAATTAAATAATAAAAAAGCAACCTATTAGTCAAAAAACATTTTAATTATTCAATTTAGAAACAATAAATACAAAACTGACGTTTCGTCTTTTATTGGGACCTCTTCAAGTGTAGTCAATTACGTAAACAAAGAAATTGAGAACCAAAGTCTTACAAAACGATAATTTTTAAAAGTAGAATTATGTAAGATATAGTGTTACATAAAATTTTTAAGTATCACAAAAATTTCTAACGTACGGTTTGCCCACACGTTGCGGTAGAAATGACTTCTTGACACAACTGTTAAGAGTATTATTGGAATTTAAGAGAACGATGGAAATACAAATTTTATGTAATACAACAGTTAGGTCATAATAATAAAGAATCATAAATTTTATTTAAATTATTTGCATTATTTTTAACATATCTACTGCTTCTGCCATTAATATTATTTATATTATTATATCTAATATTTCAACCATTAATATTAAAAGAGACACAAACGTTGTCGCGTTGGTGTGAAACGAGCCTTAGGTGAATTCTGTGTTTTGTACGGTAAGAGGCTTGGTTCACGCAAAAATCATTGAAAAAATTTCATTAATTTTTACATTAAATTCTGACAAACGTCCAAATACTGGAATAATTTTCCAGAATGTGTTATAGTAAGAAATATATACACGTAATTTTACATTTTGGGAAAATGATATAGATCAGACACGGAAGACTGATAGACCGAAAGACATTATTAGGCGAGTCGTTTGTGGAAGTTTAGAAAAGTAAAATAATTAGTTCGTCTTCAGGGAAGAGGAGCCTCAGTTCGGCAACATTTCGAAATAATATGGTGAATAAGAATTACGTTTCGTTTACTGTAAGAATTCGCATCGAATCTTGTATAGCAAATTACTCAGAAAATAATTACTGGTCCTTGTAATCAAAAATTGTTTCAATCAGCTTTTTATTCGACCCATAAATTTTTATTTCCTGAAGAAAGTGTATTGATAAAAATGTTTGAGATGGTCTAAATTTTGAATTTTACGGTCAGTTGTATACCTTCAATGGGACAAAAATTCTTTGGCCCGGAAAATAAAATAATTTATTTTGATGTCGTTGTAATTTCAGCGTATTGTAAAATGTAAAATTATTGGATTAAAATATAATTTCCGACGGCTGAAAGCCTCTCACAAGCGAACTAATATAATGAATTAGGAAGTAATGCTTTCGCAGCGTTGTGAGGTCTCGAACAAATTAACCGAGTCTGTTGAGAAAAAGAACAAAATGCGTTATCTTCGTTTAGCAATTAATTAGTCGCTTTAGCTCTGGCAGCGGCAAACCCACCATGTTTTCTCGTCCCTATAATCCGTTGAAATGCGTGCTGTTTAATTGGAACATTATCCAGCATAAAATTATAAAGCGGGATTCTGGATTACACAAATTTTATTACGCGGTGTAAGACAATCCATTAAGGCGCTTCAAGAAATTGAATTTTCCCTTAATGGTACCAATAGATTAATAGGAAAACCTCTACCATCTGCATATTTTCCGTTACTCTATTTATAGTAATTACTTGTTACTCCAGTTCCGTTCTTTAACAGAACTGGGATATCTAGACATCGATTTCATGTTTGGCCGTGCCCTTTCGAAGACATTCAAGGCATTTAAATGGATTTATCGTGATACATTTCAGAGTTAGAACAATACAAAGCTCACTGTACAGTACGTAAAATGGAAAACATAGTTTCGTGGTTTGTAGGTTGGGCCACTGTTTGATTGCTACTGAGGCGCCCTACTTCAGTTTTGGCATCATTACTATCCCACTATGTACCGTTTGTTCGACAGTTCATGTGACTAAGTAGAATAGAATGGCTTGATGACTACAGAATGTAATAGATGTGAGAACAATAATTAAATCGCAGTTCATCTTTTAGAATTTCTAAGGTATGGAGTAATCGTAAAATGAACCAGATTGCGTGGCGGTCTCTTTCTACAGAAGGCGGATTCCTTCACGTCACAGGACATCTGAGAACATCTTAAGGCCACTTCAGTCTACACTTCGCAGACGCCACAGATATTTTTACTAGTCTTCGAAGAAACGATCGGCAAAGGAGCTTCTGTTTGAGTCTGCGACGTGTCGTCAATTGATATACGGTATTCCGTCTCAAAGACAGCCTACTAGGATATTTTGCGCAAAATATTTTTAAGTTACCGTACATATAAACATGATAATTTTATATTTCATAATAGTATTTCAATAAATAATTACCTGCTAACGTCCGATCATGTACTTTTATATATATTATTAATTACTTGCTTAATAAGTGTCAAGAACTTAGTCCCTCCCATGAAGCGCACGTTGAGAGTTGTGAAATAAAGCCGAAGGGTTCAGGCCAAGAAAACGATTATTTGAAAAATGGACCAGAAAATTCAAAGAATTGTATGAAAGAAAATTTGATAAAATGAGCCCAAAATACATAAATAAGTAGCACATTACTTAAAAGATGGTTTAAAAAAAATAGCATAAATACAGATATATTTGGGTGCCTCGAAATTTTACCCGATTGTTTAATAAAAATTTTAATCAAAAATATCTTGCTACCGAAATTCGAATTACATTATTCGGTGTGTATATCGGCGCTACCAACAGTGAAACAGGCATTTTTTTTCTTAAAAATAAAAATTTAAACTGATCTTAACATCTTTCACTTCTGACACAAAAATATTTCATCAGTATTTAGTATGTATTCAATTACCAATCCATCTTACCAATATGTAATATTAATATCCTTTTTGAATGATAACGTATACTTCAATTAATTCTCGAATAATATATTCCGTAAATTTATTTTATTTACGTATTCCTCGTGTCGCTTCAACAAATTTCATAATCATACAGTGAACTCAAGCAAGCAGACACAGTGAAATCAAACCGACGTTGTGTAATCAAAAATATATGTCCTGTGACAGTTTTCAAATTCTATAGACAAAATTGGGTTCATAATAACTTTATTATTGGTAATTATTATTAATTTACCAGTATGTAGAAAATTGATGATTTTATATATTATATTGCTTTAAGTTTCATTATTCCTCACAACATTTTAGATAGAAGAATATTATTCTTTTCCATTTAAGATAAATTTGTAAGAGGTTAAAAAATGTTAGATATAAATTTCTGATTTGGAATAATATATTGTTTGTTCTTTTCATTACTTATGACCAAAAATTCTGTTACCGTAGAAGCACATATTTTCTTAAATATTCATTTCTGACGTGCCAAATCTCTGCTAAATGTACTAACAATTTCATTAAATAGTTTTATGTGACGTATATCTTAATATAGAAAATACAACTAAAGGTTAGAAAAATTTAATGCGTTTAAAATTATTTGCCAATCGATGTTGCCGGCTCTTTTCCTACTTCACTGGCCAGCAAAAAAAATTTCAAAGCAACCCAAGTGTCGATAATTTATTTTCACTACACTTAACTTACATAAGTATTTTTTTTCCTTAAACAATCAGTCTCACGAAACCGTAAATGTTTCGTAGTCCACTGACAAGTACATTAAAAGGTAATCAATTCCATCCATGATATTTCTTTATAAAAATAAACACTGTATGACGTCCATTTGTTGCTTTATTTTTCATGTTGATTATGCACGTTAGAATATACTCCTAATTAAATTTATGTAATTTTTCGATAATTAAAGCAAAAAGTTTCCCGCAATTAACTGACAAAATGTAGTACATTATTGATGTATATAAATATGTATTCCGACCATTGAGAAAACTTAAAATTCGCTGATGTATATTACTTAAAGTCAAAAAATGATAATTTATTAAATTAAAAACGTTTCATCGCTTGATTCGCGATCTCGTCAAATTAAATTTTTTTAAAAAAAAATTTATGTACAAATCAAAAAAATTTTAAAAATTTAATCTGCTGAGGTCGCAAATTGAGCGATGAAACGTTGTTAATTTAATGAATTCTTTTTTCAGACTTAAAAGGAGTATATTATTATTTAACATTTTCAGTATTTTGACTAGATGTTTGTGTGGACTATGGCGGCTTTTGCGCTACATTTCAACAGTTTGAGTCTGATAAATGGCAGCGGAGGTAATTTAATAATAGCTGAATTATTAATCACATGTCCCGTCTTTCCATACCGCGATTGATTTACAATTCACCCGTTTCTCCTGAACCCCTAATAATTCGCAATAAAATGGAAAATTCCAAAGTAACGAATCGAGGTTTACGAAGTGAAAAATATATTAATAATTTAATAATACGATTGAATAAACATTTGATGGATGAAATGAATGTTGTAACTTTCTCTATCGTTTGAGTCTCGAATATATAGAGTTATATACGTGAATATAAATATGATCGTGGGAAGCCATTGGTTTTGTTTACTTATTTTTATACTCATGTAGAGAAAATATGTAATGTCATTACCTTACGTGTGCTTTATGGCTGATATTTGTGTCGGAGAATATGAGTCCGGTAATGATCATTCGTTACTGCTAGTGCTTAGAACCAGCGGCTACGTTCGTCTTCCGTTGCCATGATAATAATCATATAACGGAAAAATAAATAGCCCTTAGATAACGAGTCTTGGTTGTGAAATAGCCAACTACACTTGCTGCACATACGAGGAGACCATACACTCACTCTGCTTCAGCCAATGTTTGCGGCACCGCTCGGAACGTTTTATTAAACTGTGAATAAACTTCTTAGAAGGAAATACCTGTTCTATCGCTAGATTCATCTTGTGTCTAGAGTCCGTAAAGAAATTCCCTGACTAAGATCGTGTGGGGAATGTAGAAACCCGTGGAGAACCTGGCCTTTCGCGGCTAAATGAACAGCTTACGTAATGTTCTACTTCGGGGAGTCTTTGTGTGGTTGGAGAACGCCTTTTTCTGCCCTGCTGCAAGAGCACTCACAAATAGAAATATCTACAGTCTCGAGGAATTATTTTTACTAGTAAGTAACTGTCAAGTGGTGGCTATATATCGACTCACATTTGCGTAGCGATACTCGTTTTAACAGTGGATTACTGGCCATTCACTAATATTTTCAACACGTTTACTTATCTACCCTAAGATGCAATGTCAATTGCCATACATTTAAAGTGGTTAATAAAAGGTAGAAATGTGTTTCTTAATTCACTATATAATATTACAAAACAACTTCGTAAGTTGTGAACTGTTTTAACATATTTTGTGAGGTCATCAAAACACTTGTAATATTTGAAAGTTTTATAAATACCGACATAATTTGAGTAATTTTCTGAAAAATTTTTATACACGGCGAATACGTGTTGAAGTTGAAATAGGCTTTTGTTCTTAAGGAGAAGAAACGTCTCGTAACAAACCAAATAACATGATAATAGCCAAATAGTTAAATTTGAATGTCTGAGTGTCAGAATTTAAAATAAATACTTTACAGAACTCTCTGTTCATTATTTGTGCAGGTTAATTGTTATTTATCAAAGATACTGAACTTGTTGAAAGAACAGTATTTTGATGACATCCAGTACACAATTTTGATTGTAATAAAAGTTTCTGGCGTTCTTTCCTTACGAATAGTGAATAAATCTAGAAATTACCGTACGGCTAGGATTAAAAACCAGCCACTCTGATACTCGCTGACTAGTGAAGCGAAACATTTTTTCATGACAAATTTTTTAAACAGTTATTGCATTGGAAAATGATAGCAAACAATATTTCGAGCTATAAATATAATGTTTGATAAAAATACTGACAACATTAAACAAAATCAACATTCCTCTGAAATTGAAAGTTCGTAATTTCTTGTTCAGCTTAGCTTTGCTCTTTGTTGTTTCAGGCGCTGCCTATCCAAGCAAATCTCTTTGATACGGTAAGCCGACTAGCTTGCTATGCTTCTCAACTCTCGGGTAAATAAAGAGTGGCGCTCAGATGCACAGAAATCATTGTCTGATGAAGTGGAGGAATGCGATGTGATAAATTGATTCTCTTATAACTATTATCAAAAAATATATATTAGAATTAGTTCTGTATCAGTCGTGTCAGAAATGAATGACAGGTTTATTTTTCACAAACAATAAATTGCTTGTTTAAATTGTACCCTAATGGTGTAATCCGGGTTGCATATAGTGATGAAGCGTCGTGGGGTGCTTTATATTCAGAATTAACTATAAGGATGGTTTATCTTGTTGAATGAGGAATAGAATAAACAAAAAAAACTTTCACAGTAAATTTGTAAACTAAAATATGTTTTCGATTAAATCCTTCTTTTCAATCTGAAGACTTAATTATCTCTCGTACACAACTTTTAAGATGCTTGTACTAAATATTTCAATTTATTAATGCGAAAAATCATGTCAGGTTTTTATATGAAACGGTTTCTTGTTAATTATTATACATTTGAGCCAGCTGTAGATTACAGTTGTTTTGTGAATGACTTATTTGTTAGTAAGTAATCTGGCTACGGGACAAGCAAGAAATTTGTAAATCAATTAAATAACATAAATTCATACAAATGGGTTATATTGAAATCTCCATTAGACAAATTCCCAAATTCTTTCCCCTTCACGAGAAAACGTATATTTATATTCAATTAGTTAATTGCAAATTTATATTTTCTATCTGCTACGTGATGTAGAAGCTTTCTTTACAGCTGTAGCTTTATTTTATTTAGACAAATCTCCCAAGTTTTAATAACGAAACTTATATTGCTATTATTTTTTAGTCTGTCACGTAAAAGTTGAAGGTGAAATTGTTACTGGCGAACAGCATTAAAGCAAAGTTTTGAAGAATTACGTATTCGCGACTGAATTGGGTACGATTTTTGAACTATTCTCGGAAATTCTCAACTTATTTAGAATGTTTTTAATTGTTTTCGATAATGAACATGTTCTTAAACAATTTTGTTGATTTCAATAGAATAAGCTCCACGTTTAACTTGTATAGTGCTGTGCTAATTTATGAAGTATACAAGTTACACTAAACAATATGACTATATAAATCTATTGTATCATTAATAAATGCCTCTGTAAAATAGTAAATGCTAATACATTCTGTAACCTAAGCCAGCTCAAATGTAAACGAATTCTGAAAATATTTTTCGAAACACACGTGAGTAACTGTGGAATGTAGTTTACTGTAGGGGGTTTGAAACGGCCAACCAGAAAAGCAGATACGGCGGGGAATTTATTGCGTGGAGATTAAACCTTTTCTTTACTACGGCAGGATATACATGGAGGCTATTGTAACTCGTTAGGGTGCCTTTCACACTCGAGAACATTTGCATAATATGGATTCAAAGATGAAATACGTAATGTTCTTCAATTTTACACACAAAAAATCCAACATTGAAAAGTTAGTGGATAAAAAGTAATCAACTTTATCAGGCATTGCTCGGTTGGGAAGAATACCTTGAATTTGGAGTAAAGAATTATTGTTGCTGACAGACGAAGAGTAAGTATAAATTATATTAATGGTTAATATTATTAAATTCCAAATTTAGGCCGCAGGTAGTTTTGACTAAGAATGTTTCATAGTTTCCCAAAAAATATTCCATGTATTACGAAACTGAACGAGTTTTATTTTAGAGCGATAGGCTGATTTTTATAAGCGTATATTTCATTACTTTAAATATCAGAGTTCGAAATTCTGAACCCGTATTCCAGAAAATATTGATGAATTAGAGGTTCTCATAGTTATATTGTATTATTCTATTACAAAAAGCCAAGATATGGTAATTCAAAGTCTATTATTATCGCAATATTATTTCTAGCGTTAAAAACATTATTTTTGTTTTAGCCTTCTTACGCTTTACATGTGCTTAAGATGTGCTTCTGTTAGATTCGTGCTACAGTGAACGTTTTGCGTCACTTTAAAAATGTAGATTTGTTAAAAGAATGATCGTAATCCAAATGGTCATAGAACGTTTTAGGAGATCCTACTCTTATAAATGTACTATTTCTTAAAATACTTGCTTGTAATTTGCATAATTTTCCCTACAGTTAATGTGCAAGTAAAATAATTAAATTAAGATATTTGAAAAACTGGCGGTATTTCAATGAAATTATATCTCAAGTTATATTTGCATAAATTATTATAAAACCATGACAAAATAATAAGTTTGTATTTATAATTGAGTTCTGTGCGAGTGCAGTTAGAAGGAAGTGATCTGCAGGACAACTGAATATCTTAAGAGAATTAATGGAACCAAAATCAAACCATACGCAGGTGCATGAAGAATAAATTTCTCTTAAGCATGCTACCGAATGATTGGACCAGCAGGCAGATGGGGTACGATACCTAGTAGTGTGAGATGGTATAATATTACAAGCAGTTAAGAAACATATGCAGACAGATTTTGTGCACATATCAGAGGGAGTCACTTAACAGGCTGGTGGTAGTTTTGTTAGGTCTCGAGCGTATCGATTGAATGGTAATAAAATGTATTTAATACGTTTCAATAAGAGTCTCAAATTAACCACCGATTTAGCCCGCAATCGATTTTCAAATTTCGAGCCGAGATAGCTTGGCATCTGTCGCAGTGTAAGACAGTAGAGTATTTTCCATAAGCACAGGAGAACGTAGAGATATAAGAAGTGTGTTGGGTGACGTGACGCCTTGAAGATTTTCTTTCTCCACAGCAGACGAATAAAAACTTGCCCCGCTCTGCTGTCATATCTACTGGTGTGATGTTTCGACCTCCCTTATACAGAACTTAATACTGTCGTTGTGTGCAAGCCACATTTCTAGATCACCTACGTTACCCTTGTGCACAATCCGCCATGAATTTTCAATGAATCTGAGATTATAGTACACCTACTTCGAGAAATATCCAGTGTTAGTTTTCTGTTTTAATTGTCTGCCAAAAAGCTTTCATATCTGCACTTATATTCCCGCATGCGATGCCCTTGTCATAGATAACACTGCACTTTTGAAGTTCCAGTTCAGCCAATTAAATACGATACGCCTCGATAAGGTCAGCTGTCGAACTTTATGTATAATTCAAGGTAATCTAGTAAAAGATTTTAAAATCGTAACTGTCCTTACGGACACTTTCTGAGTATGGAATATAATTATTATATCCAGATGTACAGATTCTTTGTGTTACATAATGAAACTTTTATATAACCTCGAAACTTTGCAAGTCACATAAAATCAAACCTATTAATTTTTTGTTTCTTCCATGACCTAGTATTAGCATGTGAACATTTATAATGTTTGATGTTTCAGAGCTTTCTCTTGAAACATTTGGCTTTACCTGAATGAGACTATCAATCTCTTGAGAGAAGAATTGGGTTTTAATTATTTAAAAACGGATTAGTAAAGCGATGCGTGATATTAACTTCCGTCCAATTTAACGTTGTAACGTTTCGAAATGAAGAATTCCGATTAAAGAGCGAATGGAAGGAGCGCTCCCGTTCTGATGGTAATCTACATCGTAGCCATACTTTAACAATTCAAATCAACCCCAGTCAACCTGCTACGTGCACGAGGCGTAAAACAGAAAATGAAGAGGTTACATTTCTAAAATATTGAAATTAACATTTACGGCTTGTTCGATGTAGCGATCTGTCCCGTCCCGACGGGCGATGATAATTAAAACAGGAACGAAAACTTTATGGCAAGCATTAAGTAAGCGCTTATCACGTGAAGGACAACTGAGAGGAAACTTAGACCAGTTCCTGTGTTTCACTTTATGTTGCTCTGTGAATCAGCGATTTCCATTCTCCAGAAGTTTGCCTAATAAATATTTAACGAAAACATGGCGGCCGTATAAGGATTTCGTCCCACGTGTTACCTTTCTACGTGCTAGTAGAGGGCTACGCTGTTAAAATGTAACACTAATACTGCGTTATGGAACATAAATCCTGGCAAAAATGTATGAAACACCAAAACTCCCTCGTAAACGATTTCTTCGTATGGTAGATACTAAAATACAACTACTTACTATATTCAAACGTTGTTCAAAGGAATGGAGTGGACACAAGGAATTGGAAGTGTCGGCAGTTACGTCGCTAAGTAATGTGATTATTATAATTGGACTTGGCGTCATTCCACTCATCCCATATAAGACCAAAATGTCTCATAGGCTTTTATAACGCCGTATTTTCAAAGGATAAACACGAATTGGTATTATGAAATACGATTTTTACGTGTTGTATTTCACGGAAACTAAATATGCAAATCTTAATAGCACCGTTTTTGTCAACGTGATGAAAATATGAATCAGATTAACGACACTGGGCAACATTAAGTTCCCAGAAAACGTATGTCTAATGGTGGGTGAAATTATAGCGACACAGAATCCTAGCCTCGTTTAGGAATCGATTAATTTTAAATAAAATAGCTCATTGAACAAATGTTACATCGGACAGAAAGACATGAAAAAATGCCCCTGTCATGATTCAGTGGCGCAAAGAAATGTGATTACTTCTGCAGCTGCTTATGATTCATTCCAAAATGTTTGCGTTTATAATTGGTGAATCAGTATTCAACAGATTCAGAGACTATCAAATGATGTTGCGTAATGTGGTTCTAACCGTCCTTGGATCTTGCAATTTTTACGATCTAAACATTGAGCCTAGATATAGGATTCATTAACATACAATGTTATCGCACATCACGTAACTCCCGCTAGACGTCCAAGAGCTTTGGCTTGGTCACATTTCTGCACTTGCGGAAAAATCACTAGACTCGGTTGTGATACTCAGGTCACACTTTGCTTCTTGTGTTGGAGTGTCGAGCAAATCTGTTTCTATCCTCTTGAGGCATTATTATATTGTCACGTGAACCTTGTTGACGTTGATTTACTCGCCTCATTAATTGTTGACGGTGTGACGTGTAACAACAAACTCATTGTTGGAAAACACTGTTTAACTTCATGTGCATTTTCATTGTAATTAATAATAAATGCCGAATTATTCATTCCGTATTTAACATATATACGATAAATGATCGTTATATTGACTAAACGTAATAAAACCTGTAAAATGATGCAAGTTTTCACGCCACGATAAATCGAATAAACATATTCTAACATATATAACGGAGAAACTATCTCAAATTTATAAAAAATGCGGCGTTTGAATAAATAATTAAAGTACATAAACTAAAAAACATTCCAAAAGCAAAAAAAATACAAGAATTCAAAATGAATTTTCTATAAAAAATTTCTTAGTTTTTTTTTTTAATTTTTCATTCAATTCAAGAATCTTGTACGTTTTGGTTACGAAATTGATATTTTCTCATATGTTGCTGACAATTAATACGAAACCAGAATACCAATAATTCTAATTAGCACAGTATTAGTAATATTAATTTGCAGGAGAAAATCGTGTATTCTGTGTAGTGTGATACAGAATAGAATTTTTTCCCCACTAAGCTTTTCATATCAGCGCTGAACCAAGAAGGTCTGTTTTTTAAGTATTTCGACGACTCACTTATATGCACTTCAATCTTTGAAGACGTACGACGTTTCTTACTGTTCAAAACGTTTTACTATATTCTCTTCTCCCCCGATTACCAGTTATTCTCTTTAAAACAGAAAAGACACGCATCTTTATCCCTCGTAAATCGGAACCGGGTTGTTTCCTTTCATTAAAAATAAATAGGTTTAGTACTTTGGAATGTTTGTTTTTCTGTAAGAGTATAGTTTGTCTATTTCGCTGTTAATCGACTGAACGGAAACATTGGAATAACTAACGCCCGTCCACCACGTATTTTTTCCGAATATTTTTAGTCTCCTTTACAAACATGGAACACATTCAACTTTTATACATTTAGCATAGGAAGAGTTCCTTTCACATAGCAAGTTTATCTCAGTTTTTTTACAGCTCACTCTGTGGACTTTTTGTATTCTTATTTACGAGTTTAGGAAACTCGGAGGTGTGTTTCTGTATATTTCTGGTAGAAGCTGAAACGTTTAGTGTCCCAAATGTCTTGAGCGGTGTCCGGTCGTAAAGTCTGCAGATGCGGCTCTTTGGCGCCTGCAGGTGGAAAAATTCTATACGTTTTAAATACTAATACAAATACGTAATTCAGAAAGAAAATTTCATTCCTCAAATCCCACGTCTTACACCGTGCACAAATTTAGATTAAATCTTTTATTCTTCATTCCCTAGCTTGTGGCTCCATGGACTCTGGTTCAAACTTTACGCGTCAATTTCGTCTCGTGTACGATGCCATTACAATTAAACACACGATATCGAGGTGCCATACACCGACCAGTACACGACCACGTAAAAACTGAAACATCTCAATTTACATGAGAATTGAGAAGTATCAACGGTTCTAAGCAAGTATAAAGTCCACTCCAAAGAGTGTATGTATTACTGCAAAGTACAGGATTAGTAAATCCGCAATAATATTGTTTAATAATCGGGCCCTAACGTGCTACTGGGCTTTCACGATAGCAGTCACCTTGGACTGGTTAGAAACGTTATATTAATGGTAACAAAATCTATATCTTTTAACATTCAATGAACTAAATGGAGCCAGATCCTACTCTTTGACGATGGCATTTTCTTAAACACTTACTGAAACAGAATTATTATTATCAACCATATTGGTCCAACATTAGTGCCACTTAAGGTTAATATATTTTCCAATATTATTACAGTACGAGTTGCCGAAATTTTCACTACTAATACCATTGTTAGGGAAAAAACGTTGAAAATATCCATACGGTCCCATTTTCTCCAACCTGTCGGCACTTTCCAAGATAACAAAATAAATCATAAAATTATTCACGACTCGGTACTTTGATCCTTTGTATTCCAACTAAAAGATGCAACAAGTTCTGTAATATTCATTGCTGGATCGCCTACAAAAGACCTATGAAACCATGAAGCTTTATTTCAGAATATCAGAAAACGAAGACGTTAATTTGCGAGATTTGTAATTTACATCAGTCTTTCTTTCATCGATTTAATTTTAGAGAGTTTAGGTAGGTTTTATTTAACAATGAAATATATTGAAAAGTACTGTAACGACTGAAGAAACATAAATGCCATCTGTCGTGAGACTCTGGTATTACGCGAGTCAGCGTCACCTGTTGCGTCTTCGTCTGCGTCACTACTCGTGTGCAACTCCTCTTATTGATGTATTTTTTATCATATAGTGGGAAAATAATGTTTTATGTCACTGAATACTATTTGCTTAATATGAAGTTTGATGAGTCTCGTTGCTTCGGCTCTCGGTTTGAAGTACTTCATTACATTATTCTACCAGTATCTGCAAATAATATTTTCAGCACATGTCTTTGCTCAAACGCATCTACTCCAACTTCCCTTCTCTATTCTAACAATTTTCAACTGCAAATATAAAAATTTTACAAGTCTGAATATAATTTATTTATTGAAATATCAATAATTAATTAAAATATTATGGAGGAAATTTCTAAACATGTGCGCTTTCCCCAATATTAAAATATATTTCTGACAAATTTGGTAGATTTATTCATTTGTAATTCAATGAGGATAGATAAATATTATTTTTATTGCGTTTATATGAAGTCACGTATTTAATTTTCCTTACAATATTTATAGTATATTGGGTACGAAATTTGTCAGATTCGGGATTTTTTAAATTATTGCTGTGACTATAATTAAATTTCAATTTAACAATCTAACTTCATATTTAAATTAAAGAATAAAAATAGCAGCCATTTAGTAAGTTGAAATTTTAATATTAATTTTAAAACAAATATTAAACACGTTTCGTCCACGATTGAGACCTCTTCAAGTGTATAGATGTTAATCAATAATAATGCATTATAAAAATTTAACATGTATACACCTGAATAGGTCCCATCAGGGACGAATTAATGTTTATGTTTTAAATTGAATATTAAAATTTTTTCTGACTAAAAGGCTGCTATTTTTATAATTCAATTTAAATTTGAATTTATTTTTTTCTTCCCGCACTTAGCAGGTATGGAAGTGGGTTCGCAATAATTACACATGTTCGGAGACACACAAAAACCTAATGTATGACTTTTCTTCCGTCCTTCGGTTCTCCAACAATGACTAAATCTTTTGCAAAATACATTCTTCCAGCGTCTTCAAATTCGCCAGCAAATATAATTGTCAAACGCGATAAGCCCTATTCCATCTACGAAATCTCTTAATGTGCTTTCTATATTGTTGAAAAGAGACGATTGAGTAAATGGCATTGTTATGAATTGTGCCTGTTGTCGCTACCTCGTGAGCGGATCTGGTACTACAGCTTGTGTGCTGACTGGAGCTGCCATCTTTAGACAGAAATCGGAACATCTTTGCCAGTTCAAATTACAATTCCCGTGAACAAAAGGAATAAATTGAATGAAACATAAGGTGGCTCACAGAAATATTTACCTGCAATTTATTCCAAGTTATTCCTCGCACGCGAAATCTGCAAATAACTAATTTTGAGAGCACGTATTTTGTCGGAAGGAAATTCTTGAAAATAAACTGTGGGATTCTAATCATTTTACTGAGACTCAAGAAAAATAGGAAAATTTAACAAAACAAAATGTAACACAAAAAATGATTGGAATTTAAAATTTATTATGATCCATATGCCGTTAAAATATAATGTATTTTTGAGTAAATACTAAATTTCTACATTTGAACCGGAAATCAGATTGGCGATTTTCCCGTTACTTTCAATGTAACAGTAAATGAATATGGTTTGTTACAAAGGATATTCACATTTTTTATAATGTACCCAAACATGACATCCTTCATTGTCATTAATATGGAGAAATAATTTCCTATAATATGCAGTTATTAAATTTTATAAAATACGTATCTCAAGTATCCATGTTGAAGAACACAAGAAATTAATATAAGAATAAATAAATGCATGAAATTTTATTATTAAAAATAGAATTATATAAAGATATTAATATGGATTATCAAATTAAGTCAGCACACAATTACTAAAATTCTTCCAATAGTTTATTTGCTAGCCAACGGATATTAATTCAGACAGTTGATTACTTCATAGGTTTTTTTCTAATAACAATAATTTATTTAAAAAAATTTAATTCAATTAAGACTATTGTTCCATAACAAGAAATAATTTACTTCAGTAACTTTGTTATGTTAACATCTGTATTATAGCTTACTTTACTGCTAAACATAAGTTTATTCCATTTACTTCCGGAATAATACTATGGAAGGATTTTAAAAGTGTGTGTAATTTTAGTTAGATTCCAATTGTCGCACAGTATTAACTAAAGTTCCATTAGTTCGTCGTATTTTATGATGTATAGCGTTTACAAAAATCAAATTTAATTGGTTATTTATTTACAGTACCACGGGAAAACCATTGCCCTAAACAGTGTTGAAACTACATTTTATTAATTCCAACGTAAGTCAACGCCATGTCAGAAATGGCATAATTTAATACTATGTGGAGTGGAGACGTCAATCTACTTGCAAATTGACTAGATACCAGATCGAGACAAGAATGTCGTAAAGAACTTGGTCCATCAGCGTGAGACTTTTAGAGCCCATAAAAGAAGCCTCAATTTCGTGAAGAAAATAGTAACTCACTTTATTTAAGAACTCCAATTGTATTCCAGAGAAAGCTAGCTACGTTAATTATCTGCAATAAAATTCTTACTTAAATGTATTAAAAATTCGTCTACGTGCTATTGAGATATAATCTCCCTTAGGAGTTTGTTTCACTGCATTTAGTATATTTAATTTAGTTAATTATAAAAATATGAGCTTAATATTCTTATCTCTCTACATTCAGATGGGGACGTAATTCTCGTTCAAATAAGAGTAGACTATTGAAACATTATATTTATAATCTTTGTAATTGAAAATATAATTTTTATTTAATGTAAATTATCCAATATTTCCCATTATATATTATTCCCGGTTTATATTAATAAGTAGCTGGGTGCCCGGCGTTGCCCGAAATGTCATTTATCCAAACCCCCAGATTTTTTTCGTTATTTTTATGTAACGCAACTCGACCTCTATCCCTAAATGTGTTATCGGCCAGGTTGCATTGTTTGAGAATTCACTAAATGAAATTAATAATGTGGTTCTTAATTTAGTAATTTTCGAAATTAAATAATTAATTTTTATTTAAATTAAAAACTATTTGTTCAACTTCATTTATTTATCTGCAAATCATTTTTTTAAGCGGAATGATGTTGGCATTCCCATATTCATCTTCTTCGAAATCCGTAATTATTTTTTTAATCAATAATTACTATACTTACAATAATTACAATAAATTTCAGTATAAAGAGCTGAAAATTTGCAGAAAAACAAAATAAATTATTCCATTTAAAATAAATAAAGAATATTTATACCGATCAAAACATCATTGTTAAACAGGTTTTTAAAAATATATAATTCTGGTTCGACAGCTTAATTTTTTTAAATGTAAAAATGTTAATCGTAAATGGGTTATTGTTTCCTAAACCCTGTAACTTCTATTACAATTTTGCTTCTAAGCTAAACTGGTTTCCCTCTTGATTAATTTATATATTAATTTGGTTTTAAAATGAAAAAAAATTACGTCTGATTGACGTAATAATGAATAAGAAAGATAGTCAATTCAGACATTAACGTGTAATATAAACACCACACAACAACGTTTCTGGGATCCTTGTACCTTTCGTCAGGTGCCTAGAGCGACAAAACTGCACACGTCAGTTGACAAAACTCAAAAGCGACGAAAACGCAACGACAAAGGGACAGCAGACAGTTCAGCGTAATAGTAAGGGAGTAACGACAATGGGAAAAACAGAAGGTTTAGCGTAACAATAAGGGATCGCAGCAATTGCTGAGTTTCATAGTATCTCTTTGTACATTAATTCCTGTGTGATCTTAGAATGTGAATCATCTCTGACATGAGCCTGTATTTTTTGTTTTATTTAAGAACTGTCTCTTTCTCGTCTTCTATACAAAAAAATTATTAAATAATTTCCTTTTATTTACTTTTTATATAATTCATATCTGTATAGCAGTTGTTTTAATTCTATATTATTAATTAATATAATTAATATTATATTACCCTATATATATATTGGCTATTTTTCTTATTCATTGATTTGGTTTTATTAAGTCTCTGCTTTTATGAAAATCTGTATCATCTTCAGTATTTCAACTTATCTGTTTAATTAAGTTTTTATCCTGATGAGAATTTGATCTTTTCCTTTTGCAGGCCACATAATTTTGAATATCCTACTATTCGTCATTTTAAAATATTTATATACCTCTTTCTGCATTGGAAAATAATTGAATTTGAAACGGAGAGCTGTTAATAGTGAGTAAAGATATTTATGAATTGTTTTTGGATCCCGGGTCGACTGGTCCGTCCTTGGCGGCAAAGTTGCTCTCTCGGAGGATGATCAGAGTGTAGGTGTAGGATAGCTGATAAGGCTGTCCTTCGCAGGAAGTTGGCAGATCTGATAGTCTACAGCTCCTCCAGATACTCCAAAAGTCCAGCGCCATCGCAAGATCCAAGAAATCACAGTCACTGTGTCCGTAACAAGGGGAAACTCATTGCTGTAGTACAGATTGTCATAAATAAACTCTGCGACTTCCAGAACCCCAGATTTGTCTGTAATCTCGGTTTTATTCGCGTTATTTATTTGTAACGTCCGTCCACCCTCACCCCTAAGAGTGCTCATTTCCCGTGCTGTAAGGGGTTGCAATTATACTTAGATAATATCTCTTCGGTCCCTAAATATATTTATCTGCCTATATATTAGCATGCTTGAATGTTTCCACACACTCCTATAAGTGTGCCTCCCGAAATGGGTTGAAATTTTTCAAACAACATCGGTAGATATATTATCAATTATATTGACCTCTACAATTAATTATCTGACGCAAATATCGACTGTTTAACAGGAACATACAAATATATATACATACATACAAACGCTCTGCTTTTTTTATTGGATAGATATTAATTTTAGTTAATTTAGGTTTTAGGAGACCACTGTCGAAAATATATTTTATTTTACGACATAATTTCAATTGATATCTTTAAAGATAATCTAATAATTATTTAAAACACATGTCACATATTTTTTGTTGTTCGGGTACACTATATTTCATCTCCCATTTTGATAATGTTCATATATGATAATTCCTGTCGTCCTGCCGAATTATAAAAATAAATACTTCATAACAATTGAATAGTAATTTGCAAAAAAAATTAACGTTAATATTCGTATCATATATCAGATTCTAACAGTTGGTTTCCTGAACTTTGAACCCGTTGGTCGCTTGAGTCCGTTCGGTTCAAATAACACTAGAGAAGTTGAACTTCTGATACGTATTTTTTTTCTACAGATCTTTATTCAACATTGTGAAGAAAAATGGTGATATCCTCTTTAACCGTAAGATGCAAACACATTAATTTCACGACCTTCAAGGAATATATCGATTCGAATTGTTTTGTTTCCACAGGTCGTGGGAACTCGCAACCTGTCGTTTCGTCGCTGAATTGCGGGACAGGTTTTTGTCGCGAGGAGTAAACAATAAAAATTCCGTTTACTTTATTGCTACGTTAAAAGGGCAGAGAGAAATCGACTCGAGCTGGTTACAGATGTAAGTAATATCTTTGAGGACTTGTTGCTGGACCTGCGCCCTGCATCAGGGTCACTGTTCTCGCAATTGCCTCTGGAGCTCACTTCCGCCCAACAATTGTGGCGAACTTTGCTTTCGTCAACCTCCTCCGTCGGCTTCGCTACATAAATTTCGGGGGCTCGCTTCGTCTAGCGTTTCGGAGTCATTTTCAGACGTATGCGGATGGCGTTGCCTTTATTTTCAACCTCCAAGCCATAGATGTGCTTTAACGAGCTTGGCTCTGAACAAAAATCGAAACTACTCGAAGACTAGAGAGAAGTAATTATTGGTAAATAACAGATTACAGCGACGAAGTATGTTAATGCACGGCATAAATTTAGATAATATTATTTGAGTTCTCTTGTAAAAGTAATGATGTCTGTCAGCATCTTCAAGTAGCAGGAGGGCAGAAAAGCAGACAAACCCAGTTAAATAACTGTTTCCGGATAATATAGACAGCTGGTCGGTCATCGGCCGGGAGAAACCATTTGTTATAAAAATCAATTAATAACAGCAGACGTTCCAAAGGGATTATTGCGCTTTTGAATAGTCAGAATCGTGCACATTTCAAATTGTGTACCTTGGTTATGCCGAGACGTCGACAATCTATGATGGAGCATTTGAAATGATAAAGGATTGTACAACGAGGTCATGAGGGTGCTTTTGCCCGATGAGAGACGAGAAAATGAGACTGGATTGGGAGGTACTATAACGTACTAAAAGAGAGACGGAGCGTCGATGACGAATATAATTAATACAAGTTGGTAAATTTGTTAGTAAGAGGGTAAGAGATTCGTAAGGTTACATCAGTCAGTCGTTGGAAGTTGAACATAGTCCGCTTACTGCTGTTATATCCCAAGTCAGTTCAAAAATCACAAATGATCAAATGTTTTTGAGTTATGTAAAATATATGATCATTTCTATTGTTTTATAAGAATCAGGAAACAAAATCCTTTTTGTATGTTCATTAGTGGACATTATTTTTATATTTACAATGAAGTCATATTCATTAATATTTTATCCGAAATCCCTTTCTTTCACGTTTGTAGTATCGACTATTTGTATAAATTATAGATGAAGTTCGTCAACAGTCGATGTTCTCCCAGCTTCCCAAATTCGATACTTTGCTTTCCCTAGTATCTGACAATACTGCTGCAACTTTGACTAAAACTGAAATTTCCGTGGCTGCTTTTTACGAGTAGCAGTTTAGAATTATTCGTCATTTAGGGCATAGATCGTTTTTATAGGAGCAGTTCAAGGGCAACATGCAGATATAAAACCCGCATACGAATTGCCGCGTTATCGAAGTTGTGTCCAATTGGAAAGCAACTCGGTCTAGAGTCTAGACGAACGGCGACTCTCAACTCCACACATCAGCACGGCCTAAGTGCCTTTCATCTCAGTCTACAAATAAACAAAGGACTATGTAATCACAACTCATTAGAAACGAATAAAAAGTACACTTAATTCTAGTGTTGTACCACAACGCAATCATTTCAGCCTGTTGGATTAATTGGATTACTGATTTTAATATCTTACGTTACACAAGTAACTTCAAAAATGAAACTAAACATTCTGTTTACAAACTTAAATTTATCCGTTTATAAAAATAGTATTCCAAATACGATGAAACTTTCTGACAAAAGGAAAGTGATGATAATCGCAATCCGTGTAGCACTCGCGGTACACAAACATTGTCAATAAAAAATTTCCGTTTGCGTGGGGTAATAACAATTTATATCAATGCGGGGTGATTTATTAGCTTTCAGTAGTTTTGACAAACGGAGTAGCACGTGTCGTTATTTTTCAAACGATCAATCGCTAACAATCTAGATGAACTAAGGAAATCCTGAAGCATTTTGTTTTAACTTGTTACAATACCATTTACCATAAAGTGAAGCCTACTTTGTCAGTACGTTTGCAAGACACGAAGACCAATTTCTGAGCTTACCCTCATTTTATTGAATAATTTATAACAATTCACATGAAGTACTAATGGATCAAGGAACATTTTTTCATCTATCTAAATTAAATTAAAGTGGTCAATATTTTATGCAAAACCAACTAGTTTCAAGTTATAGTTCACCGACGTCAGATTAACATTTAACAATCCTTATTTAAAGCACCTGGAGAGTGGCAATACTAGTTCACAAATTTACGATCATTTCATTCAAACTCATTACATGTACAATAATCGCATACGATTCGAATAATGAAATGAATAACAGTAAGATTAACTCTCCAAGCTTTCAGTTAGAATTTTGAGCTGCTAAAAACAACAAGTTATTTCCCGTCGCTGTTATTGGGAGACCTTTATTTGGAAATTAACGACGTAATTATTCTCACTAATATTAATTAAAACATAAAGTTATATGCTAAGTAGACTGTGAATAATATGATCCAACTGAGTCTTTATTCTGGCTATTTTCCAATGATTTGAGAATAGTTGGTGTACAGATTTTATTACTTGAAGTACTGAATAAGGAAAATAAATGATATGTCAGGGTAATTTTGTACTAGGTGAAACTGAAAGTGTCTTTTTGTATTCTATAAATAGTTTTGCAATTTATTCAGACAACACAGATTTCCAGAACATGATTTATGGCACCGGAAACAGTCCCTACTTGGTGACGGTAAAGAACAGAACAAAGTGACGTGAAGTTGTGAGGTCGCAGACTGTTGTGGAGACTTGTAGAATTCAGAGGCACGACCCACGTTAATCACTTGAGATATCGTGCCTCAATTACCCGGTGAGCTGTTTGCCTCCAGCAAACTCTGCAGATCGCATTCCGCTCACGGTCCGGTCCAGGCCCATTCATCTTCCAGCCAAATCAACTTTGTGGAGGTAATTGTACTCCCGCATTATTGTGAATCCAAGTTGTCGCCGCGAGACATTTATCTTAGTGGCAATAATAATCCTTCCATCTGTATCTCAAACTTTACTCGCTGGTTAAAGACAGGAAATACTTTCATTAGAAACTCCACTTCTTAGATCTTTAATAAAATCTGTTAGATTGACCGCAAGTTCTAGCCACTGAAATAGAATGTTATTCCTGCAAACGGGCCAAAATATGGGCATGAAAAAGCCGACAACACGTCACCTCTCCTATGAAACTAATGATAAATGAAGGATAAAATAAAAGGATTCACATTATTGTCAAACGTTTTACTATATATATATATATATATATATATATATATATATATATATATATATATATATATATATATATTAAGAAACGCATTGTGCATTGCATTGGATTTTTGGCAGACTGATTTTTTGTTTTATTACTAATATTGTAATACTGACAGTAAGAAAAACGACTATGATATTTTTTGTGCTTTTGGAAGACCCATGACTCATCTGCGCATTGGCAGTCAGGTTTAATCTTTCATGCCCCGAATGAAAACTTATTGGTTAACAATCCAGTACAGCAGTACCAGGTGGTGATGTTCAACTCATGAAGTTAGGCAACTTGTGCAGCAGAAATTTAGTCTGGAATTTGAGTTTTCTACAGGAGATGGCTGCAGTTCGCAATTGTGGTAAATCAGATCTAGTCCATTTCGCTTAAAAGATATTCCCCTTATAGTAGATATACACGAATTAATATCGTTATTTTGAGTCGCAGAGTCCGTGAAGTTTCTGTTAGGGAGGAAATTGAGTTAATGGAGACGGTCGCTGGTCTAGATTTCATTGGTGTGAGTTGTCCTCAACGTTGACGGTGTGGGGGTCTCCGTATCGATTCCCAGTACGAGTCTGTTTGCTGAGCGAATCGGTGCCAGGCCATTGAGGTTCTGACAGCTGAGGAGCCTTCACTGGCTTCATTATTGTCGACTGTGAGTCGTGTGGCAAAACGACGAATGCATACGGAGTGAGAGGGAAGGACATTTAATTCAAAAACGTATGTTCGAACAATTATTTTTAAATAAATCTGCGAAAAATTTTAATTATCCATATTCACCTTACAAAAACAAATGTTTTGGTTTAACACTCGACCTGAATCTACCACTCTGTTTGTCTTATCCGAGGAAATGCCAGAGTAACTATTTAACCTGAGTTTTGTGAAGCAAATCAGATGCTTAATTGATTTTCAGGTAATGGATTTTCAGTTAATCATGAAAATAAAATCATGCCGTATGAAACAACGGTTAAAAGCAAGGGTAAAATACAAAATTAGTGAAGGTTGTTCTAAATTTTAAGTTTGACTGTTGACAGTTAAATAATTTGGGAAAACCAATAAGTCAACTAGCAAATAAATTAAGTTGGGCCACATTTTTCTGTCCGGGTAGTGACAAATTCCAGTTATACCAACGTAATAAAGCTTCTGTCATTTGTTTACTTTAACTCTTTTGTACCACCCAATTTAATAATGGTCGGTAAATTGTCTTAGACAGAAATTAGAAAAAAGTTACTGTTGTTATACATTTCTTGAATCATCATAAAGCCTTGAAGTAAAAATCATCTAATATTTATAAGGCTCATTCTAGGAATTTCCGGGTGGATAGATTAAAACTTTTATGTTTATACGGTACAATTCGTAATTTATGCAACCGGGTTCGACCAAATTTGTTTGAGAAAAATTCTTCCACTGATTCAAAGGCAACCTTAGTTATTTATTTTTGGAATCGTATATTAAAAATATGGGCCCTAGGAAATGCCATTATGATTTTTAATTTCCACAAATAAAAACGTTACATAAATGAAGTACAAGTAGGACAGAATACAAAAGTAGGTTATATATATTAAAATAAAAATGTTTTGTTATAAAATTGCAAATATTAGTTAGCTTAACATCTATGGCAGATGATGTTGTATACTTTGCTACTACATTTTCCCCGAGTGACGAACAGGCCGCATAAGGTTCTGTTTCCAGTTTCGCTCAAAAGTGGGTTAATTCATTTAACTGGGATTTGGGATTGATGCAAGTAGCAGATAGACTTACGGACCAAGATGAGTTGCTAGATATTTTTTTGTTGAGCCCCGAGGACAGGCAAATTTCCTCTCAGGTAGTTACAGGGGGGAATGACCACTAGACCACGTCCTTGAACAGAAGATGGTTAAATCAAAGACGAAAATATTATTATTAAGAAGAAGAAACCCGCTTGTAGTTCAGTAATGCAGGAAACGAAAGATTTGGAAGTGTTCCCCAACAAAGGAAATCTGAGTGCGACTTTTAAGGGCAAGGAAAATAATTTTTTTCGTAATAAACTCGTGTTGGCTTTTACATTCCTGAATAACGACCGTTGTTAGTTTGTATTGTCATAGATGTACCTCGTATGTATTCGACTTGCAAGTAAAAACCGGTAAATGATAAAATTATCTCTTTGAATGCCCGTTCTTTGCCGACCAATCAAATTCTCAACGGTGGATTCGATGAAGGGAATTTTTGTGTGAGCCATACAACAGAACCGCTGTATTCAATATTGCACGCACATTTCGCAGATTTGAATGGCTGCTAGCCTTTGATGCAATAAGTCTCTGGTATATGTATCAATTCCTTGGGCGAGGATCTCCCGAGGGACAAGCTAGCAATATCCATGGACTTTTATTACCGCGTATATCATAATTCGTTTCCACGTCTGAAGCGAGCTTCCGATCAAGATTAGAGAGCCAATAAAATAAAATCCTGGCCACTGAGGTCACATAATCTTCCACAGCACCTCATCTCTGTCTGTGATGTTATTTATTTTATTGACAAATTTGTTATACGTCGGACGATAAATATTACGAATTTTATATTTAAATGTATTACGTACAACGTGAATCATTAAATTATAAAAATAGTTATAAAATAATCATAATATTCTTCCGTGTATCCATTTAAAAGCAATCCAATGTTGGTAATTCCTTAATTTATAAATGATTCCTATCTCATTTTAAAGTAATACGGTATCATTTAAATAAGATTTATAGAACGCTGTCTTTATAAAAATGAAATGCATCGTCTTTATTTCTCGTTGCTTTATAAATCTAGTTTGCAGTTTGAAGATAATCTTTCACATCCTGTTGTATGGAATATCTCAAAATTGCAGCCAATGTACTTTCCGCTTATTTCACATTGATATATGGTGAATGTCACTCAAAGCAGCAACAGCTTGTCAATAATGATTACTGTCACTCCACTTCATCGAGGTCATTTCACGCAGTTCACTGAATATCCCTTGTCGGCAGCATTCATAAAAGTTGGGCCCGCCTTCAACAGTACGTGACGAGTAAAATACAATTCACAACGCACATATAAGGTGAGTAATGTCACGACGAAAATTTTAGGTGAGAAGGAAGAAAACACCACGTTCAGCTTCACTATAGATCCTTTATAACATCAGCAGCGTCGGTACAACCTAACTTTAAAAGAAACTACTACCGTTTATTTTTCAATCTTCAAAATGTGAAAATTTTTTAAGGCTATTGAAATTATTTTCAAAATTAATAAGTGTGTATATTTCTTTATACTATGCCCCGTGAATTGTGAATTTGACTACTTTGTTTGAAATATGGTGAGTGCATTTCTTTAGATTTTAATAAACATTATAAATAAGCATTATAAATGAGCTTTCAATTATATAAGTTAATAAATCCATTTGGATTATTATGTATTATAACAATCATTTAACAAACGTATTCTTCATTCATTATTTTAACGATGAGTTCCCGTTCAGTTCTGTTCCTTCTGACCTGCCTCACTCTGAAACATTTCGATATCGACACATTCCTCTCCTACTTTACGAGAATTACTTTGAGCATATGCTACATAAAGGTAGTGTGTGGTCTCCTAGCCGTGCAAACGCCTACGTTCTTGCCTATTAGCTACTTTAATTACATTCAAAACAAGCTGCATGCAAAATTGTCAGGTCAAACCATGGACCCCGTTATACGGTTACGGAGGCATCCCCCATATCAAGTAGATTCACATTATTTTAAATTGGGATGTCCCAGCAGATGATGACTTTCATTATAAAATGAATTATGAATTTAATCGGGGTTAGAAATGTAACAAATAGATAATATATTACAGTACATATTTTGTATAGCATACAAGAGGATTAATTACTTCCCAAAAAAATATTTTTAATGAATACTAATCTTAATATACTTAAAAATTATTTATTTTGACAGAAGTAATTAAAAACAGTTTAAAAATATTTGATAAATTAATTATTACAAGAATTGATTTTAACATATACAAACACGAGAATATAAGAATATAAGTCGACCATGCAGCATAGACAACCTAAATTATTTTACAAATGACACACACACATATATATATATATATATATATATATATATATATATATATATTTGCACGGCGATAATCCAAGGTTCTGTTCTATATGGCTATCGTGAAGGCGTAGGCAAAGGGCACGGTGGCACAGAACGCCTCATGATCACCTCCATGGCGTCACATATTGTTCTTTTAATTTCTTCTCCTGCCCTCACTATGCCTAGCAAAATTTGGCGGTTCTCAAAGTTTTTGAAAATGTTGTCACGTTCTTGAGAAAGTTCAATATCCTCTTGTTTAGGTTTAAGTTACGACCCAAATAGCGCCGAAAAGCTGGCAGTATTCAGGTTTTACATTCACCGACTGTTATTCTACAGATGCACGAGTTCGCCAAACTTGGCCCAGATTGCGTTGTGTAAATAATGCATGGGATGGGAAACCATGACATGATATTAAGAATATATAAAGGAGACAACGCTTACAAAATAACAGACGTAACGGACATTTTATTGTTAATCTGAACCGTTATAGAATAAAATTAATTATAAAAAACAATTCCTATTACAAGGATGATAGTTTTACAATCGTCGAGTATAATAAAGAAGAATCATAAGTGAACTGACTATAAATGCCCCTTACATTAACAATAATAATTGATACATTCCTGTTTGATTTATCCCCCATAAATTGTGTCCATCCCGAGTCAATATTTTAAAATCTTATTTTAAGAAAATTGTCAATGCACGTTTTATCAGTAAGTTGTTGGTAGTTCTGCTCACGCGTTATTTTTCACGTGGCATAATACAAACCTAGTGCGACTCTGTAATACATACAGAGGAGTAAGTGTTAAGAGATAGCAATAAGAAGTAAAAAGATTTGAATATTAACTTAATTTTCAGGCAAGTATGGTAAAAGTGTGGCAGCTTTGATGGACGTAGTGTTGATGAAGCTATCAGAACTCTCGTGAGAAGTGCAGCGCTCGTTAGTGGGTTATCGGAGTGTGCAATCTTTATTGTGGGGTAAATACAGACTTTCCTCGTGTACCCTTTTTACGATCACAAAAAAAGTCTCTGCTTTCGTTCGGAATGATAAGATTGGAGCTCAAATAGTGTCTGTTATGCGCATTGTAACGCTCTTGAGCAGCGAAGGCAAGATCATTGTGGAATGCAATTTTTCTTACTTGATAAAAAAGCATGGAAATAAAACATACAAGATTTTTGGTGTGAACTATGACTACGGAATTGAACTCACCAGTCGCTGAGACAGTTTTTCATAATTATAAATATTGATCAGGAGCGAATTAAAATTAAGTTTAAATGCGTAATTTTATAATTTTATAATCGTGGTTTTTTGTTAATAAATTAAATCTTATAAAATTATCAAAGAGAATGTTTAGTGTCATATTTATTATATACTATAATAAATAAACTAATTAAATACAAATCAACCTTTATTCTTTTAACCGAAGATAAATTTGGTAGATACGTCAATAGTCGTAGAAATTATTATACAGTAAAAGAGATAACGTGAGCTATTCGAGAGTTGAACCAAAACTCACCATGACGACTACCAATGCTTTATTTAGCTCTCTAAAAGTTTTTTATCCAGTCTTTGTTGTGCTTCTTAAAAGATGTTCATAATTACCGCCTGATATGAACCCATTTCCACTGAACGAACAATGAAATGTCGCTTGTAACATTTAACAGGTAACTGTACCAATTAATAATTTGCGACAATTTTGTACGTAAATAAATCTGTATATGCCTGTTTTGACGATATTAGTTTTGTAAGTACATCATACAACAAACAGCAGAAACTGTTGCATTCCCATTCTTATTTTGAAAGTGTCTTTTCCTTTGTTCATTCTTCGTTACGATGAGTAAATATTTATGTATTAATATAAGCCCAAAAATCCTTCTCTTACTACATTTTTGCGAGGCAGTAAATACCGAGGGATGATATCTGTGGGAGCCATAAGGTAACGTAAAGGCTAGGTACGTCGGAATCAATATGGTTACACATTCCTCCAACTTCACCATCCTCGGACCGATGATTAGTTCCCGAGGTTTTATTGTCGCAAGTTATCTCTGTTTATGACGCTCCATCCAAGTTCTAGCTAATTCTGATCTAGATAATCGCTGGCAGAATCCCTTGGATTTCTTGCCATCGTAAAACTAGGATACATCTTATATACGATCATTGCAGTTTCTATTTGCTATCGAGAGAATCCAGAGTTGAAATGACATAAGTGGATTAGATAAGTTGTCAATGGCTGTAAGTGATGGATATTTGTCCGGTGGTCTGAACTTTTTTGTTCGAAAACAAGAAAGGGAAAGACGCACAGAGTCAGACCATACAGTAAATAATTTGGACTGCTACCAAGAAAATTCGCTCTCGAATCTGTAACCTAAAAAATATGGACGAATTTGAGCGCGATTTGAAATTAACTTCCGTATTTCACGATTCGGGACACGGATCTTAGTCAAGAAGCGAATTCATTCAATGTATTCGAGCATTTTCCATTTGTTTCTATAATACGATACGCGAGATGTCAATTATAATATTCATCATAATTATAATAATATATTAAGTCTCATCCTTTGTACACGTTTTAATAAACACACTAAATGATACTAATAGCAAGTAAATGATCAAATAGTGAGGTATATTAAATTTCGAAAATCAAAATAGTGTTATTGGGTTGTATTAATTTATACTAGATTTATACTTTTATATAAACTCACTATTGATAAACGTTCAATACATTTTTAATTATTTGTGGGATAGGAAACTTAATACCTTACAAATTATTTCCTCGGGTTTCATTGCTTCACAGAGCGGAAGCACTCAATTAAATTTTTAAAAACCTTTTTTGAAGTTATACCGTTATTCATGAAACATTGGACTCGTATCACATGTTTTCAAAAACTGTACCAGAACGTGATGAAATATTTGTGAATATTTTTTATCGCTAGTAGGAGCAAAATATTTCAAACATATACAAGCAATTACTCAAAGTAACTGGACCCTGCAAATATATAAATGACGCTAGAGAATGAAAAGCAACCTTTTACTTACATTTCTTGTAACCATTTTTCGCAAAATTATCTTCATGAATATTTTCATATAAAATAAATTCTTGAACTTGACATCATATTTGGGTCATAAATACACGTGATGGCATACATATAAAGAGTTGCTGTTCCATTTCTATGCAAATTTAGGCAGTCAGTTTCGACGAATGTTTCATATACCCAAAATATTCTCATAGGAAGTAAATCTGATATGAATTTGTTGCCGGTTAAATGAGTTTACTTAGAGTTGGACTGTGATGGAATCTTGCAGACTGTTGTTCGTGAGAATTTTCAAAGCGTAACTCATTTATTCACTTTAATTGTATAACGCAATCAATGGGACATATTGCATAATGTATACGTGGTCAACTTTATCAAGCAGGAAGAACATTATTAAACAAGGAAGAACACACTGCAGTGAACAGAGAAACAATAATATACATATAGCGTCTTAAATTTGTGTCAAAAATACTAGTATATGTAGCACAAATGTGAAGTTTTGTTTTAAAGACATGAAGTATGTTGTCAGAATTTCATAATAGGAGCACAAAATGTGTTTGACATACAGCAGAAGTCATAAAAAATATATGCGTAAAAATGAGTTTATACTTAATATAATTTTTGGGGAGTTACAACTAACATTTATTTGTATTTAACTTAGAATAATTTACATATTTGGAATTAGAAATAGAGAATTTTTTTGGTAATTGCATGGTAAATATTATGCTGGAGTTTATTCAGCTTTGTCTAAAATGTTCCGTCGTCCATTCCAATGGAAGTTTCTTCCCAATGGTTAGATAATACGGTAAAACAGCCCCGTAATAGATTAAAATTTCCTCCGAGGTTGTGACAACTAGTATTGATTCCACGCAGTAAATTTACAAAATTTTAAATTCGTGGAAATTGCAATTCCAGAATAAAATAATATTCTCATTACAGTTATGGAAGGCATACATTTTAATTATTTCTATATTTCCATTTAAATCTCGCAAAATGACCTTATTACTCGCACTTATACTTAGTCTACGAAAATGTACAATATTTATGGATTCTGCGTACAGAGTAAGCGTGTATCATAGAACTAATCAGTTGTGCAATAATTCCGACTTCCTTAAACAAAAACTACGCCGCGGTGAACATTCAATATTTATCCCAAGCACACTACATAAAAAGCGCTTACCAACGTAACATCCAGCGATTCTAAAATCCTCTAATTTCCTTACATAACTATTCCTTTCCCTACTGTTAACGTAACTGGATTCTGTCTGTGATTCATAGCGAATCCGCTCATTAATAAGAAATTACAGTAGAATCAATTTTGTCCCGTCACGATACAGTCGAAACACAGCAGCCTCGTGCTTAAAAATGTATTTTTACAATACCGTTAAAATGGGAAGAATATTAAACTTCAGCAGATAATGACGGTTAATTTGACCTTTTATCTATAGTGCATTAAATGAATTTGCAGGATATTCCAGAACCATTTTATTGCGATGCAGGTCTAAAGTTTGTTTCTTGTCGGTACGAAGAGAAATGTATTGAGAAATTGTGCACTGAATCACCCGATACGAATTTTGAAGCTGTAATGGAGCTACCTACGTACATCCGTCTCCTTATCTACTGTGATGCATTGGCTCCAGACTTTATTCCTCATTGCGGTGCAGTTTGTCTCATATCCAGGTCGGGCGTTGTCTACAGTTTTGCTATGTAAACCAACTTTATCATTGCGCTCCTCAAATTATTCATCTAAGTGGGTCATGTTCTTCAAACTTCACTCCTGAATTACAAACAGTCAAACGAATCTTGGAAGATAAATGAACAATTTCAAGAAAACCTGAACAGCGTTAAAATTTATCAGCAGATATTCGTCAGTTCTTTCACCGTTAGTGTTCAGCTCAGACGAAACTCTAATTATAGCTAATAATGACAAAGTTGGCAATAATATGCATTTCCATCACTTCATAAGTATACAATATTTTTTAATGGAAATATTTTCTAAAGTTTAAGGTCGTGGTTTTTTCCGGACGTCGTTTTCCGGGAATGAATGACATTTGAATATAAAATATCTAGTGGATGATACATAATACATAAACCTTCCACCTATAAAATTTCTAGAAGTGCTAAGTGTTATTTAGAATCGCCACCGTTCTGTTTTACCTCTGATACCTCTAACCTTCAGATATCCACAGATAGTCTGCAAAACATGGAACAGACAAATAAACACTTGTTCCTGTGGTGAATTTCGAATAATAGAAGAAAATATTTTCTTTTACATTCGTTTATCTATATCTTAGTACAAGTAAAAGATTCAATTGAAATTGCGTAGAGAACCGGCTCTCTTCATTAGCATTAGCAGTTACGCTTTTTATCGTAATGTAATCTCGTAGCAGAACACCATTATGATTCGATTTACGAATTAGTTCCATATTAAAACCACTTATGGATCATAGCGATTTTCTTGTGATGATTCACTGTCAATTGAAATTATTTGCAGTGCCGAACTTTTTTCTTCTTCTGATAACTAGCAATGGTATCTCGGTGAGTAAATTTAATTAATGTAATATGGGTTATAATTTCTTTCAACAGCCTAAACTAGTAACTTGTCACCATATGAACACACGCTATATTCAGCAGTGCCCATACTTGGTACCAATTAAAAGCTCGAGTCAGACAAAGTACTTCAACACTCATTAGATGTGTCACGAATGTACTCGTATTTATGGCTGGTTGTCAGGGGAGTTGTGTAGTTTGTTTGCACTTCACTCGTCATCACCAGGCGGGATGTGGCCGATCTCGGAAATCAAATTCCCATCTTATTTAAAAACATTTGGAAACCGGAGGAAAACGGCAGCTCAGGTATCATTGGGAAAAATCTATTAAAAGAAAACAAATTAATTCGAATATTGTCTCGGTACATTTTTTTAAATCAATTTCTACCTAATTGTATTCATAAGACCTTTCTGAATATGCTAATTACGCCTTAAAATTCCACTGCAGCGAGTTATTTCATAGATCATCTCACAGCGGGAATATAAACCTGTTGTCTGTGGAAGAATGTTTAATGTTTAACGGTAACTGCGTGGATACACAGAAAGTGTGCATTTTTTTTTGTAGAAATTCGTATTCGACGCAGATGTGGGCCATGGCTGACGTAAATAATAGTCTTCCTGACGACATGATTGACTCGTGACAAGTGTCTCGTATAAGAAGACCTTTGATACATTTTTTTTGGTGATACTCGAGGCTGGAAACCAGTTTGTTTGGCGGCTGCAATCTTGGGAAAAATCACCTCATTGCGCATAACTTTCATATAAATTATTATTTTTTCTCAAATTATAAACAGGATATCTGTTTCTCTGTGTGGGTGTGGTATAAGTGTATGTAAGTATCAAATAATAATATAAAATGCCACTCTGATATTATCAACTCGTTCTCAAGCACACCGATTAAATCGAATATTGAATTAGTAGTATTCCACTCAGAATTAAAACTGAAAATAGGAAGTATCAAATCTGGCCGTGACATCAGTTATTACGAATTTAAAATAAATACTATAAGCTTATTAACAATTTAGAAAAACTATTAACAGCCTACTAGTTATTAATTTACGAAAAATATTGAAGAATACAAATAAAATACTGAAATATCAATATTATAATACTGTAAGAACATGATTACCTGCGTGAAGGTTTATTTATATAAGACTAACTTTAATCCAAGTAAATTGAAAAAATTACTTTAATTGAAAATATGTCTATTTTTAATATTATGATAGCGATATCATACGACTCCCAGTAATTATAGATTTTAAATGAAGTTATCCATGGTTCCATATCATTTTCTGGACTTGTACCTAAGTGATTATGGAATTTGTAGCTCGTTGAGTGCTCAGAGAGGTCATTCACTTCGTTCCCTGTTTCACGTAAACAACAGCAGAACCAGGAGAATCTGTTGTAATCACATTCGCGTCGTCAGCGTAGACAACATTACGGTCTTAATCATCAGTATTGAGATAGGTTTCCCTATTATTGTTCATTTACCGTTGTTAAGTTAGCTGAAATATTCTTAGAAAAATGTTTCATGTGTTTGAACTTAAACTTCCGTGTCAATTGATCGTTTATGTTGGTAACGAGTCTATGAAAATAATCCTACAACAAATCCAATGAATATATAATAGTATATATAATAAAATTATTATTTTTTAAATAAAATAAATAAATTTTACACTATAACCAACATCAATTAACAATATCATTCTTAAAGACTCTGCTTTCAGTAAAATTATATTACTTAGCTTTTAGGTTTTCATACATGAAAATAACGATTATGTTCTACAGGGAGGGGTACACGAAGTATAAGAGAGCGGTGGGAAAGCATAGAGCAGGAAGAAATCCGACCTAGACACGTCTCTATCAGACTTGCAATAAAAAGCCGTCTGAGCCGGTGTGGAGACTTCTGTAAATTTACTGGGTGCTCTTAAGACTTACCAGCGATAGTCAGACTTACATCGCAGAAATTCTTCTCCTCGCTGGTACGTGGTCTAACAAAAATAAATAAGTTTCTGGATCCTCCACCATGGATAGTTTCAAACGATCGTAATTAAAACGTGTATTCTGTAGAATATATTTGGTTATTTCCTTATTTTCACTTGAATAAAATGTGAGCAGATATCTAAATTTAACTAAGTATGAGAGCAAAATTGAATACATTTATATTTTTTGAGTAACAATCCTTTTACAAGTTCATGAATGGAAAAATAACGATGGTAGAAATTTTCCAATATCTTTGCATCAGTAAACACGACGTGTCAGTTTCTGGAATTTCAATATCAGATAAGCAGCTAGAAATTATATATTTATTTATTTGGAGTTATTTAATTTAGATAAGCGTTATCTAGATTTTTCAGAAACTAAATACACAGATAATGAACGTTTATTTCGAATTACATTTGACTCTTTGCTATGGAAAAATTTCTTTATTTTCACATACTCTATTGATGAACAATTCTGACGGTTCTTAAGTTAATTTAATCAAGGTGTCGTCCAATAGGTGAAGAAATTGTATTATGATGTTTAATTGTAGCTTTCAAGACCGCCAGTTATGATATAAATAGTTCCAAAAAACCCGTCCTACAGTCTCAATAATATCATTTCGGCTTGGTGATTCGTATTCATCCAACACATTCCTGAAGCATAACAGAAACATGTAAGATACAATCACAATTTGTAAAAATTAAATAATGTGAAATTGATTATCTACTTGTAACTCTCAAGAAATGCATAAGATGGAAGTTAAAAATGTATAGCTTAAAATACAGTTAAAAAAAGTTTACGATTCCTAACTCAACATTTCAAAGTATTTTTGATAAAACCAAGGATAGTAGTCGCTTAATTATTCAGATAGTTAAATTATTTATCAAATTGGTTAAAATATCTCACCAATTGTTAAATTTTACCTATTGTTTTATTTGGATAAAAAATATGTCTTCAAATGAAAAGGATTGGTTGGGTATTTTACAAAGGTTAGACAATGAGGTAACTAAGTAACGCTCTTTCTAGATGTTGAACTTGGCCATCTTTACCAGTCCTATATTAAGCAACAGGGTGAAAATTTTATATATATATATATATATATATATATATATATATATACATTAGCAGGAAGCTGTCCCGGAAAAAATAAAGTAATACCAGTGATTTTTACTGACGACTGAACTTGTGCTAGGAATTGTAATGAATTAATTTATATATTTATTACCTGCCCAAGTAAATTAGTACTGAAACAACTAGTGGTCGTTATCGTGACGTCTTCTGACGCATTATTTATTTTTCTTTGAATTCTTCGAGTGAATATCCAGGAGGTTTTCAAGAAGCGTAACATTCCTTCTAACGAGTCTGAGAATAGAATGCTTCAAAATCCATCGTCAATACAGAACACGTATATAGCACACATTTTTAAACATCTCACGTTCTGCTTATCTAAGAAAACTCGAAGCAGTGTGATAGAATTCAAAACATTACTCTAATTGGATGGTCAGTTTTTATGGACGAGTTTATATATGATAAAAAACATGTTTTAAAAGAACTTCGTTAATAACAATAATTAATACTAAAATCTAGTTTGAAATTTAATAAATTCCGTTATTCGATTCCCAAATAAGAAGTTTTCATGCATTTGTAGAAGAATCTTCCAAGACCTGTGACCAATTATTTATTTCTGGATACAGAAATATGTCCATCGGATGGAAAGATACACATGTATTGTTCTTGGGAAAAATATGACGAGCTTTACAAACGGTTATATCAGGCCGAATGACATTACATTGCGTTAAGCTAAGTATCCTATAAGTGTTGAATACAAATTATAATGTCAAGTAAATATTTTAACTTGATGTATTTAAGGTCTGAAAAAAAAATTGATTTCATTGTGGAATTAGGACACGTCCAATTTATCATTTAAAATATAAATTACAAGTTATCAATTGGATAATAATGAAAATTAAGTGATGTTTATTTATGATATAATTGAAGTTGAAATTAGAATTTATATTCGAAACGTAAACAAATACCATTTTACTTAAAATTTTACTCCAATCCATTAAAATATATTAAGGAACAAATAGCGTAATCGTAATCTTCGGGTACTTTGGTTTAGATGTATTTGTTTTTCTGATTATGCCCCCACATACGAATTAGGACACTCAATAATTATATACAGAACTATACATGCAGATTAAATTATGAGTATATTGTCGATATTCTATTGTATTTTAAAAACTGGTTACAACGCATTCTTAGATGGACTGCAAATCATTATATAAATAACGTGATTATATAAAGTTAACTCTATATTAGCCACCACTTCATTAGTGTTCAAGTAGGAGTGTATATATATATATATATATATATATATATATATATATATATATATATATTAAAAACATGCTCATTCATTCATTTTCACACAGAAATAGGTATTTTTATGCGTAAACCGACAGCCAAATTTATGGCTATAAATGTTCATTCTTGTGTGAGATTCATATTTGACTACTAATATTTACATTGACAAATATGTCAGTATATTGTTATTGCAATGTATACCATAATTGTATTTAATATATACCATTAGTTCTAATTCAAAACGGGTCTTAACGAATCGCAGTTGAACGATATGCATACATGAAATCGATGCATATTTCCATAATTCCTTAATTACATTTTTCTGAAGAAGTAGTTGTAAAAGTACGTTTGTAATAGTTAAATTTATTTGTAATATCTTGGACGTGAGCTATAATTTTCGTTGCATCGTTAGCAGTGCAGCAGTGCTCCATTAGAGATTGATTGTATGCAGCCGTAATGGCGGCGGTTTGCATCGGGAGCAGCGAGCGACGAGCAGCTTTAGTGCTGGCTCGGCTGTAGGTCAGTATTGCACAGGAAGTTAATACTCAAAGTGAGGCCAGACCCCCACTTAGCAGTTCATTCACATGAGCGGCATCCCAATGAAGGATCCAGGAGCCCGGAGGCTGGAGCAGGAGCAGGAGCTGGACGCGCATGCTCGGGCTCTCGCTCTCCCGACTCCCTGACCTGCCCCACGTCGGCGCCGCTTGCGTCTCCCACAGGGATCGGGGATTGCTTCCGTTCCCGTCCTTTAAGACTTAAAAATACTACTAACGACTAACGCCAGATACAAAGAAGCTTTTATGAACTCAAGTTTTTATCTGGCGATGCAGTGACTGTTTTTATTTACGAATGTGCAAAATCTGTGTTCTGTCGACAAACAATCGCTATAAATAACACACAAGAATTGCAGTAAAACTACAGATGTGTTTTGATGAGTTCCCAGATTCCCTTCAACAGTTAACAAATAAATGGTTTAAAATTATTGATGCTAAGGAAATAGAACAAGTTAAAAACACGAATAAGCAACTGCGTAAATGAAAAGTGCACAAATAGGAAAATACATTTACAAGAACAATATACAAATATGGAAATATGAAAATTTAAAAATTTCACAAGTGAGAAAATACATAAAAATGAAAATATGGGAAAGAGAGAGAATGTATGCAAGAACCTATACAAACTTAAAATAATGAAAACAGTAACGAGAAAAAATTGTTTCGTAAATGTAACATTCTAATAATGGAAAATTATCACATCTAAGAAAAAAAATTAAGCGTACAGGAATGATAAATAATACATGTGATATCACGTGAATAAGATATTACGAGAAGGAAAATTCACAAGAAAGCATCTTTGATTTGCGCTGTTTTATGTTCAACTTGGCATAAGGCACTTAGTTTTGGTGTCTGATATTATTATAGTATATAATTTAGTTGGGACCTGGTGCGACTCAAACTGTAAAATGTTAAAGTATTTATAGAAATGTTAATTCAAATCGTATGAAACACTGCTTTTGAAATATCGCAATAAATTAATCGAACAGTTTATCATACTTTATTTTCCATACCATCAATCCAAGAGTCCTGTTAACTTCCCGATTGAAAATGTAACCTTGCGAGCGGAACTTTTTATGTGGTGGCGTAATTCCTCAGCTCTTTATTTAATGTGCTTGAAACCCGCGCCGCTTCAATTATCTAACTTGTCCAGGCGTCATTATCGGCCTCGTAATATACGCGACGTCTTAAAATATTTCACATCATATTTCTGCCTCGAGTCTGGGAAACTCGAATTTTGCATTATAAATATAAAACGTGATGCGGTGAATAACGATGTGTTTGCGTTCCATAATGCAGAGCTTCGAATACTAATTAATTTTACGTAGGCTCTCAGTGTTTCTCGTAGACGTAACGTGGATTCCATCGCAGATTCCTAACATGGAAGTAGTGTCTATAAAACTAGAAATGGACATAAATTGAATTATTTCACGTACATTTATTCGTGTTCCTTATGTACTTCTAAATGTCAAATTAATCTGGTCATATCGTTTCAACACTATAATAAAAATATGGAATTGATCAAAAAATTAGTTTTGAGATTAACTGATACACGTAAAGACATTGAAATATTTCTGAACATCCAATCTTATCAAAGAAAATGGGGGTAATGAAATTGTACTTCCTGTACCAATGATACCAAAGTTGATTCTCCACTCCAACCTCGGGGAAGAGGGCAATAAAAATACTTAAATGTAATCCTCCAGCTCCAGAATGATGTGACATTTCCTTTTTGGTATCTAAATGATACTCTTTGTGATGCCAACTGCCACTATACTCTTTCCTTGTTCTTTTTAAAGGAAATTGGTGGTCCAATTATATCTGTTGGCTTTCACCAAGAACTCGAGACATTTACGTCCTGCCGGATCTCATTGTTCAAAGATCATCCTCCTCCTGACAAATCTGAGGATTGTCGGATTCATTTGTTTCTCTGAGCATTTAAAGGGTTCTCAGTTAATGATTGACAAATCGATAACTTATTTTACCGGCTTGTGGGAGAACTCTTTGTCGAGTGATGAATTTGTTTACTTAAATACAAATAGTCCAAGTGGGTTTGTTAATCATTTTGAGGATTTTCCGCTTTTTCTGCCCCAAACATGTGCACGGAACTCGAAATGGAATTTCTACTTTCAATTTAGCATATAAAGCATTAAAAAAATTCGTTTAAAAAATTAATTACGTCGGTACTGTACCTTTTTTATACATGTGTTTGAGAATGGGAAACCAAAGAAGATAGGTGACAATAAATTTCGGTAATTTGCCATTTCGATTGTAAGCAGCTACAATGGGTGCTCATGCGTTCACAAGGACGCCATTGTTGGGCTAATCCTCGGATCGTTAGTTTTGGTGTCTTTGTTAGTCGGATGAAAGCGTCCGCGCTATTCTCGTAAGGTAATCGCGCGTTCACTTTAATAGCGGTGCAGGCATTTGGAATTATTCTGTTAAACCATGCCGCGGTTTGCTCATATTTAGTCCTACGACTATTTGCAGTCGTTGCGGTAAAAATTCGCGGCGCAGCGAAGATACGACAGGCCTATCCAAATTTCCACTTACGCCTTACACACTATAATGGTGAACTTCTGAATTGTGCTGCCAACACAAATATTCCGAGGTCAATATTATTTTAAAATATTATGTTCTCAAAGTTAGTAATCCCTGTTCGGATATCCTGAATTTTCTTTTCTTTATTTAAGCACAGTAGCATGGTAATCGATTAAATTCCTTACTCATTTATATTTTGAGGTCCTAAATACCGTAATATGCAAATATAGCCACAGGAAACCTTTGGTAGTCTGGATTAGTCCACCAATATATTTGCCTTTTCGAAATGAAAGTTTCACTTTCTTTTACTTGTGTCTTGTATAACACGCTGTTTCCTCGTGCCCAGAACCCTGAACAATTCAAATTTGTTCTTGATTGTCGTTTCTTGAAGATCTGTGAAACCTGTTCCACCGTCAGCTCCGCCGCACAGTGAGCGTAAGTTGATACAACGGTTTAATGGAAAATAAATTTTGTTGACACTGTGTGTGCTAGGGTCGCCAGAATTGGCTGGCGGTCATATTACGAAGCAGTGAAGTGACAAAATTCGAGTTAATTTTGCGAGTGAGCTACCGCGGTATGTGGTTCTCTTTGATGAGATCGGTCGCTCAGCGGGAGGAGAACTTCGGAGCCCCATCGCTTCCTCAAATCTCTTCGCATTGATTTATGCATGCGGAAGTACAAAATAATTATCTGAGAATGTGTGGTTTTTTTCCCCCTGCTGGGCTACAAATGGTTTTTCTGATACACCAGCAAGAGTTAAAAACAAATGTTACGGAAATTCTAGTCAACCACAGTACAGATGACGATTTTCTTACGTTTTAACTTTATAATTGGTAAATAAGACGTCAACTATTATTTATGTCAAAATTATTTGTTTATGAAAGACTTTAACCGATTGTTGCGATAGTCCGGTACAACAGAGCTCACTTGAGTGCTTCGCCAACAACACTCAACCAGCTTCTATTCAGAATAGTGTTCCCTTACGAGAATCGACTTATTCTTCAGTGACACTTTATACCTGGAATTTGTCTTTAATTTTCATTGTGTACTTGTCAGTTCGAGAAACAAGCAAAGATAAGAAAACCACGCATGTAACAGCAATTAGTGAGTGGACGAGGCATAATTTGCATGTGTGTACGCAGTGTTTAACTCTGTTGACCGTGAGAAAACATCCAGTGGTTGTTTATCCGTGGGCGAGCATGCAAGCTTTCCAAACTTATCTTTTCAACTTTTCAAAGGGCCACTGCGTTTTAAGCAAAACGAGATTGCGTATCTCAAAACTAGGAAATGGATGCGTGTGATATTATTTCACTCAGTTCAAAACAAAGCAACGCATTTTCGTAATAAGAAGACATATTTCGGAAAGAGTTGTCCTTCCCCTTCTCTAACGTACGTAACCCATGAATTGATTAGTTACGCTCTATTCTTCAACAATAAAACATTTATTAACCAGTTCCTACTTTGCATTAAAATTAAAATTTATTTCAGTTATAATCATTTATACCGTTTATTGACCTTCTTTGCCTCAAAATTATAATTTAAAAATTGGTTCAAAAATATCGGTAGGGGTTAGATAGTAAACATAGCGGATGTTAATAATATACAATCGATTAGTTAATTTCACTGATTGGGTGGTGCACGGTACTTGTTCGACTTTCCAAATCTGATTAATTGCAATTTTCCATCCCGATTTGCCAATTTTTGACATCATGTGACCCCTCGAGGAGGCTGAAGAGGGTCATTGCCAATGCGCTTAAAAGAAAACGGTCTCAGCTTAAACGATCCACCACTGAAACTTCGGTAACTGCGTTATTTAAGACAATAACTCTGTCTCTGCCGGATTGGCGTTAACATTGTCCAGAAGAGTAGTAGGAAACATTTTATCCGACACAGTAAAACTAACGAGGTTGTCGTCTAAAGAGTGAAGTCATAATAATTCTGCTATGGGGAAAGTTTCAAACAGATAATAGGAAAATTCTCAGGTAAATATTTCGGAAGTGAGAATTAACGACACCTGGACAGGAAAAATTAAATGTATAACGTGGGAAGGATATGTTGAAGGAAGACGACATAAAGGGACAATGTACGAGTAATCTATATAATAAAAAATCCAAATAATATAAATCACATATGAAAGTAGCCTAATATTATTTTCTGTTTCCCAATTTATGTACGTGGTCACAGTAGATTCATATAAACACTATACCACGTCAGATGTTGTGGATACGCGGTAACTGTTTACAGGGAGTTGTAAGTAAATAAATCAAATTCCTAACGTCCCATTAATTATTTCCTCTTTCTCAAACCTTCTCTTTTTTTATTTCTGGAGAGGAGTAAATCTTCCCATACTTAAAGAAACGACGGTACAAAAAGATAATTGTCTTTCTTTTTTTACGAAATCTATTAAAGTGGGCATTAAATTATCGATTGAACGCTTAATCTGGTGTAAAAGTCTCGGTGTTCTTCTAACGAGAGTGGGTAAAACACAATCAATAGCGGAGCCGTCGCGTATCTATCGTTTTTGCCCGACATACATCAGCGTGTCAAAATGAAGAGACGCTAGGTAATTACGGAGCTGGCTCCTCGCCAGGAAGATCCTTCCGGCAAATAACGGCAACGTGTTGTTCTCAGTGGCAATCGCAACCCGCTTCTTACGCTTATTTATACGTACTAATTAATCGGTTTTTAATCTGCCTTCCTAATACTTTTTATTGGCATATTCACGATATAGGAGTTCTGCTGGTTATTTGTTTTTCATCTTCTGATGGTGGATTGTATGTCAGCAATAAGAGTAAAAATTAAATCTGTTTTTAAATGTTTAAACATCTAAGGACGCAGTGCTTGGAAATTATACAGTCATTTTCGTTCTCATATTTTCAGCTCTGAATCGGAAAGCCAATTGAAAATTATAGAAATTAGCATATTTAATTCTGCGACACAGGGTCATTGGTTTTGAAGTAACCATTTGTAGAACACCATAAACCTTATTCATTTTTATTCATATTAACTAAAAGTAAGATTATTCTGATAAATTTGTTCTACCATTTTAACGATAAATAAAAGCTTGACGAATTGTTCGTCTTCCTATTTATTAATTTTGAAATAAATACATGCATAAACCTGTTATATTTTATAAATGTAGTGAAATTCGTACGAGTTCCTCCACGAATTTTAATTTCGTACATGTCGTAATAATTACGCTGTGTTTAGTCCGCGAATTGTTTTCTCCCGTGTAAATTCCTCCACCCCATATCTATAAAATAGGAACGTTCGTGTTTTTAATTCTATGTAATGTTTGTGAATTTTCCACAACAATCTATCGGACAAGTCATGAGCTTTTAAATGGATTACGGTATCGTATTAATTAGTATCAACGTTTTCCCCTCTACCCTCCACATAGCTAACATTATTTCCCTGCAACACTGGAGAACGTAATTGGGGATTTTCGGATGACAGCTCACGACCAAGTCTTATCTTATAAATAAAAATGAGTGTATGCATGTATGTATGTATGTATGTTTGTATATTTGTATGTTCGTTATACAAATCTACACCGCTGGAGAAAATATCACCAAATTTCGTACACGTGTTCTTTGCTACCAGGAAACCAACACTGCTGGGGTGAGACGCGTCTACCACCCCCAGAAGCGGGGGTGGAAATATTTAATCATGCTAAAACAGTCGATATTTCAGTCGGATAAATATTTTTAGGGGTCAAAGATATTTCTAGTGTTTCCACTGATGTTATCTAAATATAATTTTCAACCTCTACACCCTGGGGAAAGAGCACCCCTAGAGCTTGGGGTGGAGAATACAAATCTATACCGGTGGATCAAGTTTCACCAAATTTCGTACACGTGTACTTTGCGACCAGGAAACAAACACTGTCGGAGTGAGACGCGTCTACCACCCCCAGAAGCGGGGGGTGGAAATATTTAAACATGCAAAACAGTCGATATTTCGGTCGGATAAATATTTTTAGGGGTTACAGATATTGATAGTGTTTCTACCGATGTTATCTGAATATAATTTTCATCTCCTACGCCCTGGGAAAAGGTCACCCTTAGGGTTTGGGGTGGAGTTGCTTTACAGAAAAATAACGCGAATACAACCGAGATTGGAGTCAAATCGAAGATTATTGATGTCACTGAGTTTAATTATGACATTCAACTTGGCATTTACCCCTCAGATGCAAGGGTAGCGGGGTGGAAATTTAGGAACATGCAAACACGGCAGATATTTGCGTTGAATAAATATTTTTCTGGGTTAATTATATTGGTAGTATTACTACTGATGTTGTTTCCGTATAATTTCATCCCCTTTCGGAATGTGAGGGAAGCACCCTTATGTGTGGGGGTTGAGGGACGTTTCATATAATTAACGCCAAATCAACCTAGATTCGTGTCAAATTCAACATGCGGGTGTAACACGCCCACCACCCCCAGAAGCATGGGTGGACGGTGGTGGAATTTGATGATATTTAAATCAGATTATTTTTCCAGCTGAAAATTGTCTACACTACATAGTAGTTGATAAATATTGCACATCTAAATTAATGTGCACTGTGTCAAAATTCATCTGATTCAGATCAATATTTGTCAAGTCTTGTAAATAAAATCAAATTTTGAATAGAAATCAGATAATGTTTTTATAAGTAGTCCTGTCACAGATACAGATTAATAATTGGTGCATAGTCATCATTAATCTATAAACAATAAGTCCTGAAGTAGTGGTCTTAAAATTTTAATACCACCTGTTGAGGTTAGGTAAGTCACTTCCAATTAATAATTACTTACTGAAGAGAAAAATCATCAATTATATATACGTATGGAATCAAGTTGTGAAAATTTAGGTTTCTGAGATGCGACATAGTCAAAATAATTAGGTCACTTGAATATAAATCAGATAATTTTTTTTACAAATAGACCTGTCACAGATGCAGATGATAATTGGTGCATAGTCATCATTTTAGCTGAGAGGCCAAATTGTAATAGAAGTTACAGGGTTTAGGAAACAATAACCCATTTACGATTAACATTGTCGAACGAGACACACACATATTTTTAAAACCTGTGTAACTATAATGTTTTAATCTCTATAAACATTCTATATTTATTTTAAATTGAATAATTTAATTTGTTTTTCTGCAAATTGTCAGCTGTTTACACTTGAATATTAGTCATATATTATTATTTTGACGTCTGTTTTTAACAATGAACATCCTTAACGGCCATAAACAGACGATTTTTATAATTTCAAATAATTATTAAGAATAAAGTATTTAATTAACAACACGAAAAACGTTTCTGTACATATTTGTAACATCTTCAGGCTGTCTGAGTGAAGGAAAGGTTTGTGTTTTGATGTTTTCAACGTTTGCTCAGTCATGTTGATGATCGTTGAATATATCTTCTTGTAATTAATCTCTAATTTAAATACTGATACATTATATGACAAATATACATATATATATTTATTATGACTGCTGATGTCTGCTAATGTAACAATTTATATGTTTAATAAATTTTTCACTGTTACTCACCAGGTTCAGATTTCTCGACGTTGTCGTTGTCCACTGCTGGTCTGAAGACTGTGTGGCGCTGCGTGGCATGTCCATATATGGTTGCGGACATGCTGCGACCTGATTGGCCGCTGGAGGATCGCCTGACCACAGCGTCCAGGACACATGCCGCGTAGTAAATGTCAGGCGATCCTCAACGGCCAATCAGGTCGCAGCATGTCCGCCACCATATATGGACATGCCACGCAGTGCCACACAGTCTTCAGACCAGCAGTGGACAACGACAACATCCAGAACCTGGTGAGTAACCGTGAAATCTGTCTTTCTTATTATAATTATTTCCGTTGTGAGAGTCTGTGCGTTGTTTAGGAGGTTATTGTATTTAAGATGCACGTGACTATTGGGAACTGCATGAGACGCCAGCTACTGTTCTTCCTTCCTTCCTTCCTTCCTTCCTTCCTTCACACATTACAGGCAGCCATTTAGTTGTGTTTATGGGACTTTACATGAAAACTTATGCAACGAATAAAAAAATGATTGACTATAATTTTAAATTTGTAATTATTGCAAGTACAGTAATTGTTGATTATACGAAGAAAATGAAAGCCAACATCATCCCGCACTTTTAAAAAAAATTATTTGCAGAAAAATAAATAAAATTAAACAAATAGGTTTTTAATTTAAATAAAAATTAATTATTTAATTTCGAAAATTACTAAATTAAGTACCACATTAATTATTTAATTTAGTGAATTTTCAAGCAATGCAACACTGGCCGATAACACATTTAGGGATGGGGGGGGGGGCAAGTTGCGTTACACGAAAAAAATCGGGGAGGGGGGGGGATGTTATGGATAAATGACGTCTCGGGCAACGCCAGGCACTCAGCTAGTATTCTATATATCTTACATGAACATTCCAGGTCAGCCTATACTACTTTGTAATTCTTCTTAACCATCACGGTTTCAGATCACGAAATATATTGTGATTGTAACTCCATCACTCTTAAAATTATTTTCGGTTCTTAAAGTATTTTTGTCACATAAGAGCGTCGCCTGTTTTATAACTGTATTTTCATCTATAAAATGATATTTCACAATTTTTTCAGAAACAGAATAATTAATTAGATCACAGTTTTTAATACAGGCGTAACTTAACGAATAATGTATTGGGAAAAATTTTATTTAACTTTAAATCTATCAATGTATAAACTGCTTCAAATTGGACATGAGTATGGAAATATATACTTTCCTTAACCGTTTTGTTTCATTTCAATCTTATTTGTGAATTTCGGTGAAGTAAATGACGACGTCCTTGTTGGTGCATTCGAAGACGACATAAAACATTGGCAGCTGCTCTCAATTATGGGGAGACAGAAAATCCTAGGAAACTGTGCCCACGACTGTGCCTTCTCATCAGCATAAAGAGCAGATATATCTTTCTCGGAAGGAGTGAAACTTATGTCCCGCCAATTTTCATTTAATCGAATATTTATGAAGGCTCGTGCTATAAAATATGACGGAAAAAGCACGTATACGAAACCAGAATTACAACTTTTAATAAATCTTTGCTCAAATCCATTAATCAAGATCGATTGCAAAAACAAACTTCGACGAGGAACTAATTTTGTAAAGCGTAAATAAGGAGAGTTTAATTGTATTTACCGCACTTAATACGTTACTTCCAATAAAATTAGATAAATAACGAGTATTACAGTTTCCGTAAACCACATTTTCCGAGAGAGTAAAATTAAGGTAACCAGTGAAAAGGTAATTTATTTATCTATAATAAATTTTTACAGAATTAGAATACTTATATGATCTGTAATGAGCAATTTCCTGTCAATTGTTCACATCAGACATTGGATCAGAAGATATAAAAGTTTAAATTTACAAAAATCAGTCCCTTTCACACAATAAATTGTATTTCTTCATTTGCCTCTCACATGTGAAAGTAAATAATGCTTTATGCAAACAACATAGGTAAAATTGTATGAAATCAGTTCTCATTATAATCAAATAATTCTTAGAATATTTATTAATACATCATTCTCAAAAATCGTCATTTTTATTCGAAATATATATTCATATCGGTAATTGTCTTTTCATCTTGTTCCTAGAATTTTTGGGAATCCCATTTACTTCCGTTTACTTTATTGAATCACTGGAAATAGTCTTGAAACATCGCAAACGTTAAACTCAACCATGGACCCTTAAAATTGATTAAAAGTGGATTAATTCTAAACAAGGCTCTGGTAGTTATAATTATTGCAATTTTAGTCATCTAGAGATCTAAGTATGCAAATTTTCCTGGCACTGTAAGCGTGACTAGTATCGTGACTACCGACCAAAAGATTGAAATTGTATGTTCATGTATTGAATGTTGTCCGCCGGATTATCTTTTAACTGAAGTGAACGGTTCCTTATTCAGGATGTGCAAATATGATGGCTTAATTTACAAATGCAAGACTTGAGAGTTTTACTATGTAGAAAATTTTACAGTCATAGTGTCGAAGAAGCAATTTTTGTCATTGAGTGAAAAAATGTTGATTTGATTTACGTTATATTTACGACGTGTTTCTCAACAAACCGTCGAGACAGTACCGCGATTTGAAAAAAATTGATGGACTCTTTGAGTGCATCTATGAAGAGTTCAAAGATCCCGCGGTCACGTCATTAAGTAGTTTGGAACTTGTGACCCTAGGATGAGAATTGAGTCATAGCTGACTGATGCATCGAGGACAGCGAACCTCGTAAGCTTCTTTTACGAGCCCGGGTAATTTTAGATCCCGCCATTCTGAGATCTCAGAAGCGGTACTTGTCAAAATATTCCAAACGTTCGGTTATCGCGAGTCTTCTGCGAATTTGCCCTCCGTCTTCCACTTTTTTTTACGACAAAAACAGTGTCATGAACGGAAGTGTTAGTTGAGTCTGCCGCAGCAACATGGAGGGTGGCGCCACAACCAGAACTTTTATAGGAGACATTTCACTTCATTGGAGATGCATCTTCGTTCTCTGCGTTGACGAACCAAGCTTTTCTCGTCGGGGCGATTTCTTTTCTACCGTCATCTTTTTTTCGTCAGCCCAGAGTTCATGTAATATGCAGATAATTATGTGGTTCCTCTCATGTGGAAATTTTATGGTGTAATAAAAGGTACAGTGAAGAGAATTTTCCCGGCATTCTTGAAGTTGACTGCTTACTTAGGCACGTACTTAATTATTCACAAGGCCGTGTTGTAAAATATTCTTCATATCAACTAGAATAATTGAGAATTAGTAAACGGATGCTGTTAAATGTCAACATAATTTAATGGTTTCCAGCGCAGGATTAAGAGAAGGCAATTTGTGCGCCGTTAAGCTAAATTTTTTCGTTTGCCCTAAAATCATAAGACGTCAATCGAAATTTATTGATGTTCATAGCTGATTCAATGACGAAAGTAGATTAACGAACATTATTTTAAAAACAAAAAGATGACAATAATGACAAAGCATAGCATGAGACGTTCTTTTGTTACAATAAAAGATTTTATTTGAATTAAATTTAAGAAAATATTCTCTCAACGAATCAAACCAAAACTTTAAACGTATTTATGTAATACCATTAAAGGTGAAGAAATCCGCAAGTGTATCAGTAGTGCTTAATACTTCGTTGGCGATTTGATTAGTGTCATGCTAAATATAATTATGAAGTAATAATAAATCTCCGATAATTAACAATCTATTAACCCTGCAGTGTGAAAGAAAACGTCTGATTTATTACCAAGAAACTTCTTTATTCACAGTAAATATGTGATTGTGGAAACAATAAAAACAACTGGTGTTTCCCTATACCGAGACTATGTCATGTCAACTTTACTGTTATTTGGGTAACTTTAAACTCTTAATTTTCAAACAATGGAGGAAAAATAGCAACATTTTAATACAGCGACTGTGAAGTTGTTCCTCGAGATCATAAAAATTCATAACATTCAGGAAATATCTAAATCTTAAAGAATTGACTACTTTCTTTAGAACTAAATTCCCAACTAAGCAGGACGCACGAAAATGTTTTAGTGTAGTATACGCACTGAATTCATTTAAACGTTTTTTAAGTTCTCACTTAAAGATTAAGTACTGTTCATTTCCTAAATGCCTTTATTACTATGAGATAGAGATATTTAAATAATGAAGATTTGTAATCCAAAATACATCACGTTTAATTGGACAGTCGTTGAAAAATTACATATTTATTGCGTTATTTCTCGGCTTACATCTTTAAAAAGAATGCATTGAAATCAATATCTACTGAAGTAATACACTGCTCCAAACACCACATGAATATCACACTAATGAACAGTGCCATTAGTCGCACATTTTACTTTACTGCCGAATTAAACAGCCGACTCCGTAATGGATCTTCTCTCCGAAGCTTCGTGAATGTCGCTTCCGGCGTTAATCTACTTTCATTCCAGGCGCTATAAATTTTACATCTCAAACGCAAAACATATGTAAAGCAAACATGGATCGCACTTCCCTAAAACTAAATCAATTTTTATCATTTAACACACTCAATTATAATTATAGGTAAGCCATGTCGTTACTCAATATACAAGCACGAAAATAAATTTAAATCCTGGAATGAACTTCTTGAGGTATATAACATTTTGCATTTTCCCCAAAATGTTCGACGTTATTAAATTACATTATTAGTCTGACAGTATTGTGATATAGGAATACCTCAGAATGAACTATCAAAATATAAAAATTCATACTCGAAAATAATTTGGTTAGCAATTTGTACATATTTTCTGTCTAATGTAAGGTAAAATACTATATACAAAAAAGACTGTCTGACGATATAAAATATTTTTAAAACCATGCAACGATATTTGTTCAACTCAAAATCTGGAACTAAAAATTCTTAATTTGAACACTTCAATATAATTTCCTCGACTTTTTTGAAGGAGAGAGTAATCCAGAAGTATAATCGGTTGGAATTCTGAAAAAAACTGTATGTATGGCAAACAATAGATATACTCGATTATATTTTCAACTATTCTCTTTGCCATTACCCTGAAATTGTTTCAAGAAATATTCATGACGGACTTTAACCCAAAAACATATGGATGACTAGTTTGTTCCCTTGCGACGATAATGTTGACTTTTAAAGTAAAGTACAATTATTTAATTCCCAACTGGGGTACAGGAAGCTCAAATTGTCAAATAAAAATATACTATTTTGTAGAGTCGTATAGTTGTGTTCTAAATTCATGAAACCTCGCCTATTACTGCCAATTTACCGTCCGTAAGTAAGCAAGAGCTCGTTTAGGTCATTGCGAGAAAGTTCAATTGAAGCCAGGATGCAGTTCGTTTGACTTCACCCGCAATAAGATCATGAACTTGCGACGACATTATTTGTGTCAAGGCTGCCTCAATGATCAAACATACGTGACATGAAACCAGATGCAACCTACTTCAATACTGAATACGTTCACAAAAAGTTTACTGAAAATTTTAAATATCTCAAGATGATTCTCTACGTTCGTCAAGAAGATATTATTTGATATACGTGAATAGCAAAATAATTAGTTTTTTTCGAACAGGTGTAGAAGCACGGGATGGAAAATTAATCTTTTTTTCTGTCAATGCGACTGTAGTCAGTTCACAAAATAGTTACGGTATTTATTTAACACTAGATGAACAAAATCAACTTTGGTATATGTTAAGGTACTATGAGCGTTCATTTAATACGATTAGGAATTAGTGGGAAAAATGAGGAAATAAAGAACAAATAACACGTAGCATATTTAAAATAACAAAAAGAATCAGGAAATAAATTTACCAATGGAGATTACCTTTGTGGATTACAATGTGAAGCAGATAGGAAGCGATTGAAAGTGGTTGCCAGCAGGGATTGTTATTAATTTAATTTACATATATGTTTGTTACGGAATGCTAATAAATATATGTGATGATCTTGCCTCCACTGGAGAAGTTCATACGCCCAGTTTTGATCCAATCCACTGAGATTTATAGATAGGTTATCCGTCAACGTTTCGGTTAAAAATGGTAGTAAACATGATCGAACTGATGGTTGGACAGGTGGAGCCTGCTGAGAGGAGATTCATGGCCTGACCATCTGAAACCAGTTCCTCCGTGCCATCATTAATATCCGGCATCCACACCCCTTAATCAAATTCGGAAGCATATAATTTGCGCAAGCGACTCCTGAGCTCACTGCAATACTTTTATTGTCAGTGATTCTAAAGAACGATGTCTCCGTTCCGTCTTAACACTTGCTACAGGCGTTGGTAATAAGTACCTGTCTAAATTCAGTGACGTGATTACCATTCCGAATAGCCTTAAAGCCAGCCAAGAGTCTGCGTGGCTAACAATTTCTTTCGGTGTGTTTCAGGTAACATGACTTTCTCTCAACTCATTGCTGTGGTAACGTGAGTAACATCTTCTTTTTTCCCTTTTTCATTCGCAATTTTTTTGCGAACAACAAAAAGAACTCGTGGAGACCAGGAAGTAAATATCAATAGTACCTAAACACATGCCATTTATGATTGTCTAATTAATTATATGTTCATACAAATTTATACAATTATTGTTGTACTATATAAGTTTTCCTGAAAGATAGGAATCGTAAATCAGCCGTATCGGTCAGTTCATTTACATTCAGCTTTTTACTGCATTCTGTGGAGAAATTTTAGAAACAATTTACAGATACTTTTAAAAATATTCCTTGTATAACCGAATATAAATTAAATGATATTTTCCTTGACACTTTCGTCGCCGCATCTATTTTATTATAAATACCTATAAACCTGCAGAATGCCTCCGAAAGCATGAAATAAAATAAATTTGTTGTATCTATTTTTCTAGACTTATATTTTCTTATGTAACTTGATACATAGATCTTAACATGCGATTTATAAGTGGAGAAATATTTTTCATGCTTCTTTTGTGCAGTAAGCTCTGAGTCATTCAATTGACTTTTTTTTGGAATTTACTTTTCACTTCTAACCTTTTCTGTGACGCTACATGACTTACTCCTGTACGAAACACGGGTCAATTTAAAGATTCCTACTTTCCGAGATAGAAATTAAATTGCTCTTCCCAACTTAGATTTATTTTAACAACCCGATCTGGGACAAATCATCTGTGGTTCTCGTTAAATCTACGATTATTTTGTCTCGATTTTCAGCGAGTTTCATTCGTCAGTTAAATCTGGTCATGGGAGACGAGCTTCAAATGTGAGCCCATCTTTTGTTTCTAAGTTTTTATGTAGAATAATTTATAGACCACTAAAGTATGTATTTACAGTTATTTTTTAAAGTGATATGAGATTGGTTCCATACGTTAATTGGCGTCATGTCCCCACGTGTTGCATGAAAATCACGACTGCCCGAGGGCAAACAGGCTCCTGCGCAAACCTTTTAAAAAATTCGAAACGATCAGTAACTGTGGCTTCCCTAAAGAATTTCGTTCCGCGTGTTGATCAGGAAAGATGCTGAGACAGCACGCACAGGTGTTTAAATCTGTTGAGGAGGGATTCGAGCTCAAGAACCCGCATTCCAGGGCCGCAGGCGTTGCTACGGGCTCAGGTCATTCGCTGTCGTCGGAAACAGTAACGGTCTAAGCAGGTCGGCTGGAACGCCTCATCACAAAAATCACCACAAGCAGTTGTGCGACTATAGCAGCCACAAGGAATCATATTAAATGTGTTTCAGTAAACAGCCGTATTTGTGCATCATCAACGTGGTGATTCTGATCCCGTTCCCGCATAAAAAATCATTGAAATGCCAATTCATCGGGATTCATAAATTGTGAACGTATCCATAGGAAAGGAATTTGTAAATATATCAGCAAGGGTCTGTGACATTTTGGTAAAAATAATAAATGTTAGTTACAATACTGCAAAAGAAACATTGTTATCACGTTTTGATTGTACACTACGCTCCTGAATTTTTTTTTATTAATTAAACATTACAAGACAAAGCAAATAAGAGAAATAAGACAGAATCTCCTCAACCAAATCCTCGTAGATCTATTTATAAATTAGATATATACCGTTGCCTGTTCTACAATTTTAGTTGTTATCTTGGTTGTTTAAAGCGTGTGTTGGCCTCGGTTCTGGCTGGTTTGTCCACGTGAACTTTACGAACTCTGCACTTTTCGTGGCGCCAGTTGGTCAACTCGTTTCCGTCAATTAATTTCCTTCGTCGGTTTAGTATTCTCTTCGATGCCTACACGTTTTCAACTCTGTAGCGGCACCACGGCAACTGCACTGTAGATTTGTAAACGATAGATTTCGTCTTGCTCTCAATTTTCTTAATTAACTGCTTCTGACGCTAAATTTCTCTATTATTGTCTTCATTTTTCGTAAACATAATTTCTTTGCATTTAAAAGAGAATGTTAATAAAATTCCCGGGAATTTTGATTTTAATGGTATTAAGTTTTCTTGAATAGCGGCACCTTCGTTACTCAGTGTCATTTTTGAAATTATCGATTTACGATTTAGTTAAAGATTCTTTCAAACGCTAGAAAGTAATTTTGTACGATGTTCACCACACTTTACCTTCCCAAATATGGGAATATGAAAGGAACTTGAGATCGAATTACAGACCTCGTCGGTCGATATTAAAGTTTTAAATATTAATTTTTGGTACAAGATCCAAAGGTTTGAAAAATTAATATATGCTTTCACTTTATAACTTCCGTTTTATTTCGTTTGAGTTATTAAGAAACAACTGTTTCATGTAAATCCACATAATTATACTTGGCTGTCACATATTTTGTAGGTTCTCCTTCAGAGTGTAAACATGAGCACATTAGTCATTTTTACGTCCGTCTTTATATGATAATCCAGATCTGTGACGATTTATGTGGCCATCACTTGCATCATCAAATTTTAACAAAAAATGCAATAGTATAAAAATAAACATTAATGCATGTATTTATTAAAATTACATTAATTTTAATAAACAAAGCCTTTTTTTTCATTTTCAATTACATTTCGTTACATCAATCATATTTTTTGGAGGAAAAGCATTGAGTTGATAAAAGCGAGTAAAACAAGCAGTGATTATTTTCTGTTTCAATTCTAACCGATTCAGTTTGCTGGAAGACAATTTGATTAATATCTGCATGTAAAATTCGATTCAGAATTAACCAAGAGTAATTCCAGGCTCTAACACGATGACCAGTTCCGTATAACATTTTTTACAGGAAAATATAGCTACGGATGTTTTTATTTTATTTTATCGTAGCATACGACTATGTATATTATTCTACAGTGTAATCTGAACCTTTTAAATGATTCTCTTGATTGATAAGTATTTGAAATGCAGGAATAATTTATCGGCCTCGCCTTTTAGCCACAGAACCAAACTACGAGAGACTGTTCACGGCAGGCTGACATAGAACCATCCGTTGCTCGGATAGCGCTCTTGACTACGCACGTATCGTATCGTAAGCCCAACACTTGAAGTATATAGAACCCTAATCAACTTTCAATGCACCACAACGCTTACTAAATACAGAATTTACATGACAAACATTTTTTAAGAAATTAACATGAAAGCGGCGATTCCATACAACAGAAACATTTTAACTGTGCCGCGTACTCTTGAAATTGCTAGTAATTTTAAGAGTCAAACTATTGACGTTTGTGGATATCGTCGTAATTGATATTGTCTCTGAGTAGAACCTACTGCCTAGTGTGCACATACCGGATGTACTTCGCCATGCTGCCTCGGGAAATGTTTCACAAGGCATTCCATTACCTTCGATTACCTCATATTTCAAATGAAATCAACCAGCAGATGGTATTTTGGTAGTCTCGTTGCCGCTTTCCCTGACGAGCGAGTAGATTGAGCGAAACTGGAGACAAAAGAGTCCGTTGTTTGAAATGTTGGAGCCGAAGGCACTGTCATTCACTCGAATAGGCCTCATCGTCGCGACAATTCCTTCTGTTAACGGGTGCCATTGTATATAGATGAAACTTTGCCGAGGGTCGTCCGACGCTGCCACAGGGAATTCCTTTCAACTATTTTGTATGGTTGTAATCTACTTCTGCTGATCTGAAACCTGAAATAGTTGTCGTTCTTTGCTAGGCAGCTTAAGAATTGGATTCCTTTCTCGGAACATTCGATGCCGTTTCTTTTCTTCTCGGAATAATTAATGATCACTAAACATTTAATATGCGTGATGTATTATATTTCGAGGTTCAAACCACTACGCATATTTGTCAAGTGTTTCACTCACGACAGCAATAATATGTATTATTGTGAAACGTGAAAACTTCAACGTTGTACAACTGTTTCTCTTCAGAAATGTCAAACACGCATTTCCCTTCCCTAAAAAAAATTGTAACAGAAGTCCAAATAAAAAGATTCAGAGTAAGCGGCAGTGTATATAAATACCAAAGAAACAAGTATTAGCTTCAGCTCATAAATACAGCATCGCAAATCTCCAGTAGCGTATAACATGTGGTAGTGAATTAATGACTTAATTAATTCCATAGTCTAAATTCAAATCCTATATGTAGAAGTGGTGACAAGTTCCGAAAATATTTTCTTAACGTATTCGCAGCTTCACTCCGAACTATGACCAAAAAATTCACTATTGTGATTATAAATTCTACTTCGGAGTGTATTCAAAATTAATTTTTTCTATCAAATTGTCGGTTAAACCATGTTTTTTTACAACTCTACAAATGGGATACTGACCTGTGGAATTACTTACTATGTAAATCCGTACCTCACTTCATTATTTCAATATCCAAAACATACAAAAGTAAACCTGATGTTTGTATAATAATAATTTATGGTACTATAAAATAATTAGACATGTCAAAATTCAGTGATAATAAATAAATAAAAACATAAAAAATTATAAATAAGTACAATAAATATTCAGTGATAATTATCGTATGTTTTATCGTCACTATTTTAAAATATTATACATTTCTGATGTTAAGTAGTGTACCGAGACATCGTTATTATTATTGAGTAGTAGTTTTACTCATCTTTGTCTCTACACCAACCCTATAAATATTCACTGCTATTTCAAAACACTTTCCCAGCGAATGAGCGTATGTTTCATGTTCCTATATAAGAAATTTAACAATAATTCATTTCATATTTGCCGAGACAGGATTCAAAACTATTTTATTAGTTTTATTGTCACTGTAATAGCCTGTTTCTGCGTTTAAAATTCCTCTATCTTTGTGAGGTTACTCAATTTCAGATCGTGAAATGAAATAAATTTTCGTATGAGCAATGAAAATGGATAAATTGCGACGTTGGTTCGTATTCGTCGCCGATAGCAGTAAATGAGCCTTCTATGGACAGGCATTGCTCGCTTTCTAATGTGATATATTAGTTCGAGATCAAACGATGTATTTAATTACCGCATTGTGAGTGCACCTGACGTTTACTCTGGCTGTATTGGAATCCGGACTCATCTTGGACGTGCTCGCTCGAGTTCTTCAGTCTCTAGTTACGGCAGACAAGTTGTTCCCATTACCTGGGATACATGTGCCAACTTTAAAATTACATTATAATAAACTGAAACTGTTGATCTAAGAATTTATAACCCGAAATCATTCTAGAAAAGAGGGACGTATCGGGTTCTTCTCTATACAACTAAAATTCTGTCTACTGCTGTCTCACAAAAACAATTACGAATCATTTGGCTAATATCATACGACTGAAAATCTCAGATTGATCCGTGGGAACTCCTGGAAAATTTTACGTAAGTTTCACATAACGATCCACTCACCTATTTTCAGTACTTACAAAATGTGTTCTCGGTTTCTTGTTTCTGGCTAGGAAATTATCTTACGATCCAGTGTAATTTTTAAAATTATTATTTGACCATTTGAAAAAACCATTATTCGTAAGAATAAATTTTGAATTTTATGGAGCCAATAATAAATTTTTCACCAACAAATATGTTCACTTATCTATATCAAATATTGAAGTATTTAGGATCAACGGTATGGGAGAGTCGGATTCATATGATTTTCAACTTCTAGTGTGCGTGGAATATATTCTGATTCTTTTATTCACTTTGTTCTCGAAACAGTAAATAGGATTCGTCAGAAAATGCACTCAAATATATTTATAATAATATACTTTGCCCTAATACAAATACCATGAAATTATAGTTATACTGAAATTTGTCGTGAATTGACATAATTTATATATAATGTAATGTATAACCACTAATTCTATTTAAGGATCATATTCAAAAAATATAATATAAAAAGATTTTTTTTAAAATAATTTATGTTTTATGTATGGACTTTAATATGAGAGTTTAATCATTTTATATAAACCATATAGTTGTGACAGGCTTAAATGGTTGGGACTGAGCTACGAATGGTAAATAAATTATTAAAAGTTTAATTAATATCAGTACAATTTGCCTCATAATTTATTTTAGTTATTGGTTTCTAATGATACAGTGTCAGTTGTATTGTATTTTTTAAAAAAACTTTATTGAATCATTGTGCGTACAAAATTTATTATTTTCTAATTTATCTTTGAATTCGTCTGTGGTATTTCCTAAATATATAATAAAATTTGTAAGTTTGAGCAACACTAATAAAATTTTTCACGTCAGATAATCCAACGTTTAATGATATATTGTTTCGTATACAATAAAAATGTTTTTATAGATCGTACAATAATTTCTTAAGCCATTTAACTCTCCTCATTTGAGATTTCCGTGTTAAAGTGAAACTGAAATTGTAGGTTCGATTGTTTGTCTCTGTAAAAAATAACAGATACCTTAAAGCCAGGATCCGATCGTAGTTATAAGCCATAATCCACAAGATTGGGAAGGACGTTAGAGAAACCGTCGCCTCACTCTGTTAGTTTCACTGGCGGGACACATGAATAACGTGTTTAATGAAATGCTTCAAGATTCCCGTAAAATTTGCACTTATATTGCCGACATCGGGAACTGTGGATCTCTGATTGCTGACCCAGTACTTCGCCATAGCACTTTGGAGATTACTGTGTTTTCGTTATGGTTTCTCTTTGCTGTTCCCAGCCCCTCGTAGTGCCGAGTTCTCTTTGGAAAACTTCGGTTTCCGGCTTGTATTGATGCGGTTCGCTTGGGAGGGACGAATAGCGGCCATTGCGTTTTTAGCAATGATATGAAATTTATCACCGACGAGCCCCTCATCCCTAAACAGTGTTGCTGTTGAAATGCGTGCTAGCCTGAACGGTTCAAATACATATAACACTCGATAGATATTTACACGAAATTCTTCTTGTTTATTTTCTTACTAAAATATAAATTAATATTTCACGTGAAATTCTAGTACCTGGATCGAAGACAATTCATGGAAAGAAATTCGCGACTAATTTCTACGAGACAATCGTCCAAAAACACTAACCGAATGCAATGTATTCAACTAATTTGCTTTAAATATTGTAACTTTTTATTTAAGAACAAAAATCTTGAAACATAATTCATCTGTCCTCCCGTCACGGTTGTAGCAGAGATTTACTTGCACATCAACATTACGGAATGATCCTTTCCAGGCTGACAACCGCGTCTTCCTACTAACGATATCAGTTGGATCTAGTATGATGATAAGAAGTTTACGGAGATGCAGGTAGTAATTCAACATATAATTTTTAAAATTATTATTTATTTTAATTTGGTTCCTTAAAAATTATCATGGAAATCAAATCCATGTATGGCACTGCTCTAAGATTTCTTGGAATTATTTAGATTAATGGCAGAACAGGTCCTACAAATTACCTCTGGCGATGTGACACGGCTCAGAGTTCACTTAATCCACTTGCAAACTTGTACGTAAATTAATTACTAAGTTACATATATACAACTTGATTTATTTTTGTACAAGTTAATGGGTTATTTGATTAACATGGCCTCTTCTATAATTGCTCAAAAATACTATTTTCTATGGAAATAAATTTTAAAAATTTATTTCACATATTCCTCGTTTATTTATATCCAAAGCCCTGTAAAATGTTAATCTTAAATTTCATAAATCCCTTTCTGATTCATTTCTCAAATTCAACCCGTATACACGTGGTGACATTTCTCGTGTCAATAAAATATATTTATAAATGTAATATTATAGTCAAGCTGTATTTGTTCGTACTGGAAGAAGACAAACCTCTTCTAAGCTTTGTCGCTCGTTTTTCCGATCAAGTATGAGGAATAGCGCCACAAATAAAATTGTATTAAATAAAATATTTTAAGGTAATCATGTATATTATTTTTAAATAAAAACAAAAGGTAAACTTTGTATGACAGTATTGTTATATAGGTTGTGCAATTCCTTACAAAAAGTTTTAGATCACTTATATAATTTTACGTTAATTTTCATATTGGTAAGCAAACAAACCTGAAGTTAGAATACCTATAAATACAATCAATAAATGCTAACCTCTAACATAGATACGTCTTATTCTATTAGATGAGCCAATAATTAAATTTTCCCAGTTTTACGTCGAATTGTAAATATAAATTTATGTATCGTTACTTAATAAAGTACTTCATTTTTACATTTATATGTGAATGCTTTATTAACTTGTGTTATATAGAACTAAAAGTAAAAAATACGACTGCAAATTATCTTTCAGTTTTTGTGGTTATCTTTGCGATAGCTTCGAACGAGCTCGGTAAAAGCCATTCTTTACGCAACTATTTAAATATGGGGGAAAGTAAATTTCGTGGAAAAATGTCCTGTCAATTATGAGAAATATGGTGACATATCTAATTACTTGCGTTAAATGTCTTGGTCTGATTGTCTATAAATGTGCAAAATAAAGAAAACGACATATAAGCAATCAAATTTCATGAGAAACGTATTTCCTTCATAAAATACACAGTGAGATATCAAATGAAACAGTCAAATTAAAACTGATTTCAATGTCGTGAATTTTTTTTAAAAAAATTGTGTGCCTGAATTTCATGAATTACGTGACTGATAGTGATTTGAAACTTGACTGCGGTGTAGATATGAATTTTATTCGTGGGATCAAAATCACTCATTAAATTCTATTGATCTAATACTTTTGGCACGTTATGTGGTAGGGGACGGACAGAAATGAAGATTGAGAGGAGAAAGAGAGCCATTTAATTATGATATACGAACTTTCCTGATAGTAAAGTAAGACAGACCGAAGAGTATCGACAGGAAGCTAAAGGAGAACGGACACTTTTGAACAAAATAACAGGGTAGTGACACGAAAGACTTTGCATAGTAATACTGGACTACGTAAAATAAGGATAGTAAGAAGTGATCCTGCAGGTTACCTCCAACAAGTTAGGCTTCCTACCAAACATGACGAAATCTTATTGTCTACATAGGGGAGTTTTAAAATGCAGGACATTGTAATTGTAACTGCTGATACTTCTCACTGTGCTCTGTTAAAAAATAGTTCGCAATTAAATATATTTGAAATTTAACATCTTGTAATTGCACAGGAATTTGTGTATTTAATAATATTAAATTAATTTTTAATTCTGCTATTTAGTCAAATCGTCTTTAAAAAGACGTTATAATACCATGATATCAATTTCATAACAAATATAAATGAATTTCAGATCTAGTAATCGGAGGCAATGAAGACTGTATACAAGTGTTCCTGTTCAAGGAGCAAGGGTGATAACTTCGCAGCATTTAACTACATACTAATACAGATGAGTCACTTCTTCTTTGTTAGAAGTGAAAGATATACAGTGTTTGTGAGGATTATTCGGGCAGCGTTAAATTAACGGAATTCGTAGACCTCATTTCAAATTGAAGTCTGGATCAGATTACTCACTTTAGTCACCGAGAAGCTTCCAGTATTGTCGAAAGATGAGGCGAGATCCAGGTGAAGGAGATCCGTGACCTTGAAGGGCGAGCACAAATGAATGCCGACGTACCTTGGTCTGAGGGTCAAGGTCATCGTCTCGCCTTACGTAGTTCCTGGGTTCGAGTCCTTCGGAACAAGCTGATGTTGTCACTCAAAACTTTTGTCAACTGACTAGTGCAGTTGCGTCGCTCTAGGCTCGTTCGTTTTTTATGCCCATGATGAAACGAACAAGGCTTCTAGAAATGTTGTGTGGTATTTATATTAACACTTCTTTTGTCTGTATTTGACTATCTTTCTTATTAATTTTCAATCAGACTTAAATTATTCATTTGAACGCTTAAATAAAATAATGGGTCGGTACGTACTTTACATTCGTATCCATATGCATTTATTTACTTTAGCCATAGCCATCTCGCTCTTTATATGACAGTACTTAAGCCATCCATCAGCTCTTATGCACTCAGCCCTCCCTTACTATTGTTATCTTCCACTGAACCCTCTGCTACCTATTGACGTAATCCGAATTGTCTGAACGACACAAGAAACATGCTAGGCGTATTTCTTGACTGTATTGAACCGAGTAGTTCCGAATCACGCTTAGGTGTTTCAGTGAAGACGGACACAGCTTTGTACTCCACGATACGTCAGGAGCTAAGTATCACGTAATTTGTCGATATAAACTGGGAGAAATGACATTATACTCGTAAAATGATAATTGATATAGAATTCTTACGTCACCTAAAATTTGTGAATAAAATTTCGTAGTGGTGTGAAAATGCTGAGTAGAGAGAATTGCACTTCAAAGAATAAATTTGGCCTAAACGTCGCAATATCGATTAAATACATCAGCGAGCTTTTGGAATATCTATAGTCGCCAGGTCGTTTTGACTTCAACAATTTCAATTCAGAATGGTTGAATTGAAAATTTGAAATATGGTTCCATTCTCAGTTTTTTTAAGGCGATTCTTTAGCATACGAATTGTAGGTAATAATAAATTATTTTTTCTCCTGTGCATGTTTCCCTCAGCTGTCAAGATTTCGTTTGTTCAGCTTTTATTCACTGCAGTCACTGTTAAAACTTGCATTAATGTATCCAATCACAATAAGAATTTCCATACATGAAAACAACAAGAATAATTTCGTATTGAAATTGCGTTCGTTTCCAATAGCAGGTTATATTCAGAACAGTGAAGCAAATAGAAATATGTAGATATTTTACCATAATTAATTTATGAACTGAAATACAGTTGTGTAAAGTAGTGAGACATCTATGTCAGATACAGGGAAGTACATGGCAAACACCGATTGGCCGGTTCGAGAATGCGACTCAAATCTATGGGGAGAAAGACGAATTGTTTAATTTTTTGTATGTAGTTGAAAAGAATTGTTTTTAAAGAAAGGTGTTTGTGTCGTGTAGATGGAGCATTGTGTGAGTGGTTTGGTAGGTTCGGGTTCTGGGGTTCGCCGTGCGCCGCGCTGTTCCAGGCCTGTGCCCGAGGCCCGCGGCCCGCCTCTGCCCGCCTCGCCAGTTCGCCGCCGCAAGTCAGACCGGTCGGCCATTCGTGTCTCCTCCGGGTTCCGTTAGCGGACAATGCGTGGCCTGCTCATTCTCGACGTGGACCTGCGCGCACGTGCTTCGGCTGAACATGACACTCGCGGAGACCTGTGCTCTATGCGACGCTGGTGACTAACATTCCGACACGTGTGTTTCCTTAGCATGGTGTAAGTTCCTAGAAACGAACATTCTAGTCATTACCGTCTATAGTTCGGGACATCTAAGGAAGTGAAAGAAGGAAACGTTTCGCGGTGAACGTTATTAATGTCTAGTCGCAATCCGTTATCGATGAGCTTCCGGCCGCAGTGAAGCATGAGTGAACGACGTGTAACGTGAGAGCCGGTGACGTGAACGCTTCGCCAGGTGCTCGGGACGATGACGACGCTGCGGACAGTGCACGTGGCGAGAGCAGAGGAGCCGGAGCCGGCGTGCTTGTGAGTTCGGGGCGCCGCGATGTGAGGAGCCATGAACGACGCACTCGCGGGATGTCGCGTGTGGGCAGCTCGGCGGACGAGGACTCTGGGTGCCGAGGTGCGTTGCCGACGCTCTACCGCTCGCGCTCCCTGCCGCACTTGGCGCTGGGCGCCGCCGTCGCCGCGGCCGACTCGGGCGTCTACAGCGGCGGCGCCTCCGGGGGCGGCGGGCCCGCGGGCGGCGGCGGCGGCGCCAGCGGCAGCGGCCGGCGGCTCGTCGCGGACCTGCGGCAGCTGCTCACGCTCAAGCAGCATTACTACCCCGAGGGCGGCTGGGGGTGGGTCGTGGTGGGGGCGGCCGTGCTGGTGCAGCTGCTCGCCCACGGGCTCCACACGGCGTCCGGCGTCGTGCTGGTCGAGGTGTTGGCGGGATTTGCGCACGCCGACGAGCCCACCGTCGGTGAGTCATTACACAGCCAAAGTCCTGACGGACGATATTGCCAACGACACTTTTATTTAAATCTTTGTTTCTCTTCGGGGCAGTTTTACTCGTACACGTCATATTTGTAAGGTGAATTGCGTCTGCCCATTTTTACAGGTTTCGTCTTCGATTAATCTATGGATCGAGCAAAATAACGCGCTCCTTTATGTATACAACATTGTGAGTCCTTCTTGTATTCCTCTCCGAGCTTACACCGACCCATTTCCGGCCGTGATGACCACGATTCGGGTCTATTTGTTTTGGAGTTGGAGGCTGATGAACCACGAGGCCTCCTGGTCCCTGCGACAGGATTGTGGAATCCATGTGCTTTGGTGTCATTTGGATTTTCGCCCGAACTAATTATGTGTAGTCATAATAAAAAATAATTTTCTTTACCAGCTTGTTTCCTTAGTCACCACAATTATTCGATGATGTATTAAATTTTTATAGCATACTACGCCTTTCCTTTTCTGAGGATAGTGGACCCGGATATTATGACCTACGTGGTTCGAGGCCTTTCCCAGATTTGTGTTTCTTTTTCTTCCCAAACATGCTCAGCAAATAATGACCCGGTGCCACTGTGTTAGGTGCGCTTGTTAATACGAACTTCGCGCTATTCTTTTTATGAGAGATGTTTTGACACGCCCTGGAAAGAACGCTACAAGAGCTGAGATCAGGCTCCTACTAATTTCTTGAGGTGGGAAAGATTTTGCCTTACGTCTCTAGAATAAGGCCTCTCATACTCATTATTTCAGGAATAAATTTGCTATTTTCTAAGAAAACATATTTAATGTTGGACATTCCAGTTGACAGACACCGTTATATAAACTCTCAGTTTTATTACTTCTTTGTATTTCCAACAGAAATTCTTAATAACAGTTTTATATTTTCTGTAAGTTAATTGTAATGGGTTGTAACTGGTTGACGTGCCCATAATCGGATGAGCGAACATTATACCGATGTCTTGGAAAGGATAATACAAAATCATTGGAATTTCGATTTATCATCGACCGCCACCTCTAACACTTATTATATATGAAAACCCTTTCGGAATTTGGTAGTATTCTTTCATATTAAACATGTATGCTAAAAATGTGAGAAAAACGTTGATATTCAGACGTCACATTTCAATTAGTATTTATTAGAGAACTGATCTCTTCTACTGAAATATGGTTTACACAACCAGAACAGTTTCGATGAATTTAAGAGAGAACTTTTATGGCTCCAGTGAGTCGTAAGAAAAATTCGTAACATTTTTTCCTGGAACTTTACAAATTTTAGCGACGAATATAAATAATTTAGGAGAACGGCAATAAGGGAAAAGAACACGTGGAATGAAAATACCTGGGACGACATCAGAGCCTGCTTCATTTCTCGCTCCAGTGAGAAGAATATATAAAGATTATTTATTTACAGAAATTGGATTCCCGATCCTTCAAGCTCCAAGAATATATATTTATATAAATGTACTTTCTAATCATAGCCTCCAAGATTAAAACAATGAAGATATTTTAATTAATAAATAAGCAAATCTAAATAAAATACATACGTTTCTTTAAACTTACAGCTTTGTGTTAAACCACTAAAGTAATGAAACAGTAATTACAAGATGTGGGTGGACGAAGCACGTGCGTGGAGCAGAAGTCATTAAAGAAATTCATTTCCTTTGCATGCTTGTTACTTACAACTTTCCGATAGCCCACTCAACTCATGACAATAAAAATATAATTGTACCGCAAATAACTTGTGACCAATAATTTATTATAAACTTTAAGATTAATTGGGTTTATTATCACGTTTATAGAAATGATTAAACGTCACCGCTTAGGTATTTCTGGATAATATTGGGAATGCATAGATTGGTGACTGGATTTTTAAATCTGTACTGGTGTGTTATTTTGAAAGTTGAACGATTTGGCTGAAGTAAAACGGATGCAACTTCTTGTCGGTAATTAGAAAACAATACTTTTGTTGTATGTTTTATATATTTGGTACTTAACGGATTTGTTTCTTTAAAATTTCATTAAGATTTTCTTTCCATTACTAAAAGAATCCTATCTGAGAGAGAATAATCTGTTACGATATTATGTTGATTAATTTAGGCAATTATGCCGTTTTAAAGTAAATTTTAAATTACCAATCAACCCTCTAATGATTTCTAAATGAATTGCTAATGATTTCCTATTATTACTAGAGGGCGCATATATTAACACGATGTTTTAAATTGTTGTGACAAGTTGGTTAGATATGAAGGAAAAGACTTCATCTTTCCAGGACTTTCTTGCAAAAGATTTAATTTCAGTTTTGAAGAAATACTGTAAGGTATGACGCGGAGAAGTTTTGAAGCTTAGGGAATTGCGAAGTGCGCCTTGAAGTAAATTTCGTTAACAAGGTTCCGTGGTGAAGAACTTTCTGCTGATTATTACAATTTTTTAATTTTAATGGAGGTTTCCTCTCTATACTAATTATCGTTCTATTTCGTGACTGATTGATGTGATCGATCTAAACGACAGTTTTTGTCTTATTGACTTGCTAATATCATATCGTCGTAGATTCTCGACTCCTTCCATTGTCTCACTTAGTAATTATCTGTGACAGTTTATAATTCTGCGGACTAGAATAAGTAAGGCGTCAGGGTAGAGGTAGTGCATGACTTTACATGTGTCGAGGCGAGAAAAGTTACGCGATAAGATAGCAGTCTAGTTTGAATAATAAAAATGACTGTTGGACAGTCGCAATCCTCTGGCCTGTCCGTTACCGGTGAATGCGCTAATTCAACGCGACGTGGCAAAAAAGTGGTTCCAGTAATGAAGGGAGCTGGCTTAAAATCCCCGTCCTGCCAACGTTAAAGTACTTCTGCTCGCCTCAAATCTCTTCAAGCAAATAAGGAACACAAGTTCCAACATACTTTTGCCGTCAAAGCTAAAAAGAAAACTTGCTTGTTCGTGATACATCGATCTCTACTTGGAGAACAATGCGTCATTTGGTAATCATTAAAATATCACTATTTAAATTGCTATAAAGATTATACCGGAAACGTACATAATTGACGTTCAATCTAGGCAGGTTTTTTTCAAATATTAATTTTCTTCGATTAGTCTTGTAGTGAAGGAATACGAATCTTTCCGTAGAGTAGTCTCATATATGTTTTTAATTGATGTCCTGAGTAAATAAATAACTAAAACAATCAAAGAAATCATCTCTGTATTTAACTGCGTAGCGTAATACGTAATTAAACATTTATATGTTAATTAGCCAAGGTTTCCCCAGCTGTAGTTGTGTACTGACACCCATCTAAAACAAATTGAATTGCCCGTTTATATCACACGAAAATACTGAGGGTATAAAGTTGTTTTTCATCATTTTCACGACACGATACTTCGGGAAATTGAGTACAGTAAAACTCGTTTAAAGCAAATGTATTGCGTGGTCGTTTGTTAAAATTCTAACGTCTCTTGAGATATATTTTGTAGAGTACGCAGACTATTGCATTACATTCGTTACACACTCTTTTGTTTGTAATCATATATTAATTACATTTTACTGATATTTAATGCTCGATGATGATCTATTTAGATGACGTCACGTTCAATTTCGACACTGATAATGGAAAACAGACGCCACACACTCGTCACAATTTGTGCTTTCCTTATTTAAAGATACAAGTTTGTGGACTTCCATCTCGGTCTGCATTGCTGATTTCTCTGGGACAATATTAAAGATAGGCCTACTACTTCAGTGTAAAAGAATATTAAATTAAACCGACGCTCGTGACGCCGACAGAAAGAACCTCCACTTTGTCGTTTCAGTGTCCAAGAAGTATATCAACTGAATTATTTTCCCGGCATTATTTTTTACGTGGTGTATTAAATTAATATACTGGAGCATCTAAAACGGAAGCCTTTTAAACACAGCGGGTAAGCAACACAAACGGAGACAAAACACTTGATAGCAAACTGATTACAATGACGTCATGACGGAGCTGTCAATGTGTAAGTGCGAATAAAATCTATCAACAAGAAGCGCCCAAAAAGAAAGAGTCTTCTCTGCACTCAACCTTAATGGACTTGAGTAAACTCGCACGCAACACTTTTATATACACTAATATTACATATATTTTTGCATCCCCTTTTACTTTAACTGTGAAATTTCATACCTGTACCGTAGATAATTTGAATAACGCTGCGTCTGAAGTAAATAAGACGGATCCTTGGTGAATTGAAATAAAATCCTACCCAGGTGGATTCCGCTTTCTACAATCATCTTCATTTAGATTTATGCAAATGCAGTGTTCCAAATTCAAGATGACAATGTTTGTGATACACAATTACCCACGTCATTTATAACGTAGTTGCACAAGATTAGAAATAACGTTTTCCTGTCTTAATATTTTATAAGATTCTCTTCACTTTTCTATTGCACAAACACCTCTGTGTTCATTTTCTTCGCAAGTCACAACCCAAAGCATTTTTCTAATAGAAATATTTCAAAACACTGGTTTCATGATAGAATTAATACGGTTTTTGTGGCTATGTCATATCTTTTTTTTTAGAGAATCTCTGATAATATTGTCACGGCGCAGTTTCATATTTTAAATTAATATATATTTATTCAGACGTACTTAAATACCTATATTAATTTTTCTCTTACAACTTACTGGAGAATATTAAAAGATTCTGTCAAAACACCAAATTTTAAGACTATTTTAAATTCATAATTTATTTTATAAGAATTAACATGAAATTCAGGAAAACTATCCTTATGCTCGAACTTATCGAATTATTTACATGCAATATTGTGACGTCAAAGTTATACTTGCATAGTGGAGTTTCTGGTTCAACTTCAAAACTTGCGCAGTTTCTCGTTCCAGAGAGAAATGTCTTTCCTCACTGAGAGTGCAATTCTCTCCGGTGATTCGAAAATAATAATAAGAATCAAACTGTATTGTTTCGGGACAATTGATTCACTATGAAGAATTAATGTTTCCGGAGCTGTTTATATTGAGAGTGATTTGTGATGTGGTCAAAGATAGTTTTTCACAGGAAAACGCTCATTGCTATTCTGGATCCTCTATTTACCTACTCCTTTCCTGTTTAAATCATACCCCAAAATTTGGAAAAAAAATAAAATCATTCACTGCGGGTGAACTTCACAGGAAATACTAAAAATTAAAAAGGAACTAGTGTGAAATAAATATTACAATATGTAGATAGATTTAAATCTCTTAAACAACATTTGCCTCGTAATAACGAATCCTTAGAAATAAACCATGTTTTAGATACTTAATATTTTCATTTAAATACCAATTGTGCACATACATAAATTATATACAAATCTATATGAGAATTAAATATAATTTTGAAAAAATATAAGATTAACCCGATATTTTCTTTACCATATTTCGTATTTAACAATATTTAAGGTTTCAATAAGAGTCGAACTTAATTTAAGTTAATGAATTTTTATATATAAAATTGTTAAATTTCCCTTATGTGTTTTTACTATCAAAGAAGCGAATATTGCGAGGAAAGATCGCTTGTGTGTACTTAACTATAAGGAATGTAAAATTCGTACACAATAGGCGCGTATTGGTTCGAAGTACGGAAGTGTTTCTTCAAACGACAAAACGTTTGTGTTTATTTTTCTTATACATTTAAAAGTCAACCTAGAATGAAACACTTCCTGTAAGGTTTAAGAATTTTTAAGCTTAAGTGAATGGTTTGCATTTTATTTCCACCAATTACTTGAATTAAACAGAAGCGTGTTAAATATCTACAGCATCTCGTAACTGAAATGGTTAGAAATCATCTTTCGAATATTTGACTGTTATTGATTGGAAAGATCTTTCGTTATAATTTTGATTATAAGTCGAACGAAATGTTCAAATAACTCGTCGAAATTATTTTTCGTTTGTAACAATATTAGGTTTGTAAAAATACTAGGTATCTGAGATTGAAGTCTTTTGCATCTTAGCGTCCCTAAAAATAATGACATTTACTGCCCGATAAATTATGCTGTTTTGAAATATCGGTCATTAAAGATTATCAGCGTTGTATTATGAGCTATTTACTTTCATTACTTCGTGGGTAATAAACCGCTGTAAATTGGCAGCAGAAATCCGTCTGCCTTGATTGGATAACGGGGATTCGTAATATGAATCTCTGCCTCGGAACTAGATCTATAGTCTGCCATTGTCAGTGCCCTAGGGGAGAGCAATAACGTTTACAACACTTACTTAACTTTTCTCTCGTTTTGTGAGACCAATAAACTTTTCTGCATAAACTTGCTAACTAAGAAATTAATCATTGCTATCTTCGAAGGTGTTACATAAAATGTTATTTCAGAAACTAATCTTAGACTATGAGAAAGAACGCTAATAAACGGACAGAAAACAATTTATTTTAATTGTGAAATAAATTGGGGATGGAACATTTTCAAGTTATGTTTTGTAAGAAGAGTAACGTCACATTAAAAAGTACTCGAATGTGTGTTTCAAAAATAATTTGAATCCAATAAATTAATAAAGAAAAACTTCTGTGAAGTTAAACGTATTTGTCTAATATCCTAGAATATTTTTCCTGGAAGTATTCCGTTCTTTTGTTCAACAAAAAGATATCAAACTGTATGAACAATGTTAAAATACATCTAAGAAATCAATTAATTTACTGTTCTGAAATTTAACACCTCACTGTCGAAACATTTCATTCAGCTTCAAAATTCACTGTTAAAAGAACGAGAAAAGCGTACAGTGAAATAATTTACTTCCTTGGATGTGTTTCACTTAAGTGTAAATATTGTTGCCAATTGAAGAATATTCTCAATTAGCACTATAGGATTGTTACCCTAGCTTTAATTTTATATTTATTCTTTTCGCTACATAATTTGATTTATATAGCCTATCACATATTTATCTTTATCATATCGAGTTTTCTATGCATCAAAATTCGCAAGCCTATCTTTTGTGCTCCTGTTGAACAACGATTTTAATATGTTTCCCATGGCTTGGCCTCCGTATCACAAATATTTGGTGCTCGTCTGTACAGTTTTTCTAACATCTTGACACACTGTTTCCTATCAGGATCCCAACGTCCTACGCGACACTCGACCGAAAACCAGACCTTTATAAGCTAGTTCACGGATGAGGGACTGGTTTTTTTCTAAAATGTCATTATGGGGATTATATATTCCTCTAGATTTAATTCCTCTCCCTATCCTATATTTGAGATTAAGGGTATTAGTAATTATTGCGAACTATAGAGAAGAGCACAAAGTTTCTTTGCCACAGGGCGCGATAATAGATCCAATTATGAATGGAATCCAACAGTAATTTGGCACGTTAATTAATTAAACGTATTATACAATTGTTATTTACATTAATATACATTAATGCCAAAGTCAATTAGCATTTAATCCGAAGCATTTGAAATTTTTGGAGAGCAGTTTTCGACAAATGTTTAATTTTTAAATTAATGTTAAATAATAATAATATAGGTATATAATGAATAACAGTGGAACTAAAAGAGAGCCATGGGGTACACATGCACAGCCATAGAAGCTTTTCGATCTTTGCTATAATTTGCCAGTTTATTATCCTTTTTAAGTTTGGAACTTAAGGATTCCAGACCACAACCCGTTTATAATACATTTTCTTGTCCAAAGTTTTATATAATTTTTATACTATTGTAGTATTTATTATTGCCATTAGTTAAAATTAAACTTTATCTTCCAATGTGAATATAATATGTGGCCAAAATTTTATCAGATAAATGAAGGACAGGTCTGTAGAGCGAAATTCAAGTTTTGAAAAATATCTGCTAATGACTGCTGCAGGATGACCCATTCAGACTCTCACATTAGAAAATTACAAGGCATATCGAAATCATATTGCACTCAAGGCTGGAGGAACTCAAAGAATGTATTTATGATTCATCAGAATAATTCTACATGTGAAACATTTAGGAATTCATAGGGAATCTACTTGAAATTGCTATTAAGTTATGAATTCTGTGACCATTAAGTGGTGGTCCGTCGTGCTGAAAGATGTTAGGTTGTAAATGTTCTGTCTGAGTATATACTAACTGCAATTCAAACAAGTCCAGATTCACTGGATCGTTCTCCGTGTTTTTTTGTAAGCAAGAAAGGTCTTGGATTCCATCATGCATTAGGTTTCGTGCTACCAGCTTTCTTTATCGTTTGCCGACAGATGATGTAGAATTTGAAGTTTGTGGACGACAAATTGGAAGGTTGATCGGGACACTTTCAGCTGCATCGATGTCTATCGTGGGTTTCTGAGAAATTCTTCCCTGGTGACATCCACTTGTTCTTCCCAAATGCAAAGCCGAGCACCCCCAGACTGTTTCGTAACATTCCAGTAGTCAGAATAGTACGAAATAATTCCTCAATCAGATGCATTAGCTTCATACTGTTTAAGATCATTTCTTGTTACCGTAATTGCAGATTTTATTTTCTCAAAACAGACTACTGCTGTAGAGTCGCCATTCCAATTTCATACGTTTGGTTATGGGTAATTCTGAACCTTTTAAATAGAAACATTCCGTCTTCAATATCTAAAGTTCTTTTTTTCCCTGAACTTTTCTAATGTGGGAAGTTTCAATGCGCTTCAATTATTTGCTCTAAAGCTAATCAGCTGTTAAAATGGTAAAAAGATGATCATTAGTCGTTTAATGAAGACGTCCTTCCCCAGACTTTGGCAATTACAACCAGTATTTCCACTGCAACCGGTATTTATTGGACACGAGAGAACCGTTCCTATAAAATGTATTTGCGAACATCGCCAGGAATGATCAGAAAGCGAACACGCATCAGAACTGTTTTGAAGCGTGGCGTCGTCACTCTGATGTATGCCTGACCTTCATGTCAGCTGTTACCTGGCTGTTGGCAGCACTGTTGCATGCTCACTGCAGCCAACATCTTGTGGTCTAAGCCGCAAGCTGCGATTTTGCGGTATTTGGCTGCTCCCGTTGGTAGCGTTACACACAGTGGCAACACTGGAAACACGATCTGGATGGATCAGATCTACTCTACCGTGCCTCAAGTCGTACTCATGCCTCCTATCAATTTACGATTGTCTTGGAAAATTGTCAGCGAATCCGAATATAAGAATGTGTAGAATACCGTTGGTAGCTCTTATGAATTAAAAATATGGGTAAAGGTCGGGGAAAAAGAATATAAATCAATATAGGAAAAGTACACAAAAAATATTATAAATAAATTATAAAACTTTACATTTTTATTGTTCTAGTTACCCGTTTTATTACGAAGCAATTTATAGTGGGCAATTCAAAATCTTCCCTTTATTATTTTCTTTCCAATTTCATTAATTCTTCTCTACTTAGCTTATTCAAATCACACATCTATACACGAGTAATGAGGAGCTACGTATTTAGCGCATATTCTTTTTCAAACACGTCAGTTTTTATATTATCAAGCACCTACTGCACGTTTTACAGTTATAAATTGTATCATGCGAGTAATTAAAAGTAAGTAGTTATTGAAATAAAATAGTATTGAGAAACGATATTCAAAGTTGTTTATTTAGGGTAACAGGCTTCATGATGGTAATCCACATGGTGGAAACTCCCCTTTAATAACATAGGAAGGGATGCGGAAGGGTAGAGGAAGGTAGTCAAGGGTAGTCCAAACTTTTTCAAATACCACCGGTTAATCTATGAACATCCCTATTTGATTCGGACCAAAGTCTGTTTCTAAGTACTTGCGGAACAATTATTTGTGATACTGAAGATACATCTCCTACACAAACGTTTGGTTTAATCGTCCAATTACTCAGTAAAAATGTAACTTAAAAAAAATTATATAAATCTTGCTATATTCGCTTTTTAGAATAAATATATTTTTAAGATGACAATACCAATTTCTTAGAGTTCGCAAGTTTAAAAGTGTAACTCGACTGTATATTATTATAGTGGTCAGTTAAGTATTAATATATATATATAGTATATCAGCTTAGGAATACTTTGCTTGGTTCCAAAAATTTATCGCAAGGACATTTTGTATCACAAGAAATGTCATTTGGTAGTAATGAATGTCTTATAATTTTCGTTCTCTCATTGGTATATGACCTGTCATATTAATAATATATATTATATTACATATTGATTACTAAGTAAATTCTACTTATTGTTCCAAAGTTTTACTGTTTTCAAATAATATGTAATTCCTGTCGCAGTCAATGTTCTGTAAACTGTATTTTCTTGGTCAATTTCACTGATTTGATCAAGGAAATTAATATCGTTTTTCAATCCGCGAAAATAGCTGTTGCCGAACAAACTTTTTTCTTTCTTTCTTTGAAAGAACTTTAAGCATAAAGAAATCTCCCTACATAAATCGTAGTTAAATCGGTTAAGTTACTTTAATTATTTGTATAAGTTTGTATATACAAATACTTGTTCCAGAAATAATTGCTTTTCTAGTGCTTAAGTGAAACTTGTTGCCCAGGAATGGCCAATAAAAGCGAAGAACTAGTAAAGTCGTCAGTTGCTGGAGGATTTCCAGGGCATCGGAACAATAGAACTAACCAGTTGCTTTATGGCCTTGTTACTGCCGAAATATGTGATGGACCAAATTTATGGAGCGTGCCAGCTTTCCCTTTCCTACAGCGATGAAGATGTCTTTTACAGATCTTCCAACGTTTGCATTGTACAGATTAAGGCAATATTGAAACAAGTATTGATTCAAATTTTATTGCCCATGGAGAAATGTTCCATTTCTCTCACAACAATGATAATTTATACTAGATTTTTTACTGAATCGTTTTGCAAAATTATCTTATATATTGCCATTTACTCACTGTGCAATAAAACAGAAGTATTAAGTTTTATGTTCCAGCAATAAATTCCTTCCATTGACTCCAGATGGAGATCTTAATCTTGTAGGAAAATACTTATTTTGTTTCCTTTTTATCCATCACAGAAGAGAATTTTACAGCTAAATATCCTTTAACTTAACATACTAATAAATCTACTTTAATTAAACCGTAGGACACCCTAATAAATGTTTAGGCAGTGAAATTAGGTTCCAATCACAAATTTTATTTTATGTTTTATTACTGCAGTAAGTCTTCTCGATTTTCTAAAGTGTCAAATTTATTGCATCTGCTCGATTTCTGTGAAACTTTTTATTTTATCGATTTTTTGGGCAATTACATACCAGAACAACAATAGTAATTTTTTTAATTCATTCGTCAAATACGATAAGGATTGCCACAATTGTTACAAAAACTGAGATTAATAACAAAATTAAATGTGTCGTTAAAATACATTATTTTAGGTATTTTAAAACATCCGATGAATTAAATTAAATCAATATTTTTAGAGTACCGTGTTGTTTCTGATTTCCACGTGTAGTGGCATTAATAAGTTTACTCTTTTGTAGCAATTGTCAACCAGCTTGACTATTTATGGCTTTTAGTATTTTTTCAAGGGTCATTATATATGCTCACGTTAAAGTTCACTAAAGCAAATTCGTGCTTTCCAAAATACAGAATGTCCACCTCAGTCCTAAATTAGCTTCGGTATTACGATCAAACTCAGAATAAAAAAAAATACTATAACTCTGTGATATTGTGAATTTTATATTAATTATAGTATTTGTAAATAATTGAAAATTAAATAATCTTATAATAGAGATACTAGTATTCAATATTTTTGGTAAAATTTGTTACTGACTGCAAGACTTATCCCTTATTGATTTGTGTCAGTTTGAATGTAGAAATATTTTTGGCATCAGCAATAGAAAATTCATCTGAAGTAATCACAGGACGCAGAGATTATTTCGCGATCACTTACGTTTTAAACAGAAAATTTGGTTAGTTAAGAAGTCAGCCGTAGAGTATGTTCTTAAAAACTGTCTCCCAGGTAACACAAACGCTCTTGCTAAATAAGGACTGGAATACAGATTATGCATAAGACACGGGTGCGTATTATCTAAACACTTTCATGGCACAAGTAACATGACGGATTATAAACAAGTCTTTCACGTTTAATTTCTCACGTGCTTAATTTGCAAATCATAACGGCTCTCAACACCTTCTAATACTTATTCTACATGAAGGTCAATGAATTTAAAACGCGTGACATCCATATATGTAAAATTTAACTTGCATCGTAAATGAGTACTTTTTAATGGGTGCAAAGAAATTTACCGAGTACAACTGTCAAGGGCCAACAACTAAACCAGGAAAGACAAAATTACAATATTAAAGATTCTTAAATAATGAATGTCTTTTTTGCTTATTTATATTATACAAAGGCACTATCAAAGTTAAGTCGTGTTAATGACACTGATGTGATGAACGTTTTCTTAAAACTCGAAAGTCTCAAGATACGACGCGGTGAATACGAAAAATAATCAATACAAATTTAAAATAATTAATTTCTTTCGTAGTAAACTTTTGTGAGAATTGGACAAGTTTTGTGTGAGAATAATAACTTAACTTCTAGTGAGATACAGATAAATATTTGCAAACCATTTATATATGTATTTTAGGGCTGTGGCCCTGTATTTAGGTACCTGGTTACATTCTGTCTGGTGGAATTGATTACAGCGAAGTAAGTTTTTCGTCTTCTGCAAGGCTAGTCCTCATACATATGAATATAGCATCCTTCGAAATGAGGTTCCTGGTCGCGATGAGCATTTAAATGACTCAAAATAAAATGCGTTGAAATTTCTATCCGACCTGGGCGACAGTTGTTCCTTGTTGGAGCAGGTTTATTATCAGAGATGGAGACTGAGGTACAAGCGGAATGAGATATGCGGCCGAGAGGTGCCTGTGCTGTGCAGGGAACGCAACTTGGACAATCAATAGGTTTCGTAAATTCATCGACTCGATATTTCAAAAGCATTCAGAAAGACAACGTAACAGCTTTCATAAGTGTGTAAAATATTTCAATATACATTAAAATACATGAAATAATTTTTTATAATACTGTAATTTTTTTTATAAAGTATTCATTTTCATTGCAAGGTACACATGCAGTAAAATGAAAACTGATATTAAGTGAATATAATATTCTCGTAAAAATAGTAAATTAAACTATTTTTTGTGATAATTTAAACATTTTTCCGTTTTATGAGTAATTTTACGAGAAATCAAAACACTTTATATAAATGTGTACGCACTTGGTAATCTTATTATTATTGCTTTTGAAAACAAGACCATCGAAAGGTTTTCGTAAGCTGAAACATAAGCAAAATAATTTTGTTGCACCGGAAAAAATTTTTTGCTGTTAATTAATTGAAAAAAGAACTTTCGTAAATTCTGACGTACTACTACAAATTTCAGAATCGTGGATTCCTTGTGGTACAACCTCATATGCGTATCGGGTTCAAATTCTGAATGTGAATTAATAATTACATAATTAGAAATTGACAACTGTCCTTGCTACTTGGTTTTTCAAATATATTTTCGTCTATCTTTAGGATTCTATTTGTAAGGTGACTTTCGTTTATTAACTGTACATAATCAGATACGTGGCACAAAATTGATATGTTAACACAGTCGTTGAATTACTTCCAAAACGAGCCAATTTTCAATAAAGGAAAGTGAAACTTACTAAAATTATAGCCCTTCAAAATGTTTCCTTTTGTATAGGATTAATACTTTATTATATCAAAAGTAACCCGTTTTTGGTAGCAGCCGCATTACATGGTCTAAAGCCGACGAAAACCTGAATATGAGTCTCTCTCTGAATGCCAATATATCAATATCACATATTATTGGAAGTCACATTAATATATATCTTAAATTCTTTGAGTAAATCCCGCCTGGGTTAGTGGTAATAATCTGAAGATAGAATTAAACATACAATACTTCAAACTTTCTTCTTCCTGCTGAGTATGAAATATTAACAATGAATAATACAGTACTTCATTAAGCAACATGAACATCTCGATCATTGAACAGGTTTCCCAGACCGTTGTAATTAATAATGCAGGAATCCAGTCTACGATGTCCCTCGCAGTGTGTCGCCATTGATTTAAATACGTTAAGGAAGTTAACTCCACGGACGTCACTAAATCCGCACTACTAGAAAACAATCATAATTAAACCGATGAACAATAAAGTAACGGAATCTACGAAGTAGTGCTGAATTATTAACAAACCAAACACGAATCTGATTATAAGGTTTGAAATATAAATAAATAATTGGCTGTAGAAAAGAATACCAGCGTGTGATGAGCATTCCCTAAATGTTTGCGTACAAGTATATTCAACGTTAATGCACTAGTCCTTATAGTTAATTTGTTCAAGAATATTCAGATGGTTTAATGCGTAACGACTAGAACAGTATAACAAAAAAAAAACATGATAATTTACACCTACAATGCTGCTTAACTAATAATTGAATAGTTAGTAATGAAATAAAATATCTAGTGATAGTAAATACGAATTTTAATTGATATTACGCACATTGGTTAGAACGTACGTCTTTTATGTTAATATTGCACCCACATCTATTTCTTCTACGTGCTGTAGCTAGTACTTGTTATAGAAGATGAAATCTAAAAGTTTTAGACTGCTTTATTTGCGCCAATTCATACTGAGAAAATTTTGGGTACTTTCCCGATCACAATCTTAAACTTGTTTTGTGAAATTATAGAACAGAATCATAAGTGGCTTTTCCCCACTGCAGCTCCAACAGAAGTCAATTAAAGCACACAGTACAAAGTCACATTTATTATGTGTTATCTGAAGTTCAATTTCCTCGAGATACATCGTTGTACAAATGAAGACAAAACTGAGGTTGATGTGGAGTTGCCCTGTCGGTTACGAACCGTTGGGATATGCGCAACTTTCTTTTCTAAGCTTTAAGAAAACTCTCTTAGAAAAGACCTGTCACTCAGCTGTCAGATAATACAGCATCCAATTTAAATATTTAGATCGGCTTCTTCGGCTGGAACCTGTTGCTAGGGTGTCAGCCTTAATCGTACGAATAATTACTGTCTAAGCGGTTATTAGTGCAAAATTTAGTGGTATTCATCAAAGAACAAAATTGCTCTGATAGTATTAATTTAACGTCTGGGTAATAAATACGTCGTGCAACGAAATGTTTGGAAAATAGAACAAGTGTGTCGCAATGTGAATTCACATTCGCCCTAAGCCAATGAAGTCTTATATGGAATGGTCTTGCCCCTTGCCCTCCTGCGAATTAGACAACTGTTCAAACCATGAGAGATGAAACGCGGCAGGAATAAATATTGATGGGATAGTTTGATTTTCACAATTTTAATTGCTATGTACACCCTATGTACCCTTCTTCCAGCAGAATATATGTATATATTTAATGTATAAATGCTTCGAAATTGCTTTCCGGCAATGTAATGAATAACAAAATCGCGGGAACCATTTTCTATTCAAATTGCTTTTATTAAAGTGTTCAATTTTTTCATACGAAAATTAGAAGATAATTTCAATATTCTACAAGCAAGACTTTTCCAGTTACCTACTCCAGACTAAGACAAATCAAGCTAACAATTATTGATTTAATCTCTCTATATCATGGATGCGAATCAACATAATTTGTCAAACTACTATACGCATATTTTAAATTTCAGTGTGGTTTGTTTTCCGAGTGTGATTCTTTAGGATTTGTTCCCGATCTCTATATGATCAGAAAATAATAGAACATCGGATAGTTATTTTTTCACATTTTTTCTGGATTATATTTACTGTTTAAAGTTGAAACGTTGAACATTGTGCAAGTTGAGAATGTTTTATCCAACCTACTCACCGGAAAAGCCTTCAATCACAGATATCGTATAGTTTTCTACTCACAAGATTTTTGAAATAGCGACATGAAACAATTATAATATCCGTTTCTATGAAACATGTATAGACTATCGAGAAGGAAAAATTAGCGAATAATTTAGCTGTCATTCGTGTTGTTCATTCTTCTCGTATATCTGGAAAGATTCTCCCAATCGAGGGCTAGCCTCTCGGTTATAACGGAAAGTAGTATACGTCGTAGTTGTATAAAAATGAAACATGGTAGCGCTTGTTCTCAGACATTGCGTATTTACCCGCAGCTGACGACCTCTGCTTTGTATCAGCACCCCAAAAAAGATACATTTGATACGGATTGTGTAGCAGGTCCATGGCTATGTTGTAACAGTGGCCAGTGATGAGATAAGACATGTCGAGACCTCGCGTAGGCGTGGTTAGCTACGTCCGCGATACACATCATGGTTACGTGACCCACGTCACAGCCTCCATACCAACGTATAAGAAATATTTTACATATTGCATTCTCTGGGTATTCTTTATCATTTGTTTCATTGCTGCAGAAAATCGAGATGTGAGATTTAGAAGAATTGATGGAAATGAGAGAAGAAACTTAAAGAAATCTGTCCTTAGCAAATGAATGCACGAATTCAGAACAAACCTTTACACCTGCCACAGAGATGAAGGAATTTGAATGTTGAGTACAATTTGTGTGTGGAAAGTGCATCACAGAGGTAATTATTATGGAAACTGCCAAACTGGTAGTACATAGGGATTTGACTTTTTTTTAATAACAGGATCGAGCTAATTAAAGTTAAACAGAGACTTTTTTGGATTTTACGTACACAACTTCCTCATTTTTGAATGTTAATTTTTCATTAAAAAGGAATTAAATTTTCCTTTCCTTTAACATTCATTTCTTTATTTCTCTTTATTGCTAATGTGTACCATTTTCGTTTATTATGATGGACAGCCTTTTATAGGTATGTCGTACCAGCAGACGGGCAGTTTTATATAGCGTGGATTTCGTTGTTTAAAATATATCTATTTGTTCAGTTAACTCTCTTGTTACATTGTTAATTCTATGTCGTATTGGTATGAATCCCGTGATACTGTCCTTAGTTCACGTTTAAATAAAACTTAATTTAATTTTAATTAATTAGTTTCTCTACATAGGTTTCTATACTTCTTCGAGCGCATTTTGTATACATCTAGAATATCCTTTACGAGTAACGGCATTGTGTGACAGTTATCTGTGTGACAATGCCTCAACGGAAGATTCACCTATCGAATCGTCATTACCTCAGACTCTAAGTGTACATCGATACGGGTTTTAACAGGCACCTTTGCGTTCTTGTGGTTGGTAATCCATCGTGTACTGCCAATATGTGCAAATTTCACGTGTACAAGGCTCAATGAGTAACTAAGTTTGAATGTCCCCACAACGAAACATTGCTCCGGGTGTTCCATTTTGTGATTTTCAGAATAAACAGGTAAATCTGCCGGGAAGAGTGACAGAATCATTGAGTTCAGAAAAGAAACTATGACGAACGGAAGGTGGGAGAATTTTAAGAGTTAAGAAGAGGAACTGCTGATTTGTCGACGGAAGATTTCAGAACATGATTTGGTAGTCAATACGTACGAGAAAAAAGTATAAGGGAACCAACACAATGAAAATATTGTTAATATACTAAAATGACTGATAATGGTATATATTGTTTTATAGTGCAATGTTCCTTATTTACAATTTACCTACTCGTATTTCTTCATCTTCCACTTGATCTGCTTACAAACAATTAGTCTCGGCCTTGTTCTTAATATCCCTGTTGAGCTATCAACGACCGTAGTCGAATGTCACGTTAGTTCACAATTCTCATATCTACTTGCACTGTGTGTGTATGTCTCAATTTCTCCTAAAGTCAGTCATTAAAGTTAATTTAATACGTCGAAGTGAACGTTCAATCAGTTTTCATTCACAGGTAAAGAAAAAAATATTTCAATAAAAAAACTGATGTTCACTTATCGGCAATTTTTTCAGTGTCCTTAATTTATCAGATTTAGGTTGACAGAAATACTCGTGGTATTAGGACTCAGAATTAATTAGATTGCTAAAAATTATCGCTAGTTACTGTATAGACATTGTTAATTAATATGGATAAAAAGCAATAATATGTTACACGTAGAAAATGGTATATATGACGTGTCAACTCTTTTCTCGGACTTTTACATGTAGGCACGGAATGGAAGAGTGTTTTAGAGTAGCCAAGGATCGAACACAAACGAGCGCTCCAACTGAATTGGATGACACATCCGCACTCTTTGTTAAAATAACCTATTCACTTTGCTAATGGAACCAAAATTCCCAGGCAGCTGGAGCCACAGTGACATAAAATTCAGTAAAAATTATTCCTATTATTATTATTTTTGTACATTTCTCGGCTCGCCGATTTTCACGAGTGCGGAAATCAATAGCTCCAGAGTGGCATGACGAGATTGTACGCAGGCCGCAGTCCCAGTTTTTTTACGTGACCGCGTGAGTCATTCATTCAGAACGGCTTTGTGTACAATCACAGGGTCCCTTTCTGGAAAGTTGCTTCTCCGACCGAGTTACATTCTCTTCTCACACAGGCCTTACCTATAGCAACATTGGTTCACAAGAAGTTGACATCCTCAGCTATACACGGACCGAACCATCGGCACGTACCTGATGACATCTGAAGATGCACCATTCTTTCTTCCGCAGAGGAAGTTCGAAGAATCTCGATATTTTCCTTACATGTCTGTAAGTGTCCGTTGCCATCAGTCACCACCATTCCTCGTCCGTTGCTGTATCACACTTCCAATGACCTCTCATCTTTATATGATTCTGTAAACCCATAAATATCTCGGGTGTCAAAACGATGCAACGTCCGAGGAAATTAAGGATAGGATCAACATTTGAATCCTCGAACAAACAGCCGTTTAATAAAATATTTACACGACTAGTCACTTTCTGGTTAACGTCTAAAAGAGCAAGACAAAATAAATTCTGCGGATTTTGAAGTCAAGAGCCGCAGCTTTTGACACGTCTCACAGGATGTCGAGTTAGCAAGTGATTCATTGCTTAAAATTGATTTTATTTGTTTACATAAAATCACTGCATCTTTTATGTTTACCATAAAGATAAATTATTTGTCTAGTCCATTGTGCCGCTTATAAGCTTCTGCAGTGTAGGCGCGTGAATGTCTGCTGTAATTTATGGTGCGAGAAGGTTACGAATGATCCGCACCATCCAAACATCGCAGTGCTTTGTTACAAAATGTTCTCACAGTCAGTTGCGGTCAAAGGCTGTAGTAGTAATGATTTACTACCTTTTGTGTGCCTTCCAGTCTCACTATGTTTTTACGCGAGTGTACAGTTTTATGGGGAACGCTGCAACATGTGCGTTAGGCTTCATCCGGATGGAGTAGATTGATGGCAGCTCATCTTTTATCACGTAGATGATGCAAAGTTGCTCAGTTGCTATTATCGCTGACAGTGTTTCAGCGGAACAATTGACAGGGTGAGAGTCGATATTTAATTCCGGTACCAACACATATCTCCTTCAAAATATTACAGTTTTTCTTAGCTGACACGAAGTCTATATCTATGGACAAATAATAGAAAATATGTCCGCTAAGAATGAATGTGAAGAAGTGGCTGCTTAATATCATTAATTCCTTCGGAAGCAACCGAAATAATTCTTCTAGAAGCAATTTTATAAATAGCAGTCAGTTAAGAGAAAGTGAATACCAGTGTCGTGTTCATGAAATACCTCGAAAGCAGGGACAAGAAGACATTTGTTGAGACATGCATAGCCTTTGACCTCGGATATTCTTAGACGTAGTTACTTTAAGTGAGAACACCTTACTATGTACACGTGTAAGCTCGTTTGTAACTTTTGTTTCTAGCCAGTTGACTGGAGTGTTACCTCCAGGTAAGACTTCAAAATAGTATATTTAGACGCTTTGTAATGGGTTAAACTATTTTGTACACTAGAATATCGTAATGGAACACAATACGAGATCATGTGTGTTGCGAGTTGCATTCAGGAAGGGGCACTCCTTTTTTGTGACGAGTGTGTAATGTTGACAATTAGAATCCTCAGTCATACACGAATTTATACTACTATTGTTTTAATATAGAATTATGTATGCTTACAATTATCATATTTAGTAGGTAGATTAGCGAGAAGACTCTTCAATTTTGAATTTTCTGAGTTTTAAAATTGTTCAGAAAATGTTAATAACGAACGTTTGGAATGTCATGCACATTTTAATAGACAAGATCACATATTTTTAAATAAATTTATATGTTTAATGATTTGTTCAATCCAGCAATAATGAATAATTATTCTTATGACGGCTTATAATATGTTTTAAAAAACAGTTATGTTTACAAAATTTGTTGTGTTCATTCAATTATTATTAAATATTTAAGTATTCGTAAAAAAATGAGAGCTTCAGGCGTGTTCAACGACAACAATGAAATATAATATTAAGTTTGGGTACAAGAGACAAGAGTCGCACCACATGAATCGGCTTCACATATTGCACATGTGACACACGGAGAACACAAAAACCCATGGCGTGAGTCTATAACCAAGCCGCTTTGCAAAGATAAAAACTCTTCTACGGTGGCGTTGAAAAGGCTTAAAGAACCAACCAGAAGAAAAAGAACACTAACACCCCGTAATGAAAGATTCGCTGAATATTCAAGTCAGTACAAAAACGGTACCGTTAACTTTTTAAAGAAACTGCGATACATTGTTTCTGACTCGATTTAATTCACTGAACCACTTTGAAAGATCACGAAATAGGGAGCTTCTAAACGGTCTGGAGGCTTAATGTTACCTACATTAACTCGGATTCTCTTTATCCTTTTCAGTAGACACTCAGTGTCGATTTCTCTGTAGTATCGCAGGTTTTTGTTACTTTGTGTTTCATGGAAGGAAGCGGCTCGACCTAAGCTCAGGATTCCGTTCAGCTTCTTTCCTCAATTCTTTACTTTTGCTCAACCTGCAACCTCTTTGAATAGTGTGTGACGAAATTGTACAAAATGTATACCCTTAAATTCGTCATGAACGTTCCTTATCATATCAAACTACTATATTCATTTATATTTTAAATATAAATATTAAGACCGACAAAATTGGCCGTATTAGGAGGCACCATATTTGTAGCTGGTTGATTTTACAAAGAAAGTATCCAAATATGACAGTACGTTTACTCGCGGGGATCTTTTACACTTTCATTGCAATGTGAACCTTTTAATGGGTAATTCACGCTACTTGCAGCTTTAGCGTAATACATACTTTTAGGCTTTTGGTGAATATTTGTACATTTGATTGATTTCCTACTATTCGTATACAGTAGCAATACTTGCTATGAAACCTCAATAACAGGATGAATCTGCGTTCTGGCGGTCGTCCGAAATTCTGCAGCACATTCCTTGCCATTTCCCATTAATTGCACGGAAGTTCCAATCACCACTCCACGACACCATAATTATGGAACATCGCTTTTCCAATGAGTGGGGCTAGTATTAATCACTCCATGTCTTGCGCCTAATGGCCCGAAAGTGATATCTGCAGTAATAATCATCTATTCATGAACAGCAATCAATCTTGCATTTATAAAGAGTCGTCTTCATCAGCTAGTTTTGCTCGTTAGTGCTGTAATTATGCGTTTTAACGCATTGGAAATATGGTGTAAGCCTCTTCGTGACAAAAGTGGAAGTTAAAGTTGAATGGATTTCTATGATAACTCGTGGAATGATTTCCTTTCCCATTACGCTCGCGATAAAATTAATGTCTTTGTACGCATCCGGTGCTGATGCCGCAAATCGCACAAACAAATTGTCGATATCAGGTGTTCTATATTTATTGAATTAATTTTAAAACCATATAAATTTAATGAACGTTATTAAAATTGTAGTAGTAATTTTGATAGAACACACGAATTGACGGAGAAGTGGAAGAAAATTCAGTTTCTCGACTAAATTAAATTTTTATTTTCAAATGTTGTATTTTATAATGCTATGTATGATATATATCGTAAATAACATATTTAAGAATTACTCTATCTAGCTAATAAATTAATTATTTAGCTAATAAATTAATTATTTATGTAATAAGTATGATTATTATGTTTAAACTTCTCAATGTAATTTTCTCCTGTATATAATTTTTATACTTTATTATCATTTATATTCTGCAAATGCTTCGTGTAATATGTTTTAAGGGAGATGGACGACTTGAATTACTAATTAAATATAAATTTTAATCAGATCAATTACTATAATAAAGTGTTTATTCTATCTTAAAATATATTGTTCAGCATGTTATTGATTTCAGTCTGTTCTGGGGATTCTCTTTCGTTTTCTCTTATTTTAGACGAAATAAATTCACTATCATCTTGATGTTTCTTTCCTTTCAGATCCATTAATCCGCAAGGGATCAGAAGAAAGGTCTTCATCTCGTTTAGAACTACGTAGCATTATAAATTAAAATTATTAAAATGATTTGGTGCTCATTGTAAACATTTAGAATCTTGCTCTAAATAATGAAGGGGCACGTGGATGAAACCAAACTCTAATACGAATATCCTTCAAAATGTAGTAGTTAGGAATTTTATATAATAATCCTAGTTTTATTTATTCATAATTCTACAAACGCATTTCTATATATAAATCTGTATGTATGTGTCTGTTGAGATTTATTCAAGATAAACAGGATTGTAGGACATTCATGTGTCGAAACCTTCATCATTACGGTTAACGCTCGCACTTGCATGATAATCATTTATTACAGTCGATTCTTCATTAAATTTTGCAGCTTGACTATGATCGCTTATCCAGACTCAAATATATCAAGACAAAATCTAGAAATTAATACTCTTTATATAATAGTAATTAGTAAATCGGTGTCTGTAAATTTTACAATTTTTCATTATGTAGAAAACATTTGCTACTATCTAAATGTATTAGGATGCATGACTTATTAGTTTTACTTATTTTAAATTTTTATTGTTCATTTATGAATGTGTTGCTTTACTTTTTATGCACAGGAGAGACTTTAAGATAAAAATCTTGCCAGTGACGTAATTTTATTGAGCTATTAAGATACAACGATCACCATTTGGTTTCGTCTTATCATTTTTAAATATCATCGGCATGCCACAGTTTTGCTTTAATTTAGATCAATTATCTGTCCAAGAAATAATAAAATAGTCTCGGACTTGGTATAGGTGTTAGACGTCTCCAGAAAATATAAAATGACTGGGAATGCTCATACGTTGTACCCAGAAATTCATCAACTTGCCTGGGGGAAGCTTTTTTATTTAATTATTTATTTTCAGCGGCATCAACAACTTGGTCTTGGGGAAGCTTTGTTTGCGTCTCTTGCTTTGCTTGCTTAGTCGTTATGGTATGAATTCTTTAAATTTTCCCCCTTCAGACTTTCGTACAGAGACCGAACAAATTCAAATCTAAGTTTCTCTTTGACACAAAATATGCACAGGTAGGTAACGGTTCCCCCGTGGAAGTTTATGATAATTGTTTTAATAAGTTGTCAATTAATTTTTTGTTTCTTTCTTGACACGAGCATGAGGAGAAGTGGATCAAGGAACAAAAAAGTTTGAGGAATTCTGAATTAAGGCTTGGATCACTATCGTCTTCTTGTTATGGTTTCTTTGCTGCTTTCTATGAAGTCTAAAATAGACGAAACCGTTTTTAACACCTATGTAGATATTCAATTGTAGAGAATTTGCTGCAGGTTTTGCACGTTTTAGAAATGTAAATTTTCTCACAGATAACTAATTTGAGCCTTCATACAATGCATATTCTAAGAATGTGACTTACAAAGCCTATTTAATTTATTTCAATTAAGATGATGTTTTCCCGAACATTTTGTAGGTTATACAACGTGTACCATTTCGGTTCACTACATCGGGTGAAAGATGATATTGTGGAAAGACAATCCTTACGTAAAACGCAGAGGCATCAACTTGTGCATTGGAGCAGCTGGAAATTGATCAACCATGAGAGGCGACAATCCGGTTAATGTTTCATTCTCAAATTCTCCTCACGCCTCGTTAAGAAACTACCAACTGATCGGTAGCTGTTTTATATTGCCATATCAGAAGTTCAAAAATAATATTGGAAATATGTATACAATTTTATTGTCACAGTTCTGAGAACACGCGTTACGAAGAAATGATACATATTATTTCACTTCAAACAGGATACAAAATATTTTTCTGTAAATAGAAGAAAACGATTCTGGATATATTGATTACTCATACCATCCGATAGCAAAAGTTTATTCTGCTTTCTTTGAAAGAAATGTGCCATAAATGGTTTGGATTTAGAATTCATTTTTTCTTCGTCAATAACAGAGGGAAACAAAGTCCAGGCTTTGCGTTTTCATATCAAATAACTGTGCAAGGAATCCTCACCTACATGATTAAGTGTCGCATATTTATACTATTCTGATATTTACCGCCCCGTTCTCACGAAATAAACTCTCGCTGTCATTTCACTTTTCAAAACTAAACTATGATTTACTTTCCTGTGCTCTCTAAAACATCCTGTAAGCAAATATATACAAATCTATGAAACAGAAACAAAGAAAATTGTACTCGCTTTAATAAGGAAAAAACTCTGATTATTCAGGAGATATTCACTAACTTTTTCAAATTTCTCAAATAAGCATTGTGGAAAATAATAAAATGCTTTCCATCAGATATTGAAGTTAAATTAATGGCCTCATACAGACAGTATGGCATCTAAAACTTCAAAAAAATACACGTTTCCTCCACGTTTCGTACAAAATGTACAAAGGATATTAAGCAGAAAGTACAGTCTGTATGTGGCCATTGATATAACTTAAATCTTTTAATCATACAAATTATACCATATATTTTTCTTCAAAATATTATTAATTTAATTTAACATTTCTTATTTTATTCATATATTTACACCAATGGTTTAAATGAGTCATACTTTTTCTGTCAAAAAACGTAACATAACTTTACATTGAATGAAATTAATGAGAATATGTTAAAGAACAATCAGAATACATAACGAAATAGATGGCTATGGGAAATTGTCGTAAGGTTCTGTCAAAATTCTTTTTGATTTATGTTTATTCGTCTTCGTTAATTTTTAATAGTTTAAAATTGTTTATTTTGACGAATTAATATTGTTTAGTGATCAATTCGTGGCATAACTAACTCTCAATTGCAAATTGTATTGCCAAGAATCCTTAAACGTGACTAATACTTTATTTTACCAGTTTTCACGATTATTATGAAAATATCATATATTGAAGTAATAAATTTTTCAATGTACGTGTCCAGAAACTGTATTTATCCATAATAAGCCAACCAATAGATCAATTTGGTACAGCAAGAAATCTGCTAATATTAGTGAAACCAGTTGAATTTGTGATTATAATCCGATGGAACAGACTCACTCACAGTTGTAGACGTAAATAAATGATTAATTATTCCGATAGTAAAAAATGATGCTGTTGATTTTATTTCATATACATCATACAGTATTGATGTGTGTTTCTGTCATGCACCAAAAGAACGTAGAAACCATAAAAGCTTTTGTTTACTGTCTATTAATTTGTTAAATGTCGCGAATAAACCGTTCACTGCAGTCTACCGTGCCATTGTTTCAAATATAAGAATTATTAATATTTCCATCACTACACAAGTTCAGATATAACACATTCTACCAAAATTAACAGTGTAATTGTCTTATTGAGACGACTCTATTGTAGTTGTAGCAAGTTAATGGGATTCACTTCTACAACCTTGAGGCGACTCCGGGTCCTGCCTAAATCTCCAGCAGCATTGTGGAGAAAGTGATGACGTCACATGACAGTGAAAACTCGATGCAACGTCTGGTTTACGGGAGCCATGCGTGGTACAGTCTCTTCCTCTCCTTTGTACTTTTCTAGAAAGAGTAAGCAACGCAGCTGAGAGCTAACGAGACGCACTACCTCATGACGGAGGATTTTTTATAAGGACAATTTACACGGCGATCGTGCGACTCGAACAAGGCATCAAGACACAAACGAGCCCGCTCTCGCGGAAAAAATTACTACTACACATGCCGCACAAATATCACGCTGAGGAGCTGAAATTCGTTAATATATCATTCGGCACACCTAGTAAAATATATAAATACGCGATACACGTTTCCTTTGCCTGCAATATGCACAACACAGTGGCGCCGATAATAAAGATGGACATTTATTACGGGTTTACGTTTTAATTCAGTTACACAAACTACGTCAAGTGAATACGTCAGTAACGTCTCAGTGTAAGGACGGAACGTTCCCTTAATTTCCTCATAACTCATTCGGAAATTAAATTCAACTCAGTTTCTCGAAATGATGCCCTTTAAAATGGAGGATTTGGCTCCATTGACCACCCACGTTGACTATCAAAGTGACGTTCTGGAAAGTTGATGCCACGTGGTCGCCAGCTGCAAAGCCGGATCTTTTAGCACACGTGACCGCAATTTTTATACCGGAATATGCAAACCATTCATTAAGATTAGTAATGCTTCTCTACTTTATTAAGGCAATACCGAAAATATCAGGCAGGCTAGGGTCACAACATTTACCAAAAACTTCTTTGAAGATCCATTGTATCAAAGGCAAGACATACAATTTGCAAAATCAGAAGCTAACTACCAACTCTCCATGAGATTCTGTAAGTTTCTTACATACACAAACATATATATATATATGTTTGTGTCTATAGAAAGATAAATGCATAGTGAAAATCGCTGTTATCTGCTACTTTGTCAATTTATCAAATATGAAAATGTTAAAAAGGAACGAAGAAAATAGTTATCAGAATGTGCAGCTGAAAATACACATTCCAGTAACAAAAGAGTTTTAGTAAAAAGCAACGTTCAAATTAGTGGCCCATATATTTATTACAAATTTGGCAAAACAAATAAAATTGTTTAAAATTTATTAAATCATCAAAATGGGCCCTTCAGTGAAACCAATATAAATTTTTGTACAATATGAGGTGAAAATACAACAAATTATATGGCATTATTTTAATTTACATTACTTTTAATTAATTCTCTACTAACAAACGCTTAATTATTCTCTCCAGCAGCTGCTTAGAAAACATCATCCAGTGACGTCGCCAACGAACGCCAAAATCTCTCTTCCAATCTGATGACTAATATCAATTTACAACATTCATCCAATATGAATCATTACAATAGATTCATTAAGACCGGATAATGAGAGCTTATGTTAATTAATTCAACCTTTTATGAGGCCTTCGTGATACTCCCGAGAAGTGTAATTTTGTGGCAATTTAAATTTTTATAATGGAGTTGTAATGTGATACAATAAAAATTGATGTTCCGATATAGATTTGGATAAATAATATATGTTCATCATAACCATAGATGCGTGGCATATTAACTTACAGGTTTCCGTTAGTTAGATACGTTTTTGACTGGAAAAATTCATGACTGTAATCTCTAACAGAAAAAACGTGACTTAAGGGTTATTTTATGTCGTATAAGAAATATTGATTTAATTCTATTCGATTAACAGTTATTTACCTTGAAATACCACCGAACAAGGTAGTCTTTTCATTTCTAAATATTTCTCTAATGACGAAGACTAGCTCAGTGCACAACAATTAATAATCAATTTAAAGAACAATTTAAATAAATCATTTCATATAGTTCGGTTGTTGTCGTTTAAATGACGGCCTTTGCAAACAAATTTTATGGGGATATTATACTTTAAAAGAGGTTGATTATCGCTATTAATTTGAGCTGATGGCGCCACGATAGAGTTGCGCCATAAAACATGTCAGTTTCTTAACATCTAATTTGTTTAAAAAGGTGACGAAATGAGTCGCTTTCCTTTTTTTCACCAAACAACGCGAGGTACGAGTTTCCTCTGGCGTCTACCAATTATAGAAAATTTTATTGGGATCATAACCTATAAGTTGTAGCTTTAAGTGGACTGACAATTTATTTAAGTTGGGGGGGGGGGGCTTTGTTTTATGTAGGCAGTAAACAAACAATTCGTTGTAGAGTATAAAGGCCGTCTACGCAAGCCGGTAACAAAGGTCACAGAAGCTCCTGGGCTTGCCTGACGACTTTTAAGAATGTGAAAATCTGCGACCATACTCGAACGTTCTCATCCGAAACACTCACGTTTCAAAGTTTTCGCCACAATATATTTCAATGTGAAACACCTAGTTTTATAATCTTATTTTCGACAAGTACGGATTAGGCCACGACGGGTCTTTTTTGTAGCAAATTGCAAGCTGTTATTTGTTTTGTTTGGAAGATTCCACAACCCTAATTTACGAAATCAAATATTTTTTCAGAGGAGATACGGAAATTGAATTTCAATTTTCAGTTTCGTAGATTCAGAGGCACAGAAAAGTCGAAACCTGTAGGATTGTTTCTGACATGCTGAGGTCATTTTAAATGTGTGAAAATCCAAACTGGAAGCAATATTTTAATTAAACGACAACATAAGGAGGAAATCTGAATAGAATGTTCGAAACCGAGGTTCCGTCAGCGAAGATTTATGTCGGTTTCATACTGTCGTCGCAGATGCCAACTACTGAGAGTTAAAATGTTATACATAAATGTATGTGATTCTGTATTGAAGATTTTGTTCATTGTAGTGCATCTATGACTATCATCTCTGGTTTCAGTCAATCCTTTATTTAGAAAAAAATTGCCATTAGAGAGATTGACTTTTGGATGTGTTTGACAGTCGAGAAAACTTTTGACTCGTTATAATTACTTATATGTAACTCTGTATGCAAAGTTGGTGAAACTTTGCTGGAGTTTGAAATGCTGAGATACTCTTATAATTTTCAAATGACAGTGCGTGTTCTGTGCAGATAAAACGTTGTGTGCTTACGTTTCAAAAGTGGTCAATTTTCACTCAGACGGTTTCAGTGTTCTGACATGTCATGCAATAAGTCCATTTACTGTGGCACGTAATAAAATAATCGATCATATTATACCTACCTCAGGTTAGTTCCGTGCTATACCAAGCATTTAGTCTTGTAGTTTCCTAAATTTAAAAAGCTCTTAATCAGGAATAAAATAAATTTCAACCATGTAGAATTATTTCTCGGCTTACCTACCGTTTGAGAAGCACAATGTGTCCGTTACATGCCCCGTATTGCTATGAAAACGACAAGATGTCGAAACGTCATTTTTCTCAAATTCGTCCAGGTTGGAAACCCAAAGAACGGGAAAACGTTGGCAAGTTAATGAACTTTATTCGTGTGGTGTAAACTGTTCTTCCAGACTGGATTTCATTTTGTCTTGTTCCTCGTAAATACTTTAGCAGACACCGGAAGTAAGAATTATTACCGAGCAACCCCTCTTCTTCATTGCTAACATTCTTGTCATCAATTTTCGTTGTTTATACGACACTGTAAAGTCCTGGCTACTGCGCGAACACAGGAAAAAATGTGTTTTGTATTCGTGAAATTTTGGCACACACGGATATTCTAATATCGAAAACCATACACAGAATATTCATGGAATACTTCTACAGTTACACTTGTTTGTGAAACGTTTATCGAGGTGAATGTGAAATATCTCAATGTCAACTAAATAACAGAGTGTATTACAATAATAAGTAATATTAGCATGTCTAAAGTCGGATAAACAGTGACCGTAACCCGCAGAAACATTTACGATTCCTGCACATTAAAGCACACGCTTCACTTTATACGTAATCTCAAATAGATTTCCCATACAGATGAAGACACTTTGGTGTTTGCTTCGTCTCCCGCTTGGTGAAGATGAGCCGTTGATAGCATAAATATTCATGCATAACTCGAACTTCCGACCTGTGTAATGCGAGGCCGTGTAGAATACTTCTACACCGCGGGAGGTCAGAAAACGGAGATAAAGGTCTTGATATTGAAGCGCGTCTCAACAATTAGAACCCCAACAAAGAACGAAAAATGGTTCATATCAATCACAAGTCTCGCCTCTAACCTCAAGAATTCGTTGCAAATATAGGAACGTAAGAAAAATAAATTAAAGACATTAAGACAAAGGAAAACTAAAGTGGTACAAATTTTATAGTAAATGTATTCATGCATCACAAGATTAGTACAAATTAATGTTGGCCTGTTGAATGAAAAGACGTTCTCGAAGACGCTTAAAAGTTGGAATTGACTAAATTTGTGATCCTTTCTGCAAAGTGTGACATTAACATTATTTTATTTAAGAATCAACTCAACAGACTCGACTGCCAAAAATGAACAAAATGTTTGAGCGGATGTGGTCTGAAGAACCGTGCAGAACGAATGCGAAAAGTATTTCAATACACTCTCGAAGTTGCGAGAATTCGATGTATCCTAAACGTCCTCCAGGATGAGTAATGGATACTACAAATCTTTTATGAGTATTTTCTTTGACTTATACCACGTGTTCTTCTTTTTCAGCTGTTTCATAAATAGTGAAAGAAATAGTTTCCATTTATTTTATTCAAACTTTCTATACTCTCAAAAATTCATTCCAGAAATTGAAAATGTATGGGCGTTGAAAGGAACATATAAGTAGAAGTGTTTTGATATGAAGGACAAGGACAGTGATGCCCCCGACTGTTTAAATGCACTTTTCGTTACTCGCGGTAAAAAAATAACTTGATCCCAAGAATACGCGATTTATCCCTAATATGTTAAAATTATGACACTATTTTTTTTACATTGACATTGAACAACAAATAAGCGTTCTCATTATGAAACATTGTTTCCTACGTAGTTGCACTTTGGTGCTTGTCACGAGGCTGCTCTAAGCACCTGGGCAGACAGATTTAGAGATTATCGTTCTGGCCTCCAAAAGTCAAGGTCGTATTCCCTAATCAAGCCGGTACGATAAATTTAAAACACGTCGCCCCTTGAGTAGAGCGTAGTATTACCGATGAAACACCCTTTAAAAAGTTTTCAGTCGTCACTACCTGTTAGTCCATTAGTTTAATGCCACAAGGAAAAAAAATCAAACATCCTGTCATTGCTCATAGATTTTGTCTGATTGAAATTATCAACCCTTAATCACACAACTTTATTATAATATTTAAAGCTTCTATCCAATGATAACAGACATCGTAGGAAAGATGGAGAAAATAAAATAATACATTTGTAACCTCTTGGAATGTACTTTCGTCAGATAATAGCTAAAGCGTGTAAGTTAAATTATTTTATAATAAATACTCTGAATGTAAATATATATTGTACCTTTCCTCAGCTATAACCATTAAATTATAAGTACGTTAAAATTTATATTTAATCGATTGAATGTAGGTATTGAATCAGTATAATTATGGTTCTATTAAATTTAGGTTAATTACATTTTTATGTGAAATTATTAATAAATATACTGTTCGACCTTCTCTACCGCATCCGTTTACAATTCCTGTTTGAGGTTATTATTATTGTTGACCATTGAACACAATTTAAATCATCTAATTATTGCAGTTTCATATTTTCCCTCCATTTTCAGTCTTTTTATTTCTAATCATCGCAGGATTCAAAGTCCGAGTATTAATTTTACCCTCAGTTTCGCGTTTTAGGTAATCTGATTTTCAGATGATTGACCAGGATGAGTCATTTGCAGCCGAGAGAAAAGTAATACGTTTTGTTTAATATTTGCTGTAATTGTTCACTCAAAACTATATTTTAATATTTACGTATGTGGCGTTAATATTTCTATTAATAAATTTGAAAATATCCCTATAGTAAAGCGAGTGTTGCAATTCTAAAAAGTTTATTTATTTGCTCAAATTCGTGCAGTTATTTTTATTTATTTGTACATAGAAATAAATTTGGGTTGCCGACATATACTACCATTAATTACATTTCATTTAGTAAAAACCCCGTCGTATGTCCGTCATTTAATAAGACAGGTAACGTGATCGGTTATAAATCATAAGACTACATGATCCTGGGACAAGACAATAGCTGCCGTGTCCTTGTGTAAGCCCTCCTTTTCTGGACAGTCCATGCCGGTCCGGCTTTTCTTTTCGATAGCATCTCTCGGCTTAGCTGCGGCTGCTGTGGTATCATGATCTGGTGACCTCTACAACACATATATCTTCCCTAGGAACGCGCTCTGATCACTGTAATTTAGCATCTGCCCGAAAACAAGTTCCCTACTTTAGCTTGGTGCGATGTGAAGTCTCAATTGCCCTGTCTGTCTCTTTGCAAGACTTGGCAGAATCGTGACAGCTGACGGAAAAGTAATTTGCACTCTTCAAGTGTACGTGGCTTAAAAACGTTAGCTTTTGGAATACCGTACATTTTTGTAATAAGGAAAAAACAACAATTTGTAAATTCGGCAGAATCGATTACATATCTTCAAATTCGCATGTAATATAATTAAATAATTGGCTCTGAAGTCAAACGAAGGATATAATCTGTTAGTTCATTCAAAGCTCTGGTGATCCGCTATTTCCGTTCAATAGATTTCCCTATAAATCCTAAATAACATTTATCATAATATACAGGCTTTATTATTCTCCTTAAACCCCACGAGAAATTTCACATAAAATGAACACGTCTAAATTTACGTATAATTACTTTGTATGTGAATTTAAATTATTAACATTAAGGCAAGAGTCAGTAATATTAAATAATGTACCATTTCGCATAATATGTTCAAGTAAAATCATAGAGTAGTATTTTGAACATTAACAGGTTTAGCTAAACGTGGGGTATAGTTCCAGAATGATTATATTTTCATTAAAAGAATTATTTTATTTGCATCTGTTAGATTGAATTCTACAGTATATTAGTACCCTACTGTCTGTTATGGAGGGGTCAAAATATTCTCCAGTAAATGTAGAAAAGTTTTATTTAATATTTTGTCTTAACTTGCTGAATGAAATAATTGTTTTTATCAAATTGAAATAAGAAAACTTTTACAGTTGCATCGTTTTAGTACCGATATGTAAGGAACATGAATTTAAGAACAGTTTTTTTCTTCAGATTTTACATATGTATCCGGTTGCTGGAATTGAATGAGTGAAGGCGTTGATTCAGTATATAAGTATTTCAAAAATCTATTGTTAGGTCAGGGTTTAATTATTCATGAATTTAAATGATTTTTTAAAATTTTTCCAAAGCCATTGTATTCCAAATTTGATAATAAAAGGCCCGTAAACTCGTTTTCAGGGAGTGCGTGCCTTTAATGGCTGTTGTTGCCTTCGTCCTGCTCTATTACCTGCATTTCATCTCCTTTAGAAAATCGAAATTAACGCTGCCGGAGTTGATAACAGCCTGTAAGTAGGTGTTTATTTACGTGGCCAAGGGCTGCTTCATAACTCGCGCTTCTGTTTGATTTAGCTGCTATGCACACACGTGTTAATGGCTACTGTGTCATTCACTAGGATGCGATGCTGTGCTTTAATACTAATAAATTACGGTTTGAATGTGTCAAGAGGATGCATTTTCCTTTACATATAAAGATAATTAATATTACAGGCTGGACAAATTGATAAGATGAATGTATTGGGGTTTCAGGTTTGTAATTAAAAAAAATGCGTAACAATTATAAAGCTACAAATTTAAAACTGCAGAATATTATCTTATTTTATTTTAAACCGAAGTATCAACAATCCAAAATTGTATTCACTTTGCATTTCATTTAAGAACATTTCTTGCGTTTCCTTCTTACAAATCCAAAAAGAATTTAGCAATAATTCAATGGATAAATATTTTTTAAAAACTATTTTTAATGATAAATGATAGTTCTCTTTAACGAATACTACGTTTAAAAATATTCAGCAAGCGATAATAAAATATATAAACGTGAGAATCATCTTGAAAGGGTAAAAATCATTCAGAGAAAGATTTGTCGACGTGTGAACTACTGTTTAGGAACGCTTGCTGCTCCTTTGCAGGCTTCCTCGGTCCCTAAAGTCCATTGTATAAAATAAAATAATTTTAAACGTAATAACAGATCCCTGTGTACGCTTAGACTGAAACTGAAATCATTCCACTTAGAAATTTGAAACGATTATCACCCGTTTAATCAGATTTGCACATTTTAAATTACCGAATCTTCTAATGCGAAAATAATTATAAATTTTTAACGATTTATCAAATACTAAATTGAGAATGCCACAGTCTTTAAAAGCAGTATAGTTAATCTTATTTTATTTTAGTATGGTTCCAAAATATTGCTTAATACATCTTCAAAGTTAAATGACTAAACTGGCGAAACTTGGAAGGTAATATATGTATATAATTACCAGATGCTGTATTCACTGCAAAAAATAGCACGCTATGAAAGTTTGTATTGATCACGTGTATTATTTTATTATTTACAAAGATGGTCTTTATTGATGTAATTTATTTCATGAAACGAATGTTGCGTTCAAAAATTAATTCTCGAAGGGAAGTTTGTTTTTTACATCAACTGTCCAGTCATATTTAATAATATATAAAAAAAATTTATTGAAAATTTAATTCCAGATTTTTCGTCGAATGTTTTCCATATTATCGAAGAAAGGAGAGATGAAAATTGTGAGGCATGAATGAAAAAAAACTGCAAAACATATCGTGTCTGTCATGCGTCGTGGATTTCCTCTTCAAGTCTTGATGATATCAGTCGATCTTGCTGGTGGTCTTCCTTCCCGCTGCGTGAACTACACAATGGAGAACTCTTAGTCATTAGTTTCTTTCAAAACGTACTATAAGCAACTACTGTATGTGATTTTATCAATCGTCTGCAAAATAACCAAAATAGTATTCGGTTTGCAGTTACCGTAACTGACGACTGCTTTCTGATTTGAATTTCTTCATGTACATCCATGTCTCACTTTTTCAACCGATTTATCTGTCTTCTATTTCTTCGAAACATTTCAGTCAACGTCTTTAGTCTTACATGGAACGAAATTTTCTATGTCTCTCCTTTGACATTCCTTTATTTCCAAGTGGAATTTGAGCCACTGTATATTTCAACCACACGATTTGTCCTGTAATATTTTACCATCATTTTATATCTACTTATCTCAAAACATTAAAATATCTCGAAACACTACCCATCCTATCAAAAAAGTGGGTAATTATAATTACAGAAAATTTAACCCGTGTTTACATCATTACCAACATTTTACTTAATTTTTTGTCATTATAAGAAAACGTATTCTTCTTTGCAAATGAGTTTTCAAATTATGTTAATATGAAACTGTATTTTAAAATTAAATTATTTTTACTCTGTTTATGTCTAGAAAGAAACATTTCCGTCAGTTAATACTGAAAAGGGAAAATAGATCGTATTTAAATTATCGGATAAATTATTACAAAATAATTAACAATTCCATTAATTCTATTACTGTTGTGAAAAATAATCGGTACTCGGCTTATGCAATATAGTAGTTACGTTACGACTGTTCCGAAAACAGGTAATATAATTCAACGGCATTGAATTAAAATAGCTTTCATGTACACCCGAGACAACTTTCAGTTCGAACTTACTGAAGGCGAACAGATTTATGAAAATTGAACTTTATTCCTCCGTCCAGGTTTAAGATAGTATCAATGTTTATGGCTCAGTTACCGTGTTCTCGAAATCACAATAATCCATTTGTCAAATCACACATAATGACGTGGAGCTAGACAACAGCCAAACATAATTAGAAAATAAAGCTGATTTGCTGCAACATTCCAACGTGGCGCCTGTTTCGCGCAGATTTGTTTAGGCTCCACTGACCGCCCAAATTGAAGGGCTCTCGACAGTAAAATACGTGTAAATCCCTGACACGGCAAGGTATGCCAAGCACGTTCTCTCATCAACACTAATTATTTTCACCCGCTACGCAGGTCGTAGGTCGAAGATTTCATTCATTGTACAACGCTAACTGTAAATAGGACTCGCTCCTTTATACTTCAGAAATAAAACTAGTTTAAATCTAAGGTTACTGTAAAGTGCAACAAAATTATACGACGAAATTACAAAAAATATATATTATGGAAATTTTAATTAGACCAAATACATGAAACCAAGAAATGATTTAAACGTCACTGGTCGTTGTTTGTTCGTATTCAGTTCTACTAATGTAACCACGAAAGAAGAAATGATTTACTTATAATTCAGCAGGCTGAAAACATTCGTAAATATATAAATAAAATTATAAAAACGAAGTTTGAGTTTCTTCTCAAATTTGAGGTTAGTTTAATTGTTGAGCTATTTGATATGTTCCTTGCCAATCACTTTGTGATTCGACACCAAAATTATTGTCGGACAATATCCATTCCATCCTTCATTTAAAATCATCTTCTAAAATATCAAAGTTTATTAAACTTATGATCAGAACTTGAACTTCATATAAAATACATTAATTGAAACTGTTATATGTAGAATAACTTATAGTTTATAGATTTGTATGGGAGACAACATTTTAATACCAAGTAATCGAACTCGTATCATTTTGTTAGTGTAACAAACATCTCTGTATGAATGGTAGAGAATTTGCATGTGAGTGGTTAATTTTCGAATGCACATTTCAAGTGATACGGGTAGTTAAATTAAAGAGACGGATACGACAATGGCGAAGCACACTCTTGGTACGTGAACTACCGTATAAACCGAACATAAAAATTGTCGAAATAACATAAAAAATACTGTAGAAGTGTTACACAAAGGTTTAATGTAACATAAACAGATCGTCAGATGAGATTCGTTCCGTACATGCAAAATAAGTTGCTGCATCCATTCAGGAGCGGATTTACTCCCGGGAAGCAGCTCCGTACAACATTTATGATGTAAATTTTCTAAATATATCTAACCACAACCATTCTTGAAAAGAGCAGACAAAATATTAACGACACCTCGTGAGAAATGTAACGTGTCTTATAACTCTTCTCTGTAACGGTTTATGTGCGGCAAACTCAATTGGTTTCTTATTTGCGGAATGACATTTAAGACTACGCGAATTTATATGCTATAATCACAGTAAACGTAAAATAGTGCAGCGGGATGCCCTTTGTGGCACTCACACTTACCGGAGCCTGGAATGAAGATCAACAGTAAAGTTGGTACGAATTCTTCGTGATGCCATTACCAGATCGAGTGTCAGCGGCCCCGTAAGGGTGCTTCTATTTCTCTGCGAGTTGAAGGATTCGAGTGGCTCTGGGATAGGATGACAAGCCTTCGTTGCAACGCCATTTCTTGCCCACAGCCTGCGAATATTTCCATATAAAAAATAAAATTTGTTGTAAAAATTTCATCACTTATAAAATAAATGTAAAAAATTAGGAAACCATTTTAAACTACTTTTAAATGTTATTTAAAAAACTTTTATTCAGCATCGTGGTAAACTTTATAGTTAAATGTCCAAGTCAAACTGGAGTTTTCGCCCCATTTCCGGCCATAACTGTCCGTAAAAACACGATTGAATGGAATGATTAAAACCTGCATGCTAATCAACATCATAAATCAGTATGTGATAATTAACTGCTGAGGAATATCATCAATTGCCATCCAATAAAATTTAAAGGTACTTACTCAGACGTTATATATTCGTTTAAAATGCTTTCTGCCTTTGTTGCTAGTCCGTATAAGGATATGTTACTAGTTGACCATGTGACTTGACAGGGATACCAACGTTCCAGTCCACCAGTTCCTGCGTGCCACTATTGGCAAACCTCTTAACTAAGGTAGCTACAGACATGTACGTATTACCAACAGCTGTAAAAACTGGACATTATCGGACATACATTGAAAGTACTTAAAAATTCACCGCATGACTAATACAGCCATGTCCCTTCATATGATGAACTTATATGTAAGTAACATACCCTAAAATAATGTACTGCAATATCACTATTATATATGTCCGTCGTGGATTATCATCTTCTTCGAACAGATACTTAGCAAGTGTGCACTGTCATGATATCGAACGGTAAATTTGTGTATTGTTTCACCAACAGTGAATATTCCAAGATCACCAATGATAACGTTTTTCGTGACCACATTGATGAATGTTCGTAGCACTTTTGATTTAAATCTTTTCAGATCTAGATGCAGGAATGTGCCCCATTATTGTACCCCAAAGTTCACACTGGCTTTATATTGGTTATATTTGTTGTGAATGCCTTCCTAGCAGCAACTAATATTCGAAAATGAACATAAAATTCTTTACTCTTTTCATTTATATAACTTTTTCGTGTAATCCGAGATATTTACCTGGTGGTATTTATTGACCATTTAATTCTACTGATGGACAAGTTTCCCTTACATGGACTGATTTTGAGCTATTTATTTTTATTCGCCATAGTTTAAGCCACGTTTGTAACTTATTTAAATACTCTTGATGAAGTTTGAATAAAAGTTTTTTTTAATTACAATTAAATTGATATTCAGCCATTTGGAATAAATACTTTTTATTTTTAATGGATATTATTTCTGCTGTAAATTATCTGCTACCGTGTTCATTAAAACAATACAATCTTATTGCAAATATCTGTGTTTTAAGATCTGAAAAATTATGTAAATATTGATCAACTGATTTCTAATATTCTATTAGTTTTCCTCTATAGAAACAATCTCTGATGACGTCGTTGTACATGTATCATTATTAGCCCATTTAAATAACTCTTTTTGTAAAGATATTAATGTATTAGTGATTTTTTGTGTGAAAATCAAAGATTACATTTGAGTCATGAGTGTTTATGATACTCAGATTTCAGTTGCGCGATTCTACAATGTGCAGTAACTGCAAACATCAATTTTTAATGTGAATTGCGACGCACTCTGCTTGATTACCTCAACCTAAATGGCGCCACGGGCTTCTAGTAATTAGACTGAACGATGTCCACAGTTCCATCTTACAGATACGTTGTTGTTTTTTGTACAAATCATAGAGCACAGCGTCGCTGACGTTGATCAATCGATCTCGTTGAGCGGAGAACTTAAAAGAAGTATATCTCGTGCCTCGGGCGGATGAAGGTATAACATTGAGAATGATTATTTAAGTTATGGCTGCATTATATCACCACAACACGATGTTTAATGTTCTCAGGTTAGGTATGTTATCTTGGTCCTTAACTCTTCAGGAGGTTAGCAATACTTTTGAGGCCTTGATCACGATTTAATGACAACTCTCTGGTTCTGATTGATGCTGATGGTGAACTGTGCGATGCGAAAGAAAAATTCCTAACAGTCGGAGGATCATTACTTCTGAATTGTTTAGTAATGAATCCTACAGGGTAATAAACTGCTTCAACATACTTATTGCTGCTATAATTTTGCTTTCTTATGGACCAAACTTGATAAGCACGGTAACATTCTGATACTTGGCTGACGTGTTTCAAATGCAACGATCTTCTTAGTTCATAAAGTTTTTATACGTCTCCTTGCTTCAACCCGCATAATTTTAAAATACTTTTTCAAATCTCTGTGGTTGATTTGAATCGTGGTAACGTTTGGAATTACTGGAATTCGAAGAACAACATTCCTCGTATTGAGTCCTCCGGCAATATTCATCAGTTTCCTTTGCTTAACGCAAATTATAAAACAACATATTACCAGTTTTTAATAATAAATTCTTACCTATTTTCCAAAGTCGTATTGCTTATTAAAAGTTCTTTAGCCGCCGCGACATAATTAATGTAATTGTCAACGCTTACATTAAAATTATGAATTTAAAAATTATGAATTAAGTAAAACTTCTAACAATAATCTTATTACATTTAATATATATAATAATTATACATTCAAGTACCTGTGTCTATTAATATTTTGGATGTTAAAGGAATCTAGTTAAATAGTAGATTATTTATTTTCCTTGAAGTTTTCGTTTTTTATATTGTTTCACTGTGTTAATTGTATGTTCTGACACACAAAATTGGCTTAATAGGCAATTTATACCGTGAAGTTACGGAATATATCTCTCAAGTTTCTCATTTTATAATTATGCTCGTGTAGGAAACTACCAATACGATTAAAGTATTTTAATGTTGAATAATTACAAACATATGTATATATTTCATTTATAAGTACTGATATAAACACAATTTCTCAATCAGGATCATTAACCTGCAATCAATCATGACGAGTTATTCAGTAATTTTTTTTTCGAATTTTATTTTCGAATATAAATATATTTTTATATTTCATATATCGCAAGCTTTACTGCCCCTAAAATAATTATTTATTTATGAATAATAGAGCAATTATTGACGTCTGAACATTTAGAATGTAAAATTTCTGTCTATTTGGATAAAGACGTATTCTTTCGTGAATTTAACAAAATTGTTGTCTTTACAAACATCGTTTCAATTTAATATGAAAATGACATCGTACTGTGTTACTGATTTATATTTCACCATATTTATCACCTTTCGATAAATAATTAATTTATATCGATATTTCATGTATTATTTACATATGTTACTGAATATTTTGTGCTTTAAAATAATTCCTTCGTGTTCCTTGATATTATTGTCGTTATTTAAAAAGTCAGAAAAACTCTGTTTGATATTTAAATGAAGCCAAAATTTAACATAATAAGATATATTTCTCGATATATGTATTATTATACATGTTCTCAAGCAGTTTCTTTCATTTCCGTCTAGTTATGAAACTGTATTCAGCCTGAATGTAGCATCCATCAGCCACTTTCTTGTCAATTCTAGAATAGTTCTTCCCTTACAAAATTATGGTTTTACTTGATGTGCACTGCTGTGGAATATACTGTATAATTCGTTAAAATTACATATAGGTTCGTAGTACATACTTGAAGCATATATATATATATATATATATATATATATATAGGGGATTGACGTTTCTTCAATTCAGGAATGATTGAAAATAACCTAATTAATTTGCAAGTATTACGTGTGAGTTTCCATAAATCCTGAGGACATGAGCGAGAGATGTTAGCTGTTAGAGGAGCTCGGATGCTGGACGCTACAAGACGGAACAGTGGAATGCTCATGTAGGCCTACGTTTGCATCTGCTGTCTTGCGTGAATTTCCTCATTACAACGAGATAAGACATTCTTGTCGATTTCAACTCAGTGCCTGATGGAATAATTCGACAATATGTAAACATGTGGCGGCCGCATCGTCCTGAATCGTTGATGTAATCGTGACTTCGCCCATGGGGTTTGGCTCCTTCCGTAATTCGCATATAATTGCCCCAAGTAGATGGTATCTATTATAAATACATTAGCCGCGCTCCTAGTCGAGCTCTGTCCGTCACTCCGAACGCACCGCTGCAAGTCAACGATTTTAATTAGCTGTAATCATCGCCAGAGTCCACATTAAATGGATCTTGTGCTCGGAATGCGAAGATACACATTATTATTCAAAGGCCATCATCTGGAGAGGACTTGGTCGACTGTGTAAAATGCGACTCTTATCGCCAGCTTGTTTTCGCGTTGGCGTCAAATTTATGCTACGGCTTATTTAATAACTCACAATACTGACGCAGAAAAATCGTCAATAGTACTAATTAATCTCGAAAGAACGCGCAAGTGGGTGTTTATATTAGCCTGGTATATTTACTTTCACTGGTTGCGAAAGGTATTAATAGTTCCCTAGGAACAATGCTTTCCTTCTAGGAGGCAAACGTCCATAATTTATAACCTGATGTAAATACAGAAAATAAGACCATTTTTATCACATATCTAAATTTTCATTATTTATAAAATGATTTTATATAATATTTTAAGTTTATCCATAGTGTTACTGATATGCTCGTAATAGTATTAACGTCATAGTATGATATTAAATGATATTGAGTAGACCTTGTAGAGTAGCTGGGCTTCAACGATGTGGAATGAAATTTACATAATTACAATAGTTTTTTTTATAATTATACATAAACATAATACTTATTTTCCATTGGAAATATTTTAATATGAAATTAATTCAGTCAGTTTATTAATTGAATACAAGGAGTGGCTAAGCAAAAACTGGTTGGTTCTTTTTGAATTTGATTTTATTATCCTGTAACTGTTTGTGTAATTGATACTGATTTAACGTGTTTATAAAAGTTGTTCTTGTATCTTGAAATTTTGCACATCTAATGAAAAATTATTCCATATTACAATAACGTAACTCTCTGATGTCAGACCACAGCATTTTGACATTATTCTAACAGCATATGTGGCTAAGCTTAATTTGGCTGAATGTTTATTAATTTTCCAATTGAGATTATATTACGAGACAATTCCAAGAATTTCACAACTTTACAAATTTAATCATTTTGTAGTCCTATTTGTAAAGAAATTGCACAAAATGTGTTTTTTCACAAATGATTAATAAGCCAGGGTCGCAGATGACTTAATGACGTGATTGAACCAATAATTCGCGTGCCTTCCAGATAATTTAAAGACAGTTTTTTAGAAACATTCAATTAGGTAATGAATGTAGATTAAGGAATTGAGTTGTACACAATCATAGCGCCGTGCTGAGGTACACCTAAGGATATGCTAACATGCAAAACCGCGTGCTAATTCATTGACGCACTTGATTGAAGAAGGAAAGCAGGTTTGTGGAGGCCTTCAATCTCTGCCTCCCTCTGAGTGCAGTCATAACACTGTCGTTTGGCTAATGCAGACGTGCGTCTTTATGGGACTACTTGATTCAGTATGGGCCATTATAACAGCGGCATGCGGGGCTTTCGAAAAATCGAAGTGTAGCATCCGATTCACAAGCGCTGTCATTTCGCAGAATATTTTAAACAAAAATTGGTTCCGGAACCAATTAAGGTGATTCACTAAGATAACTTTAATGATACAAAATGGAAAGGGTAGATAGAAGAGCTACATTTTATACCTCGTGGAACTTTCATGTTAAAAAATAAAGAACTGATTACAGTTCACATATTTGTCATTCCTAAATCTATTCATGTAGTTTCTCGTACTGATAAACGATAAAGTGAAAACGAGATTTCGGTTATTTTGTTACTTTCAAACTTTCAGCAAACATTCACATCTTTAGCGAACCGCTTCGAAGATCCGACAGTAACGTTACTTGGCAACTTTAAAAAAGTTTAACATTTATGAATAATAGTAATAAAACCAATCAAAACGGGTTAAATTATGTTAATCCGTTAAATATACGGAAACCGCAAATGAGGTCTTAACAAAATAGCATTTTTCATGATTATTTTCTGAGTCTCGTTTGCCGAACGTATGTTAATTAGAACGTTTCGAACCGTAGGTACAATCGTGCACATGTGTTTGGGAAATAAATTTTCAATCTGATCAAAATCGTTTAGAAATTTTGGTATAAGTGGTTGAATACTTTTTCTAGTTACTGCTTTATATATGGTAATGTGAAACTATATTTCAGACATTTCCGTTTAATATTTCTAGAAAAGTTGCTTTCAATTTCTCCTACTAAAATCACATGAACGTTCTCACTTGAAACTTACTTATTGCGAGACGGTTTGATAGGTCTAGGAAGGAAGAATGGATGCGCGTGAGATGGAAGGTGACTTGAAGCACGAGTCTCGCTGACCCACTGCTTTGCGACTATCGCAATCGTAACCACACCTGGCGACATGCACACACAAAGCTTATCTCAATATTTCCTTATTCGTGTCCTCAAACTACCAGGGGAAACTACCAAAGTGTTCTTTGGTTTAAACTCAAACTTGGACTAATCACTTCATATAGATGTTTCTATAAAATATATATTTGAAAAAGTTCGCAATGTCAAGTCTATTATATACCAATGTTTCTATTCTGGCGAAATTGAGGATTTATTTTGTAGAGTTCGTGGATAATTAGTGACCTAATTAAATGGATCTTGCACCATTCTATATTATTGAGTGACACTTACAAACGAGTGTTGCATAACCCAGTAGCTTTTTCCATATTCTAAAGTCGTTGAACCGTTGAATATAATAAAATCATTTTACATAGTACCTCACTAGATGCATATAGGGAAGTCATAAGATTTACACGGTTTCGGGTCTATAGTTATTAACCGAATGTAAAATATTAATTATTTGCTCTTGCTTATATTATAATTACAAACGCTTGAGATTATAAAACAATTCAGAACCAGATTAACGATTTATGTTAGGGATTTGTTGAAAAAATAATAAGATTTTCATTAAAAAAATTTAGTGGAGTGAAGTTGAAAATAAAATCATATTTTAATAAAGTTACTGTTTTTGAAAATTGAAGGCATTGCAGTTCATAGAACTGTAGGACGCCATTTATAGTTTAAAGACTTCATTGTATGCATTTTAAACGTTGCCACTGTGTTTTGTCTAATGCAATTAAATAAATCTATCTAATACAGCAAGATAAATAATTGTTTGGATCGATTAAATTTCAATTTATTCAATAATACTTTGTTCGTCATGATGGCAACAGATGTGAACTCAAGTGCTAAGGATAAATGAGGTAAAATTACTTTTAAAAAAATTTTAAAAAGTAATAACAATGATGTTTCTAAAAGTACATGTTGATTGTTTACAGTTTTATTTAGGTTCCACGTTACTATATATCCTGTCTGCAGTAATAATTTCAATGGGAAGTCTATGTATGTTAATTATTTAAGGTAATCAGGAAGTTTGTTATAAATATTTTTAAATACAATGTTTACTAAATCTTATAACTTGGCTGAAAATTAACTTGAAAGGCATATGTTTAAATATTTATAAAATGATGATTGTGTTTTGAGTAATAATTTCAATCGCAATGGAATGTTCCAATTTCGTGTACGACGTCCGCGAGGCCTTTCACCTCAAAGGAATTCGGTAAATAAGATACTTTAGATTGTGCGCTAATAGTCGCTCCGTTCAGATGCTGAATTGGGGAACATGAAATTGTGAGACAGGAGACCTTTCGAAAGCACCTATCAGCGGAACTATCGCGAACAGTAAATGTTCTATGCCAATCCAAATTCATCTGGCAAGGCCGAAAATATCTCTGAGCATAAAAGAAGTTGGAATGCGGCTCTTCTGCTCAATAGGGCCTAATCCCCCGACGAAGTTTCTCAGAGACTGTCACTCGTTAGTCCTGTGAGCGTACTCCTCGGATTGCAATTGGTTTCACAACTCAGCCGCTGCTTCCATTAACCAAACTTCGTAGCCGAATGTCCTACTAAATTAGTGGATTGTTTCTTCCACTGCCGGGAGACTGATATCGCGCCACACTCTTCTTTGTCGTCTCCGAAATAAATTCGCCAAGTTTACATAAGTCTAACCCACATTTTTCTACTGTCAAGTTGACAATACGATAAGCAACGTAGGGAAATGTGTTTTGAACCATAAACTTAAACTTATAACCCAATGGTGTAAAACTAATTTAAATAGTTTCAAGTTTGTTTACAGCTTAACGTAAATAAGGTATCAATACAGACAAATTACTTCGCTTAATCCGTCACGAATCTTTCATCATTCTGTAGTAGGTCATTTTATAAGTTGGGTAACAGTATCCTGCTCTCCTATATTCAGATTCGAAAGCATAGACTCCATAGTACTTTTACGTTAGTCACGATGATGTAGCCTCGATTTCTCATTCCTTCTTCTAACCCAAGAGCAAACAGAATTATAATATTCTCTTTAACACTTTCTATTCTCCAAAACCATTCTTTCAGTTTTTGAAATAACTCACAAATAACTGGAAATCCCGATCACAACCTTTACAGATTCCTGGGAATTCTGATTCGTTTAACTTTTTATTCCGAATCATTGCTATACACAATCGCATATTAATTCACTTATCCGACTTATCTTAGACTTCCTTCATAAGATTGTTAACAAATTAATTGAGTCAGAAGGGTATGACTTATTTTCCAAATTGTTGTTGTATTAATTGCGATGTTGGTAAGCTTAACCGTCGTTTTCTGCCCGCCATAGTTTGGGAAGATTTACAAATATAATAAATACACAAGTAATATGTTAAACAAAATTTGTAAACTGAAAAAATTGGACATATAAGTAAAAAATATTAATACATAAACGAGAGGAATGTAACAAATTCATTACCTGTGTAATACGCAACATGCAGTGTGACATTTTTACATTGTATTATAAACGGTTCCTCTATCCGTCATCAGAGTAATAAATTGTAGAGAAAAGTTTTTCCGTAAACTTGTACATTTACCTGTGATCGTATTGGCAATTGTTATTTATTTACATTACTTTTATAATAGAATGTTATTCTGTAAATTCATAACTTTTCATTGGAGCTTCGTTAGTGTTCGTGTCGTACCAACCCGAGTAGAAAGTAGTTGCGCAAGCGGACAGGAAAATTAGAATTCTATGCACAACACCCTGCAGTTTATTAAAAAGAAAAAGCAGAAATAATAGCAAAATCAGAGGCTTTATAATAAAATTTGATCCTTTCTATGTTCTGACTTTGAAGGCAAATCAAGTGGTGATGATGAGATTGTGTAAAAGAAGGCTTATGCTCACTCATGACGGACACTTGCGAAGGCTGCGTGATAATCGGTTTCGTTTCTTGGTAATGACTTGGCATAAAAAGCGGTTTGAGCTACAAACAATAGTGACGTTCTTTTACTGTCCAGCGGTGCTTTATGACTTCTTTCATAGTTGTATTCGTAGCATTCCAAATAACTGTATCACAGGAAATTACATTATAAGAAGAAATTAATTTACCTGTTTCATTATACGTATTTTACGATATACGGAAACAGTAATAGTTTGTTTTAGATATGTTTCATGTTAAATATACATACACACCCACAAAATCCACAATTACTGAAGATTAATACCATTATGGATATATAGTGTTTCTGTTGTTCTTTAATTTTTTTGAGTGATTCTTAACGTCTGCTTAACTGAAGGAGAGGAATAGTCGTTTCAATAATCGGGAAAAAATTGTCTCCTATCGGTCCAGTTTGCCTCTACTCCGCATTCTTGTACAATTTTTTTTTCAATATTCAATAAAATCAAAGATTACATATCTGGTCGTGAAGTCCAGAACCCTGCGAAATTATCCTTCTGCTATGAAGTCTTTGATTATTTAGTTTAGTCAGAGTTGGTTTCACCGTGATTCTTGCGTTGTATCATTATTACACAGTTATTCGAGAATTTTGCATTGGAATGCTATTTCTTATTCATTTTAATTTTTCAAAAATAACGTTCAAAGAGAATTGTCAAATTGGCGAAAATGTTCTTGTCATTTGAAGTAGATATCTGTATTTCACAAATTTTATATTGGGATTGGCTAAAAACAAAAGGCAATGTAATGTTTAGGTAAGGAAGGTGGTGCTTGTCACAGATAAACTTCGATTAATTTAAACTAATCTTTCATAAGAACCATCCTTGAATATATTTGCTATTTTACTACCAATACATCGTTTGATACATTTTACGAACGTTTCCTACCCCAGTTAGATTTCGAATTCTCATGGATCAGAGCCTCGTAGAAACAAAATACCAAGAAATATGTTAGCAAAACATATTTATATTAACAGCAAGGAGGCAAATATATTTTCCTTATATTAAAGCTGTACAAAAATCGCATTAAAGATAATTGACGTAAGAAGCAGATTTTTATCATTTTAAGCTGCTTTACGATTTTAGTTTGGGTTGTGTAATACGTTTAAAAATTTCACGTAAATTGAGAAACTGTGGAAAACCGTCATTATATTTGAAAAATCTATTCGAGGCGAACAAAAGCAAATCTATGCATTACAGATCGGAAGCGGCACGTGTTGTGTAAAAACAAACAGTTAAGTGGAAACTGAAAAGTTCGTAATGGCCGTAAACATAACTTCCTCGAAGCTAAGTGGTCTGAGGTGAAAGCATCAACAGAGGGCAGGTCGTGAGCCATTGTGTTGTCCATGAGCACGTCAATCAATGCGCGATTGTTCCGTCGCTCTTCTCTATAAATACCGGAATAGGCACGGAGTGGCAGGATGATGAAGTAGTGAAACCACAAACACTGTTGCTGACGACAGAGGTTGGGAAAACTCTAAAGTGGCACTACTGCAGCTCATTTATTGTTCTTTACAGCTGATGTATTCTCTTTCAACGCTCACTACGGACGTTCTCAAACCTATTAACGGTCTCAGCTTCTGGATTCGACATCAAGGAAAGATAACACGTTATTTTCGCAGATATTCTAATACATAATTCATTGTATAAGTAATTTCTTATACTGGTTTACTTCCGAAAATCAAATGGTAAATTTTCCGTGCATTCGTCAGGCTTTGAATTGGAATGTTCATCTGTCTTGTAAAAATACTTTTATACATTAATTGAAAAACTAATGAAAATGCCACAGGTGACTTTATATTATGTAAAAATATCTGATTATAATTATATATTTTCAAACCGATGAAGACAAAGTAAAATTATAAAGAAAAGCTAAATGTAGATTAACAGTAGGAAGTGAATCTAATTTACTAAACATTAGACCAAATTAAACGAGCTCTAACTATAGGCAGGTACCTATTTCCCCTAAGATATTAGTAGCACGAATTTGGTAATTTATCTTGTAAACCGGAAAATTAGAACAGAATTCAATATGATTCGTTGCAAGTACATAAAAATGTTTTGTACATATTCAAAAGAACTGGAATATAAAATGAGTGCGTCCGTTAATGGGTTTCGCTGCAATTTGGAGGATCCCTATAGAAGAAAAAAAATTCATATTCGTGAAGGTGTACAAAGGATAGGTTCAAACCTATGTGCATAGGGTGCGGAAAGTCACAGAAGTGGTTACCGCCTTACGGCAGCAGCCATTGGCAAAATTAATAATCTATGTAATATTCAATGAAAAGAAAGATAACCCCCTTTTCACTTCCTATTTTTAAGGACGCTAGGTGTGTTTCGCCTTTACAGCGTTTGTTTCAGGATCGTAAGTAACGTGTACAAATTTTGATTGAAGTTTCTTCACGCGTTTAAATTTGAATCCGGAACATACACACACAAATTTTATTTATTACATAAGATAGGGATGACTGACAGTAAAATTTTCAATACATTTTCTTACGAAATCACGTATTTTTACTAAACTATTTTATATAAAAAAAACTACGATGTCCACGGTGTTTGAGTATAAAATTTGAACTCAATGAATAACAAACTTTGATGTGAAAACGATAATTAAAAACTTACGTCAGTTTGATTAAATGATTTTTAGAGCCACTTGTGATAAAATAAATCTTATGTACCAATTTAATTATTTGGCTCGATATAGCCACTTTATTTAACATGTTCTTTCTATTTTAGAAAGAGAAAAAATATTGTATATTATAGAGAATATAGTTAACTCTAAATTCAGATTATTTAGAATTTAAGGACGAATAGTAATTATTTCCAAAGGTTCCCTGATCGTTGAGAATTAATCGTTTCTCCTTAGAGGAAACTTCAATGGGCAACTTTATTCTGCAGATAGGTTCGAACAAGGTTTGCGTTAGATCACCTTGATAACTTTGTCCAAGCCATTCTAGGAACTTAGCAGTGCTACACGAATGTCATTGGTCGATTACATCTCTACAGCAATTAGAGGAAATCTTAGTCTGCTGTAGACACACTTCCTTGTCTCTATCTCGTATCAGCTAAAACATTAAATACAACGGTATTACTTATTACTCTACACACTAAATCATAACTTTGGGGAAATTGAGTAACTTATTTGCTGAAGATAATGAATCTGCACCATCATTAAATTATTTTCTTCGAGACGAAAATGTTCTTGGTTTTTGCAAGCAGATCTTAAATTTTGTTTCTTATCTATGGTTATATACTCGCATATCTTTAATGGAGGTATATATTATATACAGCACAATGTTAAATTTTATATACCATCAAACAAATTACCTTACGTTCTTCCTATTATTATATTAACGGGAGAAACCTTATGAAACTGATACTTCAATGACTGTTTTATGGCGTGCTACAACACACACACATTCCACAGGTAATTTCACAAATATATCAAAATTTAAAACTGAACGCTGGAAGTACTTACAAAAATTTGCAGTCGTTTGAAATAAATAAAATTCTTTTGTCTGAAGATGTACAATAAATATTTGTAATTGAAAAATTAATTTCATAATTTTTCTATAAAAAATTTCTAACTGTTGTCGGGGATAATAAATATAAATTACTTTTGTGTGTTGAAAAAATAGATTTATTTCACAAGAGCAATATTACATTCGTGGCATACATTAAATATTGTGGGAATAGTGGAATTACAATTTTCTCCAGAATTCCGTACTAGTAATTTAAAAATAATAAACCGATTTAAAACAATGAAACATATATATCAAATGAATTTCCTGATACTTCTTAAACTTTGTAAAATAAAATATTTCTTCATAATGATAGATGGTAGATGAAACTCTGAGTTATATATGACACTAATTTTAATTTTTATCCAATTATTTAATAGGCTTATCTGAACTGCTTGAATTCTTAAATTTCTGCAGTAACAGAATAACTGAGCCTATGTGTAATTGATTCCGTGCCCTTCCCAGATAAATCTAGCTAAATATAAGTGTGAAACGAGGAGATTCTAGATTCGAAAAGTGACATTTCCGCGTCAAATTACATAAACAGGATCCGCATCATGGAAATATATTAGTTTTCTTTGCGTAACGGAGTAAGACAAGTTCAGCTGTGAATAATTTTCGTACAAGAGTTTGTTTTCAGAAGAAAAGTGAGGAAGGCGTATTTGTAACATCGCGTTTTATAGCTCGTGTGAGAAGGTTTTGCTACAGGCGAAACTGCGTGTGGTCGCTTGTTCTACACACCAGCCTAATGCAAACGGGCGTTATACACCGCCAGGCTCAGCAACTCGCGTGGAAAATGTCCATCAAATTTATAATGACTAATGTTCGTGAGGTAGCCCAAAGGAGAATCCATATAAGGTCATAATAAATTCGTAGTCCAAACTATATTTTAATAACGATTATATATTTCACTGGTCTTCTCATTGAGACCAACAACACCTATTACTGAAATGTACGGAGGAATATTTACGCATTAATCCAAAAGATTAAAATTTTGACGATGTCTAATGTAAAGGAGGAGACGTGCGCATATTTCATGGAGGGTTCGTGACCGTGTGACGTGCGCCTTCTCCGTGAAATCGAGAATCATCTCACGAGAACTGACACAGATGGAACGTCAATCTATTTCTAAGCAACGCACTTAACATCGTTGACCCGTGTAGGCTGGAGGTCAAATTAAATGCCATTTCATATTGTATTTCGGCGGGTCAAAGCTGTATACATTGTAAAGCGCGTGAAAGTAAAGATAAAGTATATCAGGGGAGGAATTATCGGCAAGGACACGTCGTGAAGATAGGCTCTTTGCTCTATTTAAATCGTGCAGACTTTCAAGTGTTTAATTTTTTTCAAATCTAAAATAATAGAAAAGTAACCAATATAAAAAAACGAAGCGAATTTTTTATGTTTTTTGTTAAACTTAAGGACATCGTCTCAATTATTCCTCATATGTATGTAAGTATTTGACATTATTTGTGACCTATATTTCACGGGACCTTGTAGTTTTATGAAAGAAAGAAATTCATGTAAATGTTGTCCATATAGTATTTCGGGCGTGTGCCTGTTAGACGTTATGAAATGGTAATAAATTCAAGGCAAAGCAGACAAAACGCAATAAAATTTTAAATAAGTGTTTAAATTCGTGTTCATGTCTCATGTGCGTTCAGCAAGAACGACAAGAAGCGCATTCTGAACTACGTTATAAATAAATTTTTGTGTTATGATTCGTCAAAGACAGAAAAAGATTATTTTCTGTTTTCTTATTAAAAACTACTTTGTACAGAATAATTTTCTGAAGCCAAGATATTAAACATAAACTCATTGGCTCTATTTTACCCTGATTTCTACGACATATTTAATACAAATAATATTTTTCTTTCATTTTCCGAGGTCTGGCCTGTACAACTCATAAGACTTAATATTCAACTCATTTTCCGCAAATATCCGGACGACTGTAAATTGATATATGGTAATCATATTTATAATTAAAATATTTTGTCTACTTTAACTACACGATGTATATAGGAACTAATCTACAACGATTATTGTACTAGTATGACGGAGCCAAATATAGTGGACACAAGAAAAGTTAATGAAGTATTAATTGCCCCAGCCAAGTATTATACTCGAGATTATTATGGATGAAACAATGTTAATTAATTACTGATCCTGATGTGACGGTGTGTATTGTTAGGATCGGGTAGGTCGTGGAGGATATTTTGGGGATTCCAAATCAGGAAACCATTTTCCTAATGTCACGAAGGACTTTAGACGTTCAATATATTGTTCTCGGAGTTCAACCGGGTTTTGCATAATTGTAGAACGCAACGTTTCGACGACTAAAAGCTCTGTCGTCATCTTCTAGGCGAAGAAGATGACGACAGAGCTTTTAGTCGTCGAAACGTTGCGTTCTACAATTATGCAAAACCCGGTTGAACTCCGAGAACAATATATTGAACAACTGCACCGGGAAAGGCTTCAGTCTTTGACTTTAGACGTTTCTATAACTCAAGCCAGAACTTGACCAGCGATCCTACGAAAACGACTTTTAAGTAGCGTAAATAAATTCAGTTTTCAAATACACCAAACTGGTAAACCATACTTTGCCTATTATTTCTCGACACCGTATTTCATTGGAGAATGTTCGATGTTGCACTAAATCGAAACTAAATTTCAGATGTTTAAATTCGTCACGTTGTTTTATTGAGAAGAATAGATAAATACGTGACTTCCAACTGTACTGCAGTCTCTTAATTTTATACAACTGAATTTATGAAAATATTTTCTATTAGCGTAAATTAATGTAAATAATTCGTTTTGTAATATTTCTACACTCTACTAATTACTATTTATCATGGATATTTGTTATCCTTTTTTTCTTGATATAAATGTATTTGCTGCATTTCTAAACGAAGCCAAAATTCGAATAGAGACAACAAGTGTTGGCGCCACAATTTAGCCAACGTAGTAAAAATTATATTGCCACGAAGCTTTGAGCAGAGTAGAAGGTCCAGATTCAAATTTTCAAAATAATTTATGGCTTTGGTAGTCCGCCAGGAACCAGTCACGAATATATCAGTACACATTTTAGGTACGGTTTCTCAAAAATCAGCAAACTAATTTATTAGATACGATCTGACTTTCCAATGTGGTAAATTACAAGAATAAGCCACATAAATCTTTGTGGCACACCAATAAACAAATTAAAAATTGAACAGATTAATCTAAATAAGTCTTGTTGTTTACTTCCTTAGATTTAAAATGACACCCGTCTGAATTTCCACATTTCATTTAAATTTATAGCTGTTCGATTGTGTCGATATTATATTTCAAATCTTTAATTTTAAACAGTACTCTCTCTCTCTCTCTCTCTCTCTCTCTCTATATATATATATATATATATATATATATATATATATATATATATATGCACAGTTTGTTGGTAAAATTTTTATTATCAGTGAAGGACATTTTTTTAAGTATTGTTGTTAGTACACAATATTTGAATCAATCTTGGATTTTTATTCTTAAAATATCTGTTACAAGTTAAGAGATAATTACAGTAAAAAAATCATTCAAAATCAATGTCACTTAACTTTAATTAAACGTAGTTAGATGTTTTTGGATTATTTACCATCTATAAATTTATTTCGATGTATTTATATCAAAATAAAATATATTCTGAGCACCAATTTATGGCCTGTACGTATTCAAAATTATTTAAAATTGTTCTATAAATTTGAATTTATAAAACCGTTTTTTTTGGAATGATGTTGGCAATATTTCCGAAAAGTCTACATAATCATGTAAATTGATAATTATTCTCTGAATTGTAAGAATAACCTGTCTTTTCTACAGGAACTAAAATGCAGTGAAGATTCATGTCTCCATTTTAAATGCTGACGCACTTTCAATTTTTCACATAGTGAATCGAATATTCCCAATATTAAGATATGCCCGTTCCTTAGAAGTAAATAGAAAGTCCGAATTTGTACTTTAATTTTGCATACTCTTAAGAATGACGGACGTAAATGTGTGAAATTTATAATTGTAAGCAATAACTTCTATGTATTTGTTCCAAACCAAATATTTTATTTTAAGACCGTGACTAGCCGGAATATAAAGATCTTTGCTATTCGCTAAGTTCAACTCTCCTATGCAGAGTTCGTTTACCCGTGTAACATATGTACCGAAGACTTTAACGTATTAGCTTCATTAAATAGACATATTACAACACGCTGAAATTAGATTATTTTACAGATTTCTCTGAGTAAGAATATCCTTAACAGAAATGCGAATTGGAAGCTTTCCAATTACAAACTATTACGAGTATCGTTAATAACACTTTTATGTACAACACAACAACAGATTCCTTCCAAATTGAAATCATGAAACGAGAAATTTTCTTATAATTTTGATGTAATTTTTACATAAAACTTATAAAATCTAACTCCGTTACTTTAAATGAAAAAATTTGAAATATTACGATAAAATATACTATATATATGATACGAGTTTTTTTAAAAAAAATTATATACTGATCGTTTGTGGGTTAATTTGTCATTATCTATGAAGAATAAATTATATGAACATCTTTAAAATATTTTAACAACTTTTGTGAAATTCAAACCTCATGAAACATAAGTTTTTAATAAAAAGAATGAAATCTGTACACAAGAATATAACAAAATTCCCTTTAAAAGGTTATTCGAGTCGTTTCACAATTAAAATAGAAGTGGAATAATCCGTAAATTTTCAATCGTGTCTTATTTCAATTCTTCTGTAATAGTTTACATATTTAAGACTCGGTTATTTATTTATATCGTATATTAATACGATAAATGAATATAATAATTGGGGACTATCACAATTACTGCTATAATGAACTAAATCATCTAACTTGGTGCGAGCTCCAGAATCACTCGTTGATATTATTTGGCTTCAATTGTAGTCGTTTTGAATATTTCGGTTAATAAATAAACTAATTTATAATGTGAATTACTTAGAAAAAGATTGTTCTGATTTTTGAACCGAGCTTCCATGGACTTGGCTATTGAGTCCTTGTACTTACTACTGTAATACTACGGAACATTTCTTTCTTATTTTATAAAAGACGGAATCTTGTTTCCAATTAAAGAAAATATTTTGTGCTTAGCCTGAACTTATAATTTTGGGTAAAATTAACTTTTTGATCATAGTTACTTCATTTGTTTTGTCTGGTTCGCCCCCGTTTTTGAAGAAAACTCGTAAAAGAAACTCTTAAGAAACTCTTATAGAAGAAAATCGGACGTGTCAATTATTCAATCTCATGGCACCAGAATTATTTCTGAACCCCTGTACTTTTTAATGTAACGCGTATATGAGGGGCATGAATTGCAATTTTTTCGTCATGTATCGCCGCTACAAATTACTTATTCTCGTAGACAGATAATAGCCTTTGAGACTAATTTGTCCTCTACGTTAGCTCTGGCAAATCGAGTCATTGCGTTATCGCTTCAAAATTACAAGTTATGACTTGCACATTTCAATTAAATAGTTCGATTATTATTGAGGAATGGGTTCCGTGATATTCCACCCCCACCTATAACATTCTATACATTCATAATGACTCTGATTCAAGACTTTCTTTTTTGCATGAACCATTGTTAATCCAGTTCTTTATTATAACAAATTTATTTATTAACACTGCACGTTAAAAATTGGCTCCCGTTATTTGAACCGCTCTGGAAGAACAATGGGCTTGTGGAGACCTTCAGGTTGTACATAACACGAGCAAGCAATCCAGCAGACAGGTGTGAGAAAACTACTTTGACTTCACAGAACGATTCAATTCACTTGAGTGGGCAAAGAACTCAAGGAGCGAAGGAATAGGAATGTGGCTTTACTTCGAGGCCAGATGTTCATATTTCGCGATCCATTGCGACAGAAAACCGGAAAGTAGAATATGAAGCAACTTAAACAATACCTAACAAATTTAATGAACTATACTTCCGGTTACGAATTAATTTGGAATATCGAATTTTTTTAATTATTATACACTATCATTAATATTTCCATACTCCTTTCACGTACAGAAAGAATTCTTGCGCTACATCATATAAATGTTCAGGACTACACACGTACGTTAGAAGTAGATCACCTGGTAATATTTTTAGTAAATCATATATTTATTCCCATTGATTTTGCTAGATTTTGTGTCCCATTAATAATCTGCCTGTGACAACCGAAGAAATAAAATGAATGCTTCCTAAGAGATTCTAATAACAAACGTTGCTATTTTTCTCTTCGCACGAGTCACAAACTTCTAACTTCATGAAAATCTTAGTCCTGACTAAGATAAAATCTAAAAACTACTTATTTAATATTTACTATAATTAAAATTCATATCATTTTACTTTTCTAAAATAAATATATTCTCAATTTTTTAAGAAAGGGAATTAGTAAATTCATACCTTGGGTACCCATTTCTCGAAATGAAATATTTTTTGACTTCTAAGAGGTTCGAAATACACGATCATCTACACCGGGATAGTGAAAGATTGGCAATTTTTGTAAAAATATTTACAATAATTTATACCAGGTGGAAATCTTATAATTATTTAAAATTGTTTATAGCTAGTAAAGTTGACTCAGTTTGGTACGAGAATGTGCGTATATGAAAGGGAGGCAATCTGTTGCTGGAAAGAGACACGCGGCGTGTTTTTCTGGACTTGTTTGTTTGTGAAGTCTATCTGGGACTGGCATCTCCGTCTCTATACGACATTCAGACTAGGCAATGGCACCCGCCCGCTCAATAGTTTTATATTCCCCGCAATAGTTGCTTAAAATTTTCCTACCGAGACTTGAGCTTATTCTTGGCGTCTACATCAATCTCATTTACAAGATGAATGCAGTCCACGGCTTCGTCTGTCCATCGGATCTGTTCCTGATAAATTTTAAGAACGAGCGGCCAAGAAGAATATAAACATTATGACAGATAAAAACTACAACTGCGAAGAAAAACAGAAAAACGTTAAAAGATATAAGAGAGGGAGGACTTTCCCGAACGAAACCTGGTTAAATATTTATTAATACACAATGTTACCATGATGTGTTCTGGCCTCATCGATAGGATATATTGCGATTACTTCTGCCAGTTTTTTAAATTTGATTTAAAAGAATTAAATTAATGTAAATTAAATTAATTTAAAATATGTAACCGCAATGAACCTGACCTGGAAACGTGCATTAATAAATATTTAAATATTTCATTCAACTACAAAGGTATCGTAACTAGTGCCATTATTTTCTTCCCATTCATTGTAATTCATGGAAAAGCATAAATGAAATACAGACAAAGTAAATATGTGATTAATCAGTTATTGAATGACTGCAGGGAAATAGAATTCGAATGCAAAAATGTAGAGCGATACGATAAAATTAATATTTCGTCAAAAGAGGATGAAAATTAATTTATGATCTTCATAAATCTTGGAAACACAGACTTCATGGTTAAATTGGTTACGATCAGGGATAGTAAGGGAAATAATGTCTATCTTCTAATCAATTATTAATAAATTAGTTCTATCAGTTGGAAAATTCTGGAAAAGGAAGACATTTCTGTGTATATGTTGACAGGATAGTGTAAAGGAACATATAACTGGGAAATTGAGAAAGAAGAAAAAAGATAAGCAAAGCAAAGTGACGTTCAAGAAAGTGTGCAGACAGAATAAAGAATGAGAAGTATCATAACTCCAACGGCCCTTGAATCTGGAAAGAGGATAAGAAATAATAAAACAAAATTTTTATTCTCTAATGCGTTCAAGACTATGGGGGAGAAAACTCGAGGTATGTAAAATTAATTTCAACAACCAAAAAATTATTTCTCAATCTTCTATGTTTTGTTTCCTTTCACGTATATTTTAATATTGAATTGCCAGTTATCAGTTTTCTTCACCTGTATCCTTATACAATAGTCCGTAATTTATTTCCGGTTGGGTAAAACTCAATAAATTGTTGTCGCGAATGACAAGCCATTTTTACGTTATTAATGTAATATTTGCTAAGTTTCTTCAGCACACTCGAGAGCGCGAAATTTGTGCCCAAGAGTAGGAATTTGGTTCCCGAAAATGTTGTAGAAAGGAACACTAAATCTAGGTTTAATTACAAGTGAGAGCGGAGTATGATTTGTGGGCGACATGGCTGTCTTCAACTCGCTTGTTATGGGCCCAGATTACGGTCTGCAATTGTGAAATACTGCTGCAAAACAAAGCATGTTCGCCACTAATTCCACGATAAACATTCCACAGTAGCCACTGCATTCTACTTTATTTCTGCACCTTTTATCCAATGGGAAATAACTCAGATGCGTTCTAATAATTTAATCGATCTTTACTTCAAGAAAAATTAGACGTAACTCGAGTAATATGCGAAAAACCTCAAATGTAGTATGCTCAACTAACAGGATTTCAGAAAGAATAGAAATTATAGCTGTTGAAAAATAATTTCCAATTAGTTATAAGAATACCAAGCACAATATTCATTGAATTGCGTTTATTATAAATTAACTTAAAACGGGCTTATATTAGAAATAGATTCGGATTTTCTTTGTAAAAAAATATTTGCAATTTTGTGTAAGTATAATTTAAATATATGCCCTGGATTACATAGTGCACTCATCAAATCCACGCGAAAATTAAAATATGATTAACCTTTAGAATGAATTTCTGTGTTAATCACTGTTAGTAAGTGTTTTTTGTATCGCTAATGAGAGGGGAAAATATTACTAAAATGTAATTAGTAATTTTGGATAATTCTACGACATTTTGAAATCTTCTCATTGTTACAATACATCCGACGATTGTACGGACGCCGTACCTTAACATTTCTACTATGAATCTAGAAGCATAAATCCCGTTTCAGAAAGTCGTAGTATTGTTATCAAATATTGAGCCCGCTTTAATTTTTTGCTACTTATTTATAATCCAGTAATGAGGGTGTTAAAATTTAATAGCCCGACGGTGCATCGCTATTTATTATTGGAAATTTTTTATAGGCTTAATACAAATTACAACGCTTTTTATATAAAAATTGATTAACAAAATAATATTTATTAGTGCATTTAATATGTAAAATTTAATTGATGAGTCCCAGTGAAATAAGTTTATATTAGAATGATAAACTCAGAGTTTGTGTCGCAACACCTAATTGAAGAATTGCATACCTTGGCTATGCGGGGTATTAAATTTTACAACATGCAGACTCTTTCATCGAACTCCACAGGTAGATGGTCCCACGAAACTGCCATTTTCTGTCTGTGCCATGAACCGTTTCTTTTCCCTAGAAGGAACTCATCACAACCAGAATCTGGGTATCTTCCTCTACAAACTATACCTGCGTATTATGCCATCTGAGATATTTATACCTCCCGCTGTTTTTCTATATTTGTTTTTCTCCTTCACCCATATCTGTGAAATATGTCTTACGTCAAAACTAAAAGCATTGTCATCCCTGCAACTCTTCACCTCTGACGAGAAAGTCTCGAGTCCTAAGACAACAAGCTCATAAATATGTTTCAGCCATTCGTTCCTTCTGACTTTGTGATCGTCGGACAATTGTCGAGTTCGGATCAGGTCATCCGCCCCCGAGAAGTTATCTTAAAACTTTTAAAACAATTTCGAGAGCCTTACAATGCTCATTGTTTTCAATTTCAATTTCCATCTCGTTCTCTGCATAAAAAACGTAATTTGTTTCCAGTTAAAAATAATTAACTGTCGATTGAAATAATTTTACGAGGTTTCGTTTCATAGACCGTGCTCCTGGTTCCATTTAAACTCATAAATACTTCGTTTAGAATCCACTCTGAAATAGACACTGACGCTGCTGTTCCCGCAGGAATTATTCTCTCATGTTCAATACCATCCAGAGAAACCTCATTCCCTGTTGTTATGCTTCTGGAAGTGCACTGTAGGCAGAATGCTTGCATATTTCCACGGGACGAGTGAAAGCCGCTGCCAATCTCCAACAAGGAATTGCGTCGTCCATTGTCTTAGTACACTTTATTCCCGTCTGCAGCTTTAAACGGTCAATAAAATGCCAATTTTTATTCCCGGCTTGTCCGTACAAAGTGAAAAATAGATTGGATGAATAATAGTTACGTTATTATACTGCGGCAAATATGCTTCGCCTTAAATAGTGAGCTATTTTGTGCTTCGGAGCTATGAATGCTTAATCCATAAAAGCGCTATAGTCCAGTGGAATGCTAATGAGCTCACCCAAGATCAATTATCTGTAAACACGTGTTATGGTAGCTAGAGGCAAGCTGACGTAAGACCTACTTTTGTACACCAGTAAATTTCGACCAACTAATTTTCTGCTGCACTGTGATGTAAATGTAATTTTGTAACAATATTTTAAACTTTTATGTATTCGTGTCGCACTGCATCAGATAACTTTCGTTACGTAATACATCTACGATTTCATGGGGATATTTCTGTATTCGCGCTAATAAGGCATTTATAGATATATAATTTCATACATATGAAGCTCACTTCAAACTTACCTCATAGCAATAATTTTATGTATTACAATGACTAAATTACATTTTACGTGCTGAGAACGTTATAACGTTTAAAATACTACCCATATTATTTTAATTCCATCAAAATATGGTACATAAATATTTCACAGTATGGTGGTTGCTATTTATTCGTATTTAAAGGAATTTTAAATGAGTAGTAGCCAAAATATGCTAAACAAATTTCAAGTAAATCGTAACGTCAAAGTTTATTTCTCATTGAAATATTCCCGCAAAAACAATTCATTTCCTACATAACGATATTTTTATAATACGAAAACTAGTAAATCTAAAATCTTTATTGCCTATTGCTTTCGGATAAAATTTAATGTAACAAAATTCGACTACAAAATATCTGTTTTTTATTTCACTAGGTAATTGTAAATTGTGCACGCTCTGTTAAAAAATTATCGCTAGTTTCATCTTAACAGAGCTAAATTTAATCAATATGCTGACAAATACGGCTGCCTTTTCATTTATTTCGTTAATTTTTTAACCACTTTAAATTTTCTTACGTACCAAATTTAATCAAAATAATGATGGATTTCTATGTGATTACTTAATAGTGGGAGGGAGGAGTCTACTTGCCTATATGATTGGCAATAATTTTTCTCATCAAATTTTTAATTATAACATTCTTAGTATAGCTGACCATAGCATGATGATGATAGTAATTTGTTGAGAAGGAAGCCTCTACGAGATTTAATGTAAAACTGACGCTATAAATAATATCGTAATTATTATATGTATGAATTAGACAACGATTTTGTATAGAAAGAAAACTACTTTTAACTGATTTGTTCGTTTCCACTTATCATACAAAAGAGGAACGTAAGAAACTGGGTTTTATGAATACTTCTTGGATTTAACAGGTTCATAGTCCGCTACGCTTGTAACGTAATTACAAAGAAGGGACATTCATTGTTTGTTGCACGATAACATTTATTACATCTTATCATATATACAAGAATATTAATATTGCAAATTATTTCAGTATGGGGAGAATTTATTGCTTGGTCTTCAAAACACGAAATTGCTGAAAAATTAATTTACTCTGCGCAACGGTATTAAAAAAACATCATTCATGAATTCAAAGAGTTACCAAATTTTCATGTAATTATATACAATTTAAATACAAATTTATAACTCAATTTGAATTCTGGGCACTTTAATTTTTGGACGAGAGGCAGCGAAGGATGAAATGGTACAGCGGAAAGTCCAAGGAAATAAAACCACTTAGACAATCCGCACTGGATTTAAACATGGTCAGTGAAAATGATGAAAGCCGCGAAAGATGTAATTGCTATTGTCTTTTTGAAAGGTAAGTCATCGCTCGAGTTTAGTTTTGCAACAGGGAGTAGGAAGAAACGTAATGTAGTTCTGAACGGTTACCCTGCTTTTGAAATAATTTGACGGGGTGCGATTTTTCCAACAATTGTATAAAAAGTGCAGAAAGCAGGAATAAGGTAAGGAGCGTTTAGAAAAGAGAGTAGTAGCCTGTCAAGAAAACAGTAACCTAGTCCGGCAAATAGTTTATTTCTCATACAGTTCAACTTATTTATGTTTTGTATTAATTAATCTTCTAATATTAATTCGTAGTGTGGTCTATTTTCGTTTTCGCAGCACAAACAACCATTCTATTGTGGAGGCTTCCAAAGATAATACAAAATGCAACATTTCCTCCAGACAAAAAAAAACGAGACCGGTCGGAGAAAGTCTATCCCGGCCACAACGAGCTTCATTCCAATGTCATCACATTTGTCGCAAGAAAATGTGAGAAGTTGGGCTTCGAATGTTCGGTGCAGCAGTGTTGACTTGTGTAAATCTTTATTGCGTTCGGTCTGGCGACTCTTAATCAAGCCGAATTCTGCCGTTTGCTGGGATAGACACCGCATTTCTCCGTCTTCACGAGCTGCTTCAGGCCAATTACGGAGATGACTTGCCGATCCCTTCACCTCGGACTAGAAACTGTTCTAAATTATGGCAGCGAATATAACTACTTAACAGGGCAAGGCCAAACCGCGATCGAACACTGACGAAAATTACATATTGTATCAATAACACGGCTGGATGCATCAGGAATTTGATATTTCGTCGGGAAAGTACTGTAAATGCCCAACAAGGTGGCGAAATTGGACTCGGGTTCGAAGTCCTAACATCTCATTTATATAATAAAGATGGTAGTCTCGGTAACAATGATTTTATGCAATAAAATTACGATCCAATTTTTTTTGACAGAGTATTTTATTTTTTTAGTTTCATACATAAAGAAGAAGAATACAAAACGCGAATTGTATTATATATAATTATCTAACATAACCACACCTTCTAAAGGCTGTGTACCGTATAAATTAATTTAGTCTAGTCGCTTTCTTATTATATATATATATATATATATATATATCGCGACACTTATTGACTCTCTTCAAGAAAAACGTGACAAATAATCGTGATCGTCTTACATCATATTCGTGGAACCTGTGGTACGTATAATTTTATTGCATTGAAAAAAATATGTAAAAAATGCCGCTAATAAAGCATTCAGTTTTTATCTGAGAATTAAAACAAAATTGTTATGTTCCACGCTCCTTAGAATATTGTTGATGAAGTCCTCCGGGTTGGTATACAAGCAGGCACAAACCCTGCTATATTGGTTGTTGTAAGCAGATAATCAAGTGGCTTTGCAAATTCAGGATATTATATTAAAGTTAATTGAATCACAGGGACTCGGTAAATGTAGATATATATTACAATTTATAATGTATGTAATGTATGAATGATCAGATGGTCGGTGACGCCTAACTCCGAAATTCTTTTAAAATATATCTTACATTTGTACGATAATCTTTTCTCATTCCATTAACGAAAATCTCCTCTATTCTTTGGTATTCTGGGAAAATGATATATAGCAACACGAATTATATTCTAATACATAACAGTAAAGACTTGAACAAATCAAAGAATCTCTACATCAGAATCGTGCATACAACTGATCATAGGTGAAAATTCACACCTTTCCGCAAATTTTAATATTCCTTGTATGTTGGTGTTAAGCAGTGTTTAAAAAGCTACAGGTTTCTTAATATGTAAATGAAGGTTTTGCAGTCCTTATGTATATAATCGAAAGCAAATTTTCGCTCCGCATTTTTGTTCATGTTTTCGAAAGAAAATTTACTTTATGGATCATTTACCGGTTATAATGACATAGTTATTTAGCAGCATTTCAAATAGCTATTCCACAACGTATGGTTTTGAAAGATAAAATTAATCAATTTAATGTTCTTTTTATTGTACTTGATCACGCTGAGAATAAAAATCAGGTCTTATAAAGTTTATAAATGTCTCAACATCATTACTTTGACTACCATTTCATTTCTGAGTATTTTCATTTAATGTTTGTTATACATATCCAGTTTGTAGTTCCACGTAGAATTCTGGATTTAACTGTCAATAAAGTAGACGATCAGCAAGGATACAAATAAATGTTTACATCGTCATAATAAAAATTATAGCTAGTTCACTACATTTATAATAGTCACAGAAAATGATTTAAAATGGTTGTATAAAGTTTACGGGACATTGGAGACAGTGTGCATATTCTTTATGAAACATAAAATATGGAATCGTTGAAATGAAATGACAGGCAATGAAAGCTTGAGTACAACTTTACTTGTATATTAAAAATAAAAATGGTAAATTCATGTAATACGACAGTTTTTTATTGCTATCGATATAACGGGTAAGTGTTATTAATATAAGTGTAATTAATATATAATATATTTTTTAAACCACAATTACTCTGAAAATAAAACACTAGCCCTGCCTAATAATCAATCTTATAACTTTTAATGACGCAATAATTTAAAAAATTAAATTGTACTTACGAGAAGAGCAAAGAGAATTGTAATTAAATTCTAATATCCTACGCAGCGACGTTGTGGACAGTTTATTTTCTGGAAGAAATTACCTTCATGGAATTCCGGACAATTAATTGTTGGTATCAAGAATTATAAATCATGTAGGTTGTATTGTAACTGTCACCCCCAAAAAGAAAGGTTTTTAATAATCATATTTTAAATATATCGTTAAGATTTATAAATTAAATATAATTTTTCGGAAGTTGAAATTAAAATTAAAACCACCTCTAGAACCAAAAGTTTGTTAAGTCCCTAAAGTTTACTCTGATACCGAAAGAGCATCTTGAAGCTCTTTGTCTGCGTAGTTATTTTTATTAAAGCATATAAGGGAAGGAGAAACTTTTGTATTAACCGATCTATAAAGCGTCATATTCCTTTAACGCAGTTTCTCAAAACATAATTAGTATATTATTTGCATAAGCTTTGAATTATTTATACATAAATTAAATTTGTGTCACCTATAAAAAATACTTCGATTTTTTAAGTTAATCACATAAATTCATTGATGAAATTTAACCCTAAGGAAATAATTTATTTGTTTCAAAGTCCTCCAACACCCCCCGTAGAGCGAATCGTTTATAAGAAAATAGAACAAATTCTGATTGCAACACAGAAATTACGTCAAAGACCGTCATTGGCTGTGAAATGTATTTATGAAAAGAACATGAATTTCGGGTTTCACAATTTAAATTACAGAAAGATCAAAAAACGAAATACGAATGTTTGTTTATCAGATACATGCTGCTGGCTTCTGCAATAAAAATGGAGAGAGAGAGAGAGAAAATAAACATAACATAGTTATTTATTAACATTTTGTGCATTTATTAGATTAATATAAAAGTAATTTTGTTAGCATAGTTATTTTTGTATTCCATATATGCGCTAAAATTAAAATTATTCGCCTTTTCTTGAATCCATGCATTTTGCGGGCCTTTTTCGTGGTTTGTGGATCAGAACCGACGTAGTTTTAAAATTGAATTTCTGTTGATATAGAGTGGAAATGTATCCCAAGATTGTTTTCTGTAATGTAAAGTAATATGGTTTTCTGTTTGGCGACGGAACTCGACACCGAGGGAGCGCGCTCTATTACGGCAAATTTTGTCGAAGCGGTGATTGATCGCAGAAAGGGTTCTTTTATCGTGTAACGGCATCGCGGACCACGCTCCCGATATTTCTCCCTCGGAAACGGGGAGCTGACCACACGTTTCACCTAACTAGCAGTCCACGATTGTCTTCCGTGGTGATTTCAACTAAATTCCTCGTAAGCAGACTCGCCAAACTATGTATATATTCACTACGGAAAATAATTGTGCCCATTCTCCGCAAAATTCTTCCAGTAACCTACATGAATACTTCGTCTTAAGTAATGTAATGTAAAATACTCAAATAATTGAGCTTTTGCTTCTAGCAAAAAAATATCTAAATTGAGAGAACATAATAGAACCTTATGACCAAGTTTTTTTTTCATTTAATCTCTACTCAACCGTGGTACCGCAATAACTTATTTAAACTGTGAGGGTTTGTCTACAAGTCATTCATATAATTATGTATTTATCTATTACTTTTCCAATGAGCCAGCAACATCGTTACTCACCAAATTAAAAAAAAACAGTGATGAAACAAAAATTAAAAAGTTTTTTTAATGAATCAATTTTATACCTTATTCAGACACTTTATTTAGAGCGTGACAACGTTTCGATACAGGTTCGTATCTTCTTCAGGTGTTATTCCAAATAATTATAACAAATTAGCACCAAAAACAATTAACATATTATTATGTTCGTAAAATTTAGGAAAGGGGTCAGAGGCACACAATTCACTTAACACCAATGTGTGTCATAATGTCAAAATTTGAGTTATTATCAAAAATTAAAAATTAAAAACTTAACATAATTGAGAATATCTAAAAGTTACATGAGACATGCGTACAAAGTATAGAGAAATTAAATACCAAAATTGGAAAATCTAACTTAATTAGTAAATATAGATCATAAGAAAATAAACATTATGTGTCTATGGCTTGAGCTTCTGAAAGCTCTCCCTCTATTCTTGTCACAATATTATTATTATTTGGCTATAGATATTCTTATACACCTTAATAAGATATATATTTAAATTTCCTGGCACCAAATCAGAAACAATACGTTTATAATATCTCATTTACATAATTGCTTAGATAATACACACGTGAATAAAAATACTCGGTAAGAAACATTAAAAAGCGATTGAAGAATCTTAATGCACGATTGAGAAAATTTAACACACATTTTCTTAAGTCAACACACAAACTAGATAATTCAATCCAAACCTAATTTGGAAAAAAGTGAATTGATCAATATTAAAATGTAAATACGAGTTCATTATAATTATACACTAGTCTACCTATTAATTATCATCATCTCTGGACGCTTATTGGTGAACGCAGCGCAGTTCTCGTCATTACCGAGGTCTCGTATTTTATTTTCGAAAACAAAGAATTTAGAATAATTGACCATCGGAATTTCGATTTACACGTTATCATTTAAGTAATTATGTAGGCAAGAACATTCAAATATGTGAACAGATTATAAATTCATGAACCGAGTAATATTCAGCAAACTTTTACACGATCTCACTCATGGTTACTGATGCCTCTTACACTTCGATGAAGTGGTTCTATAAAACACTATTCTGGATTATTTTTATAGTGAGCGTAAATACTGCTAGGACCGCGATAATGTGAACTATTAAAATGTATAGTCTTAAATTAAAGCGAAATTTAGGGATATATAATGGTGCAATTTTCAATATAACCCGTTTTAAGAAATGACTAAGTATGTATTGTTCATTTGAGTTATTAATAAGGAAAGTTAATTTACAAAAATATACGCGGATTAATTGTTCTTCTTATTTTCATATTCGGCGAATCTCAAATATAACGTATTTAAAATGCGTTTAAGCGAATCCAACAATACTGTTATCTCTTTAAATAGGCACGTGAAAAATTATTGCCATAGTGTAATACGGTAAAGAATGTTGACGATTTTACACACGAGATGGTAGCATCGAGCGGCCCGACCGTTGGGTTCCTGCAGTGTCTGCTAGACGGCAGCACACTGGTAGTTATACGACAAACCTCGAGATGGCTCTTGTGCTCAATTCTTCGTTGCTTTTTGCGGATACTTTAGCTGTTTTATTTTTATTTTCCGTCGTCCCCTTTTATTGCTGAAAGAAAAGGATACTCATAGTCGCTGTTTCCAACTAGGCTTTCAGAAGTACCGCCAAATATATATATATATATATATAACCAAACGTTTTGTAAAGTAAGAATACCAAATTTGGCCATGATTGTATTTAATAAAATATGTATTGATTTGATTAATTGAAATACCGCAGTTTTCCCCATGTATCAACTTATTCCACTGCCACATTGACAAATAGCGTAAAAATCTTTCTACAATTTTTAACAAAATTGATCGTGAATTATAACTTTAATCCTATGTTATTTATATATGCACGTTTTCATTTAATGTGTAATTCTATAACAATTTCCGCTAATACATTTATTGTTTACAGAAATATGTTACACAAATACGTAATGAAATGATTAATAATCATGAAAGTTTAGTAAAACTTTTTCGGTTGTGTAAAATGACGTGTAAGCAAACCTAGTGTTAGATAAAAAAAATTTTAACTGATGCAAATCTCGCTCGATAACTTAAGTACAATTCAAAAGTGTAATCTCTCCCAACCGTGAAGAACTAGAGGAGGAAGGTAGAGTTTTCTGTTAATTATTAAACAATTGCTATAATTTATTTACTGACGCATCACTGACGGAAAATAATCTCGATAACTAAAGAACATGTAATTGATTTTTTCTTCCAACTTTCAACCAAAGCAGGAAGGTTGGGCTTACATCTTTTAGTTATTAAACAATTTCTTTAAACGCAGTATCTGTCAAGACCTTTCGTAATCTCTGGATTAAGGAACACTCGTTTCACTAAAAAAGTTGTGTTAAAAACAATTCAATTTTTTTATTATTAATTTTAGTCCCATCAACTTCTAATGGAGAAAATAAAGTCTGATCGTTTCACAGTTAACATTCACAATGTAGCCGAATAAAAATGGAAGGAACAATTAATAAAACAAAGGGTCATCTTTTCGCTGAAAGTCCAGATGAAATATAAAAGGCAATGTCGTATACCGCAGCTTAAATGAAGAATCAAATTCGCATGCATGGTTTTAATATTGCTGCCATTTAAAACCTTAAGGCATATCGGACTGTGATTTTAAAAATATAGAGAAAAAAAATTCCCTTTATATTTATCGAAATAATTAGCTATGTAAAAAAAATATTTCATTACTAAAATCAGGAATTTACGTCTTACGATCTTGTCAAACATACACGAATTCGACAGACTAACAAAATACGTATATCTGTTCTTTTCCGGTTACATAAACTTACACATTTCTTTTCCCTATACATCATCTGAGAACTTATAACAATTCAATAGCATCCTTATGAGACGAGCATAGTATTTTATTTTGAATCATATATTAATTATTTCAGACAATAGGTTACATTTTTTTAATTTATACCAGTACCCAGTAATGGCGTTTAAATGGCAGCGCATTGTTGAGGCGAGTTAACTGACTGCCTGGGTAACAACTTGTCAGTTGGCTAATTATACAAGGTGTCAGAAGAGTAAATTGTCTTTATTAATCCGGGAGTTGATTGCCAATACTCTCAGCGGGAGACAAACAAATGGCGTGATAGTTATTTGAAATTATAAGCAAGAGTTGTATGTCCGAGATGGTAGAAGCTCTCGCAAGCTATTCAAGGATCTGTCCTACTCCACGAATATTCCATACGGAGTAAAAGTGGAATGTGAAAATGGGAAGAAAGATAGGCCATCCGCGGTAAATTAAGAAATATTTTACTGATATGAGTCCGTCTACGAGGCGAAATATCATGTCATTATGGACAAATTGACATAATTTAAGTAAAGCAAAATAACAATAAATTTTTACTTATATTCTCAGGGTAGTTGGTGAATACTGGATCGAAACCGTTTTTATTATTAATAATTAAATTAATTGAGGAAGTAAATGGCCAAATTCCTGAATCCAGAAAAGTTTTTCAAATAATTTAATACAATAGGCGTAAATACCGTCAACTATTTATAATTATGGAATAAATAAATTTTGACTATGAGCCAGGCCAAAATCATAGTAAAAAGGCACTTAAATCGTTGGGATCGTTAAGCTGAATTCTTTGGATTCAGTAATGAATTGCCGATGAACTGCAGGGACGTTTCAATCCTCATCTTCAAGTTGTATTTTAGTCACTGACTAATATTATGTTGTGTCTCACAATAAATTTATACTTCTCTAATAACTTATACTTTATGTGCTTTATATTACAGATATATATTACATGTTACTCATACGCTCTTCCGGATCTCGTTTTATACAGTTTTCCAGTATCATCCTCATCTTCCAAAAACACCACTTCGTTTTCAATTTATTTAACTTGACATTGACCACGCTTAATTTAATGGCGTCACACTTTAGCCATATAGTTTAAAATGTCACTCAACCGTTTTTAACGCCTTCTGTTATACACATATTTTTGCATTTCTTTCAGTACAGTTTTTCCCTTCCGATAGCATCTTACGACGAGTTGCCGAAATTTCTCTTAAAGAAAGACTTGTTTTTAATTCGTCTTTCTTTGATTCTCACAGAAGTGCACTTTCACATTAAAATTACCAAAATGTTATTAGACTAAAACGTTAATACTATTATTATAGGTGTGGTCCGTTGTATTAAAACACGTGTATTTAAATGTTTAAACCTTAAATATATTTAAATGATTTGTATTTTTTTTCAGTCTATACGTTATAGCGATTACTTTTAAATATTGTTGTATGCTGATTATTAAAGATAAACCGTCCTTATTTTATAATGGAAAATATATTTGTCAGAGGAGGTGTTCATCGATTTGTGATAACAGTTTCTTTTTCATTTCGTTTCATTAATAAATCGGTGCAATTTCAACCGTTACATGGACCGGCCAGTAAATACTTGTTCCAGGTCAAAGTATGTTTTTTTATGTGGTGCGTAGGGCTCGGAAATATTAGAAGAGGGAAGGACGATACTTGAAGAGGTTTATGTGGCCAGGCAGAAAGCGAGCTTAATTGCCGGCTCCGAGGAATCTCAAGCCCGGACAAACCAACGCTCTGCTCTTCTCAGCTGCGTTACCATGGACGGAGATTTACACCAATTTAGATAGAAGGCATCACTTCAGTACTAACACTATAATCTCACTGTTCGCACATAAATCTGTCTCTAATTGTTTACTATTTTCAGAGTGGGTTTCTAATTTCTGAAAAATACCTTGATGTTTCACTAAGGATATAAAAGACACACACATTAGTAACTTCATAAATAATTGTCGATACAGAGATAATCTACAAAATACAATTTAACTTTCCACACTCCTTCAGATAGACGCGAAATATTCCTAAATCTGCTGGCGCACAGGATGACATCAAGAGATGATGATCAGTTCCTCTCGATTAATTACTAAGAGGGACGTTAAAGTTTTGGGGAGTTGTGAAAAACCTACCACATTCCGGTTAGTATAGGCAATGTTTACTCCGGAGTTAACAATATGAAGCCAGGATGAAAATTTTTGGTGCTACGAATCGCTGTATGGTTTCTGTTTCTGTGTGAGATGGTCACTGTGAATATTTATAATCATACCAAGGACCTCATTGTAGCGTCAATATAAATTTAAGGTTATTTTTTGTCTTATTCGTCTCGCATTACTTTTCACCCGGTAAGATTATTTTTGTTTAAGTATGAAATGAAGGAACTTTCCTTCTCACTAATGACGATTTATTTACTTCTCGGAAAAATGTCACGCCATTGCTCTTCTACTGAGACGCGAATGAAACGATGAGATGCTGATAAAATTCCGTAATACGAATGGGTGACGTTGGTGTAGATGGTGTGGGAGTGCCTCATCAAAGTAATTGATCTCCACTGCCATTGTTATTATATTCCCGATTATTTCACGTTGCTAAACAATTATAAAACACTGACGTACTCCCTAAAAACGAGAGTCGTTCTACCTCGCATCACAGAGGTCCCGGATTCGAATCCCGGCGAGGGCATGGATGTTTGTATGCGTGAGAGAGAACTCTCGTCATATCAGGACCCCGACGAAGCAAAAAAGTGTTTCCTTAATTAGTCGCTAATAAAATTAGCTGTTGATGCGACTACATCAATACAATGTCGTTAATGGTGTAATTTATTTTTACCATCAAATAATGTGTCTTCAATAGGACGACTTTTCTTTCGTAAACGAATGACAAACAATAACCTTTGCCTTGGTAAAATTCATCATAAAGTTCACATTGTCAGTTTCTCAAAGTTGCACTTCAACGTGATAAGTAAATTTCTTCTCTATGTTACTGTATATTACCCTAGTCCGAACTTGAACATTTTTAGACTGGTTACGCGCACGGAGTAATATATGAAATTAAAAATAAGACTAACATTTCAAATGAATCAATTGACATCCTTACGTCCTTTACAATCACAGTATTGGTTTTAAATTGATGTATTCCTGAAGAATCAAAGTTGAAATCTCAGCAATTAAACGCTCAAAACAGAGCATTTGCTCTATTTTTAGGAAATAAATTTTCAAGATGTTTGATAATACTTTCTAATGTTTCTAATATGTGCGTGTTGGAACAACCACTAAAGGAACTCAGGTTTGTAATCTTATTGAACGCTCCAATTTTCGAATTTTAATATTTAAATACCGGCAGAACTTAGTTAAAACATTCTTAATTAAGACATACAAAATAAATTAGTATTGTGATAAAATTTTTACGTGCTCCAGGAAAGACCTTGAGAGAATGCTAATGTGAATCCCAGGAGAAATGTTGTGGTGTAAACTGGGAGAAAAATCATGGTCTCTCTCTGTTTATTTCTCTTCACTCATTGTGCTACCTTTTCTAGGTTTTCGGTGCATGTATACATGTATCACAACCCCTTGCTCGAATTTGATCTTTCCTGTGAACAAAAAATCGTGTTAACAAAAGTTGCTGTTTCAATATTTACAAAGTCTGATTAGTGAGCAATTAGTAATCTCCTATCTGTTGACAAGTGGTCTTGTATATTACATAATAAAATGTCAACGAATTCGGACCCTTGAATATCTTGCCAGCTTTCCGGAATGCTGTTGAAGCATGAGGCGATCGTATAAGATTATGTTTGTAGTAGCATGGCGGACAGCGGAGATAAAATCCAGCGACTGGAACGTATTTAGGAGACACTAAGCTGCAGCCCTGGGAATTCCGCTTGCTCTGTTTCCATCTCCACGTGACTCCATCGCTGGATAACATTTATCTTCTACAACGCTAACATGGTTTCAGTGACGTGAAAGTAATAGCGTGGCTTGCGTTTTACTATGAATACAGAACTATAATTCCCCTTCCCTATTTTCCCAAACAAACTGGCGTAGATTGTGATATAAAAAATTTATTTTAAAATAAAGTAAATATAATTAGCATGGGGAATAATCCTTTAGTTTTCTAACTGTTTGCTTCTGAGAAGTATTTTGCATAGTCTATTCGCAGCTATTCGTTCATTTATTTACCTACAATTTTTTGCTTGAACATCGTGAGTAATGAGCAAAACAATGTATATGAAATTTATGTTCATAATAGCTAAAATGCTAAATGTGTTTCATGGACAAACGCACGGTTTGACGACTAGGTTTACAAATTTAAGAAATATCGTGCTCAAATGAGACAGTACGTAGAAATTTTAAAATTTCCCTGGAATATCCACACAAAACTAAGAACACAGAATAAACTATTTTCCGTTAATATATTTTACGAGATCTTTTGTGGTAATTTGTCAATTGAAGTTATCTAGGTATCAAGTCCAAACGAGGCTCTTCTTGTTTCATGCTGTGCTTGTAATTGTATTGATGCAGATTCTATACACAATCCTCTCATAACATTTACCAGTTATGACAAATCGGCGAATAATTACAGAAAATAGTAGCGAAAAGGAGTCAAGACTAAAACAATTGAGATCGCTTTTCAGTTGAATAAAGTGCTTATAAAACAAAAGTCTGTCTTTGAACTACAAAATCAGACACTATGTAACAGTAATCAAATTCGAAGCTCTGTATGTGTCAGAGACGCTCAATCAACATCACGAAACACTAAACCGGCAATTGGAAATGAAGGAACGTAAAATAACGAGAAAAATTCTAGGACCAAGAACCAAAGATGTATTACAATATCCAAAACATAATGCTGAAATATATATAAAGATCTCCAAAATCACGGACACAATGCGCATGGGAAGAATCCAATTCTTGAGACACTTGGGAAGGATGCACTCAGACTATCTCACAAAATCCACACTTCCTTAAAGAACAAGACTACGAGACTAACTGGTACAGACAGACAAAAAAAGACTTGAAAGATTTATAATAATCAAATCTACAGAACCGAAATGAAATAAAAGAAAATCACACGCAGACCCCGAGTTTGATGAAGAATAAATATAGACTGTCCAACATAGATGGTCGTTGCACACCCATTAGTTGCGTATGAAGGAATACAGGGCTAAAAAAAAGGTCAGAAAATGTTGATTTATTTTTAAACTACATTTGAAATACTAGAAAATCCATATTGCACTTCACATAGCACTTTTGAAGTCATCCATCTTGCAAGACATCGAGGCTGTATTATCTAACTCTCAAGTTACTACACACAAGATCAAAAGTAACAGTGACGTTCAGAAGAAGTCCTCAAGCATTACAACCAGAAAACGACAGCTCTAGAAATATTACACACGATAACACTGTGTAAACAGCCACAGACCACGTCTAAATCAAACCTAATACGATGTTTATATCTGAATTTCCTGCGGTAGGTCAACGTTGAGTGTAAGATTCGACCTCCCGTAGAAAACCAAATTAAGATTCGTGATACGGTTGGCAATTTCTATCTGACTACATTACTTGACAACCGAACAACTCGTGACATAAAGCAAATTCCAGATGGCTGCCGACAGGTCCTCTACAAGTTGAGACTTTGCAGCAGATGCTTCACGATAGTGCATGATTTATACGTCACGTTGAACGCGCCATTAGAAGGACTTATGAATCATTTAGTGGAACGGTTAGCTTCAACGTTGGTGAAGCGCTTTAGCACGGTTCATCAAATGAAACATAATCACGCTGAACATAGCTACAACGTCGACAGGAAACTCCAAGAATCCAACAGCAAGTTGCTTATCAACTGTATTTTGGAATAATTATTTTTGCAACTCATTAATTTGACAAACAACTTCCCAACATCAGACGACAGTCTTGATTATCTGATATATTGAAGATGGTCTTGAAGAGATGCACAGTAAGTCAGCGTTAGTTCATTTTTCTGTAGTGTTAGATCATTTGCGTATAAAAGGAATATGTTTGATCATAGATGACTTTGGTAATTTTGTTTATAAGTATTATACATATTGCCACCAGGAAAAGAAAGGTGATCACACAGATCGATAAATATGGCAAATGTTGGCGTTTAAGTCTCGCAAATGTGAAATACGGCGCCAGGGAACAACGAGGGGCAAGAGGTTAACACCGGCGCATATTCTGAGCATTTTCCAAATGCGAGATACGGCTTTCGAGATGCCGAGAGCTGCTCAGTATTTCACGCTCAGAAAAGTTAGGGATACGTAAAGTATTTCAGGAGCGTCTATGTTTATGAAACAGGTTCCGAATTTCCGTGTCGCTGAGCTTAATTCAGAAGGCAGGATAAGACGGAGCTTGTCTTCAGGGCCCACGCGTTCTCAAATAGTCTGTGAGGCTATAACTATTTACAAAACAAACGAGCCATTTTAGTGGCTACATAAATATAATAATTATCGATCCTTACTTGCAAAACGAATGAAACGCTACACATTACAACATGGACGTCGGTGTGATTATCTCTCTCGATATATTGCGTTTTTAGTTTCGTCAATATAAACGTCATTTGTAATAAATAAAATTTTCTGCCGATGAAATAAAAGTTTAAGCGCTTTTGTGCTTAACGTTTAACTTCTGAGAAGTTGACGAAGATTTTTGATTTCGGATATAGATCCACATAGGTCGTTCGGATGTATTAATTTTGATTGGATTATCATTTCGAGTTATTCTGAAGTTCACTGCACAAATTAATATCATGGGATTTCTAACCTAAAATATATTAATTAAAGTGAACAAAAACAATCCAGGGTCGGAAATGAGTATTAAATAACAAATATATTTAACGATATCCGTTTTACTGAGTGGTTACTTAAATTCTTGCCGTAAATGCCTAAGTGTGTTGTGCCACGGTCATAGTCGTGTAAATGTCGCTGACAACAGTTGCCGACAACCCGCGAAACATCCCTGTATCTAGAATCAAACATGCCACATGGGCAGGCTAATTTTTTTGCATTAAAGACTAGCAGAATCACCTACAAGGTGTACAAAAATAAATTCCTGAATTTATATCATTAATATGTTTAAAATGCACTGTTAATTTCTTATTTACTTAGTAATATGAAAGTAATTTAAAACATCCACCATAATCTTCATTAAATTAACTAGTTGCAAAATTTTGTAATGAAAAATTCTTCATCGGCTGTTTACTAAATATATTTCACAATCTTCATATAACAAATTTCTTCTTAAATACGCCTTTTCATGAAGAAATTTGTCACAGTTTCAAATAATTTCCGGACAACGAATCCAGCTTTCTTGAGATTTGGACGTGTTAATAAATAATTCACATTTTTTTACAAACTTCTTTCACAAAAAAAGCACTTGCCAGTGTTGATAAGTAAAATTAATTTGAGTTTTAATGCTAGAATATTAAATAACTTTTTGAAACGGCCTAGTCGGCGTTAACCTAATCGCGAGATACGTAAACATTATCTCTAAGATAATAGAAGCATTATAACTTGTTTTATAATTAACAGTTACAGAAGTTCTTACGGCGATAATTTGTTCTTCGCACTGTCGGATCAACTGAAAAATTCATGAATGAACAAAGCGTTCCACAGCTAACATGTGCAATGACTATAACCGACAAAGGATGAATAGTCCTTTTGTGCACAAGGGTCACGACAGCTTCGAATTACCGAGAAATATGAGTCTCCGTAACGTCAAGCTGCAACGATCTTCCATGACGACCAATTGTAATTTTATTTCGTTTACGTATGGTTTTTGCGTAAATGTAGTTACTTCTAACGCAGTGCTAGACTTATCTTTCTGTAAACTCACGGATTACGTAGAAATTTCAGCAAATAAGGTTTTAAACGTGTTCTCCCCTTTTTGTATGATATTTTCAAAAAGACCCATTCTCCTAATATTAAATTAATTAAACGCTTAAGTATGTTTACAAATAACCACTATTACTTAAAAAAATATTGAAATTGTGTAATGTCTCGGTAATTCGTTCCGTCCGAGGTAAATTCGAATCACAGGTAATTTCAAACGTGAAAGATGGTCGTAGCATTTATGATATCTTGTTTTCGTGAAAAATACAGATATGTTGATTAACTAAGTAACGGTATACAAAGGAAGTCAACTATCAAAACCGTAATTTAACTCGTTGCAGGTTTAAAATGTTTTTGAGGGTTCTGAAATATGAGAACAAACGTGGACGGTAACTGGTTCACATTTGGTATGTTTGTGACCATTATTTTCATTTTTCAGAATATGATTGATATTTTCTCCAGTATAAAGTTATCGTCCATCAGATTGAAAGACCCAGAATTCAGGAGCTCAAACACTAGTTTGTTACTTTGTTTGTGTTAATAATACAATTATGTCGTAGACTGTTTGAATTTATTCCCATTCAAACTCTGTTGATGCTTCAACATCTTTGAGTCTGAGGAAATAACAATATTTGTTTTAGTTACTAAAATTATTTGGAACACATGGTACACGATATTTTCCAGAACCCGTAAAATAGGTTTACTTCAGATGTTAATTAAAAAATATATTTAATATTTTACTGTGAGACATTTTACTAATTTCCTTTTTTTTCTTTTTCAGGTACGTTCATCATCGAGTTACATATTTGTACACTGTCAGTGAGTATCCATATTATCGAATGCGTGGATTGAGTAACAGATATATGTTTTATTCGCCATTTCTGACGGGAACAAATTCTTCTGCTCTCAGGAATCTCACACTTCAGCACACATCTATGGAAGTATACGTTCTGACGATCGCTTTTCAATTTTTCTTTCCAAGTTTCGACTCGCATATTTTAAAGGCGATGAGTGTGAAACCAGAAAAAATAAACACGTAGAGTGTTGTAAATTCTCCGTCACAAGAATCGTTAATAGAGCGAAAATGAATAATGTTAACCATTTCATGAGTTTCGAATTTGTATCGTCTTGATATCAAGTGTACTTTTGTCGATTCATACATCTTATAAACCAAGGGTAAATTTTAAATCAAAATAGAAATTCTACAATTAGATTAAATTAGTTACATTATAATTTGTGAGGAACGAATATACGATGAAGAGAAATGAATTAAATAATGTTAATCAAATTAAATATCAAGTACCTAGAAACATGTTGTCAGGAACTGGAGAATATTAAATAACAAAAAGATATGAATTTGTTACAAACTATAGTAGCGTCGCCGGAATTCTTGTCTCTTTAAACTATACGATTTCGCATCGTAAATATTGGATTGTTATTTATTGCTAAACCTACTAGGTTTGGAAGCGTAATACTTATGAACTTCATTAACAAATTGAGAATATATGTGTTGAGTAAATGACACGTTTTTCATTAATTGTATATTGCGACATGCTGTACAATTTTAGAAATCGCAATAACACTGAGAAGAATTGTTATGGTCTTAAATTGATGGGATACAGAATAAAGTACTCAATTTGTACGTATTTCATATTCTGGATTACCGTAATGACAGTACATCATTAAACATAAATAAAATTCTTTCATTTCTTTTCATCTTGCGTGCTAGAAATTTGCCTTACTGTTCTTGCTCCTTATTGATTCATTCGTCGACCTTAGTTTACTCAATCACAACATGCGTCAGTTAAAGAATACTATAAAGGATTCCTTATGCGAAGCTGCCGTCGTAAATCAAGCGGAGCCTCTGTCAGATGCACGACCACCAGAAAATCATAATATAAATGGTAACTTTCGAGACAGTGGCGTAGGACAAACATCATGTGAGTTTTAAGAATTGAACTACTTATTGTCGGAAATTTCGTTATATATGTTAATGTAGAATCAAAACGAACCTGTTAAAAATAAAACTAGTACTAATCCTATTATAAGCCAAAACCAATGTATTATCTCAAAGCTCTTTGATAATACATTACACTGATCCTATATTATTTCAAAATTTATATCAATTATTTGTGATGAAGTCCCAAAATTTTGCCGAGATTCGACATAAATAAATAATACTGAATATTAACTCAAAATAATATTCGATTAAATGTACGTATTACGTGGATAATTGAAATATTGGCATATATCAGATGAAGTAAATCTTTCACAATGAGCTAATGATAAAGGATAAATGTTTATACGTACTGACGCCCTGATCGTTCATTTTTACGTCTTTTTAAAAGGTTCTCCTATTCATCCACCGAAGACAAACTTCGTAAAAACTTGAAATTTTCCATTCGGATCATAGTTCGCTTACTGTATCTAAGAGGTGGAAGTGTAAGCGATCTGGAAGTCAGTGTACACTTTCTCTTTAACTTCATAAAATAGAGTGTTTCCTCAATACACAGACAATCACCCATAAATAACGGCGCGGCAATTTATATTCAAGCGAAGAAAAATACATTGTAACTTGTTACTGATTATATTCATCGTTATATAAGCTACTGTATTTGAACGATGATTCCCAATGGATTTTGTTATGAAAATAAAGGATCGGTGCACGATGTCTCCGAGACAAGCAATTCATACCTCATATTCGAGTGCCCCACATCGGGCATCGGCACGTGGCGCCCCTTCCACTTCCGGAACGCCAAGATCGCAGCAGGAATGTCTTAAGACACGAAAGGGGACTCAACAGAGACGCACAAATTACCGTCCTGGCTGCCAGGGGAGCGATTTCATATCCTCACTATAACAAAACCCATGAGGGTGAAATATATGTTTCGCAAAAATAAAACTACTGTATATTCTCATAAACACGTTTGGTTAAAATACAACAATAAACTGATGTGATGTTGTTTACCGATTAATCGAATTATAAGAAAAATATTAGGAGTCTATAATGATTTAGTAGAACCCGAGTGGGATACATTCAGGAATTACCAGAAAAATGATTTCCAAACGAAATCAAGCCGACGTCAGTAAGGTGTGACGAGGACTCAAGAAATCACTAACAGCATTAACTGGATGAAGAAAATGAGCCGGAAATATATATAAAAAAAGGATTCTTAATTCTGGATGAATAATACATCTATAATATATATATATATATATATATATATATATATATATATATATATATATATATTCCGGTTCCTTCCTTCTCACGCTCATTATACTGTACCATATAGAATTATGTTAACCAGACCTGGGCGCAAAAATTATTCTTCTTTTCGTTTAATTAGGATTCTCAAAATATAATTAAATAGATCATCAATTCTCCACCGGTAATACATTTTACTGAAATAAATTTTAAATTATTCAGAATTTTCTTTTCACAATTGCGCTTGAGGAATCTAAATATAATCTAGATATAATCTTATTCGATTATTGAGACTTCATTTTAGATAAATGCAATACTCACGTTTCCAATCCAATATTAATTTCTGCTAGAGTGGCAGAGGCGCCATGACAACTTAATTTCATTTGTCTGATTTATTAAACAAAGGTTTTTCTTTGCTTGAGAGGCGCAAGAGGCAAATAGTTTGTGAATGATTTACAAGGAACTCAGTTGAACGTAGATGGATATATTTGCAAAGTATAAGTTGAATTCAATAATACTCGTTTGCCACAATCAAAGCTTTACACGATGTTACTTCGAGGCGTATAATTAGTAAATACGGAGTCGGACAATAGAAAATATTCAGGTAGGTGGTGGATTAATAGTTGGCAGACCGCATATAAAGTAAGCAACCTCTGATGGATGAAAAGGATGCAGACCGCTCGCGAAGCAGAAAGTTAAACAATAACAGGCAGAGGTACGCGAAGGAATGCGCTGACGTCACCAATTCGGCTACCGTACGTACTGTACAACTGCTATTCAACACTTTAATCAACCAACCAATTGTATCAAGCCTTAAATAAAGCTAAACGAATACAGCTACAATGAAAGTTTCATAATATAAAATATACGTACTTAAAGAAGATGCTTGCACAGTAAATTGGACGTCATTCCTGAGAATGCTCCACTTGCAAATCATTATATAGGCATCCTTTTTTTTTCTACTTACCACGGTCAGAAATTGAACCCGTGATGTACAGTTTGGGGTTCACAGACTACGAAGACTGAAAGTTTGTTTCATTGTCAGCAAAACCTAACAAACCTTCCAGTATTTCGAATAAATATTTAAGCTGATTTTCTTCTATCTCACAAACACGTCTAATATGAAGCGTGGCCTCTGTGAATAAATAATTATATTAGCGGGGAATGGGGTCTATGTGATATAGCATTATTCCGTGTCATAATTTAACGTTGTCATTGGTTCCAGAAAAGTAAAAGTTTTAAAGATTAAGGAGAAGAAACATTGTTGTTTTCGAATTTCCGATAGTGATCAACCTTAATGGTCAGTCTAAACTCAACAGAAGTTTGGAAGAACCGTAAACCGAAACGTGAGTTATCGACGAACATTAAAAGTCAGACAGAGGTCCTGAACATAACGATAAAAATAGTCATAGATAATTGTAGAAACAAATTTATGACGAAAAATTACATTTTGTAATTAATAAAATATAATGACCGAGAGACGTTCAGAATTGCAAACGGAGAGAAGACGATTATTTTGTAGGGTATATTCCCAAGAATTATGGAAGAACAAGTAAAACACTTTTGGTAATAACAAAAGATTTTTCTGATACAACCTTTTTGTATTCACTTGTTCAATTTACTAAAAACATAATTGTTCATATTCCAGTATTGCTATTGACATTTGTTGCATTAACAGTGTAGGACCTACTAACATTTCTGTTTGAATTTAATTTGCCACATTTCCATACATTTTATATATTATTTAATATATACATGTAATAAATGTTATAGATTACGAATACTATCCGATGTTTCAGTAAAAACTAAATTGTCTCCCTATGGTTTTTATATTAAAATTCACTCGCTTTATTAAACTGGGAGTTTCAAAAATTATCATTTTATATGACAGAGTAATATATTTTACGTGAATTCACATAAAAACGTAGGGTAAATTTTAAAATACATTCAAACAAAGCAGCGGGATTTCTGTTGTTCTTCTTAATAAATACCAGTCTGACTTCACCGGGAACTTCAGGGAACCATAATTATATCCATTTTTATTTATTTAAGAAAATAGTTTGTATTAATTTGGTGCAAATGTTGACAGTTGTCAGGTCCCCTCATTCATTAAGAACTTTTACCTCGGCACTTGACGAAGCAGGCTTTTCTAGCCTCGAGACAAAAGAACGCCATTGCTCAGCTGCCACTCAAGGTATCACCATCAATCTTGAACAAATCCTCGCGTTGGAAAAACTAATTACAGGTAACACAGGCAGTGGTGAGGCTAATCCTTCATGTAGACATCCCTCAGGCTACACTCGACTATTAGTTAATACATATACATTACAGTCTTAATTTCCGAGGCCGGTTCCTCGACACTGAACGAGAGTCTGGCGCCTCTTGTGATCTCACTAGAGCAAATACGCCCCACATGCCACGTCTTGATTATTGTTAAATACTATATTGGTTCTGACAGAAAAACTCTCCACACATTTCATCGCCAACTTCACTAAATTTTCCGGTTGACAATAATTTGAATGTAAAACTATCACATTTCGAAGTAGTAAACTCTATAAGACAAACGAAATAATGTATTTCATTATAATTTTCTAAAACATAATTTACTTTTAATTATTTCTAATTAAAAAAATCTAAACAGTTTCCTTTATTTTAATAATACTTTTCGACAATTGTCATTATCAATCTGTAAAATAAAATTATAATATTTCTCTGCAAGAGAACTGTATATACACTTGTACTCAGCCTCAAGTGTTTTTTTATCTCTTAAGAAATTTAACATGTTTCTAGGATTATTGTCAAATTATAATATATTTTTTTTACATAATTATATTAACATATTAATTGTATTGTCCTTAGTTTACTAACAGTGTTTGGGTTTTCATAAATGATACGCATACATGGAAATGATTTACAAGCTACTAGCATTTTTATTTATATGAGAGCATATAATAAAAAACAAGGATTAATAAATTTATTTTTATATATCAATAGTTTTAAATGACAGGAGTTCTTATATTAACAAACAAGTTGGAAATAAAAACAGTGTTTAAAATATATTGTGTCAGTTCTCGCTACTAGCTCATATTCAATTCAAAACATAATGTTTGTGTTATTTATATTTTCAAAAAATATATTTAATATTTTTTATCAAAATGTTTTATATTCATAAGAACATTTTTGTAAGCATAAATTACAAAACACCTGAAGCTGCTTGAAATATTAAAACGAAACGTGCAGTGTTTATTGTACGTAGTTTATTATTATTATTAAGTCTAAAATTTTCAAAGACCCGGTTTAATTTTTTGTTCATTACTTATTATATTGAAATCATAAACGTCCTCCCCAATTTTATATTCCAGTCAATCTGAACAAGCAATTAAGTTTTTGTTTCTTTAGTTCTTTCAAATAAACATTTGAAAATTTAGGAGTAATTAGGCAGGAAAATGAAGTTGCGTGAACACGAGACAAACGTGGTAAGGCATTTACATTAAAATCGGCAGTTATATTCATTCGTGGCCGTGTTATAGTCCTTGATTCCAATCAATAGCTAAAACTATTAAAGAAAATAAAAGGTTAAATGATCAGAATAAAAATTACAACGTCGATTACCGAATTTTTTTTAATCCAAAATAGTCATGACTGCAATTTTATTTTGTAGTTGAGCTTCTTCCAACGCGGATGAATCTTTATGTGAAACCGGGACGGGACAGATACTCAAATAAATATCGCGATACAAACAAAATGACGCTGTTTGAAGCTAACATAAAAACAACTATAAGTACAGAAATAGTTTATGACGTATAACCGCACAGCTCTAAATATCTGCGTTTTTCGAGAAGAACGTTCATAACTAACGATTGATCTGTAGCAATGTTTACAGTAATAACATTGATCAAACGTTCGTAAAAGCGAAATATTTTGTTTGATATTTGAAGATAATGTGTAAAGCTATAATCGAAAGAAATGAGATGAGCGTAAACAAATATCAATAGCATAATAATTAATGTAAAAAAAATATAATCCCCTACCCAAACATTTTCCTGGAGTAATATTTCTCGATAACGCATACAGGGAAGTCAACAACTCTCAGTGGGAAACTACATTAATATTGTTTTGATCGTAACCACAATATTATTTTAAAAGAGTTTGTTTACAAAACTAAGTTATTTCAGGTGTGTGTACAGTATGAACAAGGTGAAAAAACATCGTTTTAAAAGGTTCAATGATCTATTTAAATATTTTAAGTTGTAATAAATATTCTGAAATCATAATAATAATTTTGTATATTTAGTATTTCCCGTAAATAGTAAATTTTTACTTATTTTCGGACACGTAATAAATGTCGTTTATACTATATATATATATATATATATATATATATATATATATGTATATAAAGTCAAATAAGGTTAAGTTGTCACATACACATTACATATTAATAAAAAAAATAGTAATTTATTTACAAGTTCATATAGGTGTTATAAATTTTTATTTGAAACTTGATCGTGGCTACGTGTTGCTTAATTTAAATTTGAGATAGATCATTACATGCAATAGTGCCTATTATCCGTAAAAGGGATTCAAAACTCGTCTGAGTTGTGGGCCACAGAACCCACGGAATTTAAAGATTCGGTTGATGACGAATCAATTACGGTGAATTGAAATTGTAATCCTAATTTCATTAATAGATTAAAAAAAATTTTGTTCACGGACAGTAGTCTTACTTTTATTTAGTTTTTCATATTTGACTGGACTATGTTGCATTCATACATGAAAAATGCTTCCTTCCGTATAAGTACGTCTATAAATTACGCTTAATATTAGCATAAATTTCTTGTAAACGTTGTTACGGCTTTATAAGGAGCCTGTTTACTTGTGATGCGCTTAAAAAAGATTTATGTCCTAGGTAAACGTAAAAATAATTACAGCTAAATACACAGTACCGACCTCCTGCGGCGTTCCTGTGCAATTATGCAGCGTCTGGGTTCAAATATCGATTGTTTCTGTTGGATATAACATCGCTTATAAATTGTAATATACGTGTTAATATCAAATTATCCAATGGTTTCAATGCCTAAGGGTGTCTAAAGGCCATTAGATTAGGTACAACCTCGTGCAATGAGGTCACAAGCTCCAACTATCGTGGAACGAAAGTTCAGCCTAATGTGTTCAGCCTTTACAATTAAATACTATGATAAAAAATATTTTTACTAGGAACTGTTAATTTAAAATTACATAAAGCAATGTTTTCCTCAAATATAATGATTTACGTTTTCTCAAATTCTTGCACGTCTAGTGCACTGTCATAAATGTTATTGGTACATCCCTGCGTTCTCCAAATATTTCTTGTAGTGGTGGATCCATGTTCCATTAAGAGTAATGTATCGATTTATAAACTCGTCCTGATTGCGGCAATAAAATGACTAACCTGTGAATCTACCATCGTCAGAAAACGCGGCACCCATCTTGCGAATATATTTTCGATCCATTTTTCGAACAAAACTATAAACACGTTGTCAATAGGATAAGCCTGTCGCCTCAACAAGTTGCTCAGGTTTATTTGCGGATCTAACCTCAACGCCATATCGTGGATCATATCTGGCTTAATCAACTTCTGTGGATGTTCAGAACTGTGTTAGTCACTTCTTAAATTAAGTTACAAATTATATGCCGTTTAAAACGCTGGGATGGATGAACATGAACTTCACCCAACTCGGGTTCCACTCCAGTAGAAATTTTATATTTCAAAAGGAAACTCGTTTATTTTTCATTCATTGAAAATTACACGAATTATTTTCTTTGCCTGATTTTTAAAAATGAATAATTCAATGGACTCGGCTCAAAGTTTGAATTCAGAGTATAGACGGAACGAAACAAGGTTTCAGCATGAGAAATACCTACTATCAGCCATCTCTTATACTTTTTGACGTTTACCAGTTTCGCAGATCTCACGTAAGTTCTGTGTGAGGAGCGAATGGCTCCTCTTCGTGCATAGCCAAGATTATGAAACAACCATTTTATTGTCGGCAAACTCACGTGCCAAGAACTCACAGACAGCTATCTAATTAATGTTTTTTTGTCGAAAGACAACATAATTTTAATATGTTGGTTTTCTGTAGTATAATTTAAAACTATTATTCAATTTAACACTATATATTTATAAATAACCTATTTTCAGGGTCTCACCAAACATTGTGAATAAATGAGAGCAACTTGTTGTAAAAGATGGTATTGTATCACATATGAAGTGCTCATACCGTTTCTCAAGTTCTGAGTATGGACAAAGCGCCGCGTCGTCTCTCTGGGAGTTGTGTTTTGTGAGATGCTATCAGTGTCTCCCCCACGCTTCGTTGCTGCTTTATGTATACACCAACTTGCTGAAAAATCTCATACGCTCGATTCTCCCGTCACGTATACTACAATTCATTACACTCAATATCACATTTAAGATTTAATTTCCAAACAGAAGCCAAAGCCAATATGTATACATTTACTCCGTTATTACGTTCATCTGCCTTCAACTCAATTTGTTTCTTTCAAGTAATTACAGGGACGTATATATATATGTCATCTGTAATTACTTGAATGATTTACTGTTACATATTTAGCTCAACATTTTATTATCTCAATTTATCGATATTTCATGTGACTGCTTCAGAGAGTGAAAATATAATATACGCAAATGGGAAGTCGTGTAGAAAGAGGTAGTTAAATTTATTCCTGTACGGCCTACCAATGGCAATGACAAAGGAGAGTAATTATGGTGGGAATTATTAAATAAAATTAGATAGGAAAATATACTGTTTATGCTTTTCAAAATATTATGTGGGAAGTAAGAAACGGATTTTGAAATATTTTCATAAACTATAGTATCAAAAAAAAACTGGAAGAATTTACCAACAGGAATAATTATAAATATTCACGAGAACAAATGTCAGGAAAATTAAACAGTAGGACGTCAAATGATTATTAGAAAAAGCTATTGAATTGCAGCTCGCAAAGTGAGTAAAAAATGTAAGAGTAAAGTGCTGCGTTAAATTTATAATTTAATAAAAATACTCTACGCTGCGATAATATTCGAGTGACGTTTACATTACGAGAGAAAGCTAAAATATATATAATTTATTATATTTCCATTTAAACTATCTGACACTAAATTTGTACTCAATTGTTTTGCATATAGTTCCATAAAATCTTTATTTATTTATGAATGAATATTTAATGTCGCCAAGAAATCTGATAGCGTCGCTTTTTGTAGCTAGACAACGAAAATGTCGAGTCTTCCTCATTTGTGGGCTCAAATTGCTGCAACACGTGTTCGGAGGCCATGCATATTCATGCGCCTGAATTGGATTTTTAGGCAGCTCTTTCGGAGATTAAGAGCAAACCCACGAAACATTGTCTCCTGGTTATTAGATACGCTATAAAGGGCGCTTATCCTGATTACTTCCTTCTCTACACTAACGTGTTTTACAAAGTGTCCGAAACTAATCCAGCTTTAAATACTGGCTCCCACATTCTTTTAAACTTTAGCACCAACAGAAGAGAAAATACGCGTAAATTAATTAGTCTTTAAATTATAAATTTATTAAGTTTTACGTCTGTGTAGATAAATTTGATGAAACAGCTAATAAATGACAAATAAAAAAGTGATTTATTAATTAACTATTAAATAGAGACATGTTTCAGTGCGCCCCCTTTCAATCAAAAAAGATAGTAAAAGTTTTTTTATATTACAACACACATGGTATATTCGTAATACAAGTTCTTCTCAAAGATCTTTGCCTGAAGAGGGTCCACATAAAGACTGAAATATGCTGTTGTACCTTTCGTTACGTGACTTCAACTTAAAATAAAATTACAGTTGTTTCATCTACGAAAAACTTCAGCATTTAAAATTAGACATATCCAATTCTTGAAGGAATGTCAATACGTCAATAATAATGGTCTTCCTTAACCAGACATGGTTTCCCTCACCATTTACGTAAATTGTCATTTTCCTAAGCTTTGTGATCTGGACAAACCTTCGAAAATGTAAACACGAATTAAGGTATTTTAAATAATAAGATATATTTAACGATCTATTAGCAGATATTTTCTTAAAAATTTTTACTAATAAAAAATATTATTTAACAGTGCTACGTTTCGGCACTTATTTCTACCCGCTTGAGGTTGAGGAAACTTTGAAAACGGGCAGTCGGACCACATAAATAAGTACCGAACCTTAGCGCTGTTAAATATATATTTTTCGATTAATAAATTTTTAATAATAAAAAATATTTATCTTCATAACCAGACTGAGTAAAACATTTACAACATTAAAACAATCTATTATTTCAGTCAGACGCCCTGAAGAGATTAAAACAGAAAGTTTATTAATTAAATATTTTATGATTAATAAATTTTCAATTTTTTTAATTAAAGTTTATAACGGTCGCGTCGACATTGTGGTCATTAGCAACCCGTATGTTATTTACCATTGATTACATAGCGTTACTGTTTACATACATCCTTAACATTAATTGCAATCGGGTTTCTATATTTGTTCACTTATGTTCACTTCCTCGATAAATTTGATGATGTCCAAGGCAGCTGTCGTTGAAGTACAGCGATTGTATTTCTTCTGATGTCGTTGTACCTGCTGCAATATAATAATATATGGGGAATAGTTAGTGGTTTACTGCATTCTTCACAGGTTGGTTGGGTAGATCTGGAAAATAGAATTGAATTGGACTTTAAATATATCTATATACATATAAATATATCTAAAAACAGACGTAGCAACAAAATATAATTGAAAAAATTAATTAACTCATTAAATATATATTATTACAATTAACAACATACTTTGAAATAAAATAGTAATATAAATAAAATTTGACACAACTCCAATCATAGACGAAACATCTACCACATCCACGGACACCAAATGGCATTGAAAAAGGTAAGGAGAAAGTACGTTATCATAGTTTTATTCAAAAATCAATTAATGAAAAAATTGCAACTGAGTTTACAGCTTCCTCAGCATCGAATTCGCAAAAAAAAATATATTTGACATTGGAACAAGAAAATATGAAGAGGATAAAGCACGAGGAATCGAATGAAACAATTCGTATCCGTGCTAAATATATATGTTAAAATTATTTAATAGTCTTGTAACTCCTAATTAATAATTATTGAATCTTAGTGTTCATAATAAGCTAACGTGTCATTAAAATAGTTCAATTAAAGAATCTAGTGTGAAACAGGAATTTCATGATAAATATCACATGACATAAGTCAACATAAAATTGTGACGTGTAACTGTAACTAAGTAGCTCAATCGGAGAATGAGTTATTGTTATTCCGATTAAATTTAATTACGATAATATTTTTCATGTTTTCAATGCGTGCAGGTCTTGGAGGAAGCTTCATGAGTAATTCGACTTGAATCGTGACGAACACACGGGTTGAGCGTGATGCCTACCCTCTTTGCTACTCTTCTGCGGTCTCTTGATCGATCCCCGGCCGCGCCACGCCGGCAGCTGAATGAGAACCACGTGCGCGCCTCCGTGCCCGATTGGACGAGGTTGAGCAGGGGCCGCCTCCTATTGGGGGATCCAGTGGGGGGGTCCGGACGGTGGGGAAGGGCGCCGCTCAGTTGAGCAGTGCGCGGGTTCGTGCCCGGACGTGGCCTCACCAACGTCAAAAGATCGCTGCGAAGTCGGGAACATCGTACAAGTGGAACAAGAAAATTAAAAAACGTTCCTAATAAAAAAAAATGCATTCCTTTAATAAAAGTTTTTTTTAAAAATTAAGGATTGCCATGTAAATGAGGCGTACCTATGAAGGAAACAAGAAGTCACTGTGTGTGCAAAATGTTGAGGAGTGGTGGAAGAATTACCAAATATATAAATTTCGAAATTTCTAAATCGAAAATCGTTGGGTTTCTAGTAGATTGTAGGCTGTACAGGAACCTATCTCCTCGTTAGTGAGTCAGTCAGACCCATGGGACCGATCGCCTGAGGTCGGGAATGGAGCGCGGACGCTCGGACTCGCTGCTGCTGCGCGGCTGCGAGGACTCGGGCGTCGCTACGTCCGCCGAGCTCAACAGCTGCGAGTTCGACGACGGCCCCCCGCCGCCCCCAGGCTCTCCGCCTCCGCCCCGGCGTCGCGGCGCCCCACAGAGCTCGTCCCGCGCCACTGAGGGCCCTGTTACGCTCAAGCAGCACTACTACCCCGAGGGTGGATGGGGGTGGGTCGTGCTGGGGGCGGCGGTGGTGGTGCAGTTGCTGGCCCACGGGCTCCACGCCGCTGCCGGCGTCGTCCTGACAGAGGTCCTGGCGCACTTCCCGCGGGCTGGCGTCGTCGCCGCAGGTAGGAAATTTTGCTTATGACGTTCGTCGAATATGTTATTTAATTACGCAGTTAATGTTGTTGTCGAATTGAAACAGTTTGGTAGCTATTCATACGTGTAAATTCTTCTAAGAAAAATATGGGACATTCTACTTTTCGGTAAATTTTGACAGTTCGAGGAAAAACTATTTTTTCATGCTTTCTTCAATTTAATTGCCATTCCGCGGACGGCGGTTTCATATCAATGAAAGCGCAAACCAAAACTCGTTGGAGAAACTTGCGGCCGTTACGGAAAGTGCTATTAAGAAGAGTTTCGACAACGGCCACCAGAAAACGTGTCGCATCAAATAAACGATGGGAAAAAAAGAAAAATTTTGTTCTTACGCTAATATTTCCGTTTTATCCAAAAATTACAGTACTATATAAGTAATGCCACATCACTTTATGAACTTAAATTAAAAACAATTGTATCCGTTTTTTGTTCGCTAAATATTTAAAGTTCCTTTATGATTATAAAACCCAGGGTACAGAATCATAAACTTATGAACAATCTTAGTTTTATTCCACTATCCACAATATTTATTGTGATTTAAGTGAAGCTTTCTAAGAGTTTATTTCTCGCTTTTACATATTTAAATGGCTACCGTGTTTTGCAAATGGAATAAGAACAGTTTCATAATTGTGTTATTCTTTTCCTCGTTATGAAGAATAATTACTTCAATTTTACTTCTTTCATCTGTTCTTACTGTCGTATAATGTGTACTAAAGCACCTTTTATCCATTTATAATTATCGCTAATATTATTCTTGACCTCGTTTAGTAAACGTTAGACTTACTATATTTTGTTCGAATGCTTTTACACAAGATTGACATTTAAATCTTTATATATTCTATATTGAAACATATCACATAGTTCTAAAATTCTTCTTACTTATTCATCACGAACAATCCACGTTATAGGCTGTTGTCCACATAAAAAAAGAAGTTATGGAAAGGTATGTCCATATGGATGATTAAATTTCTCTCTTTCTGCTTATATCTATCTGTATCGTCATTGGAAAAGTTTCATTTGTTATCAGTTTAGTTCGTCGACGACTTCTGTCAGTTTAACACACACGACATATTTTGTTGTATTTCAGTTAGCAATATTTTACAGATTTACAAACCTGCAATATTCTGCTATAAACTAATTAGAAGTATATTTCGGGTTATTTAGGTTGATCATCACAACCAATTTACTGTTAGTCAACAATCTATCAAGTAATCATCTGGAGTAATAAAGGATTTATTACAGTCGTTCAGTTTTTCAAGAAACTTCAAGAAAATGTTCATTCAGTAGGACACACTACAAGTTTTCATACTATCAGATCTTATTGTTTTATGGAAAAAATCACATAAATTAATACATATATGCATGTATTTTTGTCAGAAAATCTAATGATGACGAAAATGAAACAAGTTTAAAAATTTATTTTTGGTCGAGTAATAAACGATAAATGAGCTAATTTGAAGATTCTAGAACACTCTCGACCCTGATATTGGCCTCAGAAATCTTAAAATTTTTTTGACTAATTAGGTCTTAAGGCTACTCACAATGGGTCAACTTTCTAACCTTGAAATGGCAAAACCTTCGCTCGAGAAGCGGATACTGGAACATTTTATGAATGCGTTATTTAGAATCCACTTATCAAAATTATGCACTAAATGCGATATTTGCCTTCCTCCGCGGTATATTTAAGGGCCTTGTTTTGTGGAACAGATAACGATATTTAGTGTATGTGCAAACTCAAATTATCTGGCACAACTTCAGTGGCTGGAACCCCAACCACTATGGTCAGCTTGTTCGACTAATTCAGACAGGAAATCCTGAAAAATCATAAATGACATCCAGTAGATAATAATCTCACATTTGTTGTTAGAACTTAAGGCGATGAGCGTGAAGCATTACACTTACATCATGAGCGTAAAGATTGAACGTCTTTAGAAAAAAATAAACCACACTTTGAAACACTATTTATAAGTTAGTGATTGAAACTGGTGGAACTTTACGTAAAATAATTAGAAATTTTCGTTACTATGCTCGTAAAGCAACCGGTGAAACATTCCTAAGCACGTCTCATGCAACCCGCACAGCATTGTTGCTCCTGGAAAGGAACCTTATATATACGGCGAATGGACAAATTTTTATTCGTCGTCCACCAACAAACCGAAAAATGTATTTTTTTAAATTTTATTTGTTTAGTCGCATTAGCAACTAAGTCTTTACCGACTATACATGTTTTATTAAATAACATAATTTTCAAATGTCCTTGTAATAATTCATTCATTTAATAAACTGTATAATGTTCGTTTGGTACGTTAGTAATTGTGATTTGATGAGTTATTTTTCTTCCAGGATATTTTTGCTCTCTTGTTCGTGTTTTCTCCTCTTTCATATGGTGGTCTTTTGTCCGTTTCACTTCACAGAATGGCATTATTCAATATGTGGATATGACTTAACTTAGTATGCCCGTTTGTAATTCTTGTTATTGTTATTTGATCCATGAGATTCAGTTTATTGTTGTAGTGAATTTAATTCATATCTTTATGTATTTTGCCTTCTTTCAATTTTTCTCCGTCATCTAGTCCACTTACGACTGTTATTCAGAGTATACATATACATATATCAAGCGTTGAGAATGTCTCTAATTATAAGTAGTGGAAGGACTCGGTGCTCAATCTCCAGCAATCGTGTCGGGTTGCCTATGTTCAGTGTCATCTACTGCCGTTCTGTCATCAAATACTATGCAAACTTAAGAAATATACCAAAAAATTAAGTACAGAATTGTATGTCTATTAAATTAAAAATAAGTATGAAACCGAAATAATATACTGTGGAACACAGTGCTTGCACCAGGTTATGTAAAATTTAGAACATACTTCCTATACACAGGGAGCTCGAAATTTCCACTTATAAATTTTTTACTTCTACAGGGGACTGAGTAGGTCATATTCCGAATAAAACCCCATGTCAGAAAACGCACCATTTCAAACAGATTTTTAACACAACCCTATTTCTTAAGTACTTTAGTTAGTCGTGACTCTGTACATCACTATTCTTACAATTCACATCATTACAGGTAATAATACCAAAGAAACATAAAGGAAATGTAATAATTTCTCACTTATGTTTACAGTTAAGATTAACACTTGTTCCGGAAACGATTGGATTCCAATTCCAAAAAATATCTACTTCGTCCCGTCTGAAAGTCCTATTATTGTATAAGGGGCATACCCAAGCACTCTATATATATATATATATATATATATAGGGGGTAGTGATAATTTTGATCTTATATAAATACCAATAATTTTGATAGTTGAGTAACCAAAAGTGGTATATGATTTTGTCGCCTGAAAAGCTAAGACGGATAAGAAACAGTGAAATATATAAGAAATAAATTAATAAACATTTGTCATAAACATTTTGATAAAATAAAAATTAGCACATTTTAATAAAATGAAAATTAGAACCTCTTCAGGTACAAATATAAAAATATTCGTAAGTTGATTTATTCAATTCTGAATATACTTTAATTATTGCAATATCAATAAATAATTAAAATTTTGTAGAGAAATTTCTTAAAGTTATTGCAACCAAGAAATAAATTATATTCAAACATGTGAAAATCAGCTTCCCAACTTTTTTTATTTTTGCACCTGGAGTGGTTCTAAAAGCAAAGAACGTTAGGTATTTCTAATATGGTTTATTCATTTATGATTCGATTGAAGTCAGATAAATATAAGTATGAAAATTTGGTCTTCTAGAGAAGAGGTTCGTGAATGCTATCTGGATTCGAGTTTATGTTCGGAAGTTTTTATATGATATGTAACCATGTAATTCGGCGTTGATATCATCTTTAAATAAAATCAGATTGTCGTTAAAGTGTGTGGTTTTCGACATTGAGGCAATCGGTTTAATTTCACATCATTTCGACATTACGTTGTTACATAAAAAATCTAAAGCGCAAGCTTTTCGACCTTGGCCTTTCTAGGGTTGCATTTTATAGTTCGCCGAAATGAACTTGAAGGGTTGCTGTGAGAATAACTGCTTTTTGGCGTTTGACACTCTCATCAAATATTCATTACTCATACCGTTAGCTCAACCCACCACTTCCTCCATTGTTCTCTCCAGATGATCGGTTGCGCCTGGAATTCTCGTTAAGCGCCGAAGAAAATTACTTGGACGAATAAATAGAAAGAAGAAAACTGCAAACCTTAAATTCCGCCGTGGTTGAAGCGTGAAAACCAACAGCAACGACGTTGTAGACGTTCAGTCAAAACATTGCCTTCTTGGTCGTCTTCAATTAGCCCATTGTCTCTGGTTTGAGAGACAAGCGACTTGTTTTGCAAGTCACTTAAAAACAAACTAATACGTTGTTCTACTTACATGGACATGAGAAAAAAAATACATGTGAACACATTTATTAGTTACGAATTATGCTAATCGGCAGGTCGATAATTATGCAAATTTAAATACAAACGAGTAATCTGCAGGCCCTTAACAGACAAGAAAAATTCTCACGAAATTCCTCTTTTACACTATATATGAAGTTTATAATATTAACAAGACGTAGGTAAAAGCAATAGTCTCTATATGTTTTCCTCTCTTTAATCGATATAAGGTACTACTTAGCTTCTGTCGATGCTTATCAGTACTGTAAACTAAATGCCATCACTCATTGCTTTGTTCTGTAGGGCAAAATATCAAGCAAATTACAATAAATCAAATATTTATGACTATCATGAATATTCAGACTTCCTGTAACTTGTAACTTAAAGTATAGCTACCTAAAATTGTGCTTTAATTTGGTTGTGACAATTTTTTAAAATATATCGATATTATTTATGTTGAGAATTAACTAAATATATTTTAAGTAGCAGCTCTTAAAACCAAAATATTATATTGCGGTCATTAAATTATGTTTAGCTTAAAATTATTTTCTCTATTTTTTGCCGAACTATCATAATTTATCACAGAAAATTTAAACAAAAATATGGAAACTTGTCAGTTTGAGACAATTTATCGTCCATTATTACGTATTTGACATCTCATTTGATGATATGAGAGAAATAGTAGCCTATCCGATTATCTTACCTGATGGAAGTAAATAATATTTTCGTGACAGTTTTTATAATTGTCTTACTATCAGTCTTTTCAAATTTATTTTCGTAATTTAATAAATACTGATATAATAAATCATCTTCATTATAATTCATTTAACCCTTTATGAATAGTCTCAGATTGAGAGTGATTACGAAAGTCTTAAAAATTCTAATGAAGAGGAAAATTGAAGATATTTATGTTGATCAACTGAAATATAATATATATAATATATTCACGAGTCCTCTAAGCATATCATTATTATGCTGTTCCTGTGTGAAGCATTGATGGAACTGATTACCTATTTACCTTCTACTTATTCTTTGGAATAATGCAGAATATATATATTGGCAGTTAATTTTTCAATTTATGAAATTCATATATTAAGTGAGTGTTTCAGTGCTAATTTACAAATGGATTTCTTATCATTAATCAAAGCAACGAAACACCTGTCATGAGAAAGTTTGACCGTATTTAACAATCCGTACAGTTCGCTTTGAACAAATAATTAAACTGAATTCATGGAATGCTGCGGTTAGTCCTTAAACTGAATAAAGAAACACCTGTGTCTATAGAATTAAGTTTTCTATGCACAATGAACTTCACAACGCGTAATCCCTTTTCTCTTTGGGCCACTACATGTAGTTTCCGTGACCCGGCAGTCAGCTCCAGAAGTTACAAATGTGCAGGAACATTCATATTTATGACCTAAATTACTTCTCCGGGGCATTGCTTAGGTCCTATATCGTCATTATCTTCTACAATCGAAGCCTGGAGCACGTTTGGAAAGTCGCCGTAATGGAACCATTCATTTTTGTTGTCCCTATGACGTACTTCAAATTAGGCAAGACTACATCATAAGCTGAAATTAGATTTCATAACTGTTGCGGTTTTAAAAGTAATGAATTTTTAGGATCTTAGAATCCGGTTTGATAAAGCCATTACAAAAGTCCCTCACCGTCGCTGTACAGACACCGTCAAGATTCCAGCCACAGGGCTTCATTTCCATTACGTCACAGGAATTCTAGATCGGCATATCAAGTGGTTATTAAATGTAAGACCACACGTAGTTTAGCTCTACAACAATATATGACACATTAGGGATATGTCTAGATGCAATAACTTATAAATAATTAATTTAAGGTGGAACTAACTCATTTGACGTCTTACTAATCAATTTGTAACAAGTCTGATTTACGCATTACCTTCCTTGGACTAAGAGAAAAAATCTCCTTTGTTGAACTTCAAACCATCGCAGTACTATGGTGAGTTATGGTAATTGTACAAGAATGCTTATTGGCTCGATGTAATATACAATTAAAACTTTTAATACTGAAGATAGATATACTTGTATAAAAATTTCATATAAATTATTCAAATCTGGGTTCACTTACTTAATAATAGGAGAACTATATATACAAACATACGTAAAAAAATTATTTAAGGCGGTTGTTCCTCGCCTACGTAGAAACCATTCATTTAAGCACCTACAGTACCTTATAGTCCGACCTGCCGACAACTTAGATGCTAAATACAACAGTTAAGGTCAGAAAATTCTTTGCGATAAATGTACAGGCACTTAGTCTAGGTGTCGGACTGAATATTAAAACTTTCATTGCTACATGAATACTCGTAAATTTCTTTCTCCGAATGGGAATGGTGTTGCTTTAAGTCGCGTGTTTAATCTTGCAATAAAATGGATGCTTCGTTTTTATGTTCATAAGTCGTAGCATTTAGGTGTTGTATAACAGAGGCAGCCAGTTTGTTTCTGCAGTCGAGGCAAGTTTGGCATAAATGTTATCTTACAAACTATAATAAAGAATATAAACTGTCAGAAATTCTATTGTCTAAGAATATACTGCACTTTCAAAGCGCCTGAAACCAATCATTGCATTAGTGATTTATTACCCAATACCAGCGGATGGAAAATATACATAATAAAAATTGTTCACTTTTTAAAAATTCATTGGCCGTCTATTCAAAAGCCACAAGCTGGGCACTGCTTTTGTGTTCATATGAATCGTCACCAGAAAAAATAAGCTCCCTATCCTGAATGCAACTAGAAATATAACTTTAACTCGGGCAGATAAATTGTACTTTTACTTCCTATGAAAGAAAATACCTGCATCCATTACAAAATGTCTAAAAAGTAATACATAAACATTGTGTGCCAACATTATATAAAATTGTATGTCAATCGAGTCAAATGTGTGTTGCGTGTTGCATTCAAAAATTGGCTTCTAATTTCTGTGACGAAAAGACTACGTATACATTTTAACTGTGAATCTTCGAAATACCGGGGACAGAAATGCCCACAAATTGAAGGGAGCAAATATTAAAAATAATAGAAATAAAGTCGTCTGATGTGGAACCCAAATACGTTTTTAACTTGTCAATACTTGGGACATATACCTTTCTGATTATTATAACCGTTTTAATAATTGAATGTAGATCCAGACATGGGAGCGCATACTAATCAGCACACTAACTGGACCATATTTATTCTTGACGCGTCCAATATAAAATACTGGATGAAAGAATTGGCGAATTTGATTGCAAATTTTGTAATCATAATACGTACGTATACTATAATAAAATACCTGTCCCAGAAAACCATATTCAATTAAGTTTTATTAATGATAGCAGTGGTAAAAATATCCTGATACATTTCCTGATTTTATTTTTAAAGATGCCAAGATACGTATGAATTCTTACAAAAGTACTTGTTTCAGAGGAAAATAATACAGTGGCTTGAAAAATTCCTTACCAAAACTTTCAAAACGTGTATCCCATTTTAAAAGGGTATGAGAACTCAGAAGGCCAAAAAACATAAGTACATGCACACATTTGCATGCGTGATGATAAACCACGTGCCGTCATGTTTCTTGACGTGTCAGTCCTACTACGTGCAGTTACGACCAAATTGCGAACGTCTCCGTAATGAAAATAAATACAGTCAAAAAAAGGGTCAACGTGTGTTCCGTCACAGTAATTAATCATTGCTCAAACACCGAGTCTAATTGGTATTTAATGAGAAACGCCGGAATGCGCTTCCCGAAGTCACGAGCAAGAAGTTTAAATATCTCGACGCTAAAGTCCGGGATCACTAGGATTCGGAATGTTTTTCTGCACACATTCCCATCCGAGGATCATAGTGTTCTTGCTACGAAGAATACATCACAATCAAAGTCCCGGAAATATTTATATCGTCCTAAGTCCAAACGCAAACTCATTATAATAGGTAAGAACATTTTTTACTTATTTTTTAATGTTTATTACATAGTTCACTATATGATACAGTAACTTTTCTATTATTCTTTCCAGCTTATATAAATACTTCTTCCTGTAAAATTTTTTTTATTATTTTTTCCATGCATTTAATCTATAACTTTTGCAGTTATAATTTGAAATAAACACAATAAATTCCATTTTCAATTTAATTAGATCCTGTTAACGACAAAATGATTTTCGTAAAATAAATTAAAAACTGTCAATACGTTTTCCAACATTTAAATAATAATTAACAGCCGGTAATTCTTCATGAAAGGTAAATTTATGTGCGTTGTAAACTGTAAGGTATTGCAGCCGCTAAAGCCTCCTCTTTGAAGAGTTGTAAATATCATTATCGACCATTTGAATCCAGTTTTCTTTGTGTTCCATGATGTAAGGAACCGGTGCACAGTTTTTCTCCATCTCAGAATTTTACATTAAAACTTTTGTATGTATATGTAAAGGAACCACCCCTCCAAAAAAAGACAACAGACACTTAAATGCCTGTCAAAATACTAACTGTCACAGTTTCTCACCTTCTGACCTTCCCCCCGCGGGTTAAACGACAGGTTTAATGTCATAATTAAACTCAGCGACATTCGTAACCCTGGATTTGATTCCAATCTCGGTTTTTCCGCGTTAATTTTATATTGCACACCATAAGATTCAAACTATACTGAATATTAATTGGGCTTTAAACTATAATGCCTCCCCTCGCTCCTGAAGTGTTTATAACGTCAACCTATCACTCGTTCTTGTTTCACCAGTATATCTTGTTCTACTTCTCACTCATCCGGTCTCTCACTCTAATTTTAAGTTTCTCTACCCTTTCAGAATTTGCCAGGTGCTTCTCCAAATGAAATACTGAAGACCGCGATTGCAGTTCCTCAAAATCACCTTTATTCTGTTTACTTTTTATTCTCGTGTTATTTTTAACAAATCGTTGAGAACTTAATTTGTTTTAAATATTTGAGAAGAAAGTAGTTTTAGTTTAGTTTGAATACAGCCGACGTGTGAGAAACCTTGGGAAAATCTATATTGTAGGTGTTGAGCAGTGATTTAAGGAATCCCTTATTTACACAAGAATGTGGGATGCTCGTACTTAAAGGCGCTGTATCACTTTTCCAATGAAACAGCCCGCGTGGCATCTGGCAGAACAGATGTATGTAATTACCTAGTCAGAAAGCAATCATTCGCGGCGAACGCCAGTAGCGAGGGCCTGTCGTGAGACCCTTAATCTACAGTCGTAAATGATCGAAGTGTACGGCCGCGAGATTAGAGGCGGGGTCTGCAATTTCAAGAGATACACGTGGCCCGCCACCTTGAACATTATGCGATGGCTAAGACGAAATTACACGACAAGCAGCTTCGTGGACAGCCAAAAACGCAACTTGGTTGTTTTTCTCTTACCTTCGTGCCGATGAGTTCATTACCGCGTTTGGGTCTTTACTGCCACAATGCGGATGAAATCTCCATGCTTCAATAGACGCGTCAAGCAGAAACATTTGCATAAAATTGCTTCGAGGGAGTGAGCACCGCGGGACTGGGACTCTACACTTAAGGCGTGAATTACTGTTCTTTATTACTCTTAAATACACGGCTCAGATAGACTGCTACGTTTTATGTAACACGAGATATACGCCTGCAATTGAATTCATGAACGAACCGTTATATCCTTCAGGAGACGAAGAAATTCGTAATTGGTGTTGTCTGACTCCACAAAGCAAAGCAAAAATTTGTTTCACACATTAGCATTGCGTAAACATATTAATCCTTACGACAACTGGAAGTTTGATCGTCGTAATTATATACTTGACGGTATCGTTTGTGTTTTTTGCTACATACCTAATTCTCTGTTCATGATATGGAACCCAAATTTTTTTTAAAAAAATTAAGTTAATTCTAGCTAGAAACTGCGATCGGTTATGGAATCCAAATATTCTGAGGTATGGTGGAGAAAAACTCAAATTGGAGCGATAAAAATTATATAATATAATAAAAGACCTTGATAATACGTTTTTTAAATCATTTATGATTAACGACCGTTAACACACATTTCTTATAATTCACATTTGTTTTATTCTTCATATTTTTTATTTAACAGCACAACTTTACTAAGAACAAAGGAAACAGAGGAAACTTTTATAACATTAAGACAAACCTTTCTCTCACTCGGGCTACGGCCTGAAGAGGGTACAAATATGTCCAGAAACGTTTAATTAACTATAAATTTTGACTGGTTGTTCTCGTAATCTTTCGACGAAATATATTTATTTAAATCCAAATACTTGATCAGGAAAGTGATTCTACCTGTTTCCCAGATAACAGTTTAATTTGTAGAACGTTGAATAAATAAAATTGTGTCTTCGTACGCATACGATTTTAATCAAGTCTCCTTGTCATATTATATCAAACATTGCAGCGTTAACACCATATAATAGACTGTTTATGGAAATAGAAATTGTTCTGTATCTGCGGTATTTCACCTTAAGCGTGGACCAGGCCCAACTAGTTGATCCATCTGCGATCCAAGGTTCCCCATCCTGTCCTCTTAGTCGATCTCGTAACTGCGCCACCGAGACGTAAAAACACTTTCAGACGCTGCGTCTCCGAAGATAAAAATTATATTCTATGGTCGGTCGAGACAGTAAAAGTGTCCTCCGCCCTTGCTTGCCAAATCGATTGCCGTTCCACATTCAGATCAGAATCTCACAAATTGCTGGAAAAATAATAAATTCTCCGGTATACCGACGCGATAAAGAATTTAATTAATACGAGAACCAGTTTGTGCCTAGCAACTGCAAACGTGAGCGAGCGACAAATATTCTAATGACACGGACATAATGCAGCTATTACTTTGTCATGGCACGAGAGGAAAATGGAGAGAGTGCGGGGACCAGACACTCCATGGAGGATTTACATGTGAAATCAGTTATCCTTATAATCAAACGGCATAGAAATTACAACTAGCTTCAGCTCGAAAAATTTTCATCAGATGTATTTACGTAAAAATAGACAAACAAAAGTTAAAGGGAGTAATATCAGACAAAATGCTCAAGAACAGCAACAATTACTTTTCTGCGTCAGAAACAAGAAGGATTGAACTTTTATAGTCAAGGCATCAGAAGTGGAATAGAACAACTTCTAAGCTTTTCATCATGATTGTGAAAGAAAATTTGTCCATTTAAATTAGTGGGATTATATATTTTACATGAGGTGAGAATGTTAGAACACAACGAAGAATATTCTAACATCAACTTTGACAGAAAAGGGAATATAATTGAGGAAACTGAAAAGAATTATTTGGCCACTGGAAACATTAGTGAATGAAAGAGGTTTCTTGTGGATTTACAGGTCATGATTGGCTATGGAAATTCAGTCAGTTCAACAAAAGAAAGCAAGTCATGAACTTCTTGATAATCTGCGTTTACTTATTACAGCGCTTTATCTCCGCTGTTAGGGTTTATTCCGGAAGGGACAATTTTAAACTGATTGTATATCGGTAGTTTTCTGAACAATATAATTATTTTTTAAAGTAAAAACTGTGTGAGATTATTTGTTAACTATGAACAATAAATGATTATTATAATAACCTCTTCCTCAAGACTCTATTCTTTGGTAGAATTTCAGAATTACTTCCTCACGCCAGCGTTCACAAAAATATTCTTCCGAGAGAAAAATATTCAGCTGTTATTTCTGGAACATCTGTTTCAAATTTTTCATATGATTTTTCCGTCAAGTGAAGATCTGTATTTTATGAATTTTATTCCGAAATCCCGTTTCGTTATTGCTGATAGGAAATGAAGCATTTTGTTCTAAGAACGGAAAACCTCATTGAAAATTTAAAAAATGTACAGTATATGAAACTTGAACGTTACAGTTGGAACTGGTCTAGAGACAGTTATGAAAACCATTAACTGATGAGAGGAAAGTCTGTAAAATTCACTGATAAGTGTCCTATTTATCCGTTCTGACTGACTGTCCGGCTTCTGAATGACACTAATTGAATTGCGGACTTTTGAGAGGTCAGACTGATGTTAAAGACGTTTCTTCGTGCGATCAATCAGCAACCTACGCAAGAAATGGACGGCTACAGGCGTCGAATTTTCAAGGCTTCATCCTTGCAAGAGCACTATTTTCCAATCAAATCCGTATAGAAAGCCAATATCTTGGTTATTCGTATTATTATAATAATAATTGTTTCGTTGGAAGTGATTCAGAAAACTTTACTTTATTTTCTTGCAATTATTGCGTCGCAGGGTTACTATGCAATGTTACTGGGGTAAATCGTGTTCTCTGTGTTTTCTGCGACATCAGAGTAATTCACATAACATCAAGGAACAGTCTCTTAAAAACCTGCAGCTGCGGGGAGGATATCAAATTGAAAGTAATAAATAAACAACCCAAAACAAACGATAGTGTAAACCTAAATACGATTACACTTGCATTGATTCATGGCACAACAAATGGATTTTGAAATAAATAAAAATATCGAGTACAGTAAAAAACGTACATTCCGAATAATGACTAACCTACAGTGATATTTATTTTAAGTCCATGTATAAAAATTGCACAGTCATTCAATATCAGATTAGGTATTTAAAATTGTACAGAAAATTATATAAAAAACTGCATTTAAGATCTCGTTGTGTTAGAAATGTAAGTTTATGATAAGATTTTAGTAAAAGAGACAATTAATTAACAAATTTATACGTTCAGTTTCTATTGATAAATATAGACTACAGGCAGGTGCACATCATCTTTCCCCCAGGGGAGCGATGTAAATACACACACACAGATGTATATAAGATGATTAAAATCATTCAAAATTAATTATGAATACTATTCCAGATGTGTATGGAAATAATCGATTCCCGGCATGTAATGTTGTGTTCGGTGTGTGGTGGGATTAATCTTTTGACACGTAGTTTGCGCGTCAGACGTCTACAGGCCCTGACTTTATGAGAATCATTTGTCACTAGGCGGAATACCCTTAGCGCAGTTGTCTTCAGCACACGACGTATTCAGCCCTTAACGCTTTCTGCTGACGATCATAAAAACGGTCCGCAAATATTGGCAGATAAAAGTTGCCTTATTTTGGAAGTAAAATCAGAAGCCCCCCAGCCGTTGACATATTACGTGGGGTAAAGCAGAAAGCGTCTTCAAACATAAGACGAGCACTTCACTACTTTGCTCATGAAATATTAGTAAATTAATCATCTATTAAGTTGCTTTAAAAATTTCATTACTAAGTCTTGTGTATGTTTTCCTTGTATGAATATCTATCGAGGAATATTCACTACAGATATATTAATTTATGAATTACTAATTTTTCATGAACACGATATAGTCGAAGGTATTTTTGATAACGCAAAAACTTAAATTTTTATAGACATAATATTTATTTTCTCTATTCATAATTAATTAGTGTCATGACTTTGGAAAGATATCTGTAGTTCTTCTGTGAGGCTGTTACTATTTCTTTGCGTCCTCCGTTACAGACGTTAAGAACTCATGTTTGTACCTCAACACCTTCACTAATAATATCCTTTGATCTCGGAACCCAGAAGAGACAGCTCCGATAGCAACACTGAAAGACGCCGGGTAAACTGACTCCCTGTAGTCGGAAGAAAGTACTTCAACAGCTCGTGAAAATTTAGACAGTTCATTTTTACCAATAGTAGATACCAAATTGCGTGTATGATTTAGCATTAAGAAAAAAATTGTAAATACTCTATTACATTGCATGTATTCTTGAACAGTCATTTATTGTAAGGGTGTTGTGAAATCCTATGAACTTGCTCACCACATAATAAATCAGGTGCGTAGGTCAAAGGACAAACACACATCCGGTATTTAAACGCACGGACGGACAATTTATGAACAGGTAAACACAAAAATGTAAGGAAAATGTACTGATGCACACCTATCTCGAACACGAGTGCAGTGATAACAGAACTGCTGTGTCTTTAATGCCTGGATGACAAATGTATTACCACACTCTCCTTGAGATTTCAAGCAACGAACATAAAACAAACCAATTTTTTTCTCCGAATCATGACTTACCGTTCTTTAAATTCCTGTGTGTATCCAAGTGTATCTAGAAGCATTAGATAAATACCTGATAAACATTAGACAGACTTGTTTTATTTCTGGTATGTAAGTGAAATATATTTACCACAGTTGACTCATTATTTTGAACTGTATTTAAATTATGCATATTTAAACGTTCACAAATACTATTTTGACTAAATATTATAAAGTAAACTCAATGATAAGTTCAAATATGAACACATTGCTATTGTTATCATGACGATTTTACGGCGCAGACATAACTATAATCAATAATCAGAAAAACCTGACGCGTTTCAAGATGCCAAAACACAGCAAACCTCAGAACAGTGAATCGTCACAATTGCGAGAGAACATCCCCGTTTCGTAGAAGGCCATCGAATGTGAAATTACACGGCTGATGCAACTCACTTTATTTCCATTTATTTGTAATCGACGTCTGGGGCGTTTTTTTACAAGAGCCTTACTACATCATTGCTTCACAAACATAATCGTAAAATTACATAAAAAATTAGTCATTTTAAATGCTGAAATTTGGATTAATTTCATGTCAAAATAGTCAACTTGTTTTCCACCAGAAATTTATAACCATAATGGTACCTACCAACATTTACAATGAGCTGTTTTTCGTTTGATCATATACCATTTTTACCTGCTACTACTCCTTGGGTCTAGAGCCCATTGGAGGGCTTTGCCTACCGAGATGACTGCCAGACTTTCATCTTACATGACACATTCTGGATTAATGAGTGTCGATTCTCCCTCAGTCTTCCATGTCCGTGCCGGGATTATAACCCGGGATCTCTGTGATGCGAGGCAATGACGCTGACCACTACACCACAGCAAACTAGGACCTGATAAAATTAATACGTTTTACTTCCTATTTAACAGATGTTTTTCAAATAACTCCACGAACAAAACTTCAAAGACAATTGATTAAAAACTTCAGTAATTTGTTCAAAATTTAATATTAGATGTAAATTTGTTCGAACAGTAACATCAGAGTTTTTGACAGTAGCCAGATTCAAATAGTAAAATAATAGGGAAGGAAAACACATATTAAGGAAGAAAGTTCAGGACGTTTGTATTTGATATGATGACTGCATAAATGATATGTGAAATCTTTCCTAATTCTCCGCACGAGTGCATGAATCTGACTTCATCGCGGTTTCCATCTCTCATCAATTTCGTTGATATACAGTCTTATTACGTAATTATAAAGGCACTGCGACTTATTTATAGACTGTCGTATACGTTGTGGACAAAGTGAAGCTCTTGTCACACTTGTCTGGAAAAAGAAAAGAAAATAGCGAAGCTGAAATTAATTAGACCACGTGGGGAACCGATCTCTGGCTCCAAAAATAATGGACCTCGCGCATTACCTAGACAAGTCATTTGTTCTTGCTGGAAAACTCGTACTCAGAGCTGATTTGTGCGGATACATGTAAAGTTTCGTGGACAGCGCCGTGTTCGACAAGCTAATTACAGGTGTGACTCATTCGAGGCAAAGTGATCAATGTCCGAACTAACGCTATTAATGGCCTTAGTCGTTATTTAGATACACGCACGGAGACTTACAGGTCTGTGTTCCTCGAGTAGCAGTAGTAATGCGTCGAAACATCGACTCTTACAAGGAACACACAAGCACCAATCGCCTTTCTCAACTATATGTATGACTGCGATGCGTGGTTGAAGGCGAATGCCCACTCCTGATATTGTCTCGCTCATGAGCGGTCAATCAATTTTGACGTAAAGAATGTACAAGTAAAGGTAATTTCGTCATGAGTTACTGTATGCTACATCTGTTTACTTCATAATTCTTATAGTTTAGTTTGAATTTCTTTTACTCCAAGATAATCTTCCTTCCTTTATCATTTCACATGAAATTATCAAATTAATAATTATCATTTCTCCTTGGAGATGGTCAAGACGCCTGCCAACATACCAAATATCATATACAATATGTAATCACGGTGCCTTTCCTTCTATTCGTTGTTACAAATGTCCAAGAGTCCTCAGATTCCTCAACTAAATTTTGAATCCAGATTCTTGGCGTTTATTGCTTGCAGCTGGAAGGAAACCTTCCGCTACGTGGTTTTCTGTCCGTAAGTCAGAACCCACAGCTCTTCAGTTTAGCCTGTAGGAAGTGTTGTGAACGTGTATGATACCAACGTTTCTACTTAAAAATAGTAACTTCTTCAAAATAATAGCCACTTCACGAATGACCCATGTTCCTCTTCAGCTCCATTACTACCTCCACGTTATTTTTTACCTTGTCGTCATAAAGTTCACTTCGTAGTCGTTCGAACAAATAATAAAAAAGAAACGTAATCCTTTGGTACAACCTACTTCATAGTTATAGCAGATATAAAGTATGAAAAAAATATGCGTTATTCAAGCGTGCCTAATTCAACAAGAAAAAAAAGTCCGTTTCGGTGGCGCCATCTCAGCATTCACATGCTGTCACCTTTCTTCTATTTACCAGTTTTATTTATATCCTTCCTATTTCGGCGGTGAGCCCATTCGTTGCGCAAATTATGAGGTTTGCTCGCCCCCTTCAGGCTTGTTAGTTACGATTCTGCTCGAATCCTCTGCTTTGATCTTTACAATCTTCCACCGATGTACAAGTTAGAACTTAGGAAGAAGACACGAAATGTTCCGACAATATTCTACATCACGTTACTAGCTCATCAAGTTGAGAACAGTAGCGCTTTGCTTTTAATACAACCACAATAAATTTCCAGATATCCACTTAGTTTCACCTTTAACATTATTAAACATCGTCATAAAATTAACAGTAACTTCACATGAGTTCGGCGATTATTTCGGAACGCTCATGAAAGTCGTTTTAGTCTACCAATCGCATTTGGAATCAAAATTCCAAAAACTCAATCTAAAGTATTTGGTAGAGCAGAAATATATACATAGAAATATTACGCAAATTTTACGCACAATCTTCATTACAAAAAACTACATTTTAAAGCATAAGAAAAAGAACGGAAAGGAAAAACAACTGAAAGTAAGATAATTTCGAAGTGTTTCTTTAAAGTACATAAATTATGTTGCCAGTATTGAATAAAAATATTCCGTTATTTTTTTGCAACAGCAGTTTTTCGTCATTAATTGAAATTTATCTAAAAATTATTCTGATAGCATCTTCAGGAAGAATTGTTTGCCCTTGGATTATATTTGGATATTATTATTTATTATTATAATTCTGTTTTTCTTCATTCGACGGCTAATGTGTAATGTTCGATTTTTCCAGTGACGACAAAGCAAAGGATCTACGTCAAGTAGTGCAGTTGTTTCCTCCCGCTGGACATTATTAGTTCTGGTATACTATCGTCGTGAAAGTGTCAAAATATCTCATTTAAAATTTGGTCACATATTAGTGTCCTTATTTATGTGAGCAAACCATGGCATATGCTCTCGGAGTTGGTCTTCGTCAGCCATAAATATTGTTTGTCGCACGTCCGTTGACGCATTCGTTGAAATATTATGGAATCCAAAGATAAGCGCGACCCATCTTTCCGGTTGCAAGTAAATTAGTCAGAGGCGCAGAGCTGAAGCGAGAAAACACGCGCATATGCCAAGATTTGGGGTCCTAAAAGCAGCTGTGTCCAGGAGATTTGTAGACGCGACAATGATTGATTGTAGTCTATTTGGCGTCATCCCATTCCAGCACGCAGCTTAATCATGTTGCCTAAGGGGTTATTAATGAAATTCTCATCAAGCGGCAGAGTGCATATAATTAAATCTACAATGTGTTGAAGCGGCAGAGACCTCCGTGCTCTTTCTCAGACCTGATTTACTGCGATGCGTGACTTTGAGTATTTTTCAATTGTCACCGTAGAGCCATGCGAATATTTAGAAATCGGGGAGGTAAATCACGAGTGCGGCAGTGCGGAACGATTTCGGACTTGCGTGTTACAACTCGGAACGAACAAGACTGCGTCACGCTGTTCGGACTGGCTATTTATATTCGGATTAATTTCATTACTTTAAATACGTATGATAAACGATTCTGCTAAGTCACATTCAGTCTGAAAATGCGAAGAAATTATTATGGTCCCGGTATATAATTAAATTTGGAAGAAATATTGGCGAACATCCGCATCTGTTTGGTATAGTCAGAGTCGAAGAGGTGCAGAATCGCGGCTTGGTACACCTCGGATTTTAACAACGTAAACTTCTAAATGATGCATATTAAAAAAAAAATAGCTTTCAAATCTACCAATAATCTACAAAAAAAAATGTTCATGCGTCTCACCGATTCAAGCCGATTATTGTTTATATAAATGAATAGTTTCATATGAACCATGTGTAATTATTTATTAAATTCTTTATTAAAAGGCAATTCAAGGTAATTTACGCGGAGGTTGGCGAGGCTCCAAAAGTTGATATCTCCGACTGAGTTGTTCATAATTTATTTCTGTTGAAAAATTACGTGAACTGTTGTAAAAAGAAGATCATCACTTCACACATCTGAAATTTAGGGGTAGGAAAGAGAAATAAAATAAGAATGAGATTTAGGACCTTGAAGAACACAACGAACTAAATGAAAAGATGGTTTAATTTGTGAAGAATCACAGATCCACCCATTATGCACATGAACTTGAAGAAGAAATACGTATGAATAACGTCCGCGTATGTGATTGCATTTTGACCATTAGGAAACACACAATAACAGGCGTTTTAACTGATAGCATTCAACACGAGGATTCAGAATACCTTAAACGGTTCCACGTAAAATGATTAAAATAATATAAGAGCGTAGCAAAGGAATGTGTTATCAAGATAATTTGGAAACTGAAAGACCCCTAAATCAAAATTATTGCTGGCAGCTAAGCATTTAAAATAGGAATAACAAAAATTATAACAACTGAATCAAAATTATCCACGACAGCAAAAATCTACAAGAGTAAAATTAGCCACGTAGAATGTGTGTAAAATTATAAGTAATGGAATAAAATTGAGCAAAAAAGTTACAATGATTCAGTAGTTGAGGTTCCAGAATCAATCAATGTAAGACATTGAATATTCTGCCTATCAAACAGTCCCAAATGAAAAAGCGTATTAAAGCTTCTAGCATAAATGTGCAAAGGTTCAATAATTTAGCGTCAATATAACAGGAGACGTCAAAAGATGGACATTACAGTAACAATAAACTTGAAACTAGGAGAATTAAAAACTCTCAGTGTAAATTTACTGGCTCAATGAATCCAGATAAGTCCCACAGACTTGCATACGGAACATCTGTAATTTTATCACATGAGATGCGGGCGAAAAGGATTCAAAAATTAAAAGCCAATAATCCTACTCTCCGTAGTACATAAAATATACACATGAATATTCACAAATGGGATAGAAAAATCCCCGAGACTAAGCCAGCCAAGAGCTCTTGAAGTGGGATGCAGCACGGAGGACTATATCCAACCAGTCGGAAACGAAATTGCGTTCATAGACTGGAAAATTACACTACATTGTCCTTGTATCACAGATAAAATCATTGAAAGTTATTGCGTTTTCTTTTTCCGTTAAATTGTTTACAACTATGACAAATCTGATCGGCAAAGCTGGATAATCTCTTAAACGCACTTTAGAAATAGATTCTGGCTTTAGAACTCTAAAAGCATCAGATTGAGTCCTACTTGGTTCCCACTTAGTTCACTACATCCTCTGCCATGCCTGAATATTAACAGTTGAGCGTTTTATTCACCTTATGTCTACGATTTATTCGAATATATTTCCTGAAATCGTAACGAGAATCCGAAGGTCACACTGATATTGCTAAAATCTCTAATTATTTCACTCTGCGTTCTAACGATGTCTGACTTCTTCTGACTATTGCCAACACTTCATCAGTTCACTAACGGTAATTAAAGCGACTGATTGTTAGAGAAATCTTGTAATATTCCTTTTCTTAAATGCGTCAGACGGCGACCTGATTCATATTCCAGTTGTCAGGAAGTTAAACGCGAGATTCAGATACCGTATTTATCAAATTTATATATACGGCTGAATTAATGTTCTTATGTAATTTCTTTACGTGTTTTCTATCCAGATGACGTATCTTCAATTTTTCATCTCGTCATTTAGTTTATACTATCTAGAACAAATTTACTGAAGTTCAATAGAAATTACGTCTAGATTTGGAAACCATGTAATGCAATATACAGCGTGTTATATTTATGTTGATAAACATCGGGTGATATGCCAATAAACGTGCGTGCCAAAGCTTCTCAAGAAATATTTGCACGAGTGCACTATGAAAGAAGTTGCATTAAATTACTCGGCCAACTTGAAAGAGTTTCATTAACGGTACCCGTAGCATAACACAGACGCTTTGCGTAGCTGTACAGCTTGCATCACGTGCATAATAGAAATATGAATCCGGCCCAGAGAAAAAGCGTAATAAGCAGGCAGGCGGCGACATTAAGTGGGAGGGGCAGCCCAGCCATTATCAGCAGCCATCTTGAGTCGACAAAAAGCGCCGATCGACTAGTCGTTCCGCCAAAGATAAGTAAGTGTATGCTCTCTTCTGTCCATAAAGACGCTGGCAGCTGCTGACCGATCCTTCGAGGAACAGCTTCACTTCGTCTCGCTTTCAACCAGATGTGACCCTGTTATCGGCAGCTTCAGTTGACACGAGGTTGAGAATCGTCACAACCTGTACTCCTAGTATGTGCAGAACATGAGCCGTTATCCTTCATACGTACAGATGCTCGTGTTATTTCTTCGGTGGCCAAACTATATATAAATGGAAAATAATTTACATCAGTAGGCATTGTTGCTTCATAAGAACGAGACCGGGTGAGTAGATGACAGTGGAAAGTGAGCCTCACTCCTTTTTTTCAAAAGAAGGTGTTTACCTTTCTTCATAAATGCCATTAAAATCTGTATACTGTGGGCTTGCGTGTAACTCCTTTATGCGAATCATTTTTATTTGTTACCATTTCTCTAAGTTACGGAGATGTGGTGTCATGTTACAAATATTAATTGTTGATAGACATTAGAATAATCTAATTAATGATGAAATTGCAATATTAGTCGACCAGTTCGCCTCTGGCGTGTTTTAATAGGTTGGGTTCCCCTCCTTCATTTCTCGGTATTTTACGTGGACTCCACAGCACCAGGCAGGGGTCCTCAGTTTTTTCCTCGTGGTTCATGACTTAAGCAGCTGACGTGGAGGAAACCACGCATGTAAAATTAACGATCGATGTGACGGATACTACGTCAAACTACTTAGAAACAGGACCCAACGTTTGTGTTGCGTACGATCCTAACTAACCCATTATATTTTGCATTTACTCAAAGAAATTGGTTTCAGGTTCGTCGTAAAAGCTATTAGTTAAAACGTAAGTACAGCAAAAGGAGAAAACTGGCATTACAGAAGTTTATTAAAACAGGGATGTTAAATATGCTTCGTTAACTTATAACAGATAAGCAAAGAATCTGTAGGGCCTATAACAATACAGTAAAATATCGTTAAATAGTATACACACACCTGCAACCAAGAATCATTTTCTGCTTTCGTAAAATGAGAAATTCTATGAACAATCCTTCTTGTACATGTGATTGACATCTATTGCCATTTATTGGCATCTATACAAAAATTCTTTCTTTCTCCTTGGCTCTACAGCCCATTGAGGGCCTTGGCCTACCAGGACGGCTGCCAGAATGTCATTTTACAAGGCATATTCTGGATTTAGGACTGCACGTGGTCAGCGTAGCGATTCTCTTTCAGCCTTAACGCCAGTTTTCATGACCGTGACGTGCACAAACATCCACGCCAGTTCCGGAGTTCGGACCGGGGACCTCTGTGAAGCTTAGAGACCGCAACACCACAGCAGGTCGCCACAAAATTAGTTTATTGAAATTTACGAACTTTGCGGTCCATTTTACTGTTGTTTTAAATGTATGTATAGGTAATTATTTGCATATAATTTTGAACTAATTATAATAAGTGTAGAGGGGGAAAAGATTGAAATGGCCCATATTAGTGTCTAATCCAGAGTGTAATTTAGATTAACAGTGACGCGCCAAATGCTGGTCAAATCATATGTTGACTTTAGAGATTAGTGTCGAATTAATTCATTTTTCTGACTAATATCAATAAATATCTGGGTAATTAAAATAAAAAAATAAAATTGAATTTAAAAATATTTACAGAAACGTTATCAACTTATGTACTACGGATGTTAAGATTTTTTAAAACATTTTTCAGTTGTTATAGAACATGGGACTCTATGTATGTGGTTCAATTATTTTTGTCATTAAAGTACTCAAATCAGTAGGTTGTTTTTGGCCTGCCGTAGAGCATTCGTGGGGTGACAGTAAATTTTTCTCTGTTTCTGTTTAGAAGAGAATGTGACATTAAATCAAACTTCAGAGAATCGTCATCTGGTAACATGAATGAAAAGCGTAACGCATAAATATTTATAGCTCTTTCGATAACAGATATTAACGGAAGGATGGAACAATCGTCGCATGTCAAAGCAATGATGGATCAAAACAATTTATAATTGTGACCTCAAAGAGGTCACAAATCTCCAACCAAGTATTTGAGTTAACGTTTCCATTCGGTAACATTAAAATAATTTACGTTAAAATGTTGTAGATAGGCTGGCATAGCTCATTATCTTGAAAAGAGACGCAACGATTGGTTGAAAAAACGAGTATTAGGTACATACAGATCTAATGTAATAAATACAATGGCCTCGTTACTAAGATACGGTCACCACAAAAATTATTAATAACTTTATTAGTTTTCCTTTCATAATCCGGAAAGAATTCACGCTTGATAAGCGAAGCAGTGTCAAGTTTGGAAAGAAACAAATTTGCTGAAAGGCAATATTTACGTCCAAGTAGTAATAAACCTTCAGCAGCAGACTTTGCTTCAAATCCAGGCAATTTTGGCAAACTGTATAAAAGAGACGACAAATTAAATATGTTGAAACCGTGCTGCGATATTATTAAGACTCTTACAGTTTATAAGAAATGTTTTCTTAGTTCTTCTCATAGAAAACATGCATAGTGCTGGTCTAGTTTGGCTATTAGAACTATTTCTATGATACCGGTTGTTCGCTCCAATAGTTTGCGCTGTAATGTCACTTTTCCTAATAAGTACTGCAAGCATTTCTGATAACTGTTAAAATAAATTCGTTTCGTGCTCTAAGCATTTACCGTCCATGTTATTCATTAACAGTAATTTATTCATCCATTACAGTGTTCATTGAAACTGATTAACGACTACACGCTCAATAAATATTTCGAAAAATAAAAAACCAAATGACAAACCAGAATCTGTCATTCTTGAAAATAGTTTTTGCTTTTAAAAATGTTATATTTTGACGATGTGTCTTGAAATAGTAAATTATTTTTAGTGCATTCCCTCTTCCGCGACTGTATGGGACTATTGTGTGAAATAACTACGTGCAGTGTGCAACGTGTGGTTGCTGAATAGTACGTCTAGTGGCTTTAATTAGCAACTACTTCACTGATAAACAGTTAATTGGGTAAGTCACATGAAGTTCATTTGCATAAACTTAATTGGTGTTCTAAACAGATGTTTCTGCAAGCAACATGTTAACCTTTCACAAGTGGGATTCAACGTACTGGACATTTACATCCAATGCGATTACACTCTGCCAACGTTACCAATTTTCTAGTTTCAATAGACTTCCGTAATTGTGTCCCAATAATTCTGTACATGTTACATTTCCATATTCAAGAGAGGAGTCCTAATTTCTCTGTCATGATAACGTTAAGGACGAATCAACGAGTATTCTGAAAATCTGCAGTAGGTATTTAACGAATTATTTAATTGTAGTTATTTCAATTGACTTTCTGATCGATGTTCAGATTATTTCTCAGCATTAAAATTGAAATATTTTAATATATAGATACGTCAATCTAGTTTACACCTCAACTGAACATATTCACTATTCTCACTACAATAAATACATAATGAAGGTCGCTGTTCTGTGATATAATCAACGCTGATTTTTACATTTTGTTCTCAAAAGTAACAATTCAAAATTTTAACATGTATTATCTCTGTCCTCGTCACCAGCATAGACTGGCTAAGTTGTTGGATTAAATTCTAATATGGACGAGATCTTACGCAAGGTCGAAGCGTATACTTGCTCGACCAATGACCTCAAGTTGTCACAACCTCTTTCCATCATTTGCCATATATCTGGCAGGATCTAGTTTAAAAATGCAAATTATAGTTTTTAAATGCACTGCAAAGGAGTTCTCCTTTAAAGGAGGACAATAACCTAACAGAAGAATTAGAAATTAATCATCAGCAGGCATCGGAATTTCTGTGTAGTATCCTCGAGTTTCAAAAAACGTCCGGGAAAAAATTCATTGCTCTCCAGGATGGCGTAATTATGAGACGTCCCGTATAAAACCTACATAATGTTTACTCTGGCACTCTCTAGTTGACATAAAGTTGGTGTGTAATTACAGTCTGGCTGAATTAGCCGTTCTGTCGGTGTGTGGACCGGTTTCTTTCGTCCACAGGAATGGCACTGGAGAAGATTCACCTGCGAACTCAGGTAAACCGTCACGACCACTTTCTCCCTGTCCCCAAATGTACTCCATATTAAGAGCTTATTAATGACGAACATCAGTACATTTCAGACTTGTAAATACTGAGATTCAATTTTCATCAGATGCCTACTGCATACTGGATATCATCATATTCATTTAATTTATTGTAAAATAATATACTATTAATCTATTTTAATTTTCGAGAATCACTAAAGACGCAGCAGATAATCTTGAAAAGTTTGGATATCATTCGAAGACTCAGTCTCGAAAACAAGAATTAATAAAAAAATCTCATCACTTCGGTGAGACTTTTGTTTCCTGTTATTCTCCAATTCAATCTCTTCTGCATCAATTTTCGTATTGCCACGGACTTTATACATTTCTCAGCCTTGATTTTATTTTATTTATGCCCTGTTATCGCTATCTTCCTCTACTGATCCTACTCTCTTCTATACCATTTTAGTGTTCACTAAAATGTCTCGTCTACTTTCCAGGACGCTTCAAAGACTAATTTTTTCTAATACTCTTTTAATTCCTATTTCCAACATTATTCTTGCAGCAGAAAAAATTTACAAAAGTTCATTTCTTCTCTTTTTTGGAATTTCCAGTTTTCCGGATTCGTTTTCACAAACTATTGTACACAATTAACGCAGATTTAGAATCATCTTTTCAAACCCTCGGAGAGATTGTAAACTAATAATTTCTTATTGAGGAATATCTTAATATCTTGTATTATACATCATAAATCATTGTTATGTCGTATAGTCAAAATTATATACTTAATTTTCTCCATAATAGGAGACTGAAGTTCATCTGAATAATAAACTGTCACAATGCAAAGTACCGCACGCTTTCATCAGATAAAAACGTGATAAAAAGGTTCAAGAATCTGAACGAAGGATGCCAAAACATATTGCGAATATTCATAGCCGTAATACATAGTTTGAAGGAAGATGCAAGGTGGTCCCTTGGCAGACATCGCGGACATGTGCAGAACACTGTAATTTCATCGTCACATCACGGTCGCGTTTGGCCAGACGCCTAATTGCCTCATCATGCAACCTGTGAATCTATTATGGATGGGGAGAACGGAAACCATCAGTGGGACGAAAATCAAAACAGTATAGAACAAAGAATATGAAGTATAAAAATATTTATCAAAACCTTAATAATGCTTCAAATACTGTACGGTAATAAAATTTGATCTTTATAATATTATCCAGCTTATTTTCCCTATTCAATGGGGGAAAAAATGCCATGCTGTTCAAACATAGCATCTCATAGACTTGATCTCCTATCATTATTATTTATTATCACAAAACATATTCTCTAAATTGGGCCCTACGTTCCACACTTTGACAATATTGACCAAAGGGCGCTCGAGTGTATTGAATTATCATAAATGAAATATTCGTTGAAACGAAAACTAACCAACATTTTCGCTATTTGTAAATTTAAAAAATTCATGAGCACAACATAATATATGCATCATTCTTGCTTCCATTAATCTGTTGTAACTATATTAAAATGGAAACAGTGTAGAATATACAAATAACTGATATTAAAACTGATTATAAACTTTAATATTATCACGTAAGTTAAACAACTATGCGTATTATTTTAATGATTGTGTATTGCAGAAATTGTTTTTTGTTTGATAAAACCCAAATATTCGGGAAACTTATGTGAATCGTTTATATATAGTTCACATTCCGCGCGCAAAAAAATAATGCTGACTGCGGTGCATCTGAAATCGTGTTTGGCAATTAGTGTCTGTAATTGACTGTTATCGCTTGGTTCCGCTGCTATAGAAAACCACGGGAACAAAACTTTACCCGTTAGGAGTAACTCCAGAATATGTAGTAAAAATGGGAAGTACTTAACATTAGATTTCATTTTCTGTCAGGATCCTCTGTTTCATAGGCTATAGATTTTTTAGGATATTGTTAAAAAATAATGAAATGAGCCAATTTTGATAAATTTGAATTATACTTCCTCTAAGATGTGTTTATTTAAATTATTGCGGTGAAATGTATCTGATGACATTATTTGGAAAAGTAATTTGGTTAGAATAAAAATAATGAAGTTATGGGTTCACTGTCCCGTTCTAAGCTGATGAAGATATTATGTCCAGCTTTTGAACATAGCGTGATTGGCAATTTCCTGGGCTTGCGTTGACAATGTTGTCAATCCGAAACGCACAGCACGTAAGCAATTTATTAAGTCGCCTCTAATTTGATTGATGTTGTGTCGTTTACCGATCACTTTGTTCGAACCTCATAATGAAAGATTCTGGATGTTCCTTTTTTTCCTTGCCGTCGCCGTTCAATTTAAACGAGTTGCTCATCCATAGACATGCCACGCACTAATTACGAGCGACAGGTCTTTGACTGACGGAAAATATACAGCTCAATTTCTTGTGGGAAATTCCTAGACTAATACGGAATCCGGTCCTTTAAAGTCTTGGGTCAGAAACGACAGTATTAAAGAATGCGAAATAAAAAGACAATATTTAAAGCCGTTGAACAGTTACAACGGGGATTTACTCTCTGAGATCGGCGTAATTCTACACGATGAACGCGTCCTTCATGCTACTTTGCTTCAAGTTAATGTAAGTATGCTTTTATACTCATTAAGTAACATTTAAAGAGCCAAATTATTAAATACGCCTTATTTACAATACATTTAATTTCTGTTAGCCCTCAAATAAATAATAATGGTGCAATAAGTCGTTGTAACGAAATATGTTGCAAATACACTAATAAAACTTTAAATTAAAACACATTAATATATGGAACATTAATAGATCTACAGAAACTTTGCACGCAGTCTCAGTACTACAATTTATACAGGTAACACAAAAAGCAGAAATAGGAAAAGAAGAAAGAACAAATTAATTCAATTCGGATGACAATCTTCGATATTTGCTTATTACAGAATACAGATTTGTCGTCGGAAATGTCAAAAATAGAAAAGAAGAGAGAGGATTTCTGTCTTACTTATACACTGTAAATGGTTTTCCCGATTCTAAGAAACAATTATTTCGTAATTCATTGAATTCAGTTTTTAAGAAATGAACGAAGAATCTGTTTTTTTGTTTTTCAAAACGGTTTTCTGACGTTCGCAGGTATATAACTACACAGATTTGTTATTTTATTTTGAACAATGTGACATTCAATTAAAGACAAGCTGGCATACTGCCTTGAAATCGTCCGTAGGGCAATTGCAAAGTCTGCAACGGATTTGATTCAAGTAAATTACTGCGCACTGTGAAACCTCCATTATACATCAATGGCTTATAATGTGGAAAAAAGCTAAGAAATACTCTACGTTAGAACATCACCCGTCATTTTTTTAATTATCACTTAATTTTCTTAAGATCTCCACCCACAACCGTACACTTTAGGTATTCGATGTAATTCCTTCCTTTCAAGATTTTCAAATTTTACGTATTTGTTGTTGAAGTCAATGTCTCTCATTTTCTCTTAATGCAGGATTTCATTAAATGATTTCTAATTTTGAATTTAAAAGATTTAGACCTCGTTGGTAGGTATTTCTTTAACAGAATAATTAGCAGAGGGGATTAGTGAGTATTGTTGTTTATCATTTTAGGTGCAGAAAGTTTATTTTTCGGGGAAACACTTTCTAACTATCTTTTGTTCTTCAACAGGAAAACGCTAGAGCAAATTTATGGAAAAAAACTTGTTTGCAAATTATTTTTAGAATATATCTGTTCGTTTCGATACGTCACGCGAATCTCTTAATACTGTAAGTGATGTTTCTTCTTATCCTCTATATATTATTTCGAGACTTTCTTTTGATGGAAGTCATTTAAAGATTTGGAATAATAGCTTCAGTGTCATTAATTATTTTAAGCATTTGTTTCCGTAAAACATCTTGGAAGTGAGAGACGATATGTCGACTGAGCACAAAGCAGGAAGTCGGTCTTCGCTTAAGCCGTGAGCTTAAGTACATTAACCGGAGAACATCTCTCTTCTTTGCGCAATAAATTTCTTGACCGGGCAATTAACACTTGGGGCTATTTTCTGAAACTTCACAGCCGACGCTATATTTTCTTGGCTTGTAGCAAAGAAGCAAAATAACCGAGTAATCGAATACTTGACTCCACAGCAAGTTTTATTCCCCTCAGACTCAGAATATTTTAAACTGGACTCACCTACGAGTCATTAACGGCCTATGATCTTTTCTTCTGTAGAAACTTTGAACCTACGAAACCACGTGCTGGAAGAAGTTCGCGTCAGAATCCCTGGGTTTCGGGCTATGTGTAACAAACATTCTTTCCAGAGAGCGAGGGCTCCATGAAGCTGTTTTATTTGTTAGGAACCGCCAACAGTCACAGCTATAAATCTCGGCAAGGTGGGGAGTTCTTATGCGGAGGAGGAAACCAAGCATATTCATCGCCTCAACATGTGCACATGAGTGGCTTGTTTCAAAAACAGGATATTTCACAATACGCTGGTATTAAAGTCTAAACATTGTGTTTTCTGCTTCACAAAGCGAGAAACTTTAGGGGTACCTCATGATTTAATACATCTTAGCAATACGATTCTCAATCTGAAATTATTCCTTTAGGAATAGAAAATACTACCATTTAGGTTCGAAGTATCCCTGAACCACTGCCGCGGTCTATAAAAGATGACATATCCAATGTGTTAACTCATCGATGACCCAATAAGTTACGAGTGTTCCATGAAATGTTCCTGCAAACCTGAAATCTCAAACATTTTTAGGACACGTTTTTATATATTTATATAGACTGTTTTGAAGTTATCAACTTGACTTCAGTTTCTCGTTCAGTCAAATTTCCCAAATTTGGAAGCCACGTAAAAGCTGTTCTACTGAAATGTAAATTTTACCACCATTCATTCATTCTTAATTCTCATTACATTCTTTATTTTTAGGAATAACTTGGTCTTTTCGAATGAAACTATTGCCGAATAATATTCGGCGGGAACTTCCTCTGACAAGTGGCGGTAATGGCATCAATAACGGACCAATGATATAGAAGACGTAAGTTTTCAGGTGGTCTTTGTAGCTTTAGAAAAGAATAATTAAACATGCAGAAGATGCCTGTGAATGGAAACGGAAATGAGGTAAAACGAGAATTAATATCAGGAGTTGGTGTTATAAATGAAAGAAACGATAACTATTGACCGATCTTTCAAACAGTAGGAATCAGCGATCTTCATAAGATCGAATGCACAGAACCAGTTTTCTTGCATGACTTTGGATTTTATTTTGTCTTATAATACGCAGATTGTGTTTCTGGTCATTTTTGACTATTCGATTTATCACACATAATTTTATATGCAATCAATATGGTAAAAGATTTTAAAACATTTTATAGGTTTCTTGGATTCCGTTTCTAAGGTAACACTCAGAATTTATTTTGATTTTAATGTCAGTTTATCGCGAAAAAGTTATAGATTTTTTTTTCCACGGCTAATGCATCAAAGATAATCTCCATCTGGTGGGACGTGGCTTATAGCGAATTTCGAGCCACTCATACGAGGCACTTGATTTTTCAACATCAGTTTCTCCCAGAAATATTTCTAAGTTCCTACTTAATTTTTGGAGTATTATTTACCTTACATGGATGAAAGGGCTAGCAAATAACCATCTGCTGTAATACATTTGGAAAATGGTGATTAATATCATTCTCCTTGGCGAACCTGAACTCTATGGAAAATTACACAAACAAAAGTATCCATTGCCTCGACATCATGAACCTTGTAAAATAAATATGGTACGACGCTACATCTGGGAGGGATTGATGATTGCTTGTTCAGCTATAAGTCAACACATTAACTACAGTCAAGGGAAGACGGTGACAAGATATTTACCCAATCACCGAAATTCCTGGATCGTGTTGGCACCAAGAACGCCGGAAACTACGTTTTCTCATCAAAACCACTTTACAAACATATTAATTACAGCGAATTTTTGAAAACAGACCTGGCTTTGTGCAGCTCTGTTTCGTTGCTTATCGAGAACCGAATTAGCAGGGACTTTATTTTTGTCTCGGCCATTAAGCAGCCGTCTGAATGAACCCATTGAGGACGCTGTTTCCTCTGCTTCGTAACGCTAATTAACATCCGATAGTGATGTGACTTAGCACTCTGTCAGCGAGTGGTAATTCCATTAATCGTACCGAACCATTTTAATGCACTACTGGCGCACTTCAGGCAAACTAACAATAGGATGCGAAGGAGAAGCGCATTTGCCATATCTTACTTACTCAACGTAGCTAATGCACGTCTTTCGGCACGAACCACTTTCGGCTTCATTAGATTCAAATTACTAAAGTCGCGTTCCTAATATGTGTAGTTACAACACATCTCGTATTGAATCTTATTAGCAACACAGACTCACTCTGCAAATACTTATGTTATTAGAATTTCTGATATGGATTTTTTAAATGTCGTAAATCATTAAAATTAACTACATTTAAACACACGCCAAAAAATTGACTTCAATTAAATTTACACAGCAAGAAAACTAATATAAAATAATAAACATCTACAGCTAAAATAAAGGTAAAAGGATAAATTACTAATCAGCACATTACTGCAAGTCAACGTTCGAATGTTCTACATACAAGAAAATAAACTGCATCACTGGGAAATATCACTAAATACAAGGGAAAAAATAAGCTTATATTGACATTTCATTTATTTGACTTTTGTAGGCAATCTAAAACTTATCTTGCCATATTTCTAAAGTCAATTTTTTGCTTGAAATTCACGATTCCCATAATAAATTTAATATTTTTATATATAAATATATAATTATGTCTGGGTTATCTCCAACCGAAGGCGTGCGGAGAACTAAATGGTTTTCGAATAATTTTTAAATAAATATTTAATAATAAAATAGTAGAAATTTGACTATAGTGGTTTATATGCAATCCTGAAATTAAAAAAAAAATTAATTATATTAACTTCTTAGAGAATTACACGTATTAGAAACATAGTTTAAAAGGTCAAAATAATTCAAAATTTCTAATTTAACTCATATTTAACATAATCATCATAATATAAAATATTTTTGATTTTGGAACGAATACATATAAGAAATAGTATTATTGATAAATGTGATGTCTAGTATGTTGGGGAAAAAATATGGTATATCATACCAGGCGTTATAAAATATCTGTTGTCAAGAAATCATAATATGTTAAATATTGTGTGAAGGCGGAAGAAATTTAGTGATCGACCTATTTAAGTGTATTAAAGCATTAGAAAGTTTAATGAATATCGGTAGATATTGAAATGAAGGCAACGGTACTCAAGTACACTTTAGGAAAACACGAACGAAATGGTTGAGTTAACTTACAAAACGAATAATATGTCTGAAAAAGAAATTGTGACATAACGTGAGTCCCATAACATTCTTCTTCTCATATGGTCTTTTAATTTTCAGAAACGTAATAATACGCAGAGTCTCGTATAGTGTAGAATAAAAATATATTTAGAAACATTAAAAAGCACGTTTATTATACAGCGCTTAGGATAAACTAAGAGCAACCAATGAAATAATGGACGTTAAAAGCAGCCCATAATTCACTCTTACAGTGAAAGTGGTACTTCCAGAAGATAAACATAGCTCGAATTCTTCCTGCCCGCCGATTACAGAAAACTGATACTTGTCCGTGGAATGGACCAGTGAAGACTTTATATTCCAAATATTCGTCTACTTCCTATCGCGAAGTATTAGATATGTCAGTAGCCAGCGATTGAGTCGAAGGAATCGCTTTAGGAATGTGAAGGAATGTATCATAACGTTATGAGACCATTTTTGAGATAATATATATGCAAAACTGTGCTGAGAACCATCCTAGATTATGGAGATCTTATTTTCTGATTCTAGAAGGCGAGGAGGGAAACAAATATCTTTACGAAGAATCTACAGTAGATATTGGTCGTGAATCTATTGTAGATGCAGACATAACCATAATCGTTTGTATTGAGTACCGCACCATATCTGATGTATTCGTCCTGACATGCGAGTAGTTGAAATCACTGCTCATGGTAATGTCGTCGTGTTGAAATGTCCGTGTGAACGGTTCATCTCGTCTGTTACGATTTTGAAACACAGATGTATTTACTGTGATTGCATTTCATATTTGGTTGTCTCACGGTATACAAATCCAGAAAGGGAGTTCACTGAAACACCCAGAAAAACGAGCAAGTCTCCAATAAGCCATGTTTCGTATTAAATTATGTTGTTACGTTAAGTTTAAAGGCCAAAAAGTAATGGAGATCATCCTTTTAAAAATTATAATACGTCATGTTCCGCAGCCAATGGTACGGCCATTACGAGTTATTAATTAAACAGAACAAGTGATCACATCCTCTGTGAATGTCAAACGTTACATTACTCGTGCAAGTTGATGAATCTGAAAACAGCAGCAAATGTAGATCGATCTATCTCACATATGAAAACACAATCAATTCTCTAAATATTTAAATGCCTTGCCTTAGGCCTGCTAATAAATATACCGAACAGGCTATATATACTAAGAATCCCGAAAGAAACGATCACTCGAGACAGAAAATGAGTAATAGATGTGTATCAGTTGTGTTTTTTCAGTGATCTGGTTCCTGTGCCAGATCATGTTGGTACCACATGTTATTAATGAACGCCACAGCGTCTCTTCTCGGCGGAAGAGGGAGGAACTAAATAACTCATTCGAAGCGTTACGTAGAATGCTCTAATGCCCACAACAGATTCAATTCTTTTTTCTACCGTTTGCGTCAGGGAAATATCAGAGCGGCTTTTCCATGAAGCACTGATGTTGTCTCTGACATACAGGTTTTTGGTCACTAACTGATTCTTTCATTTCTATAATAGCTACGGTTTCGAGAATGGTTAGTTTTATTCCTTTGTAATATTTACAGTTTTTCTAACTATATTCTGAAGTTAAGTCGTCCATCAAATTCCAATATATTTTTTAAGCTTAAAATGTTGTAGATAAATAATTACATTAAATTGTTTAAAAAGTGCTATAAAATATTTTTGACCCTGTGTTAACGTTACACTTGAGTCCATTCCTTTTACAGAGCTTCTGGTGTACTTTCGTACCAAAGCCTACATTAAGAACTACTCTGTTGTAATGAATTACTTGTGTGTTTTGTTTATGTTGTGAAATATGGCACAGCATTAGTTGATAAGGTCCAACACCATTTGCGTCCTTTATTTGTTAGCGAGCATGCAGGAGACGGAACATCTCTCCTAATGCTGAAATCAAGAAACACTTCTAATAGACTGACAATTTATCGTCTGTTAACCTCCAACGAGACGGGTTGTCTTCATGACGGATTGCATACATGCTTGCAAGTTGTACCATACGTGTGGTCATTTAATAAATTTCAATGTTCCTCCATTTAAGCCAACCGACGACCCTTAATTCATCCAACCTAGTAAGGAAAGAGCACGTGATAAGAGAATCTTAGAATGGCGAGGATCAAAGTTCTATTTCTGACATGATCATCTTTAAATTTTATTACTTTAAACGGTCATTTCATCAATTAAAATTCCTAAGATTTTCTTCTTAACCTCAGTAACGTCACTGAAAATAATTAGAATACCGTCAAATTTATGTGATTTGTAAAATTATGAAGAAGGTAAAACACAACTCTATATTATTCTGAGTATGTAATGACCGTCACAACTTACTGTCTGATGGTTTTTATTCAGATGTAATTTTTATGGAATCATTATGTAATTTCGAACTCGGATATAATTTGAAAAATCATTTTTTTGTGTAAATTATAAGGCATCTAGTATTTTCATAAAATTGAAATAATCTACTTTTAATGGCATAACTTATTTGAATACCATGACTTTCCTTCGGACCTTTTTTACTGTATTGATTTCTGGTAATTAGAAATTTTGTTGTAGATTCGCACTTACTCCTGTTTTTGCTGATTTATGTTTGACCGAAGGAAGTGTGGAGTGTACTGATTAGAAGAACTGCTGAACTGAACTGCAACCAACTCACACACGTCATTAAATCAATCAAAACATGTCTGCAAGTTACTGATAAAAATTCAAATTTTATCGCGCACGTAATTTTGTTCCATGTTTTGTTTTTATTTTAGTGTATGCAAGGATAATAAATGTTTCAATCTGAACTCTGTATGGTTCTTCTGCCGGGTAATAGCTCAATCCAAATGTAACAGATTCGGTTGCAGGCGAGGAATGATTCAATTAATTAGCTTCGTTTTACCGTTTCTATTTTCCCCTATTTTCTTTTTCCAGATGATATGCTGCTTGAGCTTTGGACGGCATCTTGAGGTTTCAAGATGGATATATATATGTATTTTATCAATCTTTGGAGGACTGGATATCCTCAATTGTAAAATTATTTCCAAGATTTCTCGAAATTGTAATAATATTGGAAAAATAAATTGTTGTGTGAACCATTGCAATTTTAAATGTAATTTCGATTTCATTATCCTCCCCGACCCAATGGCCACTTGCACGATGAAAATACGTACAACTATAGGAACCAATTTGGTTTTGAAGGTAAAATGACTAATCTAGAATTTTACGGAGCATAATCTTATAGAGTAATTAAATAAAGAAAGCAGGCATTGGACGAAGGAAACGTTGAAACGAGAATTAAAGACGAAAACAAATACCAAATGAGCGTAATACCTGTACTTAAGCTGCTGCGGGACACAGGCGAAGGGGGAGGTTTTTGTATCAGTTCTAAAGTATCAGCTTTCGTCGCAAGCCAGTGGCTTTTCATACATGCAACAATTACTTTCGAAGTAGATAATTAAAGCAATAATTAATGTGACAAATGCCGAGTAGATAATTTTAGAAAAGTGACGAATTTATCATCTACATTTAAAAAAGTTTTAACAGAGCAGTTGATAGGAAATAATTAAATTTAGTTTAAACAAAATGAAATGAAGTTACAATTAATCACCATGTTAGGCATCAAAACCAAAATGTTGTAGGAGAACCAAGCCCCGTAGACAACGGCTGTAGGGTGAACGACGACGACACCCAGTGTGAAACGTCGCATAAGTTTTTAAACCTTTCTGTAATCAATCGGATGTCTTTCAGCCGATTGTCGGGTAAATGTGAAACGAGCCTGAGCTAACAGTCCCACATCGCGCGTTCAATTGCCCATTACGTCCGCTCGTAATAATGATTGCGTCACCACCGGTTTTTAATTACGTTAATATCGCGCTCGCAGGCCCGTGAATATTAATCGGAGTGTATATGGCTCTGGGGTCCAGAGCTCTGATTTTGTAGCAGCCACTTAGCACGGCTATAAGGCCACCTCTCTGACATTGAGGGCTTCTTTATCAAGTTACAACTGTCAATACATGCATCGTGAATCTGTGTTGGAAGCAAATAAACTGATGGTTACAAATGTTAACGAAATGCATACCTTTTACGTTAAAAAAAACATTTGTATTTCTAAGAAAAACCGAAGGATGTATATTCAATTTATGTTGTTTTAAAGTCATTCGGTAAGTAATCCAGTATATTTCAGAGATATTAAACAGCTTGTATCGTAGGTTAATATAAACTCTTAAACTGTTCAATTATTTGTTTACAGTTCGACATGTGTACAGGAGAGAATTTTTAAGTTTCCTCTGTTCTCAAATGGAACCAATCCACAGAACTCTGATGCCACGTCGATATACGGAAACGATATGGAAATATGCGATATTGCGTTCGTTGGGAAATAAAAAGAAACTTTAATCTTAAAAATGTTTACATAATAACGTGTTTTCTCTCAGTGAATGGACGCTACATTAAAAATGGTTCTGCAAGCCCTGAATGCAGTACGTAGAGATCCGCCTTCCTGGAATCGTCGCCATTTGCTCTTACAATACAGCTAATCTGTTGACCATATTAAGAGACTAAGGTAGATTGAAGAACAACAACGTTGGCGATTGTACCAAGCCGCAACTAATCAAGAAAAACTCGACCGTGTCCGATGAAACGACAATTTCGGGAAATTCTATAGTCGACAATCGGCTATTCTTGGAAAGAGACATTTGTTTCATTTCGTCTTTCGCGTCAAATTAGAACTTCTACGTCGCCACAAAAAAAAGAACACGTTATCGTGTTTCTATTTTCTCACTTGTTGCCTGGCTGGATATTTTAAAACTCTAAAACGTTTCCAAGCAAATACTGACACATCTAAAAAAACTAACATCCAATATTTCTTAAATGAGTCACCATCATATTACTAACATAACATCACATAAGAGGTGCAGTTCCTCTTTTATGTTGTGTCATTTCTCACGTTAAGAGGAAGTCAGAAATAATTATGAATTAATATGAGGAACTGTATTAAATATTACGTAATCGAAGGAATTATTTCAGGAATTAAAGTTTATAAGAGGATCAATCGCCAAAGCAAAAAGAGGCCTTTGTTAAAAATATGACAAGACGCATTGTCCTTTACGGGGAGAATCCGTTCATACCTTACCGTACCTGACATGGTTATCACTACAACTCAAAATATCAAATTGTGTATCCAAAAAGTCAAAATAAAACTCACTGTATAGAATAAAATTCAGCGATTCGTAGTGCATTGAATATCTACTTTTATAATAAATAATAAATCTGGACATGAGGATTTAATTAAATACCTTACGAATATAATAAGCGAGAGCACTTTTAGTACGTTCATGGCTGTGAAGCACACAAAATTTATTTTTTAGCAAATGTAATGTGACTGAAAACTGTAAATTGTCTGCGTAGAATCTGCGATTACGTCTTCACGTACTTGGTGATAACGATTGCGTTTATTCAAACCCCAATAAACGGTTTTCTTCATCATCTCTATAAGGATTTCCTTTAGAACTTATTTGTGTTTCATGAAATAATTAATTTTGTTGATCTGTAAAACAATTGTATATATATATATATATTTCAGGAATTAAATATATATATATATATATCTGTGTATGTGTGTGTAAAAGTAGAAAACAGGACACGTATCATTATCTCAATAGTACACTGGTATAAAATTGTAATTTTACTTACAAAGGGCCGATGAAAATTTTCCCTTCTTGTGATACTGATAATAAAATGATAAAAATTATGACAGTGCTTAAATATAATGAATTTCCGGACTGTCTTTAGAAAATTAGTAAATTTCAGATAATTATTAAGAATTATTCCATTCTTTAGCTGATTTGTAATTGTATTTTATTTCCAAATATTTTTTATAGTAGTACATGATTAATTCAACATTCCGTGTATATAGTAACAGAAAATTTGACTTCTTATTACACGTGATGATTTTTACTCACGCCTATCATGATCCTGTTCTGTTAATTTTGATTTGATGAAATCCTAATAGTCGTTTGTTGCACAAACCTACTGCCTGTAACTCCTCTGGAAGTTTTCCAAGTGTGAAATCAAAACAGACAGACAAGAACATGGGTTCGTGAACTCTGCTTGGAGATTATTTCAGTATTGATGTAACATGTGACAACGCTCCGCTGCAGTTGCACTTAAATTTCAAGGATTTAGCCACATGAAAGCATTCCACACTTTGGGACATAAGTTTCGGGGAGAAACACTTTTCGTTAACTCTGCTTAGAACTTGAAAGCATTCTAGATACTTGGGACTGCGAAACGTGTCTGGTTATGCCACAAATATTTTCCGTCCAACGCTTAACGATAATCTAAATATTTCAAAACCTCTTTTATCTTCTTAGGGTGTTATTAGTATAATCAAAGCGCAATGTTAATAAGCCATTACAGATTAATTATCTTGAAACAAAATTAATATTATTGTTATTATATTGAAGTGTGATATGCTTGTAGCCTGAAAATTAATCCTTATATATTATTTCCGATCCTGCCTTTCAGCCAATCTATTATATTTTAAATCCACTGAATTTATTTAGTGGTTGTGTTTCACTTGTAGCCTATATATTTTCAGCAAATATTTGAATGTAATTCTTCTCAATTTCATCCTTCATTACAACCTATTCTACTGTCAATATTACGTTTGAGAACATTTTGTAATGTTTTTCATTAAAATGATACAAAATCTTATACTGCAGATTTGTAATGTACCTGCAGCTGAAGGGAGTCGTTCCTCTCTTCCAATATGAAAGTAGCCTACATTATCAGAGCTTTATATGAAAGTTTTTATTACTTAACTTCGCCATCAGGCGAGTCAGTGTAGCTGCGGAACGTAATTATATTTCGATAAAAATTTTAGGAAAAGTTTTCTTTTTGCTTCTCGGTGGTGTAATTCGCAGTTCGCCGAGAAAGATGTCAATTTTTAGTTCAGAAGCGCCAAACTTTCAGATAGATTCAGCTTTAATGGAACGCTACGGATTATGAGGCTGGTGCGGAATTTTATATAAAACTTATTTTTAATTAATTTTTAAATTTTACGACGCGTATTACACTTCTTAATTTAAACAACTTACTAGATGCACTGATTTGATTTACGAAAAAACCTTATAGTAACATAATCCCCTGAAGTTCTCTATGTTGCTAAATGTTTCCAATTAAGTTAAAAATTTAATCAGGACACAAAACCCGTCTTTACGTAACGTGTGACATTTGGAAGACGGGATTTCTTTTTCAACGACATATTTATGACTGTCACACGGACACTATAATTCATCACCTTTTTCAGAAGTTATCTGCGAACAGCAAAATAGCATTAATATGCATATATTACTAATAAGTTTTTTGTCATAATTTATAATCAATACAATTTTGCTCTGCCTTCATTTAACTAACTTTGTTGATATTCTTCCAAAGAGTTTGGTAGCGAATAAATGTATATTGAATATATTATTCAATTAAGAGATACGTTAAGCGTTCAATTAATATATATATATATATAACTACTTAATCAAGCAGTTGAGTAATTACGATCGATCCTATATAATCCACATTTTTTAAAAAATCTTTCTAATTTTCTTTTCTTCTGTCAGTACTTCCCTTTTCACTACCTCACTATGTAAACGTGTCAGGACATTTTTCTAAATCAAAATAACGCAGGCTAGTTTTTGAAAATTCGACGTTTTAATTCGTTAATGGATCATCATAAAATTAGTTTTATTTTCATTTTTAATATAAATTTTAAAAAATTAAAATTTTTTTGTAAGAGTTATCAAGTATAGTGATAATTGCTAGACTATTGAGGTGAAGACAGAATAAGAACATAAAACTTCACAAGCGTGAACATCAATCAAGTTAATTTTATTTTCCTAATGATTCTTGACATCATACGGCGTATAATAATTAATTTGAAATGTGGTTCCATTAAATATAATGAACTGATATTATAGGCTTCCTTGATATCTACGCTCAAATAATTCTTAGGGTATCTTTAATTAGAGTTCTTTACGTCAATTATGTGTAATTACACACTCAAATGACAGCCGCGAAAGACAAATGCATTTTTTTGTTCGGTTTACAGCATACGTTTATTTTCAAGATGTAAGCTGACCACTTGTTGACTTAATTGATGAATCAAAATATTATCTCAACTGTGTATGGATACTTGTTAAAGCATATGATGGTGCAAATTCTCGAGAGTTGTTTGTACTGACACACATGGATTATGAGATGCTAAAACAATATTTCTGTGGCACACTTTTGCTGTAGAAGACTCGCAGGTCTGGTACGGTAAGAGATTCAGTTCACCGCTCGATGTTTTCTTCTGTAAAAAATTATATACAACCGACGACTAATTAAAATATTAAGTGGATGATAGGATATAATATACATAAATTGTACATTATACTGGAAAAACGTAATGTTACTTTACAGTTATTCTTGATTCTGTAATCGTAGATGAAAATGCTAACAGATTACCAGACATACTAGTTCCAACGTCAAGAATTCCTACAGAAGGATAATTTCATAACCCTAACTACTTACTTTTTGCGTGATTATTAATTGTTGAATGTAACACCAATGCTCTGAAAAAATTACGATACACGAATGTGTTATAAGACAAGACCGAATATATTTATCATTAACTGATTTATTAATTTAAAAACAGACGTAAAATAAAAACTTTCGAATATATTGTGGTTTCGTATATTTGCGGATTATAAATCAGTTTCAGAGAAATACCTATGGGACCATATAAGGGGATCCTGTGCAAAATTCCGACACACATTTGCCAGATGCACGTTTTCCTGTCAAAAATATCCCGGTTGAGGTTTACGGTTACTGTTGTCGTGAGAATGCTGGAAAGGTATATTAACAAAATAAAACGTAGTAACCGTCAATTGGCATTGAAGATTCCGAATACAATGACTGTAATGTTACTGCAGCGTTGCCATAAAATTTCAACGATCTTAGTATCTTCTTTGTGGTCTTTCGGAGGGTTGGTAGTAGTGGCTCATAATCGAGCGGGCATTCAGGTTAGCGATGACTCCATAAAGCAATCTAACGGGCATTTTAATTCGGCCAGCCTGTACGTGAAGGTCGCCATTAACGTCGTGCGTACCTGCTTTACTGGCACCATCATGGCATTCATAAACAATAACCTAATATGCAACCAAGATGGCGAAGAGACTTAAGTTAATGTTGTGGCTGGCTTCACGAGCGCCGCGGCGCCACCATCGTCAGCAATACAGCTGCCGGCCGTCCGTCACTCACAAATATCATTTATTATTAAACTTGGGATCTATGCGACGTTGTTTTGGATATTTAATCGAAATCGTTCCAACTTAGGTATTGAGTGTTTCGTGAAGTGGGCGAATTCATCTGTGAAAATTCATTTTTTATTAGAACCATTTCCATATATATAACTGTTATTTCTCTTTAGGCTTAATCTACAATAGCCTGCATCTTCCATTAAATTATTTTATTCTATTGCAGAGGACTTCAGCGTGAATTGACATCACAGGAAGAAAAAATAGTGGCTGGTAGTCGTACAGTGAAATTAAATGTAGCAGTATGACAAAAAAAAATTTTGTTTTGAAATCGAAATGGATATACTAACAATTGTGAATATAGGCTCATTGCAGCTGACAGTTATAAAAGATGTAAATGTTTATCAAATAAAATAATATAAACAATTATAAAATGTATTTATTTTAATATTGAATTAAAATAAATATTTGAACATCACTAATTTTTGTTCACCACCTGACATACTTTACAAAGTCTTAGGTCTTGTTAATATTCGTTGTTCATATCCTTTGTTGGCCCAAACAATCAAAGTATACGTAAGTGAAGCAAGTAATTTCCTTTTACACCTGTTGAACGTTTCCTTTGTGCTTTTCGAAGTCTGCCAAGAATTTGTTTTAATCGTGTTATATCGCAATGAAAACCTTCTCTCTATTTTTTATCATAATTACCCGAAATAGCGTTCGATTCCTGTTTCTCTTAATCCTAGAGATTCCGTTCGCTTATTCCGGGCATCAAAATTCACAGAATATTGTGAAAATTAGCTACTAATATGCGAGTAGAGTTTTGGAACATCAAGCTGTAAATTACCAATAATATGAAGAAAAGCTTCCTTTAATCCAAATTCACCTCCAATACGTTTTATTTATATTTTCACTTATCCCATAGTGAAAATTTCACCCTGACTTGTTCATGGACAGTGACATTCAACTGATTAAATTTGAAAGCCTAAAATTAAACTCAAGTCGAAAACGGCAACTGAACGTGAAAATCTCACATCATAATTATTATAGATTGTTATTATTTATTTTTAGATTTTGTGGATAAATTGTCTCTTTCCATCCTATTTGATAATATATACAAACAAGGATAAATTGAAACGAATCCGAAGCCAAACTTTTCTTCAAGTTCTTTCTGTTTTCTGAACATGATTTGTGATGATTTTCTGTTCTATCGTGATACATATCAAATAATTGATGCATTAAACTCAAACCAACTGCTACATTCGATTTAAATAGTAACTATCACGTGTTTTTTTTGTTTCAGGTAAGCTTATATGCATCCTGTTTATATCATAGAAAAACAAGAAAAAATTTCAAGGTAAAATATAATTTATTTTTTGAAAACAAGAAATTTAAGTCGATTGTTAATGTGAAAAATTAGTTAGCATTGTTTTCCGTTGACGATGCTGAAGTATTCATCATATTCATCTTTACTTAATGCTAAGATAATATGCATTGAACGAGAGAAATTATATTGTCTATCTTCTTATTGTAAATCAACGCATTTACGTAATTATAACCTTGAAATAAGTTCTGGAATGAAATTAACTACCGATGCCAGTGTAAACTTTTCCATTTTTGTAGTCGGAACTTCGTTTATAAACGTGAAATTATGCAACTTAAAATGTTTATAATACTACTCAAATAGTGCGTCAAACTATTTGCATATTGTCGCTCTCGTCTTATAAACTCTCCTCTTGCGCATTAATAAAAGGAACCATATTTCAGGAAAATGAAATTGTACTGTGACGTAAACTGGTTCACTTCTAAGCGGCGACTCGTTTTGTAAAAATATTTTGTCACATAAAGTATGAAAATAATTGCTTGAAGCCCCTAATTTTCGTGCAATCACGTCGCTCGAGGAACCTAGAAATTTGATCTAGACATCTTACTAAGACACATTAATATACTTCCAAAGCTAATAAACAATGCTAATGAATGATTACTAATAAAGGTTGAGCAAGGTTTACTTGCTAAACCTGCTAGTCTTTGCCGCATTTCATTAAATTTAAATACTATTAGCTCGCCCTCGCATAAGATTCCTATGTCATGAGACGTTTTTTTACGGTAGAGACACTTAAATGTTTTCGAGACAGCCTGGAAATATATAACGGAATTCTCGTATGAGACCATTACAGAATAGGAAACATTATATTTTAGTGATCAATTATTCCACAGTAATAAACAGAAATCTTGTAATTAGCCAAAGTGATGATTATGGGCGCAGTTCAACGGCAGTTCAACTGTTATGTTGCAAGTCGATATAAAAAAACATTCAGGACCCCGATAGCACAACTGCGTCTCTCAGGTCAGAATACCTTTATAGTCATCATCATTTTTTACAGCACAAAATTATATTATTAAAATATTCTAAGCGATTAATTTCTTAACATTTACTAATGAATCTATTTTAAATTGAAACCTTTACCTTAAACGACAAATTCAAAAAAATTTATAATACATAAATATTAAATATTTATTTTATTATATTCAAATGGTGTTAATGTCTTATAGAATCAAAGAATGGTCAACAGTAATAAAAACACACGGTACACTTTATTCATTGTAGAAAAAAGTAAATTTTCCATTATTTCTGTTCAGAACCGGAAATATTACCATGGTCCGGTATTTATAAACATAAAGTAGCGCACAATTTTTACATTTTACAAATCACAGGGTCAAACTTAAAATTTCAATTAAATGCGGCAAACCTTGCACAGAAAGAGTCTTGGAGTGAGGTTACGTTTCGTTTTTTCAATTCTCTTATATGACATTTTGTCATCTCAGTCAGCACAATATAACTATAACAAAATTGCGGTATCAATCTGTATTACGATTCAATTGAAACCATATTCTGTTCAATAACATATATTAACGAATAAATATTTATGACGAATTTATAACAATATTATTTATTCTCCGTCTGAATTACGAACACGCAAAATGTATCTTGTGCTAATGCAACATGCAGCATCCTGAGTGAACAAAGAACTTGAGGAGTGTTTTCTAGCAGTCATTTAAAGATACGGGCGCTACTCCTTCCCAAACAAGTAGGATTGTTAAGATGAAGGAGACAAAATGGCCGAGTATCATCAGGTCAGGGCCAAATATCGAGACACAATGGCCTCTTCAAGAATTCATTTGTTACTCTAGCACTAAGCTCTCGTTCATTTTATTGTATGAGTACTTCAAAACATTTTATAATGACGTTTAATTCATTTTCACAAATATTTCAGTAACTGTATTGTTAGCAAATATCGAAGAAGCATTCGAAATGTTTTTCATATCACATTCGGTTCTTTCATTTTCGTATTTCATAACAGGACTACGTCTCTTACATTCAAAAAACAGGGATGGCGTTAGAAATATATATAGAGGAGAAGTAAATGTGAATTAGCCTCGGAAATAACTGTTACATGAAGTTGAAAAACTCATTTTCCTTTTATTCGCAACCAAATATTTAAAAGTCACTTCTAACTTATTGAAATGTGTTTAACTGTACATGTCTTTTTGAACCAGTATTATAATGTGAATAATACATAAAACTCCTTCATCTATTAAATAAAGCAGAGTGTTTACTCCTTGTGTCATGGTAATATTAATTACATTTAGCATTAAACGTCGTCTAACATTTAATAAGTTTTATGGTGTTTCTGAATCTTGTAATCCAGGTAAAACAAACTCTTTATTATCAATATAAAAACAAATACGCTAACAAAAAAAATTGGCCACAATTCCCTTCAACTCTGCCCCTCAATTTCTCCGACCCCGAGGGACGTGCGCGTGAAACTCGTGGCCGAGTGAAATTGGAAGCAGGTTGCCCGAGGAATTGTTTTGGAGTAAGGACCTCGTCAGGACTCGAACCCAGACCAGCTACTTAATTTTTTTAAAATATTCGAAAACAATTACTTTTAGGAAGTTGTACTAACAATAAATGATAATAAAGAAATTATGATAATGAGTATTATTTAATTTTAGTTACCCCGTCCTTCAAAATTATAAATTAATTCATCCCAAATTGAGAAATTATAATTGATAAAAGGTATTGTTATAAACCACACATTTTTAACGCATCCGGTTTTCTGGTACCTGGTTTTGTAAATAGAAGCATAGTGATCATAGTATATGGTCAGGCAATCGTCATTCTCGTAATGTCAAATATTTTTGTTCCACACTTCCCGAACTCTTAACTTTAACTCGCTCATTGTGTTGTCTGCAGTAGGCGTTGATACAGAATCTTACAAGGCACATAAACTATACTCGTAACCTACACAAATAAATCTCAAGGCCCGTCTCCACGCAAACCGCAAGGAATCGAAAAGTAATTCGGAAGTGGCTGTTATGTCAAGTTACACCATGCGAAATTGTGTTCACGACGCACTTAACCTGAAATTGTAAACATTAAGATATCCGAAACGAAGAACGGAAATGTTGAATTGTTTCCATTTAAGGAAATAAAAATTATTTCTCTAATTGACGTAACGTAGTAATAAATTACAGTGTCTTAAAGTTCAATATTCCGCAATTCAATTAATACTTTAATTATTCCATTGCCATACTTAAATGTTATTTATCATGTTTCCATGAGTATAAAGTTATGAAAAACCATTCCGTCTGATATAACAAAAATACGAACGTCCTGGCATTTGGAAGATCTGGAAATTAGAAATTTTATTAATTCCGTTAGTTAACGGTTGAGGAAATGGGTTACGTCATAGAAACTATGTTATCTTAATCAAGAACAAAAAATTTTCACTGTAAAATACAACTAAGAATACAATAGAATATTTACAATTAATTAATGGTCTTCTAAAGTGTGTAGCTGTAATTTTATACGTTATGCAACAGAATCTTCAAATTGTAATCGCATCTTGACTGAGAGATCAGTGTTCGAACAACTTGGTCGTTGCTTAATTGATTATAGCTAATTTTACATCGGTTTCTAATACCCGTTATCAGCTCGTTATAAATATATGGCGCATAAATAATTGGGTAGGAAGCTATTAGGAATTGATCTGCTCATAATTTAACTGAGCAATTAAATGGAACCCGTCCTGTTAATAACGAGACAAGAGCAATAACTTTTAGACTTTCCTATTGTATAATTTGAATTTGATGACAGTGGCTTGTTTAAATTGGCAATGAATTTTTTGAAATAATCCATTTTCTGGGAAAACTGTTAAACATAAAAAGGTGAGATAGAACTGTTTTTATAGGACTGAACTGAACTGACATGGTCTTTTTCCAACTTTTATACTTGTGATGTAATTCAACTCTGTAGGTCAAAATGAGGTTTATTTTTTAGGATTGTCGAATATTTATTCTCGTTGCATATTATTGCAAATTGACAATTTGGAGATTAATTAAATACATACGTCTACGTCTGGGTGAACAGTAAGCAGATATTCGAGTACATGTCTGGAGCTGAGCTGAACCGAGTAATTCCGTGTCTGTAAGGGTCGCTCTGAAATGATTTTTTCCTCCGATATAAATAGATTCGTGTGAATTTTCAGTATCTGCTTGTCATTATCAGATAATGCAATTACCGAAGATAAAACTCTGAATTAAAGTAGCAATTGTAATGAAGTTTCAAATCCACAGTATTAAAGAGGTTAAGGCCCACATTTTTTTTCGTAATTAGGTCACCGTTGAATTGATCGGAATTTGTCTGTAATTTTCGAATAGAACTCTATTTTAATCATCCAAGGAAGTATAGTTCTTGTCGATTATAATTTTATAAATAATTACAGTCTATGTTAAGCGGTAAATATTAGTAATTGTCACGAAGTAAGTGGAAGCGTTGTGCTGCAGAAGGACCTGGAGGACCGCGTCACTTTACGGTGGACCGTAAATCGCAGGCGGACTTTTTACTGCCTCTCTGCAGATATGTCGGCGGTGAACCGTGGCTGCTGATTGGCTGTAACTGTGCCATCATGCGTCAATGTCAGCGAATCACTCCCACGCACTATTATGCCAGGGGAAAGCGCCCGGCGTTTACCATTAACAGTTTGTTTACGTCTTGCTTTATGGAGCGTCTACGGAAGTCGTGCTGACCCAACTGCTTCCAAAAAAAACTAGAACAGAGATACAGACACAAAAATCGGACAATTTTCAAAGAAAAAATTTGCCAAACGTTTTATGATAAACAGATTTTGAGTAACGAACGTCTCAGATGCTTCTGCTTCTCTTATTCCAGCCTCTGAAAACAAAAACCTGCCAACGGTCAAACACGTTTCAATCAATATAACTGTGAACTACAGTCCCCTTGATGCGGGAACTAGTCTATCAGATATCTCTAGTTGTAGACTTCCTTCTTATCTCTCTGGTTTCGAATTGCGATTCCCATAAGCCGAGAAACCTTGATAAATTTTGAGATATGTCGTAAGCTTTAGGTATACGGCAAGAGTTGTTCACTGTTCTCTTAGGAATAGTCCCGTGGGTCATAGTTACCACTTGCTCTCCGTTCCGTATCCCCCTTTTCTATCCCTTCCTTTGCTATTAAATGGGAGGAGAGTCCACTGCGGTGATCACCCTCGCTGCCACTCAGCCTGACCGCCCAAACCAAATTCCACTATGTCCATTCCCCACGTCCAATGTTTTCTTCTATTCCAATCAAGTGTTCAATTTGTTTGAATATTAGAAAATATATACCTGATGGGCACAACAAATTTCGAACAATAAAACTACAAAATTAAATTATAATTTGGAATTTTTATGACAAAATACGATTCATATTGCCGCACTGATGCTACTCAAGTCATTTTGTATAATATAAATTAGAACGAAGTGTGCTGATTTTATAATTCAAACTTTTGACTTTTACAACCTGAAAATATGAAGAAAAATTATCTGTACGGCTTGATTTTGATTTTAAGTCTTCACAAGTGTCAAAAAGGTACTAAGTACAATACGTTTCAAAATGAATATGGTTAAATAGAAATTGTTGCACTGAATTAAATAGACTGACTCTGGGCTTTCGAATGTCATGTCTGTACAATGAATGAAGTTTACCCTGAGGGCGATCAGCCTTACGGACTATTTCACTTAAATCAACCGCAAATTTTTCAATGGAATTGAAATTAATTTTAAATATATATTTTAAAAGATATAGATACCTCCTACATTTTCTGAAAAATTGGAAGACGTTCGATTATGATTGCTAGTTTCTGTTCGAGAGACCATCTCCAACTCATGTGGTGCAATTTATTACTTTCTGTATACAGATACGATCCACCAACATATATTTATTCAAAATACTTATTCGATAATTTTTTTCTCCTAGAGTTCTCGACATCACACGCCGTGAATTAATCCACAATGTAAGAGAATTACTCGTACTGAGAGTTCTAAAAATACTCTAGTCATTTCTGCTCTTGGGAAGTGGAAAATGTGAATTGGCTCTGAGAACAATGGGCAATTTTAATTAACGGTTGTGTCGCAGATAAGATAACATGTACACGGCTATTAACCAAAGTAATTACATGGTATCACAGTGTTGATGCATCCGCAATGGTATGTGTTTAGAGAATGGCACTGAATTATTCAGTGAACCGAAAACATGATCCTATACAAGACAATCGAATAAGCTTCTATGTCACTTGTAAATGGATGGTTGTGAGGATTTTAATATTTTGTGTATGGTTTACCCTTTCAATAAAAAATTTGCACAATTATATATACCATTACTTGTTTTTATTTATTGTAATCTTTAATAAAAACAATAATTTCTAATATATATTGTGGACTAAAATCGTTGAAAATTCAAATTGCTAATTTTGCTACCAATGTATATAATATTTCATTCTGTTGCCGTGCCAGCGATGTAGATAAGCATTTACATATTAATGCGTTATTAGAGGTTAATTATTGTGACTAATTCTCAAGATAAAGTCGTAACATGCAACACATTATCAGACCTATTTCTGGGCCTCACTTAAGTGTCATTACACGGCGATAGTACTATCAGGAAAGTATTGTCATCCTCAACAACAGAACGTCATGAAATACGTGTTGCATTCGGCCCTGTACAACTTATCAGCGTAATTTTAAACGTCCTTTCCTATTCACAAACTGTTGTCAAGCAACGTCTGACGGAATCGGTTGCTTACGAAAACTCGGATAGATTGACTATAGGAAACAAAAAGAAATAATTTAATGTTTTACTGAGAAACTAGGTCCCGTTCCATTGAAAGCATTTTAACGTGTAATGGAATTTTGTTTTTCCCCGTAGTGAAAACAAGTCCGACCACGAACGGTTTGAGCTTTTCGGCGCCTGTCGTCAGGACGCCTCCGTGGGAATCGGTTGCCACATCTGCAGCACTTAGGTCTTATCTCGCACCCCACTTCAAGCCATTACGGACTCGCTAAATTTACTTGCTCATCTCTAAAGCTTCCGCCTAGCTGCCCAGTTTCTTTGTCATAACGCCGTAACAAATTCCATGATAGAACATTAACTGGAAAACGTTTTAGTCCTCTCTCTGGCGAGAATCGGTTTCAGGTTGGAAATTTCACTACAACCAAAGATTTTTTCATTGACTCACTTTCTCCAAAGTCCTGATTTATATAAAATTTCCATATGATTCCAAGCCCGGTGAAGATTATCAGTGTTATACGTGCCGACATGTTAACCTTGAGCAGTGACTGAAAGACGTTAGAGAAGCATCTTGAAAGTACGAGAGAGAGGGAGATAGTTCGTGAAGAGTCATTTCATAGTTATTTTAAGGGCTTAACGTGATAGCCCAATAGCGAAATAATTGTTACGAGAATGAACCCAGTCTAATTGCAGAATTTGGACACTTTTATTTCCTTGACTGGGAATTTTGCTTCTGAAATAAAATTAAACCAACGAAATATTGGAAAGAATTGTTTAATTGAGCAAACCTGACACTCTTACCATATTTTATTCTTATTCTAAATTCTTATTTTTTACTTCAGTAAACTGTTATTTTTGTAATAATTACTATATACAAACTATAATATATAAATTAAAGTTTATACAGTATTGTTAAATAAAACATGTTCATTAAATTTGATAAAAAATTTGTTCCGAGCAACACGTACGATAAGGAAGTAGTTTCAGTATTTAAAGAGCAAGTGTTGAATCAGTAACATCATCTTGCTTTATTTTATTGCCAAATATCCAAGGCGCGACAGGTAGAAGTGTATGTAATGTTCCCACTTTTCACTTTTAAAGCTGGTCCTAGGACCATGTATAACGTCATTCGGTGTCTGAAAATTACAACAAGCAGAGACGGAAAACGTTGTAATGATTCGGTAATAAATACTCACTCCGCCAGGATCAGCTTTCAGCCAAGCTTAAATTCTTTGTCGGATGGAACACTTAGTTTATGTTTCCTTCGGACCAGCAATAAAAAATCAGACAAGAAGCCACGAATTCGCGGAATTTACAGTCGTACAACAAAAGTAACAGTTTGTAATGTAACTTGAAGAAAGCAGTTAACATATACTGCATAAATATGTCTTAGTTCCATATAGGTATGGCGGTTAATTTTTAATTAATAACGTCTTCAGTAACGTGAGTTGAAAAAACACCAGTATTTTATGAAAAATGGTGGACACTTACTTTGGATTTTTAGGTGAAACATGTAAAATTCAATTGGCTCATTACATTAATGGGTTCTATATATGTGTTATATGACGTTATGTCAATCTTAATTATGGAAAATTTATTAATCAAGAGGTTAATATATTAATTTTTGGTCGTTTTTAAATTTGTACCTCAGTTAAGCAACACATTAACCAATTGCTGGTAGTTTATTTCATTACAACTAATGCTTCAGACTGAAGTAATGTTGCGTCTGGATCATTTATTTAAATTTTTACTTTAGTCGATACTATCTATCAGTTTTATTTTAGTCTTCAATATCATTTTTCATACTTAACTATAACTGGCGAAACAGAACATTCCGAATAACCACGCATGGATTTTTTGCGAGGTCCAGACGTGGTCAATTCTGAATCACAGATAAAAACTTCCTAATCAAGAAGTCTTTGAAAGTTCGCAAAGTTGTGACCGTTAAAAGCCACACAAACAAGTCAAATGCTTCAAAGTGCACCCTAATTCAACGGAATTCTCTGAATGCCAATTTACACGCTATTCATGCGTTGACAGTTACGTTCGTGTTTAACTTTTCTAGACGTGTGCAGAATCAATTTCGTTTCATAAATGGATTAAGCTTATATAATTCAATATTTATCGTTATTCAAGATTCCCTTAAAATATTTAAAAGAAAATTCACGGAATCTTAGAAAATACTTTTACGAAGATATGGTTTCATAATTGCATAATATTAAAGAGTTTCTCTCAGTAATGTAAATGTGGTGAAACGTTGGTTCATACGTTCTAACGTTTCATGAAATACTGTTTTACTATTATTTTAAAGCATATATTTATCAAAAACTCACTGAAAAACATAAGTTTTCAAAAATTAAATACACGTATTTATATATACACTTTTATTTAGGAACTTATTAGAAAATTCATGAAGATTTAATTGAATGCCACTTAAAGAAATTTTACTAAAATTTTGTTTAACGTTTCTTCAAAGAAGCAAAAAAGATATAAAGTTCGTATGCTTTGACAAGTAATTAATTAAGAGAAAAGGATACAAATAATGTTGCAATCCGTAAGATGCTTTGAAGTCATTAAGAGCCAATAAGCATTACGCTTACTAGATGTATGGTGAAAGAGGAGTATCACGTCAGAAGTTGCATATTCATACTCGTCTGTGTGCCTGTATTATTAGTTTGTACCTTCTAGTCTGCACATAAAGTGGCAATCGTAACTTTTCTACTTTGTTAACTGTGAAGAGTTGAAAGTTTGGCACTTACTCGTGTATCGAGTTATTTGCTTTTGATTTATGTTCCATTCTCTCTCAGAAAATTACAACCATAGCATCTTACACTTATATCTAGTTTTTACAATAAGTACATAAAGTATTAGAGGTCGTTTCTGAGCCCATAAATCCAACTCTCGTGAAATAAGACCGCAGTTCCACGTCCTACACGTGACATTTGTTATTGTGTGTTACAGCATTCGAAATGTTAATTGCGTTCAAGAAGTCTGAAACAAACGTGACCGTACAGCGGGATAAGAAAATTACGAATCCAACAAACACAGCCTGCGGAAATCTCTCCTGTGATTTATCCTCAAGCAAGTCTTGTGAGCCGGCCATCTTTGCAGATTTACTTCCCTCATTACGCCAACTGAGTATCGCTGTCGCCATTACCTCCAACCAATTAAATTACTCGTAAAATACTCTTCGTATCAATGCGTCTCTATTATGACATGTGTTCGTTAACTGGAACTACGTTTCAACCTTTGTTCATTCTTAGGAACTAGATTTATTTATGTTATGTGTTTGTTCAAATGCGTAATCATAAACGGCGGCTTTACATAGGCCGATAACATGAGTATTTTAATTGGCTGCCACCCTGTAAAATCACTTACCGTAATGAAATATGTCTTTTTTAAATGAAAATTTAAAAAGACCCCACGAAGCTCTTAGAAAAAAAAATATTAACGTAGAAGAATGGAATTACATAACCTGTAGCGACACATGCAATACGTTTTACAACTCACACAAAAAGCGTCTGCAAATGTTGAAATGATGAAATTGAAATTATTAGAAAATACTTAAAGATTATGTTTTTAAAACTTTTCAAATACTTGTACTGAAAACAATATTTGAAACAGATAAACAATAATGCAGTCAGTTATCCTGCCAACCCCTCAGGATCAGTTCGTAGTAACCTTAGAACCTCCTGGAACTTCCAACCACTTTCCTGGCAATAAGACTCGCGAATCGTTCAGCCGACAGCAGACTGAACCGAGTAGGTCTAACAGACTGTGCTGAAATCGTGACTTCGTTCTCCTCGAAGAATCAGCAGTTTTTCCAAATGTCTGCCTTTTCTCATCAGATATTTAAAAAAAATTGGCAACGGAAAAGTACAGTCTATTGTAAATTCACAATTACTTTCATTTTAAGTCAAATTCCAAAAAAAATAATAATAATAGATAATTTTTTTCCAAATAATTGAATAAACATTCGATGGAATTCCGTATGCTGGTTGAGAATTTCAATTAAGACACCATCTAACTCATGTCATAGGAATAAGTAACTGCTTTTTCATATTATAGTGTATTCAAAAATTCTTCTTTGTGTTGTTTGATCCCAATTACACTTTACCCTTGTAATCTTGAAATAAAACTGAGATTTTCGTGATGTTATTACTTATCATCGTTTGAGTGTTGCAAAATATTCTACTATTATAATAACGTTTACTGGATGTCACAATTCTTGTCCGTCTACATAATGAGAAAACCTGTAAATTACGTCGCATAATAATTTCAATTTCATCATTTTGTACTTTCGAATTTATGATAAACATGTGTGACGACTTCTTTTCCAATCCTGGTATTGTTAAAAACAATAGCGACCCACTGCTCTCTCTATGAGAACAAAGGTTTACGAACCGAAAACGCCGTAGTAGATTCTGGAACATGCGCATACATACGGATTGAGCCAGGATAATATTTTCCACCTTGTTTGAAACTTAAATCGCATGAAACGTTAATTCCATCCCTATTACCGCATAACCACTTTAATGTTGTGCCGTTCGCTGGGAGAGTTCATTGCGAGAGAATTGGCTTGCATTAGCGATCACAGTAACTCACTGGAGGTAAACCATGTGGATAGATAGCAGCAGTGTGTACGCTCTACGAGTGTGAAGGCTGAGCCGTATAAATATCCCTAAATATACTACGATTCATTGACCTCCTTCAAAATATTTGTGCTCCTGGGCGAAACAATACTAATTGTGTATCTAAGCCAATGAAGTTTAATCCTTAACGTCGTTAAAGCTTCACCTTAATTATACGTAATCGTCTCCTTTCGAGCTGACTAGATGTAACAAACGTAATTCTACGCCATCTTAACTTCGTTCACAGGAACTTATTAACCGTCGTAGTTTTTCCATTTTTTATTTTATCGTACTTATTGATTTTCGTTCCCATTTTTACCGTTTCTGTAGAAGACATTACTGTATTCACTTTAAGCCTTTATTTGCATAAGAAGAAATTTCAAAGAACAATAATTTCAAATGGCAGATGTGCATTTAATGTTCACTAATTAAATCAAATTTCCTCGTTTAAATTCTGCTTTCCTGTTACTCATTAATCATGTGACCTTTTTTTATAAACAAGACTCAACTTACGATAAAACAATTTGTGCACGTGTCTGAAGAGCAATATTTATAAAGACCTAGCAATTATAAGTGTAAATGGAGGTAATTATCGATATACCGGCCAGTTATTTTTTTGTGCTTTGCCGAGGTGCGTCAGTATAAATTTCAATTAACATTCCAGAGACGCGTTGCAGTTGTTGTCCCAGTAATATTTGTCACTGCCAACGGACTAATAATTTATATCATAAAATTGTGCACGGCCGTATTAAATCTTGTATGTCAGATGTTAATGTGTGGCCCGTTTATAACATTGTTTTGCTGGCTTGGTTAAGTTTTAATTTTGGCCTGTAACGATGAGGAACCTGCAGCTATACAGATTATTCGAATTATGAACTGTTTGTTCTGAATGTTGAACAAGAACGTAAATATAAAATTATTTAGATAAAAATAATTCGTGTAAATAAAAAAATTGTTCGTTTTGTTTAATAATCACCTTATCCTAAAAGAATTTTAATATCCTGCTCATTCCAACATAAGATATGTGGACTAATTTTTTAAGTGAATAAATAACATTTATGCCAATCATGGTTGGAAAAGGGCATCGAATATGTTTTGTCAGAGAGTTTTCTCGGAATGCAACAAAATCTCAGGGAAACTTAGAACGATACACACGTGATTGTTATTTTCAATTGCTATTGCAAATTTAAGCTTGGGATGAAAGAGGTTACTAGTATTTACATAAATTTCAAGATCTTAATTTCCATTTTGTCAGACCGTGAAAATGTCTTTAACATAGCTTCGATAAAATTGAGTAATTTTCTTAGACGGTTTTACAACGTATATTCATAACTTAAAAATATCTGCTAGAATACGGCTAATAGGGATTCCCATTGCAAAACCATTAATCGTTTGGAAGTTTTTTAATACAAAGAAGATCCTGTGTGATTTGGTGAGTGTCATCCACGGGAACATTGGTGGAAATGTTTTCAGCGTTTAAGCTCACTAGTGTGTCCGCGGGATCAAATAATATTTCTTCGATGGATTCGGGATATTCTTCGGATACTGAAATGGATTAAGGGCTTGAAAATGGTGTCTAGATGTGTCTCATATGAGTGACAAGATCCCATCGACAACTGACAATGGGTCATGCTGGGTTTCCGAGTTTATGGATTTTGGGAGCAATTGTATGAGTGTTGTGTGGAGTCAATTTCAGATTTACGATTTCCGGAATTTCTTCTGAATGACCTTTTAGGAGATGATAAATTCTTCCTCCCACTGTTTTTGTCTCGTGTTTGAGTCGTTTGTGATAAGGCTTGGTTTTGTAATATTGTATGTCAAATTGAATATGTCTCATCACACCATTCACAGTAAATTTCAAATCCAGATGAGTATTTTTTCTGTTCGTAGCTAAGGTAAAATATGTTCATGCATATCATCAAACTTAATGTTTCGACACTTACCGTCAGGCATCTTTACTGAGAACGTAAGAAGCGTTATTGAAGGAATGAAGGTCATGCGTTACGCGGAACTGCTCTCTCGGAACTGATTCACAAATGTTAAATTAATACGTAACAATCAAATGGCAATTTAATTGATGTAAAGCCTTAATCGACTTTTGATATTTTATCATTCTCAGATTGTGGGAGGCAAAATAAATTTCAGTGCAAACTACTCGGATTTCATCACCTTAGTAGCTTTGACGTTCTACTACGGATTCACTCGTACCTTGGTGTGTTTCCTTTGTTGGCCATGAAAAACAAAAGTCTTGGTACTAAAATAGCATTGTTTATTTGTATCAATTCCACGTGAAAGAAATTGGAACTTTCATAGAACGGCTGAATAAAACTGTCTGTAGTAATTTTAGTTGAGAAGTTTATTAATAGTAACGCATGAACTGTTTCCATTGACCCGTTCAACTAGAACCATTCGAAGAACTCTTAGTTTTTCATTGTTATTATCACATACTGACATCGAATATTGTATAATGTTGATTGTAATCGTTCTATTAAATATTGTTGTTTGTCATATGTTTCTACAGACGTTTATGATCCGAAATATCCTGTTAGAGTTGGCCATTTAAATGTTTACCGCGAGACTCTGAATAAAGGTTTTTAATTACAGTACCTATGTTTATTGTAACGTATTAAGATCTTGATCGAAATTTTTGTTTATCCTAATAAATACTCTCATAACGGTTGCGTTAATCTTCTTCCAATTGCAATCATCTCGCATCACATTTACCGAATAGCGTGCCGACTCTGATAAAAATAAAATTCAATGGTGAAACTAATTGAATAGTTCGCAAAAAATTTCGTTGTAATTCCTTAATTTTTACAATTTATGGGTAATTTGTAATGATATATTTAAAAGAATGGTGCATCTTTAGAAATTAGAGGTCCATCATTTAATGTCCCCTCTCAAAGTGATTCATGCGACCAAACGATTGAGAACTGCTTTCCGGATCAAATCGAGGTATGATCTTAGGCTGGATCAAATTAAATTGCTGACACAGGAAAGTTGTACATTGAATATAAAACCATGAAAAAAATATAAGGATGCCGCCGACGTCGCTTGATGCCTGAATTTGGAAGTCGTTTAAGATGCTAATGGTTTTAGCCGCAAGACATCAAATAAACACAGTCAACTGGTCCAACTCGCAGCAGGATGGGTTCCGGATAATAACTTACTAGACGAAGCTACCCAAATTTTCCTTTGGAAGGCCTTTGAAGCAGGTGTAATCGGTAGTTTGATAGATGCGGCACGCCAGATGCGAACCATAACTTCACCAGGTTACACGGGAAAGGAATCTGGAGAAATGTAATAAGCCCGTGGGGGTATTTGTCTCTGGAATAACTTCGTGAATGGTATTTACGACCCGGGTGTTGTAGAATGTTAAAATAAAATAATATATAATAAAACAGACGGAATAATTTGGTTGTCTATTATTTTCTGCTATTGAAATGCCTACGATAATCTGTTACTGGAAAGAAGTTTATAGGAAACTTGTAAATTGGAAAGTCGTGTCGCTTAGACTTTTATATTTCGGATTTCTCAGTCTGGTGATGAAACAGTGGATTCCAAATCGGTCCTTAAAACTACTTAAAATGTGTTCTTGTTGGATCTAAATGGCGGCGTCGTTAATTCAACGTTAACATTTCCGAACAGCTATCCTTATTCCGAATAGCTTATATCTCTCAAATAAATTTCTATCAATATGTTGAATACAGATCTTGTTGACGATGGCGGCTCTCACTTTGACCTTCTAATGCCTGAGTTGACACCCAAGAACTGTTCATAAGAACTATCCCCCATTATTGAAAGTGACCGTGTCATAACCCACAAACTTTCAACGCCATCGTTCTTTCTATAAGCTAATATATTTCTGTCCAAAATTGAAGTAAATTTATAACCCTTTTTAACGTTGTCGTTTGGGTTATGAATTCCCCATGGTTATGAGAAGCGAACGCCAGCCTGACGTGTCCATGGAAATCTCCAGAACTTGCCCCCTCAGACTGTGTGCCGAACAGTGTGATACGCGAATATCTGAAATAAGACTTAAATCTTCCGTACGCTCTACGGGAAAGTAATTGAGCTTTCTCACTGCACACACACACAGGCGGCTCTTGCCACGGTAAAAGCTACTACATGTAAAACGAAAACTAGAATGATAGTCTCGGGAAAAAAAACCATTTTGACACCGTCAAAGCATTAAAACAGACTGCATAAGTGGCATACCAAAGAAGATGAATAATATATTTCAGCACAGGATAATGTTCGTTTCTTTTGCTATTAAACACTAAAAAAAGGAAACATTTCTACTCTGGTGTTCTACACTCTCACAGAATTCAAATTATTCCCCCTAATTGTGTCTCAATAGTAGCAAGCATCCACACGAGTCACATGCTTGTACAGATTTTGCGTATTAATATTCCATTTCAAAGCGCATGTTTGAATATCGTCTACGTTCCTGTAGAGTAAACTATAGAATTGAAGTATTTTTCGAGAGACTATTACGAAGGTTTGACGTAATATTGTAAATCACTCCACTTTACAACTGTTTCGTTAGTTTGACTCAAACAGCAACCATGGTTTCGTTTAATAACGTTGGTGAGTTATTTTGGGAACTATATAAAATTATATAATATGAGAAATAAAAATTAAATTTTAAATAACGACTATTTTCCCATCAAATATTTCTTAAGCCACAATATTCACTTTGAAATTTGTCGTGTATAATTTCTCCATTTACTTCGCATAAATTTACATTCATTTTGTAAATTCTGTAATATACCAAAAGATTGCTAATAATTTAATAAAAGTTTCTCGGCTTATCAATTGCGTCAATTCTTTATAATAACAATTATTGACCCGGTTGAATCTTTTGTTATATGCGCCGGGAAAGCTTACGTTATTTGATTGATTGCTAATAATATTTCTCTAATTTGTGAATCATGTCCATTTTGTACGATGAAATGTTTTCTTTGTCCCTTGATGCATTGTCGTATCCTGAAGCACGTTCCTCTAAACTGACTCAGATAAAAAGGTTGCAGTTTGGTCTTAGCCAAATTCAATTTAGGTCTTTCTTGTGTCGTCCAGTTGCCGTGCGATACTCGTTTATGTTTTTAAATATTTTCTAGAGAAATGAATAAAAGTTTGTCTCTCCTAATTGCCTAGCAATATCAGTATAGTTATAGTTTTAGCTATGCTAGTTTATGCGCCACGAAGTAAAGGTTAACAAGCAGACTGCAGTTATATAACCTTAGACTAACTCCTTATGTTCTATTCTTTTACGGCTATTATCATCACGACGCAGCCCATATTGATGTGACAAAAGCAATTATTTCCTCGATAAAAAGGTTAACTTTTAGTGATATAAATTTTACAATAGGCCTGTTAGAAAAATACGGAATTTGTACTCCATTCCACCTCAGTGCAAATACTCGTTTTGTGTCCTTTAAAACACATTTAGCCATGCTTGCTGTACCGAATGCATTTATAAATTTACAGCTCCCTTGTCCAGACTCTGAATATAGCTTTCACACAAGAGTAGGATCTGATACAAACGACGGATTGTTATTAATAATTATTAATATTCTATTACTTCAAATGGAATTTCACTCCCTTTCTTTCTTCCACAATACTGATTTCTACCTTTAAACTATCTTGTAATCACTTACTTGCACCCACATTTATTTAACTGCTTTTTTTCAAAGTCCTTGTCTTAATATTTATTCTCTTCTTCGCTACCTATCTTTTACTTCCAATGCTTTGGTAAATAAGTGAATTATGATCTTTCAGTTTCTTTCACTCCTGAGGTGCCATTTCTTTTACAGCAGAATTTTATTATAGAATTAAGAAACTTTAAGAGTTCCTTTATAATTTACAAAATGTTGAACAAGTAAACAATACCACGGCAACATTATGTTGAATGGCATAAAAGAAAGACTACTGTGAAGAATTTCCGCAGCAATGTCACCAAGTTTCGCGAATGTTTCAATCACGAAAGCGTCTGTAAAATGTTAATAATATATCGTAATTAAATCTCGAGACAAGGCAAAAAATACGTCCTGCTGTAAAATTTAATAAAGTGAAATTATATACTGCTATGCAAAATAATGAAAAGCCACCTACTTAAAAATATGGGATGTAATGGTTCTAATCATAGATTTATTTCTGGGAAGCGACAAATGAGCATTCATCACACACACTGCAGTTAAAGAAAAAACGCAAATGCGGCACTTTTCCAGAAATTTCTCGCCTAATTTTATTTCATGACATCTTCAAATACCCAATTTGGATAATAGAACTTAAACTACTGTGAAAATTAACAGAATTTATAATGTGGACTCTTTGCATGAACCTAATGACCAGCTTGAAGATCCGTGAACTGAAGGGGAGAACACAGGTCTGACCTGGCAGAAATTACGGTTCGTTAATTGGCAATCGAGGCAATTGCGGAAGCCCCGGTAATCTAATTGACCATACTAGCTGCGGTGATTGGTTCTAATCTCGTATTGTAGAAAGAATTGTAAACACCCAGTCATGTTCCGGAATAGCACCAAGTCATCGCAGACTTAATCTGATGGGCATCTTCGAGAATGCCGATAATGGCCGACCATGTACGGCTGAACACTACCAATAATTTGCTGTCCATCTGCTTGAGTTATGGGACAAATCTCTGGTTATACAACAGGTTCTTCTTATTTATGGGAGGCATTATAAAATCCATTTCAGCCAAATCTCTTATGTTAATTCTGTTCAAACACTTTCAAGTGCATAAATGAAATTCAGCGCCGCCGCAAACCGTACGAAAAAAATATGCAACGGATGGAAATTTTGCATAAAATTGTTATATAAATTTATAGTTATTTCGGATTCTCTATTTATTTATACGTATTACACGTGCGAGTCGATTACAGAATCATTACGTAAGTTCCGCGCGTGCTTTCACATTTATAATACGTACAAGTTCGTTTACAATCAATTCTTTACAGCATTGGTCCAACTTAACATGACCGATACTGTTTATGAATCTACTGGGCTTCCCCGTATCTCACATGGTTCGTGGATTAGCATTTCCTATCACACAAAAGCTAACGGTGGACGAAATTTTGAGAGATATAATAAATTCTGCTGAAAACAGCAAAGTATGTTTTTTGTGCACTTGTTGAAGCTGCCTCTCCTGCTCTGTTCCCTCTCCGAACGTAACAAACTGACTCCAAAAGTAAGGCCGGACCGATTTACATTTATTTAAATCCTCCATTTGTACCGCTTTACTCCCTTTTTCAATGTATATGTCTTTGGCATCTTCTCTGAACCCTTCAGGTCGATTTTCCTGACACTCGCTGGGAGCAGCCGTAGGACAATTTCATTCGGCATTCATTTATTTACTGATGAAATTTACGTCCCACTTTTTCCACCCAGCGTTTAATACCATAATTCATAAAAAGTAATTAATTTCGCGCGCTTCAAAAAGAAAATGAATCCTTATAATATTGCAAAGACTGGAGTCCCACAGGGTTCAGTATTAGGGCCATTACTGTTCCTTATATATACATAAATTATTTTAAAAAACTGTAGATTTTCTTCCTAAGCTATACTCACTAGTATATTATTAAAAAACTAGCTGAACTCCCGGTGTTGCTCGGGTATTTATTTATATTAGCCAAGAGAAGGAATTAATTCGACATTAATCTCTTGGTCAATACGTGATTTAACAACCATCGTGTGTGTCACTTTTTTTAACCATTTCCCACTTCACACCCTGTAAGTCTAAGAGACAATAATGTAAATTAATCTTCATGCAATAAATTATTAGGTCTCCTACTCCGTATATGCAGTAAGAATTATTGGTAAACTTGGGTGATTTAAAAACAAGAAAACTAATGTACTTTATGTTCCTAAAAGTTACCAAAGTAGTAACTTAGAGCATGGCACGATTTTCGGAAACCTTAAAAATGTTATCAATCTAATTCTTAATTCTCGAACTGAACGTTAACTTTGCTGAAGAAGGACTTTTATCTTGAGGAAATATCTCATTCAAGGTATGTTCACCCCAATTAATCCAAGTAAAATATTTTCTTTTGGTACTGTTCATGGACGAATATATAATAAATATCCTGTGAATTTCCTACACATTTTTAAAATTGAATGCTCAAACGTATTTAAGTATCTTGAATTAAAGAAGCAGCTGCATGTTCAAAATCGATCTCGGTGACGAAGAAATCCGTTTCTTTTATAAACCTGTGAAGTTTCCGAGTCTTCTGATTGCTAAATATAAACGGATTCACTGTATTGACTCAGATCCGAAATGTCAACACGCGTTAATACCAACTCTGATGGTGTTCCCATAACTGTCTCCCAACTAAAAAAAAATCTAGTTCTACATAATTAACTGTGATTTTTATGTCTTCCTGGAATCGTGCCAATTCTGATAGACGATTCAATTTACAATGTTATGCACCTAAAAACGGCCAGTGTATTAGAAGCAGGCTTCGTAATAGATAAGTTTATAGCCACAGAATGAAATAGAACGCTTTTTCATGTTTTCAGAACTTAAAGTACCTGAATAAAACACCGTAATTTAGAACGAAACTGACCCGGCTGTGAAAATTTAATCAGCATATTTCTTTCAGTCACGCCCAAAGCTTTCTTCACTGGCAAATAATTCTTGATACAAATTAGGTGAATTTAAGTCTTCCGTAGTGACCATTAGAATGCTATCTGTAGGCGTAAATGAGCGCAACACGTGACAGCTCTCAAATTTCCACCGAAACCTCGCACACTTTGTATTTCTCCGCAACTTGATGGAACGTGTTGAAGGGCGCAGTTTTTACAGTCACGTGAATGGACTTTCACCTGACTTTGAACATTGAGGTCACATTGACCCATCTTCAATTAACGTGTAATGACAGCTCAAATTGAACCACGAGAATGATTTCTTAAATTAACTAGTGTGTTATTAATACAGTAAACTTATCGTCAAAAATGTATAAATTAACATGTTCTTTCAATTGTTATAAATTCTTTGTCCGTGAGGAACATACGAATTTTCGGAGGAGTTAGGCAATGAATAAATAGAAATGAGGTCTAAAATATTCTGACTTTTATGGGAAGAATTCTACATGGAAAAGTAATCAGTGCACTAATTAGGTAAACTCTGCAATCCTTTGGCGCATTTCGTAATCTTGATTTAAATTTCCCCACAGCAATTCCCATAAAGCGGTATGTTTATCGACTTACTGAAAGTCCGACCCAGTCTTAATTTAGATATCCTAGAAGCGACTCGGCGAACAAAATTTACATATTTTGACCAATAAGAAATTATAATTTATATATATGAAGGAAAATATGTGTCATAATAATACTTATAGATCCTTAATTCTAGTTTTCACATTCTTAGTACAGATGTCAATCAATAGAACAGATTGAACGCTAGTTTAAGAAATGTAATCTTTTCGAGAAGAACATGTCACTACATTGAAGATCTATCGAGAGTATGTAATATATTTAAAAACTGAACTTTAAATCCAGTGTTAGAAATTTTTAGGTGGTTTTCCCCGGCCGACTTCAATTGATCAAAGAAGCTACGTAGGCCTGGTCTCAATACTTAGAAAATTAAAGAAAAATAATATTATTGAATAATTATTTTATTTTTTCGTTTTTCTGTTCAGTGCTACTTTGTTTATCAATATTATATTTTATATACTCGTATTTGTGGATATATTATCTTCCCAATTAACTTATCGGTTTATTTTCCCTCAATTTTCCTTTACAAACTGAACGAGAACTAAAAAAAAATTTCAATTATTTTTATTTCGATTTCATATACACTTTTCCCATTTATCTACATAAGTATTCCAACATTATGCGTCTGTATTTCATATTAGTACATTTCTAATAGTTTTGCTTATCTGCGTCTTTTCTACTTTTATTTTCCCGACAATTGTTTCCAACGTTAATTTGAAGTAACCGTTTAAAGTTAAGATAATGTGAATAGTATTGGGGAATAAGCTTATAATTATGTAATAATGCTGTTTGATATAAGATTGTTTTTAATTGAAAATGGATTCAAAATTCAAAACAATACTCTCTGGTAAATGTAAAGAGTTTAGTGATTATTTACGGCGCACTCTGTAATAGTCGGAACATAAAATGATATTTTTGATACAGAGTTTTCTTATTTTACGCACGAAGCTGTAGCTTACAGAGCATTCAGCAGCCAAGTGGGTTTCAGCCAACTGTAAGAAGGGTTTAAGCGACGGAAAAATAAACTACAAAGGCAGCCATGTGGTACAAAGACACCAGACTTAGAATCATTTTAAGGAAATGTGGAACAAACGATTAGGTCAAGGGAAAATTAAATATTTTAAGTGTGCTACTCTAATACAATGTCGTACAGTAGCTGTGGAAATGAAGAAGTAGAACAAATAAATGTGAAATACAAAGCTGCAGGATTAGTGACTAATTAAACATATATACATTCATAACTTACAGAACTAACATATTGCTATATTATTCATTTAAGTTACATCAGAAACTATTGTCTGGATTCCACACCTGACTCGCCTTTTAATCAATTATAGCATAAGACAGACGATTTTAAAACAAAAAGGAATCAGGATTATAGCTTAAAATAATAATAAACTTCTGAAAGTGGTTAATCTTGACATTTTTAAAGGATTAAGGGCAAGGATGGTTTTATTTCCCAATTATTGATTTAAAAAACGCACAAAATATTAACACCGTAACGCAGCAGAAAAATTTATTTATGATTTTTAGAGGATAGTTTAAGGGAAAAGTCCTTATAAATGTAGAAACTATTAATTTTTTTTCTCTTGAAAATTTATTAATAAACGCCTTGTATGTTTTATTTAAATTTTAGTAAAACATTTTTTTTTTTGAAAATTTATTAATAAACGCCTAAGACTATAGCCTTGTATGTTTTATTTAAATTTTAGTTAATTATTTTTTTCTCTTGAAAATTTATTAATAAACGCCTTGTATGTTTTATTTAAATTTTAGTTAAAAATTTTTTTTCTCTTGAAAATTTATTAATAAACGCCTAAGGCTATAGCCTTGTATGTTTTATTTAAATTTTAGTTAAAAAATTTTTTTCTCTTGAAAATTTATTAATAAACGCCTTGTATGTTTTTATCAAAATTTTAGTTAAAATTTTTTTTCTCTTGAAAATTTATTAATAAACGCCTTGTATGTTTTTATTAAAATTTTAGTTAAAAAATTTTATTCTCTTGAAAATTTATTAATAAACGCCTAAGGCTTGTATGTTTTATTTAAATTTTAGTTAAAAATTTTTTTTCTCTTGAAAATTTATTAATAAACGCCTAAGACTATAGCCTTGTATGTTTTATTTAAATTTAAGTTAAATAAATTTTTTCTCTTGAAAATTTATTAATAAACGCCTAAGGCTATATATAGCCTTGTATGTTTTATTTAAATTTTAGTTAAAAATTTTTTTTCTCTTGAAAATTTATTAACAAACGCCTAAGACTATAGCTTTGTATGTTTTTATTTAAATTTTAGTAAAACATTTTTTTCTCTTGAAAATTTATTAATAAACGCCTAAGACTATAGCCTTGTATGTTTTTATTAAAATTTTAGTTAAAAGTTTTATTTCTCTTGAAAATTTATTAATAAACGCCAAAGACTATAGCCTTGTATGTTTTTATTAAAATTTTAGTTAAAAATTTTTTTTCTCTTGAAAGTTTATTAATAAACGCCTAAGGCCTTGTATGTTTTATTTAAATTTTAGTTAAAAATTTGTTTTCTCTTCAAAATTTATTAATAAACGCCTAAGACTATAGCCTTGTATGTTTTTATTAAAATTTTAGTTAAAAATTTTTTTTCTCTTGAAAATTTATTAATAAACGCCTAAGACTATAGCCTTGTATGTTTTATTTAAATTTTAGTTAAAAATTTGTTTTCTCTTGAAAATTTATTAATAAACGCCTAACGTATGTTTTTATTAAAATTTTAGTTAAAAATTTTTTTTCTCTTGAAACTTTATTAATAAACGCCTAAGACTATAGCCTTGTATGTTTTATTTAAATTTTAGTTAAAAAATTTTTTTCTCTTGAAAATTTATTAATAAACGCCTAAGGCAATAGCCTTGTATGTTTTTATTTAAATTTTAGTAAAACATTTTTTTCTCTTGAAAATTTATTAATAAACGCCTAAGACTATAGCCTTGTATGTTTTTATTAAAATTTTAGTTAAAAGTTTTATTTCTCTTGAAAATTTATTAATAAACGCCTAAGACTATAGCCTTGTATGTTTTATGTAAATTTTAGTTAAAAAATTTTTTTCTCTTGAAAATTTATTAATAAACGCCTAAGGCGTTGTATGTTTTATTTAAATTTTAGTTAAAAATTTTTTTTCTCTTGAAAATTTATTAATAAACGCCTTGTATGTTTTTATTAAAATTTTAGTTAAAAAATTTTTTTCTCTTGAAAATTTATTAATAAACGCCTAAGGCTTGTATGTTTTATTTAAATTTTAGTTAAAAATTTTTTTTCTCTTGAAAATTTATTAATAAACGCCTAAGGCTATAGCCTTGTATGTTTTTATTTAAATTTTAGTTAAAAAAATTTTTTCTCTTGAATATTTATAAAAAAACGCCTAAGGCCTTGTATGTTTTTATTTAAATTTTAGTAAAACTTTTTTTCTCTTGAAAATTTATTAATAAACGCCTAAGACTATAGCCTTGTATGTTTTATTTAAATTTAAGTTAAATAAATTTTTTCTCTTGAAAATTTATTAATAAACGCCTAAGGCTATAGCCTTGTATGTTTTATTTAAATTTTAGTTAAAAATTTTTTTTCTCTTGAAAATTTATTAATAAACGCCTAAGGCTATAGCCTTATATGTTTTTATTTAAATTTTAGTAAAACATTTTTTTTCTCTTGAAAATTTATTAATAAACGCATAAGGCTGCAGCCTTGTAAGTTTAATTTAAATTTAGTTAAAAAAATTTTTTCTCTTGAAAATTTATTAATAAACGCCTAAGGCTATATAGCCTTGTATGTTTTATTTAAATTTTAGTTAAAAAATTTTTATTCTCTTGAAAATTTATTAATAAACGCCTAAGGCTATAGCCTTGTATGTTTTTATTAAAATTTTAGTTAAAAATTTTTTTTCTCTTGAAAATTTATTAATTAACGCCTAAGGCTATAGCCTTGTATGTTTTATTAAAATTTTAGTTAAAAATTTTATTTCCCTTGAAAATTTATTAATAAACGCCTTGTATGTTTTTTTTAAATTTTAGTTAAAAATTTTTTTTCTCTTGAAAATTTATTAATAAACGCCTAAGGCTATAGCCTTGTATGTTTTATTAAAATTTTAGTTAAAAATTTTTTTTCTCTTGAAAATTTATTAATAAACGCCTATAGACTTGTATGTTTTTATTAAAATTGTAGTTAAAAATTTTTGTTCTCTTGAAAATTTATTAATAAACGCCTTGTATGTTTTATTAAAATTTTAGTTAAAAATTTTTTTTCTCTTGAAAATTTATTAATAAACGCCTAAGGCTATAGCCTTGTATGTTTTTATTTAAATTTTAGTTAAAAATTTTTTTTCTCTTGAAAATTGATTAATAAACGCCTAAGGCTATAGCCTTGTAAATTTTATTAAAATTTTAGTTAAAAATTTTTTTTCTCTTGAAAATTGATTAATAAACGCCTAAGACTATAGCCTTGTATGTTTTTATTAAAATTTTAGTTAAAATTTTTTTTTCTCTTGAAAATTTATTAATAAACGCCTTGTATGTTTTATTAAAATTTTAGTTAAAATTTTTTTTTCTCTTGAAAATTTATTAATAAACGCCTAAGGCTATATAGCCTTGTATGTTTTTATTAAAATTTTAGTTAAAAAATTTTTTTCTTTTGAAAATTTATTAATAAACGCCTAACGTTTATTAATAAATTTTCAAGAGAAAAAAAAGTTTTACTAAAATTTAAATAAAAACATACAAGGCTATAGTCTTAGGCGTTTATTAATAATATTTCAAGAGAAAAAAAATTTTTAACTAAAATTTAAATAAAACATACAAGGATATAGCCTTAGGCGTTTATTAATAAATTTTCAAGAGAAAAAAAATGTTTTACTAAAATTTAAATAAAAACATATAAGCCTTAGGCGTTTATTAATAAATTTTCAAGAGAAAAAAATTTTTTAACTTAAATTTAAATAAAACATACAAGGCTATAGTCTTAGGCGTTTATTAATAAATTTTCAAGAGGAAAATGTTTTTAACTTAAATTTTAATAAAAACATACAAGGCTATATTGCCTTAGGCGTTTATTAATAAATTTTCAAAAGAAAAAAAATTTTTAAATAAAATTTTAATAAAACATACAAGGCTATAGCCTTAGGCGTTTATTAATAAATTTTCAAGAGAAAAAAAATTTTTAACTAAAATTTAAATAAAAACATATAAGGCTATAGTGTTAGGCGTTTATTAATAAATTTTTAAGAGAAAAAAAATTTTTAACTAAAATTTAAATAAAACATACAAGGCTATAGTGTTAGGCGTTTATTAATAAATTTTCAAGAGAAAACAACTTTTTTAATAAAATTTAAATAAAAACATATAAGGCTATAGCCTTAGGCGTTTATTAATAAATTTTTAAGAGAAAAAAATTTTTTAACTAAAATTTTAAGAAAAACATACAAGGCTATAGTCTTAGGCGTTTATTAATAAATTTTCAAAAGAAAAAAAATTTTTAACTAAAATTTTAATAAAAACATACAAGGCTATAGTCTTAGGCGTTTATTAATAAATTTTCAAGAGAAAAAAAATTTTTAACTAAAATTTAAATAAAACATACAAGGCTATAGCCTTAGGCGTTTATTAATAAATTTTCAAGAGAAAAAAAATTTTTAACTAAAATTTAAATAAAACATACAAGGCTATTGCCTTAGGCGTTTATAAATAAATTTTCAAGAGAAAAAAATTTTTTAACTAAAATTTAAATAAAACATACAAGGATATAGCCTTAGGCGTTTATTAATAAATTTTCAAGAGAAAAAAAATGTTTTACTAAAATTTAAATAAAAACATATAAGCCTTAGGCGTTTATTAATAAATTTTCAAGAGAAAAAAATTTATTAACTTAAATTTAAATAAAAAAAACAAGGCTATAGTCTTAGGCGATTATTAATAAATTTTCAAGAGAAAAAAATTGTTTTACTAAAATTTAAATAAAAACATACAAGGCTATAGCCTTAGGCGTTTATTAATAAATTTTCAAGAGAAAAAAATTTTTTAACTAAAATTTTAATAAAAACATACAAGGCTAAAGTCTTAGGCGTTTATTAATAAATTTTCAAGAGAAAAAAAATGTTTTACTAAAATTTAAATAAAAACATATAAGGCTATAGCCTTAGGCGTTTATTAATAAATTTTCAAGAGAAAAAAATTTTTTAACTAAAATTTAAATAAAACATACAAGGCTATAGCCTTAGGCGTTTATTAATAAATTTTCAAGAGAAAAAAAATTTTTAACTAAAATTTAAATAAAACATACAAGGCTATTGCCTTAGGCGTTTATAAATAAATTTTCAAGAGAAAAAAAATTTTTAACTAAAATTTAAATAAAACATACAAGGATATAGCCTTAGGCGTTTATTAATAAATTTTCAAGAGAAAAAAAATGTTTTACTAAAATTTAAATAAAAACATATAAGCCTTAGGCGTTTATTAATAAATTTTCAAGAGAAAAAAATTTATTAACTTAAATTTAAATAAAAAAAACAAGGCTATAGCCTTAGGCGTTTATTAATAAATTTTCAAGAGAAAAAAAATGTTTTACTAAAATTTAAATAAAAACATATAAGCCTAAGGCGTTTATTAATAAATTTTCAAGAGAAAAAAATTTTTTAACTTAAATTTAAATAAAACATACAAGGCTATAGTCTTAGGCGTTTATTAATAAATTTTCAAGAGGAAAATGTTTTTAACTTAAATTTTAATAAAAACATACAAGGCTATATTGCCTTAGGCGTTTATTAATAAATTTTCAAAAGAAAAAAAATTTTTAAATAAAATTTTAATAAAACATACAAGGCTATAGCCTTTGGCGTTTATTAATAAATTTTCAAGAGAAAAAAAATTTTTTACTAAAATTTTAATAAAAACATACAAGGCTATAGTGTTAGGCGTTTATTAATAAATTTTTAAGAGAAAAAAAATTTTTAACTAAAATTTAAATAAAACATACAAGGCTATAGTGTTAGGCGTTTATTAATAAATTTTCAAGAGAAAAAAACTTTTTAACTAAAATTTAAATAAAAACATATAAGGCTATAGCCTTAGGCGTTTATTAATAAATTTTTAAGAGAAAAAAATTTTTTAACCAAAATTTTAAGAAAAACATACAAGTCTTAGGCGTTTATTAATAAATTTTCAAGAGAAAAAAAATTTTTACTAAAATTTTAATAAAAACATACAAGAAAATTTATTAATAAACGCCTAATTTAGTTAAAAAATTTAGGCGTTTATTAATAAATTTTCAAGAGAAAAAAATGTTTTACTAAAATTTAAATAAAACAAACAAGGCTATAGTCTTAGGCGTTTATTAATAAATTTTCAAGAGAAAAAAAATTTTTAACTAAAATTTTAATAAAAACATACAAGGCAATAAAACTGACAAGGCTATAGTCTTAGGCGTTTATTAATAAACTTTGAAGAGAAAAAAAATTTGTTACTAAAATTTTAATAAAAACATACAAGGCTATAGTCTTAGGCGTTTATTAATAAATTTTCAAGAGAAAAAAAATTTTTAACTAAAATTTTAATATAACATACAAGGCTATAGTCTTAGGCGTTTATTAATAAATTTTCAAGAGAAAAAAAATGTTTTACTAAAATTTAAATAAAACAAACAAGGATATAGCCTTAGGCGTTTATTAATAAATTTTCAAGAGAAAAAAATTTTTTAACTAAAATTTTAATAAAAACATACAAGGCTATAGTCTTAGGCGTTTATTAATAAATTTTCAAGAGAAAAAAATTTTTTAACTAAAATTTTAATAAAAACATACAAGGCTATAGTCTTAGGCGTTTATTAATAAATTTTCAAGAGAAAAAAAATTTTTATCTAAAATTTTAATAAAAACATACAAGGCGTTTATTAATAAATTTCAAGAGAAAAAAATTTTTTAACTAAAATTTAAATAAAAACATATAAGGCTATAGCCTTAGGCGTTTATTAACAAATTTTCAAGAGAAAAAAACTTTTTAACTAAAATTTTAATAAAAACATACAAGGCTATAGTCTTAGGCGTTTATTAATAAATTTTCAAGAGAAAAAAAATGTTTTACTAAAATTTAAATAAAACAAACAAGGCTATAGCCTTAGGCGTTTATTTATAAATTTTCAAGAGAAAAAAATTTTTTAACTAAAATTTTAATAAAAACATACAAGGCTATAGTCTTAGGCGTTTATTAATAAATTTTCAAGAGAAAAAAAATTTTTAACTAAAATTTAAATAAAACATACAAGGATATAGCCTTAGGCGTTTATTAATAAATTTTCAAGAGAAAAAAAATGTTTTACTAAAATTTAAATAAAAACATACAAGGCGTTTATTAATAAATTTTCAAGAGAAAAAAATTTTTTAACTAAAATTTTAAGAAAAACATACAAGGCTATAGTCTTAGGCGTTTATTAATAAATTTTCAAGAGAAAAAAAATTTTAACTAAAATTTTAATAAAAACATACAAGGCTATAGTCTTAGGCGTTTATTAATAAATTGTCAAGAGAAAAAAAATTTTTAACTAAAATTTTAATAAAAACATACAAGGCTATAGTCTTAGGCGTTTATTAATAAATTTTCAAGAGAAAAAGAATGTTTTACTAAAATTTAAATAAAAACATATAAGCCTTAGGCGTTTACTAATCAATTTTCAAGAGAAAAAAAATTTTTAACTTAAATTTTAATAAAATTTACAAGGCTATAGCCTTAGGCGTTTGTTATCAATTTTCATGAGAAAAAAAATTTTTAAGTAAAATTTAAATAAAACATACAAGGCTATAGTCTTAGGCGTTATTAATAAATTTTCAAGAGAAAAAAAATTTTTAACTAAAATTTATATAAAACATACAAGGCTATAGCCTTAGGCGTTTATTAATAAATTTTCAAGAGAAAAAAAATTTTTAACTAAAATTTTAATAAAAACATACATGGCGTTTATTAATAAATTTTCAAGAGAAAAAAATTTTTTAACTAAAATTTTAATAAAACATACAAGGCTATAGTCTTAGGCGTTTATTAATAAATTTTCAAGAGAAAAAAATTTTTTAACTAAAATTTATATAAAACATACAAGGCTATATAGCCTTGAAAATTTATTAATAAACGCCTAAGGCTATAGCCTTGTATGTTTTTTGTATGTATGTATGTAAAAATTTATTAATAAACGCCTAAGGCAGCCTTGTATGTTTTTATTTAAATTTTAGTAAAACATTTTTTTTCACTTGAAAATTTAATAATAAACGCCTAAGACTATAGCCTTTTATGTTTTTCTTAAAATTTTAGTTAAAAAATTTTTTTCTCTTAAAAATTTATTAATAAACGCCTAAGGCCTTGTATGTTTTTATTTAAATTTTAGTAAAACTTTTTTTTCTCTTGAAAATTTATTAATAAACGCCTAAGGCGTATGTTTTTATTTAAATTTAGTAAAACTTTTTTTCTTTTGAAAATTTATTAATAAACACCTAAGGCTATAGCCTTATATGCTTTTATTTAAATTTTAGTTAAAAAATTTTTTTCTCTTGAAATTTATTAATAAACGCCTTGTATGTTTTTATTAAAATTTTAGATAAAAATTTTTTTTCTCTTGAAAATTTATTAATAAACGCCTAAGACTATAGCCTTGTATGTTTTTATTAAAATTTTAGTTAAAAATTTTTTTTCTCTTGAAAATTTATTAATAAACGCCTAAGGCTATAGCCTTGTATGTTTTATTTAAATTTATGTTAAAAAATTTTTTTCTCTTGAAAATTTATTAATAAACGCCTAAGGCTATATATAGCCTTGTATGTTTTATTTAAATTTTAGTTAAAAATTTTTTTTCTCTTGAAAATTTATTAATAAACGCCTAATGTATGTTTTTATTAATATTTTAGGTAAAAATTTTTTTTCTCTTGAAAATTTATTAATAAACGCCTTGTATGTTTTTATTAAAATTTTAGTTAAAAATTTTTTTTCTCTTGAAAATTTATTAATAAACGCCTAAGGCTATAGCCTTGTATGTTTTATTTAAATTTTAGTTAAAAATTTTTTTCTCTTGAAAATTAATTAATAAACGCCTAAAGCTATAGCCTTGTATGTTTTATTTAAATTTTAGGTAAAAATTTTTTTTCTCTTATAAATTTATTAATAAACGCCTATAGCCTTGTATGTTTTTATTAAAATTTTAGTTAAAAATTTTTTTTCTCTTGAAAATTGATTAATAAACGCCTAAGGCTACAGCCTTGTATGTTTTATTAAAATTTTAGTTAAAAAATTTTTTTCTCTTGAAAATTTAATAATAAACGCCTAAGGCTTATAATAGCCTTGTATGTTTTGTTTAAAATTTTAGTAAAACATTTTTATTCTCTTGAAAATTTATTAATAAACGCCTAAGGCTATATAGCCTTGTATGTTTTATTTAAATTTTAGTTAAAAATTTTTTTCTCTTGAAAATTGATTAATAAACGCCTAAGATTATAGCCTTGTATGTTTTATTTAAATTTTAGTTAAAAATTTTTTTCTCTTGAAAATTTATTAATAAACGCCTAAGGCTATAGCCTTGTATGTTTTATTAAAATTTTAGTTAAAATTTTTTTTTCTCTTGAAAATTTATTAATACACGCCTAAGGCTATAGCCTTGTTTTTTTTATTTAAATTTTAGTTAAAAATTTTTTTTCTCTTGAAAATTTATTAATAAACGCCTAAGACTATAGCCTTGTATGTTTTTATTAAAATTTTAGTTCAAAAATTTTTAATCTTGAAAATTTATTAATAAACGCCTTGTATGTTTTTATTAAAATTTTAGTTAAAAATTTTTTTCTCTTGAAAATTTATTAATAAACGCTAAAGGCTATAGCCTTGTATGTTTTATTTAAATTTTAGTTAAAATTTTTTTTTCTCTTGAAAATTAATTAATAAACGCCTAAGGCTATAGCCTTTTTTTTTTATTTAAAAAATTTTAGTTAAAAATTTTTTTTCTCTTGAAAATTTATTAATAAACGCTTAAGGCTATAGCCTTGTATGTTTTTATTAAAATTTTAGTAAAACATTTTTATTCTATTGAAAATTTATTAATAAACGCCTAAGGCTATAGCCTTGTATGTTTTATTTAAATTTTAGTTAAAAATTTTTTTCTCTTGAAAACTTATTAATAAACGCCTAAGGCTATAGCCTTGTATGTTTAATTAAAATTTTAGTTAAAAATTTTTATTCTCTTTAAAATTTATTAATAAACGCCTAAGACTATAGCCTTGTATGTTTTTATTAAAATTTTAGTTAAAAATTTTTTTTCTCTTGAAAATTTAATAATAAACGCCTAAGACTATAGCCTTGTATGTTTTTATTAAAATTTTAGTTAAAAAATTTTTTCTCTTAAAAATTTATTATTAAACGCCTAAGACTATATAGCCTTGTATGTTTTATTTAAATTTTAGTTAAAAAATTTTTTTCTCTTGAAAATTTATTAATAAACGCCTAAGACTATAGCCTTGTATGTTTTTATTTAAATTTTAGTAAAACATTTTTTTTCTCTTGAAAATTTATTAATAAACGCCTAAGACTATAGCCTTGTATGTTTTATCTAAATTTTAGTTAAAAAAATTTTTTCTCTTGAAAATTTATTAATAAACGCCTAAGGCTATAGCCTTATATGTTTTTATTTAAATTTTAGTAAAACATTTTTTTTCTCTTGAAAATTTATTAATAAACGCCTAAGACTATAGCCTTGTATGTTTTATTTAAATTTTAGTTAAAAATTTTTTTTCTCTTGAAAATTTATTAATAAACGCCTAAGACTATAGCCTTGTATGTTTTATTTAAATTTTAGTAAAACATTTTTTTCTCTTGAAAATTTATTAATAAACGCCTAAGACTATAGCCTTGTATGTTTTATTTAAATTTTAAAATACATTATTCCTTCCGGACCGTTTCTCTAGAGCAGAACCAATAACTGTGCATTCTATTTCGGAAAGTCGTCAACGTTCGCCCAGTTCCAGAATAATTCACGATAGTTTGACGGTAATCTGTGCAACATACATTTATACTAGGACTGTTAACCTAATAGGTATTTATTCGACGAAAAAAGTATGGAAAGGCACGGGACAACCAGAACCCGATTCTCAAGCCAGGCATCCTGTTCTCACTATGCCCAGATCTGACGAATGCTTTGATGAAGTGTCTCCTTTTTAGGCATGGTAGCTTCATATGGCTACGAGGCTCTAAATTCTAAAACCTATAAATATACATGCAGAATATTATGAAACCAGAAAGCGTCAACACACGCATAAATATGAAACTCAATTTTGTAAGTATACTCTCTTCATGTGTGTTATTGTGGTGTTACGTATAAATCGAACCACCTTTCATTTAACATACTGGCAATATTTAGTATAGTTTCAGTGAACACAAGATTCAAATTTACCCATTAATACAAAAGTTCAGGTCATCAAAGCCTTGTGTGATACGCTTAAAAATTTGAACTGGACCGATTATTTCTATAAATAATAATTAATAGAGACGTTAAATTGGGTCCGTAGCTTGCTGAGAGATACTACCTTAAATAGGAAGTATTATTCAGCAATCAACATTATCAATCAACGCTGTAAATTCAGTAAAATCAGACCATGGTTGCCGTAATTTCATAAATTTCTAACCCGTAGATGCGTTACACTTTCTTTGCTTAACGCCTCAGACGGGACATTTCCATTTAATCATTACGTCAGAGGTTTCCATTCTTCCCTTTAATATCGGCTTTAATAGAATGCCCAAAGACGACAGGCGAGCGGCAGCGAGAAGAAGGCTCTGAATTATGCATGGCTTTTGGGCCCCAAATTTCATCTAATACCACCATGTACGACTTCCGATTAGATAAGACGAACAGGCAATTAGCACCTGTGTAATGACACAGTTACCTTCTTTACTCATCCTTCCGGTAAATTGGCAGAAGACGAATCAAATCCTGGGACCTCGGGAACACGCAGTACAGATTCTCATAACCGAAAATACCTTATTGAATATGATATTTAAAGTAGGCATTGTCAAAAATATAAGTACAGATTCTTACGAATGTAACTCACTTCTGGAAATTATGATACGTGCCAACAGTACGGTGCAATTTACTATGGTCATAATTAATTTAATGAAAGAAAATAAAAATATTATTTTTAACAATGATTCAAAGTTAATGAAACGCTATCGAGGAGCATGTAATCATTAAATTTATAACTTTTTCACGTAAATGACTTGTAGTAGTGACACGGGTATATAATCACTCACAATCAATTATATTCCTGAGGACTATTTAACTGGGCTGAGGAAACAACACGTACATATTTCGTATATACGAGTATCTGAATTTAGTTTCTTTCTTCTTTTCACGTTTTTTAATATAGTTAGAATTTAGTCTGGTAAAATCGTCAAAATAATGTTACGTCCTGGCTGGTTAAACGATTAACTGCGTCTGACTATGCAGTGAATGCGCATACCTTTAGTCAAAAATGTTTAAACACAAATCCCACGGTTAACCTTAATCATAAAACTGCAATTATGAACACTCCTATCGAATACAATTATACGGCGCCACTTTAAAAACTTCACAATTTGCCGTAAATGATGTGTTCGTTTCATTATCATAAATACATGTGTAATATTCAAATATAAAAAGAATTAATTCATTAAACGCACTGCCGGATTGAGCTTCGACTATCCTTATTTCCGAAAAGACACTAAGCGATCTGCACAATTCGGCATAAAATAACACAGAAACCAAACACGGCCCAACAGATGTTATTCTACTCCCAAACCCCTAAGTTAATTTGAGTTCTATCTGCAACTCGGCCGCTTTAATTTTTAAACGCAACAAAGCTACCATCACGATTCTTGACTGAGTTCTAGGTCTTGTCAAACACCAACATAAAACTTCCCCTCACGTTTATCACTTGACAGAATTTCGCACAAACCTGTCCAAGTTCCCATAAAAGTATGATGTGTGGTCACATACTGTTTCCCTTACAAGACTTTTCAATAGGCAGTTTACATATTCAGGTGAGTCTTTTTTATTGCTATGAATCAGGTTTCTGTCCACCAATGTGACGTAAGTGTAGAACTTACCAGAATGGTAACTGAGGACCAGGGACAGGATCGTATTGCTGTCAACCCAGTAAATACATATTTCACTGGCAACATTTAATTTACCAGAGAAACAGAATTCATTGTCTACAGTCCTGACTCATTATGAGCGATCACTTCAATATTATGGAAATTTATATTCATAACCCTTTTAATATTGTCAAATAAATCTACTATTACTGAAAATGTTGCAGTTAGTTATCAAATTTAGACAAAAGCGTGGTTCGGAAATACGCATTTTTAGGTTAAATAAATTCCTACCATGTTTTACACAATTATAGATGATTAGTAGACGAACCTATCTGTATTGAAATATTATCGCCTTAAATTCTTTATAAGTTCTAAATGTAACAAATATGATGTAACCAAAATTAATTAGTGATTTAGAAGCAGGCGTGGCAGGAAAGTCTGGCAATATACATCTAATCAGTCCAATAAATTTTAGAATACTTAACTATTAACAAAAAATAATAAATAGCACGATTTATTTTAATACCAATCAAATGCGTACAATCAAATTTCTAATAATACTTACGAATTTAAATCTTGCGTGTTTTTGAATAGGAGAAGTATTTCAAAACATTTCACAAGGCAATTAATTTTTTCGATTCCTCTTTCCTTGTTAAGATTTAGATTTCTAATGAAATATCAAACGACCTCGTGTTCCGAAGTAATTACCTCTTTTTTGGCTACGTGCTATAATGTGAGACGCTTAATTGGTTGTCAGTCCATAAATTCTCGGTGCAAACGAAAGCGCGTAAGAGCACAGTGTTCCAGTGGATACATGACAGTAGCAATTACTCCCTCGGGTTCGAACCCAGGCCTTGGGGCGTTATTAATGGAGCGCCCTCATCATCCTCCCCCGCTGAGAACTGGGCTAGGCTTGTTAATAACTCGCCACGGACGGCTAACTAATTTATTGTTGATAGGAAAGTCAAGCTGCTGTCTCTATTGTTTGATTTATACGGGGCCGTACATCGTTAAGTGTCGGCCGCAATAATCTTGGAATGGCACGCGATGGGCGGTAAAGCACGATGTTATTTATCTGCCGCGCAACAAAGATCTGCATCACTTCTTCGCTATCAGCCAATTATTTTCCATACTCGCGCCAGTATTCGAACCGAAGGCCCTACCCGGACGAGTTTCCTTCCCTCCCTCACTTTGAGTAGTCCTACTTACAGTGTCGTGTTTCAGATAAGATCACGTTGCTTGTAACCGTGGCCTACAGTACGAACGAACCTTGAAATCTAACAACTCTTTTAAAATGAAATCAAAAGGTAGGGAAGCGTGCAAGACATACTAATGTATCCCTAGACTACTGGAAAAAGTAACGACAGGCTCAAAACGGACACACGAAGTCTTAGATGATACCTGAATCATTTCTTCCAGTTACACGGAATTTCGTTTATCTTCTGAATTATATACGATTGAAGACCGGGACTTTTAGATCTGAAGAGCCACGTGAACTGCGACTCTCACTTCTATTTACAAAAGCCAATTTTGGGGGTAACGAAGGAAGGAAGGGGAGTCAGCTTTGTATTTTAACTTCATCCCAGAATTTGTTTGAACGAGCTGGGAAACACCAATTCATAATTATTGAAAATTTATTCGAACATACAATAACCAAACACCGGGTCCATAATCGGAAAGATATATGAAATGAACACTTTGTGAATCAGTACATAATAATGTCTAAACCGTGCAAAAGCAGTCACTGTAGAATTTATTAAAAAATTCTTTTCTCAAAAACACGTGAATAGTTTGGATGTGATTACTAATTGTTTGATCAGTGACTTAATTCAATCATAAAACATTTATTACTGCTCTTGCTGTGCACAACCTGTTCATGTCACCTTAATGACTCCAAAACACGTAATTTTATATGTGCATTGTGTCGGCTTTCTTTCTCTTCCCCTTACCTTTTGCCACTCTAACAAAACAAAATCTCTCTCTCATAATTTTCGAAAACTTTCACATTCCTATTTTTGACTGTCCTTTCCATTTTAACACCACAGTTAATACATACTCTTCTGTTGTTCTCATCTCGAGATTCCCAACTAGTCAGGTTCCAGTTCAATACAATCCGGTACGTACAGTTTTAGTAACGTTATCCTCACTCTAGTTAATTGTATATTTTGGTTCGAATAAATATAAATAAGCATCACAAACGCGCAGCTATATACGTACAGAATGAAAGAAATATTACAGAATTATATAATCGTTTGACGGTTACCTTTAAGCAATAATTTCGGAAACCGTACCGTCTGCGTCATGATCGATATTTTAACAGGTTTGTCGATAATGAACAAATTCACATTATTTCACGGTTTTCTCTTCCGACTGTTATACAGGCTGGAGACTCAGCATTCGGCAGCTTGGTGATATGCTCTGAACTACTCTTATATTCAGTTGTTGATATTTTGACTGAATCTCTTTGTTGAAGTTGCCGAATACGATGTTACGAACGTTATGCATTTAATTTCGTGTGACAAGCAGCAATAAGTGTTCTGTCACAGTTTGGAGAATTTGTTCCGGAAAACTAGGGTGTCGCCTATCGGAAGCCACAGACGTCTCGTCCAATATTTATTCATGTAATTTGGTCTCGCCTGGACAAACACTCCCGCCGATAACTTGGACCACTTGGCGCTTCCCAAGGAACACTGCGCGCATTTACTACGAAATTTCAGGAATGCTCCTGCTCCCCGTCACTCCTTTAAAAGCGCCCACTTTTCTCTCAACAATTAGAACAGGCGACAAAAGCATCGATTCAGGTCAACTAGCGATGAACTTCTTAATTTAGAACCGTCAAGTCAAATATTTTCTTTTCTCGAGCATTTCCTCCGTGGAATCTTCATTATGTGCGTTCTTCAATCTGTTCTGCGTATCAATAACATTTTCCCCGACTATTTTCAGATTTCGAAATCATATCGAATGATGACAAAATGTTTCAATATCAGAGTTGTTTCATTGACGGCTCACGGAGAATTCTGATCTAGTTGAAAACAATAAATATATATACATTTCTAAATGTTAGGACTCACGCCCTTATCTCCAAAATACTATTAACGCAAACATCAAAAAGAAGAAACAACATAATGGAGGGAAAAATACACGAATCAGTCTACCAGAAACATGATTGCATATTTTATCGTTTTTCTGGAACTGTGTGGATTTTGATATCGTAAAAGTGGTTTATAGCAGATCTTTCCAATGAAAATATGCCAAATGGCTATGTACATAAGTTTGCTCCATATATTTGTAATACTGTGTCTAATATTTTGAAGAATTATGAGTGAAGAAAATATTCTCGGGATTCTAACCGAGTGAAAAAATGTGAGTGCTTGAAGTCGTTCCTCGTGTGTGCTCTCATGCCTTTACAAATCTTAAGTCATTTCTGTGTGAACAATTGAAACTCAAGTCCGATCTGAGGAGGATAGTAGGGACTTGCCCCAGCTAAGTAGCTGCAACTCCAACCTCGTTTTAATGAGCACGCGTTTCGGTGTCCGGTGCAAGCAAAGAATCCTATCGCGTAATTATGCCAGCAGATCTTGTTACCTTAGAGGATCCAACAAAGCAAGGACTCGCCGTGACAGCCATTGTTAAAGATTCCTCTATGCTGCCATTGTTGAGCGGCTTGTTTACACGGTGACTAGCAAGTACACGACGGGATTCATTGTTGCACACCTTGATAGAAAAGTCGTGACAAGTCTAGTGTTTTCGTCCTACGAAACCCTTAAGAAGTAACTCCTACAGACTTACACAGGAAACGTCCGTTTCATATAGTGAAGACGACAAAACACGAAATAGGAGCAAAATAAAACGATAGGAATGGGCGGTAGACAGATAACTCGAAAGGAGCAAAAAAGATAGATTCAGATTTTAAGTGCATCTAATCCTTTTTCGATGTTTATCGCTTGTGATTTGATGTAAGATAAAAGACTATTGTGCTCAAAAGAACGGACGAAATTGAACTCGTCTATAGAATAGTTTACTAACGTCACATAAAGGAACATATTAATAATTTATTAACAATTATTCTACGTGAAGAATATTTTTCTCAAAATTGTAATTATACTTAGAAAAGAAAATTAGTTGTAATAATGTATTATTGAATCACGGCTGACTATTCATTTTTAAATTTAAATAATTTTCTTGCAAACTTTCACATTTCATGGTAGCTAGACATTCGTAGTTCCCGTCAGTATAGTCGATATGTTTATAATCGTAACTATACATCTAGGTATACGGACACTGCAGCGGTCTGCGATATCGCCTTTAAGTACGGTACTGGGAGATTTGCAGATGCATTTTAGCAAAGATATTAATCCCTACACAAATGACTATTATCAAAACGGGAATTTTGCAGACTTCCCAAAATCATTTGACTTAGTAAACCATAAACTTTTATTAAACGAGTTAGAATACTACAACAAAAATAGAACTGGTGTTTTGATGCGTTCACACAATAGATAGCAAATGGTTACAATTGAAAATTTTTCTGTCAGGAAAATGATAAGGTGTAGAGTCGCATACAGACTCACTTTTACGACAATCTCACGAGATACTTTTAAGTCAGATTAATTCCGTTCTGCGTAATTTTCTTATTATTTTTATATTTTCCGCAACTTGTATGTTTATTGTTCAAATTGTCTTTCTTTAATGTACCTTCTAAATGATAAATCTAATTAATAAACTTTTGAGTTATTTACGATAACAATTCATTTGGTTGCAGTTTCCTGTCTACTTTCTTTACATAACGACATTTATTGCAAGTAACCTTTCGTATTCTATGGCCCAGTTTCTTGTTCCGTGGTTATTAACTAAGCAGTTTACATTGAAATTAGCCTCATCATAAACCAAGCATTAATAACAACTGAAATATTATTCTAAAAAAATCACGAAGTAATTTGTGCAACTTGTTCCGTGCTCCAATTGAAGTACGGAATATAGTGGAAACATTTTAAGTTTTGCCAGATTTCTTGGAAAGGCATCACTGATATTAAATTAGCTTGTTGAATGTACGGATAATCTGAATGAGTTGGCTGTTGCCCAGCGGGTTCTGTAACCTCTGACCCCTGTGGTTACTTTCGAACCCATTAATAGTAATTCAACGGTTCATCCCATACATTTTGCTGTCAATTGCCCCAGGACTTGCAAAAAAAAAGCGATAACCAAATAGAACGTGTTCAGGCGATTTAACAGGTTTTCGTGGCCTATAGCATGCCATCCATTCTTCTTTGACCAACGCTGCATTCCCTTTATCTGGCTCTTTTCTTTCCCAACATGGATTCGTGAGACTTGTGGGATATTTCCCAAGCTGAAAATGTCACTGGATGAGGCTCGTCTTACGACAATATGCGACGGACCAGTGGACCAGTGGACTGCCTAAAGAAGAGTGTTTCTGCTGGCCGGGAGAAGTGTGCGATTTACCCAGGTGGAATACATCTGTAAAATTAATAAATGTATTTTTCGTGACCAACTCTTATAGTTAACGGTTAGATATATCAAACAAATGCCGGCAGATGTTTTGATTATACAACATGCACGACTGTGGTTGGCAACAATGAATATCGCATCGGCTAAATCTGCTCAAAAAATTTAATATGGTTTGAAATCATTGGGTTTAGTAGAGTTGAGGATCCTTTGGAACGGTGTTTTTCTCTCATCGATCGCTTATTTTCGATTTGTCCCGCGCTCCACGACTTTGCTTTGTTCGCAGAGCGATTGAGCGGCAACGCCATGCTGAGCCACAAACACTTTCAATCTCCCCCGCTTTTCATTAACAGACAATCGCAATTAATGTAAACACCCAGTGATTAATGCATGTCTCACAAGTGACAATTGGATCTTAATAAACTTAATTTTTATCATACATTCTCTTTGAGTACACTGGAAAGTGAAGTAAATTATCTTCTCGAGAGAAGATAAATTAATTTGCTCGTAAATGTTGCCCTGGACGACAAGTATTTTATTGTTACACGATTTAAATAGTCGTTTGTGAAACTGTTATGTTTCTAGAGCTACAGTATTATTGGTTTCTTAAATATATTTGTTTGGAGGAATCTTTCCTTGTATATTACAAATGTATCCATTATGTTTCTCACGTTTGTTCACATTTTCACCGTGTCTTGTTTAAATTTGCGATAATTTGCACTTTATTGTTATGTGGTTTCGTGTGAATAATGAATTTAAATTAAATTGTTTACGATTGTAGCTTTTTTGTGCGTGGCAGTACATTTTTTCCCTTTTCAACATAGATATTTATTGTAATTTGCAATTGTATATTGTTATTTTATTTATAAATTGTTTTCTATTATCACGTACATCTTCATATTTATTAGACTTCACATTCGAGAAATACTTCGAATTGTCCAGTTATATTCGTGGAAAAGTATTTCAGGTTTCAAAGTGAAAGCTTTTGCAGTAAACTGAGGATATCAAATATAAAAGTCCACCTTTAATTGTCCCAAATAAATATTACAGTCGTGATCAATTATTTAACATTCTACCTATTCAACGATCTAGGTCTTCAATATTTCCGTAGATCACACTGGAATGTCACGGATAGAACTATTGATCGCAAAGGACAGTTTAACAGTTGAGAGCGTTATGTAAAGGTATCTTTAAGAATCCAGATAACACATTTCGTATTTGATTTAGTGAGAAGACGCTCCTAGGAAACAAATGCTCTTAATCTTCAAATTAGTTCCAGATTAATGCAGGCAACAATGTGGCATCCACTTACCTCCAAAGAATTAAATAACTTGGAGGATTTCCCGTAGCTCATTTCGAGCATTCTTGTTCTCCTTGTAAGGACTTCACACGACCGGCCCGCCCAATATATCAAAAGTACTGGTTCATTCAGAAGCTCCGCCAGGGCAAAGAGCCAGTTCCAAGGCCGAATTACAGCTTATTTCTGTGTGAAATTGCAGGGACTGCTTCCATGGTAATCTCTGTTCACATTCAAGAATATCGTGAAATCGATATCTGCATCATTGTGTTCAATTACTTCTGGATCCAATAACATTCTGTGAGGTGATTTATAAGGGCGTTATTTTTTTAAAAGGAAAATATCGGATGTTACATCTATATCAGAATTTGGATTTAAAGTTTAATGATAGTAATTCCGATCAAAAAACACGAGGTACACAATTAAATCAGGTTCATAACCTAATGTAGTTTCGATAAGATTCGTCTTCATTGCGGCGCTATCAAAAATATCGCACTTAAACTAAAATAAATTGTGAATACGAAATATTCATATAATAATTATAATAGGAACAGGAATTAGTGATCGTAATGTTAATCCTTCGTTTAAGAATATAATTCAAATGACGTGGAATTTAACGTCCGGGAAAGTTTAGAATTTTGCAAAGATTATTGTAATTTATCCTGGAAATTGAATTAATTTGTGTTTTTCCATTTTTCCATTCTCATTTTATTGTTCCAGGTTCTGCATATAGCCTCATAGTGTTAGTAATTTCATTTAGCGCAAATTAGTTTATCGCAACACGATGGAGTGTTCTCATTCGTGTAGCATTTCCGATGCTCTCTTTTAAGAAGTTACCCCGCAACCTTCAAAATTTTTATTTTTTATTTAAAGTCACGTAACAGTGGGGCTGGACAACTCCGTCGATCGTAATCATTACACATAACTAAAAAGCATTCCGCTGCATAATTTAAATTTCTACACGGTTTTTCAATTTCCAAATTGAAACTAAACCGTTATTAAAACGGATCTGTATAGGATGAATTTCTTCAGGTTGAAGGTTTGCTGTGTGGAAGCCGAGGTAAAGGCGATCGTTCATACGGACAACGGCTTTCCTCATAAACACGGATGCTTTTAGACGTAGCCACAGGCTTCGCACAATGTCAAGCCTTAGAAATTACTTCCAGAAAAAGCAGCTTTGAGCATGGTTGAATACAATTGGTACATCTGAGAGGACGCTTTAAGAAAATGCTCATGAGGGTACATTAGGAAGAGTAACTTTAAAAGCTTGTTCCTAAATTGCATTATTATTACATTTCAACAACGCAAAAGTTCGTTGTAGGTGACCTGTGGTCCAATCCAGAAAACGAAGGTTTATGACAAACTCCATAAAACGAACATCGTCGCGTGTTCCATACACCATTTCGGTACCAGATTTTTCAGTTTGCTGTTTCAAAGTGACCTTCATTAATATAACCGGCGTGATACAAATCCCATAATATTGATAATGATGTATATTATCGTTGTTGCATTCAATATATGGATTTTTGTTTAAGGAGAAGATTACCAGACTCTCATATTATCTGACGTTCTTGACTGATAATATATGTATTGTTTATGATGAAAGCAGAGATAAATACACCCCTGCAGACTAGATCGTGATGATGTTCTGAAAAAAGTTAATACAGATTCTAAAATACGATCTTCCTCAATTAATTAACAAAATGATTTTCGTCGTGGTAAAATTGCAAATCCATTAGAATCATCAGCTTCGACGCCACGCATGTCGTTTTATAGATATACCTGTGTAAATCTCCAAAATTACATACATATTTTTAATTACATTAAATTGTATTAAGGACCGTTATACACAAAAAGTGAAAAGAATGGACTTCACTTGGAAAAGTCCACATTAGATATTAAAAACCTTCTATTCGTTGTAAGAATTTCGCTTTCCCTAGAAAACGATGGCTGTTACTTGTGCCTGCACTATTTTTTCTCGTTAGGTTTAAATGACAATAGGTTTTTTTTTTCTGAGCGCAGATGTTACAAATCGTCGCACACGGATTTTAAAATGCCTTCAAGTTACGTCTCATTAAAGTAGCATTTCTTGACTCTGTTGATATGCAGGAGCGTTGGTGTTGCGTCGTGACTTCGCTTTTCTCTGGCGTGTAATTTCATTTCAACAACGTCTCATAGCTAAGGCGTCCACGTCGACCAGGAGATAATACCTAGAAAATAATCAAATTAAATTACGAATGATAGTGTTCATAAGGTGCAGAATTGTCGCACGCGCAGCAACGATGAACGAATCATTGCGGCCTTTAAGAAAGATTTGTTCACTCCGCTTTACCAGGTCTACTCTCAATTATTTACCCGAGGAAGGAACCGAAAACTGTGAATTCCACTATTTTACTATAACAAAAATGGACTGAAAAATAAGCGATCTCCGGACGTCAATATGTTCACGAAATCTTGGGTACAGAATTTATGCATTCTACTTCAAACCATCACTTTGCCTGACGATTGATCTTAACAGATTTGTGTTCAGTTTGAATCACAATTGTGAGATAATATGACGATGTGTGTGGGTTTAAAGACGCCGGAGAGAAAAACGTTTCGATTTTCACCTCATTCAAATTTTGCTATTCATGAATCCGGTTATTTGATTCTAATTTAGCTTTTTTATTCTGTTGTTCGTTGCTTCTTGAAAGTGTTTAAAGCAGTAGAATTTCGACTCGTTGTAAAAGGAGCGTAGCATTCTGCTCCAGTGCCTGAGGAAAGGTGTCCCACATGTCAGTAAAACTTCTGTGAATTATCCGGTGTTGGCTGAAGGCTGCAGATCCTCAGATGAAACAGAAAAACTGTGTTTAACGCGTTGCTGTTGTTGAATGGACGAGGAACCATACGTCGGGCACGCCAACAGCATCCAGCCCACTGCGACATCACAGAAATGTGAACGCAGAAATTAGCACCGCTGGCAAATTCCCAGCACCCTTTGTTACGGCTTCATATCTGCACCCCTACAAAGTTTACTGCCGTTTTTCCCAGGTCTCTCAATAGAAGCGCACACCGCAGACAGGACATAAAGACGAACGCACGGGAAGGTTTAACCAATTACACTGCGTTTCTACGCACAATGCCTCAATCTGCATAACAGCTGTATCCGATAAATAAATGATGTTAAACAAAAAATAGTCATCACTTGTGGATTTTTGAAATGACGCAAACAGTCAAAAGGTAAAATCCATTGTAAAAATTCGTGTGCACGCGTAAGAATAGAACTACATAGCAAAAGCTTCCCGAGCAGAAAGAGGAAGTAACCGAATCGAAGTTGGCAGAAAACGCGATTGGACAATATTCATGAATTGAAATAGAAGCGGAAAGGCAGTACGAAAAAGCTTGAAGATGAAAACAGCTCTTCGTTACTGTTCAAAACGTCGACCTCTTACTATCTGTAACTTTCATCAATTTTAAAAATTATTTATTTTTCGCGTGTAATTGAAACACTCTCTCTGGCAGTAGGCCCATTCCCATTTTCTCTGCGATTCGGCGGCTTCACGAGAACCCTTGTGAGCGTGTTCAAAGGCAAACCACATTACCAGAACCTCGATCGTGAAAATTGCGACCGTATAATAGAACTTATTCACTTCCCAGGTCAAATGTACAGATTATGCTGTAAGGCAATAAGAAATTTCTGTCAACGTCAATTTATATTGAAAGTGTAATTCATTCCTGATGAATTTCCGTGCGTCATTTTTAAAAATTGAATATACTTTGATACTCATAGTCTCTGTACGTCCAATTACGAGGAGAATTATGAAGCAGCTCCATTATTTGTTTCCCGTTCTATTTTTATGCTTCTATAGAAGTTATTTTTTGTTTCTTTAAAAGGACAAAAGATTCACTCATTGAATGAAAAACCTATATTCTCCTTACATCATTACATCATTAAATATAACAACGTCAATAAAGATACAGATTAAAATGAAAAATTGCTGATTACGGTGAAAATTACTATAAAAATATTGGTAAATACAAATTAAATGTGGGCGATAAATTCGAACAAATTTTTGTATTTACTTTCTGAAGCACGTTTATCATAAAAATCAATTTAATGAATCAGGTCAATCGTCTGGTCGATTCAAAGTTGTGTTCATATTTCGCAGATTTTAGGGGGGGTTACTTTTTCTGGGATAATCTACAGAAATGACTCAGAGAAATAAGTGACTAAATAGAATAATTAAAAGGAAAACGGAAACAGTTACACTTCGAATAGTTTAAACCTGAGTTCTCCTTCAAGGAGTTATAATACAAATGATAAACGATTAGATTCTAAACTTGCTTTATGGAAATATTTAGAGAAATTATAAGGTAAACTGCAATAAGAAAGCTCTTGACACTGTTTGAAGGTGGCAGGATTTTTAATCACAATTAAGGAACGGTGCCTGAGAGCTTCAAGGATGGTCAATAAACTTCGCGGAAAATTGTCGATGGGTAATCAATTCTTCATAGTCGAGGTATTCCAAAAGTACTTTACACTAATCATGAAAAATTTGAATACGAAAGTCAAGAATATTAATATTGTACTTGTATATGGTAAAGAAAAAAAATCCTGATGGAATGGTTGAGTGAAAATTGATGAAAGGCTACGGCACATGTCGTTGAAATTCAGGGAAAGATCGCGACCTTCGCGAGGACTTGTAGCAAATTGCCCCGATGCTTTCATTGGCAGGCACTACAATGGCTGCTAATGCCGAACGTTGAATCACGCGCCTTCCGGGTTTAGTGTCAACTGTACGAGTATGTGACGGCTGCAATGTACTCACATCTATCACTCGTAGCACAGATGGGACAGCAGCATCGAACAAAGTTAATTCATAGATGTGAATCTTAAATTTGCCTTCAATGAGGGTTCCACAGTATGCAGGTTTGACGCTAATTCATACGAATGCGATATTGACCAATAAATTTTCTATGGTCGTCCTTTAGACTGTGAGGTCTGTACCTGCAAATCCTTCTTGTTACTAATACTCTCCCAGCATTGTCTACGCGGTATTGTGTGGAAATTAGGTCTGTAGATCGGTTACCGGTAATCGCCGCTCCACTGAAGCGATCAACACCAATTCAAGTTTTCGACTTACCAATTATTAGCCACAGCTTCGATGCGTACACCATGTAATCATAACTGCATATCATATTCCGTAATCGTATTATTACGGAAACAAGCCGAGGCGTTAACGGACAAGTCTTCCTACAGGGCTCGGCTATTTGCATAAAACATGGCAGCCGCTTCATGAATATTCCCGTGCCCGCTGTATCGCGGGGACAGGTCTATGAATGTAATGGATCCGAGACTCTGCTTTCCCTTTTTCTTGTGATCGAGAACCAATCGTATCACGTCCCGTTTCTTCGTGGCTCAGGCTCGTAGCCAACTATCTATAAAGCTTACTCACACTATGAAGGCAGCGGGTGTGTTGCACATCCGTCTAGCAATTTGAGTTCTCAGTTTGTCATGGTATCGAGCAAGAACTCAGAAGAATTAAACACTCAGTCTCGTGGTACACAGCATACAGCACAACTTAAATTAACTGCTCCGCCTTTTTTTTAATTGACAGTTTTCGGAAAATCCTTTGGAGCATTAAAAGCTTGTAAAGAAACATGAAACTTTTATGATTAAATGAAGTCGTCGCCGGCCAATTCTCTGTATAGTTAGCCATTTATCATACACTAAAATACAAGTGTATAATATAAAGCACATTCGCCTTTCGAAACAAATTATTGATAAAACATTTTCTGACAGTTTTTGTAAAATATAATTGAATTATAATGTTTATAATTGTTTCATTTAAGTTGTAAGCTGATCTAAGAACATGTTTTGATTACATATGACCAAAAATTCCCCTGAAAATATTGATCAAGACAGTTTGAAAGTAATTGAAATATTAAAATAAATTGAAGAAACATATTTGTTTATTGAGTTTTTTTAATGGAAAATATGCCCACGTTTATTTTTTACTGGGTATTTTTTAGAGTTATAAATAAACTGTGTTGAATAGGGTTAGGAAAAGTACGAACTCTAGCGGAGTAGCGAATGCGATTAGTTTGAAGTATGCAGTCTAACGACCAACGCGGAATCGCACACGACGAAGGAAATTCGGCTGAGTGCATTTATCATAGTGATCATACTGATTTTCTAATTCCAGAACGTACTGAATCAGTTAAAGCCTGGTCTCTGGTCGTCCTAAGATATACCAAAAAATTTTCTGTCTCTCGTGGTATTTATAAACAGACCAAATAATATTCATTTTTGTTAATTAAACTTCAGAAATATATTGTTCGTGACGCATGGTAGGCCTACATTTCTGAAGACACAACAGGAATTTCAGTTCTTTCGTGGTAATCTTATTAGGAGATATGTTGTACAAGGCTTACCGACTTAACCGGTATATTACTCGCAGAGCCACAGATGTTCTTGTTCCAAAGTTCTACTGATATGCACCTGACCGGGAAAGGAGCAGGTGTAGTTTATAAAGCGTGCAATGATATATAGCACACTGATTTAAGAACTCTGTCGTTATGCACCGTGTGTAGCGTGAGAAATCTCGTGAAATTTCTCAAAGATGTTATAACCTTGCCATAAGAAATTAAAACGCTTTGTGGACGACTTCTGAATTTTTAACATTCTTTTCCCACCTGGTAATCTTATTCGTGTATTTAGAGCAACTTATATGACCTAAAATCAAGGTTCCTATTTAGCGTAGTGAATATAATGTTTTTCTTGAGAGAGAGAAAAACCATTATTAAAGTGTAACTATTTGTTTAGGTAATAATGCTTCTTTCTTTACGACGTTTCATTATAAAGTTATCAGCGAGGTCCGCGTGTGGTGTGTCTTGGGACCAGTGTCCATTGATCGCCAGTAATAGCACAATTAACTTCTCGTTCGTGACCAAGCAGAAATCAGATTACTCCAGACTGCAAAGACGCCGCTCGCTCCTGTTTTATAGATGCAGCACCCTGTTTCGGCTTGCGATAAGAAAACTTCGTGTTGTGAATTTGCCTTGCGTGTATTCGGCTACCATTTCATACGCGAGTATTCTTTATTGTGCTCCCATTATAGTAACACTATTACCAAGAGATTTCTATCCTTTTACAATTAATAATCCAACCACTCGGGTTGCAAATGAAAAATAATTACAAATTGTGGAATGAATTGTTCCGATATATCATTGACCATCTGGTTATCCACGTCGACGATCGGAGATCGAAGCCTTATTTCATCAATGAGACAGAGTATCTGAGTTGTACTAAACGTCAATTAAAATCAAGTTTATATAGAATATAATAACAAATTTGTGTCACACTTGTATGTGAGGAAACACTGAATTACCCAATTTCATATTCAAACATTATCGAAAATTTATCACGAAGTTACCAAGTTCCTCTTATACTGTTTTCCTTTCACACAGAATAAACAGTTCAAAATATTTATACTGGATACAGTTCACTACTAGTATTGACTCGGTCACTTTCTGAATAAGGCGGAGTCTCTTTTGATGTACAGGATCCTTCTACATGGTACCGCAATCTCCCACTGTAAATTAAAATCAATTCTTTTAAAATTTTGTTATCACTGTCATATTGAATATAAATTTTTATTCAATATTTCCTCCAAGCATTCTTGCTCGTAGAAAGCTGCACTGAGAAGTGACTTCCTTACGAGGTTTCTCTGAACAGGTTGGATTCTGTGATATATTTCAGAAACCCTTTTGTTCCCTGTATGTTGAAACATGCCTGTGGATAATATTCGAAGAAATTTCATTATTTTTCTGAATATTGACTAAAGATTCAGTTTGACAATTCTTATAAATATCTAAAAAACACGCCCTTTTATTTCTACATGCATTAAAGTGCAATGACTTATTTCCCTAAACTCGGTCTCGCTAATTCACTATACTACGTAGAGAATCCCTTTGAGTTTCTTCTCGTGTCACATCCTGTTCACGTGGATGTTGGATTATTACTTTTTTCAAAATGAAACCAACGTTTTTATTCATGCGTACCCTTTTTAATTAATAATTCATTTGCAACAATAAAAACCCTTTTGGTATATATTTTAATTTATAATGATAATGTAAAAAGCATCGCTTATCCTAACAACCTCTATATCACGAGTTATATACTAATGTACGTTAAGAAACGCATTTTTTTACCGAGTATACAAAGATTATTTGTAATCTAAAATATACTTCGATGACATTAGTGTATTTATAGTAGAGTTTAAAAGTTTTGTAATAATCGTGTAACATAAAGTACAAAAAGTGTATTGTTTTCTTTAACATTTTTTAGACAACAGAGCGACAAATGTAATTAATTAATATTCTTAGTGAATGTAATAACTATGAATCTGTTTTAATTACTTCCAATATTACTTATGACTGTTATTATCTGAGTCTGCTCTGCAGAATTCCTCTGCATTTCTGCAGCGGTCCAACTGGATTTCTGCGAACCGACCTGACGTCTGACTCACACAGAAAATTCGTGATTCCCATAAAGTCGTCGTGGAAATTTATGGGCGTTGTTCGTGAAAGAGATTCGTTGTATTACCAGCTTAATCCCAGCATTACGAGCAGCATTCGTCTGTGAACTCCATTGTGTTCCTAGGTTAATGGAAATATCGTGACTTTCATCTTCAGAACCCGACTGAGGACTATTCATTTTAAACAGCACTTCAGTAGGAAACTTGAAGAATTTAGCTGAAAAGGAGGTTCGAATGAATACAATATTCTGCACAATGCGGATGCGAATTACCGTAGATTAAGCAAACACCATGAAATTACGGGGAAGTCCACAAATAACATATTTGTCCGGCGTCCAGTCGCCGTAGGATCCAAAATTGAATATTTGTTGAAGTATTTACCAAACATTAATTTTAATTCTGATCTAAAATAAAATAAGTCATAAAACATCATGGTAGAAAGTTTACAGTTGAAAGTAACGGATAATGAATTATTGTTCTGTCTTCTTTCGTGAGCTTCTCATTCGTTGTGCCAATCAATCTTTAGAGCTATAAAGTGGCCAAATATCTAAATCATAATACATGCCACTTTGTAATAATCACCCATTTATTTTCCTCTCCATTTCAGTCTATAAAAACATTAGATAATGAAAGCACCTATTATGAGATTCTAAGTGGATCAAGACGACGAATTACAATAATGATACTTCTATTTAATAAGACAAAAAAATTGAATGATTTTTTTATCTCCATGTAAACAAATTTTAACCTTATCTGAAAAAATGATTGTTTTCATATGACAAAATAAACAACGACGAAAGTATGGACACTTCAAGCGATTAATCTATACAATTTATCAAAGCTGTAATCGTTGGAAATTGTTTCTAGTGCGAACTGTCCCAATAAAAAAATCTCTCGGCTTCTAAAAAAAATGCAAAGCTATTATTTCTAATTTTATTTATTGAAATTATGGTTCTATTGTTGTTTGTTTCTTTTTATTCTTATTTACTAAGTTTCTAGATTTGATGATTTATTATTACCTTTTTTACTGTACCTAGAACTTATTTGATATTAAATAATATCAGCAGAATTGATGATATCTGAATAAAATACTTTTTTAGAAAGATAAAGTATTTATCACTTTGTTAATTTAATACGTAACAGAATAAATCAAGGTTTTCTATTTATTTCAATAACATAAAGTATTGTACTTGAAGTAAACTTCGTTGTATATAATTTTTAAATATTTTTCAAGCTTGTAAATTCTGTCATGCATCGTCCGAAAGCAGGAAATTTTGTCTCACAGCAGTCACAAAGAAGTTTGCTTGAAGGCCAGATGCTGCTTTGCGCTTTCTGTAACGTAATGGTCGCCCTCCCATGTAATACGCCATCAAATAGAGATTAAGCGTTTTGTGGACCTCCCCTTTTTTCAGTTATTCTCTTGTGTGTGTTCTTCGCAGCTTTAAGTCAAAATCATAATTTCTGTTTCGATAAGATAATCAAGAATATGTGCCCGTTACATACTGTCAAATCCATGGATTCCAAAGTGTAAATAAAGTTTACTTTTAATTCTTGCATAATGTTTTTGACACGGCATCCTCGTGCTGCTATTCTCTGCTTTCATCACTGAAGATTTAATGAGCAGTCTGCAAACATTACTTTCTAAGGAAATAAAATTTTGTTTTTTAAAACGGACTTGATGTCTCTAAATTAAACATTGTTTTTCTTCATCTTAGTTCGTGTTAGTTATCGGATAAACGTTGTACATAACACGTATTCATTGTGAATCTAAGTCTCAGATTAGTCAATCTCATATATTTACATTCTGCATCTCAACACTTTTTGCCATTTCCAAGCAATGGAATTCTCATAGGGTATAGAATGATAGCGATTAATCTTTCGATAATTACTATATTTGATGACTTTGATCTTCTTCCATCAGAGAGACCATTACCGGAAACGATATTTTATGCATTCTGTGTTCCATCAGAATTTTTGCCAGATTATAATTTAGCTTCATAAAATACACTCATTTCTTCGTTATATTTTTTTTCATTTGATAGATAACTCAAACATCATTACAATGTTCAAAAGTTAATAATATTCCATTGAGACAGCTCAAATGCACGCCAAACCAAGCTGGCTATCAATTACAGTCCACTGTTGCCTCTCAGGTAATCTACTACAATAATTCGTAAATTCTCACAATTGCAATGGTTCCCATGCTTAAATTTTATTTTAATAATAATAATTTAGATATTTTAAATATTATTCATTTACGAAATGAGAAATTTATACTTTCATAAATTATAAAAAAAAATATTCATAGTGTATTGTGAAATATATTAAACAGATGATGTTACCACGAATTTTTTGTTTTGGGGGAAAAATCAAATCCTTCCAGTAAATAGTTTTCGCATTCATCAAAATGAAACGCAAATTTTAAAATTTATTGTAGAAATATTTAAAGAATTACAAAAATACTATTCTAGTAATAGTAATGATTGAGAAGTAAATTCGGCGAGTTTGTGGTTTCTGGAGTACGTTAAAAATATCGATTCAAACAGTGAAATGTGTCAAAAAACATCAAACATTTAGTTACTATATTTTTGTATATATGGAATACAAGATAAAGAAGAAAAATTCACGGATTATATAATCCATATCACTGACAGGTCTGGTCTCAGAAATTTTTCTAGATTAGAAATTTTATCACAGTTAGAAGGCGATAATTCTATCACAAATATTCCGTTCCTACCGGCAACGATTTAACTTTTCGAAAAGTTCTCCGGGTTAATGTTGTGGTTTCAGCCCCTAACGACACTGCTGCAAGTTTTAGTCCATTACGTTTCACTGGAGATAGTGATCTGTCAATAAACCCTGTGCGTGAAACACCCGACTTTAACACTCAACCCTTTCCACTAAAATTAATGATACATATAAATTCTCGTATATGGATTTTTCTCGGCTAACGTTTTGCAGCTAGGATTTCCTAGGACATGGCTAACAAATTAACTTTAAAAAAGTGAACACTCCACTTTCAGTAACATATTTCATTTTTATCTTATCTTGACACAACTTGCTATTTCTCGCGGCCTTTTTTTTTGTATTTTACTAGCTTTGTGTCTGACGTTGTCCGGGTGTTTATTAATATTAACTCGGAGAAAGACTTAATTCCACACTAATCGCTTGGTAAGTATTTCGTTTAACTGTCTACGTGAACGTCTCCTTAAAGGAGCTAAACTTAAGGGATGGAAAAATACTTATGGTGCCTCAAGGGAAACAAAAATAAACCCTGTACCTTAAGGGAGTTAAAAGTATTTTTTTAAAATTCCTATACATCTTGTGTTTAGGAAACAATTTAAAATTACTGTCAGAGAAACTGACTATAAATCACCTGAATATCATTAATTAAATAAAAATTAAAAATAATTGTTTCTTGAAGTCAAGTTACACGAAACTTAAAAACGAATATCATGAAAATAGATAACACTTCGAGACGTCCATTCAAATACATTCATTTCTTCATTAATAGTGTCAACAGATCAAAAATATGTTTCAAGAAAATCTATAATCGCTGAAGAATAATATACCAAATTATAAAAATACAATAACTATAGTTTCCTTTTGAATAATCTGTGCTTCGTTGCTAGAATGAAGAGATTTACTAAGATTCAGTCCTTTGAGATAACTGAGGACTTAAGAAATTTCTTTCAAAGTCGGGAGACAGGATACGTGTTTCGCTATCTTCTCTGACAGTCTGTCCTTTCTATACGAGAACAATGAAATTTCCCTATTGTTACTCTGGCAGGGGACACACGCCCCACAGAGTTCAAAAAGTTCGACATGGCGATAATATCTACAGAACCCGCAGGATTTGAACCTGTGAGGCTGATTAATACGGGAATCTGTGATTGGAGTCGTGATAACATCAGTCGCAGCAAGGCTTCAATGCTTGTACCTTCTTACATGCATTACGAATGAGATAGATACCATATTTATTATGCCTAGAAAAACTGTGATCTATCTCGCCATTGGTATGTCAACAAGTGGAAATTAATCATATTATTCTTTCGATGTGACGCTCAAATTTGTTATTTGTTCCGCAAATTCCACCATATTTCAGTAATTGCCACATCCTATAGGACTGAAAGCGTTGACGCTCTCAACTTTTCTGACACTCATTTATACAGGTTGAATCTCCTTCCTGGTATCATCATTTGGTTTCCCCCTGCTTTACCCATACATACAAACTTCAATAAAATAAAATCCAGAGTCTAATATTCCTGGAAGCTTCAGTAATAATCATCACTAACTTCCTTCTCTTCTACGAATTATCCGAAAACTCTTCCCTCAACAATGTTTTTAAGATTTTCTCATTCCTGAATTTGAAGATCTAGCGAACTTCAACACTCTCCTACAGCAGCTCATTTCAAAAGCTCTTAATGCGAATTGCAACTTTTAAAGAGGCATAAAACTTTCACGTCAATGATCAATCAAGGATCCAAAAAATCCCGTGATGAAGAAAAAACAAGCATGTTCTTTAAAAATTATTCTTATTTTAGAAATATTCGATTTATAAATTATATTACAACTGCAATGAGATGACGCGCTGGGACTCGACTATTGGGATTCGACCATGGTTCCAGTTTTACTCAAAAAGGGATTTCCTTGATTTTTCTTTACCTTCAAGTAAATGCAACGAGATTCTAATACAAATCCAGGGCCACGAGTTACCTATTCTCAAGAAAATTACAACGAAAACAGAGCTGCAATAGCAAGTTAATCATCGCATCAGCTTCGTCGTTCCTCCAAATCCTGAAAGTGTCATTATCTTGGCAGGTGACTCCGTTCTCTGTGGATTGCTTCTGGCTCAAATCAGACTGTTAAATTACTGACAGCATTCAAATATGGATTTTTTTAATCAGAAACGTTGTGTTTCGCCAACTTTACACGTGTGAGGACATGATATAAGCCAAAGAAATAGATTAATGTTTAATGAAGTCAAAAAATAAGAAAAGTTGTTTTTTATTTCCCTTCGTGACTGTTTCATATTTCTCGACTGACAGTTCGTAACGATTAAAACTACGTGCTGCCAATTAATTGAAAATCAAGTTTAATTAATTTTTACCTGTACGAGGAAAAAAATTAGTCGTGGTAATTTACAGAAATATTTCTATCAACGTTCTTATTCCCGCTTCATTGTCAATATTCAGGGAAAATGAGAAATTCGGAAACTTCTGTCAACCGCATGCAAAATCTGAGTCCATAAACTACTTTTCCATTAACAAGTAAAAGAAAATATTTTACAATATTTATAATTCCCTTTGCTAGTATCTAAAGTCGCTAAATAAGTCAGATTCTGTGTGTAAAAAAAATGCGTGTCTACGGTAGAATCTAGATATTGTGTATGACCTCTACGTTCCTGTATCGCCGTGAACTACAAGCACTGATTTCTAAATGAGGAAGCCATCAAACGTCATTAGTGAAGAAGAATGCTGCTGTTGTCTGCCATTGACAGGCCAAGTAAAAGTTGGTTATTTGCATTCCATGTGGCGCTTCAACTTTTTCTGCCATCAGTCTCTCTTCAGGATTTAATTTTACTAAGAATTTCTCAACAAGCAAGCACTTCATTGTATAAATTAAAAGTCAAATAGAATGAGTTCCAATTACATTTACACCCTTCTAAAGTAGAGACGATTCCAATTAAAATGCCCGTAAAAGTAGCTTTCAATTCAGTTGGCATTCCGGTCAAGAGAATTATCTGTCCGTCATTTTATTCCCACAGTTAAGTGGATATATAGGCCTATATAGCTACTTTCTACATTTTGTTTAATCATAAGCTAACAGCACTTATTTCGGGGAAAAAAGTTTTTACATAAAAACATAAAAGGACCACTAAATAACAAATTTTCTTCGTCAAAGCCAGCTCTTTTTAAAAAAAAATTAAAGAAGTAATCTTCAACGTTTAAGAAACTTTTAGTATAAGCTACGTTATCTTATGTCGTCGTTATTAATTAATAATGGAACGTCTTCATAATGAAACGATATGCTCGATTTCTTAATAGATTTAAATGTTTCTCGAAACTTGATATAACACTGCATGAAGGTTTTTTTTTTCTTTGCTTCAGTCGCGTTCACTATCCTGGACTCAATGTCCTCCGTCCTGGATTAGTCCTACTCCAGAAACAGTAAATGCCTACTGTATTTCTATAACAACTGTGTCCGTACTATTGATTACTTAAGTTTTGTCCTAATTTATTTTTAGCTAGACCTTCTGTTGGAGAAAATGGGCCATTCCATTTAACATACTTTCCGAATCATCCGCCTTCTCTGGCAAAAGAACAATATCATCAGCATTCTCCGTGTTATTTTATTTCGGCTGTAAAGTTTTCTTTCAATTTTGTAATTCCTTTTTTGACATATACCTTGCATGACATGACATTCTTTATTTACACCTTTTCCAGAAATAACTCCTCTCGCCTCGTTTTCTTGTTTCATAAATTTTGTAGGTTACGCTTCAATTCCTGTCATTGAAACATATACAAATCATCTTATTCCAATTTATTTTTATCACTTTCTACAATTAGCATATAGTACATTGTAAATTAGTTCCTCTATTATAAATCTCAGTTCAATATTGCTTGCCCTATGCCAGTGTTTTCCACAAATCAACATTTATCTTCTTCAACAGCTCTTCTTTCATTTGTTCTAAACGTATTGTGTGCTAATTTTCATGTTTCTGTGCCGTTGGTCTCTTTACTAGTGCGAATATAATCTAAATGTTCACAATCAAGTCAGAAAAATTGATATGAAGAATGAAATATGTTCTCTGACCCTTCGTCGTTTCCGATTCTCGACTCATCTCCAACTTATTATAGCGCTTATGAGTCTAGCCTTTGGAAACGAGTTTCCCAAACAAGTATTTATACGTACTCAAGAAGCGTAATAAAGGACGGGAAAAGCCTCAATATGGGCTGTAGGGACGCCATAGATAGAAGCTTACAGGGGCAACGTTCCCATTCTTCATTGTTGGAAACGCGCAGATGGTCCGCAGCAATCATCAGGTTTCTCATATTATTGTTAGGCTTGAAATACAGCGTGTTCATTGCTAATGTTCCATAGTTATACATAAGATGTTTTATGTTGATATGATACTAATAATAAATGTTATAGTTTCATCGAATGCGGAAAGCAGTAACTGTTAATTATGTGCTATTGCCTTGCGACTTTAAAGTCATTTAAGACGTAAACGAATGCATCTCTCATTTCAATAATTTATTTACATCAAAAACTATAGCATTATTCTCGTGTATATTATCGTTTAAACATACTATAATTTTTTTTTAATCCATAGGATTACCGGACCGACCGAATTAGGCCGTAATGAACAGAACGCGATCAGGCATCGGATCGTAGACAAAATAGAGCATGGGATTAGTGGAGGAGAATAAGCTCATTGGAAAAACTATATGAAATGTGAAAAAGGGCGAGGGTTTGAAGATTTGATACGCCTGTTGTGTCATTAAATATCGTATATCTTAAAAAAATTGTGATAGAGGGTTTCTCCAAGAAGTATACTAAGCTAATGCAGTGTAGTGAAGTTTAGAGAGCAATGATCATCCAAGTGGTGCATGGAATAATTAATTGTAACTTCATCGAACAACGTGCTGTCACTATTTACCAATTTTTTCTTCCTTTTGCTGGCGTGTTGGTAATATTTTAAAGAAAATAATCTTTCAGTATTATTATTAACCCCGCTTAAAATAAATATAGATCTTTAAGTTGCTTGCCATGTAAATATCAGTACTAGTGGTCAGTTATTTCGTATATGCCAAGAAACGGTCCAGCGTTTTGATGTTTGTCGCGTAACAAATGGTTGCTCACGTTGAGTGCATACTTCAAAACTTTGAATATTTCTCTATCCACTGATGAAATCTACTACTTTTTAATAGAATTGTTTACATATGAGGGAGGTTACGCTTTGAAATACGGGTTGAAATTGTAGCTGTTGTTGATCATGGTTCAGGTCAAGGGTACCAAGTGCGTTCTACTTGACTACGAATGAAGAAATGACTAACAATTGCAGGCCAATATCTCCTCCTCTCTTTTCTGTTTTATATATTGACGCGTGTGTTGATATGTATTTTCATCTTGCCGTTCCAGGCTGGCTGGGTGCGCTGTCTACGGCAGTTGCCCTACTACTTTCGCCCGTGACCATCGCCCTGTGCCGGAGGAAGTCGACGCGACTCACCGCGGTACTCGGAGGTCTGGTTACGGCTCTAGGATGCCTCTTCACGTCCTTCGCCTCACAGTTTCACCAGCTGTTCTTCAGCTACGGCACCGTCATAGGTATGAACGAGTAAGGCAACGATTCAAACAAACGAAGCGAGTCGTACAGATACATTCAACAAAATTGGTCGTACGTGTGACGAACGGGGAAGTTGTTAGAGGGAAATCTTTATTCCCAAAATTTCTTTTTGCTAATATCAGGCAAACAGCGTGCCTTTGTGTCACAAAGCGTCCGCCTTAGTGGTTCTTCATAAACCACACCACCTTTATTTTTTGACAAAACTCATGGACAAATAATAAATGTAATCTTTCAACTCCTTACTTTTTGCCGTATGAATATTGAAAGAGCATTGGTTTAAAATAAAATAAGACCCCAAACTTGAAAGTCCAGTAATCCAGGATATTGTAGTCTGTCTTTTCTTTCAGGCGTTGGTGTTGGTTTGACGAGGGATTGCTCCACGTTAATGGTGGCACAGTACTTCAAAAGAAGACGAGAGTTGGTGGAGATTTTCATAGTGTCTGGCAGCGGGTTGGGCATTGCCGTCATGTCGGCGTTCATTAAAGGCGCTATCAGGTATTGAAAAAATAATCCTTCTTTTTCCTTCATTTCAGATAAATCTTACCGGTTGCAAACTATATCGCTGCCATGTAACAGCTTTCTTCTCTTAGTTCGCGCCTTTTATTAAATCCATTCGCTACCTTCGTGATATAACACTGTATTGCTATTTTCCAGTGCGATTGGCTGGCGTCTTGGACTTCAAGCCGTGACGGGTGCCGTTTTCCTCACGTTCTTCCTGGGAACTTTTTACCGGTCCGCCTCGCTTTACCACCCCCAAAGGCGAGCGATCCTTCACTTGAAGAATCAGAAACGCAAGATCAAGGACAAGAACAAGGTCGACGACAGACCACCTTTCTTCGACTTCAGCACTCTTCGCAGTAAAACTGTGCGAATTCTTCTTATCAGCACTGGAATCAGTTCCTTTGGACTAAACACGCCCATTTTCTACCTGGTAAGTGACTTGAGTATTATAATTGCACAAGCGTTATGAGCAGATTGTTTGCAGTGTCTCGGCTATATAGAAAAAACACGCAGCATTTTTATTCCGATTGGGTGTATTACTTAGTGATTGGCGCAAGTGCGAACGTAAAATAAAAGGGAGCATTTCTTTGCCAAAAGGAAAACAACAATTTCCGTCAATGGTCCGGCCCGTGTGATCTTAGATCAGAAAGGTTGGATAATTAAAATCTGGTTCCCATTAATCAGTCCTCAAAGCAGGACACAGATGTAAAAACGCTTATTATTATTTGTCATATTTAGTTTTTATCTGAAATAGGTTTTTTACCGTGAGGGAAACAGACAAATTGTATCTTTGTATTCGTCTTGGCCCATCATATATTCCTGATAACATTCACGTTAATGACATTTTGAGTCACAAAACGATAACAACAATTTTGTACATTGCAGAACATTATTCCATTGCTAATCAATTATTAGTAATGAATGGATTACAAGCGGTCTATAATGTACGTGAAAAAAAATTACAGTGAAAGTTTTATATCCTTTGTTCATTTAACATTTAAATAAAATCGTAGATATTGTTTCGTCTTTTTGTCTCAAATATGGAAGTTCTATAATCCAAATACGGTAATGTCTTATATAAGTAACAGAATAATAAATTGCACGCACAAAGCATGTGTCGGGACTAAGATACTTTGCAGATTTCATCCATATAAATGTAACTACACGTTTCTAAAATCCTGTTAAACAGATTTGTTCGAACGAAAGAGTTTTTTCTTACTGTTCTACTTAACTGTCTAATTTTTGCATTTAAGATTTTCATCTCTCTACATGGATTGTAGTTCATAAAATTTTATAGTGTCTTAAATCGCGGCACAATTTCGAAATTATGCTTTCACTCCGAAGGCATTTTGCATTAATAGTTACTTTCACTGCGTAAGACCACTTCTCTTCGTCGACCAGGGAGGGACTCACGGCTCATTATTATACCAGTTTTCTATTCATGTATTCCTAAATCAAAGCTCTTCTATTACCTTTTGGTTTTATAAGACGAATTACCGAATGTCGCTATTAACCGTAGTTATTAGAATCTGACATTCGTCTCTCACTGTCAAACAGCGTTGCCTGTAACACAAACACTTTTAAAGTGAACGAAATAAATTAATGAATTTGTTTCAACAATAGACTGACACTCGGGAGGCAGTTACAAAGAATAAGCATAAAGAACATAACAAATATGTATAAAATACAAATAATACACTTGATGTTGCGCTTCACTAACACGTGCACTTTCTTATTCTTGCTTGGAAAATTTTACAGAAAATATCTGAAAAACTTCTGCAGGTAAGTTGTTCCAATCACTTATATTCCGGTTTAAAAAGTAATATTTTCCGACGTCAGTTTTAAAGTTTCTCTGCCATATTTTGCAATTATGATCCCCTCTAATGTAATAATTAGCTTCTACTCGAGTTCGTATTCTCCCACGATTGTTAGTCTACATAAGTTTCGATAAGAGTCCTAAGACGTAAATTTTTCCTCGTTTCCTCGTTTATTCTCATTTCCGTGACTGGGACACTGCGTAACAAATTTTTCCTCTCCCCCTTGAACTCTTGGAAGTGCATAGTTAATAGTCACGTTCTCGATTCGCTGTCGTTCCAGGCCCACCAGGTGGAGGAGGAGGGTCTGGGCGACACGGCCGTGCTGCTGCAGACGTACCTGGGTCTGGCGTGGACGCTGGGTTGCGCCGCCTTCGGGCTGCTGGTGGTGCGCAACTCCGTCGAGTGTCGCATTGCCCGCCAGTACCTCTGCCAGGCTGCCGTCTTCATGTGCGGCCTTTCCATCCTCGCCCTCACGGCCGTCAGGGGCAGCTACCACGGCTACGTGCTCTTCGCTTGGATCTACGGCATCTTCTGCGGTGGCTATCACTACTCGCTCAAGATGTACACCTACGAGCGCGTCAGGGCACGCAACTTCGCCAGGACCTGGGGCTTTGTGCAGTGCTCCCAGGCCATCCCTATCGCCATAGGAGTCCCGATTTCAGGTAACAGTTGATATCAGTTAATGATTCTGTGACACTCGTGCAGTCAATCGAGAGTTTGTAGACAGTATATTCTGATCCAAACTGTCTCGGTATTATTGTTAAGGAAAGATTATATTTCCATTTTATTGTAAGCAGTTATTACGCACGCGAGAAATAAAGAGTCAATTATTTGAACAGCTCGACAGTTAAACTTTTAACTTCAGTTGCCTGCGCGTGAAAGGTCAAAACTTCAAATATATTCTATTGTAGATCTCTACAGACTGGTATTTTCCTTTACTGGTCGCTGCCTTCATATTTTAATTAGATCTTCAAGCAATGAAACGGACTGAAGTATAGTAATCGTCACTGATAAAATCAGGATCATCTCTCCAACATTTAATCAGTATCACTGATTTTCTTTCGGAACAGAGAACTTCTTGTACGGAAAACAACTTAACCTAATCCGTGATAAATGGCCTCCCGGTCACAGCCAAGGGCAGGGTAGTTATTATTTTTGAGTGACTTGGAGGAGTAGTTAGTAGAGAGAGACAACGTATCATAAACGGTATCACAAAGAAGGCCAGCGTAACCTCACATCAGATTATAGCAAAGTTTGGTAAAATCTGACAATCCTCTGCTGCGACGTTACGGCTCATACAGGCTACATAGAAAATGAACACTCGTTTTTCTCGAAACAGATTTACATTAGTTATTCAAACAGAAAAGGAAAAGCACGCACAATTAAAGAGAATCTATACCAAATCGAACATACCCAAAGGCGACTGAATTCCGATCAATATATGAAACTGCACCGCACCGATTTCCAGGCATGGATGCATTTAGGACGGGGGAGTAACGCACCTGTGGGACAGAATGCTCGCACTAGAAAAATAATTCTAATCATCTAATCAGCTAGTGCAGGTCCTAGGAAAGTATATAGTCCCCACACTAAACTGTATGTCACAGAATTGTGTGTTGTACGTCTATAAATGTCACAAACATGAAGCACATTTTTCTTTAACACTGATTGCGCATTTTAAGTTCAACATAATTAAAATTATCAAAGGCAGCCGACATGTGTTCATAAAATAGCTAACTTCAACGAAACTACAACTGCATTTATTTCCTGAGCCGCGTCTGACACACAGCATCAGACAAACAAACATTACATGCCATTGCCAGATCAATCGGGGACGAGAACAATTCGGCTGATGGAACATCGGTAGCTTACAATACAACGCTCATACTGGTTAGGCAACCCCGCAAAACTAAAACAACATAAGACACGTACACAAGTTCCAAAGCCGATATATAACGCCAACAAATACCTGACTTGTGTTTGTTGACGGCAGGCTACATCAACGTGGGCTGCGGCAGCAAGGCCGGCTACTACTTCAGTTCCTCGTGCGTCCTGGCCGGAAGTCTCGCCCTGTTCTTCATCGACGTCCACCGACGCCGCCTCGCTCGTCACAAACACACCCGCGCCAACGGTACGCGCCACCTCTGTGAATCCGACTCCTGCCCCCAGCGGAGGCGGCTCTCCTTCTCTCACGAGCCCGAGAACAACGAGCCCGCCCCCGGGGAAGCGCTGGCGGTCGGCGTCGGCTTGCAGGGCGGCACCCTGGGCATCGGGGGCGTGGGGGGCGGCATAGGTGTGGCGGGTGGGCCCGGCGGGGGCGGTGAACTGCTGCTGGGGGGTGGCAGCCTGCTGCTTGCGGCCGCCCACGCCGCCGATAAACCGGAGCTCACCTGCATCTCCGAAGAAGGCATAGCGGACATGGACCTACCGGACAATCTGCTGGACGACCTAGACTACATCGGAGACTGCATCACGTCCTGCAACAAGGTGGAAAACTACCTGATGCTCAGCGAGTTCGAGAATAACCTTATCGCGGAGATGCCAGTTATTCTGGACCGTAAGGGTCGTCGATGGTCCCTCGCCAGGTACGTGAAAAACATTCCCAAATTTATACTGGAACCAAATGGTCATAAGTATCTGACGAGGCCGTAGTTACAGAGTACTCTGCTGTTCAAATTCATGTAAGTAATCCTTCATAAATGCGCTTTCTCAGAGCCATTATGCCTAATATAATAATTACAAGGTAATTGTATTGTTTATATTATTAGTAATATTTCGATTTGAAATTGAATGAGAATGTTTGGTTTAATTAATATTTTTCGGGTGTTCCATTGTCGAATTTTGTAATTAGTAGGACAATTCCGAAGAGGTAGACGTAGCTAAAATTTAGAAGTTGTGATAGTCATGAGAGGAAAGAATGACGGACCAACGTTTCGAGGGATAAAAAGCTGTTCGTATTTAAGAAGTGGGTTATATATTCTCAGCAATATTCGTGGCAATCGGCAAACAGATCTGATCGATTTATTCGAGCCTCAAACGGCCAGACATTTCGGCTGAAAGGCACTTTCCTCTCTCACATCACTTCGAATAAATTCACCTATAAGAACTAACCAACTCTTCTCAATTTAACTCCCGAAAATTATTAATGTATTAATACCTCGAATGACCAACCAGGCGATAGAAACCATATAATACCATCTATTATAATGGATAACTCTGTCGTCGTTACCAATGTTTTCCCTAGAGTAATTCATTTATGAAATGGTCTCGCTTACCGAGTTGGGTGAGATGATAATTGTGTTATGGGGACGAATTTCCGTTTTTTGAGTCATCAGTCGTGTAATTATTAAGTCTTACATAAACTTTTTCAATTCACATTATTTCCAAATCTGAACAACAGACAGCAAGCATTGTGCAGTTACACTTCTAGATTTGAACAAGACCTTCCATATCACCTATGATAATATTCAAGTATCTGATAATAAATCTCGTCGCAAGGCTAATGTAGGAAAGCAATGATCAGTCAGAGCTTATAGAAAAGTCAAAGATTTCAGTAGTAAAATATATTGAGGAGATTAATGTATTGAATTTGAAATTTAATGAGAACAAAGGCTTTAATATTGTGATAATATTATTCGGGTGTTCCATTGCTGATTCCGAGAAGAAAGTAAGAGTGGTACACAGGGTAATAGATTTACGTGTCTATTTGAATTACATTTCTCCCTTCATCTAGATTTAAATTTGATCTAATGATGTGCCTAAATAATATGCAAAAGAATAAAGATATGGTGAAAACTGGAATAAAATTTTACAAGGTGTTTCAGAAGTACAGAAATTTTATTAACACAATAAAGTTATATGTGCACAACAAAAAATACATATCTCCTGAAAAAATTACTGTAACTGTCAATACAGTCAGACGGCAGGGCACATGATTAACTCAGTGAAAAAAGGATATGTCTCACAAATATGTAGAGCAGCCAGAAATATTAGTGGACTCACAGTTCTCCATATTAATAGATACTTCTGTGAGAATGGTAAAGCGAAAAGGAGAATTTAGGAAGAATTGAAGTGTGAAGATAAGATTTCCATTATTTTTCTTCATACTTCAAGTGTTATGTTCTACATACATTCATTTCCAGCATCTGAGCCTGAGTGCCAAGGCATTCACGAACCTGAATTCTCTTGCCAGAGGCAAAATGTACGGAGACACTACTAGCGATTTTAGATGAGCTAAGGCAGACACCCGTCTATGCTTCTTCCAGTGTCTTAACTCATCCTCGTCAAAGAAATACAAATTTACAATACGAATTTACTAATGATCTCAAAATATCATCACAGTGTAAAACACAAGAACAGATCGATCACCGTGTGTAAATGTGGATATAATGAACACACTTAGATAAACTAATCATCATGTATCAAGTGATGATGCGTACAGATTAGAGATTATAAAACATTTATGGAATGAGAGATTGCTCCTGAACTAAGCTGTACAGAGTTGGTTCTTGTATGGTTGCTGACTAGTGTGGCTATGCTTCCAGAAGATGGATATGTAATAGTTAAGTGAATTTAAAAATTAAAATGATTAGTGTACACATTTTAGTGACTTCTGAGATACCTAAACTGTCCCACTAAATTATTCCATAATCTGATGGAAGAAATATTAGAGTAATATATTTGATAAATATGCACCTGGATTGATAACATAAAATATAAAAAAAGTATTATAATAAAAATTGTTACAAAACTTTTAATTGTAATTTAAATTAATTACAAACTATTAGTCAAAATATGGTGAGGGAAAGTATTTAACTTAAATTGCCACAATCAACTGTAGAGAAATTAAAAATATCTAGGATGAGCAAACATGACAATAACATGTTTATTCATAAGTGAATTATAAGTAATGTGATCATTTGTTACATTTCTTTAAACATAAAATCTTTCAAGAGAATTTCAATCTTAATATGAAACTTGAATTCACAAATGTTTTTAGCTGAGGTAAAGATGAACTTATTCACTCGGATAAAAGTTGTTTACTTCAATGTTGCAGAAAAAAATTAATAAATGAAGTTTGAAATGAAATTGTAAAATATCAATTTTCATGAATTTATTAATTAATTGGACCATTGCCTGAATTGAGATTAAATTAGAATGCTATGCGAATTTTCATTGAAATATGAAACAATCCAACCATTTGGTATTTTCTTGAAACTTGAAATCCATTCTGTTTTGAAATTTGTTGATAATGGTGTTTGGAATACTTACTGAAGAATGTGTCGGGTGTTCCATTAACTATAATAGAAGAGATAATGAGAGAGTGGAAGAAGGAGGGAAGAAAGATCCTACGTTTCGAACAATATAAACTCTGTTCGTCTTCAGTGAAGAGGGTTAAGAATCTCAGGTCAGCACAAGAGTCTGAACACTCCTTAATGAAATAAACGTACTAGATTCAGCTTATTCGAGAGAGTTAGCATTTGAGGCTTTCGCATCTGACTGCGAAATCCATACTATTGATGCAGAATCCATACAATAGGAGTCTACAAATGTTCTATAAAACAGATTTTTGGATAAATAAAAAATATATTATTCAATGATTCAGTTCAATAATTTTAATGATACATGAACAGTTAATAGTGACAATGTAATGACTGATACATGTATGTAAATTCTCAACTAAATGAAAGTTTGTCTAGGTGACCATAGGTACATATTTGCATGGAAATCTCACTCAGATTAACTTAACAGATTTTCTGAAGCATAAGATTGTAATTTAAAATTACTGTGCAAATTCTATTTTGTGACAAATATTAAAGAAAACAGTATACAGGTTTCTTTAATATCCTCGTCAATCATAATACATGTCCATGATATTAATCATGAAACAGTAAAATTAAGATGAAATAAAAAAATTAATTATTTACCTAGAAATAACAGAAAATATTAGAGTTAATAAAATAATAAGAATGGGAATAATATTTAGAATATATAATTCTTATGTGATATATATTAAAACACTTTTAAAAACACGAACAGAATTAAAGAATCATTATGATGACAAGATTTACATTCCACATTTAATAACTCTCGGCATTTAGGAAGAATGTGTAAAAATAATAATAGGAATAAATAATGATACAAAATTGGTGTAACTAAAATTAATTAAAATTTTGACATAGTGAATTTCATAAATAAAAATTGAAATACAATAGATTACAAGTGCAAAATACCACAAACAAGGCAACAACAAATTCTAACAAAACTGAATGCCTATTTGGAGCATGATATTATAAATACAAATCTAAAGAGAAAATTCTAAAGAAGAATTAAAATGTACATTTCTGCAGCTTCATAATATTGCTACTTCTTTAACATTAATGTTTCAACATCAATTATACCATAGTATATGCAGAATAAAGGATTTAAGAACAGTACATTATTTGGGTCATTACTATTGAAATGAAGTTAGTTTAGAGGATTATAGGCAAGAAAATACAAAAAGAAAAAGTTGTGATGATTCCTGTCTGCTGACAATATTTTGATAAGTCCTGGCTTCTTTAAAATTTATTCTTCAGGATCAAGATTACTAATTATTGTAATTAATGTTTGCAGGCAGAGCACACGACAAGGTGAGGATGTAAACACGTCAGTTGGATTGGATGAAGGCAACAATGGTGATGGACCTGCCTCAGAGGCAATTGCATCTCGTCGTGGCTCCAGAGAAATGCCATCTTTTCGCAGTAGCAACAAGTGGCGTCTAATGTCAGGACCCAAGAGAGTCATCACTGTCATTGATGAAGCATCTGTTTGAGGATTCAAGACACATGAGTTGTTGCTCTCTGCCCTGAAATAATTTTTCATATAAGATATTCAGAAAATTACAATGAACTTGTTCAGATATTTCATGTATGCCTAAAACATGCAGGACTGCAGTAATTTCATTTAAATTTTTTTATTCTTCTCGTATCATTTATGGAATAAATTACAGTTTCATAATGCCATAGAATCCTTAAGTACTTTTGTGAATTGAATTATGAAATGTGCCTGGTTGTGGTATTGTTTACTTTTAAATTGAGACTGAACATTTCAAGAATCTTCGAGTTGATTAACTGGCCAATAGGAAAGGCCTATGTAGTTTTACACCGGCAATTACAATTGTCAGATGTTTCACTTGAGCTTAAATTGAATACGGATGATTATGTTAGAGGAACGAGTTAAATACAATTATTAATTAATATCAAATCATAAATGTGCTGTTTCCTATTCAGCAATTGTTACTTCCAGAAGCATATAATTTTGCAATGATGAATTTACGTTTTATTCTGATGAATTGAATTAGATGCATTTAGATTGAAATACAAATTGTGTTATCAGTTTATTAATAAATAGTTCATGGATAAAATAACTAAATGAAAAATCATAACAAGATTATAAACCTAGAATGAGATGGAAATTAAACTTCATTCTAAAACTGTACTCAAACAATGTAAAAGTTTTATCCTTTAATCATTTTCATTGATGCATGACTATAAGATCATCATCGATTTGAATAACAGTTAAGTTAATAACTGAATATGATATGAAGCAAAATAATGGACAAAGTAATATTTCAATACAGGAAATACATTTGAATTGAACATAAAATATAAATGTTCCTTCCACAGCCAACGATGATCATGGCTATTCGAAAACCTTTACTGCATACATTTAAGAATAATATTTATAACACAATTCCATACAAATGTTATAGAAACATGAAAAATGTTTCAATGAAATCAAAAACCAATAGTTGTATATTTCCGTTCATTATTAGAATTTATAAAGGAGACAATGCATTACTTTGAACTGGTGAATTAAGAAATTCTATTATCTATCACATTTGAAAATCAGAATCATCTCCTCGATAAGCTTACCTGCAGAAATTGAATTACAGTCAAGTTGTTTCTATTATAGCAAAAATTGTAATAAAGCATTAATACAGTGTTTCCATTATAATCATCTCAATTTATTTAAACATGTTCTTCCATATTTTGATTTTTAAAAAAAAACTACCCAGTGAAAATAAAAATAACCTGGTTATTTAGTTATTTAGAAATATTGATTAACATATTATTTATTAATTGATTAAATAAGGCTAAATTAATTAAATTTACAGATGTCATATATATATGACTATCAATTTATTATGATAGAAAAGAGAGACAGAGGAAGTCACTTACCTAAGTATTAAACTGGATCCTGTTAATTTTCAACTTTGTAACCTCCGATAATACATCAATAACACTCTCCTTCTTATCCATCCTTCCAATTGACCATGTTATACTATAAACAACATATTTATTTATATATGTATAAACAATATTTAAAAAGATAAGTATTGTCCTTAAGTACTACTGTACAACATGTTGAATCAAAACTGAAAATAATCATATTATTTTGAGTAAAATGGTAATTGTTAATATCAACAGACATTAGTCAGCATTCAAATTAGCATAAAGAAAAGTTTGTTTATTTTCAAACTTAGTAGTATGGAGCTATACCACTAAAAATAAATAGTAAATTGTCAACCACACATTTATTTTCAGTTGAAATAGTTTAATTTTATTTCATCTCTCACAGCATTATTTAGGCTAATTTGACACGAAGACACCCCATCTAAATTGTGTCAATTAATTCAGATTTTAAATAACAGTTTTATAAAATAAGTGAAAAATAAAATAGACAACCAAGTATAACATGTTGGTATTTACTTAACAAGAATTTCAAACATAGTATTCAATAATTGAAAACTTTAAAATCAAAATCCTTTAAATTCATAACGAATAAATTATTATTTGCTTATTGTTTTAAATGTGTAATATAAGTAAATATTCATGTTTTTGCTTCCATGTAGTTATTTAATAAAATTTTCAATTTTATTAAAATCACCCTATAATATAAATTCTGGGTTAGACTCATTTTATTAATGTTGTAATGTGAATACATATTTGCAAAATAATTCCCTCCCATGCAACCACATAATAACCTTATATGTTAATGAGTAGTGTATATCTAGTCTTTAGGGCTAAATTAATTATGTAGATATGAATGTTTATTCGTGGATAACATTGTGTGCTTTATTTTCTGTACATTATTCCACCCAGGAAAAGCTAATTGAATATTTAACACAATGATAAGAATATGTTTCTTCCAAATTGGACAATATATTCTTATAATCTAAAAATTAGTTATTTTTATAAACAAACTGAATGATGTGGGTAAAGTGCCTGTGATTATGAGTAACTGAATATTTCTCAGAAAAGAGTATTACAAAAAATTATATTATAGCAGAACATTTGTAAACAATTGAGTATTTCAATTTAGTCCACATTTTGAAACAAAAAATAATTATCATAAACACTTAATTATTCCCTTCTAATTAAAAATAAGGTATTGCAGAAACTAAACACTTCGTAGTCTAACTTTTCGTGGTTGAAATAGCATTTTATAAAAAAAATCATAAGAATAAAAAATTAAGAATCTTCTCAAAATTTGATGTAATCTGACAATGATTATTGTAAATGCAATAGAAGACTGAGGAATATTTCATATATTGAATCCTGACATTTGCCACACTTAATTTTAATAAATTAAAAAGAAATGTATGAGCTTATTTATCAATTTGGGTAAAACATTATCCCATTCTATTAAAGATATTATTCTTATATTGTAAATTGTTTTTCTTTTCTATTCAATTAATTAACTATGAAAACTAGAAATTTAATGTCACCATAAAATTTCACTCCAAGTGATGTGAGAGATTAAATGTATGAGTGGAAGGTTAGTATCTTAATTGCTTAAGAGCTTGTTTGTGTAGTTGTTAAATAATATATGACTTTAGAAATAATAAAATGCTTCTGTAATGCTTGTACAGTTTTATTATATGTAATATGTGGTGTGAATTACAATGAAGATATTAATATTTGTTATGTCAATATTTTGTAAAATTTTCAAATTATTGTACAAATATGGCTTATTATTGTAAATATAACTTATTCACAAACAGTTATTAATATTCAAATATGGTGAATATATTTGGTTATTTATTTATGACTAGTTAGACTAGTCACATTAATGCTAGCACCCAAAATGTACAATTTCTAATTATTGTATTTACACAAAGACATGAAAAGTCATAAATTTTACAAGATGCTAAATTTTTAAACACAATCAGTATGATATACATATAAACCTGTATCAAACCAAATCAAAGTTTTATCTGACAAATTGCTTGCTTTGCCAAATTTAAATGAACATCAAATTAAAAGTTTTTGAATAAATATATTTTTCAGTTTAACACAATTTTTTTTGGTAACATGTGAACTCTTTTGTTTAGTGCTAAATGTTTCCTGTGACACAGGAAATATATTTTGAACTTATGCAATGCTGTTGCTATAGATGTGATAATAGAGAAAATGTTATAATAAAGTGACAAAATTCTATGCTTATTTTTAATTTAATAATTTAGAAAAGCCAGAAATATTTGTTTCACTTTATTTCTTCATCTAGCCACAAGACTTCAGGCTGTGACAGGAAATGTAATGGATGTTGTTAAAGAATTTTGTGAACTAAATGATGATTAAAGAAGAAAATACTCAAACTTTATGTCAAGATTTCTTTATATTTACCTTTGGATTGAAGTCTGAAATTCATATTTTCTTATTAATAATAAAACAACTTTCAGAGTAAGAAACTTAGTACAGTAATTAAACAGCAGTTTTAGCTTGATTCATTTTATATAACAATTAGTTCTCAAGCTGTGTATTGTGGTTAATAATTTACTGATCACAGTGTTTTCCAATAAAACCATAATTAATGGTTAACTATTAGCGCTGTGAAGGATAATTAATTGACAACTTCAAAGACAGTTACAACTAACTTGGCCTCCTTCAACATTAAAGTTCAACTCCAAGCCTCAATATAGCCTCTTATATACATTTCACATTCATTCTATTAAAAGAAATTCATGCAATTTTGGTTGAAAATTTCATCAATAAAATGAATTATAAACTATTAATTAATTATTTATTGTGATTTTTAAATGTTAGCTCCATTTTCAATTACATGCAAAAGGAAGGTTGTTCTTCAAATTTTTGGAGGCTCTCAGCCTCCTTCTTCAGGAAGAAGTGTTACACCATTCCGTGCACCGGCCAGCTGCAGACTATTTAATAAATATATAAGTCAAATAATTTGAAGTACTTTGAATAAATACTGTGTTACATTAATAATTACAATTATAAAGTCAGCTCAATGTTTAGTAGAAACTTTATTAAGAAATTAATTCTACATTATATACTTAGGCAAACTAACCTTTATTTTAAGCAAAATCTTAATTTCACAGAAACTATAGTAAATGACCATTCAACAATAAAACTTAATTTTACATAATAATTTGTACATGCCAAATTATAATAAAAATTAGTCTGGAAAATTAGCATCCCTTTTCGCAAAACACACTCCTAACATGTGAAAAAACAAAATTTGTCAAATTCTCTTAACTTGTCAGAAACTTTAAAGTTAAAAACAATGTAAATAATTGCTGCAAATTGTGAGTTTGCTTCACATATTAAGAAAGAGCAGGATGTAGATTACCACTACTTCCCTGATAGATTAACTCATTTTATTATTGTGAATTTTAAAATTATCTTTTTAGTCTCCTCAACACATCTCAGTAAGTAACTGTTTCAGAATACGAACAATAGTTATATTGCTAGCTTTTGTGAACTTGAAAGATGAACTACAAATAAAACATTCATTACAAATTTAAATGTAATAAATACTCTAAGGAATCTTAAAAAATTAAAATGTTTACAATGTTCTGAGATACGGTCTTGTTAACTTTGATAAAGGAATTTTGGAAGTAACGTGGAAGGTGAGTCATTTCTCACTATGAGTCAGTTCAGTAAAATGCTTCATTTTGCTATTAAAGCAACGTTCCATTAGATGGAAAAGTTACTGATACAGCACAGATTTTTCTAATAGGTTTGATTTCCTGAAACAACCTCATTGTATTTGAAAATATACCTTCCTCCCCCCCCCCCCCAAAAAAAAATTGTTCTTTGAAATATAAGCATTTCCTGTGATTTAATAAGAGGATGGTTCAGAAATATCTTCTCTTGGGTACAAATGAAGATTGATTTCGAATTTATTGGTGTAACCTCCTTTTCCACCTTCTTTTTAAAATGATTTCTCAGATACCAAAAGATGGTTTATCTCAACTATGACTTCATTAGATCCCGGAACTATAAATAATCGCTTGTATCTCAACTTGGAGAATATCATGCAATTAGTAGCAACAACTGAAGGTGTGTTCAGCGATTGGAAATACCAACCGTGATGTGTGGAACTGAGGAATGGCCTTGTGTGGCTTCAGTTGGATCTAAGTCTTTTGTTCATTGTATTGAACTAGTTTTCTAGGTTCTCATTAACTGAATAGTTTATTTCATTTTTATGAGTATGAAATTAATTTGGCTGCAGACTGCGATAGTTAATTTTCCTAAGATGTGTTGAATATGAATGATATGCAACTAAAATTAATTAAAACATTTAACAGGTATACGAAATAAAATAAATGAATCATTTAATCAAAAAGCAGAATTGTTCTTGAAGAGGGGTAAATTTTCTATATAAAAAGCATTAAATTAAATATAAATCTATTAACAAATTAATTTACATTATTTTTCCAATTTTATTGACAAATTAAATATTAGATTTATTTGATTAACAAATTGGTTTAAATTCCAACGTATTTCACTAATTATTCCATTTTTATATGCAAAATGCAAGTGACATTTCTAGTGAAAAATTCTTCTATCTCAGGTTTTTAAAGAAAATTGCGGTTTTAGAACTATTAAAATGAAAAAAATTAATTGATTTCCATTTTTTAAGAAATAAACAATAGAACAATTACGCAGTTTGCTAACACAACCATCCACATTCTAGGGGAAGATTTCCAGTTGAGGTGACTTCTGCTTCGTTGTGATGAACTTTTGCAGTTTCTCTCAGTTTTATGTGCAAAAACAATACTAACCACATGTCTCAGATGAAGAAAAAAAACTTCAAGAACTTTTTCCCCTTGCTCTCTATTTGACGTTCCCACACCTTGCAAATTATCCCATGTGATCTAGAAAATAAAATTGTTTTGGACCAACTACGGGTTTTCAATCATTGGCACAGCTTTGGTTAATAAAGCAAGCAATTCTTTTGAAATGTCTCGAAGATTAATGATGATGGGAACTTTGTATCTGCTTTTAAGGCCAATTTGGAATTTTTTTCAGCAAAATTACTCTATCATATCACAGAAGGATAATTAAAAAAAAAACACTAAATTGAAAAGTTTTACACTATCACTACTCCTCAGTTTTGTAGAAACCTGCAACTTGCCCCATATTGCAAACAATCCACTCCAACTTTGAACAAATACAACAAACTGTCAAAAAAGGTGTGTACTCCATGTTTTTATATAATATGTTTAAGAGTGTTTGCATAAATGTTAATTTTATCATATTTGTGCATACACATAATAATTCGGTCATGCTTAAAAATCCAGAACATCTAACTTAATGAATGTTGGGGGAAACAAATTGAAATAAATAGTCAGAAAAATGATAAGTTATCAATTTATTTCAATAATAACATACTTTCACATAAAACTAAAATTATTAAGTTGAAGTTTACTTTTTTAAAACAAATATAAAATAAAATTTTCATGGCATGACACTTGTGACTGTCTGCAGAATTAATTTCTTCTTCTGATCACGATAAAAGTTATTTTCTATGAACACATTACTTTCATAGAAAGGTTTTACATCATGAATGTCTATTAATCTTGCCTGAAAAATGACAAAATGATTAAAAAGTTTATGAAGATTAAACTTAAAAAATTATGTACATCATATAAATGCAATCATTGATAAGTATAAAAATTAATTCATCAGAGGAATATTTGAAAAAATTGACAAGTGTTGGCGTTAAATTTATTCCAACACTTATTATTAAATTTAGGGTATTATAACAGGAAATTAAACATTTGATAGCTATACAAACCTTGTCAGTGAAGTCTTTCTCACTTATTTCAATAACTTGGCTTGATCCACGTACACATCTCATAAATTTCAATTGTTCATTAGCCATGGAGCGTAAAATATAAAACAACAGCTCAGAGTTATCTTTCTTGTAACTCAGATATTTTTTAAATATCTATAAATGAAGAAAAATTAATTAAAATTATTGCAATATCCATTTAATCATAGGCACACTTTCAATAAGAATTAAATGATTCAAAGGGCAATTATTTAGCATCATGTAAATTTAAATATGAAAATGTGTTTGTAGAACCAATTACATTTTAACAACTGCACATTCAACTATGCAGCACAAATAAAGCATGAAAATTAAGTATTGAATGAATAGAAATACTGTTTAACTATAAATTTAATTGTGCATGGATTTGAGTAGGATATAACAAACTGGGTACACAGCTGATAGAAAAAATAAAATCTAAATAGATAAAGGAGTAAAAATAGAATCATGGGCACAAATGACTGGAAGATTTGGAACTTGGGTTGTGAGAATCATTAGAAAAGAAGTAATACAAGTGGTAGAGTAAAAGAGTGAATTTGTAGTAGTCATCAGGATAATACCATTAATATTGGACATGAAAATAGAAAAAGTATTGATATATTGGACACAAGTGACAAGAAAAGTTTCAGAGATACAGAGGAGAAAGGACAGATTAGTAGGCAAAAGTAGAGTAGAGAATGATAACTGGGATACCTGGAAATGAATGGAAACATTGACTCTACAGAAATACATGTACATACAACATTCAGACCTAAGATAACTTTCTGTATTATAAATTTAGTCCAAAGACACATTCCAAAACAGTCTAATATAAAAATATAGTGTTAGATACGACACAACTCATAACCATTTTGTTTTCTTGTGTTTACATAAACATATTAGTACATTACTCTTCCCATGTTTATTTTTTGAGTGGAGCAACAGAAGCATATAACTTGAGTGTTTCTAATGCACTAAAAGCACAATTCAAATTCACAGCTCCAGTGTCAGAAAAAACATTTCAGTTACTGTCGGCATTGAGCCTACACCAATTTTTGTAAAATATGTTCTGGAAACAATTAAGTCACCAACATATGTAAAAGATGCTCCACATTTTTTAAGCATTGACATCTTGAAAATTTGCCAAGTGTTAGGTGGTTGCAACTGACACAATGGTGTCATACAATTTGGGATTTCATTATCAGTGAATATAATATCAACTTTTTTTAAAATTTTCCATTTCTCTGCTGAATGCAACCTCAACCCTCAAGGCAAATATTTTTACAGCTGAATCTGTGATAACATTGTAATGTATGTAGCTACCCACAAGTGGCATTAAAATCTTCTAAGCCAATACAATTCGCCAGTTTCATTAGGTTTGAACATGTGATCATTTGCTGAAAAGTGGTCCAAAATATCTTTCAGTTTCCTTGACAACAGGAAGAGGAGGAAGAAGAAAACCTACATGATAATTTCAATTTATTTATATCTATGATATATTCAAGGTCCTAATTAGGATCCTATGTTATCACCTAAAACTTCATGTAAATGAACATTTGCAAACAATAAAATCATATATAACTATATATCATGCATATTGTTTGTTAATACATCTTCACATCTTTGACCTGATTCCAAAAATATTACTTGAAATTGGTGTACCCAATATAGAGAATGAAATTAATCCTATTAAAGTATTGCAATATAAATGTTTCAATCCCTTTAAAAAAAGGTAATTATGGTAAACCATGGCAATGGTCATGTTGATTTCATACTTTTATATTGTAAAATAGTTTCCACAAAAATTATCTCCATAGCCAGAAGAAGATTACAATGCTAGCCATCAAAAGCATTGCTGCCTATGCTAATAATGCAGGTGGAAACCTGAGAAGATTTTCTTAATTCTATTCACCAGAAAAGCCGTCTATCTTTAATTAGAAATTTCTTATTAACTCCTTTAGTTTACCAAATTTATTAGTTACATTAACTCACAATCTTTACATTCAAGTACAAACCTAAGAAATTAAAATACCTGATGATGGGTGTTATGAAATATGTAGAATTATTGAGAAAATTAAGATTAAATTTATAATTTTATAACAGCTATTGTAAAGAAAATTGCTTACATTTTTCATACTGTTCATCACACTATACTTCTGAGTTTCAACAAAACTCTCAAGCATCATCCTGATGGCTACATTAACATCATCCTCTTGCACATAGTCACGTAAATGCATCCGAGAATAAGCTTCTGCCATTCTAATGATACTTTCTATGTGTCTCACTGTAATTGGCAGACTCCCAGTTAGCTGTAACACAACATTATGTTATTTGAAGCAGCATCCAAAAGAATTATTCATTTCAGTTGTGTAAATGGATATTAAATCTCAAAATACCAATAGAAGGCGAAATCTATTATTATCCAGGTTGTCCAAAAATAATATATTCAACGACAAACATGCACTCTACTCAAGTTGCAATTTGGTAACGTGTGGTAATAATTGTACTTGTAACACATATTCCTTTTATGAGTTTCTATATAGTAAATTCTATGATATGATAGCATGATCATAATTGATACAGCTGAGATAGTCAATCACCTATTCCCATTTAAGGAGTTGGACGTGCAACTTGAAAGTTTGACAGTGACTACAAAGTTTTAACTGCACATGACTGTAAGAACAATCTATAGGTAGCCTGTACATAAAATTACATTTAAAACTTTAATTTTTATTTAACAAGTGACCGAGTCAGCATCAACTGTACAATTGCAGTGAACTATCTACAGCTGTTAATATAGTTTGGAATAAATGTACAGTATAAGTGTAAATTTATACACACTTATTTGACTTACTTTGATATCATTACAATATAAGAACCAAACACAAATATATTTCAAGGTAAATAGCATTTATCGTGATTTTATATTTACTTTTTAATAGGTGAAATAATAGCAGAGACACAAGTAATATAATTACTAGCCTAAATTACATTTACAGAAGTCACCAATTATAATAACAACTTACCGAAGATTCATGACGTAATTGGCTGTACATCTTTGCAATTTTGTCTTGATCTACATTCTGCAAACGTGGATGAATATTCTGTCTTGCATACACAATATACTTTTTCAATACTTCTTGAGGAATAGGCGCCACATCTTTTTCAGCAGGATCTTTATAAAGTTCACATCTTGTTCTTCGATTCTTGTATGCAGGGTGGTGTCGTTTGTGAGAAAGTACTACAAATTTAGCCATGTGTCCATCTCGTGTGAAATCCACTTCATCTTTTACCACACAAAGAATATCAAAACGAGACAAAATTGGTTCGGTCAATGTCACCTAAAACAAAGAAGAAAAGCTGCACAAATGAAAACACAAAACATGAAGTTTCAGCTAATTCTAGAGATATATGAATAACAATTGCTCGTAAGAGTTTGACACAGAAATGTTATAGTCTAACCATTATTTAAATTTATCAATAATAGTACTTATAGCTAGGATATTTAAAAGAAGATAACTAATTATGTAATGCTATAAAAATTATTCAACTCTGTTAAACATCAAGTATTAGAACACAAACATTTATTATTTATTTCAAATTAAATTAAATTTATTTATCATTTAACAGTGTATCTGGAACTTAAAATGAATTAACCAAAATAATTGTAAATAGCAACCAGTTGCATAATGCAAAATCTAAATCATTAATAAAAATAAAGATATGTTGAGCAACATTCAGCACAAAATTCTTTACAATCTTTTTGTATGAACATCCAGAAATCCAACAGATTAGAAGATTACGCAAACCTCATCTGCCTCAATCTTTCTACAAGTTACATTTCTTATATTCAGAAATGAACACTCCAATTACTTCATATTTAGTCAAAAAAGTCAGAGCATCCACTCCACATGATAACTTACAATTGTACTGCATTTCATAAAAAATATTGTATTATATACTATCATTACAGAGCACAGAACTGCACAACACACACTCATTACATGAATAAGTAGACTTACTGTATAGAGGTTTATTATTTACATTAAAAATTAATTACACTTGCTGAGAAAAATAAACAATCTGATAAAGTTTAGAAAACGGGGCAACAGATGTGATAAAACACATAATACTGCTGATTGAATATTGCTAGAATAATCTACTTCAGTCTGAATGTACAGACAAGCTAAATCATTTTGCCAACGCATCCTCTTCTGTTGGCAAGTTGGTTCCGAGAGAGAAGGCCCCAAATGGGAAAATCTGTACTGTGTCAGAGATGATGCTTGACCTTACTCCAAACAAGCTCAATCATGGATAATGGAGACACCAGAGGAGACATTAACATGATGGCAATTTGTGGGTTCATGTAAACTGTGTTGACAGAAATTATTCTGCTGGAAAGTTGCAGCAGAGCAGTCTCATAAAGGTTAAGGCAGGATATTACAGGACGTCACTAAGATAGGACTGTCCTGTTAGAATTCTACAAATCATTATGACATGAAGAAATAACTGAGATACTGCACAAAAGGATACCAGGACAAAGGCAACATTGCCATGACACTGCAGCACATGCATAAGTCATAAATGATAATGCCTACATAAATCCAATCACAAGGGCTTAGGTATTTTGTCAGTCTATTTAATCATCAAAATTAGGTAAATTAATTCCAAAACTAAGCAAGTACAAAAGTATTAAAAATACTAACATTTTCCAAAAATGTCATACTGGAATCATAACGTCCACCAATTGGATTAGCAGCAGCAATTACAGAACAACGGGCTTGAAGTGAAGTCACAATACCAGCTTTTGATATTGATATAGTCTGCTGTTCCATTGCTTCATGTATAGAAGTTCTATCTTGATCATTCATCTGAAATAGAATCAATTTCATATTTTTTGTAATTTTATTTCATTTATGTTGATTGAGATAAAACTTAAAATACAGTTACTTTTTGACAGTGTGATAATTTTAATCAAATGAACTTATTTTGAACATAATCAATAGTACATTAAAATTAATCATGTACACCTCACCTTATCAAACTCGTCAATTAAACATACTCCCTTATCAGCTAATACAAGTGCCCCAGCTTCCAATGTCCATTCTCTTGTGGTTGGATTTTTATTGACATATGCTGTGAGACCAACTGCAGTGGCACCTTGACCAGTGGCAAAAACTGCTCTTGGAGCTACATTCTCAACATACTTCAGAAACTGTGATTTGGCTGTTCCTGGATCTCCACATATCAAAACATTAATATCCCCTCGAACTTTGTGCTTATCACCTGCAAATAAAGAAAAAATTTTGTTGTTTAAATAGCTCAATTTTTAGAAAGAACATTACATGTGAAATGGCAATACCAATGTGACCTTTACCTATTATGAAAACTTCAATATTATACAATGACTCAAAATCAATAATAAGAGACAAACAGTGGAAAGAAATTGCACAAATAAAGTCATGGAGGAGAATGATTATAAGAGTTCAACATACTGTATCAGGAAGGATATATCCTTTGAATTTGTTCTTGTTCCGACCAGGCCAAAATATGGGCAAGCTACATTAAATTAATTTTGGTTACTCGCAGTATATTTATTTGCAGTCAAGCGGAACAAACCTGCTATTAACAAAATTTCTATAAAAAACAACTTACTCTGTCAAGGTCCCTACTTTCCTACCCTCGTAAATTATAGAAATGTCTTTATAATACTTATTATAAAGATGAAACAATAAATCTGTACAATGATTTATTTATTACAGCAATAAAGTAAGCAATTGCATCTACAATATTGTGGTAATGAAAATTGAATAATGTAATAAAAATGGGCAATGTCATTGTACATGGATCAAGACAAACATGGATAATACAAGACGTACTCATAGTTTGTAGATCAGGCATGACATTAATGTTAGTTAACTTAATATCATAAGACTTGGCAATGAGTACTCAGCCAAATTGTTAATGGCATGGTGTGTGGCCAACTTTTCAGTTGATTGTGACACATAATAGAATTTAAATCATGCAGGGAGGTTAAGGAAATTTAAAAATTAATCTCACTTATTTTCACAATCCAGAAGTTCTGACCCAGTACAATTATTTTGGCTTTGTGATAAAAGCAAAGACATTCTACTATGTTATGATTCTCAACTTTAATTCACTGGAACATGGATGATTATTAAAACAACAAAACATATGATAACTAGATGTGGCTTGGCAAACAACTTTGGCTTTACTACGTCCATTTTTTTAAAATAATAACAGAAACTTTCTTGCTCCAATGTGGTAGTGTGTAATATCTAAGCATTTCATAATGGATATTATCTTATGTGAAGATTCTAAAGCTTTTACCCGATGACTTAAGTATAGCTACCTTAATGTGTTTCAATAATATCCTTTAGTATCAAAAGGGCTTTGTATTAAGTAAAATTCATTTTGCAGAAGAAAGGCTTAAGGAAGAACATGTAAAAAAAACTCACCTGGATTTTTTGGTTCACCACCAAACAGTGCTAGAGCTATGGCAGTTTTAGTGAATTTGTGACCAAAAATAGATGGTGCAATGCTGCTAATTATTCTGTCTGCTATATTTGGATCCTTTGACAATCTATTAATGATTCTAACATCATCATCAGTCAAAGACTCAACAAGTTGTTTGGAATCTTTTACTAATATGTAGTTAGCAAGCAGCACTGTAGAAAACACAGGAAATCCCTGATCAACATTCAATGAGCCTTCATAGGAATTTGTGTATGTTCCAGTAATGTCAATTTCATCTCCAGGTTTACAACGATCACAAAGATCTGCCAGCAGTATGCAATCTTTGGATCGAGGTATTCTTCCAGCAGGAATTCGGCTTGGTGACTCTTGAATCGTTATTTTCTGATAATTTCTATAGACTGTTTGCTCCATATTTACCTGTTAACCAGAATTTGTGTAAAAAATTAAATTTTCTGAAAGGAATACTCCAAATGTAAAATATATCTGAACAAGAACCAAGCCATTCAGCATTTTCCCACAAACAGAACCATTATAAAAATGAAACATCTGACAGATACACTTAACTTTAAAATTTGATCGTTGCCAGTATCACACATGGCTTTTGCTAGGAAAGAAAGTTTAGTTGAGGAATGTATATTTACATGTTGGTCTGCACTTTTGAAGTAAATTACAATAATAATTTAAATTTAATATATTTTTTAAAGTCTAAAACTCATCTAAGTAACACAAATTACAAACCATTAAGTTAATGAATCAGTTGTTATGTTTAAGAAAAATGATCAATATAATCTAATTAAATTAACACATCAAACTAAATTAATTTTAAACAGTTCACAAATACCAATATTAATTCATACAAACTCACAGTGAACGGTCCTTTTAAGTTGCACTCAGGGCAGGAACCTGGTTTCAGATCAATGCTTTGGTTCTGAACAAATGGTCCAATAATATAACCACAATTGTTACAGTCATATTTGACAACTGATAGCTGAGGTAAAACCCCAGTTGTAGAAGTAACCACACCATAAGTTCGGACAAACTGGTTTAGATGAATCATTCTAAAATAATAATAATAAAATAAAACAGAAACACTGACAATTGTTTTTAACAATACAGATATTGTTTACTGACCTAAAAGAGCGTATTTCTTCAATAAGTGGAAGGTCTGCAAGTCTTACATGTATTTCATTTGTGACTCTCCCATAGCTGGGAAATATATTAAATACAAACTCTGTAGCAACTTCGTCAAATATTTTCAACATTTCAATAGGGGCATCCGGTATAAAAAAAGCTAAAACTTGTTCTTTGCTTGCAAGAAGTGGAAATTCCACCACAAAACTTGACTGATTATATTCACACATTCGTCGAATGCGGTCAGTGTATACATAATGCCCTTTGCTATTTTGGAATGAACGAATGAAATTCTTAAAACGGTTTGCAATTTCAGTGCGAGGTCCCAACATAGAAACCCATTCTTTAGTTGGATGTCCTTTAGTATCTTCAAGGTTCTCAATTGACTCAATCATCTGGAAACAAAATAAGTTTACTAACACTCACCTTTGATTAAATAACAATGAAAAAGTCACAGTGTTTTACCTCTGCATCACCCATTTCTCCAGCGGCAGATTTTTCAGCAGCTCGCCGACGTCTCTTTGATGGTTCATCTTCATCATCACTGGGTTCTATAAAAAAAAAATAGAAGAATATTTTTTAACTCCATAACAATTAACATGGTATGGTAAATAACAAAAACATCATTATAACTTAACTGTTAAATACAGACAGGACAAAGGGTGATAATACATCATTCTAGACACATGTGGAAGAGTGCCAAATTAGTGAAAAATTTAAAATAATTAATTGCAAGCAGGTATTTAGTAATTATAAACTAACTACAAGTTTGGAGCTTTTAAAAACACCTGGAAGATGTCGACAAAACATCGTATACCTACAACACCACCCAGTTAGAAAACCCGAGAACTCTTCCAACAAGTTTACCAGAAATTTGGAATGGTAGATTTTTTTCTAACAATCAGTGCAAGCAAAATGTTGTATCTTAACAAACACAAGGAATGTATAATAGTTTCTACAAGTGGATTCATTACATCTGTAAATTAGAAAATGGTGGATCAAGTAAGTCAAGCAGAATTTGGGAGAATGTGACGTTGAATACACAGAAAATCAGTAAGAAATATATTATATATACATACACCATATAGAGATAAATTACATACAGCAAAAGATAAGCAAAATAACTGAAACCGATAAATTTTGTGAGTAAACTGGTTTAAGCTGGTTAAATACATGGAAGTGTATTTATGAAATTAAAATCATTAAGCAAAACTGCAATGTGAGATTACATTAATAACTGAATTGATTAAAGTTTAAAGAACAGTTTTAGAAAAAAATAGTTGTATGTAAACAAACTGACGACATATTTCAGCAAGTCTGTGCTAAACTATAAAATTACAGACATAAACAATGCTGACCCAGAAAATGAGACATACCACTCCACAGCATGTTATAATTATTATATTTATAAAGTACTGCATATAGTTTAAAACAATATTTATCAAGTGCAATATGAAATTCAAGTCGTGTTCAATAAACAGCATTTGAACAAATACCATATATCAGATAGAAATCATTCCTTCGCCCATCTTCTTCTTGATCACGTCGTCTCATAGCAATTTCTGCAGCAGCTCTGTCTGCCATAGATATAGGGTCATAATCCTCATCATCCAAATCACGGTAATCATACCGATCCAAGCCAGGCATTGCTCGATAATCCCTGAAATAATAGTGCAAATTATCTTAAAACAATTTATAACTACACTTACAATAACAATGAGCCAAAGTAAATTTGTATTTATTTATTAAACTAATTTTCAACAGCCATTCAAACGAATCACATGGATCTATTTAATGAAACAAATTAGATCCTGACAATGTGCTATAACTAATCAAGAGATTTTAATTATTACAACACAACACAAAAAGATAGCAAGTAAAATGAAGTCTTTTAACATGAAATATACAATTGTTAAGTACAAAAAATATAAACATCACTATAATTTGTCAATATGCAAAATTTTAACAATAGAAATAATTAACAACAAAAACACATACCGTTCCAAATTGTCACCAAATAGCTCTTCTCCTTCATCCTCATCCTCCTCAGCTGATCGAGGAGCTGACTCTTGACTAAATGCCATTCTGTAAGCAAACTCATCAAAGCGACTCATGCCACTACGGCGACCAGACTCGGGAGGCAATGGGGAATTCTCTGGTGTTCCACTCACTATAGACACACTTGATTGATGTATCTCATCATCAAATGAATCATTATGATAACTCTGAAATATATGAAATGTAAATAAAAATATTGATATTAAACTTTAAATGCTATCAATAACTTTAATGTCATTAAAGCATGTATATTTTATACGGTGAATCAGGACTAAAAAGAAAATTAACATAAGACCACTTGGTACACAATTGACAAATGTAATATTAAATTATAAATGTTGCTTTCAATTGTTCTGTTGTCAATAACTAAGATATATATTAATATTTATAAGAAATAAGTAACTTTTGTCACATTTCTTAAATTATTGAAAAGTATAAAATTAAAAAAACCTTTACCATGATGGAATAAGTAATTCAACAATATCCCAGTTGATCACATACACCGTCATACATAAACCGCGGGAAAATTGGTGCAAAGATCTTCAACGCTAAAGACCATCGATTACACTATATTGAATCAAAATTTCAATCTCGTTCTTTAATTTGACAAATGTTCTTTAATTTTTATGCTTTTTATTATATGGAAAAATTTGCAAAGAAGAAAATAAATGAAAACAATAATGATAAAGAAAGAAAAACAGGAAGAAAAGTTAATAAAAGTATAAGTAACTCAGTTCAAAATGGAAGAAGATACATAAACTGAGAAGACTGGCTTGAAAGTAGAATTCATATACAAGGATCAATTTAGTTTCCGATATGAATTGTAATTAGACATCGACTTTCGTGAAAATCAGCAGATGGAACTTAATGTTAAAGAATTATTTTTTAAAAAAAAATCTTGTCGAAATATACTCGAAAAGTCAAAGGATTATAGTTCGAGAGGTTTAGCCTGACGTACGACCTGCGCGAAGTAGGGGAAATGAGATGATGGGAGGGGGGTTTGGTCAACGGAAGTTGTTGGGGAGACGCTACTACCATTTTTGAAAACATTCATTGTGTCATTTCGAACGGGATAAACAGGCGCTCGGTACTTATCAGCTCTTAAATTTTACGGATTATCCTGAAACTTAAGAATTAAAGTTATTTCACAGTGGTGGAATGAAGGTTGCAAAGATATTATTCGAGTATTTCATTTTCTATAAAGTGCAAATGAATAAGAAAAAGGAATATTGTGCGTAGCAGGTTAATAAGTGATTGAAGATACGAAATGGAAGGAGTAGGTTGCAAAATTGTAAGAGAAAAAAATTCTGTGTTTGAATTTAGGTCGCCATTTCTTTACCGTTTGTATAATGTCGGATTAAATCTTTGATAAGAAATATATTTTTTTTTCTATTTTTTTTCATGAAACAGATCCACGCGATTTCTTCTCTAGATTTCCACAACCAAACAAATTTTTGTGACGTTTTGGAACAATTAATTGATTTCTTAGTTTTACCCAGAGCAATACAACAACAAAGGAGAAACCATAAACGACACATTACAGTACGGTCGCATTGTTCACATCTTCAGCTTACAATTAGTCCAAGTAGATTGTTAATTATTGGCAGGCGAGTGTTTACTTTATATACGGATCCAATAAACTGACTTCGAATGTAGTTAGATTTACAAAATCATCAATTAAATTTTAATAAATTTCGTATAGGTTATTTAGGACCTAATTTATTTAAAACGAAATTTAAATACGCCAATCAGCAAGGCTGTAGTGTTAACGTTTCGGACCTTTCTAAATCTCCGATTCGTTCCGACAAAAACTTGAGTAACTGAGTAAACAAAGCCTGTCACTCTCACCCCCGAACCCTATAAATTTAAAAAGTCCCAAACTCTTTTGTCAGACGCGAAGGTCTGGATAGTAGACTGTGAAGTAAGCTGAATATAATAGATTACCGAGTGTTAGACTCTTCCGCTTAGTAACCCTTTTTCCTACTGTAGGCAACGGAACACTCGATAATTTCTTCACGAAATATTTCAACACCATTGTCAATAAATTTCAAAACCAGATTAGCACATCTAAGTATTTCAATCACCTATTCAATTATAACGTGCTTTACGTCTGTACTAATTTTAAGACTATAGGGAAGGGAATCGCCGAATAATATCACCAATAAATATAGAAATAAAGAAATTATACAAATTTCTTACCGGTAGCTACAATGGTTGTATCCCTTCCAGATCATCGGTTTCTTCTTCCGTAGTGTCTGACACTTCACCGCTAGTATCCTCGCTAATTGTAACCTGTTCCGTCAAGAGGTCGATGCCCAGTTCCATTTCTAAATATTCTAATTCAATTTTCTTGACGTGTTCACATCGAGAACGCCAGTCTTCCCTGGTTATGGAAGCACACGTCTCTTCAACTAATTTGGTGACTGAGTCAACATTGAAAGTAACATTTTTATTCGCGATGTTGTTTTTTATTGTATCCCATATCAATTCAATAGGATTTAGATCGGGCAAACGCAAGACGTATTATCAGTCGTTGTCCTTTTGAAACAGGAGTTTTGATGCCACTGTTGCTATCATCACTACAGGCCTTATTTTTGGAGTGTGAAGAATGAACGTATGTTTCATCCATGAAAACAATATGTCTTCCTTCACTACTATATTGCTGTAGACTTCGGAGATAGTTTAATCTCATTTCCCGAATCTCATTTTTTTCTATGAGTAACTTCCTATTAGTACCTGATTTCTTCCATCGGAATCCAAGGTTTCGTAAAATTATACGGAGAGTCCAAGAGCTACCTTGAAAACCAATTTTTGTCTTAAGAACATTTAATACGGACTTAATTGCCGGTCGCTCCTTTTTAGTTAAATGAAAGTCATTTACTGTTCGGCGAATGACGCATTTATCAAAATCGTCCACTACAGATTTGTTTTTTTCTCCTACACCGTACCTTTCGTGGAGTTGAAAAAGTGGTTCCTCTACTCTGACACTCATTTTCTTCCGCTGCAAGCTAGATTAAATTTACGTACACTGAGTACAAAATATTTCTTTGCGTCAATGTTTTTTAGAATAGTATTAACAGTTCCTAGTTGTCGCAACAAAGAATCGTGTTAAACTGAGCTCTTCGTTACTCCCACTACATCCTAAGGGGGGAGGACGACTGCGCATATTAGGTGGACACTTCAGATTGACTTCTTACTGATCTGATGTTTTAAATTCAACTGGTGTAGATTATTAGTTTTTATTCTGGAATTCGCGTGAGCTGAGTGTAAAAGATAAAAGAAAATAAATTATGCCCAAATCAATAAAGCAATACCATATTATTATGTTGATTTTATTATATTTCATTAAATTGTTACATCATTTAGCACCCAACAGTTTATTTATTTATATATATTGTAAGTTTTTCCTTTGATGTTTTGTTTTGAAAACATAATAATTACAAATATTCCAGTAAACATTATGTTTCCCTTTAATTTTACAATAACCTCACAATTTATCGCGCGAATATTACATTTTTGATCTAAGCAGAAGAATGGATCCAAAGATCAAAGGTAATTGGTTGATTGTTATTCTTGGGAAACACGAATGCTGCATCTTTGGGAAACACGTTGGGCACTAAATCTTTGTGTGCACGAGTTATTGTATGTGTAAATGGTTAACGTATATGTGATTACAAATGTTTTAATTATGCTGAAATGGGTGTATGTTGCAAAATTATGTCAGATCAATTATATTTATAACATCATTTGACAACAGATAATTTATATAATGGCACCGACAACTATCCCCAACAACTTGAATTCCGATCGGGATAACAGGTCATTAAGATCAGGAGAAAAACGGTACGTATTAAAGCTATAGCGTTTTACGAAACCAGTGGCTGAATTACGTATTTAAATTCCTTGTACTTGGTTTTTATTGAATTATTTGCTTTTTATTTTCAACATCAGTAAAACTTTCAATATACGAAAGATGCACATAAGGATGTTGTTTGAACTTATTTTTAACTAGCAGTATTCAGTATATCCAAGTATTGGCTACTTATACATTTTTTAATTCAACCCAATAACTGTAGCAAGTTCAAGGACCTGGAAATGTTTCTCTCACAAATTTATTTCATTCCATAATTTCTTCTTTAATTTCAGTATTTAAATTTAACATTAAAGAGTTTTTGCCCCTTTTTTTCATACCTAATATTTCATAATTTACACAACTATGGTTGTCCATAACAGTAATTGTGTTATATTGACGTATCTGGCCTGCAGTTTGACATAAAATTTTAGTGGAAGAAGTAACACGAGACCTTTTATGCTTCAAAAGTTAGAATTCTTATGACTTAAATTCGTATGCATTCCTGTATATGATTTACAATTAGAGTGTTATTTATTTAATGACCATGTCAACCCAATTATTGGCAGTATTTTATTTTATGAACACTTCGCATTTATCAATACATATGTCAACTACTAGAATATGATTTAAAATGTTTGTAGCCAAATGTCGAAAAGGAAACAATCTATGTTTCCGTATTTGTATTTAATGGTTTCATAATAGTTCTGTAGCGTGGCAAATATTGCTGACTTTTGTGAGGCAGCAAATAGAGTGAGTTTTTTTTTCACTTAGAGAAATATATATATTTACATTTGAAAATAAATTCATATAACTTTACCGATGAGATACAATGTGTGCAAGAAGAATTATTATTATTCTACTTCTTTACCTTTTTTCTTCTGGCATTTTTTTGCTCGTTTCTTATTCATATTTTTCTTTAGAGATGACAATACAAGGAATACTTATACATTATACACTTAATCATTTTTATGGCTGTTATCAATGGTTGCAATCTTCCTTGCTGAAAATGCATAATTTTGTAAAACAGTTATATAATTAAATAGCTACATATTTAACATATGGACATATTTTGTGGTAATTAAATATTAATTGTATCATTTCTGATCCTGCATAATGTATTCTAAATTGATTAATCAGATAAATTAAGGTTATGGATAAAGAATTCTCAGGTTTGCAGCTGGGTAAACTTGTGGATAACACATGATGTTTGGATGTGAAGATTACTGGATGCCATCGATATGTCGTGTGTTATTGACGAGTTTAACCAGCTGGAAACCCGAGAAGCCTTTATTCACTTTCTAAACTGGGAAAACCTTCGTTCTACAAATGAAGGCTAGTTTCCAATATACCGGAGAACATTTTATAGTGTGCTAATTTATTATTGTATTATTTAAGAGTATTAACTACAGTATATATATTTACTTTTTACAAAAATGAAATTGCCTATTGAGAATAAGCATTTGAAAACAAAATCAATGATCGGAGGATTTTCCTGGTGTAATTGATGAACGAAGTTTTCTTGGGCAGTCAGCCGGGTAAAATAATTAATATTGTATGACATTTTGGCAACTGACACCATTGTCGTCTTCAGGTGAAGAACATAAGATGGCAACTCTTTCAGTTGTTGAAACGTCGTACAATATCAATCATTCTACCCGGCTGATCGCCCAAGATAACTTCAGTAAACAAAATCAAGTTTATAGAGTTTCAATAACCAGAAACGATGGAAGTTAAAACAAATTTGATTAAGGAAACAATTCATTGACTTGAAATCTTGATTGTGGGTAAGTTTCATGACATTTTCATTAAAATGAACCTACATGCCACATAATAGAGTGTAGCAAACCAATAAAATCGTTTACTTCATTAAAATTTATGGAATTATACACTTTTTTTGGGAAATAGAGCAACTGATGATTTAAAATTTAACCCACAGGGGAATAACTATGGAATAAATCACTAGGTAGGTACAAAACTAGAACGGTTCAGTGCTATCACTTTTATAATCCAAACTGACGTATTCTCCCTACATGTAGACAGATCATTCAAAATCTCTATCATTTGTTCCTCTCAACTATATCCCTTTGTTCTTTACTGTGTAAATATTTGCATTAGTTCTCACATTTCTGAGAAAGAGAAGTCTGTATAACCTTTTGTATATACTATAGAAGTATGTAAGAATTTCAGTCACCTGAACAAGCAATCAGAAAGTTTTTGGAAAAGCGAGTCGGGCAGACTTGGACATACTCAAGAACATTATACAGTGTAATAGTTAATACAGCAGAGGTGAAGAGTAGAATGAACATTGTAGATCACAGTCTAAATCTGGCAATAAGGATATGCGATGCAGCAAGTACCAACTTATATATTTACTCTAAGATGATAAGTTGCATCCAAAATATAAATATCAGTTAAAGTGGAATAGAGGTGCTGCTTAGATATATCATCACTATTAAATAATTGTTAGTTAGTTAATATGTTAATCTGTTGTTTATTGTTTTCAGATCTGAATTAGTGTGTAGAGTAAAATTTTGTAATACTCTGCCAGACATTCCATTTGATCCCAAGTTTATAACATATCCATTTGAATCAATAAGGTAAGTTCTTTGTAAGTTTTTACAGCTTAAGTCTATAAATACTGTTATTTATGTTCTGTTCTCAGTCTTATTTGAAGAATAATAAGAAATGTCTTCTCTATACATGTCAGATTCTAAAAAAATATAAGAAATATGAAACTTTGCAAACAAGTGGACCCTTTGGTTGTTTTTAACTATTAAAAACTTGTATGTGGATAGATGTTTGCTATCATAGGTGTCTATGACAAAATACTTCCTCCTTTGGCATGCATTGTGTGTTAGTACATTATTGGAACACAAGGATGGGGCATCACACCTTATAATTTAGTCATTCACTGATGATTTTGATAAAAAGAAAAAAAAATTGTTGGGTTGAGGAAAGACGTTCCTCCCTCGAGGTTGATGTGAGTTTCAGGTTATAATGTTTAGTGTATATATTTCTATGTTCCCAGAACATGTGGTTACTAGTTGATTAGTATTCAGCACACCCTACCTGTATCACCTGCTATAATTCTTTGATCATATTATGGATGCTCATATTGATCTCTGGAGCACACACCCCCTCCTCAATCATGTATGGAATATGATCCATCAAAAAGCTTGTTCATCAACTCCATCTAGCAACCAACTCTAGTGACACAGCCTGGTAGGCTATTTCCTAGAAATATTTTCATGACATCCATTGCCATTACCAGTAACTGTTCTCAGTGCATTTCATGATGGTTTCACAAAATAGAGATGATGATATTTTTATTAGGATGAAATACTAATGAACGTTTGTGTAGTGAGTTTATGACATTATTCTGATAAGTCAAAACCTTTGGCACACAATAAGTATCATTATTAGTCACAATAAACAATTATGTTAATTAATCTTTTTTGCTTTTTATTTCATATCAGTGATAGTGGCTTATTTAAATTTACATTATGTAAGCAGTCTGTTGCAGTTGTCTTTAATAGATTCTGCAAAATAATCTTTGATTAATTAGGTAATTTCTAATTTTCCAGATTTATACAGTATAATCCAACATCTTTAGAAAGAAATTACAAATATGAAGTCTTAACTGAACATGACTTAGGTGTAAATATTGATCTGATCAATCGTGATACATATGCTGGAGATCCTAATGCCGCTATGGACCCAGCAGATGAAAAACTTCTAGAAGAAGATATTCTTACACCTCAAGACTCAAAAAGGTATAACATATAGTTCTCCTAATATTTTAAAATCCGTTTTTTTTAAAAAAAAAAATAGAAACATACCAGACATATATTTGCTTAGCTAACAGTTATGTATGTAAGGTGAAGTTATTCAGATCAGGTACTGTGCAAAAAAATAAATTGTGAGAATCTCTCAAGACGTTTACAAAAAACTACGTATGATTGGATTAAACTGAATTGAAAATAAATGGTTCCAATAGTATCAAACCGAAATATCTATAATTTAAAACATTTAGTTCATCTAGCTATATACATATAAACAATAAAAATTAGGACTCAAAATTGTTTATATTTAATCTTACGCAAATCGTTCATTGCAAAAGTATGTGGAAGACATAGTTTTACTAGATTTTAGACAGCGGTTCTGTCAAGCCATGGTTACTATGATGCCCTTAGACCTTTACTTGTGGGTTATATATGTATAAAACATGTCTCTCTTTCCTATCCTAATGTGTTATTTAATTTGACCTCATCACATTTTCCTTAAGTGTTATATATATGCAAGTAAGAATGTGGCATTGTGAGAATAATTCAAACAATTGGTATGGAAAAGAAAGACAGTAAGTTGGTGGATTACCTGAAATTGAAGCTGGACATTGCCATTCAGGACAGGAGGAAGTTCTTCAAATTTTCAGAGGTATTAGCTTCCATGTTCAGCAGAAAAAAATGCACATTCCATGGCTGGTCAGCACACAGGATGTAACTTCTTTCTCCAGACCCCTATTGTTTATGGGTAACAGCTAGCCATGCTGTAGTCAAAACTCTACACTCCATCCAGCACACGGGATGGATGCGTTTGTATCCAAATCTTCACCGGCTAATGGTATTTTATAAATCTGTTATTTCCAGATCACGACATCATGCTCGCAGTGTATCTTGGTTAAGGCGTACAGAATACATTTCTACTGAACAAACTCGGTTTCAACCTCAAACTATGGACAAGGTTGAAGCAAAAGTTGGTTACAGCATCAAAAAGAACTTTAAGGTATACTTTATTTCCTTTCTTAATTTTTGTTCACAAATTAGAACATGTAATTTGACTAGATAAAATATAATTTATTTTATTAGGAGTTGTCATTATTTTAAATAAAACCATTAATGTTTTCATCATTTGCAAGGTAAAACTATGATTGTAAGTTAAGTTCAAAATAAGTGTATAATTTTGTTTTAGGATGAGACTTTGTATATGGATAGAGACAGCCAAATTAAGGCAATTGAAAAAACTTTTGAAGATTCAAGAAAACCTATAGAAAGGCATTACAGTAAGCCCAATGTGGTGCCTGAGATAATTCGACCAGTCTATCCAGATTTCAAAGTAAGTTTATTTGTCATTATCACCATTATAAATGCACATATTTACTAAAAGAATCTTGAAGATTTCAAGTTACTAAACATGTGTTACAAATTTATCTTTCACATAATTATCTATTTGAAGTTCTTTTTATTCACTCTGAACGTCAAACATTTTAAATTTGATACAAAACATGAGATTCAAATTTTTCTATTTTAGTATGAAAATTTTTGTGTCTAGTATCTATAATTATATATTTACAATTATTTCAGATTTGGAAGTATCCATGTGCCCAAGTAATTTTCGATTCAGACCCTGCTCCTGCTGGAAGAACTGTGCCTGCACAGATAGAAGAAATGTCGCAAGCAATGTTGAGGTACTTTATTAAAAACAATAAAGAGCTGTAATATTTCAATTAATAATTAGTCAAAGTATATATATTATTTTTGCTGAAAACATCAGTTCCATAAATTCTTAGCAGATTTTACATCACAATTTTATTCTTATGTACAAATACTGAGGTGCTGAAGTTTATCATGTTACAGGCCACTAATAAATTATTTTCTCATAATGTTTCATGCTCCTTATTCAGTTTTATTTCTCAAAATTAGACAGTATTTAAGCTAAGGAATGTGAATCAATGTCTTATAGTTGTTAGTTATAATTCTTATTTTCTAAATTAAAAAATACTATATTATTTTTGCAGAGGAGTAATGGATGAAAGTGGGGAACAGTTCGTTGCATATTTCCTTCCTACATCAGAAACTTTAGAAAAGCGTAGAAGAGATGTTACTAACAACATTGATTATGAAGATGATGAAGAGTATGAGTATAAAATGGCTCGAGAGTATAATTGGAATGTAAAAAGTAAAGCTTCCAAGGGATATGAAGAAAATTACTTCTTAGTTATACGTGATGATGGAGTTTATTACAATGAATTGGAAACAAGGTACATTATTTTATATAGTTATTCTTTGAATTGCAAACCTCGTGTTTGTAATTTGGTAATAGGTGCAACATATTGTGTGTTCTAGGATTTAACTCATCCCAATTTACTCAAAGTTTTTCTAAGAATTCGTGTGAATACTACTGAAAATAATTTTACTATATATTCAGTAGATCCTGGCATTTGTTTCTGAGTTAAAATATTTGTGTTTGTATTTAAATCAATTCATACAATCATTTTCATCCCTATTGAAAGAGATTTTTTATTAGTATGAATTTTAATTTCATTGAAATCATTTGGAATTATAAGGTACAAACACTTTTCCTTGTAGCTTCAAGGTAGGTTTTCCTGTTTCGTGTGGCATCTCTTTCGGGTAAGTTTTAGAGGCCTTGTTAATTCAATATGGATAGCAGAAAGAGAGAAAACATCAGTATTACCAAAAAAATTATTGAGTTATGTTAGATAAAATAATAAGAAAACGGGACAATGACAAAGAGTTGGAATTTTCTTCATTCACATTAAATACCCACTTCTTTAGTAGTTAGTAGATCATCTCATGTCAGAAACCAGATGTAGATGACCTACTAACTACTGAAGTAGGGTGTAGAAAAGTCTGTAGACTTTTAGGAAAGGAAAAAAAATGATTGGAAACCACATTAAGAGATAACATAAGCCAAATTATTTTTAATTTACTTCCCAATTTTATACCAACAGCATATTGACCTCCTTAGCAATCAGCTTTGAATGAAGAATCTGGCCGAGAAAGTTATCATTTTTAAATTTGACACTGAGCAAAAGTAAACAACATTTCTTTCTTTCATTCACACTTGTTAATTTGCTAACATATGATAGTTATATCTATATATTTTCTAGAAATAAAATAATTTATTGCAGGGTACGTCTGAGTAAACGTCGGCAGAAAATTGGCCAGACACCCAATAACACACGACTTGTTGTCAAACATCGGCCTCTGAAAGCCCAAGAGTTTCGGATGCAGCGATACCGTGAGAGACAACTTGAAGCCCCACGAGAAGAGGAGGAGGATGAGGAAGATGATGACGAAATTGATGATGCTGATGAGAGACAGCCAAATGGTTCTACTGTTGGTAATGGCCCTGTTCAAATAGGTTGGTTGGAATAAGTTATTGTGTTAATATACTATTTTTTAGTGCTATTATATCCATGTTCAAACATGGATTTAAATGTGTTTTTTTTTCGCACACCATACTGTGCTTATATCAATATTCCTACATTGTTGATCAATCTGTCTTTAATTATGATTATTGTTATTTTCATCTCTGTAGGAATAATTTTGTACTTCCTCTGCCTATTTCACCAAATACTGTTAGTTTTGTTTCCCTTTATTTTAAAATATTATTTCTATTCTAGTCAAAACAAATTTATATTTTTGTAGATGATGAAGCAGAGCAAGATAATACTGGGAATAAAAATAGAAGTCGTAGTTCAAGTGTCAGTGGAAGTGAAAAAATGAGTAATAGAGGTGACAGTGATAAAGAAGGAAGTGGAAAAGAAGAAAGTGACAAAGAAGATAGTGAAAAGGGTGAAAGTGATAAGGCTGACGAAAGAGAAGGTAGTGAAAAAGGAGGAAGTGACAGAGAGGCCAGTGAAAGAGAAGTAAGTGATAGAGAAGGTAGTGAGAAAGCAGACAGTGAAAGAGAAGGGAGTGATAGAGAGGGCAGTGGGAGTGACCAAGAAGATGAAAAGGAAAATAATGAACAGGGTGAAAAAGAAAAAATCATAGAGCGAGGTGCTGAACGTGGTAAAAGTGAAAGTAAGTATTTGTGTTTGTGTATTAATGTGTTATGTAAATTATAATAGTTTTAAATACTATTTTTATTTACAGGTGGCAGTGCTAGTTCTGCTAGTTCAACATCAGGTAGCAAGTCTGGTTCTGGCAGTGGTAGCAGTTCAGATAGCAGCAGTGGTAGCGACAACGATAGTGAATCGTGAAAATTATACCAAATTTACTTCCCCATTTATTTTTTATGCTGTAATGTCAAAGCAGAGTACCTGGAATTCTAAATTATTTCAGATATATGTAACAATCTAGCTGATGATACAGACGGGGGTAAATTTTATATCCTTGATGAAGGAAACTGATCATTTCCTCAAATGAGCTGTTTGAAACAGAACAAACAACCATAATAGTACCTAAATGTAATCAGAAACATGGCTGTGATTACAACACTAATTGTTAAAAAAAACGGGGATATAATCACAGGTACTCTCATGTTTCTGAGTTGACTAATTTTATTGATGCTTATGAATAAGCAACTAAGGATGATGTGACATTGCCAAATTAACTAATGTGAACAGGACTGAGGATTACTGACCTTAAGTTGAAAGTTAGCATTTCCTTGCCACATAGTAAGAAGCACGTCAAATTCTCAAGGGTTTAAGCCTCGCCTTCCTGCAGTCTTGTGACTGTGCGGTTGGCCGTAAAAATATAAGCAACTAATGATGATGCATTGTCAAAATAATTGGTACAGGAAGGGAATCAGAGATGTGGGTTGCTTTCTTGAAATTGAGAATCAGGGTCTCCATGTTAGAAAGAAGAAAGTTGTTCAAATTTTTGGAAGTGTTGGTTAAAATTTTCAAAGGTTTTTATCCTCCTTGTGCAGAACATGGATATACTGGACTTCACAGTATACTTTTGCAGAAATGGAGAGGACCCGCTAAAGAATGGGGATATGCACTCTATTAAAAGTTTCTTGTAATTTATAAAAATACCACAATTTCTTTGTGCGTAAATAGACTACAAAATGGCCATTCCCATTTAATTGTTTGAGTGTATTGGCTTTTAAAATGTGCAGTGTAGGACCAATACTTTAGATGCAAAGCATTTTAATATACTATACTACTGATGCATGCATCAGAAATTTAATGAAGGTTGACATAGCATATTCAATATAAAAGGGCCCTTGTTTTAGTTGTCAATGCCACATTGTTTTTAGTTTTAAATGGCTACAGACTGTCATATTTTGAAATCTTAGTTGTGGTTTAAAGCTACTTGAACTGAACCATTATTTTCATGGTTGGAATAGCAGTCTAGGAAGATTGTACACAGCTAATATACTCTTAACATAGCCCAAAATGAATGATTGATATAATTATAACCATATATTTGATATAATGTACTTTTGGTATCTTAAATTGCCATAAAATGTGGTACTATGGTAAGTTACTCTGTCATGTTAATTATTATATTACTAAAATCAACTTTGGAGGTCTTGGTGCAGAAAGACCAGACAGACAAAGTTTTTTGTTTTGTTCTCTGCACAGACAATACTGATCATGACACCATGGTCACTGTATAAATAATTCAATGTTTCTCGATTTTTGTTTTGTCAAATGAATTATCCACAAAGAAAGAAATAATTTGACGTTTTAATTGGTAAAATCTGTTGGTCTTCCAAGGGAATAAATGTAGTAATTAGAGCTATTGTGCCACAAGTTTGTACTCCCTAATTGAAATGCTAAATTGTGTGTATGTTGTTGAGGTCTCCAATCAGACTGTAGAAACTTCAGACTTCCTGGCAGTCATTTTTATGTTGAAAGAAATTTTGCCTTGCCAAAATGAATTGGGGACCTCCACACATTTAGTTGTGGGACATCTTTGCTTGATATTATGAAGATCAGAGCCAATTATAAAAAAGCCTTGCAAACTAAACTCCCATTTACAGCCTATCAGTTTGGATGGCACAGCCACTTCCTCCAGAAGCCTACAAATTTATATTCAAGTTCCACTTCTTCAGTCAATAGCTGACACTCCAATTTAGTATGACTTCTTAACAATATTTCCTTTTTACCTCTGAAGGTGAGCAGGTTTTACTATTTGAAATGTTTGTTCGTTTACTTTTCCAATGACACTGGAAAACCTGGTAATGTATCCCAAACAATTGTTCGAGAACAAGCGATGTTAGTCTGTATTGTGCCCTTCTCAAGGTAATGAAATTGCAGTATTCAATTTTTGAAAATACTGTTGTCAACTGTAAAATATTAATTTGTATGTAAATGATATTTTGCCAAATTGTAACTCATTATTATTGACAAATTTTATTCATTGATGTAATGAAATGTGTGTAAATTTGACATTTAGCAAATTATTTGTAATTTGGTATGCAATAAACTGATCAAAGGCAACTTTTGTCATGTTTTATAAACTTGTCAAGTAATTATTGCCAGCTCTAGTGCAGTATGCCGTTAATTTAGTCACAGCCGATACGACCGTTCTTTGAAATGTTAATCCTCAAATTGTTCTGATCAATGCCAGCTTTTTGCCCAGACTGTGGTTTGTGATATTTCAATGATTATGAATGGTACACATTTGCGAGAAAATTAACTTTGTTAAATTTAATTCACTGAGAGAAAATTATAACTGGGAAATGAGCTGGGACCACTTTTATGCATGATGTTGCTATGTAGCAGTGGTACAGTTTTTTCATATAAATGTGAATATGTAAAACTTAAAATACAAAATCAAAACAAAAAAATTATATTCATATTTGAGACGTACTAAACTTTTGTTGCTAATTATATTTGTCCACCATTTTCACAGTGCTTTTAACTTTAGTTCTATGTATAAGATAAACACTTAATTAAATTAGACCAATCTTTCTGGAGTATGAATTTAAACTCAAACCTCAAGTAATAACTTCATGCTGTCATTGCCTTCCATTTTAACATATGATACAAAAGTGAAACTGTTGTCATTTGCTGAAGTTACAGCTTAGTTTTGAAGAAAAAATGAGTACTTGGTCTCACAGAGTTTATACTTAACCTCATATGGGATAGCATAGAGACTAAATAAGTTTGTACTGATTTAATATATACACAAATTATGTAAAATACAACATACACGTGTAGAACAAAATATTACATATCCGAAACATATTTCGATGATGTAACTTCACGTATTGTGTATCAACAAACCTTCACACAATATCTACAGTTCAGGTACACATTTAATAATTGCCATACCTTTCCACTTACTCACTCCACATAAATTAATTAACAACAGTCCAGTATGCAAAATTCACAGATTTGTGTAAATCTCTATGAGTAAGTTTGCTCTAAATAAATAAAGCAATCAAGGAATGCGTGCTCGAACTCTCTCTTGAATGGGTTTGCGGCAAACTGGGCAAACAGACGTTTCTAGTGAAAGTGCACATTCAACACAAGCGACTATGTGTCCACAAGGCACAAAAACTACTCCCAATTCTTTCAGATAGCAGATCTTGCACATTCGAGCATCATCCCCAGAACCACTTGTCCCAGGCTGGTCAGATTCATTCCTATAAATGGCAGACAATATATTTTAAACAATTGCTTTAGTTCAATAAATAACATACTATCAAGTAAAATACCAAACACGTGAAAGTTAAAGTATCCAGCACAGTTTCTCTCAAATTCTTTTACATTTTTTTGTGGCATTAAGAGTATTTATATATACAAAATAATATGGTAATATAAAAAGGAAGGAGAGGCATAAGTGTGTGGCATACCTAATTAATAAAGTTTTATCAATATGGATATGGAAAACAAGTCAATTTATTGATATTAATGGGAATTAGAAAAACACAACTTATCTGAGTGTTAATGATGAATTTGAACTTTTCATTGGTGTTACGTTATCCCCCTTTAGCTTTTAGTAGGTCCCATTGATGCTTCCACCCCCCAATCATAATCTGAAAATTCAAAATATGATTTTTGTGTCTCTCATCAATCTTTCACTTTCAGGTGTAAACTACAACACACATGTATATCTTTCTGTACCCTATTGTGTTATATAACAAAACAAACAGTGAATAATGAAAAATACTCAAAATATTCCAGTTCTTTTAAAATATTTGTTTAAAATTTTGCAAAAACATGGTCAGTTATTTACCATAATCAATATTTTCCCTTCTTTGACAGGACAAATTTGTATGCAAACAGCAAGCTCATCTTTCATGACTTAAAGTACATTGGTTATAACATGTGGAAATGGAGTTTGAAAACAAATTCAATCATATTAAATGTTTGAAATAATGTGGTACAAATAGGAAGACTTTTCAATGTGGAAATAAATTTTATATTAGATTTGTCTATCTTTTACAATAAGAAATTTGGCTGAATACATTTTATCTAGGGGATATATAATTGACAAGTTGCATTAAATATTGTACCAATTGTATTAAAAATGGTAAAGAAACACTAATTTTTCAGATGCAATTAACTAATGAAATTATCTGGTTACCAACTTAAATGTTTTCATTTAAATTGTAAAGTAAATGATTTATTTTATAACTCACAAAGAAATGTGCATGATGGTTTGTCATAATTATTTACAATTTATACATACATTTTCCTGTTCAAAGTAAGGGTTTTCTGCCTTTCTCCCCTCAAACCTAAGAGTTAGAAGCAAAAGTGCTTTTTGTTTATTATAAAGCCAGAAACAAGATTTGTTTGCAATTAATTTTAAAACTATTATTTAGTACTTGTGATAGCCAATTTATAACTTCAAAAGGTAGAAATGTAGGTGGAAATTATCATCATCTTGTAATTAGCAGACTAGGACATAATTTCTAATACTATCGCTGCCTTAATATTTGATCTAACAAAAATTGCTACCATATTCTTAATTATAAGCATAAAAAACAGTGCGGGTAGAAATTTAGTGAAATAAATCTTGCATTTGAATCTGCTTTACTCATATTGTAAAGCCAATACCAAATATTGAACATGTACAACTGCAATTGTGGTCACTATTTATGTGTTTCGAGTTCATAGGGCATACAATCACATTTTTTGAAGATGAGAAGTGGTCATTGGAACAATTTATCATTATTTAGTATATAAAGACCCATTGTTTCAAAACAAGTTATATTTAATTTTATCGCTTTATTAATCATAAGCACAAGGGAAGACTAAACATGAAAATATACACACAGTATTTTCTACAAAGAATATATAATTACGCAAAAACATGAAATATTTCATAAGCAAACCTGCCCAACGTTTATAGTATAACTCAATAATTATATTTAGCACAAATACTCAATTATGCCAAAAATAAATTGTTTGATTTTTGTTTTAAAAGAATGTAATTGCTTTCTGTGTATGTATATGTACTTTAATTTGTGACAAAGTCATATTGGTTAGTGAGGAAAGATAGAAATAAATAGGAGAAAGGTGGAATACACTTTTATTTGAATGCATATACTCGGCGTAGAATTACACACAAAGAAATGCATGGAGAAGGAAAAACTAAAAATATTTGACCAGGATGCAACTTGAATCCACAAATTCTGCTCAGTAAACATTATGAAAAGGAAAGAGAATGAATGGCTTACATAAAATTGAAGTTTGGTGTCACCATGCTGGAAGGAGGCAGTTCTTCATATTTTTGGATGTGTTAACATTCTTTTTCAGGACAGAAATCCTGGAATTTAAGGAATATGTCAAATTTTCAAGGACCTAAGTCCCCTTCCTCAGGTCAGATCAGTATTGCACAGTGCAGGTTTAGGTTTTCCAAAATCTCGTCACTATACAATATAGTGACTACAACTTTCAATTTAGAGTAAGTCATATTTTCTCTTCCCTTTCTATATTAATCAATTTATTTGACTGTCACATCAATGTTAGTAGCTTGTATGTAAGAGGAAGATCTTCACATTTTCGGAGGCATTAGTCGCCTGGCACAGGGGAGGTTTTTTCCTCCTAAAGAAGGACGCTAACACCTCCAAAAAATTTGAAGAACTTCGTTCAAGTCCTGAATGGCAACAGAGATAAATGTATGTACCTTGCAGTAGACTGTGTTGAAGAGCCATCTACAGCTGTCAGATCTGATGTATTATCCTTCTTCTGAAATAAAACAAAATTTTATAATTATAGCTATGTAAATCATTAAGAATGGAATTATTTTGGAGACAATTGGTGAAATATAAGTAGTATGCGTATTTATTTAACATTCCTGAAAAAACTGGTTGACTGTAGGTGAACTAAAAGAAATAGCAAATTTATGTCATTGTTGTTTGCATTATATGGCAATATGTTACATGATATGGGAATGCTGACAAAGAAACAATATTAAAGTAAAAAGAGAATGAATTAAAAACCTACAATTTCTAATTGTTTAGAATAAACAATAATCTATACAGCATGTAAAGTAAGTAAAATTGAGAAATTAATTGGAATTTTAGATAAATATTATAAAACAAATACTGAGAAGTGATATTTTCCTTGTAAAAGTATAATGGAAATTACCTCAGAGGTGGGCTTCAATTTTCCTGCTCGAAATGTCTGTATTTCTTGCACAAAATCATTTCCTTTTGACAAGAGAATGAATTTGCAATTGGGAAACCATAATGCATGCTGAATCCAGGGGTCGTCATCTTCTTCCCAGTCTTTCAAACCTTGACCACAGAAGTAGCATATTGTCTGGTCTCCTTTCCCTAAAACATACACAGTCTTTGTTCATAACAAGAAGTATGAATTTGTGAAAGCAAAGACAATATATATATTGTGTGTGTAGAATAACATTGCAAAAAACAAACTAAGTAGAAATAAAGATCTATTGAACATTACGGCACAATAGTTTTGTATTCCTTTACTGATGAATAAAATTAAAGTAAGAACATTTCAATAAAATATCCATGGTTTTAACATAGTTAATTGGTTCTGTGCATTGTGTGGTGTATCTTGATATATACATATATCTTGAATAATAAATGTTGAGAATTACTAAAACATTATTGGGTGGACTTAATATAATACTAAATACACTCTGATGGAATACATCATACACAACTAAATTTTAAGCTGTTACGGTGTTAATTAGTTTTTATGATTCTCTTTCAAAATGGGGCTCTACTGTGACACACGAGTGAATTTTTTCCTACTTCAAATGTGGAACATGTATAATTTAAAATTGCCAACACATCACTTAACCTTGATTGTGGCTTGGACTGGACAGATAGTGGAGTGGATATAATGACTGTCTATTTCCATCTTCAGGTGCTCAGAAAGCAAGTGTCATGATCTGGGAATATCAGCATAGAGCAGGAACTCCCTCACTCAACTTCTACTCAAGAACTCTAAATCAACTACCTGCTTTTGTTGCCATCATTTCATTCTTCATGACTCTACTCTGTCATATAAATATCTCCTCCCTCACTGTAACTCTATGGCCTTCTTAAACTTTCAGATCAAATTTTGTGGAACCAATACAGTTTCAGTTTCACCCATAGTTACACCCCCACCCCCCCAAAAAAAACTTTTACAGTTGTTTCGGCTAAATAATAAGAGCTGTTTGTCCACAGGATTATTCCATAAAAATTGTATTCTTTCACACATTTATTTTATAAAGTAGCAGCTCACCAGCAATACTATTCAGTTTAAGGTTACGACATACTTTACCTAATTATGTGTATAGTTAATCAATTCAATAATCCCAAGAAACCACTTTGAGCATGAAAATACTCAGGTCAAAATTATACAATATCAAACATTTGCAATATTTCAAACAATTTGATAAAAATTCCTTTAATTCAAAAAATTATACACATATGAAGAAGATATTAATAATATGCTTTAATTCCTATTGAATTAAATAACATTTTTTCAAATGTATATATGTTAGGAGGCATTGAAAGTATACCTGTATAATAGAATCCAGCTTCACTCAATTTAGCAGGTGTTTGTTTGATTGCAATTGGCCAATCTACAAAAGTCTGAAGACGTAACTCCAATGTGCTATAAGCAGGATATGCCATTTTCTCACTTTCCTCCATTTTCACTCCATTATTTTCAGTATTATCTGTAAGGAAGGTAAAATATACAATTATTTTTGTTAACAAAACTTTGCATCCAAAACTGGTTCATTTAATGACATTAGGAAATAATGAAATAGTCTGAATTAACAAATTCACTATATACAATGAAAAAAGCAATATCATTGTATTTGTTAAAGGAACAAAATCACACAGGGAACCACTCAAAATCATTTATACATTGTACAATATAAAATTGCACAATTTTTTAACACGTCTGATACATGCAATGCATGTATAAAATAACAACAAAATAACATTGCCTTCAAATTTGAGCCACTGATACCTAATACTCTGGTTAACACACAACACAATATGTCATTTCAAAAGGATTGGTTGTCAGCTAATGTGATACATAAAACACCATATCAGTATTTAGAATACAGCATTGCAAGAATATGAGGAAATATAGCTCTTAATATTAATTAGCATTTCTAACTGGAATAATTTGCATGTAATTGTCCACAAACAGAAAATTCATGCAATGTTTCTCCTACCAATTTGCAGACCTTCTCAAACACTGATTGCAAACAAACTAGTTTGTTTTCAGTGCTTGAGAAGATATGCCAATTGGTAGAAGAAATATTTCACGAATTTTCTGTTTGAAGTGAACTACGTGCAAATAAATGGAATTGTTGTTTCACACACACAACAAGAGGATTAGATAATAAGAAAATTCTCAACTTACAGTGACTGCAGAATTGTAGCTTTGGTATTTGCTTGAGTGCCCCATTTATATAACACACTTCTACAGTGTTTTTCATAGTAACAATTGTTTAATATAACTTATGTATCATTATAATATAAATTGTGTACACCTTTTGGATACCAAACCATTATCAAGAAACTTCCAAAAAGAATCACTTATGTTAAGTATGAAGATAGTTACATACTTTTGAAATTACCAAGTCTCAAGTTAATAACTTCAGTACACTATGTTCAAAAATTAATTTTCACGAGTCTACATTTGGGATAAATAATTATGAGTACTTAATAATTAAATTCAATCAAGGTTCCTACTGACAGAATATTAATAACTATTTCCTGTTTGTTTGGTGAATAACCAAATACATTTAGTCACCTTCAGAATATAAAAATAGGCAGACAATAGCAACTTAGTTCATTATAATTAATTATTCAGAAATGTGGAAAAGTTTTTTTATCAGTGGAATGCAGGTAAAAATGTTCATAGCATTACCCACAGACTTCTGACAAACAAAGTTGCATTACATATCAACAAATACTTATATTAAATTACACACTTAATTTCTTTCAGTTTCTTTACTGAAACAGCTATTTGATTGGATTAGGCAAGCACATATTTGATTATGATACACAGTCTATGATGTATAAATGCCAATCAATCAGGCATATAACTTACATTTATATGTTAACTTAAGCATAAGCTATTGTTTAGTTACCTTTAACAGTTTTCAAATGACGATGTCTTCAATCTTTGACTGTCGGAATGAGATGGTTCTCAAAATATTAATGATCCTAAGACTGCACTCAAGCAAATACATACTCCTAGCCATGAATTGTTATCACCTGTGTCCTGAGTCTTATTTGAGGGAATCTACAGTTGACACACGACTCTAAATAATTAGAGTCTAAATAATTTCATATAGAAACTATATAGCAAGCCAATTAGTACAACAGATCCATAGTGATTTTTAAATGCCTGTCAGAAACAATGCATACTATTTCATAAATAATGCTTGGTAAAAATGTGTATACATTTTAACACAAAATTATCAAATCTATATTAATTACTTCATATTTTACAAATAAGAATTTTTTTTCTGGAAAATAGGTATTTGTGAAAACAGCAGCTCTTTCCTTCAGCAAATAATACTGAAGGATTTTTTTGTGTCCATGAACACAAAGCACCATATTAATATAAATGACAACTGACAACAAAAATTTCAATATTTTCTTTCCAGTTTTCAGTTATGTGCATTTCAATCTAATAGGATAATATTTCAATTTTATACTTGTAAATTATGGCAAATAAATTATAACCAATAATCACTCAAATGGGAACTAGGTTCAACCAATATGTATTAATATACACAATATGACACCCCACAAATGATCTATAATCCGACATTATATAATCCTACAAATAAAAGCCAGATTTTTCAGCGCCAACTGGCTAACGCCCCTCACCTGTCATGACAAGTTTTATCAGTCATGTTGATTTTGCACTTCTGGCTGTTAAAAAGACAGACAAGAATTTCTCAGGACTTTAGCAATGCCACTCACTAAGTGGAAGCTCTATTAATTACTTGTTTAGATCTTAAGCAAAAAGTGAATAAAAATTGGATAACCATGATGCGCATTACAACATTGGTATACAACTAAAGAACAGGATCAACTAGAGTAAAACAGTATTACATGAGGAAACAACAACAAAGATAGAAATTGTCTGCCAATGATTACCAAAAGAATAATGGTGGCAGGTAAAAACTGAATGAAATACAGTGAAAAATGTGAAGTAAACAACAAAGTTTGGCAGGTGCAGGTGAACACACACACACAGATATATATATTGTGAGTATAGGAAAGAAATATAGAGGGCATATCTTACATTATATTAAAGAAAGATTTTATTATATAGAGAATTCATGTCAATTTTCATGGTCGACATTCCCCTCTTCAGCATCAACGGCAGAAGAAAGGGGTAACACTTCCATCTTGTTTGGGAACTCACAGCCAATTAAATTAATCTAGTCTTGATATTAAGACTTACTATACAAGATTGGAGAATTATAGACATAAATACCAGATTTTCAAAAGCCTAAATTTTCACAATTCATTTTACATTCTTATGACCAAACAGGTAACGATAAAAGTATCAAAAGATGGTATAAATTAGAATTTAAAAATAAACAATACATATTTATTATGTTGACGCAACCATTATAAACATCAATAAAAAATACATAATTTGGTTGTTCCAAAATAATAAAAATAAACAGATTTTTTTATGCCAATCTATTGCTGTAGTTGTTATGTTTAATATTCCATAAATAATTACATGGTTTCAGAAAATTACTACAATGTCACCTTAAAAATTGCTGAGTAAATGATAACCGTTTAATATCTTGATGAGTATACTTGTCAAGTTCTATCAATATTAAACAAATTTACCAAATACAAATTTCAGAAATCTGGCCATTTCTGATCAGAAGAATCAAAATGTTTTTTCCTCTATGAATATGTAAATGATCAAATGTTGTATACAGATTTCAATTACTTCTTGTCATTGACAACCTATGTAATGATCAGGTGGTCTCCATTTTCAATAAATAATTCAAGAGTTGTCACTGCATTCAAAATACACATTCTAATATATAAATATCGGCATATTGGTAAAGAAATAATATTTGTCCAAGATTATTTGCCTTTGTAAAAATCATAAGACTGGTTTGTAACTGTGGGTAAGCTAATCAACATGACTTTCAAACTCAGTTAATATACGAATAACTACTTCTCTCTTCATGGGCTAGCATGTCTCAAATGTTTTCATCGAAAGGCAGGTCAGTAACTACGAAAGGTCTAGGTTATGTACTGCCTTGTGGAAAACATTGAATGAAGTAACAACAAACGATTATTTGTAACTAATCAGAATGCACTACAACTTACCTCTTTGTGGTACATCCACCATTCCATAAGGACCACACGTGTCACAGCTTCGATGTGACATCTGAGGTATTACAAGTTCACTATCTGAGTTAATGGGAATATTCCCAACAGGTAATTTCATCAGAAACCTACAGCACGGAGACATTCGAACATGTTCCAAGAGTGGATCATCACCATTCGCCCAATTCCCGATTTGGACTTTACAAAATACGCACTGAACCATATCACCATTATTGAAATAAACAAATCCTGCAGCTGCCAACTTATTTTTGTCTATAAATGGTACAGTCCAATTATCAAACGATTTTAGGCGTTCAGATTCTGCTTTAAACAAATCCCAATTGACGGGAGTAAAATTTGTCATGGTTTGGGAACTTTTATCTTCTTGCTGCATCATTGGTACTGGGGAAAAAACGAAAGACCGTGACATAAAAATGAAGAATATATAACATTATGACGAATTAACCGAGAAGTTGTCAAACACTACTCTTTTACTACAAACCGTTGATTCGACAAAGTTCGATGCACTAATCCCACCAACCGACTTAAAAGATACAACAATCAAAGTATCATCCAATAGCATACATTCTTCCAATAAACCTAGTGAGTACAAATAGTACATACCAATACACTTACTTTCAAGTAACTAACCTCTTCTCCATAAAAGTGAATGTTTGTGACAATACTTTCCAAAGAATACCAGAAGAAAGATATATCAATTCAAATATATGAGAACTTCAAACAAAATATGAACATTTAAAGGTATTAATTATGCACCATCATTCGATTTGTAATCGCTATCAGTTTCCATATTTTTAATTCTTATTTTATGATAGAGATGATGCTTAAAAGTATTACATTATATTAATGCATAATTATATTTATAGTTATGTTGTGCTAAATTTATTGTCACTTAAAAGAGATGTATAGTTAAAGTTACATTATTTTGCACTTTCAAAGTTTTAAAAGGATGAACTATTCTATCTTTAAATAATGAACATGTAATAACTCTTGTTAATTAACTGGAAACAATAAAATCTCACTATTCACACATTTATTTTATGCGAATTATTAAGGTTCATTAAATATATAATTTTTTTTTGAAACCTAACTGAGCAATTTACCAAGTCATCATATTTTTTATTTATAAAGAATTTAAATAATAATTGCTTCTCATAATAAATCAGTGATAATTATAAACAGTAATTTTCTGCCCTTGAAAATTGATTTTTTATGATGTCATCAAATGAACTCTAAATTCCGTTAGGAGGAAACTGACGTGCTATAAGATTAGATTCTACAGGAGCTGCCGTTTGGAGCAGAACGTGATTCAGGACATTTAGAAATCTTAGAGGGGTGTTGTCAGAACCAACGAATATTTATAGCAGCTGCAAGACGTTGTTTCAAGGATCATGAAAGAAGACACGAAAAAAATGACACGGCAATAGGGATGCGTAAATTGTGAAAAATCAACCGTGAGTTATAACACTGCGATTGAAGAATATCTTTATCGGCAATGAAATGTCACATTTCTGCATAATTGTCATTGAATAGACTCACAATAAGTATAATGCTATTGCCATTGTCCACTCGATCGTTTACCTTGTACAAATCTCAAGATATATGTCATATATGTATATATATATATATATATATATATATATATATATATATATATATACTTGTTCACTGCATTTTACATGTGCATTGTAATAAACAAATAATATCTATTCTTATATAAACAAACCCTGGAACATTAATATTCAACAGAAAACATAAGTTTCAAATTATCAAAACTACTTGATAACCGATAAGCGAAAAACGTATAAAATATCAAGGAATGTCTCTACACAAAATTTGTGAGCTAAAATAATTCGAGATTTCTTCATAATTTTACTTAACTATTTACGGGCATAAGATGACGAAAGATATAATAATTAGTAAAAAAATTAAGTATTACTGCATATTCTTCAAATTTTAAAGGAGAAATTATACTGAAAACACGTGAGGAACATTTAATGACCGTATACAATATTATTTGGAGACCAAATTACAGATTAAATTTAGTTTAAATAAAATTTTATTTATTTTTAAGCATTTTGTGGGTTTAGAAAATTGACAAGTTATAATAAAATCTACGATTTGAGAATATTGATTAGAACACTATACATTTATTCATGAAACAGCATTTCCGAATAAAACATTTTTGGATAAATTATGTAAACTTTCAGTTCTGTCTTTACCAAAACTATTTATCTTATTTTGAACATTATATAGTTTTGATCTAGACAAAGATATTTTTATTTTACAAATTTTCCGTTCAGTAATCAACACTACGTTTGACTTAGATGCTTAAACCTACAAATTTTTAAATAAAACAACAAAAAAGTATAGCTAATGCGTTTATTTTATGCTTGTGAAGAAGGTGTGAAGGAAAACTTCATTTTCGTCAGGCCACATATTCCATTGCCATTTTTTTAGAAAATTAAATATAGCCTTGGTTTGTGATTTTAACTTAAAATTTAAGCCTAGGTAGATATGCATAAAGAAAAATTAGCAATTCATGGGATGTGGTGTATACTAAATAAACCTAGTGTATCGGAAGGACGTAAAGTAAAAGTTGGAGGAATCCTTTCTTTCCTAAGCTTGTGCAGTTTCCGTATCTATACAATTATTCCAATCTCCTCAACATTTTCGATGTTCTTTGTTGTAGCTTCAATTCATAAGCTCTCCTCTCCTGACCGAAATCCTGGTCACAGGTTAGATGAGAATGCCCACTTCACAGAAATTAGTGATCAATTTAAGAAACACGTTAAATTTGGAACTTGCAGCTATATAATTGCACATTAGAGAAAGCTCTATATTCCTATTTTGTCCTCCGCATTGGTCCGAATACATAATTGGTTTTGTAGTTTGGAGAAAATTTTTAATATAATGCGTAAAGTAAATTTCGATTTCCTGGGGGCATTTGGAAGCAACAGGGGGGAGGGCTTAATAATAAGATTATTTCTTGCCACTTTCAGAAACGCATAAAAAAATGTCAAAGCAATCTTATGACGTGAGGAAGTGCAAGGGAAATAATTTTTGTGTGTTTAACCGCTACTGCTCTAATAACTTTGTGCGTTAAGGTGCGTTTACACGTGAGAGCAACTCGCAACTGGAGAGCTACTCTCAGAGCCCTTTACACGGGAGAGTGAAATTCGGCCGAGTTCACTCTCCGAGAGCAACTCGCAGTGCCAACTCTCGAGAGTCCGCTCAGACCGTTTACACGCACGCTCCGGTCAGTAGCCCTTGGCTATCTTTCTTTGCTACTAAAGGAGAGTTGCCACCATGTGGATTACCCTCATGTTGCCTGTTACTCGAAAAACAGAAGTACCAGCAGCTTTATATCTTCAGATCCACTTCCGCACATTTTATTTTTAATTTTTTAAGCTCCTGAGAATCCTGTAATTAAAATGAAAACATGATTATTATAAAGTATGTAGGTATTGATTGAACCGAAAAATATTTTCTTGGTCCCCAAAATCCAGTGTTTCTGTGAGTAGCGACTGCGAGGTGTGATGACGTTGGACAGTAGATACAATGTTAACAAGTTATAAACTATTTTCACATCCTCCTATTGAAAAAAACACAAACTTCAAAAGTTTTTCCTGGTACTTATTCAGAAACTACACACAAGTGCGGTCGCAGCAGACTACATAGTGTAGTTTGTGAATAAGTGCGTCGGAAAAACTTCTAAAGTTTGTGTTTTTTCAATAGGATGTGAAAATAGATTTAACATTAAATATGTTTCTTAGTTTGTTGTTAATAATATAATAATTTTTGTTCAACCACTTTTATAAATTCATTGGCTTCTTGATAATACAAATTTACTTTGTACAATTTCTCCGCAGGAAGACCTGAGGAAGGTACAAACACGTACCGAAATGTTGTCGTAAAAACTAAATAAAAATATTGTCTGGTATTAGTCAAAAAACTGCATTAGATATTGTATATTATCTTTTATGTCAAACTTATTTATTACCTTTGTTCTGAGAATATTTTTGTTTTATCGTTCAAAGAAAGTGTGTTTTGTAAATAAGTTGTTTGAACCAACAGAAAGCTGCATGTCTACACAAATTCTTATTCACCTTAGTAATTCCCCGCGCTCAAAGAGAGACATTATTTGAAATTGAATTAGTTCGTGATAATGTTGTAAATGTTTGTAAAAAAATGAAAGCTTGTTTGTGAAATAAAGCTTGCAAACATCCACGTGGATCCATTTTATATTGTTTTCGGCCATATTACTCTCGGCTAATTCAAATTTTCTTGAATGCCTGAGAGTACTCTCCGAGAGCCCTGAGAAAACGTTTACACTGGAGAGAATGAAGCAACAATGCAGCTCTCGGACCGCCACATGTAGCGAGAACTCTCAGAGGCCTTTACACTTGCGAGTTTTTTTTCTCGAGAGGATATCTGACACTCTCGAGACTCGCACGTGTAAACGCACCTTTAGGCCGATATTGATCTCATATATTCGCATTAAGTCAAAACCAGCAATAATTTTTTTGTAGAATAAGTGTCATTATAGCCGCCCTCCGCCTTCTGATTACAGGTCATGGAGATTAATCTATCAGAAGTCCTGGTCAAATCAACTTTATTCCTATAATTAAAGGAAACCAGTTACGCATTCACAAAAATATTTGTATAGAATATAAATTATCAATACTGTTATCAACTGGAGATTGTGATGTGGTGTCCTAGCTTTCCCCAGGGCTTATTTATGCGATCAAACTTCCGTTCTTTTATTTCGAATTAATTATGTAAATACTATGCAGCATTACCAAAGAATCTTATAATTTACGGAATTGGAGCCCAGAATATATTTTATTCATAGTCACATCAAGGAATAAGATTATTAGTGACTTTAATGTCGAGGAACTAATTTGTGAGTTTCTCGGTTTGGAAACGCACCATCCATGCCCTTGCCGGGATTCAAATCCAAAAACCTTTGTGATGTGAGGCGTGACCCTGACCACTATATCAGCCATGTGTGATGAAAAGTTACCTTTTCTGATATATTGCTTGTAAATGCAAATATCCTATATTTCACTGAATTTCTGTTTGTATGAAAGTAAATTATAGATTGAATTAATTTAAGCATGACATAACTTTACATAATAGGACATATTCTATTGGATTTTAGTGATTAGAATGCTACTCATTAGCTTAATATAAATCTTTAAGAGAAATTAGAATTTTGCTATTCACTGTAGTCATGTGCCAGACATATAATTCACAGTTGTCATTTATCAGAGCATTGGCTACCGACTACTACAGGGTAAAATCACTCAAATTGTTCAGTCAAAACTTGAGTTTGAAAGCACATATAGTATTTACGTTCTCTAGGTATAAAGGATCAAGTCTTTTGCAACATCTTACAATACCACCTAATTGACAGTAAGTTCACACTTATTTGAAAAATGAAGTACTCAAAATCTGTTTCTGTGATTTATGTATTCCAGATAAACTAGCACACAGGATAATCTCATCAATGCGAGACATTCAGGGATCGTCATTTTATCGAGTCTTAGTTATACTTAAAGTTGGTCGGAACTTGAGCCGTAGTGCACTGAACTTTACAACCTTTTCTATTGCACATGTGTACACACACAAATTTAATTGACAATTCAGTAACAGGCTTTCAGCTGTTGCACATTTTTCAACAATAGCATAAATCAATTTGCAAGACAATCAGATCAGGACATTTTGCAATATTTATTGTGTTAATATCTTCATTAGTGCACAGTTTATTTATCGAATACAATAGTTCAATTGAAGTCTCCCAAAGCAGTTATTTTAAATCCAATTTATAAGTTATATAATCGTAAGCATAATTTTAAAATAGGGGCAAAAACTAGTACAGCTTTGTCAAATCACTTGTTGAAAAATATTCAGGAGGCCAGATGGAATGTTTCCATTTTGTGTAAGGAAACTAATTTAAGAGGAAGATGTATTTACATACAACAAAACTTGAGCATAGTAAAGACTAAATAAATGTGAAATTGGGTACTTTTAGTTCAATACATGAAAACTCTTTAGAGATTACGATAGCTTAACAGTTTGTTTTCCATAGTAGTTTATGTATAAATTTAGTGCAATATTTTGTATAGTATTTTATTTATTTAAATTGTCTTATAGAAGTTCATTTAGTTAGCAAGTTTTTCCAAGACCTATGACACTATTGGCTGTGCAATTTTGTTTATAAATGCTGGCCACTTGCGACGAGTAGTTAGACAGGAAGGACAGCGTGACACGTTTATACTTGGGACTTCCAACTTTATATTGACGGTTGTGGGTCGATTGACCCATATATAGATTTTAAGTCCCAACAGCAGGAAATTCTCAATTGTTCATCTCCAATAATTCCTTTACTTTATTCCTTATAGAGTAGTTCTGTACTGTTTACTGTATTCGTAATTTTGCACACGAATACACTAGGAAGTGTTGAAGGCTTCTGTACATATTTTATTTTATGTCCACATAATTCTTTGCAAATAAAATTCTAGGACTGGTATTGGTTGTCTTGATTATTCATCAAATTTAATTTTAATAATTCAACATTAGTCCATATTCAGTTTTTATGAAATTGTCATTAGAGTTGCTAGGCTAAAATAACTCTTTTGCTAAATAACAATATGATTCCCCCATAAGAGACCAATTTAACCTTCCATTTTGCTTACAACTGTTTGGAGCACCTGAACAGAATGTGAAACTGAATAAAAAGAAATTCTCATTTTTAATGACCTTATATATTTACAAATATACATAAATACATAGTAAATTGGACCATCGCCATACCAAACGTGTTCTGTCAAAGATTGTAATAATTTATCTTTGGTGTTTAATAACTAACCATTACCAGCAATCTTGAATGTAAGCAAGCTTTTCTTTGCAACAGTTAGGCCATACCTGCAGGCTTATTTGTCAATGTATACATTATTATATTTCACCTTCACAGTTTGACTGAGGCTAGTACATACATCATGCACATTATTCACTCAAGCATTAGCAATAAGATGTGCTTCTATATTGTTGCAAGTTGGCACATGGAACACTTCAAAGCCAATGCAATAAACTCGTCATTACTAAATCAAACTTGGAATAGGCACAGCGATGGTATCCCTTAAACATTAATGGACTTAGAATAGAAAATTCCTTTTCTTGATGTGCTGGATAAATAAAGTCAATATGTCTTCAGTATATCATATCTACAGTAAACCACAAACAAACAAGATACATAAACACAATCATCACCAGCAAGTAAAAATCTGTATTACAACTCTGCACGACACAGGAGCATGTGATAAAGAAAGCTGGTCAAAAATATCTACAGAACAGCTCAAATTTCAACAGATATTGGCAAACCACTATTCAAGAGTTTTTCTTGTGTGTGTAGTATTTGAATGATTGTGTGCTACGAAAACTGTAAAATATACTTTAGAAGGGCTTCCAAAATTTTAACTAATGGTGAACAATATGAGGTTTGAGTATATAAAATGACATTGATGAAACCAGCAGGTCCATGAAAATTAGAATTTAAAAAGCATTACCATTACATAAGACTGCACCAGGTCAATCCTCAACACAGAACCTTGAAAACCAGACATACTTGTTAGCCCCAAAATATATGGAACTAAGACATTTTAAAGTGTAACAATGAATGGAAACACTTTTCTATAACATCAACCATGCTGCCTGAAACACACTGGTTACAATAATTTGTAGGCTACATGAATGGCTTTGCTACACAATTTAGCTTCAAAACTTCAGCCAGACAAAACTGGTAAACTGGCCAACAATGTGGACAGACAAAGAAAATTTATAAAGATGTTATCAGGTATTCCATGAACTAATGGACCAATTTATGAAAAATTTCAATTAAAAAAATTAATTCAAATGAATTTTATTGTGTTGTGCACTTAAGTTAAGAAAGCTCTCACAGTAGCAGTGAATGGTTGCCTACAAACTGCACAACTAGAAAGTGATGGAGCACACTTCACACAAGCTACAAAGTGACCACAGGGGAGGAAAACTACTCCCAGTTCTTCTTGGAAACATATTTTGCACATCCTTGCATCATCAATATCTTTTGTTTCAGTATTGCTCGTCACAGGAGCTGGAGTTTGTTCCACAGCTGCACTGGTACTATAATAAAAGATCATTTATGTTACTGAAATTTACAAATGATCAGGCACACTGTAAAGAAAGAATTTTAAAGTATTTCTAACCTTTGTCTGTGATTTCCAACAAACTTCACTGAATCCTTCAGACTTGATGGGAGAGTAAGGTTCTTTGCATCCTTGAGGTACAAATAAATAAATAAATTAGAAACATGATGGCATAAAAATAAATGAACTGAGCTTTTAACAAGAAAATGTTAATTTCATATAAGGTAAGTGAATTTAAAACAAACCTTTGCTGATATAATAGAATCTTTCTTTTTACAAATTCCATCAACAAAATCTTTTCCTTTTATCAAAATCATGAAAATACACTTTGAGAACCACAATGCATGCTCTTCCCATGGATCATCAGATTCTTCCCAATCTTTCAAACCTCCACCACAGTGGAAACAGATAGTCTGATCACCTTTACCTAAAACATACATTGAAACAAATAGAAGGGTCAAATATTTAAAGCCTAAGATTTTCATTTAACGAATAGAAATTTTTATAAATATGCACATCTTCAGCTAAACTTACCAGTATAAAAGAACCCAGCCTCACTAAGTTTGTCAGGCCTTTGTTTAATTGCGAGTGGCCATCCTTCAAAAGATGCCAACCTAGCTTCAAATGTACTGTACTTCGGATAAGTTGGGGCACGACTTCTATGAATGCCAAGTTTATCCAATTCCAGTGTTCCTTCATTTGTACTTGTGGATGCTGAAAGAGAAACAATAGTTGATGAAAATAATTTAAGCTTAAATAAGAAACTTTAATATATTTAAAAAAAAAAACGTTGCTGGCTCAAATCAAATATCAGCAGTAATCAACCAAATTATAATATAGGAGTGGCTTACATAATTTTATTCACTCCTGCTTGTCCAGAAGTAATTTTAAAACAAAATAAACATAATTATACATGTCTGGGATAATCTTAAAGTTTATTACATGCTACAGTAATAGGGAAACTGATGGCGCTAAATTACCCAAGACGCTTTGAAATAACCTTGCAAGTTCTATGCATGTCAAATAATTTAAAGCATTTCTTAAAATAATGGAGGAATCTCGCCTCTTAAATCCTTTCCACAATACATATTTAGATATAGTAAACTAACTTACAGAAAAGTTCATAAATTGAAATTTAATAGATAAATAAGATTTACTGCTAGTAAACTAAATATATCTGGTTTGGTTGATTATAATGTGTTCCATATAAAATTAATACCTGTCTCCGAAGAGGAGTTTGGGCGAATTTCAGTCCCATAGAGACCACATACATCCCTCGCAGATGACATAACTGGCTGTGCAGCTTTAGGATCCAGTGGTATGTTGCCAACTTGGTATCCTTTTACGAAAGGACACGATGGTGACCAATGTCTGTGATCAACTAAAGGATCATCTCCTAATTTCCAATCTCCTATTCTCACTCCACAAAACACACACATAACATGATCATCATACAAATGCCTGAAGCCAGCAGCTGCCATTCGCTCTTTATCAAGGAAGGTAACATTCCAGTCATCAAAAGTTTGCAAGCGGGCTAATTCGCTGTGATATTGGCAATTTGTAGAATTATCTCTCGACGTTGTCGCCAACGGGGCTGACGTAGCAGCCTCTTGTGGCTTTGGAACACGGTTTGGTTCCAGTTGGGATGCACTATCACTTCTTTCATGGGAAGTTAAATTTGGAGCCATTAATATAAATTTCCCGAAAGAAGTAAAGTGAATACCTAAACAAGAAATATATTTTCACATTAATATGGATAATAAATGAATGCACAATATTTCAAATTAAAAGTAGAACTTTACAATCTAGAACAATCCATTGGAATAGCATTAAGCTTTCTGGAAGGTAAAAAAATTAAAACTACAAACATGGACATGTTAACTTCAAAGATCCTGCTACATTACTATAAATTATATTATTTCTGCTCATAATAGACCTTTAATACCCACATTACCACGTGAAATATTTACAAATGAAAAAAATGTGTAAACTACAAATTTATTCTGCTGTGTATCCAGCACTTTTTAAAGCAGTAAAAGGAACCACATCAAGAAAATAGTTAGAAACTGAAATACAGGGATCAGCACTCATTTTGAGGTTATACATTTAATCTCTAAAATATTACTTTCTTGGTTAAAATGTGATTTATTTTTAAGATAATGTTAAGATGTATATTCGTATAAATGACTATCGTAAACATTTACTTTAAGGAATTGTGCCCCAGGAATATGCCTAGTCACGTTATCGTTCATGGAAAGTAATATTCACACGATTTGTCTCCACATGCTGTAGAACTCTCCACGGGAGCAAGAAACATTTCAACTTGCTCGTAACGCGTGAAAGATTTATAACAAACATATAAAGTTATCGTAAACCGATCCATATTCATTTAGGCATAATTTTTTTTCCATTCTAAGTGCAAACGAAAATCGTTGCAATTAAAAACTATGTTCACTAACAAACAAAGCACACGAACCTTCATATTTAAGGCAAAAGTTGTAGCTACTTTCGTCTCATTTTAAGGAAAAAACAGAGATTGGACTCTGCAGGTGGCAACGAATAGGACAGTATGGCTGTCGGCTGCTCACTGGCAAGTGGCAACGCTGCGCCCACTATCGCCAAATGCCAATTTTTGAATGGAGAGGCCTTGCCAGGGTATTCGGCACGATCCAGTGCAAATATCTCAGAAATGCATTCTTACTATAAGTACGAGACAAAAATTACTTAAAGCTCGACAAACTTCGAAATGACGTCACGGTAATGAAACCAGAAACCTAAGGAGGAGACAAATAACAGGGGTTTCAAAGAGTTTTTTTTTAAAAAAAATTTTCTCCACGTCCAAGTGGAGAATTCGAAGTATCCGATAATTTCCTCGTCTTCCGCATGTTTATTGAGAACGTCTTTCGGTAATTTTCCTAGGTTAATTTTCAGTAATACCAAGTCTTCCGGTGTCCTCGATTTCGAACAGCTCCCGCTTCATGTGCTCTCAATCATTTAGTGCATAAAAGTTTTCCATCTTTGGAATTTATTTTCGGCTTAAAGATTATTACTTGTAATGTCATGGGGTTCGTTTCGGTAACTCTTTTCCGCAGATTCTAAACGTATTCGAGTGGCTTCGTAATGAGATTTATTATAAGCAAGTTTTAGATTATTACACACTAAAAATTTATAATGCCTCTTCAACGAATGTCATAACAAAGCTTGCCCGCTTTTAATCGCTTCATTAAAAAGAACTCCAATTGACCAAAGTTTGACACGTCAACCAGCTGTTGTTCTAGAAATCGTGGAGCCCACAACTTTACCAGCTTTGAGCCTCATGTGTCGAGATTCACTTTTGATCTGTTCACTTCAATAAATACATCGGAGTGCTTATCTAGAAGTTAACACCAAGATTTTAACATCGTGGAAGATAACTTACCATCTGCCCCACGGTACTTTCCCGACGGCACTAAGACCGATACTTTTGAAATGCAGACAACGTAGTGAGTAGTGGGGATACCTGATAATAATGAGTGGTGGGGGTTGAGGGAGGGAAGGAGGGAGGGCAAGGACGGAGTTTCCGACGCGCCGCGCCGGGGCAGGGAATTCAGGTCGATTCTGTTCCCATGTCAGCTGCTGTCGTCTAATGTATTGTTGGACTACTTATTTGAATATTATCTTGCGCATATGCTCGATTATTTGATTTATTTGTCTTCTTTCTCTTACCCACGCTGTTCCTACCTGACAAGCGTCGACTTTACTTTTCAAGTCAAGGTTTCGGTATTTCCGAATTAAATTATATAATCCTTCCAACCTATATAAAACATACTAGTAATCTACACACATTCGTCGATAAATGCAATAACAATATCTGTTAAACGGAACTTACTATTTTTTACGATTTTTTTCAGAGCAGTTGAATTCTATGTGAAATTTACTCGACATTTTTCTGCACATGTGTGGTAGCCGAAAAAGATATTTTCGATATAAGTATAATTTACGGAATCTTACTGTTCTGATTGTATTTTTCATTTTTCTGTACGTGGTAGTCGACCTGAGTTCGAAACGGAAAATAGTACGGACGACAGCACAGCTGCTTGAAATGTATAAGTACGTTATAGCAAAGTATTTTAGATTATTTTCGTCTTTACTTAAATTTTTATGAATCATACATACAATTTTCTCACTTTCCTATATATTTTCTCTCCTTAAAGTGTTAAATTTACTCGTTGAAGTATTAACTCTAATTAATATATTATTTTCCTCATTAATTTATTCTTATTGCTATTAAATTAGGATTTTTATTTTTAACCTTCTCATTTATATTGTAACTATATATCTTCACTACAGAAATGGAAATCTAAGACACAGTCTATATCCATCACTAACTGCCTTTCTTATACAGATGCTCCGAAGACTCCGCTTCATCACATTTCCTGAAATTCACATTCCTCTTATTCTGCTTATTTAATTTTCGAAACCCTGCAAAAGCTGTCACATTCACTGTGACCAATGTTATTTTTTCCTACTCTCAACCGCAATCTCTGTTTCGATGTTCTACATTTATATCTTGGTAATATTGTTCCTAAATATTAAGATTATTGTTAGTTTTTTCTTCTATGATACACTATCAAGCAAAACTTCTGCAGTAGATTCAATATTATTTTATAAGCTTTTTTACTCTTACTGCTCTGGCTCTTTAGTCTTCAATTCCCAGCACCGGCATTTCACTCTCCTTGTATGATTGGTTCCAGTATTTTAATTATCCGTATTCCTCGGTGGAAAAAGTCCTTTGTTCGCCTTATCCACATTTCTCATAAATGGAAATATTTTTGATAATATTTTTTTACGGAAAAAATCAAGAGGCTTTATTGTAACTGAAACCAATATAAAAGGTTTTTTCATCTTTTGAAAATAAATAAAAATAATTTAACAGGTAAATATTAACAAGTGTATGGTGATTTAATATTGTGATGTTTCAATGGTTTTATTAATGACTTTCGGTAACAACCATGTACAATTTTCAGATGATTACGTAGCTCCTGGTTGTTGAACAAATTATTGTAGTGCATACTGAAGGTGGTATAATTCAGGATAAGAATAAATAATTAATAAAAAATATAATACGTCTGTTTTTCAAAACTAATAAGATAAACACAGACAAAAGAATATATTGTTTCGGCAAGAAAAGTTCGATCACGAATAACAAGAAAGCTACGCGGCATATATTACTTTTTTGAAGTCCCTGGCTTTACTTTCCTGTATTTTCCAGGGTACGACACTTCTGGATGCCTAGAGATGAACATCAAATGCAGTTTTTTAAAAAACTAATAAGGTTAAAAATTAAAGTTATAAATAGTTAATAAAAAACTTTAAAACGTCTTTCATTGTCTTCAGTTCTGGGTAGCTTTTTTTTGTTTGTGTGTTAATTACTTAAGCACATATTTTATTCAACATCAAGTTTTTACTGTCATGCTATATTTACTTTAAGCATTAAGGATTACTTTATTGTGCGTTATATTTCTTCATCTTCACATTTTAAATTCATTGTTCTATCGTGATCAGTGTTAAAATAGGTAGTTGTTATTGAAAAGTATTCATATCAGGGTTAAGATTGAATATATCAAAGAATTTAAGATCTTCCGATAAAATATTTAAGATAAAATGTAGGCTGCAGGTCGAGACCAGACAATTAATGATAGGAAGAAATCTTTACTGTTTGTAAGACTTGCAATCCATAAGGGTAAACTATGAAGTTTAATAACAAAGGTATGTGATAAGTAATATCATTGTTTAATTTGGGAAGGTTTTCCCGGTGAATATAGGCCTACTGAAGTGACGCCGTGTGCAAACTTCGCTACCGGATTGGAAGCTCGATAACATTTCTTTCAATATCAATGTTGTTCGGTGTTCTCCATTTCTATGCACTTACAGCTTCAGATTCTATCTCTTTATCAATTTTTACTCCTTCCTGCAGATATCGGAGGTCCTGTATCTCTTCCTGGACTGTCACCGCCATCGTTGATCCTTACTCGGAAATATGTTACACACATATAAAATGTATGAGCATTTCAGATTTTTTTTTATTTAAACATGTCGTATTTATTATATTACTTATTGTGAGAGCTGCTAATGCATTTGTTTCCCCTCTGTTCTGTGAGTAGGCGACAAATAACTGAAGGTATATTTTGGCCTGCCTTTGCTGAAGAGTAACGGCCATAGAGTTAGAGAAAGCGGGTTAGGCGAGTACAACGACCTCAGCGTCCACGACCTTCCGCTGAGACAGAACTCATTTCGCATTTGTTGATTGTAAAGTAAAACGAGGGATGTTTGCGATTTGCTCTCATCGATGCGCTGGCAACAATGTGACCCTTATTATCCAAACTCAACAGCGATTGAAACTCGAGCGTTCGTAGAACTCACACCACTTGCATCGCGAGTTAAAAATATTTTTCTTCAACGGGGAATATCTCAAACGGGATTTTCAACTGACTCAACACTATCCCTAAAGCATGAAAAATAACCATTAACATATAGGCCTATAACCCAAAACATACAACACAGTTATTACAAGAATTTGAAAGTAATTCGTTTTGTGGTCGGATGCAGAAGGAACCACACTACCATCAATCACCGGCGAGTTTAACTTAAATTTAGACAATGCGTCCAACTCACCAAAAGTTTTCTTCTCCTTTCACACTCAGAAATACATAACCACTGGTTGCGACTGATGAAAAGCTCGTTCACTCTTCTCAAACGTTCCAAATTTCTGTTTTTGAGTTTTGTTACACTTAAATTCGTAACGTAATTGGTATGTATGATACTTAAAGTTTCGCCAGCTCAAAGGTATGTACTATTAATATTATTCGCGCCACAGCCGACGCTGATTTTCAAATTTTATATTGTTTGTTAGGAACAAATGTAAGGGAGAGATGAAAATGCTGGTACAGACGTCAAAAAATGTCTACAGTTCCTAACGAATCATTTCTCATATTTGGAAGAAGGGTTTTTAGTCGTTCCGAATGCCACGTGTAACTCAGAACCCGTTTCTTTCCTAGAAGTGTGATTGTCTGGGATGATGCGCGTGTAGCGCTCTGGATGACCTAGCTCCCACAGCAAACTGCTAAAGTACTTTCATATTATCTTAACAGATCGAAGGCTTTCTCGGTGAATAGAATTTTGAATCTTAACAAAGTTCCAAACATGTGCTATAGATATTGTTTTACGTTCTGATAAAAAAAAATTATATGTCCAGTGTTTGGGAGACCGAAATACCATAAGACGAGTAGATATGGGATTCGTAGCACTCGTCTGTCACGTGTCCGATAGAGTCGGGACAATGGATCGGCAATCCTGCGAAAGTTGACCAAGATTGGTCACAGAAGAAATACTCCTACTTGTACTTGAAATTTAAACACAATGAGTTTAATTCGGGGATAATTATCTAATTTGAAATGAAGTAGGCGAATACTGAATCGAATCGAGAAACTCAAGAGTTTTGAGAATATATTTAGAGCGAAAGTATCTAATTAAAAAGTGAGAAATTGGCGATGTAGATGAGACCGGAACGAGTTCTACACCAAGCAATTAAATACAAACTTTTATAATATTGATGGAGGAAGTCTGGCAGTTAACACCAGCTACCCTATTGGATTTAGCTCCATCTCCAAATAAGTCACTGAAATGCCCAGAAGAAAATTACTATCATTTAATTCTGTTACATAAGTTCTGAGTACGATTTATACATAGACCTCGCTTTATCAACCGACTCAAATTTTGGTCAGAGCACATTTCATCATCGGGGATGATGATAGTCGTGAAAACGTGAAATCCTACGTTCATTAATATTTACATACTCATGACTATTTCAGCAACATCCTGGTGACGTGAAAAATTATATGACTAATTTTCTTCTTTGACGAATTTAGCATTTTCAAAGACTATTTTCCAAGAGACGGAGGCTTGATATCGGCGAACACGTTCAGATCACTTATGGCATAGAGCGAAAACAATTCACCGTCGTAACTAGTTTCTTTCATTGATCATACATTTGCGTTTAATTTCTCAAATTTACAAATTCTCGTTTAACGATTCGATGCTTCTCTGGGATTAAACACTACTCTGAGTCGTGATTAATATGCGTTGTCGTACTAAATTTGAGATTTTCATCAAGAGAATGTGAGACTTACATATAGCTGTGTAGAAAATAATTTTGTAAGTGAGGTGGAACTTTGGCTCTGAATTGAAACTGAGTTCAAAATGTCAACATGTAAATGAGGTAATCTCAAACTCTTACACCTACGACATTTATACTTAAGAAGTTACTGATATCGACGTAAGATCTAGTGAACAAACTATATATTAGGCTTTTGTCTTCGGAAATGTTAATTTCGCCAAACGGTGTGCTAGGTAATTTATTAGTTTTGTATTTCCTAGCTGATGCTACTCATTTGTAATATCAGAATCTTTAGCAAGGTTTCAATTTGAGAATATAAAATACCGGATTAAAATACATAGATGGTATCAAGTAAATGAATCTTTTTGCGTGCCTCGTAATATTATTTAATTTACTGTTTCTGATTGTAATAATTGTTGGGGTGAGGTGAATACAGACAGAAAGCCTGCGGTCCTTGGCAACAGAGCTGAGATCAGCTCAGCATCCTTGACTGTACATGGGAATGCGGACGGACAATCAGCCGGTTCTCTGATTCACAGTCTGACGCCAGTCCACAAGTGCTCGCTCGCTCAACTTTCCCTACGTTGCCACTTTGACACTTTCAAATATCTCTTGTTTTCATCTGTAATAGTCTTTCGTTTCAGATTAATTGCAGATTAATATACTTTATCATTTCTCTAATTACTGTTATACTTTAACGTTGTTTTATATTATTTAATTCTTTTCTTTTGTAAAGTGCATTGTTTTTGTCTGGTCTTGTAATCTTATATTATGACGTATCCTATTTCCTCGACCGGCGACTAATGGAATTAATAAACGTAAATCTAAATCTAACACGAAACGCAAATATTCGTACTTTTGTTTCCGAGTCACAAAGATTTACCAAATATTTACAACGGTTTAGAGATCTATGGAATAAATTGCCTGGTCGATATAATTTAAGTTTAAATTAATTTCCCTCAGATTGTCAATAAACTAATAACAATAAATAATTATTTCTCGGTTGTTTATTACAATAATTTTTCTTATGTCTATTTTACCACTCACGACATTTAACTCGTCCGTCGTTAGTAAGTCACATAAATGAAACTGATAACGACATACCGTGGCCGGGTTTAAATCGAAGCAAAATCGGAACGGATATTTTGAAATTTCAAGTCCATTCACCTTCATTATCTTTCTTCGCGCGATGCCTTTCTATGTTTTTATTTTATGTGAAAAATTGTGAAATAACGTTCTTTTTTTTCCTATTCCTTCAGTGATTACCTCAGAACATTTGGAAATGTTCGAGATATGACAGAAATTGATAACAGTGCTAGTGTTTACATCCAGCAGAAACGAAACGAAATATTTGCAATTTCTTGTTTATTCAACTCGAATATCTTTTATTACTTGGAAATTTGTGATATAGCGTTCCTTTTTTCTGTTGGTTCAGCAACTTCCTCAAAAAGGTTTGCATATGCAAGAGAACGAGACAGAAATATATAGTCAATAAAGAAACCTTATGTAGAATATGACCTTAATCCACGTCACATTGCAGTTTATATTTCAGTCTGAGTGAATTATGGGAAGAAATAGTGGCTTGACAGTTCAATTAAACGCAAAAGTTATAGTCAGCCAAAACTGAAGTACAAAAATGGAGAGTTATTTCAACAAAAATTCTCTTTCATAGTTTCGCAAATTGAAGGAGAGAAATGTTATGACTGACAAAACTATTTCGCTATACAAACGCGTGTAGTCGTGTACTCCGTTTCCATTCCAAATAGTGAATAGTGGGCGTTCACAGGATGGCTAAGACTTCCTGTAGTTTTGAATGAATCAAACTCATTGTCTCCAACCGGATGACTTAGTTGATTTTCCAATCTACTTCCTCATCTGTAATATTTCCTTCTTCTCAGATTTCACCAAGGATTGTGTCCTCACCGCATCTCATAAAGAAATCGTAGAATTTTTCGCCCCCTTAATTTGCAACCTTCTTCAGGAACATCTAAATTAAAATAATGTACTGTCACTATTTTTGCAATTTCTTGCATCGTAAACCTGTACTTTTGTAAGCTTTATTAACACCTAATACGATTTGAATTTTGAAACTGGTTCTGCTTCTTGAAAACTTATTTGGAAAAAAAAAGTGCTTACCCTACTTTTGAAGTAAGCTTCCTAGCATCCACCACTGGCAAACGCACTTTACAGATATCGGAAATTTTTGTCGTCTTCCCCTGAATTCGAGGGATTATTTTTACTGTTCGAGATAAAGTTTCATTTCCACATCAGATAAGAAGAAGAATTTTAGTTCTCGTTTGAACACGTTATGACTATTAGCGTTTTCAGAAAATTATTTAATTTTCCTACGGTAGCAACCAGATAACAGTTGAGCATTTTTTAGAAGTGAACTTAACATCCGAATAAAAATTAAATATTTAGCTGTACTGGAATTACATATGGGCAAATAACATTTTGTTTGTGATGAATTATTAGAGATTATATGCATAGATTGGTATTTACTTTGAGGTGTTTTCCTTTGTGTTGCTTTAAAAATGTAATAAACCATTTATACAGTGGTAGCCTTATTCAATATATATTTTATGTGGCTGCTGCTGTGGGCTTGAAATCTATCCTGTTTTTCATGATTTCCTTCTCACTATTCTGTAATACACATTGATAGAGCATTAAGATTCGTTTGCTGCTGAGCGTTGGGTGGTATCAAGCTTTAGGGCAATAATGCATAATCGAAACATTTTATAACTTCTGCTGGTTTTCATTTTTAGTTTTTTCTTCTGGCGTGAAGCATCGTTAGAAAATGTAACTCGTCGTTGCCGTGAAAACATTGGAGGCAATTCGTTTGCGCCTGACGTGTGGCTGAGCTTTCCAATCGATTGCCGCTGAAGCAGCTGATGATGCGTCCTGACCACGTTCTCAGCACGTGAAGTCGCACTGCAGGAGCTCATTCCTTTCCGCAATAAAACACGTTTTATCGTGGTCATAAACGCAAAAATGATATCTAACTCCGGAATTATTCGCGAGATGCTTATTTAGCTAGTGTAATTCGAGATAGCATTATGATTATGCTCGTGAAGTGAAGCGTCCCAGAGTTTTAGTGGAGGAAACTGTTTTTGCTACAGTCAATTATTCGTAACAACCTCTCTTCCTGTATCGCGAACCTGCAGTAGAGGGGCTTTAATTTCGAATGAAATTTGTTTACAATTGTGTAAAATCGAATGAAAAATGGAAATTGGTTGAATTAAATTATGTATAATAATGTTAAAAATGTAATGTAACTGTGATTTCTTTTTCTCTCCCTGAAGGCTACGTGAGTTCTCCAAAATCACGCGCTCCATTTCTCGTTTACCTCAAAGACACATGAAAATATGATGAAGAATAAACCGTCATCACTAATGGGTGTAGCCGAAACGTGGTCGTGTTCGGTGATTTTGACCAGTGAGGTTAAAGTGGACGAATAGAACGTCAAGCTGGGTCCTACAGAAATTCTAATTTTACATAAAATCCTTGTATGGACAAAACTTCTGCGGGTAAAGGAGTACGCACTCCACACACACTGAAATTATCATCAGCGGACGGAAGTCGCACAATGGCAATATTTGGAAGGAAAGGAAAGTAACATTAAGAAGCTATTTATTTTACGTGTTGTGCAGTAAATATAAAATCAAACAAGGGAACAAATAAATGTTTTACTTCCTTTTAAAGTTTACAGTTTTCGACGACCAAGACTGCCACCTCACTTGGCTAATTCTGGTGTCAGCTGGATTATCCGATTTTCATGTCAGAAATATTTGCAGTTTGATTCTACACACAGAGATTCTTAGGCCGTGAAACAATTTTCGTCCACAGAACTTTCATCTTATGACAAGGGAACCATTAAAATTTTCATCTTTTAGCAACTTGAGCATTTGACGATTTGTTTTCCAACTTCAATTCTGATCACCGCAACAAATACACATACTTACACTTAATAATCGTTTTCTTAGTCTTATCAGAGGTGTGAGTGGCGTAATGTCCCCAATACTTACTTTCCTATCTACTACGTCATATTTTACCACTTTACATATTTGTATTTGTTTCCGGTTTAATCAAAGAATTGTGACACGTGTCCAATTCGCACGCTGCTCAGTTACGAAATCACTTTCAGTGATGCAAGGCGATTTCTGATGTATGCTCTTGTGCAGAAACGTGATAGTTCGCTTTTTCCTACTTGTATTGTATCTGTAAAGGTCAGTAGAACAAATTTGATAACATTTTCTAATTCCCTTTCTTATATCTAGTTGTGTATTAGAAATACTACTATTCACTTACTTTCGCGAACGGATTCGTAAACTAGTTAACATACATAATGCAGATATTAATAATATGTTGTATTTTTATTAGGCATGTGACGACTTAAGCTTCGTGCAGGAAAATTGGTTTGAATTTGACTTCCTATTCCTCATTTAACTATAAAATCTTAATTATTCATACTAGAACTCTTAATAAAATTAATTTCAGAGAAGTGAAAATCGTAATTTGATTGTGTGGATACAGAGTAACTTCGCTCAACGTGAATTGTATTTGAAGGATCTAGTAGAACAAGCTTTCCACCTTAGGAGTAAATATGGTGGAAAAACCAATGACCTTTTGTTAAAGACAGACTTTGGACTTCGTTGTGGTAGATTTATATTTATTTATTGATTCTATTAGTCCTCTACAGAGCAAATAGGACAAACACATCAATGACGTACATAACACGAGGAACACAGACATCACACACAAAAGTAAGCACGTATATAAACCCAAAACAGACACATAAATAAAATAATATAAAAATTAAAAATAATTGATTTGAAAATGAATAATTTAAAAGAAATAAATAAGTGAACAGGATTTATACATAAACGAGAAGGGAACAGTTCATATTAATTATATGTTAAAACTTTCAAAATTATTTTTATTTACTTATTGCGCACAGAAACACAACTACAAATTAAATGTTTCCACTGTTATTCTGGGTTAAGCTTCACTCTCGTCGGTGTAAAAATGATTCAGGACATTTGTTCTTATTAGAACAGACGTACGGCATGTGGGTTAATATATCACGTATAATCTGGAACCGTAAATATACGGAGACTTCAAACTTAAACGTTATGTACCAATCCAGGTGGACAAATACGTGAAATTTTCGCGTTCGCTCAAAGATCGGTTCGAATTGTGGTCCAGATTTCACATATCTAGGGTGATTTTGTTTTATATGTTGGTAATGATCAAAATAATAATTCAGCAAGGTTAAGTCTCAACGACTAAACTTGAATTCTTTCTGTGGTCAAAAAAGCTTTTATTTAATTTTATCACAGAAGAGGAACATCAATGTTCTGGAAACTTTTGAGCTCTTTCAAGTGAACATATGTTTCTTAACGCAGGAAATATGTGTACAGAGGTTTCTCATATAACGAGACGAGGAAGTTACAATGGCGCCGACAGACTCGAGCACGTTCTAGGGAACCTTATATAGAAACCAGCGGGTACCTTTTAAAGAGACTTGCCAAGCAGCTCTGCGTGATGACATTTTAATAAACTTATGGTCATTTCTGAGTTAGGTCAAATTTAAGACATTTCCTTGCTTCTTTGAATCAAATCCTCAAATGAATTGTCGTAGCCTGTGATATTACTGCTTCATAAAATCCCTTTTAGTGCGATTCCATGAACTTATTCACTTTATCACAGACTGATATTCCTGTAATTTCCATTACATCTCCTTACTTTCAAATTATAACTTTAAGCAATCGCCATCATTGTGAGATATTTTTAGCATAAAAGTTTGTCTCCAGAACATAAAATACTGAGATTTGTTCACCAGTTTACGTTTGAATTACAGTTAACGGTAATGATGTGAAGTGGTAAGTGTATTCCAATAATCCTTTCAACTACAATTTTCAATTTCCTGATTTCGAAAGTTACATTCGTTTTGAATGTATGGGAACAAAAATTATGTCATGAATTACGTAAAGGTACTGAATCCTTATTATCAATATTTCTACATATAAGCATTAAAAATTAGAGCTTATTTCAGTTGCTGATGTAGGAATAATCTGCGATGGGATCGAAGATGTTCAGCTGAAGATGGACATAAACCTTCAGTGAAAATGCCTTTGTGTATGGAATAAAGTTATTAAATGTTAAGATAATGTCATAGAACTATTATTACTTATATTTTCCATAAATATTTGTTGTGAAACTGAAAATAAATTATCAAAAGGCATGAATGCATCCAACCGGACAAAACAAAAAATTTGGACGTTATCTTGTGTAATTGATTCAGACACGAACGGAATGCCAAGAATTACCTTAGTTTTATTTGAGACACCACGTTATTCTTAGGGATTAGCCACCAGACGAAAGAATTTGTCCTCAAGCGAGAGAGACTCGTGTCTTTCACTGTGACTCCATCAAACTGTCAACAATTCCGAGGAATTATACTGTAGCGGTTTCTTCACTTCTGCGAAAGGACGGTTTGGAATTTTGTTTCACAACTTATTCTCATTCAATATTTTCCCTCTCCAACATTTTACGTGAAATCATATATCCTTAGTTCGACATGTAAAACTTTCTGTAGGATAGAATTGTTGATTTCGCTTTACCCATTTTTAAAAAACAATGCCGTAATTTTGTGGAAATTGTCTCTCCTATAATACGTTAATTTTAATACCAACACAACCAAGGATGGTATTTGAAGTGCAATTTAACTCCCTGCGCCAACCGATGATGAAAAACTGGTTTCCAAGGATATTTTGTGGTTAAAAAGTCTTTTCGGTGTGTGTGCTTGCGATCTGCATGTGCACATGTGAAACTAGAAATTATTTTTATATAATATATACGTTCGAGGGATCTTAATTTTACATTAGAAGCTTAAATTATTATTTTAAATAAAACACCCATATTTTGACACGTTCCGCATCCTGCAAGTGTACGAGAACCTTTGGAATTTTGTACGTACGTGGTTTAAGATAAATTGCTTCAAATATAATTTTGAGAACAATGTTTATTTTTGTGACTGGTATTTGAACATTCCCGACAACTCTTCACATATTGTCCGTCTCAGAGTAGCTGGTCTCAGGTCAGAAATCTTTCACACGGTCATAGAAGCAGTTTTTGCTCCCCCAGCGACGCATGTGGAGACCTTCCTGAACCAGTGGCCAAAATCGACGTTTGCATACGAGCTCACAATAAATATAATTTAGCTACTCATGTCTTGGAGCCGTACCACGTCGCGTCGCACGCATGTGATGCAGTTGTTACTCGGGCGCTAATAATATTAACTCATTTATTTGCCAAGTATGGCAAGCATTACGTATATCCGGATAAGTTATAGGCATCTGTGTGATTGAAAGATCTCGTGGAAGTTACGCCCCGTCAATGAATTGCGAGGCAGGAAACTGACGCACTAGCGCAAGACATCGTTACTGCGTCACCGAAGATACAGGCCTGATTGTTACATAATATCGGGAACGACAATAGTTGGATTACTTAAGTGCAATCCTTTGATGAAATTTAACGTTTCCACATCGTACATACCTACCAGCTTTTCGCCTGAAATTTGAACCTCGTATAAATTTTTCTCTTGTAAAAGTTGATGCAAGTATCAGGAAAGGATAACAATTGCTTGTAATAATTATTGGATAAATTCTAAATACTGAAGCAAAAGTAATGACTGCTATTCGAACCTAACGGATCTGCGACGTAAAGGCTAGCAGTTTGTATCTGTTGTGGTGAAACTTCTAAAATTAATATTGCACGTTTAACTGAAGGAAAGTTACATTTTAACGTGTAGATCCGGTATGGGTGACTGATTCAGCGCAGACCGACATTAAAAAAAGCGAACGGTAATATTATAGAGAGGTTTATAAATATACTCAGTGATTACGTTATACTGAAGGTCACTTTGCACCGTATTTGTGTCTCAACAGGCCGTGAGCTTAAAGCGGACGGGGTAATCGCTTACTTCTAACGTTATATTCTTTTGCGTACTATCTAACGTTCAAAAGTTCCATACGAGACACTCAGTACGATTATCGCTATGATTTACAATGGAATTAATGTAGACATGACCTCTTTGAAACCCATCACATCCCAAATGATCAGAACGTCTTAAAAATATTTCTTTACAATCATGAGTGTCCAATCATGAACATCCAGTCTCGTGAACGTTAAAAACGTATTTAAGTATGTCGGTATCGTATGTAACCTAACGATTTTAAATTTTCTTTTTTACAGTCAGTTGTTTTACCAGTTTAGTACGAATTTTAATCATACCTAACACGCATACTTTGTTGTTTCGATAATTGTATTTCTTTATGTTCATACATAAAATAAAATTCCATGGAATAGTTTTCACTTTTCGTTTCGGTGTTTTCTAATGCAGATGGTATATTTAGTTGAAAGCTCAAGAAATCCTTCAAAGAAGTTCCAATATTACGAGACGGCGTCTTCTGGCCCAATCCAACGTGTCTTAGTGTTAAAAGAACTCTTAAATTGAAATCGGAACTTTGAGATCGCATAGCACAGGGTCCGTTACTTCTCCAACAGCCTGCGGCATAAAATAATACTTAAGCAACATCTGCGATCATTACAATACAAAGTCGGATGAAGAATAGATTAAAAAGTAGACTTCTTTATGAGGATCCGTATCAAGAACTAACTTGCTGACACTGGCAATGTCCCTTTCATTGGTTCCTGACGAGGGGAAACTTGCGCAGCTGTTCGGTCCAACTGGCTCTGAATGTTTTGCAAAACCCAGGGGAGTTGTGAACTGAACCCCGTCGCTTTGCCGTATCAGCAGACAAAGAAATCGATTTGGACATCTGTTGGCGCCACCAGTATCATAACTTCGATATCGTAAAGATAACAATTACTGATAACAAATCGTGAAAATGTTTATATCATCTCTGGAGTAAGCGTAATAAAATATTGCTGATGCTGATTACCCTCTCTAAAATCGTTTTAAAATATTACCCATATTTAAATAATTAAATGTTGGCATCTGTACTAGTTGATTCCAATTATAAACATTAACTTGTTTATGAATAGCATTTTCGTGCGTAATTAAATTTATTATCAATTATATTTCGCAGTATGTTAAGAATTTATAGAAACTTTACTGTTTAAATCAATCGTAAAATCTTCGAAATGTGGTTCTCATGCGTTCTCAATAATGTATACCGAATTACTTGAGCACCTGATTGTCAATTTGATGTGTGAATAGGATTAAATCGCTTTTCATATATCGTGCATTAACAGACGATTGAATGATCCACGAATTAATTATATATGATGTTTTTCTGACTTTTATTTTTACTGGTTATTGCACTTGACCAGACGAGAAATGCACTATTCTAGTTGCCAAGAATGGATCAGACTGTCTCCGTTCCATACTTCGAAGTTGTCCACTCCATCATTTGGATATTGAAGACTGTCCTGAAACAATAATTCGTTACACTTTCCATATTGCTCTTATAAATATCGCTTCTCATTGCTGACTAAGCACTGTTCTGGGAAGTGCTTATCATTGAATATGTTAGTATCTTAATTGACGTAGGTGCAATATTTCATTTTCTGTTTCTAGAATTTAACAAAGGAATTTATGGACATCCGTTGTTGAGTTTTATGTAAAGTACCATTTACTATTCATTTTCAAATAGGTTTATCTCTGCGTTTATCACTGAAAAAAAATATAGTGAGCCTTATCGTGGGCCAAAAATAAGTGACCTCACATTCGCAGACGCGGCGGAATTTAAAAATAAATACAAATACTACGATTATTATTAAACAATCGGTAGTTGTGGCGGTATGAAAATATCTTAAATGCCCTTGGAAATTAGAGCTTTGAACTCTGTTATGGCTTGATTTTCGTTACATAATTTAGGCGGTTCATTGACCTCCCTCTTAGGAGATAGAAATACGACAATACACCTAAAACATTCGTGAAACAAAATAAAATTCACGTGACCGAGAACAAGTGAAAGAAGTTTAGTGAAACATAAATACAGTTAATTGTTACCAAACTGAGGTATATATGATGGTTTGTTGATAATTTCATTACAGAATAAAAAATACTCAGTTGAGTTGCTGGGATTATATTTTTCAACCCGAAATATTTTATGTTATGAGCGAGAATAAAGCATTTATTTGTAAATTATTATCTAATTCATACATTGGGATGATTCATGTTTTTAGAGATCTACTCTTATTAAAAAAGTTGCAATTATTTAAAACAAATTTTATTTCCAATAAATTGTTTAACATGTGAGGAATTTCATAATGTTGTATGAAAACATGGGAATTCGCTGCAGGTGGCTAGGAATAGGAAGTAATTTTACAGATGGCAACAGGCTAGAGAAGGCTTCACTGGAGCCACGGCAATGACAGGAACGGAGAAATGGTAAAGGAACTGTCAACTATTCTTCCCAGGGCTTACGGGAACGATAGGAAATATCGACACGACTCCGTGATACATGTAAACCAGACTATATCAAAAGTACTCAAGTCAAAACATTTTTTCTTCTAAATCGTCAATTATTTATGGTATTATTTTTGTCTAAATGAATCCGATTGTTAAATTTTGTCCCCGTTCACCCCCGCCTGTAGGAGTTGTTCCCAGGTGACGATTTGATGGGATTTTGAGCTATTTAATTTTATAAATAAATCCATACTGCGTCTATTATTTCGCCACGGACGGAACACAACCCAGTCAATACTCTGGTTACGTTTTTGTATGTAGCAGATCGTGAATTTGTATTACGCATTCTAGATATTTTGAATATAAATGGGATAGCAATGTAAAATCAGCTTTGTATTTCTAGTCTTCGTATAGGAATGGTACAGGAATTCCTCACGTCGCAAGGTTTTTATTGAGGCAGTTTAATGCTGAGTGAAACATTCGATACAAATTTAGTAGCGCTATTGCTGTAATCTTTTCGGGCACTCGTGACTTTGGACTCACCTCAACTTTGCCCCTTAAAGCATCTCCTAGCAAGCAAGCAAGCACCGACGCGCCACATCATCCTTCATCTGAGTCAGTTATTTGCATCTTGTGATCCTTGCGCATGAGGCGTTGCGTGGGTGCTGCCGAGATTATTGTGAGTGGATGCAGGAGTAAATCATTCATAAGCCTTACCTCGTTCCTGTGGGGAAAATTAAACATTTTACTGCACTTGCACGTAAAGCAGAATAGCGAGACCAAGTCACGGTCCGAACTGATGTACTCCGGTTTTTTTCCTTTCTCATTTCGACTAATTCGTCTGAACTTCAACTTTTGTTTCCGCCTTTCAACTCGCTCTTGCCTCTTACCTCTTTGCGATATTTCTTTTCTGATATACCTGAAACTTTTGTAGAATAAACACATAAATATAAGAAATACATTTTCGTTCTCTACAGCTTTATGACTGTTGACTACTTCACGGTAATTTTTGCGTTATGCACTCGGCCCAGCATTATCGTAAAATAATTTGTCTACTTTTTTCTTTGAAGGATTGCTCCAGCTGTGTTCATTGCCTAGCTCCTACTTAAAAATAGTATAAACCGTTAAGATAAAGGAGATTCAGTAGAATACAGTTGAAGTCCAATTATTGTCATCAAAGAATCACAAGGAATGGGAGATGCATGGTGTGAATGACGTTCAGACACTTTCCGTAATCGTTGGAACTTCTACATAATTTAGTGAATGTACTGCAGTTATATTGTTATATTATAAGCGATATTAACTTTAAATTAACAGACGTAATGTTGATTGTAGCAATTTCATTTTTGTTCTACTATATAAGTTTAATGGTGGATTATATTTCAAACAAATAGTTGTGTTTAATTATTTTAAAGGCTTCAGATTTGGATCGTATTGCAGCCATTTATTTACCTGCAGTACTAACAATTTTTGGTTGCATGATTTGCTTGGAATTGGTCGAAGCCTGCTGCAGTGTCCTCTCTGTATCTCATTTGCCAGGTTGGGATGCAGTGGGGTCACCTTCATATGAATGAGAAAGGCAGGGATGACGCAATACTAGGGGGGTTAGTGTATTTGGTATCCTGATACAATCGCCCGTAAGTCCCTGCTGCGACAATAATGCCGAAATGAATAATACAATACTAGTTAGAAAACCTGGAAGGCAAACAGCTACTATCCGATTCATGGTATTCAACCGACAAGACTTTTCGATTGTCTTGTCCGCCGTCGCCTAGGAAAATGTTAAAGATCTGTTTTGAGACACTGGCTGTTATACAATTTTAATTCGCCATAAGAGCCAAACTACGTCTCACAGAAGTTAATGGTATAGCAGTGAAGGAAGTAAAAAAAAATTAAATCACGGTCTTGCATGTGAATTGAGGAGTTAAGAAATATGTTTTCCCCAGACCCATGAGATTTTCAGTTGACATCAAAGTTTTCTGTTGCCGTTTTGCGAATCTCGAAAGAAGAACAAGACGTGAAATCGATTGTCAAAATGAATGTCAAGGATTTAGTCCGAAGTGACAATTCTAAATTTAACTTAGATTTGTTTCTCCAAATTGTTGAGTCGAATGAGGTGAAAAGCAAATTCCCTGTAGCCTATTTGAATTCTAATGGCTTATACGTTTCTATTACTTAGAGTCGTATTATATTTATTTCTTACGCCTGTTAATGTTACGGGATACCTGAAAAAGTTCTCATTGTCAACACATTTTAAAACTACGCTGAAATTATCTTCACATATATTCGATTTTGATTTCCCTACGACCTCAAATATTGATTAACTGTTGATAATAATTTTCAAAATTGTAATTTAAATGTTGATTAAAAATACTCTAATACAAAATGGTTGATAATACTTCAACAGCCACAGCGAGAAATTGGAATTCTGATCTCTTTCTGTGAAATACCTTGGGTATCTACAGTCGATTAAAGTACCCGTTGTCTACATGAACAGAAAATTTCGTAGACATTTTTAAAACCATGTTTAATACTACCAGCGCGGGTGGTCACGGTTCTATATGAAGCTAAAACTTGTTTCAATTTGATGGGAAATGGACACTCCTTCAGTTACTTCTTATGATTTCGAGCAGCAAATTTTATTGATACAGAAGGGAATCGATGACTAAATCAAATAATGAACGCGAAAGGTACAGTAAAAGACTTGATATAGAGCATAACTATAGATTAGTAGTGCAGGTAATTGCTAACGATAACAGTTTCAAAACTCTTGTTAGAATGAGTTCAATGTGCTCTGGCCTCTTAAATTCATAAGGATTTCTGAACTAGGTATACCAACGAGTGTGCTATTAGCACACATGACGCCGGAGCAAACAAGGTAGTTATCTTGTTTGTTAGCATTGCAACACTCTGGGTAATTACGAATAAATATAACTGTTTTACAGCCCGTAGGTATTCTGTCCAACAATATTGTAACGTTGACATTAATCACTTCCATATTAAGCGCTACTCTGAACGGAATTGTTGCTCATAAGCCTGGCGAAAATAACTGCACACATTTGCTAATTGTCATAGCAGCTAGATGTTTAACCTTCTCTTATCGTTTTCCGACACTTCGGAAAAAGTGCATGTTTTAGAACCGTAACGTCAAAATACAACCTGTAATCCTGACTTGGAGCACGGACAGCGAATTTTTTGGAATTAGATCATTTTTAATATGGCGTTAGATAATATTTTCTTCAGAATTCAAGTACACAAAAGTTCCACAGCGATAAAACAAAATATGAACATGAAATTGGTATCCATAATCCGATAAATATGATTTGAATAAAAGCTTCTGCTGATCAGACATGTTATTGCCAGAACTTAGAGTAGACATGAAAAGCTCAAGTCAACATTGAATAAAAATTTGGTGTAAATTATGAAATTACTGAGTTTGCTTCCTACAACTATTCCCTTCTAGTGAAATTCGCGACGACAATAACTGGAAGATAATTTCAGTACAAAACCTTTTTACAATACCTTGCTACTTATATTAATGCCTGTTTACCTATAAACCATAAGGACTCTCAATTCATTTCAAGTAACTGAAAGTCTTTAAGGCCAGATCAACACACACGGTAAATTAAGGACTGAATATAATACAAATGTCTGATATAGGATTTATATTAATAAAATGGCCAAAACATTAAAAAGCAGAACAACACAACTTTTCTATACTTAATAATAATATAATGGTTAAATACGATGTATTAATGTGTGTTTACATTCTTACAAGTTTCGCATTTCATGAGATCTACGGAAAAGTGCAAGAAATATGCTGTTCAGTTATTTAATTTCGTCTGTTTCGGCCTTTTCATCAATATTTAACTAATTACTGCTTGTTGAAAAAGCATGACCGATTTTGTGTGTATCGAATGAAGGTAAATATTCGTACCTTTAATGTTTCCTACTTCTTATTGCAAGTTAACCACTTGCCCTTCATTGAATTTTATCAAAGTCCTCAAAGCAGGTAGCGAGTAACGTTAATTTCTATGAAGGTTGTGGCGCACCGGTTTCTATTGGCCATTATCTCTTTATAAGGAAGAGGGAGATTAAATTGTTTGAGAGGAAGTGGCCCTGGCCTAGTAGTAGTACTTCATCGTAACATTAGTCTCAGCTATTCGGTGATAGGAAAGAGACTACGAAGTCGGGCTATCAGAACATTGGTAAATAAGCTGAAAAATTCGGAAACACTCTTCGACACGAGATCAGGTTTTGTGCAATCCTCTGAAATTAGCGATTTAACCCGTATGATTATCCCTCCTCATGATATTTCTAACCTATACCGCTGCGAAATTAAACCGATAGTGTAACGCACACGATATTTTCGTTTTAGAATGACGAATGGAACCATTTGCCGAATTTGTCTCGCACTTTGCCTTCGAATATTAAAACTGAACAACAGACTGGATGAATTTGTTTAAGGAAGTATATAAAATTTAGGAAAAATGACGGAGTTTAATTTTTAGTTGGATAAAGATTCTCGTCCAAGTGAAATAATGCTGATTATACGGAAGAGAATTAAATGGCTTGGAATAATATTATTGTGTAGTATCTTAAAGGTAACAGGTTACGGTGTAACAATAGTAATTAATTTGAGATATATAAGGGAGTGTATTTGATTAAAGTATTATCCATTACATCGGATTCTGCCAACTGCGACATGCGGTAGTAAATGGGTTTGGTTAAGGAACGTCACCTCGTTACTCTGTTCGGTGATGCTTTTTCAAGAACGACAGTATGGCAAAAGCAGAGTAATTCAATTTAAAGTGATTTAAATAATTAAAATTGCGTTCACGGCTGTCGAAGCACCTTAATTAGAATTTAAATGCGAACGATGCACGTTTGTTCTATTTCTCGGACATATTGTTGTATCTTGTTAATAATGGTTATGGAGTCTGTCCAATAAGAAGGTTTAAGAATAATATTAATTAATTAGGGAAGTGTATTTTTATTATGTAATATAAATAACTTTATGTCTATATTTTTCATTAGTGAACAAATTTTCAGGACAAATTCTAAGACTCATTTTATTATTATTATTTTTTATTTTCTTCTTTCAAAATTGTTTTATTTGTAATACTTTTGTTTATATATTTGTTTTAGACTGACACCGGGAAGATCCCAATCGCAGCTGGTAATATACATACATACATATATATAACCTAAATATATAACTATATAATATATAACTAAACGAAGTGTGTTTAGTCTTCGACTGACCGGGTTCAAACTATTTATTTTATATATTCTCTAATGGTTATTATTATGATATCTGTTTAAAGAAACGACAGAAACCTTATATTTTGTTTATAAATAATTAATGTAGTAAGCTACGGCGACGACTAACATTAATTTCACTCACTTTCTCTCTTTTCTTTCCCTATATACAGTGTATGTGTGTGATTTTTTGATTGCAAAGATGTCATATGCAAGTTGTCTGAGTAGTAATGGACAAGGCCAGAGAATGTGGAATGCCTGTAGCGATAGCATTCAAAGTCATTGGAAAACTATCGACAGCATTTAGATAACAACAGTACTTGTAGTCATAGCCAACAGGAGTCATGGAGAAACAAAAAGCAACGACACTGTGACAAGACGTTTTCTACATTGATTTGAACGGAACAATTTGGCAACGGTGTGCTGCTGTTATTTATCACGCCATTATTTTACGATACGTAAACAGTAACATATATTCAACGGGAGATATTTATTGTCATGGAAGAGGTTTGTTTCTAACCGTAATTTATCTTTTGAATTTACATTCGAATATAATTAATCCATATTGAACGAGAAATTGAAACAAAAAATTGGTATTCTTGTCGTAAAAAAGACTGTCTGTTCAATGAATTTGAGCGCCCATAAGCTACCTGGTTCATTTTGGGAAAAAAAAGCGTACCTACTTTTCCTAAACGTTGTTGACAATGAAACACTTAACATTTAGAGAATGTATCAATAAAACATTTGCTGTACAGCCAAAAATCGTTATATTTTACTGGGAACTGTGAAAAAATTAAAAACCTTTAAAGCATTTAACTAAATAATTTTTTAATTCAATTTAATTTTCAGTAAAATCAATACCAAACAAATTTCACAATCCTGCTAAAGTAACAAATATTGTAGTTTGGACATTCACTGAGATTGATGTTTTTTCTCTGTACTAAATAGTAACCTTAGCCCTAAACGAATTTCAATATAAAATGAATCAAGACCAATACGACCGAAACTGGATACTAATATTCTGCGTAACTGAGTTTAGGGAAAGTGATCTACTACCAATTTGTCTCAGCTATATTGCTGTTCTGAAGGCCATTGACCATAGTCAATGACCTGATACTATCTGCTTTCTACGTGCTGTTTTCCCACATCTGGAAGAGAGCTGGAACAGATATCCTAACGAGTTACGTCTTTGAAGCGTCGAACACAATTTTTTGTTCGCTCAGAGGCGTTGCGATTAACGCAACAATTATTTTATCGGAAGTCACTACGATTGTGGGATTCCTACAGACCTGTCCAGAGAAAACAGGTTAATTGATTATTTTTCTGCCCCACAGAAAAATGTGAGTAGTTCATCACATTCGTATATAAATAGTTTTATTTGTTTAATAAAAGACTCAGTTTATGAAACCAATCAATTGTGAATTAAAATACAAAGTTTCTACGAAATTAAACTCCGCCGTATTTTTTAAAATACGATGGAGATTAATTACGCAGAAACGTTGTGTCCTAATAAACAACTGATATATTATTTAAAAGTGCGGCGGAGATTAATTTCGCAAAAAAAAACGTTGTGTTTTAATAAACAATTGACCCGGATGTCAATACCTTTTTTAACAGTCTATAAAAATTATATGATTTGAATGTTGAATTCAATTAAAATTGGCCAGTTGTTTAAAATTTCTAGAGGCTTCGGTTTGTTTAACCCTATTCATCTGTAAATTATGAACATTGATTACCATTGTGTCGAGATATCGTCTCTAATATTTCATAGTGATTCTTATTAATGGTACCTGTTAATTAATTTATTGCTATGTAGCCCTAGCCGCACTATTTTTTCCGGATTAATTTGCCATTGTTTACAATAGCAACGTCCTGTCGTGCAGCCGGGCACTGACTGGTCTCTCTACAACACTCCAACATGATATCTCCAGCAAATCGATTGGAGACCATAATTGAGAAAATGCTTTAATTGGAATTTCTAAACTCTAAATATATCCATAAGTTTTGTATAATGCTTACCAATATCCCCTACTTAGTCATAATTGTAAATTTATTGTTTTTAAACGTGTATATAGATTATAGTGCCTTTCATTTTCTCTATTGTTGTTTCTGTGTAAAAAGTTTATATTTTCAAAATTAATAGTATGTTTTGGTTTTGTGAAAGAGCTGTGTTTGTTTATGTGTATGGCTTTGATTAATTACTAAAAATTTCCGGTGTATACAAATTATTAATCGATATTATATCAGTTATGTTATAGTAAGTTTTGTAACGTGTAGAGACGATGCAGAGGTTTTCCAAAATCTGTAGAGTGGAAAAGTGTAAAGTAGTCGAAGAATGGAAGATAATAGAATAAAATAATAAATCCTCATGAGTAGCAAAGCTTCTAGGACGTAGAACAAATGTTTAAAATTAATTTTTTGAATTATAAAGTCAATATAATTGATCAGGGTGGAAAAACCTCGACCGATCGAACACAAAGTCGAAGTAAAAACGCGAAACAGTTATTATGCCAAAACGAAGAAAGGTAAAAAAGGGACGAGGCAATGAAATATTGTAAATTAAAGAAACGAGCAAGAACGAGATGTAATATCATTGAAATAATTCGGGTTACAGAATACAATTAACATAGGACTACGTATAAGGGTATTTCCACTCGCCATATTTTTCAAAAATCAATCTTTTATGTGTTGCAGCAATAATAAGATAGTGTCAGTTTAATCTGATATCCATCATTAATACTATTAATATAGGTGTTTCCGATTATCTGGAAAGATACTACATATTTTTAATTGATTACGAAGTCTTTGTTCTCGATTCAAAGAAATATTAGTTTCAATTTTCTCTTGACCTATATGCATGTATTTCAACTATGAAAATAATGTTATCTGTATTGATCCAACAACTTTCTGAAATGATTAAATTACAATGATTCGTATTAAATAACAAATATTTGTGCAAAATTTTCTGTACACTCTAATTGGATTTTGTCTTTTACGTGTTTTTTGTATCGCTCCCTCGTACATACGAAAAATTTAATGGGAGACAGATCTGACTGTGAAGCAGAGGCAATCGTGCTGTTATCAAGAAATAAATGGTTTATTAGTTTTAATATATCATCAGGAAGAACATGATTTTTGTTGCAAAATTTTCGAATGAATTGGGAATGCAGAAGAAGAAGAAGCTGGTACGTGAAAAAGAAATGAGTTTGTCCTTACAATCGCTTACTCGTTTTGCATATCACAATACAAAAACTTATTTAAATACAGAAACTGTGCTAAAAAGAAAAAAAATAATTTTTTGGTCAAAAATGTTTACATTAATCACTTATTATTATTATCAATGTAATAAACGATTATACATTAATTGTAATTCAAATTTTGGTTCTTGGCGTTAATAAAATCTTATTGTAACTAGCACCATCTATTGTTGAAACACAAAACTTTTTTCTGATATAGAAATTTCGATTTCTTAATTATGAAAAGTAAACTAGACGATATATTATTTGTTGTAACGGCGTTTACTTGGCTCATTAGATTATATCCGGCGAAACAAAGTCAATTCGTTGGAAACTGGTCTTACATTTTGGAAATTTGTGAGTGATATTAGGGGCGTAATGTCACCTCCCACGCGTGCAAACACGCGAAATTGCGTGCAAGAGATAAAACTGCCCCACGCAACAACTGCCGGATGGATTGGGAACAAGGAGATTGTAACTGTACATGTGAACAATTACGCAATAATCAATACTGTTCCTCATCAAACACACGTGAAGGGAAATCGCTTTCTCATTGGAATTCCTACAGCAAAAACTGACAACCAGTAGTTAAATTTTACTTTCATCGGGATGTTAGACAGTCCAATTATTTACTTTTAGTCCTCAACTGGAGAAGAAAGAAAACGCCCACGTATATATATGATTACATGTTGCAATTACAGTTTTGTATGATATATTGCAAAAAATGCGTAGTTTGTATAGTCTAATATATAGAAATACCCGGACTTTTTATATAAATCGATGAGAAAATAAGCCGTGAAAAGAAATAGTCCTTAAACGCGAAATATAATGAAGAACGTTCATCACATTTGGCGACAGTGGTTAAAAATGTATATATTTCATATTGATAACAATAAATAATACATTTGACACTCAACAATTTTAGTAAATCCGGGAACAGTATTAGTTATTTTAAAATCTTAGTTTCTACAGTATACAATTAAAATGTGTACGAGTTGAAAATTTTTGCTAGAAACTGACTGATTTATTAGACACTCTTCGTAAGTTTGTACGTTATATAAGTGTAGTAAAATCAAGCTTAAAGTTCTGTTTTTTAAAGGACCAGAATCTCTGTCATATCACGTATCCTGTTTCAAAATGCTACGGGAATCCTCCTCGGATGTGATAAGAGTGTAAGTTGTTTCAGAAGTAAACAGCTACTGACATCTGAGTTGAATTTTAGGTGCACCGTGTTCTCTTTACATAAAATGCAATCATTCCGTCTTGACATAGTTGAAGGTATACATTTTACACGTGGAGGGGTAGTAAATAATGGCAGAACTTGAGTTTTTAACCTTTAAAAGTTTAATAAAAGCCAGCACAAATATCTCTATAAAGACAAATAATTTAATCTCACACAAGATTTCCCATTTAAATATGTATTTGTTTATATCCAAGTCAGTATGAATGAATATTTTCGTGTATGTTTATAAACGCAGGAATGAATTTTCATACAAACACCAAACACACAGATTGAAATATGAATACTGGACTTTGAGTTCTTTTCATATAGCATCGTGAAATATTTTGTCCGTAGTTTTTAATCACTTAGAGGCTATCGCATTCATGGACGATTACGCTTACTTCATTATTATGTCACCGATCTATTAGCGTTCCATATTACGAAAAGGAGTTGCATATATCCAGAATTTTCCACTTGGCATCAGGTCAACTCAAAGTCGAATGCGGGGCCTAGGCTTACGTCAGATTGCGAGACGAAGGCCACGGCAGCCTACGCCGAATTTAAAGCTGCGAACCACCTGGCCTTCGCTCATTAAAGTACTTTCTCAATCTAGTTGCAGTTGTCCTCTCAATTTATAATTTTCAGAAGACATCTTCTACATAACTATGGAAGTAATACTTATACAGGATGATAGGGAAAGTTTTATTAAACGTGAAGTTGAAACGAATGGTGGAAAGCAAGGCTGTATAATCTCAAGGGGTTGATAAAATTAATTGCGCTCATTCTGAAGTTCATATAACCGTGGAAAATATAATTTTATTTGATTATGATTTGTGTTCTATGTATTGAATAATGGTGAAATCAACGTGCAATTTTTCACACTTGACTTTTGACAATAAATCGAAAACATTTCCAAATCCGTGATCCTGGTATCGAAGCCTAACCAGAGAATTAGTTTCACGTGGAACTTAACACCTCACGTTGTGCTTAAGTAAAATTACGACTGGATAATCACATAATTAAACGTACTAATATTACAGTGGACAACTTCAGCTGTGCAGCTGACAGGAGTTGGAGTGAATGATGGTGGGTGAACGTCTTGCTCTTACCGGCCTTCAGTGGTGATCCTTCGCTCAGAAACATCTTCTTGGGATCAAATTTGACCTAGGACGAAGTTTTATCCCAACAATCTGTAACAGTCAACTTGGTTTCAAGTGACTTTACTATGTGTGTGACCAATCTTACATCGTTTACTTATTGAAAGCTCCTTTGCTGATGCCGCAGGTAATTCAGTTGTTCCGAAACTTGGTCGTACCGCAATATTGCCGCCTCACCTTGACATTTCGTTTGATGTATTCTTATAAAGCACCAGAAAATTTTCATTTCAAATTTCATAAAGAACAGAGCTTGACTGGTTTCTATAAAGAGGATCGAGAAGCTGGGACGACCAAGACCAGTTTAATTATTTTATTCGTTCATCACAGCACGACCACCGGCGAAGATGGAAGGAATGCTGCAGCTTCCCAGCGTTCTCATCCTGGCACGCACACATATTTTCCACGGCTCAAGTTATAAAACTGATAATAGAAATCTGTAATGGCCAAACAGACAAAAAGTCATACACATGTTTCAGTTTCTTAGGCTACTGGCCAGACTATCCGTTGCTTATTATTACGAATATAATTTCCCAACGTCTTCTTACATTGTTTTACAACTGCTTGCATTTACGAATACTACTTGTATTGCTTTTATTCAGTTGTATTGTATGTCAAGCATATAATTTAACGTGTTTCCATTAATTCCACTCGACTCTAAAATTTTTTCCTTCAAAAATGGTAATGTTATTATAATTTAGGGTGACTCAAAAGGGAAATAATTTTTTGCTTTATATTTTGAAACAAATACAAGTTAATACGTAAATTTAATACAATCTCTTTAATAATTAAATTTTCATATTTATATGGAGCCGTGAGAAGGTTTCTTAGCAATATCCAACTACATCCGCCATCGAGAGACAGAATTAGATTTCAAATATTTGGTAGGGATTTTTTCAGTATACAGAAAACCTCTGATGAGGCCATATTAAATTATGATCCACCATTGAAAAAGTTATAATTGTAATTGAGCCTTCCCAATTTACTTTTCTTTCTACGTTGTATGTTATTTATTAATAGGTAAACAAAATTTGGTGTCTAGAGTAGGCGAGAAGATAATATTATTACATAGAGAGAAGTAAGATGATGTAGGAATAATAAGTTATAAGTGACGACCCTCTGTCTCTAACGCACTGAACCGTACTTAATCTTTTCATCCACGACTGAAGGGCGGAAAACCAGATAACTCTTGGACATCTTAGGTTCTCAGGATTAAATAAGGATCAATTACAGTTACCATATTCCTTGTGTTGTATTATGTTTATAGAGGCAGCCACTGTCTACTTACACGACATATTTTGGATTATGGGGAGGCTTATGGCCAATGTGCCGATTCTCTTCAGTCTTTTGCTATTTTTATTTATGATGACCAATGTTATTTAGTGTCTGAGTATTAATAATGAATTGTAGCTTATTGGCATGTATCGGCCATTTTTGTTTCCTACAGATGTGGAAAAAGCATAAGAATCTTAAGACGAAGCTGAAATTGTATGTTACTAACTGCCCAATTGATAATTTCAGGAAATACGTATTACTACAAAGAAATTATTACATATATTTGAGTGTCCAATCACAGGTAATACATATTTTTCTGTTTATAATAACACATTAGCTTTGAATTCATCTCAGAATTTGAAAGAAATAGATACCGCTTAGCATTATGTTAAATACTCGATGGCTTATATTATTATTAAATCAGGTATTTGTAACTGAAATATGTCATGTACGAAAATATTAAACAGAAAATATTTCCAAAATCATTTTTCAATCGAAACGAAGCCAAGTTCGTTGAGCAACCAATTGTTTCATGGGGCGTGAATACATTTTCCGGAAATCCGTCAATGGATCTATGATGCGGGTGAAATTCGGAGATGAATTGTTCCTGAACTCTGATCCAAATGTTGCGTGTGATTCTGATTCAGAACTCAATGGCTGGGAAGTGTTTATGCCGGATTTCCAGAGTATCAAGGAAGTGACGTAAATGACTGATAAGTTTTTAAAAGGCTTATGAGTTCTACTTACTACTTAATTCTTTGTGTTACGATAACATTATTGGCTTCATAAATGACGTTAGAACCTTATCGGAACTGCGGACCAATTCTCTGTAGAAATGATGACATGAATTCCATGGCAATAAGATAAATTAAAGAGAAAAGTAATTTCCAAGGGTTGAATTGTAACCGTTTCATTAGTCTTAAGATAAATAGTTGTAATAGAACAGGGAATGTTAATTTTAATAATTGAAATGATTACATGAAAAAATAGCCGTAAAGATTTACGATCTATAATAATTAATTGGACAGTTATTAAATAATTGATGACATTATATATATATAGAGTGTAAGAAGAACGAAAGAATAGTCGAAATTTATTCTGTACCAATATCCAAAATAAATTCATAAACATATTTCATTATATGTTTGTTGGTCATTTAACTAGTAGTTACTGATATTTTTTTTGCAATTTGCCTGTCATAATATATTAACTTGAAACCCAAACAGAAAATGAAGAAAAAATTGTTTCGAGCTATTCATAACCAAACTAATTGCATCCTGATCATTAGCTTCAGGGACGAAAGTGTATATCTTATGAATGAACAAATTCAATGATCCGTGTGCATTCACTATAATAAACTCGGTTGTTTCTGAGGGTTACTTCGCCATCATACTGATAGTAAACCTAGAATATTGTATTTGAATCGATAGGAGTGCGTTGTTAAGTTACATTTTACAAAATCTTTCACGCGGAATCAAAACTACTATCAACAACGAGAATATTATTTTTAAAATATACAATTTTGCCTTATACTTTACGTTAAATTCTGTTTTCAGGTCGGGAAACAATTATCGGTTTTCGTAAAGTAAATTTCAATTGCAAATCTGAAAAGACAAAATTTTCGATACCCATATTTTTATCCAGCCTAGAAATTTAGTAATTGCCTTTCATCCTCTCCGATAGTAGTTTTATCATCTCCGATTGTAACGATAAATATAAAATACGAATATTATCTGATATAGATTTACTTTTCAAGGTTATCAGCCAGAAGAAAATATTTTTTAGTGAAGGTCCGTGATAAGTTATCTACGTATTCACTGAACAGAATATTAATATTTTCAATACATAAAGTGCATATGCGCGGTTTATTTTTTCTCCAAAGCAGACAATAATATCCAACAGCGACATTTAATATGATTTTGTAGTCATAAATATCTTATTAGAAGAGTATTTACTTTTTAACTACCTTATAGTCATTTGATATACTATTTAAGAATTACATGAATTCTAGGTAGTATATTTGTTTTTTAAAACTTACATTAGAATAAATCTTAATAAATTGTAACATGGCATTTTAAGTCAGTTAAAACGTGTAAAATAAATGTATTTGTAAGGCAAACCGAGGGATCAACGACGATCACATCTGATAAGGAAATTATCTTTATATGCGACACAGGATTTGAATAACTTCCATTTTTTTTATATAAAAATTAAATAATATAAACATCACGTACGTTTTGGTAAAATAGTTGTAGTTGGTTGCGTGTGTAAGATAATTGCATATGTATGCGATGTAAAGATCGTATTGTGAAGAATGAGAGGTTCTACGACGGAGGTGTGTTATCTTTAGAGAGGCGAAAAGACAATCGTGTATGGAGGAGCAGCGTAAAGAGTTTTAAGTAATTATAAAGGCTCGAAATCTTTTCACGGAGGCAGTTGAAATATTGCGACGAGAATATGAAAGTGGGAAAGATTTTGAATACTCGCAGTCGCATAACTGAAGGATAAATATCATACGGTCTATCTCTACTCTTCCGCATCCCCCCTTTCAAATCCCATCCTATGCTATTAAAGGGGAGTTGCCACCATGTGGATTACCCTCATGTAGCCTGTTCCCCTAAAAAAAATTGTTTTCATGTTAGCCAATTGTTCATTTAATTATAATTTGTGTTTTAAACTAATTTCATGTACATTCTGCGGACGTGTTTTGGGAGAATGTTAACACGCTGGATGAGTGACGTATGTTGAATCTGTTGTGAATTTCGCCTGACAGTCATGGCAGATCTATTGGACTTAACCTACGGGGCCAAGATTACCAGAAAATTGGGTATCGTATAATAAAAATAAATAATTGAAAGTGATGAATTCTGTTTTTAAGCGGTATGGACATAGGTAAATGACGAATGGTTCACACCCCCGTGAATCCTGAGACTCAAAAAATGTAGCGTGCTGTTATATAAAAGAAATTTAAATATCTGTACAATGTTCGATGAACTAGCTGGGAAAGTTATTTAAGCTGAAGACGGGACTAGAGAATACATTTCTGTTCATTTTTTTGTTATAAATAATTAACTTTGTATTATTCTCGAGTCTGAGAATTATTAATATATATCACACCATGAATGAACGAGCCAAATTTTTCAATTTTTCTCAACGCTTCTTTATTATTTCTTCCCACGAAATGTAATAAATTACACGGTTTTAGGTTAAATGCTTTTTTTCTGCCAGATAATTACGTCGATAAAATCCCAAGTACTTGAAACCCTCTTGTTCTGGATTTCTGTTTTCGTCTTTTACTGTATTGAAGTAGTGTTTTAGTTCGCTGCTTAGTGAATGTTATTGATTTACTTAGCATTATTTCTCGTTTCCCAAATTCTAGTTTCACTGAAGTCTTCCTGCAACTATATTGTGTCTAAGCTTTTCCATATATTGTGCAAATCATTTGCAAAAATCAGGCGTTTTAATATTTTCTGGTAAGTCATTAATGTATACGAGAATCAATTACTGAACTTTGATGCATCGGAAAAGGTGACCGCAAAAAGAATCCCAATCTCTCAAAGTAGACGATAATGTTTTGTTTTAGTCTTCGAACGTGAGGATGAATTGCCGATTGCCAGATTAGACTTAGTTGTATCTCGTAGCATCCTGAATCGATGCCAGCCTGATTCCAGGAGAGTTGCCAGAGTGCTCATGTAAACTTTGAGGTTTATTACGAACTGAATTTGTTCTTAACTTGATATATATGATATTAAAGTCATGTTATATTTTGTTTCATCGCGGTTTATAATTTTTTTCAACACAACAAATATATCTCATATCATGGTCAATAATAAAATACAAACGTCCGTTATGCTTGTTTATTTAAATAACAGAGACGCCAAATCATAAATGTCGGTCTTTGATTTAAACTTGGAACACCGTAATCAATTTAGTGCACGTTTGTCCAGCGAAAGTTTGCTTGTGTGCCAGTTTCCTCGAGGATGTAATCTAAAATAATGCACTTGTTCGCTGCATCGGCCTCAAATCCGAGTTTTGAATCCTCCCTTAAAAAGAAACTTCACGTGGAGGTCAGAACGTATCCATTTATTGGGATCAAAACACCTTGCAACTGAGCAACACGACAGTAGTCCAAATAATTAAGTTAAGCGGAACCAATTTTGCTATTTACCACATAATACTGAGACTAATTAATGAAAAGGAATCCAGGAATTTTCTACATTGTTTGCAGGCCAATATCAGGTAGTCAGGTAGGTCTCCATAGAAGACCTGGACAATTTCATTGGGTCGAGAGCAAATTGATTTAATAACGTTCAGGTGGTTGTAACAAAAAAAAAGTATTTTTAAATAACACATTCGTAGGATATAGTCGTTAAGCAAAGCTATAACAAATAGGCGCTTATGTCAGTTTAAACCCCGTATGCTGATAAGTTATTATATAACAAAATTGAGAGAGATTAATGCAGATTCCCTTATTACGGATCTAAAATCAACCATACAACAAAACCGCTGTATTGAGGAATTCAATACTATTGTTTGGCCACCGACACTAGAAATTGTGGTGGTTCTGTTGCAATTGAGGTTCCAAGGCTCACGATCCCTTATTTTTAGACTGGGCACAGAGGCAGCTCTCTCCTTCACGTTCGTGAGCAATAAAGCGCGGCTTTCACGACAATCTGGCCTCCAGAATACTTCTCTTTTGTCTCTGCGTGGCTCTGTTTCCAGCACACCTACGTATTCGTGCTTATCTAATCTTCATTCTCTCACGCACAATATGCGTACTGCGCCGTGGTCGGTCGGAATATTAATTTGGTGAACCCTCTTGGTAAGAAGGGCAAATCTTATTTTCCTGGGGACTTAATGAAATGAACTAGGAAAATTGCATTAATTTGTACAGTTTCATTAAATATGCTACAAGTTAATAAAAAATTGGGATTCACGTTTCATTATCATACAACGAATTTACGTAAATTTTCGTAATAAATTCACAAAGAAACCGAGTAGATTTATTAATACCCGCTACTCGATCATTCAACAATTGTAAAGTAAATTAAAGGTAATTAAATGTGATGTATGCCAATGTTTAATATTTAATGCAAACATTTATATGAATCGCAGAGCGAACCACCAGTACTTATAATCGTCACTGATATGTAGACTTTTTGAGAAAATTATTATAGTCATCGGAGTCCTGCGGTCTACCTTAGAGGAAATTGAAAGAGGTTCATCCCTAATAAATATGCTAAATTCGTTCAGACAAGGGAGAGCGCTCTGAGAACGGAACGCTTCTGAGTATTAATTTGGTGAGCGGAGGTTTGAATCATCCTCTGGTATTTCCAATTTGAAATGCTTTCGGCTCCATAAATTAAGCTCTGGAGGCCAATTCGGAAGGTAATTAACCGGAAGGATGTTTAGTATTATTACTTTTTCTTACGACGAGGATGAAAACTGTGCCCTGTCAAATTGAATGCTCAAGTGATAATCGAGGTAATAATTGCACTAACGAATTTTATTCAATAATCTGAAATCCAATTTATTTATGTCGGGCGCACAATTTTTTCAATGAATGTTTGGCATTCAGAATTGAATGCGTAATACGACTTTGTCGTTTTGGGGAACATTCCACAGTTATTTACTTTTAGAGAACTTCACATGCTGTCGGAATTGTCTGATTGTCTAATTTTCGTAGCTCACCTTTTCACTTTATTTGAAATGCCTTTTAATAATTTTTTTTTGCGCCGTCGGACCTGCAGGGGCTGCGGATGTTTCTCTGAATGCTCTCACTGCTCAGGTGTTGCGTTTCTAAGATGCTCGCCTGCAGCATCTTTTTGTCAAGCCTTGTACGAGACTGTTCAGGCGTTTCTAATATACGCGTACAGAATCTTTCTCATTACGAGCAGCGGTAATATAAAGATGTTGCCTGAGGATATAACATAAGAAAGAACTGTATAGAACCAGTCCCATGACCAATGACTCCGGACGTCGGCGACTATGATTTAAAGACGAATAAGACACCTAGAACTTGGAAAATGTCCTGGATCAAAGCAGATTATACTTCTTAAATTAAATATAGCATATTTATTTTACAACAGTTTTTACGGAGTTTTGGTCGAAATAGACGATTTCAGAAATCCAATAGACGTCTTTCAAAAGGGAGATATAACATTATCAACTGCCGTAAAGACGTCTATAACAATCCATTTGAGGAAAATACAATGAGAGGCTTTACGGTAAAATCTTGATGCACACGTGTACCGACGTGGCTTCTTTGTCACGAGGATGGGCCACGTTCCACGGGCACGTGCCCTCAGTTCCGCATTGTTTGGGTTATGCACTTCCGTTCACGTGCGGAACACCCAACTTCCCCGAGCCTCCCTAAACATCTAGCCGGGAGTTTTGTTTCAAGTCTTCAGATTAGCCGCAATAAATCGGCCGTGTAGCACGTTTGCTGTCCGTACGAACAAATTAAAGTGGTTAAGTATGGAATGGCTGCTCTGACAAATAAACTGTTTTCAGCTTTGTGGTAGTGACTAGGGAAAAATTTTACATAACTTCTACTCTCCTCGTCTGAAAGAGTAGTAATGTCACCGATTACGGAGTTTCAATTATATTAGAGGCCACCTGAAAACTATGGGGAAAAATAATTGGAACAGCAACAAACGATACTCTACGTTGTTTACGCAATACACTTGCAATCTTGAAACAACAACCGTCATTTTACGAAGAAATTACCTCATCGCTGATAATTGTTAAAATTTCCTGAGAGATAACTACTTCGTGTCATTAAATAATTACCCGACTGACTTCACCTCCCAACGTGCAAAATTAATCTTGGTGAACATTGTGTAGCCTTTTGACACAAACTTCGTATCCAAATTATTGGTGGGAGCCGTGAAAACATTTCAATGAAAATGTGATCTCCTTGGACATTCAAAAGATGTCAAACTAATTTCGATAGTCCACTACATGTATATGTACATTGATGTTGTAATCCGCATGTGAAACGAGGTCTCTGGTCCTCAAGGGCCGTAGGTCATGCTAATGGTATGAAGAAATAAAAAAAAATGTCTGCCAGAAGCCGAATTACTAATCTATTTATTTGTGTCAGCCCCGAGACAACACATTAAATTTACAGCTGTTAATATATTAAATAAGTGTGGTTATATATTTGTTCATTAGATCAGAGTCAAATTTATTTGACTAACATTGATATATATGAATTACTGACATTTCGCACTATCGTTAATCGCGATTAGATTCAGAGGATCTACCATGACATATTTTGGATTTTGCAGTAGACGCATGGTCAGTTTTCTGATTCTCCTTCAGTCTTGACGCCGGTCTTAGACTTCCGCAATTTTGTTCCACTTTATTGCCATTTCCGATACTTGAAAATTAAATTTTTCTATCAAAGTAGATTGGGATACATTTAATGAATCCACCGCTGTGTGTATTGATGCAGAGGCCACCGAAACGATTTCCACCTTAATTAACAATACCGCGAATTCCCTCCATTAAGGTTTGTGCAACTGTCAATACTTTGAACTAGATCTTTAAATGTTATGTATTTGTATGAGATTTTAATTCGCGATAGTAAGTGAACGTTTTTTAATTCATGGTTTTCCAACGTAAGAAGTTCGTGATTTAATTACACGTCGCCTCGTGTTGTGACACGGGGTTTTTAAGCTAAATCATTTATGAAATTCAATTCGGTTGTTTTGAAAGTGATTCTGTAACGGTAGAACTTAATTTCAGTCTAATGTATGGAGATGACTTCCGAGTCTTTGGTTGATAACCGCTTAGTTACTTTTCATAACACAGATGAAGAGATCAAACATAAAATAATCAATGAATAAATGAGAATTGTCCTTCTTGAGGCTGTTGAAAAAACATTTTATTACTGTGAACGTAATCATATGTTGTAGGATAATACTATCATATGACTTCTGCTCTGCTTTTGTTTAATTATTTATGACATTACGAAAATTACGGAGAAAGGGTTATGTTTCTTTAAAAACAATATTTAACAAAAACGTTAATATCTATTCAAAGAAAACGCTCAGAAAACTGTGTAACTAGTTTTGTTTGTCATTAAAATGAACGCATCTACGTCTGTGACAATACGTAAGTAATGTTCGCATGTTATTTGATAGTACTTCGACCCTCAAATTCATTAGCCACTAAATTATTTTACTTCCCTATCTTGTAAGCGATGAACCAAACCTGTAACTCTTCGGAGGGTTAAATATGTTGTTCTCTGCCCATAGCCATCATTTTGGGACCTACAGTATTGATTGTTTTGAGCCCCTGCGTTACTTCTACAAGGGGCGGAGATTGATATGATTAAAATTCAAACCGGAGTACAGCTAAGTAATCGGGAGTAACACGGTTTTGTTTACTGCAATTTTTTTGTTAAGATGAGAGTTGATATTATTAATTATAAAAATAACCTCTCACAGTCCTATAAGATTTGATTGTACATATAAAAACTGAAGCTTTTGGCTTCACTAGGCCATAGTCATCAGCGTCTCTAAGATAAAGTTTTGTTTAGTGTTGTTTACATCTTGTAAACACGGTACATCTGTTTAGGTTACATAATTCTACAGTCGAGAAATGAGCTCTGGTATGATTTTTAGACAGATTTATGGATGGAAGTGTTTTTTTTTATTAAATCCGACAATGTTTGACGATGGAATGAGGCAGCCTTTATATTCACGGGTCACCCCTACCGTTCGCCTACCTTTTATACGATTATGTGACATCTTTACAACCCTTGAAATTATAGCCACATGAATAGGGTAATTATCACAGATTACGACCCAATACCCCTGCGCAGAGAATTGTTAACAATCCGCGTTATCTTCAATGTAACATTTTTATACGTTGTAAAATTTAAATTTTTAAACGAAACACTGGTAAGTTTATCTTATTTTCTTGAAGTTCGTATACACAATATTGACATAAATTTTAATGAAAATTGGAAAACTTGTACGGAAATCTGACAAATCATTTTAAAAGTGAAATAAATTGAAAAATCTTACGAATGTGTGGTAGAAAATTAAAACGTTAGTTATTCATAAAAATGTTAGAAATTTAAAGAGTAGAAAAAGTAAAATGCAAAATTAAAAATTTTATAGGCAAATAATTTTTACCAATAAATTGAAAATATGGCGATTTTTAAAAAAGTATTTGATATATTTTCATATAATTTTGTATTGAATCTTGAGTACAGCAATTTGAGGTTACCCGTAGAGGACAAGTTGCAGAACGTCGGAAACGTCACATGCTCTTGTTTACCTGTGTTGCAGTCCTGACTCTGGCGTAGGGCCAGGAGTCTGCTTTCAATTGCAACACAGCTCAGATACTTAGTGCCGAGTGCGTCACACAGGAAGTTCAGGTAGTCGTGGACCAAGTAAGGTCAAGGAAAATTACGCCGAACTTCGCGTCAAGGCTCTTCGCTTTTAAGACTTCGAAAATCGCCGTTCAGCCGAACAACAAATCGGTTCTTCTCTCACGGACCAAGTCGTAGGGGAAACTGCGAATGGATACTCCAACAGGTTTTATTCTGAATGCTCTGCCCTCCTTCACGACGCTGCACTTGAAATTTAATTATTACAATCTACGTATATAATAATAATAATTATTACTAGGATCAAATTTCGACAACGTTCCCATGCTCGACCAGTACTGTCATTCTACGGTTATTACTTTTTACCATCGACGTATCCGAAAGTATAACTGAACTACGGCCTATAAGGGGCGTGGAAAGAGCATCATATTTTAAAAGCCAAAAAAATAATCATCGTGGTCGGTTGAACCACCGTATTGCAACGCCTGATCAGTATCATACAGTGACAACCTCCACAGCAAGTTTGTTGCGTTACTTTCTTGTTTTTCTGGAAAGTTTCGCTGGCGTTTAATTATTACTAAGACTTGTTTATAAGAAATATTTGTATAGTTTCGTCATAATTATTTCATAAGTTTTTGCCATTGAATGTCAGGGAAGGGAACGGCAGTCCATAGTAGTGGACCAGTAGTATCGTGCTGGAATTCAACAATTCACCAGGGAAACCTACGGAAATTGAAATAAGTTCTTTGTAAAAGTTTTGATGGTGCCCGGGAGTTCATAGTATCAGTAATGGTGACCGAAAAAGGTGGTCCATTCCGTATGAAAAGTAAAATCTAAATAAAGAAATGTTTTAGTAAATATGTTCACTGTCAAGTTTTAAAGGGATTTCTAATAGCATTTGTGAGACGTGCAAACGAGAACGAGCAACACATCGTCTTCTCCAAGGATCTGAGAATATTTGTCACGGGAGCACTTGAAGGCGAATTATATGAGCACAATAATCAAGGCAGTGCAATTATTTATGATTAGATAGGTCACGAGACCTTTAATAAGACTATTGCGAAGTGTGTTGGTGAGCTGGTTTGTTGGGAAAACCACACATCTCGCTTTCCCAGTGGCTACGTCCATGTCCTTTGTACGTTAATAGCTTGGTACAGGATATCCTGTGCACTTCGGCGAGACATAAGGGTGGGTGCTCACAGAGGCGGTGAAAACGAATTAATGTGTTACCAAGGCCGCTCTTAACCTCACTAATAACGCCTTTGTCTTCAAGGAATATAACATTCTCAAGTCACATATTACCCTTGTTTTATAAAACATTGTAAGGAAGTCGTAATTACTACAATTCCAGACTAAGGTCATTAGTTAACATTAAAGAGAATTATAGTAATCGTTAAATTGCGCTTTATCTAGTTTGATTCTCCTATAGTGCAATATTTCTATCGCCCAGCTAATCCACACTTTGGAGTTGTTTCTCACAAATGCAAGTTCTGTCTGTTCCACGTATTGCACACTTCAGTTAATCATCACGTTTAATTTATTTAGATTTTTCTCAATCATTAACGAGATAATCTGTAGACTCCTCCCATCAAATATAAATAAAATCACGTTCTGCGTACGCATCCTACAATGTGTTACATATGTGTGATATGTATCGATTAGTTTGCCTCCATATGTTTCTGTGTGTTCATGATATTAAATTTCTATCTGAGCCAATGCGGCGGATTGAAAAATCCGGGACTTTATTTACATATATTGGTGGACATCCAAATAATCGTAAGGTCGCTCTGAAAGGCGCCGGTGATTTACTCAGTACAGGAATTTCTTGATCGTTCCCCTAATAATTAATTATTTTTGTTATACTTAAATTTGTGTTCCCGATTTTTAGTATTTTTTATGTTAACTTCTAATTCCTTGTATTGGAACATCCAATAATTATATTGTCATTTTATGTAATGACGTATCCTAATTCCTCATACGAGGACTAATGAGATAAAATAAATCAAATCAAAAAATCAAACACGGAGAATACGGAAGTTCGTGTATCCAAAAAGTTTGCAGCGTTTCACACTCTATATATATATATATTCTTTGTACTCGGAGTGCAGTTAAATACTGCATTTTATCCCTATTCGTCTCATACTTTTGAAATTGCGTCCATTTTGTGCTTTCGGTAAATTAATTAAAAACTTAGAACTATGAATAATTCTGGTAAGTACTTGGTTGTTCTTATAGTATGAAGTTGAATCATGAAGAAAGAATTGAGCTGATGACATGACGACAATGGATATTTGGAAACGAAGTAACAACTTGTCTTTTCCAGGCCGATCGTTCACGGCATCGACCGTTGCTCTTCATAAATTAGTTATTAGTGAAATTGTCCTCTATTATGTTTCCAGGCCAATCTATACATCCACAAGATAATATGCCCCGCGTGTTTAATACGGGTCAAATATAAAATGTTTGTAAATGCCCCAATGAACCGCTCTGCATTGATCATTGTCATTGGATGTTTGTGTCTCCAACCGGAACGAAATTGAGTTCACATTAATTATGAAAATCACGACATGAATAATGTTTTAATTTCTCTCATAGATAATTATTTATTTTCTCGATCTTGAAAATTTCAAGCCATGAATATTGGGACATTATCACTAATATAGTGAAAAATTAACGTTCACTTCTATTTAACGAATGATATTAGATAGCAGTTTTTGTGTGTTCATACGATGAATTGAAAGTCGGCTAGAGAACATTTCGAAGGGACAACTTTATTCGAAATTTAGTTAATTTTCATTCACACTGTGAATTTTCAGTGAAAATAATAAACTATATAGTGTAATTATAAGGCGTTAGTTTCCAGTATGAGAGACAATTACTCAGAAACAATTTTAAACATTGCTGGACGTTTCGATGCTACTTTGCGACTTTCTCTAAACAGCATCTGAACATCGAATATAGCGACGAAACGTACAGCTATGTTTAATTTTATTCCTGTGTAATTGTTTCTCATATTAAATTTGTCTGGAAATGGTCGTATAATAAATTATTAAAAGAATCAGGTGTTGAATCTATATGCATTATAAAACGTATTATTACATTTCAGCTTATTAATACTCTGCTGCTAAATTATTTTCAGTTTTTTTAAATTTTAAATTAATTTGATCAAACTATAATAAAACACGATTTGGGAAACGAATGATGGGTAAAGTATAATATAATTTGTGATTAAATTGTCAATCTTTCTCAATAATGGGGACAAAAAATCTTGCGAAATAGAATAAGTTTAATGGTTTGATCATGGCTTCAATGGTTTCAACCTATAATTAGAACATGTACGCAAGTGTTGTATCTTTGAAACTGAAGTGGTTATGTATTATTTTATTTTCTCTTGACAATAATTTACTAAGGTCAAGATATTTTATTCCATCCTAATTAATTTTTAGTTTACTTATACGGTTTTGTTATATAAATAGTTTGTACTTAATTACAGAGTTTAATAGATACCTAATAAATCCATCCAATGGCGTATTAATTCATTATCTTCGATGTTCCGTGTGATTTGCTTGCACCTGCGTCTGTAACTTTAGCTTACCTTGAGTTTCCTCGCAAAAAGTTTTAGTTTGCGACATCGTTAATATTTAATGTCCCATATGACGAATGGCTGGTGAACTTTAATTTCCTATGTTAATATTTTATGTCTGGGTTTGAAGTTTGTTTTTTATTCTTGGGAAGTTTTTGTTTAGGATCAGATAATCAATTACATATTTTGCATATATAATGCTTAAGGTATTGTCGAGCGTTTTGAGAGATGGGAAAATATATTGGCGTATTCATTCGATATTTTGCTAATTCTTTCGACAAGTTTGGGAAAAAATAAATCGTGTTTACACTGGAAATGTAGGTGTATTATTTCCTTTGTTTTTAATTTATCAACATAGCATTTAATCCTTCCTTTGGTCGTTCCTATTTTTTGCTTCCAACTCGCCTGATTTTTTCATTCTTTCATATGAGACAATAGAGACAAAAATTCTTTTAAATTTCAAATATAAAGAGGTGTTGAAGTTAAAAAATCTCCGAGATTTCAATAATCATTATGAAGAAATTACGGAAACCAATTTACGGATGAACAATTTATTTTTTGCGTCATTTATTCAATTAATCACTTCTTTGTATTAGATATAATACTTACTTGAGTAAATTTATTGTAATAATTGAACTTAGTTGTAGTATATACTATATTGATTTTTAAAATACAGTATTTTTATAGTCCATTTATGCTGTATCTTCGGACTGTTGATCTCGAATATATAAAGTAAGATATGTATTTATGTGCAGTTGACGTAGACATGTTATCATATGGCAAAAATATTTTCTTCGTTACAGTTTGTACAACGTTAAATTATTAAATCGGTATCGACATATCATTAGGTATATTCAGACCAATACCTCAGAATTTTCTTCAAATGATTGTATTTCCTTTCTGATTGTTTGGTTGTCTTCGACGTAAATGCAAAATTTAGAGGTTGTTGTTGGAAAGCAAAAAGTAACCGGAAGGAAAAATTTCTAATAGTATAAAGGTCTGTTCTTCCTCAACGATGGAGGAAGGAATCAACGACTGATGCTTCAGAAGCATCGCATTCATTTCAGTTTATCTCATATTCAATCTAAATTAATACTGGCATAATATTATTCCGGTGTCCCTCTCCTTGGAACTCACAATAGAACACCTAGGGCAATATTATCTCCATTCTCATGAATTTTAAGATAAAAGTGATCGTAAGGCTCATACACATGCATATATATATATATATATATATATATATATATATATATATATATTTGTATGTATTGATAATCACATAATCTTGGCTATTTATGTTTTGTCTGCATAATTTTAACGTAAAAGCAGTATTAGAAAAACAAGGAAGTTATGCTACAGATATGTGAAGAAATTATTTGATTTAAAAATCCAACCGCAGTTTTCACTGCCATATTCGGGAATATATAGAATTTAGCACCTTCCCCAAAGGTAACACATAGTTTCCTGGCGACCTATGGATTATCGAGAGTGATTGTCGGACGTGTTTAATAGATTTTGCAGATCTCGTGGAGGAGCAAGTACGGCTGCACTCGGTTCGGTATCCCTGGAATGTGATCTGGTTTAACCTCTCCTCCCGTGCGGACCACCGTGGTGGAGGGGATGGAGGCTGGAGGCTGCAGAGAGCTGCTCCAGCGGCTGCGAACCCGTTGTGAAACGCCTCCCAGCTGCTTGTGCGCTGTTGCCACATCTACCCGGTACGAATGAATGGCCTTCCTGTCTGCGGCATTGCGGGCTGGTATTCCAAACATCGGCATATCTTCAAAGGACGGCGTTCTCACAAGCAGAGTATACTTACGCCTATATGAGCCATCACTAGTAAAAGAGCTTTGAAATAATTCTCCGATTCGTTCTCACCTACGAGTGACTATTATTATACTTTTACCGCTATCTTATACCATTTTTACCTTTCTCTGTACCCTTCTTCATACTATTCATTGGCCTTGAGTGTTTATGAGACTGGAAACTGTTCGATTTAGTAGGCGATAATATATTAAAGAATAGCTTCAAATGCGACTTCTAAGGAAAAGTACTTGAACATGTTGAAGGGAATTATGCAGCAAAGCATGTAGAGAACATTTTTTCTTTTTCGTATTTCTTTTAAATATAAAACCTTTTTTTAAAGTTTACGAACCGTAAAATAAATTAACATTTAATCAACGGCGAATAGAAGGAACACGATACTACGAAACCCTTTCAGCAGATCTTTGTAGCTCTTTAAGAGACCAGTACCAATTGAGTGCAATAAAAAGTATAAACGTGTTCTTTAAATTATGAATGTATATCGGTTTTAATAAAAACCTTAAATATCATCTACGGTAAGGAGATTATTACCCTGCTCCGGAATACATTTATCAGGAACAAATTAGTCTATTGCCATGAAAAGTGCAGAATCAATGATAAATAATTTCTGCAGTTGTATTTTTTTTTCAGAAGCTACAATTGGGTATATGCTCGGTGGCAGCTATAATAATTAAACTTAGGTACTAATTCTAATACCAAAAATATATTATAATCGACATTTTTAAGGCATCTGGTTTCTATTTTTAATGTGTTTATCGACACCTATTTACGCGGAGATCCCTGATACTGAAGTTCCTCCTAGAAGAACAGTGTTGAGTTCTGTAATTTATGTTGAATGAGTGATGTATATGGATATTTTTCATTTTCAAGTCTTACACTTGCTCCTAAAATGTAACTGCAGTTTATGTAAATTGTCTATGTAAAGCAGTTGGAATAAATTTGTCGTGGTGAATGCATATAAATGGGAGAAGGGAAACAAAAAGTGAAGAAGGAGCCGATCGTTCTATATGCGGTACAGAATGTCATAGAATATGTGAAAATAGCCAGTAGTTCAGCAATTTTAAGAAATGCGATTAGAATAAATTATGTGCAGCTGTCACCTCTCTCTTTTCAACTAAAGCTTATGTTAAATAAGAGGCACTACGAGGGCACAGACAACCCAACAAGTGCATCATTAAATAATAAACGAAAACGCGCATTTCCATTATGCTCGTTTTAGGATATTATCATGGAAAAATTTACAAAGAAAACACAATGCCGTTATTTATAATAAGTTGTAAATGTTCATCAGGGGATAAAGGAAATTTTAGACGGGAAATCAGACGGAAATAAAGATTACGTAAATAATGAAATTATTTTATTCAAGACTCACGGCAATTTACATTTCTCGAGAGCTTCATGATGAGGCTTGAAAAGTAAGGCTTACTATGGACTGATTTGTTCCTCAGAATTCCTAGCATCGTTCATGGTCTTAGCTTCCATTTGTTGGAATACCCGTAAATAAAATGTCAATGATCCAGGCGCTGAGAGTTAAGATAATGAGTGATCTCTCTGCGGACTTGTCTCAACTGCGTTAAGAAATTTTATTATAATTCTTTAATCTGACGTCTAGCCGTCCCTTAAATATCTTATTTCTTCAACGCTCTCCCACAGATGTTTTTTCTTCATCCTATTTTGTTTGCTGGTTCCTACCAAATTCTCGTTTTCCCAGTTCAATAGAGCAAACAATGGTCACCTTAAGGTAACAAATAATATTTATTTTTGCTCCAAAAGTTAGCTATTTGTAGAAACTGTGGCCTAAAATACAAACTTTTTTTTGGCGGAAACGCTATGCAGCCAGAGGAGTTGACTCCCGGAACACCTGAAAAAAGAAAACAGAGGCAGGAAGTCAAAGCTCATGTTCCACAATGTGAGGTTCCGGGCCAGAAACTTCGCTTCTACGCCGACAATACCAGCAGAGCTTAAGTTGATTAGAAAGAAACATCTGCAGTGGATCGGTACGGGTCATTTTCCCTTTATTTAAATAAAATTGAAAGAAATGTATGTATACAATCCTCAATATATGCCTGTAATCAAATTATGTAATGAGGGAAAATAAGAAAAGCCAAATCTTGATAATCGTGTATCTCTAATTAGTTCCAACCTTCTATTTTGTAATGTGCTATGATATCGTCGTGCCTAATAGTGTAATGTTAAATCGGAATTTGTAATTAATATTATTCAATTGCAGTGGCCATGGTTTCTAAAACACTTGGAACAGAGTCGGCTCCTTTAGGAATCCTTCAGAAGCAAAACGTTATGCAACCTATGGATACTTGGTTTTTAAAGATAAGGAGAGGTTTGGCATTAGCAGGTCTTGAGAACATATTCTCTTAATTTTATAGTCAATTTACAGAATAATGGTCTTGATTTATCAGAGATTTTAATTCCGCTACACTGTACCAATATAAAATGTAACTAAATTATTTATAGAATATAATATTAAAATTAATTTTATAAACATCTGGAAAAACACAGTGGGAGGTGATGAATTAAAAAATTAGCGTGTAATTTTTTTGTCTACATCGATGTATTAAATTCTAAAATACGCAACTGAACAGAAATTTTAATGTCAGTTATTTATATTCATCAGAGAAGACAATTAAAAATGCCTTCCTATACGGAATTTGAATTTGTTACGTTAAGTAAATGTTTGAATTTATTGAGAGTTTCATTTTTGAAACCATGCTGTTTTATATTTGTGAAATATATTTGATTTACAGGTCGTATTCAGTCATGAATAGTATTATTTCAGCTTTTGAATAGCCCGTCTTAATTGAATGTATTGGAGACTTGACTTTTCTGCTAAGAGTGTATTTATTACCTGAAAGGAATGTACTTGGAAGATGGAGGTAACAAGTGCTTTGGAGAGCGTTCTCTGCGTGGCGGCTTTCAAGTAGTTCACCCTTTGTGAATTTTGTGCACATCATCCGAGAAGGATTCAAGGTTGTTCGTTTTAACGGCGGCAAACAATTATGTGATCATTTCCACGAATCGAATGTAGTATCATCAGTTATATGTACATTCGTATTTCACCTTCCCATTGCCGTTTCGCACTTCTTATTCGTTCCATTACGCCTGTAACTTTAAACTTACTTTTCACACATTATTTCATCTCAGATTGGTTCATTCCATGTTTTCCGCTGCTTGCACGTTGAGATTCGACCAGGATGTCAATACTGGAAGTACGCTGTCTTTTCACTCGTAACGGCGTAATTAGAGTATTATTGAATTCCATGCAAATGTGCTCTAGCAAACCTTGATTCTTCTAATAACCTCTGGCATTAAAAGCCCCGTTATACCTATTATAGTCTGCGCCACGAGAATGTAATATGAAGCCACGGACTCTTCCGGCTACGTTGTCAAACATTGTGTCCAATATTAGGTTTTAGAGGGGTGCATAATCTCGTATCATCACTAGACGACTGGTGAGGTACTTGAACTTTATATTAAATTTTCGTGGCGCCGACTACCATTGCAGTTTCCCATAAAACTATACTGAAATATTCGTTCACACTGCGAGTTAATTTTAGTTCTGTTAACTTCTTTTTGGTATTTAATTCGTGCACCTATTCTTGATGGTCACCTCGTTTGGAATCTCAGACGCGGATTTTAAAAATTATACGGTAAATTTTTAATGTCCTTCATTCCATTGGGACATACGGTTTTAATATACCTCTATGTAAACTAACATATTACGGAAATTGCACTATGAAAATGTTACAACACAAAATAAATGTATATTCGACCTCGATGTTAGATAATTTAATTGCAGGAATTTTCTTTCTGTGTAGAGTTTCCGTCAGACACGTGGAATTTCTTAAAGACTTTAAATCGAGAGTCAAAAGTTTTTAAGTCGACCCTGACATAGATGGCATTTTTAAATGTTCGAATTTATTACTTCAATCTTTTAATTCAGCCCAAAACGTACTGTTTGATTGTACAGATTTTGGATATTTGTGAAGATACCTGACAGGCGGTTCTTTCGCACGACACGGCCGGTAATAATCGCGTCGTGTGACCTTGTTACCTGTTGAACAGTCCGTGGGAACGTCGGTCTCGCATTCCTATTCTTTGAAGCGCCGCGGACAAACCGGTTCCTCGTCGAGTAAGTCTGCCCTTTCATTACGGACCATATTTAATCTCTCACAGTACACTCCGTATTTTGGACGTGAGCGTTTTCTTCAAATATAAAAATCGGCCCAGGTCGTTTCCGCTTTCGAAGTTTTCGTTAAATTCCTGTTCGCCGCCATTGCGGATTTTTGACGGCAGTCCAGCTCAGCAGCCAAGCAGTGACAGAGGCCTAACTTTTTCGCCACGAGGAGGACTACCAAGTATTCAGTATGATCTTCTTCGTTTAGACAGCCAGTTGGGATCTTCATACGGCTGGTAATTTTCAGGAAAATGACAGAATCCAGAACAAAGCGAATCAGGTCACATATAACTGAACCGATCCTGAGAAATGAAAATTCTGTATTACCTCCAACGTATATATTCCAGTGTCTAAGTAAAATAAGAAACTGTTCAAAAATAAATTAAGGTTCGTGAAAATATAAATGGAACCAACTAATGTATCTGATCGCCATAAAGCGAAGTGAACTTTGAAAGTTACGTTGGGTGTGTCCTGAATTGAAGGGAAGTGTAAAAGTGATAATTTACAACGTACACTATATTCTGTACATTTTTTGAAGTTTTTATATTTTTGGTGTATTTCTTTGCTGTTAAGTCAAACAATTTTAAATAATGTATTTTATGTACCTGTCTTTTTCAGTCAAACAAAACTGACGATGGAAAGTCTTACATGGCCAACGCAGTAACAGTTGAACTGAAGATATTAATTTGTCATTTCACCATGGTTTGGACACAGACCGTCTTAATATTGGAAGACGCAGGCAATGGTCCTTTGGGAACGAACGGCCATTGAACGAGTATAGGCAACGCCCGTGCCAGGGTAAGATTAAAGATGACGTTTACTCAAACGAAAACTGATAAAATTTTACGATTTTGGTAATTATTGCACTTAAGATTAAATAAGGATAAAAATGATACAGTAGACATGGATAACAAAAAATAATTTGAGACAATTTTTTCTTTGCTACAGGTAATTAAAAACTTGATTAAAAGAAATTGAACAACACTGCAGTTCCACGGAGTGTGTTTTGACATATGAGTTAAAATGTGAATTTAAAGAAACGGATACACATAAAATGACCTTTTATCTACGTATGTTGTTGTTTCTGTGGTTCAACTGAAACTTTCACCCGATTTCAATAAGAGCCATTCACTAAAATCTGACAAAGGCAACATGGCCTTGTCTTTAGCTACGCCAAGCCTTGGAAAAACGTTCCCATCCAAACAATGGCATGAAACCTACAGAGCAATCCTCGTGTAATCTACGTTTCAGGTGCATAGGTGTTTCTTTTACATTTTTCAGAATTTCTGGAGACACTCGAAGGTAACTTTCGCTAATTGCTGGCACATCGCGAAGCGGTGGTGGGAAATTTCACGGTATCGGACTCGTGTTCCGTGAGAACCGAAGGGCCGGCACATTCATTCCAGCCTGCCCTTAGAAAGACCTACAATGAAGAGAGTAGGCGGGCAAGAAAGCCACACAATAGCTGCTCCACACCCATTCATGGTCCATACGTCACGTAACTTACGGTTAATGAAACACGGTCTCCGTGGTTGTTTGGCCATGTCTGTGACTCCGTCCCCGTGTCGACAGTCCAAACAAATGGAAGCACCGATCGATCGTCAAAAGAAACAGTCCTATGGTTAGTCTATTCAATCAAAAATACGACTGGGAATTCAAGGAAGAATTTTCATATAGTTATAATTCATCAATTTTGCATTCATTACATCACATTATAATGTGTTATAGAATTGAACGCATCCTGGAACAAGACAGAATACACAGAAAAGCCTCCTGGTCACGAAAAACTGGGGTTAAGGCTGAAGGAGAATCCAGAATGTGTCGTGTAAGATGACAGCCTGGCAGTCGTCTCGGTAGGTCAAGGTCCTTACTGGGCTGTCGAGCCAAAGGGTAAAGAAAAAAGAAATGTGCTGCTGTGTTATGGTTTATTGAATTGGCGATTTACAATCACGTTTCATGATCCTAATTATATATTTTGTTTCTAAATTAAATAAATCGAAAACAGTTACTCAGTATTACATTGCATTAGTAAATAACTTTTAAGGAACGTTTAGCCATATCAAAACGACAGCTTCGTGACAGTAATATTTTTTGTCTATGTATAATTTTTTTATTTAAAATAATTTTTACAAATCTGGTAATTTAATATTTATAAAGCTAAATATTTGTGTGAGTGACGCACTCGTAACTGTAATCAGAGGTCGCTGTCCTCGTCGTCTTGTTGCCAGGGAAATACCTGAAATGAAAGAGACAGATGATTAAAATTATGCTTTTATCTAAGATAAAGCTTATCACTTCACACAGATGGCAAATTATTGAGAAACGTATGTATCAAGTCTCGTGAAAAAATTTCGTGAATAGTGGACTTCTCTTAAAAGATAAAATTTGGTTTTTCTCCGTGAATAAAAGCCTATGTCTCATGTATTTTACATCCATTGGGATATCGGTTGCTCGACTCGTGCTGAGATATTGAATCCTTATCTGCTCGTTAAATTTAACGATTTCCAAAGTTGTGATTCTTCTCTGCGCTGGGTTGGAATAAGCAAATATAACGCTTTACGAATTTCAAGAATAAACTCTGGAATCAGAATGATCAAATGTCAACAACCGGGGCTTAGATTTCATTGGTTCGTTGTCCTTAGCATCTGGCTTGCTCGCCATCTGCTTAACTGGCAGTGACCATTTCTGAAATGCCACGTAAAAAGGGTTCACATTTTGCACGGAAAAGTTTACTTAAAATTATTCAGTAACGAGATACGGTGTTTTTGGTCCGTGATTTGAGGATATGTTATCTCACACAGTTGTCTCACTGATTGGATATTGAATTCTCTACTTAATTAATAGAATGATAAGTATCGACTTATCGTAGATCATCGACATCACCCAATATGTGGGAAACACGTATTAGAAAACGAGTCGTAAATGAAACAATGTTTCAGCTGGTTAAATATGCGTTTACTGGATTCCGAAACCAACATTGGGTGACTTGGAATAAATTAACAATGCTGTCATTTTAAAATATTTAAAATTCGACGAATAAAAATCGTCTAGATTATACGAGATAAGTAATATTCATTCGACAAGAATTTGGAGATTAAGTACATGAAACAGTGGTAGATTCGATGATTTTGACAATCTTATAAATAAAAAAGAGTGTATGTATGTTTGTTTGTATGTTTGTTTGTTTGTTTGTTTGTATGTTTGTATGTTTGTATATTTGTATGTACGTCATACAAATCTACACCGTTAGAGCAAATTTCACCAAATTTCGTACACGTGTTCTTTACGACCAGGAAACAAACACTGTCGGGGTGAGACATGTCTACCACCCCCAGAAGCGGGGGTGCACGGGGGTTGAAATATTTAAACATGCTAAAACAGCCGATATTTTAGTCGGATAATAATTTTTAGGGGTCCAAGATATTGATGGTGTTTCTACCGATGTTTTCTGAATATAATTTTCATCCCCTACACCCTGAGAAAAGGGCACCCTTAGAGTTTGGGGTGGAGAATACAAATCTATACCGGTGGATCAAATTTCACCAAATTTCGTACACGTGTTCTTTGCGACCAGGAAAACAACACTGTCGGGGTGAGACGCGCCTACCACCCCCAGAAGAGGGGGTGGACGGGGGTGGAAATATTTGAACATGCTAAAACAGTCGATATTTCAGTCGGATAAATATTTTTAGGGGTCAAAGGTATTTATAGTCTTTCCACTAATGATATCTGAATATAATTTTCAACCTCTACACAATGGGGAAAGAGCACCCCTAGCGTTTGGGGTGGAGAGTACAAATCTACACCGCTGGAGCAAATTTCACCAAAATTCGTACACGTGTTCTTTACGACCAGGAAACAAACACCGTCGGGGTGAGACGCGTCTACCAACCCCAGAAGCGGGGGTGGACGGGGGTTGAAATACTTAAACATGCTAAAACAGCAGGTATTAGATTTGGATAAATATTTTCGGGGTCAAAGATATTGATTGTGTTTCTACCGATGTTTTCTGAATATAATTTTCATCCCCTACACCCTGAGAAAAGGGCACCCTTAGAGTTTGGGGTGGAGAATACAAATCTATACCGGTGGATCAAATTTCACCAAATTTCGTACACGTGTTCTTTGCGACCAGGAAAACAACACTGTCGGGGTGAGACGCAACTACCACCCCCAGAAGAGGGGGTGGACGGGGGTGGAAATATTTGAACATGCTAAAACAGTCGATATTTCAGTCGGATAAATATTTTTAGGGGTCAAAGGTATTTATAGTCTTTCCACTAATGATATCTGAATATAATTTTCAACCTCTACACAATGGGGAAAGAGCACCCCTAGCGTTTGGGGTGGAGAGTACAAATCTACACCGCTGGAGCAAATTTCACCAAAATTCGTACACGTGTTCTTTACGACCAGGAAACAAACACCGTCGGGGTGAGACGCGTCTACCAACCCCAGAAGCGGGGGTGGACGGGGGTTGAAATACTTAAACATGCTAAAACAGCAGGTATTAGATTTGGATAAATATTTTCGGGGTCAAAGATATTGATTGTGTTTCTACCGATGTTTTCTGAATATAATTTTCATCCCCTACACCCTGGGAAAAGGGCACCCTTAGGGTTTGGGGTGGAGAATACAAATCTATACCGGTGGATCAAATTACACCAAATTTCGTACACGTGTTCTTTGCGATCAGGAAAACAACAATGTCGGGGTGAGACGCGCCTACCACCCCCAGAAGCGGGGGTGGACGGGATGGAAATATTTAAACATGTTAAAACAGTCGATATTTCAGTCGGATAAATATTTTGATTGTGTTTCTACCGATGTTATCTGAATATAATATTCATCCCCTACGCCCTGGGAAAAGGGCACCCTTAGGGTTTGGGGTGGAGTTGCTTTACAGAAAAATAACGCGAATACAACCGAGTTTGGAGTCAAATCGAAGGTTATGGATGTCAGTGAGTTTACTTCGGATAAATATTTTTAATTGCCGATTTAACCCGAAAGGGTGGGGGTTGGAAGGGGAGATAAATAGTCAGTTCTTGCGCGTTCTTGGAGGAGAATTACGTGAATAGTATTTCAACGGATGTTGTTAAAAAGATAAATCCGTTTAGACATTAGTGGTGAGCTTGGTTAGGGCTGGGGGTGAGAATTGTCTATTATTCTAAAACTTCCAAAATGATATGTTTTTATGGGTAAACTAGATTTATAGTGTTTCTACCGATGTGATATGAGTAAAAATTCAACCCTTTCCACCACGGGAAAGTAGCAGATTTAGGGGTGGTGTTGTTCATACTATTTTAACCGATGTTGTTTCCATTAATAATGACGTTTAATTTTATAAATAAAAATGAGTGTATGTATGTATGTATGTATGTTTGTATGTTTGTATATTTGTATGTTTGTATATTTGTATGTTCGTAATACATACCTACACCGCTGGAGAAAATTTCACCAAATTTCGTACACGTGTTCTTTGTGACTAGGAAACAAACACTGTCGGGGTAAGACGCGTCTACCACCTCCAGAATCGGGGGCGGACGGGGGTTGAAATATTTAAACATGCTAAAACAGTCGATATTTCAGTCGGATAAATATTTTTAGGGGTCACAGATATTGATAGTGTTTCTACCGACTTATGGGGTGAGACGCGTCTACCATCCCCAAAGCGGGTCGGGATTATCAGTAGAGCACTTTTAGGTGTTGGGTGGAGGAACGCTGCAATAAAATAACGCGAATACAACCGAGATTGGAGTCAAATCCAAGGTTATGGATGTTGTCCAGTTCAATTATAGCATCAAATTGCCCATTTAGCCCCGAGAGGCGGGAGTGGATGGGATGGAAATTTTCTAACATGTTAAATCATCGATATTAGCGTGGAATAAATAAATGCCGGGACCATTGACGTTGATAGTATTTCTACCGATGTTGTTTGTAGGCATGATAGGGGTGGGGCTGGAGGGGATTTCCTTGAAAATAACGGCAAAACAACCGAGATTCGAGTTAAATCGAAGGTAATGGATGTCCCTGAATTTATTTATGACAACGCGCGGGTATCGGCTGGGTTGGGATGAGTTGACCGGCTGTTTTTTGCGTCGATTAAATATATTTCGGGATGAATTACATTAATAAAATTTCCCTACATGTTCTCTGTGTGTAATTTCAACCCCTTTCGGACTCATAAGGGTGCACCCTTAAGGGTGGGCGTGAAGTAGCAATACATAAAAAGAAACCAGAAACTATCGGGATTGTCACTGAGTTTAATTAATTTCCTTGAAAATAACGGGAAAACCACCGAGATTCGAGTCAAATCGAAGGTCATGGATGTCCCTGAATTTATTTATGACAATCTGGACAACGCTTGGGTATCGGCTAGGTTGGGATGAGTTACCGGCTGTTTTTTGCGTCGATTAAATTTATTTCGGGATGAATTAGATTAATAAAATTTCCCTACATGTTCTCTGTGTATAATTTCAACCCCTTTCGGACTCGGAAGGGTGCACCCTTAAGAGTTGGCGTGGAAGTAGCATTAGATAAAAATAAACCAGAAACTATCAGGACTCTCACTGAGTTTAATTATGACATTAAACTTGACCGTTTAAGTCCCCGAAGCGGGAGTGGTCGGGGGTGAAAAATTTCAAACATGTTAAACGGTCGATATTTGCGATAATTATTTCCTGGGGTTAATTACTTTGAAAGTATTTATACCGATGTTGTTTGTGTATAATTTAACCCCTGTGAGGGGAGCAAGCTTAGGGGTGGCGTGGAGGTACGTTAAATAAAATCCCGCAAAAACAACCGAGATTCGAATCAATTCCGAGACTATGAATGTCGCTGAATCTAATTGTGACAACCTGGGTAACGCGACGGGTTTGGGAGGTGTTGGGCGGGGGAATAAGTTTTCAGACAATGTAATCGGCCGATTTTTGCGTGGAATACATTCTTTTTCATTATCGCATATTTGTGGGGGTGGTCATCTTCTAACATGTAAAAACGGCCGATATATTTCGTCAATGACTTCATCCCCCTTCGGCATGGGAGGTGAGCACATTTAGGGATAGGTTTCGAGGAGCTTTACATAAAAATAGCGCAAAAGTAACCAAAATTGGAGTCTTATGGATGGTTATAGATAAACGACATCTCGGGCAACGCCGGGCACCCAGCTAGTCTTATAAATAAAAAAGAGTGTATGTATGTTTGTATGTTTGTTTGTATGTTTGTTTGTATGTTTGTTTGTATGTTTGTTTGTATGTATGTTTGTATGTTCGTTATACAAATCTACACCGGTAGAACAAATTTCACCAAATTTCGTACACGTGTTCTTTACGACCAGGAAACAAACACTGTCGGGGTGAGACATGTCTACCACCCCCAGAAGCGGGAGTGCAAGGGGGTTGAAATATTTAAACATGCTAAAACAGCCGATATTTTAGTCGGATAATAATTTTTAGGGGTCCAAGATATTTATGGTGTTTCTACCGATGTTTTCTGAATATAATTTTCATCCCCTACACCCTGGGAAAAGGGCACCCTTAGGGTTTGGGGTGGAGAATACAAATCTACACCGCTGGAGAAAATTTCACCAAATTTCGTACACGTGTTCTTTGTGACCAGGAAAACAACACTGTCGGGATGAGACGCGACTACCACCCCCTGAAGCGGGGGTGGACGGGGGTGGAAATATTTGAACATGCTAAAACAGTCGATATTTCAGTCGGATAAATATTTTTAGGGGTCAAAGATATTTATAGTCTTTCCACTGATGATATATGAATATAATTTTCAACCTCTACACCCTGGGGAAAGAGCACCCCTAGCGTTTGGGGTGGAAAGTACAAATCTACACCGCTGGAGAAAATTTCACCAAATTTCGTACACGTGTTCTTTGCGACCACGAAAACAACACTGTCGGGATGAGACGCGCCTACCACCCCCAGAAGCGGGGGTGGACGGGGGTTGAAATACTTAAACATGCTGAAACAGCAGGTATTAGATTTGGATAAATATTTTTGGGGTCAAAGATATTGATTGTGTTTCTACCGATGTTATCTGAATATAATATTCATCTCCTAGGCCCTGGGAAAAGGGCACCCTTAGGGTTTGGGGTGGAGTTGCTTTACAGAAAAATAACGCGAATACAACCGAGTTTGGAGTCAAATCGAAGGTTATGGATGTCAGTGAGTTTACTTCGGATAAATATTTTTAATTGCCCATTTAACCCGAAAGGGTGGGGGTTGGAAGGGGAGATAAATAGTCAGTTCTTGCGCGTTCTTGGAGGAGAATTACGTGAATACTATTTCAACGGATGTTGTTGAAAATATAAATCCCTTTAGACATTAGTGGTGAGCTTGCTTAGGGCTGGGGGTGAGAATTGTCTATTATTCTAAAACTTCCAAAATGTTATGTGTTTATGGGTAAACTAGATTTATAGTGTTTCTACCGATGTGATATGAGTAAAAATTCAACCCTTTCCACCACGGGAAAGTAGCAGATTTAGGGGTGGTGTTGTTCATTCTATTTTATCGATGTTGTTTCAATTAATAACGACGTTTAATTTTATAAATAAAAATGAGTGTATGTATGTATGTATGTTTGTATGTTTGTATATTTGTATGTTTGTATATTTGTATATTTGTATGTTCGTTATACAAATCTACACAGCTGGAGAAAATTTCACCAAATTTCGTACACGTGTTCTTTGCGACCAGGAAACAAACACTGTCGGAGTGAGACGCGTCTATCACCTCCAGAAGCGGGGGCGGACGGGGGTTGAAATATTTAAACACGCTAAAACAGTCGTTATTTCCGTCGGATAAATATTTTTAGGGGTCACAGATATTGATAGTGTTTCTACCGACTGTTGGGCTGAGACGCGTCTACCACCCCCAGAAGCGGGTCGGGATTATCAGTAGAGCACTTTTAGGTGTTGGGTGGAGGAACGCTGCAATAAAATAACGCGAATACAACCGAGATTGGAGTCAAATCCAAGGATATGGATGTCGTCCAGTTCAATTATAGCATCAAATTGGCCATTTAGCCCCAATGGGCGGCAGTGGATGGGATGGAAATTTTCTAACATGTTAAATCATCGATATTAGCGTGGAATAAATAAATGCCGGGACCATTGACGTTGATAGTATTTCTACCGATGTTGTTTGTAGGCATGATAGGGGTTGGGGCTGGAGGGGATTTCCTTGAAAATAACGGGAAAACAACCGAGATTCGAGTCAAATCGAAGGTAATGGATGTCCCTGAATTTATTTATGACAATCTGGGCAACGCGCGGGTATCGGCTGGGTTGGGATGAATTGACCCGCTGTTTTTTGCGTTGATTAAATATATTTCGGGATGAATTACATTAATAAAATTTCCCTAGATGTTCTCTGTGAATAATTTCAACCCCTTTCGGACTCATAAGGGTGCACATTTAAGGGTGGGCGTGAAGTAGCATTACATAAAAATAAACCAGAAACTATCGGGATTGTCACTGAGTTTAATTAATTTCCTTGAAAATAACGGGAAAACAACCGAGATTCGAGTCAAATCGAAGGTAATGGATGTCCCTGAATTTATTTATGACAATCTGGACAACGCGCGGGTATCGGCTGGGTTGGGATGAGTTGACCAGCTGTTTTTTGCGTCGATTAAATATATTTCGGGATGAATTACATTAATACAATTTCCCTACATGTTCTCTGTGTATAATTTCAACCCCTTTCGGACTCATAAGGGTGCACATTTAAGGGTGGGCGTGAAGTAGCATTACATAAAAAGAAACCAGAAACTATCGGGATTGTCACTGAGTTTAATTAATTTCCTTGAAAATAACGGGAAAACAACCGAGATTCGAGTCAAATCGAAGGTAATGGATGTCCCTGAATTTATTTATGACAATCTGGACAACGCGCGGGTATCGGCTGGGTTGGGATGAGTTGACCGGCTGTTTTTTGCGTCAATTAAATATATTTCGGGATGAATTAGATTAATAAAATTTCCCTACATGTTCTCTATGAATAATTTCAACCCCTTTCGGACTCATAAGGGTGGGCGTGAAGTAGCATTACATAAAAAGAAACCAGAAACTATCGGGATTGTCACTGAGTTTAATTAATTTCCTTGAAAATAACGGGAAAACAACCGAGATTCGAGTCAAATCGAAGGAAATGGATGTCGCTGAATTTATTTATGACAATCTGGACAACGCGCGGGTATCGGCTGGGTTGGGATGAGTTGGTCGGCTGTTTTTTGCGTCGATTAAATATATATCGGGATGAATTACAGTAATAAAATTTCCCTACATGTTCTCTGTGTATAATTTCAACCCCTTTCGGACTCATAACGGTGCACCCTTAAGGATGGGCGTGAAGTAGCATTACATAAAAAGAAACCAGAAGCTATCGGGATTGTCACTGAGCTATTAATTTCCTTGAAAATAACGGGAAAACAACCGAGATTCGAGTCAAATCGAAGGTAATGGATGTTGCTGAATTTATTTATGACAATCTGGACAACGCGCGGGTATCGGCTGGGTTGGGATGAGTTGACCGGCTTATTTTCGTCAATTAAATATATTTCGGGATGAATTAGATTAATAAAATTTCCTTACATGTTCTCTGTGTGTAATTTCAACCCCTTTCGGACTAGGAAGGGTGCACCCTTAAGGGTTTGCGTGGAAGTAGCATTAGATAAAAATAAACCAGAAACTATCAGGATTTTCACTGAGTTTAATTATGACATTAAACTTGACCGTTTAAGTCCCCGAAGCGGGAGTGGTCGGGGGTGAAAAATTTCAAACATGTTAAACGGTCGATATTTGCGATAATTATTTCTTGGGGTTAATTACTTTGATAGTATTTATACCGATGTTGTTTGTGTATAATTTAACCCGTGTGAGGGGAGCAAGCTTAGGGGTGGGGTGGAGGTACGTTAAATAAAATCCCGCAAAAACAACCGAGATTCGAATCAATTCCGAGACTATGAATGTCGCTGAATCTAATTGTGACAACCTGGGTAACGCGACGGGTTTGGGAGTTGTTGGGCGAGGGAATAAATTTTCAGACAATGTAATCGGCCGATTTTTGCGTGGAATACATTCTTTTTCATTATCGCATATTTGTGGGGGTGGTAATCTTCTAACATGTAAAAACGGCCGATATATTTAGTCAATGACTTCATCCCCCTTCGGCATGGGAGGTGAGCACATTTAGGGATAGGGTTCGAGGAGCTTTACATAAAAATAGCGCAAAAGTAACCAAAATTGGAGTCTTATGGATGGTTATAGATAAATGACATCTCGGGCAACGCCGGGCACCCAGCTAGTATCTAATAAATAAAACAGAGTGTTTATATATATATATATGTATATATATATATATATATATATACACCGGTGGAACAAATTTCATACATGTGTTCTTTGCGACCAGGAAACAAACACTGTCGGGGTGAGAAACATTTACCAACCCCAGGAGTGGGGATTGACGAGGGCTGAAATATTCAAACATGTTAAAACAGCCGATATTTGTGTCTGATAAATAATTTTAGGGGTGAAAAAGATTGATAGTGTTTATACCGATGTTCTATGAGTATAATTTCAAACCCTCATATCATGGGAAAGGAGCGCCGTTAGGAGTGGGGCTGGACAGGTATTACAAGAAAATAACGGGAATACAACCGATATTGGAGTCAAATACAGGGTAACGGATGTCGGTGAGTTTAATTATGACATTCAAGTGGCCATTTAAAACCCAGGGGAAAGGGTTTGAACGGGAATGGAAGATTTCAAACAAGTTAAATGGTCGATATTTGAGTGGAATAAATAATTATCAGGGTCAATTACGTTGATAGTATTTCCACCTATGTTTTTTTTGTAAAATTACAACCCTTTTTGGTATGAGAGGATAGCACGCATAGGGTCGGGGGTTGAAACATTCAAACAATCTAAAACAGTCGATATTTTAGGCGGATAAAAATTTTTAGGGGTTAAAGAGATTGATAGTGTTTCTACCGATGTTATATGAGTATAATTACTATTATTACTATTGTTTTCTATATCCAGATTGACTTATTATAACTACTTGACAAAATTCAGATCTAAATTTAGGCGTCATATTTATTGGAACAAATTAGGCTGTTTGTAAGCGAAGATAGGAAACCAGGAAATAAATTCATAAATTTAAAAACTTTTTCGACATAGATGCCGTGGCGTCTTCCAATGAAATTATTATCAATCCAAAAACGCTTTTTCTAACCCCAGACATCATTAGGCGTTCTGTAACAAATAATTAATCAGTTTATATTTCAAAAACACTAAACTTTCAGTCGTATTTTGTTAAATTTAAAATGGCGCGATTATTAAATTACTTAACAAAACGTCGCTATTTTCCGTGTATATCGCGTCACACAGTGCAAATAAAATTAAGGAGATTATTTTCAAATTAATTTCTATTATTATGCAACAACAATAATAGAAAACATAATGAACATTATCATACAAAATACGTCTTGGTTTTACAAGGCTCACCATGGCATCAGGCTCAATGCGGGCACAGTGTGTTATTTTTATTGGTTTTTAAATTGAAAATACGTAGTTAAAACCTGTGTTTTAATAGTAAAATAATTACATAACTAACGTAACAAATAATAGACCAATTATTACTTATCACACAATATTTGTTTATCATTTACTTGCTTTTAATTAACATGATTTATTATTCATTATAAAAAGCCAATTAATTGTGTTTATGGGTATTAATTATGGCCTTTAATTGAAAAGTTATGGAACAAATAATAATGATTGACTATAATTTTACATTTGTAAATATAGTAATTATTGATTTAAAAAATTAATTATGGAATATGAAAAAGATGAATATGGGAACGCAAAAATCATTCCGCATAAAAAATTGATAAAAATAAATTAATTATTTAATTTCGAAAATTTCTAATTTAAGTTCCACATTATTAATTTAATTTAGTGACTATCTAAATGTTATCGATTATTTATATATTCAAAATCATTTCTTCATTCCTCTCGGCTAGAGAGAAATAGAGAGACCAAGTAAGCAACGGCAGGCAGAGTTGTGCCGATGCATGTAAAATGGAGGAGCTGCTGCTTTAGGGGCGGTGCTTAGACTCGTGGACTGAGACACCTGCTCGTGGAATAAGACACCTTCTTTACTTCTACTAGCAACCCGCACGACAAAATCACGAAATCCCATACTAAAATTGAAACGCTTCAAAAAGGAGGCGCTCATGACATCTGTTGGGACTTGGTTCGTACTAACGACTTAACATGGGGTTTGATTTTCACGGAGCTCGATACATCAGGGGAGCAGACGGCGTTAGTAGTTGGCGAACTTCTTGTCTACGTCACACCTGCCCCTTCTTCCTGCCTCGCCTTGGTCAGAGGCGTTTACCCAGAACTAAGCAAAATGGAGTCGTTGTTCTCTGTATTCCGCAGTGCATTTTTCTTTGAATATTATTTATATTTAATTAAGAGGAACATTATTTAGTACAATAAATGCCACACACTATAATTATCTCCTAATTTTTAATGGTTTAAAAGTTCAAGAGAATTAATTTTTTTTATCTTGCAGTCAATCAATTCTTATGTACTGAAATATCTTATTACATAATTTTGCTGTTTTTGGGTATATAAATACTTAACTGTAATAAAATAATTTAATAAACACACTGCAGTTTCATTTAAATAGAAATAAATAAATAAATTCGGCTGCTGTGCGTATTTTTTATTATTATTATTGTACATTTTCTATATCCAGATTGACTTATTATAACTACTTGACAAAATTCAGTTCTAAATTAAGGCGTCATAGTGGAACAAATTAGGCCGTTTGTAAGCGAAGATAGGAAACCAGAAAATAAACTCATAAATTTAAAAACTTTGTCGACATCGATACACGATCCAACGTGTAGGGGTGGAGGGCAGTTACAAGAAAAAAACGTGAGAACAACATAGATTCGAGACAAATCGAGGTTATAGATGTCACTGAATTTATATATGGCAACCTGGGTAGCGCGCGGAGTTGGTTGTGGGTGGGAGGGCTGGTCGGACGTGGGCGGGCGTAGAAATGTTCAAAAATGTTAACCTGTCGATATTTGCGCCAAATAAATATTTTTCGGGGTCAATGAGACTCATAATAATACTAAATAAATTCTGTGTATAATTTCAACACCTATGGGCATGGTATGGGAGCACGCTTAGAGGTGGGGTTTTGAGAAGCGTTACATGAAAATAACGCGAATATACCAAGATTCGAGCCAATTATGGGGTTATGGATGTCGCTCAATTTCATTGTGAAAAAATTAAGTTTTGCTCGGGGTTGGACGGGGGTAGAAATTTTTAAACAATGGAACCGGCCGATAACACATTTAGTTGCGTTACATAAAAATAACGAAAAATTCGGGGGTTATGGATAAATGTCATCTCGGGCAACGCCGGGCACCCAGCTAGTATAATATAAAAAAGAAACATTAAAAAATGCTTGGATATTGTTTTGAAATTGTACGTGGAACATCCGTATGTATTTATCCTAATTGTAATTAACATAATAATATTAGTTAAATCTCCGAAAGTGGTTGATGATCCAAAGCGTGACAAAATTTATGTGACACAGGTAGATTAATCCCATTTTGAATGTCTCTTATCGGACTTTACACTCGCTTTGTTTTCCCAACATAAATTGCACAACGAGAACGAAGTCAGTTCACGGAATTTGTCGCGTCTTTGTTGAGCGTCTTGGATGACAAAATGTGTTGTCCTGTTGAAAAATGAGAATGTAGTCGGAGCAGACCTCCTGTGGACAAGGATCGAGTCAGACAGCAAACAGGTTTCAGACGAGCTTGCGTGAAAATAGGTAACGGGGAAGCAAAAGCGCGACTATCTTGTTACTAACCTGAAACTTGCGTTTAGCAGTTTCCACTCGTCTGTGGACCAACAATTTCAGCCTTTCGGTAAGCTCACGTGCATCGCTAAAAAAGGCACTGGTATATCACGTTCTTCACGATTTCAAATTTAACATATAATATGCATACAGGAATGTTCGACCACTTGAAGAAATCCTAGGCATAGTTCAGTAAAATGGGTGCTTTCAGATTGACCAAACAAAATTAATAATGATGATGAATAAAGGAAAATTTGATTTTTGGAATTGTTAATTTGGAGAAAATGTTCGTATCTGTTGTAAACATACTTTCTCCTAAATTTTACCTGCAACAAGTTCTCTAAATACAACATTATCTCCGAAAAGAAGAAAACGCCAAAAAAGGAATCTTATCCCTGTCGTCAGTCTTTATAATCATTACTTCAGTAACTGCGTCTTTATTCTTTAGAATTATATGAAAGCAGCCGTTACCTAACTGCTATAAATTAATGTGGGTCATTTAAATTTACGGAAATAGATTACGGGTATTACATCAATTTGAACTATTATATATTCGATTCAATACACACAACTATACCTGTTTCCGTAATGTGAGCACCGAGTTTTGTTTGAACAGTTTTACGATACCCTTATCTTTACTGGCATTTCAACGATAATCCAAAGACGCTTGCGGAAAGAACATTTCACTTTGTCCTTGCTACGTCTCCTTCCTCAGTTGTACGTGGAAAATATTTAGCTACTCTTTTTATCAGATAATGATGAGTTACAAGTTTCATATTGAAATTAATTAAACCTTGATCGGTCACAGACTACACATACACGAGTTTGCTTGCTTAGCCTTTATGAATTTTATTTTTCCCCACTCACAAAAGTTAAGCAACCAATTTTTAGAACCTCAATAAAACCTATGACAAAAATTAATGTTAATGTGAAACACACGTCACGGACCTAAACGTCGACTTTAGCGGTTGTGATTTATGAGAATTGAACGAAGACAATAAGCATGGAATTAACAACTTTATAAAAGAAATCAGTTATTATTTGCTCAGACCCTTCCATCTTTAACTTCTTCGGACCACTTTTTACCCAACACAAACAACATTTTCTCAAACTTCGATTACTACTTGCATTAAAAAAAGGAGACGTTCATGAAATTTTAAACTACAGACACATCACTTTCTGATATACACATAATAAACACTTTACTATGTCACGTTTGTCTAAGATCGTATTTCAAGTACAATGGTTTTTTTGTTTCAACACTATTCACAAAATCCATCGCGTCGTTTAATTATATAAAAAGTGAAAACAAAGACGGGGAATGTAAGATGTACAGTAAAACGCCATTTCTTTTGGTTTAAGAAACATTGAAGGTAATCAGAAATGCATTTCCGTGACACGAATCGCCCACTTTTCCGCAATCGATAGTGAGTGAACACAAAGGCACGAATAATTTCTTATTATCGTCAGCACGGGTACGATAAGCATATGTCAGTCTCTTGTTGTATTCGCTTCGTTAAAATAACAGTACAAATTATTTTAAATCTGGTTTCAATTAGGCTATGAAGTATGCTCTTTTATTTTTGTCAGTCATTGGTTTTAGTGCTGGTATTGAATACATCTTCATACAATGCAGAATAGGGAATCGGCGGATTGTTAAATCAATACTCATTGTTACTAATTTCTATTTGGACAACTGAGGTCGGAAACTAGAGAATTAATTATTTTCATCTAAAATAATTCCTCCACTAACTAAGGTTTAAGCCAATTATAAAACTGAGGATATAAAATTCAATATTTTGTGGAATTTTCCAGAAGGATACGTTGTCTGTCATTACGTAAATCCTGTAAAAAAATATGACTACGAACCTACGATCCAGATGTAACAGCAATCTCGTCAGACTGCACGCCAGAACATTTTTGTTCATTTTGTAAAAACACACACGAGTTAGTTGAAATTTAAATAATGTACATTATCCGAAATGTCACGTCTAATACCTTAAGTCGATATGAATTTTATAATTATTAATGATCTAGAATTTTGCATAGTCCGTTGACATTTCAGAATTTTCTTTCCTATAATTGATACCTTCATTAAGATTTTTGGTTATGCGGTTGTTTATGTAGAATTTAAATATTTTCGTAATCTGTTTAATATAAAATTTACATTCGAGAAGAAAAATCGTATTTCTTTATTTTATAAGTAATGGAGAATATATCTAATGTATTCTAACACCTGTATAAGTTTCGCCATACACTGTAAAATTTTAAATCCAGATTAATATCATCTTAGCGACCATATTAGTGATGTGAACTTTTATTTCAATCGCTTATTCAAACTAAATAAAGGCTTGTTTCACAGAGTTCTTGCTGTTTCCATGATTTCCAATTCTGTTTACGATATATTTAAATTAAATTTTGTAGTTCTTTGTTTCCAAAACTGTTCATAACAATGCTATTAATTTCTATATTCTGCAGTTTATTTTATTTTATTTTACAACAGGGCCTGAAACAAGATTTTTTAAGTGCTGATCTTCTAAAAGTTGCGGCGTATTTTGTGCTTGCCATTTTATTTTCCATTTGCCGATTGATTATGCGTGTAGTCGATATCGCCGAAATTACAGTGCTAAATGACGGTAGTTTTTTTTTGTAGGTGCGCTGCTCAGAGGAGCGCGGAAGGCAGCCGAGCATAGTGCCTCGCTCGTGGAATGTCGGGGTTGCCAGTTGCTTGCAGGTCTCCACGAATTCCATTTAGCGGTGCCTTTATCACTCCGAGTTGAGAATACCTCACTTCGTGGGCGCAGAAATTACAGGCAAATTACTAAAATAAAATCCGCATACGTAGGATGCATAAATTATTCACCAGCAAACATTAAACAGAGGGTCAGCCTTTCCGCGCACATTTAGGCTGTTCAAGAGAAAATAAAAAAATATTTCTGGTTCTGAATTGTGCTGAGTAACCGAATATAATTTTTAAAAAAATCTCTTTCATTTAGCAAAAAGGGTCAAGACGTACACTCACATTAGATCATCAATGAACTCGTGAGTGTTTAGAGACTCATTTGAGTTGTAACCTACGGCAAGGGCAGCAAGGTTAGCATTTGCCTCAAAAGCATGAAAATCTCTATATTTAGTAGAGATTACATTGAAAATATAGACACCTAATTTTTAAATGGACTTTGCAGTGAAATACGGGGAAAGCTGTTGCGATCGTCATAGAAAATAAATAGTCGTTATAATAGGAAAAGTACGTACGAAAGAAAGACTTCGCTTCCAGACAGAAAATATTTTCGTAGAAACATCATGACATTACAAAAATATATTCGAATGGAAGTAGGAATTTATCTTCTAAAAACTCAGTTGAATAAGTTGGCGTAAGTGGTAAATAAATTAAATTAGTAAAGTATAAAGGGCCTATGACATCATATTGAATTTCAGCTTATTGAAATAAGGTATTTTTAAATATTAGTTATTATTTGTGTGCAATTTTAATTGACTTTTTCGTTCTACCCTACTAATTTAGTAATAGTTTTAGATAGATTTATTTAATTTCATTACCAGCTGGTAATGTTTAAAATAATACGATGTTTACAAACAAACTGTATACAAAAATGAACATAAAATAAATAACGAAAAAATCGTTCTATTACATCTATAAAACTTATCACTTACTACTAATAAATATTAACAATGGCTCCCTACAGTTCTCTGCACTTCACTTCACTGCAATGCCTTAAAGATTAAACTAAATTTCCAAAACCATACCCTTATTGGTATATGATTTTTATCAACTTCACTCAATTTTTAATAGCAAGCTTATTTTTTATCTCCATGTTTAATTAATTCTGGTGTAATATGTCAATTTTTTCTCCCAATTCTCCGTCGACTTCTCCAAAAGCAGCCGGTCGTTGGTAAAGGATACCAGAAAAATCTATTTTAAGCTATCGTAAGTCAATTTTCAAGACACCATCTACTTCCTGACTTATACAAACTTTGTGGTGAATTTATGTCAACTGCACTCGTGCTTAAAAAATGATACTAAGCAAATGTTAAAGGATTATAAACATCTCATGCCAGAACTGATCTAATAATAATTTTTTTAGAATTTTTTTAATTTAATCGTTCATACGATGTTAATATGAGTAATATGCAAACCCAACGAGGCCAAGCCTTCGTCTGCGGTCATTACAACATCGCTAAAACGAGTACACGAGTTTAAATGATGATGAAAGTAACAGAACAATCTGTGAATAAAATTTACAGTTAGTCTACTTTCATTATATAAATCCTACTGCAAATATTAAAAAAATGAAGATATATTTAGATTTACGTACTTCTGATGTCATGTTTGGACCAACTAGGAATAATTGTAAAATTTTATAAACTACAAAATTGTAATTTAATATTATGACACTGTAATGTAGCATTCTAAATAATTATCAACGCTGAAAATAATATATATAATATACATAAAATTGTAACGAGTAAATCAGTTTTTAACAAAAATGTATTGTATCCATGATCATCTTTATTCCTGACAGAAATAAATGTTTAGTTTATATGAATTGTTTCACCTGTTTTGAATTGGATGTATAAAAAAGAAAACTTTGAGTAATTTTGAATTATTGATGTAAGTTCTTTAATTTTGTAGTTGTTTGAAGATGATGAATGATCTTATTGCTATGTGTGAGACGATTGCTTAATAATTTATACCGGACATGGACTGCAGCAGTACACATTTGTTAATGTCAGAGTTAAATACATTTCCCGTCTTTACTTTTAACCCAGTTTCTTCTTTATAATTATTTAAACTAAGAGGAATGAATATCCGAAATTACTTATGAAAATATTTAAATTTCGCAATTTTATGGTGGTAAAGTTTACTTGATGTATAATAAATTCTGGTGTGTAATTTAAAAAAAATCGCCTTAGGGTCATTGTCAGGGCTCTTATGACCTTAGTCTATTATGATTTTCAGACAATTAATTTATTTTGTGCCTAGTCAGTCATTTAATGAGCTATTCGCTATTATTAGATTTACAGCCACTTTGTGATACATATTCGGAAGGTACTTCCTATTAGCCGGACATAGAAGCGTAATTTCACGGCCTGCCAGAACGCCTTTGAGACGCCGCTGCGCCGCCATTGCGGTCAGAGAAGACGAGAATTGCGTGGGAGGAAGCTGCTCGTTCCATCGCGTAGCTTCCTCGTCGCGGAAATAGCAGGCAGATGACGAGTCTCGAAATATCCCCAGCGACCACATTTAGCAACCGATGCTATTGAGACAATCGGGACAATCAAAGTGGAAACACCATAGTTTGACTTTCCCGCCTATGACACGAGAACTAATAAAACCGTCGATAGGTTTTTGATTTAGCTTAGTTACTCCTAAATTACGGGAAGAGGATACGGCAACACACACACAATTTGCACAGCTTGTGCCGTCGTTACTACTAAAACTAAAAAGCTTTGACTGAATTATTTCTAAAATAGGCGAAGGACAATCAAATACCATTTGGGTTTTACATATTTTGAAAAAGTCCATCAATGTATCAATTACTTATTATACCATTCTACTCGAAAATAATTTATATATGATTTTGAAATACTTCACGATTCTAAATCAGTCAAATCACTTTTCCCAAAATTTGATTTATAACTTAAATATCCAAACTACCGACATTTTCCTTTCTTCACTCTGAAGTTTAAACAAATTGTTTATTTACGGTACTGATTGTACAGCGGGGTTCCGGCGTTTAAGGATATCAGAGGGAAAGATAAGAAAATGAAGTCATGCTCAGACTCGTTGAAGAGCAGGAAGTTCATTTCAATTCCTGCAACCCTATTATATCAGCGAAAGATGAAAAACACACGTTCATTGTTCGATTTCCAGAGACAGAATAACTGACAATTGTCAAGACATTTAAAAATATAACTTAGAAAAGCAGACGTTGACGAATTTCCGTAATTATTGTACATGTATATAAACATTGACGTTGGATGAAATGTAGTACAATGAAGGAATCATGAGGACAATCCCATTTTTGAGTATTATTTATACTGGTTATGAATAATGGATGTTTCAGGTACAAGCACATTGCAGAACACGAATACTTATTTTAGCTTTACGTCGTGGTATTACATCAAACATTAGATCAGCGTTTGACTGAGACCATTGACCAGCGGTTTGGAAAGAAGTGGGGATGAAACATCTCTCATGAATGTCCTCAAAGCAAGTTCCCATGTATTATTAATCCACGTAAAACGAGAAGTTTACTTTTAAGGCAAGAGTGCGTCTCTTGACGGCTTCTGTTCAATATATATCGTAAGAAGATCATATGATAAATGCAGAGAACTAGTTCATTGCCAATAAAAGCGTAATCGTCGTAAACATGGCCGATAACGACGCGGAAGCCACAAGTTCACATGTTCAGATTGTTCACATAGATAAATAGTACAGGGCTAAATTCAACGCTGACGAAACATGTGGAAAGAGCAAAACTGGTGGAGTGGTCACGGAATTAATAATCCAACATTGAGCAGGCAGCTTGGAATACTTCTCTTCTACATGTACACAACTACAGACACGGTTTTGAGTAAATTACGAATTCAGATCTAAGGAAATGACGGAATTAGTTTGTCCTTGTCCTCCGTGGGTGAACGTCCCACCATTGTCATATCTGCTCGTTCGAGTAATGCGGGCGCCTGCGGGTTCAGGCCATCGTTACAGCTGCGAACTGCCTTCATTTTCACATAAACACGTTTTGTATATGAACAGAAGGGCGGAGTACGTACATCAAATGGCTAATAGCATTTCAAACGCTTTAGTTCGCTTACAAGACTATATACAGTAAACTTTAGGGGTTACATTCCCCTCAATATGAGTATTTCATTCATATAACGAGACGCAATTGTTATTAGCAATATAAATGAATAAAGAAGGGTGTCCAGGAATAAAATATGTAAATATAAGTATTCAAGGAATGAATTATTCTACAAGGAAACTGGTTTAGATAATTAGATGTTGTGTAACATGATATCTCTATTATCTTAAATTTAGAAAAACTATTTTATTTATATCCCATACGTTTCGTTATATATCAGATTTCTTTCCAAATTTAATAAGAAATACAAAAAAACGAAATTGACTGCAAAACCTGCAAAAAAATGAAATTGTTAAATTCTATACCATCAAAATTCTCTATTCATAGATACACAATGATTGTTCGACTTCAGCTGAAAGCAGAAATGTTAAGTCAACCCTAAATATATTTAAAATAATCCTTTATTGCTTTCGGGAGAGTTAATATATCTTCTTATATGAGTTTCTTTTGTTTAATGCTTAATTCCTTATCTAATTTCACCTTTTCTCTGCATTCCTTACTCAGTCACAAACAATTCAGAAAATTACTATTATAACTATCTGATTTCATATTTAAATTAACTAATAAAAATAGCAGCCTTTTAGTCAAAAAAAAGTTATTAATATAATACCATGTTTCGTCCCTGATGGCGACCTCTTCATGTTGTTACAATTATAAAAAAATTGAAGTTGACAAAAATGTCTTCGTTGCGGCCGAAAAATATGCAATTGTTAATTGTGAAAGGTGTAAAATCAGTTGTAATTAATAGAATTAGCTCGTCCATGTTGATTGGACTATTTCAAATGGATTATTTTGGAGTAAAATTTACTATACTTTGGCCTAAAGACATCTATTTTGTGTTTAACACATATTTCGAACGAATGTTGTTAGACTCGTACCGAATTATAGTGCTGAAACGTGTAACTTTACAGTTCTCAAATACAGACTCATTGGAGAAATACTGCGAGGTAACGGGATTTGAATTGGGATTGAAACGAATAGTAAACAATCCTCAACTTTAAAAACACAAAAGACGACAGATTCTCACCAGTCTGTATTAAATATGAATCGAAGAATTGAAAATTGGTACGATCAGGACCAGTGTCAGTGTAGTTTCTGAACGTGTGACTACTTTTTTCCCTTCCGATGTGTTTTACCTCATTGTGTTCGTTTCGAAACTGCTTGTTAGCAACCGAGAAGTCAAGAGAAAATTTAGAAAAAGTTACTACCTTATCCATTATTTTATAGCCACTGAAAGAGAAAGCGAGAGTAACCACCCACGATGGTCTGGTGAAGCCACTTTCCATTTAGTGATAATCGACGAAAAACTTTCCCTTCCGTTCACGCTACATCGTGGCTGCATCTATGGACTTGATGTATGGATATGCTACGACTCAAACAAATGGTCTTATCATTGTATGAGGTCTGATCGCTGATCAAACTATAATAATGAATCTCTCCAAAGGACCACAACTATTTACGATAAACTGCACCCCTCAGACATCGTCGACACAAAGCGGAGGACATAATATAGATTTTGAATCAACATATACAGCTCTCAATGGAATTTACTTGTCGGATTTTTGGTTGTTTGAGTTGGCTAATCCTTTTCTACGCTTTTCAGTGTCTCAAAGCTTCCTGTTCCTCAATTCATGTTAATGGTCTCAAATTCCAACATGTTTCTTCGAACTGGTACTCGTGGGTTATCACTTCCAGTGATGACCTGCCACCATTATGAAGTCTAAACGCCAATATATGCTGATATTAGTAGATGTTTTAGCAACATTGCTATCTTTCCTATTTTCCTTGCTGCTCAATAAACTTGTTTTCTTTGACAATTTCTATAATCTAACCTAAATAGGCCTGATAATTTTATAATGAAAGTAGTTGGACAGTAAGAGGAGAAAAAGCGAGAAACAAGATAATTCAAATTTGTTTCAACATTTTTTCGTCGCATAGAAAGCAAGGACACATCACTGTTCATCCGACTGGAAAGTTTCCTTGGCTGACGAGTATTTCAAAGGTCATAGATGTTGATTTTACTATCACGCAGAATGTTTTTCAAAAAGCTTAGAAGTTAGGTTATACTATTGTCAAAAGTTAATGAAGAAAGATGAAAATTGTGTTATTAAATTGTTTATATGAATGGCAATATTTCACAAAAATGTTATAATCTGAATTTGGCGCATAAAAAGTTGAGAGACGTAGTTTATTCGCTGCGACCATATACATAGCACGAAAATAAATCTTTCTTATATGGTACAAAATAATAATTTATGTTTATATACAGTTACGTGATGTGGTACGACTAACTAGTGTTTATGAAATTAAATAATTACAAATTGAAATTAAAATTTTATCCACGAGCATCATACTCGTATACTTTGGTTTTGAATTTAAATGAGCTAAGACTATTTACCGTATGGAATTGTGATAAGATTTATGGCTCGGGGCATCGGAAATTCTACTGACATGTTTTTTTTAAAAAATATGATATTTATTTATGTTAGAAAATAGGCGATACGCTATTTCAATGTATCTACGTCCAAGTGTGATTTATTAATTCTTCCGGATGTTGCATCTAGGATTTCTGTCTTCTCGGCGTACTATTTTCTCTGGTCACTTCCTGCTGCCCCCTTTAATAACTGCCTCATAGTCCAAATATGTGCTAAGATTATGCTATCATTCTTATTACAAGACGTCCAAACACCTTATCTGTCTCTTCAGATTTCCATGTCTGGGAAGTTCAGTTTCATTTGAATTAATCTCGTTTTCATTGCAATGGTTTCAGGAAGATTGACCATAATAAATTTATCTAGCTGTAGAACCGTGCGAAGTGTCAATTATTATCTGACGAAATTGAATCAAATCTCTTTATAATAATACGTTACTAAGCGTATATAAATTACTTAAAAATTATCTACTTTAAAGGAAATAAAATTATTTCAGTAACTGACGCTATACTAACATCAAAAATATATAACCATCAACCAGTTTTACGCATTTATACAGATATTTAATGTTAAAAATAAGCATTTTATATTTGCGGCTACTTTCGTGTTTTTGGCCAGTGATGGGGTATTTAATTAATAATTGCATTTTGTACACTATAATATTTTTACAGAGAGCTTTACTTTAGAGATATATTTAGTTCATTACTTATCAGTATTTTTTTTGGCATTTTGGAATTTTTCAGGAATATTGTGGAGAAAAGTATTTTTTAACATTTACAATTAAAATGTTATTATTCTCTGACCCACAGTTGTGCTTTGCGTTACTTGTACAATGCACCATTTTAACTGACTGCAGCTGAACTACGTGGTAATGATCAAACACTTTGCCGAGACTTTTACATTTCAAACAAATGTGGAAGTGACCAGACGGGAATCCCCTGGAAGTTCGGTTTCCAGCCAGTCATTCACGCTATTTCCGCAAGTCGAGATTGCAACCACCAGAAATATTCAACAAATGTAATGATGTTCCATTTAATTAAGAAACGTGTCATTATGTATGGGAAAGCTTCAAAGCGAGTATCTACTGAGGGATACATTTAAAGGCAGGGCACGAAAATCTACGTTACAACCTATCTTGTTACTTACAATCGCTTTATATATTTAGATTTAACAACATCGTTAGTGACACTCGGAAGTTTCAACTACATCGTAAAAGTGGAATATATTTTATCAGAGAGATTACTTATTTCAAATTTACAATACGTGCAGATGAAACTAATTTAATCTCTATACTACTAAGTTTTTTGCCAAACCTTTGGATGGATCTGTAAACAGAAAATTGTCGTATGGAGACAGAATTCAAAATCCTCTCCATTTATTTTTTTAAATAAAATATTAGTTTATTTTTCGATTCGTATTCAACTATGAGATTTAACTTGTATCTTGTGCCTAGTAATCATTCTAAGAAGCGTAGACATGAAGTCATTCGGTAACCAAGCAATCGGGTTTTTCTCCCAGGTTGCATCAGTTTCCTTTACAAACACATAACGTAATGAGAATTAGTTTCCTTAGGACACTAACTCAATATTCGTCGCGCGTCCTAGCATATCAAGATTATTTGAACATACGTGTGATGATAATGAATTTAAAAACTTTGAATGAGCTGCCATGAACAAAATTGATTAAAGTGGACATAATTTCAAGCGTGAGAGAAATGGCGGTCTCAGGTCAAGAAATGAGATACTTCTGCTTGAGCTGTCAGCAAGTATCAGATAAGTCGCTTACGTGCCTTCAGCCCTAACACAGATCCTATTCAGAGCTCCTTTGTTTAGATGTCTGGCCACGTCCCAGCTTCCCGTAACAACTTACGAAGCAAATAACAATGGTGCATGCGAGTAACGTCATCGACGCAAATTCTTCTACCACCGAGGAAGATGATTTAACTTCTAGTAGTTCAAATGTCCCTTCTATGTCATATTTAAATTCGTCACCACATAAAGCTATCACAAGCTTCTGATCTCATGATCACAACAATGGTTCCTTTAAACTTCACTCAACTTATTGAAATCTCAGGATAAATTGCCTCAGATCATCGGCATCGGTGCTCCAAATCTTCATTAGCTTCTTTCATGTCAAATTTATTCAATAAAAGGTACTACGATTATAAATTCCTAGCAGTCAGGATCGAAAAGATATTTGTAATTGATTTACGATAAATTAACATTAACATCTCATGGATTAAACTGAACTAAGTAGGTTTATTTCTTCATGATTTTGAACTGATTTCTTCATCTGTTATTGAAGACAGACCAACGAACTACGAATAAGAATATATATTTTTTAAATTTGTAACACAGATCGTGTAAGTTTATCAATATTAAGTATAGAAGAGAATTAACTTTCGTGATGCTTAAAATGTAATAGCCAAATTATCACAATGAAATTGGGCTGTTATATTAATTTTAATTATTGATCCGACCTCCAAACAGTTTTACTTATAGTACTGATCCACAACAGTTCGTTTGGTCACCCACAAACGTTGTTGGAAATATTATCTTCAGTAAATGTAAGAATGTTATCTTTCTCGTTTTCGAAATATGGTTGTGTAATGTTGAATGTGCAAACAATTTATCTTTTCTGTAATATCCGGCGCAAACATCGTAATGTAGCTGCGACCGGAAGTATAGTACAATTCGGACAAACAAAGGTTTCGATGCTGCATGCATGTGCAGGTAATTTATAGCACAGGGAGACAGGTATACACGTGTACTGATCACGAACTCTGTGATAAAAATCTTCCCAAGATCTCAGGACAGTTGATTGCAAATTTAAAGTCCGCGTTAGTTCCCTGAAGAGGTTTTCTTCTTTCAGCATGTGAGCCATAGTTCGGCATTAAAGTTTGTTGACAATTATGGTGACGAAATCCGTAAAGATGCAATCACGTTTGCCATTTTCCAAAAAAAAGGAGACATTAGGATCCTGTGCAAGTAGTAAGAAAGTCAACATTTCGAACATTAAAAATTTATCATTTCTAAACATAATCCTTGAAGACGAACTCTTTTTTTTTACAAGTAGAACGATATTTTGATAGTTGGGATATGACAGAGATTAACTGAATAGAAGTAGCCGAATATAGAGTCGTCTTCGTATAATATACTGTGATAGTGTAAAGTGATGGAAACTATTCCCTTGAATGTGCGTTTAAATAATTAAAAATGACGATATGGGTGTTCACGAAAATTGACAAATACTGTGATTCAGAAATGCACGGTAAATTAAATATTAATAACAGCAGAATATAGGGCTCCATCGATCTAGGACAAAGTGTACAACCATTTCGGAAAATTATTAGCGTGAAGTCTTTTTTGAATCACGGCTACGTATTAGCCGATTTTGCCTTTTGTAAGTTAGTAGGACCTATTAATACTTTACATCATAGGGGCTCGATTTAAAAGGACGAATTCAGGTCAGCGGGTTTCGTGTCACCAACGAGTTGTAACACCTGGCTTTTTCCACCAACGGACACAACACAGCAGCTGCAAAACTGACAACAGGCAACAATCCTCGGCACTTGACAAGAAACCCTCGCGATAATTTCTTTCTTGCAAGTGTTTTTTTTTTAATTCTGTGACCAATGTACTCGATAGTGACGTACGTCAGAACATTAATCGAACAGAATGTCTGAAGAAAACAGAGGATCGGGAAAATACACTGATATTCACCACAAAATAAGTTACATTAAAAGCCACAAGTTCTTATAATTCACTCCGATTTGGAGTAACACGAGACACGTGTAATCAAGCAAGAATGTAATTGGTCGCTGCTTGTCACTTCATTGTTAACTAATTTCATCATTAATAAGGATTTCTTTACAAGGCTTGGAATTTTATAAGAAATTCGCAGAAGTAATTGTAAGTTGTCTTATCCCATATGTAGATGATCTGAAAAATTACAAACAATACATATTCAATACATGCTTAGAAATTTTAATTTAGTTCAATCTATTCATTATCCATTCTTCATTAGCCATCAGAGGAAGAAATAGGATAAGATTATGCGCTGGCTTAATTAAATAAGAAGAAATATACGTTGTCAAACAAAACAAAAAACAGTTAAATATTTTAAAATAATAGTAACGATCCAAATGATTGTATTTGAACTCTTTCCACGATAATTAAATAATTATTACGCTACTTGCCGGCGTCATTACACAGTCTTCTTACGACTGTAAATCTCAGAAATTTATCACGACTCGGATATTTTTCTAAATAAAACTCGAGTCGCTTGCCTCGTTTCGTGACGTCATGCGATGTCACTTCGCGACATTTTCATTTTTTCCCCCTCTGAGAAAAGTTGCTGCATGTGGATGCAGACCACGCCCAATGTTTCAAGAGCTTCCACTTTGTGAAGCCGGCGAAGAAGTAACTAAAAGGCGTATCTTTTATGCAATGATTATAAAAGTTATCATTCACGTTGTTTCGTAACGTTTTAGGGTCTGCATTCTTATTTTAATGACAGTATTAAATATTTGTGAGCTGAGTGAAACTCCCGAAATAACATCGAGTCATAGATTAAAATTGTTCTTACCTTCAAGGTTTTAAAAATGGCTCGACAAGTTAAAGGGCATTAATAAATCCACACTGAAACCAAATAATCGTATTTGAAATGTATTACGTGGTCCCACTCCATTACATTGATATTTACGAAAGTCGAACAGTACTGATTGAGGAAAACTGTTGTGCACGCCTTAAATAATTAATGTAACTCACAAATATTCTAATATAGATGACATAAATGATATAAAACTGAATTAACGAATGTGGATATGTTGATTTTTATTTATATACTTTTATTGGATATAAACTTAATTTAGGAGATCAGTAACTAGTTTCTTAACTGTTTTATATAGTCAATGGTCCTTACATTCATCGTAATGAAGGTTAAACATCATTTTCCTCATCTATATTCAATTATCGCGACTAGTTTTTTGCGTAAAATGTCGTCCGGGTCTCCTCTGTTTATCTTTTTGTTTCTTCTTTATTTCAACAGTCTTTCACAATAGCAGAAATATTTGATTTCTTCCACAACAACGAAAATCTTTATTATATTAAATGGATTATGGTTGTCGATTAGTGATGGTAGTAGCACGAAATCATATTCCATGGATCTCGTTGGGAAGGAAATTAATGATTAAAGGTTCATGAATTACACGTTAATTACATATCGTTTAGGTGGACTTCACCAAATAGAACTTTTCCATTAGAAATTAAAAGCGTGGCCATTGTTTCACATCTTACTTCCGTGTTTTTGAATGTGATTACTTTAACAGCATTGGGGTAGAACATAAAAGTAATTTGCGTTGAACACGCTGCTGTGTGGAGTTTAAACGTGGACAAGTGAAAACACGGAAAGAGGAGAGGAAAATGTGGTTGTTCAGAATAAAGAGTCCTGACGAAATCATCATGAGGTAGGTGTTTTGGAAAACGTCATCAGACAATTTCGCAGACTATGTATTTTTTGTTAATTGCATTATTTGTCCGTCGGTATGTTTTAGATATTTCCCATAAGCTTTATTATGAAAATTGTTCATGTTTGGGAAGAAAAGAGAGACACGCAGATGCCGTGAAGCGGTAAACAGCTGTTCATCAAGGCCCAGCAGATGTTTGGGGCCAGGGCAGGTGTTTATTTCGGCAACGGGTCGTGAGCGTGCGGATTCATCTGGGATCGATTCTTGTCTGAATATTCGCACTTTATCCAAAAAAGCCACTCATTTTTAAAGTTTTTCGGCAGTTGTTTTGTTCTGAAATCTGATGACGATGATCTCAAATATCGGGGAAATAGACAAACTATTGCGTGCAGAGTATTTTTCCTCGCAGCCAGCTCATGCAGTATATTCCCGACGCTTAGTCAGTCAGCCCAGTGAGCTTCTTGTCTCTGCAATGAAAGCTCATGAGTTCACTGCCTCCCCCTCCATCACTATCTCGTTTCCTCAGCGTTTCTTCGTCAACACTCTTCGTACATTGCCTGGAGGTATATACTTGAGGCTTAGCTGGGATATTGATTAGAATTTTATTATAAATGAGTTTAAGTTGTTGTGATTAACACAAAAATACTAAATGACAATGTGAGCAAATAAAATATCAAGTAACAAATAACGAATTTAATAAATCGTTATTAAAATAACAAAGAATTGTAAATTGTGATCATTTTAATCAAATTTTACCAACAGCATATTAAACCTTATTATATAAAGGAAAATATACACATAAAGTGTTGTACACTAGACCATGTAATGAAACATGATTCTCTCGACTCGTGACGTTAATGAAGTTTGATTGACAATCTAAAGCGATGCGACAATTTACAGGTGGGATGTCTTACTTGTGACGCAATGTGTCCCTTCATTAATAAGTAGTTGAGATAGTCGTATGGATCCCGTTTCGGAATATGGCATTCGGATGCAACGCTCCGAGGCTGCCTCGGTCACGATCCCTCAGGTTCACTGAACCCTCTCGTAGTTGTGCGTTGTGGACACACTCATTCACAGGATCGTGAAGGTAGGGTCGTAAGGTCACTCTCACAAGCATTCGCTCCCTTATATCTTGGAATAACTAAAGCTTTGACTCAGAACAATATCTTAGAATCAAAGAAGGGAAGAGTGAGCCTGTTTCCATATGTTTGTCTTTGATTTTTCATGGGCTCATATGACCTCTCTGGTAAGCCCATCATTCCTTCGTGGTTGCTGAATTAGCTGAATCGTGGATCCTCATACCCTGAATAAGGTCGGGTCGGCCCGTGGTCAAACTAAACACCAAACCTATCTCCGTAATTATGTTATAAGCAAAGTCTCTTCTTTCGAATTTCCGCTGTCTGTATTTCAAACTGTTGTCTCTCGCGGGTTTAATAATTACATCACATACATCCAATTAGGATTGTATTAGTGCACGGTGTTTCTTATATATTCAAAATATCTGACAGCAGTAAACATGCGACATTATAATAAAACCCAACTCAATCGTAATGTAACCGTCGTATGATATTAGGTACACGAATGGAGAAAATGGAGATTGTTGAGTTAAACATAATTATTACCCAGAGGGAGCCTCTGCTGTAAGGCAAAACATTACACAATTTTCGATTTTCCTTATAGCTGCATGAATTAACTGGCATTTCCGTCGCCATCGTGCAGCTCACTATCCTTAAAGTTGACAGTGGATACCCGAGTGTTAAAAATCACGTATTTTGAAAGTTGTTTTTTTCAGGATTTTCAGATGAATTTGATAAATATGGAGGACTAGAATTTTAGTTCTTCCTCAAACTTTAACAACGGTTCGAAGATTTCATCTCCTCTTTCTGTTCACTTACAGGTCCAAACCAACCAAGGAAAATCAGATTTCTGTACTAATTTACGAGAACCGATAACACATCCATGTAAGTATAAACATTTGACAAGTTGTTACAGAAATTTCAAAATGTGACTGGCTTTTTTTTCCTGGTCCGCTCGAATGGAAAATCTTTGAAGGATTGTTCTAATTTTAAATTGGCCGAGTTCGTTTGCAGTTCCGCGAGTTTTGCCTGAGAGGGACTATTGGCGACTGTTGGTATAATAATTGTCATTCAGTGGGCAGTGTACGTGCCGTGAGACGCATCAACAACCACCGGTTTTTGTGACTCAGGCAGATGGCACGCGCTCACAACGGCCTTTTGTTGGTTTAGGGTCGTGCTGTATTGAGGCTACAGAAGGAACACTGTGCTTTAAAAACCAACCTCTTACGTCACCTTTGTCAATTAGCATTGTTTATTGACGTTGCTCGTTTCCCTACGGACTAGTGCCTCGAAAAGTACTTGCCAAAATGTCATATTCTGAACTTTTTAGCATAACGTCATTTTAAATTACAAGCTAATTTTCCAACTAAGCTCGAATTTCTATTTTCCTTTCAATTGACAGGATTTCTATAAAATTTGATAAGTTATTAACCAAGTGTAAATCATTCTAATCTAACGTACAGATTCAATACAACGATTGACAAATTTCTTGATGATATAATTTACATTAATACTTTAAGAAGAAGTAAAGATGAGTTTTTGAAAAACAACAACATAATAATGTAAATCCTAGTTAGAAACTCTTATCGTCTTGAGAGTAGATTTTACAAACATTACTGCAAGAAAGCCCAAACCGTGTGCTATAAATTGTTGCATGATCATCTCCGGGAGACGATCAGTCCCTCACTGTGCGAAGACTCGACTAAATTCAATTAATCTAAATACAAACATTATTTTAATTTTTATCTCTTTTAATACGATGGCTCAGTCTAAATTTCCTAATTTAAGCTTTAAATCACCGCAGACATTCGGAGTGTTGCAAATGCATTCAATGCAAAATAAAGATAAATAATTTCTAATTGACTTGACCATTGTTTAGAAGATACTACAACAAGAGAAACATTATAATTATACGCTGAATTAATTTTTGAGATTTGAATCACTCTGACTAGTGATGGATTAATGCTTAAAAAAGCCATTTCTGTGGAGGGAAACAGAAAACGAATAACGGAATCGTATTAGCTTAGTGGATAGTAACTGAAGCTAAACACAAGAAAACAGCTTTATTTACTGGTAAATAGTCCAACGTGGATCAAAATTTTTTCTCACTTATTATTAATTGCATTGGTCCAAATCTGTTCGCAATTTTATTGTCTCTGACTTGTATTTCTCAAATACCTTAAGGCGGTTATAATTTTAGGAGTTAGTAGTTTTAAGTACACACGAACAACGTTTGTTTATTTTGCTTAATTGTCCCACAATTCCTTTAAAACCTCTTTTTTTTTACTTAAATTTCACCCCAGAGGAAAGCAACAAAGTTTACTGGAACGTGACAAAGTGTGTTTTTAATTATTCTACACCATTTATGGTTGTGTTTTTGGCTATTTAATTATTTGAAAAGTATTGTGATTGGTCTCATATAAAACATCCAGTTTTTTGGGGTAGACATTCCAACTGTCCAATTTTTCATGTACACTCCATACGAAGAGTTTTAGAAATCTGTTAATCTGTTGTTTACAATATTTACGTTTCCTGTCTATGACAATGCCTGAGTCTGGTTTTGAAGCCTTTTTTGATTTCCAAGTCCTTCGTAATCTTGCTTCTTTCACTACTTCCATCACAACAGAACCAATAAGTGGGTCTGTATTTTCACTTTTGATCTATTAAAATGGAATCTTAAAATAGACGTGATTTGTGGTTCATCAGCCGAGGAGTAACCAGATCATCCGGAAACGCCAGCTGCGTTTTGGCTGCTATTTGACGCATCAGAAGCTTGCCAGAGAACGCTTCGTCGAATACGCAATAGCTATAACAAGCGCAATGAATTCTTGGAGGACCTTACACAACCTACTCGGCGTTAACTAAAATAGAACCTGCAAGATAAATGCATCTCACACTAAGAATGTAAAAAGTTCTGTCCGGCAGGGTACTAAACTGGCAACGAAAATTTGGGAGTCTTCTGCGACAGTGAAAATATAACGCGTTCTCTCGTCCATCGCGTAATAAATGCGAGGAACATTTTTAGGGACGTACGTGATGTAGAAACTGCAAGAAGCATCTCACACTTCCACCATGCTTTGTGGGCTGACGTTCCCACTGAGGAGAATTGCATCAGCAACTAGCGCCACAGCCTCAGGCTATCTTTGTATTTGAGTGTTTTGAAATGTAAATTAGAATACCTGACATACTACTGCCTTCGGTTTCCAGGCGAATGGGATTTGATCTATTGTGTAGGTGTTACCTCCTGTATAAACCAATGGTAAGAAAGAGTCTTGAACGGTATGCCATAAAATCAAGTACAAGACCGATGGACTTTGCTAATTGGAGCATGTGCATGAATCCTCACGAATCCGTAGTCAGTTTTTTAGTTAGTTAAATAAGTTTGACATATTCATTGTTATTATCTATTTCAACCCATATTTCAGGGTGTAGCCACATTGCTAGCTCATACTTATTCACTTTCATCTGGATTGGACTGCTTTCCCCAGATAGTTGTCATCTTCTTCTTGTACTTGCTCCTCTTGGTCTCGTGGGTTAATTTAGAACTAATTTGTCAATTTCAGACTTCTTATTCGTTCCAGTACATCTGCTACTTCGGTCCTACTTCAAGCGACCTGTTCCAATCTTCCACAAAATGGTTCTTTCCACTCTAGTTTGTGCTACTTGTACAATTGTACAATCGTACAGTTTAGGGTCCACGTCATATTTCAGAGCTCATATCGGTCAAACACCTGCCTCTTTATTCATAACGACATATCTGATTTGAACATGATAGAATATCTTCCAAATGCGCTCCAGCCGGACTTTATTCTTCTGTTGACTTTTGGCATTAAAATCCTGTTCTATGAATTAGCTGTCCAAGATAAACACCCACAGATATTTATTTGCGTAATTCTTCAACCAACTGCGGATGGTGAAAATGATGGACCAAGACACCGCCTGCAATATATAACACAAGTTAGCTAATTTTTTCGTTGACACAGTAAACCCATCTTTCGACTGATACTATATAATTGTTTTAGAAATTAAACGTACCCTTGTAACAGCTACCTAATATATATATATATACTGTGTAGCAATAGCGTGGTAAAGTTGTACACAAGTAAAAAATGTAGGTTTCAGGAATAAAGCAGAAATTACGTCCTTTTTGGACGAAAATAAAACGAGAATAACTGTTAGAATAATTATGAGCCAGTACTTGGTTAAGTAATTAGTTGCACAAAGAGCAGAGTGTTTCCCAGCCCATGAAAGGCAACTGTTCACAGCAACAGCTTCATATGGAATGTCAAGACTGCTGTCGTCCCTTGAACAAAACTATCAATCGTCTGCGTGAAATTTTAAAATATCCACTATAAAGCAGCACATTCCTACGTCCAAACAGTTTCAATATAATCATTTCCAGCTAATGCACAATTAACACGTATATGTTTGTTGATGCGGAATGTCGGCTGCATCCAACATAGATTTACGAAGGCTGCAACCGCAGATATATTCTCAAATACCTATAGGCTAATGTGAAGTAATATCATATGAATTCTCGAGTTGATAGTCCTTACATTGGTTAAGACCGTTTGTTAGAAGCAAATATTGTCATTAACTTCCTGGAAGTGCGGAGAAGTTTGTAAAGTACGAACAATAAAATATTTCAAATCAAAATGTATCTAACATTTTTTTCTTTTTCTAAGAAAATTTAACCTAACGGAATAATCACAGTATTCTTTATTGAATTGATAACAACAATATTCTTCTAATGTAAATGCTGTGAGAAACAATACAATATTTAAAATCAACTCATAATTCTTCAATATTCTTTCAATTTAATAATACCAATCATAAAGTAATTATGGAACAAAAGTTTTTCAATAAACTGCAACTCACAGATTAATACCAAAAAATTTATGAAATTTTAAAAAAAATTAAAACGAATTAGAACCAAAGTTAAAGAAAGGGTATAAATATTACTTATTAGGTTTAGTGTGTTTAGAATTGTTTCAATATGTTTCAATACGTTTTAATAAATTTTTCTGAATGTATTATTTTTTAAATATTATGTTTCTTTTCTTTTTAATTTTGTCTTTACCTTTTTTATAATTTAAAGTTTTCCATTTTAAAAATGACCTTAAAATTTGTTAATATAGGTTTTAAATTTTCACTTATTTTACCATTTAATAATTATTAATATAATATTAAATTTTAGAGAAGAAAACCAAGGATAATAAAAATGTTCATGCTAAAAAAACACTTTCACAATTCATGTTACATTATTACGGTAAAATAAGTGAAAATTTAAAATTGTACGGGAACATGGTTGATTATTTAATAACAAATTATTTATTTGAATTATATTAAAGTCTGTTAAATTGTTGTTAAATACATCTTATTCATAAAAATAGACATACAAAAATAGTCGTTTACCACAAAAATGTTATTGATCGAAGATATTTAGAACAATTATTTTAACGTTTTTTACGAGACATGACAAAATGTAATTTGTTCTATTAACATATAATAAACACTACTATTTTATTTCTTCCACATAATCATCTACTTTTTTTTATAGTTCAGTCCGAAGCTGAAATCTGAAATTCACTAATGCAAAAAATCAAATCTAGATTCTAAATTGAAAACGTCGATAAATTTTAGACAGAAAGGACATTTATACAAAATTTTGTACTAGTTACGTGCAACTAAGGTTGGAATCTAAGAAAGACGATATCAGCGCGATCTTGCGTCGTATGCTTGAATCCTGTAGCTCCAAATTCTTGACGATGGTAACTTGCCTTTATAAAGGCGAGAAGAATCCAAATTTAACATTTGTATCTTTTTCACAAATTGATGTAAATACGCGTATATTCAGGTGTGGATGGGAATTATTGTTAATAAATTTAAATTCGCAATGTGTTTAATGTAAGAAATCTAGTTCTGCTGCAACTGATAATTAATTTGATGTTAATGAAATAAAAAAATTTGAGTCTCAGGAACTTAATTTCTAGTTTATTCGCACATCCTCTGAATTTACATTCTGTGAGTTACGAAAACTATATCAATCTTATGCGTTTCACGCCGATCACATTAACGTTATTGTCATTCCCATCTCATATATTACAGTAATAATATTAATAGCTGACCCGGAGAGATTAATCCAATCTTGTTGTAATAATAAAATCGCAGGTGAAGGCAATGCAATACACGAAATACTCCGAAATTAACCTTAATGCGAACAAAAGTTGATCCCACGTAAAACTTGACCGAATGAATGAAGTTTGTGAAAAACGGCAGACCATTAATGTAGTTACTTCTTAATTAATAAAGAATTTCTGATAATTTGCAAAATAAGTTATGTCCTGTACTTCATGACTTTATTCTTAAAACCCCATAACGCATTCGTTCCATAATATTAATGAAAAGTTCCGAAAATTCGAAAAGTCTAAAACCCCAGTTTATAAATTTCGCATATTAATTTTATGCGTCTTCACCTTTTAGTATTTTCATATAATTCGGATTTAATGGAAGGCGGTGACGAATGGTCGCATGTGTGTCATTGTATTCAAGTAGATTCGTGATAAGAATAATAGTTTCAGACGAAAAGAATAGAATCGTGACTAAAATCTCGGTTTCATATTGTTTGTACGTGTGACCACCAGAGACAATTGTACTGTTTCTGTGGAGAAGAGTTTTCTTTTGTCAGGGTTGGGTCTGAGTAGAGGCCCAACCCAATCCTCGGCATCCGGGCGTGGGATCGTCTTTGTTGGTGTTTCTCCGCCTTTGTCGCAACTTTTAACATCTCGACTTTATTACTCCAGCCCAAAGAACCGAACTATATCGTTTTACATGCACAAAATTTTTATAATCATAAAGTGAACGGGAAAAATAAGTGTAAGAAGGAAAATAAACTGAATCACGCGGAGAGGTATTGAAAGTAAACTAGTATACATAGAACGTGAGGAAGATGTCGACTTCTAGGAATCCACAGTAAAAAATATAAGTCATGTAACTACGTTCACCGTCGTACAAAGCCGTCAAAGAAAATTAATCGAATAAATTGAAAATATAAGTGCAGACCGCGTTAAAAAAATTAAATGTCCCTTCGTGAATGCAACAAGTCATACACGCCTTTGGTTCGGAAGGGATATTTCACGTTTTGGATAATGTCGTCCCATTACAAGGTGTCTAACGAGCGATGTAAAATAAATAGCTTATACGATTACGGTTGTGATTTACTGGAGACAAAATAGACTGTTTCGTGAAACGTGTTACCCATTACAAGTTTCTTCAGGCCGTTCGGGAAAGCCGCGTAGAACAAATTACCTAACGAGCTTCTACATTAAGCTGAGAATTGTAAATATTTATGTGCTACTCGTAGTACACATGGTGGTATGGCAATACCTGCTCATTACCATGTATAAACAGAAGTTCTTTGAATCGTATCAGTCAAGCTGAGCTTTTATAAAAATGTAATCCGGCAACTGCAGTGTTTTCCGATAAGGTGAATTCCATACATGATCTGATAAATTTCTACGGTTCGCGACTACTGCTTAACCTGTAAGGCATTAGGTATAAGATATGCACCTTTTCGTGATCACAAACGCGAACAAAAGTGGCTCCCACGTAAAACTTGAATGAAGTTAGTGAAAAACGGCAGACCATTAATGTAGTTACTATTGTTAAAGTTGAGGTCTGAAATACATAGTACGTCGCATCGGTATGAATATTTTTGAGACACAACGGAGACGTGATCGATGCAGATGCAGACACTTTTTGCCCCACATAAGCGACAAAAAAAAAGAGGATGTTGGCGATCGCAGTTCATGAATACACACTTGCAAGACAGGACAAAGTAATTGAATATACAGTACGGTTGAAAGGTCAACATAACGATCAACCAATTTTTTTCCCCTCAAAGCTCGTTACAGGAAATCCGGTTGAAACAGCTTGAGCTAAATTTACTTCTGACAAGACGAGCGTTAAATAAGCAGAATGGTCTAAAGCGCGCTCGACACAAAATGATTTGACTAAACATTTTTTGAAAATAATTTTTGTAGTGAAATGTAACGAAGGTAATTATAATACACCAACGACCCCAGGAATAAAATAGGAATAAACATAAAAATGTGTTTTACTATCGTTTCGTCTGTCCGTCATATTTTTTATGCTTCATTATTTATCATAGTTTCAGTTTCAATGTACCCGTACATTGATTAGAAAACCAGTTGACAAAGACAGTTCTTAATTATAAGTTACGAGAACACCGCATATATATATATATATATATATATATATATATATATATATATATATACATATATGGAGAAGGAGAGAGAGAGAGGTGTGACATATATCAGTCGTTCTAGATATTATCGTTAACTTTTTCAATTTTTTGCTCCACGTTTACAATACAAAATCACTAATATCCGTTTCTCAAAATTGTGACAATGACCAAGCTATTTATTTACATCATTTTCAAAACGTTTAGTTGCTTACCGTTAAATTACAGCGGTAATGACAGTTTTCCTTTCGCAAGGAAACGTTCTACTGCTGCTGCTATTCTATTTCGATATCATTGCTTAGAAATCCTAAAGTTTTTTCATTTGTTACTGTTTCCAGTGTCGAAATTGAATGTGTTTTTGTTATTGCAATGTGGAATATTTTGTGTGTTTCAGGTGTGTATCTGGTGCAACCACAGTTTCAGTGACAGGCTTCATTCCGAAGTGGAACTGAATGTGCTCCAGACGAGGAATGATATCACGAATTCCAGAACATTTGGCTAAATTGGATGTTATTGGAGCTGAGTCAGCTGCAAAGAAACGCGACACACTCCTTCCGGGGCCTGCTCACTGGCTCTGGGAACCGCCAGAAAAACAATGCTGCGAGGATCATGAAACATGTGAGCGGCTCCTGAGCGACTCCAGCTCCAGCTCTGGCTCCAGCGAAAAAAGACCCGCTTCGAGGTCGCTTCTCTACAGAGCCTACTCAGGGACTTCAAATGTAACGAACAAAATAAGACACGAAATTTATTCTCTTTTGCTACTTGAGTAACTCCAGCCTCAATTGAACGTAAATCGGGTATCAGATTAACAAGTAGGAAAATAAGAAACAACAAGCATCCTAGATTTTCTTACATTGAGCTCCCTTTAAATTCCGTGGTTTTGACCTATCAAATAATTCAATGCTTTCAAAGTATTATGAGGTGCATTTCCTTGCTTTATATCAAGAATAACCAGGAATAGTCTCCCAATTATTTACACTATAGTAAACAATAATCAGAAGTAGAATACATTGCTAAATAAATATGTTAGGTTAACCATAAATTGTAACGAGGAGGAAGAACAGTCACTACCAACAGTTCGAGCGGTAAAAAACTGTGTAAGTCAAGACTAGAGAAAGTTATGGTCCAAAACACTCCTCCTTATACAGATCCAACGTAATGGATAAAGACTAGGGAACAATGGAAAAACTTTATCCTTGCGTACTTAGTTTCACGAGTGCATTTTTAAATATGGAACAAGTTTACTTTTCAACTTTTACTAGACGGCTCATAGAATGAAGTTAAATTCATTGGCTCTTGAGAACCGTATGATCAATTTTTCACCCACATAATTAATTTTGTAGAAATTAAGTTTTGTTATTGAGAAAAGTGTGAATTATTTGTGGGATTGGCTCCAGTGTTACATGTTTAGTTCCGCCCCCAGATAGATGAGATACATTCTAAAATTCTCATTCCTGATGGAATTGGCTGCAGCAATCCTGAAAACAAGCTACAAACACCTGTGTGGAAATCTCTGGTGTCGCCATCGGCAAAAGAAGCAAAGAAGGCGGCATTTTATGTATAGTTATGATCATCAGGACAGGATGTACCAACATATCGTTAGAGCACACACAACTGCAGAGACCTATAGCAAATTCTCCTATAATAAAGTAACAAAAGGAATCATTAAGAAAACCGAAAGGATGCTGCATTGATGTCTCCATATAGCTCATTGTAACTTTTTATATGTGAAGAAAAACGTTCGTGTAAAGTGTTTTTCATTAACTGAAGCAGAGTGACGTTTAAAAAACGACTGAAAGAATTCTAACAGCGAAACAACTTTAAAATCTATTAAATAAAGCAGATTGTTTGTATGTATGTTTGTTCCGCATACAAATCTATCCCAAATTTAGTACACGTCTTCTTTGCGACCGGGAAACGAACACTGTTGGGATGAGACAAAGATTTCTGAGTGAAAAATATTTTTATTTAGTAAAATAAAAACTGAAGTAATATATCTTTTATTTTAAAAATAAAAATACTTTTCACACCGAAACCTTCACTGTACCCACCCCCAAACCTGGATGCTGAGCGGGCGGTAGCCATTAAAAATATTTCAAAAGGATCTGCTAGACTGTTTAACAAACTTAGCAGCGGACCCGGAAATTCGTGGCTGAGAAAGGCGTGAGAGTTCAAGTAACCATAAAATCAAACTGAATCACAACCAACTTAGTGGTGAACCAGGGTTCGATTGATATTATTCTATCCCATCTGTTAATAGTTAATAATTCATAAATTGTAATGCACTAAAAATGTATGGAATATTAAACACAAATAATTATATTTTTTGATTAACTGGCTAAAATCAAATTTTCTGATAAATTACTTCTTTTAAAAAATTGATCATGTGTAAATTAATCTATGGATCGAAAGAATAATGAATGAACGTAAACCGAGAAACAGATGAACACTGAAATTATAATATTAATTTTCAAACATACATAAAAAACTAATATACATGAATTATTTTCTAAAACTATGTTATTCCTCATTTTGTTTTCGCCTCTATTTACGAATTTACGATTAACTAAGTGGAAAGCATGATTAATAATACACTGAGGGTGAAATATCGTATTGAGAGAATTGTTTCAGGCCTACTTCGATTAAATAAAATATACAGTTTGTGTGTATCTTCTGTAAACAAATCTACACCCGTGGTGCCAATTGAACAAAAAAAAATTCACGTATCCCTGTAGAACCAGAAACAAACACTCTGGGGGTAAGACATGACTACCACCCGAAGGGGCTTGGGTGGTAATTTTCAAACATGCTCAAACGGCCAATATTTGCGTTGGATAAATAATTTTCGGGATCAGTAAGATTGATAATGCTTCTCCCTATAATTTTTGTGTACAATTTCAACCACTTTCGGCATAGAATGGGAGTACCCATAGGTGTAATGGGGAGGGGAATTACATAAAAATAAAGCAAAAACAACAGAGATTTGGGCCGGAACCCGGGGTTGTGGATGTCGCTGAGTTTAATTATAATATTCAGCGTGCTGTTTAACCCCCAGCGGGTTGGACTGGGTTGTAAATTTTCAATAATGTTAAAACAACTGATATTTTCGTCGAATGAAAATTTTTCGGGGTCCATGAAATAGATATTTAATTATTACAACCCGGGCAACTCCAGACACCGAGCTAGTTCCTATTAAAATGGAGTTTTCCTTGAAATTCTTTCGGTGTTATGTCATTTCACTGTTTTTCTCGTAGCTCCTTCGTCAGAAGTAGAGTAAAAGCAGAGATATTGCAAACTTTCCGAGTGAATGGGTTTGCGTAATTTCCCGGAAGGGAGTCGCCAGCATTGAAGGAGTGGGCATTCCAGGAACGAAGCTCTGCTCAGTTGCTGGGCTTCAGCACGGGACTTCCCACACGATTACCTTCGATTCATGCACACCTTCAGTGGATGACACACACGAGTAAAAATTCATTTATTTGTCTATAATTGACCCAATGAATCTGAGTTTCCGAACTACATGACTCATCGCTAGTTATATTTATTCTTTTGTCATGGCCGCGTATAAATGTCTTCATGAGAAATCGAAAAGTAGAAGGTAAACTTCTATGTGATTGTAAAATAAAATTCACAAAAGTCGTTCTAACTTTAACAGATTCCGAAGCGTTGCTGGAGGAATAGACAAAAATCTAGATGTTAAATTCCCTAGAAAGTAAAATTATTGTTATACTAGCTGAGTGCGCGGTATTGCCCAGGTATTTATTTAAATAGCCAGCGGAATGAATTGGTTCGACACTAACTTCTTGGCAAACATTTCATTTAACCAGCGTCAATAGCGTCATTGATGGAACATTTACCTATTTATTTTCCCCTTCCCGCCCTAACCCCTCGGCAGCTAAGGTACTTTAACAACTCGAGTATTATCATACTACATAAAATAAAAGCGTCTAAAAAATCACGACGAATTTCAACTCCAAAAGACTAGGATGGGCAGAACTACTATGGTGCGGGTGGTGGTGGAAGATGGTTACATAAAAACCAACGCAAAAAACACCGATATTAGTGTCTATTCCGGGGTTATAGCAGTCGCTGAGTTAAAATCTCGCATTAATCATGGTGGTTGATGAAATTTAATGTTCCCCTTCGTGTAGGTGGACACGGTTGAGAAAAGGTTACCCGGAGTAGTTTTGACCCTCTTAAGATACCGGGGAAATTTTCGATTTTCTTAGGGTACAAGCTATATTTTTTTAATTTAGTTAATGCTTGTATTTATTTACTCCTTTAAGAAACCGGGAGTCTTTTTAGACATTATTAAGTTTGCGAGTATTTTTCACTTTTAATTCAGCGTACCTTTTTTGGTCAGTCTTATTTTATGAAGTAGGAGAATTTCAGAGTTGTTAAAGTAACGTCATTATTTGTAAGTAGATGCTTAGGGATTAGGTCGAGGAGAGGCGTGTAAGTAGGTAAATGTTCGAAACCCTGACGCTATTGAGCCTGGGTAAATGAAATTTTTATCAAGATGTTAGTGTCGAATCAATTCCTACTCCGGGCTAATTTAAATAAATCCCCGGGGAACGCCGGGAACTCTGATAGTTATGAATAAATACAACCTGAAGTCGGCCTTTGCAATTCAGAGAGTTTTGGTAATGAAGACCTCACAATATCGAAGTAACGTGCCCTTTACATTTAATAGGTTTTTAACAATTTCGTTCAATCGATCAGTACGTGACCTTAAATAATTATTGGAATAATTATTGTGATATGATAATTTTATCGCAAGCTAATGTCCCGTTAAAGATTTTTGGTCCCACAACACTGCAGGCAGACGTTCGAGTCCCCTTATTGATCGGCTGAGAAGGGAAAATTTTCCTACGTCGGAACGAGGCTATTAACGACGCGACGCGACGCCACGCGACGCCAGGGGACGGTTCCTCTGGCCTTCCAGTCTGGAAAATTTGTCTGGGATAAGACGTAATGTCCGTCTCGGAACGTCCGGTCTGGCCGGCTTCGAACCGGTGACTTCAGATTGAACACGACCTTCGAGCGACAGACTGATGAAATTTCAGTCACAGACTTCCCAAAACCATCTAAATAAGGTAAACAAATTCAAACGAAACATCTTGGAAATAAACTACTTATAAGGAAATGCAGAATGGAAAATGTACAATACCAGACATACATTTTTTATGTTCACCTAAATATCATTTTTAAATTTTATATGTCTACAACGTTGTAGCAGACTCCTTTCTTATTTCTTTACGTTATTAAGATATCAAGTGTTTGATGGCCACAATAATGAAAATAAAGTGAATTACGCAGTGGCGAAAATGTCAGGGGTAATTAGGAGAGTTTTCATTGTTACAAAGGGGACTTTACGGATTCACGTTTCACATGCGACTCACGGACATTTTATGAGGCGGAAATTGCGCCACGTCCTCATTGTACGACTACTCTGAATCGTAAAATGGAATAGTCCATAAGCAGCGTAGAAACCTTGGGGAGGGACGTGAAGTTCCCGACTTCTCGCCCACGCACTCAACCTACCTACGCCTACGTTCGCCTACCCATTGCGATCGATCACACGCGTCCGTGGGACGATGCACCAAACCAGACTTCGCTAAATTATCAATCGTAAATAGAACTATTGAGGCCTGGGAAAAGGTTCCTGCAGCGCTCATCGTGGAGAGTCCTCTTTTCATTAACATTTTTTTCAGACATATTTAAGGGCTATTATTAAGTGAAGGGAAATGAGGGTTGAAGAAGGAACTGACGATAAACAATGATAACGAGTTTCTTAATCCTATATTTTATATCAGTTAGCTGTATTATTCTTTACTTTTAACTTAATTTGTTCTGTGGAAGCAGAGGATATTCTTTTATTTATTTTAATTGTTTTTTTTATGTAACTATCACCGAGTTTGTGCCCATTTATAGTCCAATTAATATAAATACAAAATCTCGTCTGCCGGCTATAATCAAAGGGACGTCTTTATTGTGCCTGCATTTTCGACCGCCTTACCTGAACGGTTTGATTGCTTTAATAACGTAACGCTCGACGGCTTCATACAAACGAGTCCGTTTTTGCTGAAATATACACCGGTCAACGTGCACGGTTCACAAATTTCCTTTCTCTAATATTCTGCAGAAGGCGCTGTAGTTTTTGTTGTTGGAGAAAATGATAAATTGTACTTCGTCGAAATGATGTCCGAAAACAAAACACCTAAAGCTAATTTAAACGCACTTTACAGTCCATTGTGCGACTGACGGTGTTTCATCAAGGAAAACATTCAATATATTTGTAAATGTCTCTTAGCTAGTCTTTGTAACTGACTTCAGTCGTCAAATGAAAGATTGGAGCCACGATTCCGTTGAATTTCTAAGTGTCGGAAAATTCACATTCAAAGCTCGTCGTTTTTCAGTTCATTGCAGTGGACAAGGATACAAAAGATCCCACAATGATAGATTCTGAGCTTTAGCAACCTTTTCAGGAACTAAAACCCCCTAGAATCCCTTTCGCCAATGCAACTTGTGGACTTTGTGACTACAAGTGAGAGAAGATTTCTCCTATTTCCAAACATCCTTCTGCAGCCGTCTTGAATGACGTTTCGGTGACTAATAGTTAGATCACCACGCTCTACTAAACCTGAAGTTTCTTCATAAAAACGGGTCGTTGTAACTTTATATCTGCGTATTATCTGGCATCATTGTGAGGTATCAAACTGATTTAAAAGTAATGTTTCACGCATGTGCTTGGTTCTGACATATTAAATATAAGGCATATTACCTTCTACTTAAAGAAATTCCATAAATGGACGAGAAATCTCAGTTTTCTGACATGTAAAAATCGTCTTCGACATTCTAGGACCTGTTAGTTAAAACTTTCAACCTGAAAATGAATTTAAGAAGAGGATGTTTCCAAGAATCTAATTCGTTCCATTTTCTGTTGAATTATTACTGGCAGGAAATCAATCATATGTACGGTAATTTATAATAACTAGGGATCGTGAGTGACGTTGAAGGAAGTTATGTTTTTCAGTTGAGTTGAGATAAATGAAGGTTAGTCTTGCATTCAGGAATTTTTGAATGGAGAGCTTGAAAGTTTAGAGATACGGTGAAGTGAGCTACGACGGAGACGTTTAATTTGATAAGAGAGCAAGAGCACGACTTACCCATCAAGCGAACACTTCTTTGCAAGCCTCTTAAAGAACTCCATGGTCAAGCTGTGCTTCAACCTGTCAACACATGGCAAACTTTTACCGGAGAAATGTTCAGTTCTTGTAGTTAATTTATCCCCAAACACTTAATGCCAAATCATCAAAGCTTGCAATCACACAATACGCCATTTCTACAGTCCTTTGAGCAAAAATAATATTTTCATCCCTAGGAAATAGAGAACTAGATACAACCTAGTTACATTTGAAGTGAACTCGGGCTTATGCCAACGAATAGTGTAGTTGTCGAATCCTTTATGGACTTTGCGGTGTGAATCCTACAATTTTTCATTAATGATTTCAGTGAACCCAAAGCATCTTTCACGAATTTGAGTTTCACGTCAGACAAACACGACTGTTCATACCATTCTAAAGAAGCAAATAATCCCATGGTCCAATTTGTTGCATACCAAACTGTTCTGCTTTATATCACTGGAGGCTTTCCAACAAAATCCTTGCGCTGTAATCAGGCACATAATACAATTAAATTTAAGCCTTTTGATGTGGAAATTCGTTCCATTCGTTTCAATATTTAGAGTCTTCGGTCTCATTTCTGATCCTGAATGTTTGGAAAACGTTATGGTTTGAATGTCGAGCGATGATACCATCTGATGGTCATGTAACCTCACGAACTTTAGCGTCATGGAACGGTTGAAAGCTCACATGATTCAATTCAATGTGATGATGCTAAGTGCGGGAACTGTGAAATTTTATTTTAATTGTAAACGCATGGTTCAGCCATAATTCCAATAAAGCTAAACAACTGACTTAAAATAGGAGTCACTATTATCATTACTGCAACTGCAACAAAGACAAAAAATATAGAATGAATTCAATTCTAATAAATAATTCCAAACAATGCATATATTTAAATATATATATATATATATAATGCGACATATTTATTTTCCTGAACATATTTGTAAATTTATGTTAATGTACCATAAAAGATTTTCAAACATGTTTCTCCTGAATCGTTTGAGGTTTGAACTATTCAATCTTGAATTCACGATGATGTTGCGTTTATTTGAAGCAAGCATACATCCTTGAGGACCTCCCGAGACCTACTTTGGCCACTTTCACTTGCAAGACGACTGCTGAGTCGTTTCCTCAAGTAACTTTCTAAGTCAAGCGTATTTCCTTAACGCTACATGAACTGTCCTCAATATTCTTTAATTTAAAGAATAGAGAAATGATTCGTCGAATCAAGAGACATGTTTTTAATTACACTACTCATTAATTGGTAAATACACTGCAGATACCAGTGTCATACTAAAATTCCTTTTGTAACATGTTTATGAAGTAAAAGAAATACTCCGAAAGACGTACAAATTCCTAATTGTATCACGAATATATCAATGTATCAATAATTTTACATCTAACTCCTCGTATAATAACTCATTATTTTCATTACTTATTACCTCTTAAAGTACCCAAATTTTTCAACTACTCGCGTCTTGCAGTGTAATGTATTGTGTAATTAATTATGCAAGTCGGTCTCAAAGTTGTTTTACAAAAAAAAATTGAAACGTAATTCAATAATATAAAAATACAACGTAGTGATATTTTTTTTAATTTTACACTATAGAGGCAAGCCAATTTGACTTAATTCAGCATAAATCAATTTTTCATGATATTTTATATTTTTTCAATAAATAAAACAAATAAAAACCTTGTTATGTCACTATTTATTTAAGTAGTTCCTATAAATTTCCAATGTTTATATATTTTTAGCTAATCTTCACTTGTATCATCAGAATATCTGGTTAAATAAATACAAAATAGTATTTTTAGTAATATTTAAATGTTGATTACAAATTAATGAATTATGTAACCACATGAAGATCACGTTACGAGCACTACAGTAAACAAAACGTTCTTAGTCAAGGAAACCCAGCGATGATAGAACACCGACGTAAAATACTATTGAAGTGACCGGGATACTATCATTACAACTGATATAAAACAAACTCCGCGTTCTGATTCTTAAAAATAATTTTTAATAAGAATGGAACTAATTTAATAGTTGCAAGTTACTTTGTTAATAATTAGTGACGTTGAGGAGGCTTCACGTGTTGGGAAGCCGGCGTCTATTCTTCCATTCCAGTCCATAAACTCCGTGTGTGACTCAACTCGTGACGTCACACAAGGCCATTTCTAAGGAAGGGGAGATGATGTAAGCATGCGCGAGGATCATTACACATAATTGTGCAACGGGAATGGCAATGGCACAGCGTGTTCCCCAACAGCGTCTGAACAAGCGAAATGACACATGAAATTTGGGTCAAATGACATACCGAATGATGAATTTTCCTCTTTCTTACTTTTAGCAACATTTGAACAGTTGCCAAACACCAGTAGACACGGTCGCGACTGGTCCAGCTCTCACCATGAAACCGACGGAAACCAGAGGGATATCACAGCCGTAATTCTTTACTCACAAAAGGGTTCTCCAATATTCCAAAACCAATCCCAGGACTGCTGAATAGATTATAATAATAATGGGTCGTTTATCAGGGCGCTAAGCAACAATCAAGTCATTTGCCATTTAATTGCAAAATGAGCTCGTGTTTATCACGGTGGAAGCAGAAACATGGTTCCGAAAATCTCGTGTTGAGCTCGGCGCTGTAAGTTGTGGAATCAGTCTCATAGGACCAGTTGATTCTACGGTTTGAGTATCGAAACACTCGGGATCCACCAGCGTGGTGTGAGCGTGTGTCGGGGGGGGGGGGGGGGGTTCCTGATGACTTTGTGTTCCGAACTTCACAGGACGGAAATCCTACTGATTTAGGTCAAGGAATTTAATCAGTCCGTTCTGCTCATCCCGTGTTTAGGATGGATGTATTGCAAGTATATGGTAGTGTACATTCAAAATATACTCGTCCGAAGAATGTTTAAAATCTTGAGAATTATGGACAAAATATTTATGGGATACTTCCCAAAGCTGCAACTTATGTGTGGCGTGACTTGTTATTGCCGTGAAGGAAGATTTTATAAACCAAATTTCCGGAGTTGGATCCCGCTACTCGGCTTTGACGATAGCGACTTGGCAGTAAAATGACGACATAAAACAAGGAACAACAGCATCGTATGCATTAAATTCACAGTTATCATTTAGAAACTGAAAAGTACAACAGTTGTAAACGCCCTAACTGAAATATTAATAATAAATCTCTGGGTTATAATTGTAAAGTGAGCCGGAATATATATTTAATTTACCCAGCGTACAAAAAAGTGATTTCACTCTCAGTACTAGTGATCGTTTCTGTAGTTCGACGGACGGGGGTTCAGGCCTACTAGAGTTACAATGTTTTTTGGTACAATTAGTCCTCAAATCAGGAAATTTTGCAATAACAAACATACAAGTAGTTATAAATATAATATGTTCTTGGATTAAATTTCTGCAAAATGAAACAGAACAAACAAAATTTATAAGTCGAGTATTTATAAATTTAAGGCATTGATTTTAGATTATCAATTCGTCTGATACTCCTTGCTTTAATTTTAGCTCATCCACTATTGATACAATTGTCATATTTTCAGTTCCACAAACATTTTAGTAAAGTCTTTCCCTTGTACTGCAATATGGTTTCCTAAAGTTGAGTAAATATTACAGATTCTGAGAAGTGGGTTATCAACACCGACGTTGCGCTTTCAAATGAATTTGTGTAACAGTTGTTACAATACAATTTTGTCTGATAAATATGTAACTATGAGGTTGGTATTTTTACTTAACGAATTGTTTCTTAAAACAGCTCCACTTCGAGTATTATCTTTAATCGGACCCATAGAGGATTTACCATATAGAGGTATTTTAGTAAATAAACGCCTCAGGCATTGAAGGGGAAGGCAGAGAGATTGGTTGAAGAAATTATTCCCCAGTCACAATGCACATTGCAATCGTCCAAATATAGTGGGGAGTAACCGTCATGACGTTTCTCAGTGTGCTTACGTCATAATATCAAAGTCCATGTCCTTGTTACAAGGAGTTGTTTACTGGAGATAAGATGCGTGAGTCATCCTCGAAGCCTCTGGCTGTGGCTCTGGACGCACCCGTCATTCATTCCAGCAGCCTCTGGAAGGACGCCAACAGCCTTCTTACGTCATATGCGCTAAGTGCACTTGCACTTACACTTCCCATCCCTCGCAGGGTCCCTTCAAATCACATCATTTACCTTAGATCTCAAATACACCTCCTACTACAACACACGAAATAAACATTACCAACACGAAGTTTCATTTCGCCAATTTACATTCAACCTTGGCATATGATGCTCATTCCAGAAACTAATATTGAATTATTCAAATATTCACGTTATATAAATTGACAGGTGGGATAGTAGTCGGCACAGTTAAGGTTTGTTGTTGGAAGATTCTTTAAAAACTTGATTTTCCCTGTTGCTTATGCATAAATATTTAAAAAATTTATTAAACTTTTCGAAAATTCATTTAGAACTTTTGGCGAAGTCGAAGAGAGAAATTGATTCAGACCTGAGAGTAGATCTGTCTGTAGGAATCCAGAAATTATTTCTCACGAATAAAACTATATATCCATCTTCTTGCTCATACAAAGAAATTTTTACTCGCTGCAATGCATTTATCAAGGATGCGTAATAGTTTTATTTTGAAGGGTACGTATGAGATAATTTTGGTAAGTAGAATCGTCCCTACTAGTGCGTTGAATGAGTTTACCTTCAAAGTTTGTAGTATACCGTCACACATTTAAGATATTTATTTCGTTGGGATTTATTCTTCCACAAGTCTCCAATATTGTCACACGAATACGACCTATGTTGTTATTTAAATTATTCTACATGGAATGAGAAATTACAATCTCTTCAACGAGAATTCCTTGTCTTGTGGACATTTATCATTTGCCCTTCAATGACTCCGTTGTCTTGAGTTCGTTGACTGAACCGATTCGTTTGTTCGTCTGGTGTTCTGAGTAAATTCAAGGTAGGGTAGAGAACAAACCGACGTGCCATATATATTTTTTACTATGAAAACAGAAGTCCTACTTCCTTACGGGCCAGTAGGACAAAGGGAATTTGTTATCAAACATCCTGGTTAATGAATTCAAAATATCTACGACTAATAGATATTTTGCGCAGTTTCAGCATCTTCCGATATGTCGTCATGATGTCGGAAGTCCTTGTCGACATTTTCCTCCAATAAGTCCAATGAGGAATTCCTTGTATTCTATGAACAGAAATATAAAGGTCTTATATGTATATAATATTTTATTTTTACGTCTGTTTTTAAAAATCACTAATATTTAACGTCCGTTTTTATAATTAATTTTTTTTATTTATCATATAATCTTTCATTTACAACACAAAAACGTTTCAGTACATATTTGTTCCCACTTCAGGCTGTGTTCAGGGTCTTCAGATTTCTTAACAAGTAATATGAATAGCCAAACTGTGGAAACGTTTATAACTTCATCGCAAACATTTCAGTCTAAAACAGCATGAAGAGGGTACAAATATGTACAGAACGTCTCTGTGTTGTTAATTAAATGTTTTGATTAATAATTTTTTTATTTATAGAAAATGTTAATGGTCGTTAAATTTATCATCGATTTATATCTGGAAATAACATACACGTTTCAGGATACAAAACACAATAATAGCGGCAATGAAATAAAGGATATAATATTAAATAAATTTCTAACTATCGAGCCCCATAAAATACATAACAAGTTTCATTACAGTATGTAGAATACACTTCAAAAACTAATAATAATAATAATAATGGATATCTTTGTAGTTGCAACAACTTTATGAATGAAATATCCAAAAGTGATTTTTATTTTTGCTTACCTTCATGATGAGACACGGTCAGCTTCGTCTCTTCCGAAAATGAATTTCGTATTTTTAGAATGATCATATTCAGTATATGTAATGTTATAATTGATCAGAATACATACAATTTGGTACCTAAATAAAGAAACAAATTGTATTCAAAACATACTGGATATTACGATCCGCCTGTAATAGTTCGTGACATTTAATTTAATGAACAACATATAAAAAATGATAAAAGATATTGATTAATTTTAAGGACATCCCCTATGACATCTTGGCTACTGAGCTCTCGTAATCTTGTTCCGGGAATCTTTGCAATGAGGATTTCCTTGTGAACTGACTGCTCGTATCGCTTCAGCTTCAAATAAATCTTTTAGCGGCCCAACGAACTTCCGTACAGAGAATACTACCTTCAACAAACACTCATTCAAAGCAAAGTAATATTTCGCACAAAATTAGAGCGAAATAGTTAATAAAATATAGTGAATTATATTTTTAATTATTATTATGTATGAGAATTTAATTCATAAATATACATAAAAGTTTATTCTGGTTAATTTTGAGTTCTTTCAGCTTTATCCTATGAATCATTTGCATGGCGGATCTCCTCGTCGCCTTGTTATTGCAATGTTCACGACTTCCTTGTCTTGCGACTCTGCTTCAAGTATTTTAGATCTCCAATTCACTACTTACAAACTCTAAATAATATTGAAGCTATATGTCCGAAAGTTTCTCGTCGTTTCATTTTTGCATTGCTATAGTAAAAATGTCGTCATTGGTACGTATAAATATTATTAATTTACACAAGACTTTCATAGTTGTCGAAGGATTACTTCTCCTGATGAAAAACTTTAGCTACATTCCAACATTGAACGGGATGACATTTTTAAAAAATGTATAATATCAACTTTCCTTGTAGGTCAAAATTAAATATAATAATATCTTAGACTACTATTGGAATTCTACGTAACTAAAATTATACGTGTCAAAAATAAGATTTTATTAATTAAATGTTAAAAAATCAGATGTGAAGGCAATTTGCAGAAAAGTATGTGGTTAAAGTCGGCATGAATAATAAAATTTCATATGCAAATATATAAAAATAAGTAATATGATAAAATATATACATTAGGCATTTCAGTCTCTGATGAGGAATTCACATTCGCTCACAGTTTTAGGAACAATGCAGCCAATATATAATTCTAATTAACGTTGAACATATTTCTTGGATAATACGAGTGTCTATTTGAGTTTCGTCTACGAAACATGCATTAAACGGAATAAATCGCAGTTTTGGGAATCATTTTATATTTAGAAGCGTATTTCTGGCATAATTAATCCAGACAGCTTTCAGGTAGACATTGTCATCACGATGTAGGTTTTGAGAGGAAGACAACATTCACACGAAGAAAAGCCAGAAGGGGAAAGCTTCGTCCAAAAAGTTAAGAGCGTTTCCATGTACATCAACGCCTGTAATCAACATTCCTCGTGGGTCTTTCTTTCTTCAGAACCAGCAGCTGTAAACGTACTGTGTCACTACTTTAGACCATACCAGTCCTCCGGCTCAGAGAAATCCGTTTCTGTTTACCAAGAAAACTTCCATCTTCAGCTTGTTTGTTGATATTCAAAGAAGATACAATTATAAATTTATTTTCAGCCCGGTGCACACTCCACCATGACATCTCAAAGGTGAATACCACATTGCTGAAAAATGACGTTAAAAGTTCGTACTCATTCCACTGTTGAATTCATTTAAATAAAACTAAATCTAGAAATTTGTGTGCGGAATTTGGTGCACGTGTAATTTTTCAGCGTATAAATATTTTTCTGGTACTTATAGTGGCTTCCGTAAAATATTATATTACGAAACATAGTTCTGTAATGTAGATTAAATCCAAAACATATATTTAAGAATGGAAGGGATGCACCTATGTGGCGTAAATATATTGCAATATGAAATATACATACATGGAAAGTGAACCAATTTTATACAGTCAAACTTTCCGCTAAATATTTTTTCTATTTTTGAAGGCTCTAGATTGTACAGTTATTGATGAACAGTTCGTTAAATCATCCGACAAGACTTGAAATTAAAATCACATATGAACTTTCGATCATACTCAATCAAATAACGTCGAGGTTATTAAAAAAATGAAAATGATTTAAAATAGAAATACGTTTTGAGCATTTATGTCTCTCATAATTATAGTACAGAAGTTGTTGGAGTGGAAGTACTTTCCATTTTACATTCTCCATTCTGACTCGTCGCAGCCTATCACGCAGAAAGAGCAAGGTTATGTAGGATTCTTTAGTAACGGAAGAAATTCCTTTTGTCGTGTTAGCATTTAGAATAATTGCAGGTATGCGATTCAATGTTGAACAGAACTGCAAAGCAGAAACATAAAATGCCAGTGCACGAGATAACTGAACGGCGTGTATTTATAATTATATTGTACAAAGTAATAAATATAATACAAAACTGTTAAATTTTTGAACTCATAAGAACATCACTACGGAAATTTTTATGATAAAATGACGCGTACTCGATACCTGTATTAATAATCAAAAGTTGCAAAAAAATGTTTAAATTTTCCCTGTAAGCACAGGGCACGGATGCTACTAATTTCTTGTTTGCTTGTAACTTTTACTGTACTGACAATAAATCGAACAGTAAGAAGAAGTATCATAAAAGCCGGAACACAACTGATAACTTGCTTTTCCATATTAAATTGAAGACAGTCAAATTAATCTAAGCACATATAAATGTATTTAACATTAATTACATTTTATAGGAATAGATGTGCTTCTTATGGGTGCAGAAGAAAATAATATAACTGGTATTAGGGTAAACGAAATATAGACGTTAGGGAGGGGAACGTAGCCCCTGCTCTATGAATTTAAAGTTAGCAATTCGCCGCTACTTCGTATTTTATTAATCACGAGGGAACTGTAATATTTATTCACAGGAAAGGTGGAGTGACTCACGAGTCCTGAACTATATTTTGTTCCCTCTGGAACTAGTATTAGGCATTGCCCGAGGGAGCCACACCCTTCACCGAAGCCATTCACTGCGACATCGTGAGTAGAATGAAAGAAGGTCGGAGGGCTCGGGAAAAAAATCCTACACCGAAGCCGATAAAAAACTCGGCTACAGTTAGAACCACAATGTGGTAACAACATGCTCATGCCTGCGGGAACGTTGACGTAGGATCGTTGCAGCCACGACAATTACCTTGGAGGCTTATCGGCCGGCCACAGGAGAAGCGGGACAGCCGTGTGCTCGTCACGTATGATGAGATGATGTCGTTGATGTACAATATTGCCGCTATATACACCTCTTCTGCGTGGGATGGAGGTTCTTCGATTATTATTTTGACGGGAAGAAAGACCGCAGAGAACTTAATTATTTATTTTACCTTATTTGTGATTGGCACATACTTTATTTTTATTGTTTTGGAGCAGAGAAAATTATCCGACGGCACTTTGTAGCTTAAGCTTCGATTTCCAACTGAACTGGGATGGGACGGTTATACTACAGTTGGTGTTGGAATAGGTCTATGGATGGCTATAGGAAGTGAAGTGAAAGACAGAAGCGGAGGATTCTTCTTTCCAGCGCCCTTAAAGGTAGAAGGTTAATGTACTCGTAAGTAAATGCCATTTCAATTAGTATCGAACTTTAACTTTTCCGATTACCAAATATAGTACAGAAGATTTTCTCATTGTCTGGTGTGAATATTTTTCTCGTCGCTGAAGTCGGCCTGTGAGTGGGGAGGTGAAGTTGTTACAAGTCACTGCTCACAGTCACCTTAAGGGATGAGTAAAAATCATTCACAACTGAAATAACCTGTCCCTTTTTTTCCCTTACGTAACGGAGTCCCGGTCTAGGTCGTTCCGTGACCTGGCGGGATGCCAGATCTCAGGGGCTCATCACCCACCAGCGCCACGTAAGTTCCCGAGGAATGCGGCTGGTCGCGTGAGACTTGAATGGCCAGTCAATGCATATCTTGGCCGAGCTCCAGCTCGTGGATGCAGGGGTGTCAAGCCGCTGGACAGATCACCACTACTTTTGCGATTTGCCAACAGAATCTTTTTATTTCTGTGACCTCAGGGTGTGAAGGCCCCAACCGATCTCAGAGTTTCAAGCCGTCTTAATGCATCAGCTCTGGCAACGATTGGAGGACACTACATGATCGTTACTGATTAATCATTCATCATTACTGATTATCCCAAAACATTAACGAAGCTTAAAAGTAGCATTTAAACCAAAATTCTCAGTTCTCAGAGTTTTCTTATTGTTCAGCGTAAAGAGTTGGAAGGTGCTATTTAGCCAATCTCTGAGATAAATATAAAAGCATGCCACAGTGTTGCAAAGAATTGCCTCCGAACTTAGAGTTGAAATCCTTTATCAAACATTGTCTATGACCTAGAAAATACTCAATACAGTGTGGGTGGATTAGGAAATCCGAAACGACTCTGCCTTTCAATTCATGTAAGAGAAGAAAACTAAAAAAAATTATATGTCCGAAGAATATCAGGTAGATAACCTTCTATGCATGAAATACCAGCCTTTGAGCTGCAGTCGGGTTGTTGTCTTTTGTCCTGCTGTTTAATTAGCGGAGGCCTGGGCGCCTATTAGTGGCATGGAGACCTTTGTAGTGTTGGATAAGGACGGAAACATTTAGGTGGCCAAAATCGAAAACCTTATACATAACAACATGAGCGATTTTTTTTCTCACTATTGAACAACACAAATATATACAAATTTAAATCAGACTGTTAATGAATAAAAATAAAAATAATAGATTTCTGAATTATTGAAGGAGAGGAACGAGGAACTGACATGATATGATCTATTTCCTATATTTTTTTAAAAAATCTATTTGCTTCCGTTCCCTTGAATTGGTATTATAGAACATTGTTCCATGTCTGTGACACTTATAAACATTGATAGTGGAATCAATAAATTTGCAAATTCCATTACAATTTTAGGATATTTATTTATTACTAGCTCTTTCTTTTCCAATTGGTATACCTGAACCAACCTTATATTGTTCGCTTACTAAAATTTCAAATTGTGTTCTGCTCAATGTTATGTTAAATTTTGTTCAAATTAAGTTACGCGTGCAACGACCGTCCTAATTGTGAAGAAGTCATTCTTCATAGGATCACTACCAGTCACCGATTTTAAGATTGTGTTATTCTTATTTCTTTTAGATACGCCATATGATATTATTTTTCTAATCCTATTACAAGTCACTTTGGTTCCTACAAGCCAATTTCCGTTTCGACGAATTATAGCTTACAATGAATTTTTTACTGAAAATTTTATCAGGTCTTGATCCATAAGAATATAGGTTTTCAAATCTTATAATAATAATAGAGCATTTAAAATGTTGTGCATCCCGAAATGTTGAATGATTCGATGCACTTCATATTTCCGCGTCAGTGATTCAAGACTCAGAAACGACTGTTGTTATTGATGGAGATAATTAAAACCATTTCCTTGAGTGACGGGAAACAGATTTTCGTGCAGAAGATGGATAACGGCGATTCGTCATAGAAGCAGACAAAGACACACGAAAACTGCATCTTGGTGAATGTCTTTTGTTCTTAGGTGGTGTTAATGTTGGGAAAGAAGGGATTGCACACCTCCAACCAAGAGACTATTTTCAGGCGGCGAGTGTTAATGAGTTTTTGCTTCTCTGCTGGGTCGTTGGCTCGAAATAGAAACCCCCGTCAGCGATGTCTGGAGATATTTCATTCTTCAGAGCAAAGCTTCTTGGGGACAGACCCTTCCCACTGATTCAAGAATACCAGCGTCTAGTAAGCTTGGTAGAATCCATATGTCTCAGCAGCTCAATGAAAGGAAAAGCTTAATGTAGACTCGTAGCACAGATCTTTCTGTTACACACTGAACTCGAATGGAAAACAAGTATAATTTAAGAACATTGTTACGCATAATAATATAGGCCAAGTAAATAAAAATGCATTCATTTTGAGCAATATTACATAATTCAATATTTCATTTCAAATTATTTAAAAATATTTTCCCGTATAAATCTTCATCAGACAAACAAATGTTTCACAGGTTAACTGTGAGTTAACCTTCGCAGTCCAAATGACACGAGTAAAATTTCAGGCTTCTGGTTTCTCTAACTGTGTGATTTTACAAAAATTTCTTTTGTTTGATTCCAGAACAAAAGTAAAACGTGTTTCACCATATAAAGAGTAGAATGTAGGAGTGCAGGCAGTACATGGAAATTTACGATAGATATGTAATTCGTTGATTTTAAAATGTTAATTCTCAGCGTTATCAATCAAGTACCAAGAAATACTTGAGTTCTCAATTAATATAATTTTCTGAGCACAGAACAAGTCCGGAGTGGCATATAATATATTCTATTGATATGAGATATAATTTCAGTTGTAACATCACGCAGGATTATTGCCTTGCAACGAACATGCCAATAAATTCTTTTCATGTTGTTGAATTGGACTTTTAGATAAATAAAATTTTTATTAAATCAGGGAGCTTTCGACAGATTCTGGCATATCCATCCTTTTTAAAACTGAAACTTCATTTGGATCAGGATTTAACATATTTATATATACACAATATGGTCGGCATAGTATACACTATAATACATTACAAACAGTTATGATCAAGTTTTAACCGTTACCCACTATTATCAGTAATACAATTAGAAAACCATGTTAATGGCAGATATCCCGTAAAAATTTGTTCATCAATTCAATATTTAACATTTCTTGCAGTATTGTGTAATAAAATATTAATCGCTTTTGTGATGTTCATGTAGTGTTAATTAATTTGATCTTAAGCATTAAATAATATTTGGATGAATATGAGTAACTGATAGCTAAAAAATATCTTTCTTAATGTGTGATATGAGAATTCAAATAATTTTAACTATCATCAGTGAGATGAAAAATTAGAATAAAACGTATTCTGGCATAAATTTTGTTGGCTTTATGATAATGTTTATGTTTAAAAATTAACAAATTAGCGCCACCAGGAAATTGATAAAATCGGCGATTATTTTAAAATGCCAAAATTATGCTATCGAAATTAAAATCTTTACAATTTTGCCAGATATGTTCAACACATTGTCATTATTTGATTATTTTATTGAAAAATTGTTTTAGAAATTGAGGACCGGAAACTCAAAATTATTGTGATTTAATCAATGAAGTTATTTTAAGTCCCGGTGAGACTATAAGTTGAGATCAATGAAAAACTACCCCCATAGAATGATGAGGTAAGACGGAATTTCTAGATATGTAGTAAGAAAATCGTTTCATTGTCTGAAGTGTGAGTGTACCTTGACACTTTCCAATCTTTGAACTTCGCTCGATGAAACGGGCAGACGTGATTCATGGCCCACACTGAAATTTAGTGACAAGTTTCTGACAGTTTATGAATCTTCACTGACACAACAGTCCAAATAGGTTCTAGGTTGAGATTGACTTACATATCGTAAAGTCCACAGAATGTTAAAGCGTAATATATTTTTTAAAGTTCTTGTGTTGATTTACGTCTTACGTGAAAGAAAAATCAAACTAGAGAAAAATCTGTTCCTAATGCTTAAAACTCTCCATTTAGCCGCAGTCCGTTTAAAGATAGTAATGCGGTTGGCCTTTCTACGAACTCGTTTATAATACTTCACTAAGCAAGAAATTTTTACAACGCTTTGTGAATAAATTATATTTTTAATGGATTTATATTACTTGGAAGGCTAACGTATAGATTTATGGCGGAATGAAGTATTTCGAATAATTTCAGTCGTTTATTGCACAAAATTCTGACCTTTTTTCTTAATATATATCTCCAAGAAAAGGTTAACACATAAAGTTCTCGGAACAATATATATATATATATATATATATATATATATATATATACTTTTTGCGATCATTTTTAAATGAGTTCTATAAAAACTGCATAAAATCTCAATGCTTAACTTTCCTGTAGAATAAGGCAGTAAATTTGTCCTAAACAACGATCTGACGAGGCTCATTGCAGTCACAACATTAGATGTCCAAAATCGTATGTGATGTAATTAGCCACTCGTTTTTATTTATTTATTTCTCTTTGGCTCTAAAGCCCATTGAGGGCCTTGGCCAACCAGAACGACTGCCAGACTGTCGTCTTACATGACAAACTCTGGATTTTTTGAAGTGTCACGTGGTCGCGTAGCGATTCTCCTTCAGTCTTGACCCTAGATTTCGTGACCATACTTCATTGATACGACGTATATCAAACCCTTAGGGTTGTTTTCTTAAATCTATAAATTTTATTGTGAATCATTGTCATGATTTTATTGATTAATACTTGATATCAAGCAAATATAAACCTTCCTAAAATTAATGATTTTAAGAGCGCGATTTTGAATTTCTAACTATGGTTCCATTTACTCTGGTTACTTGATTTGTCACAATCCAACTGGACTGAAGCAAAAATTTGAACCAATGGTTTATTTTTCTTAACTTTTCCTTTCTGGTGTGTAACTGTAACTGCGGATATTAATAATTGGAGTTTAACTAAAGGTGAAAGTTTATATCTTTTCTGAGAACCTTCCAAATTAACACAGGTCAGCAGGCAAATTCGGTGCGACACAAATAATTATTCAAAGAGCTGTACTTAAGTGTCGAGTTTCAATTTCTGTAATGAATCGATAACTTCTGCTTCAAGATTCGCAAGAAAATTGTCACGCAATTGAACCATTGGCTCGTATATTTTTCCTAGAACATGAAACTGAATCTGTTTTTCTTGTCAATCGTGGCGAAATTATTTTCAAACACGAAAATGTATATTTTCGAAAGAAGTAATGAATAATTAAAGATCTGTTTATGTAAGGCATGAATAATTGCGAGATTTTTAATATTAAAAAGGCAATTTAAGGATTTTCATAATTGAGACCATATGTTTGTATCAATCTTGCATCCTTCTTCACAGAATAAAGTCATTGGAGCATGTAAGATCTCTCTGAGGATACAAAGCTGAAGACAAGATAATCAAAAGACAAATAGAGCCTTGCACTATAGTCCAAGGGACCATGTGAGACCAAGAGATTTGGTGATAAATGTATAAACAACGCTAGATCGTGAAGGAAAATTATGTGGAAGAAAACTACAGACAAAAACTGTGCTTGATGTGTTGTGCATATATTTATTTATAAACATACTAGTGTAAAAATAGACACGACTTTATCTAAACTGATGTAGTTACCAGTTTCGAAAACAATATATTTTTTAAACAGACCGTAGCGTTCATCTTCAGTCAACCCAGTTGTTATCAGCTAAAGTAAAAGGAAACAGAACAAAGATGAAACACAAAAAAACAGGAATGTAATATTAAGTATCATTAGATCATTAAGATTAGATGGAGAAAACTTTTAGATTCCCGATAAGTAATTTACGGCTGCAAGGATGTGTTGTATTATTATGGACTTGGCCACTTGCATGTCTCGGTGGACCTGAAATGTTGCCAGCTGTTGTTTCTGCCTAAGGCCACGGCAGGTGTGGAAATGTAAATGTTAGGGATGGCCTTACTAATTACAATTTGGCACGGTTAACTCTCAAACATTTTCTTACAGTCTAGGCTATTTTAAAATTTTATAATTTTAATAGTTTGGCAAGTTGAGTTTGCCAGATTCGTTTAATGCAACCCAGTTCCTCGAAAAATTGACAGTGTTGAGCTTGACTGCGGGATCTCAACCACCAAACAGTCATATTAATTTGTTAATCAGCATTTCACAAGAATTGAAATATGTGAACGTTAAAATCGAGATTATAATAGTGTCAAAAAGCTCGACGACTTTAGAAATATGGTTGGCACGAAATTTTCTTGCAAAATATTGTGGTTCAATGAACTCATCAAAAATTAAATGTGCTATGCAGTTCGAGGATTTTAAACTGGTATTGCAATTAGAATTGCCGAGTAAAAATGTTGTTAATCCTCTTTCAGGTAAAATACACAATCTCAACCCAGTCACGCATCAATGAAAATTAAATGGCTGTCTTGTACATAGTCGAACGATATAAATAGCAATATTTAAGGGTCAGGTAGGCAATAAAGCACGTTAGATGTGGTAACAATAATATATGCATGCACTGTATCAGGATTCGGTCTTACATAGTTATATTTTTCATTTTAATTAGGTAAGCCCAAGTGTTACAACGGAGAAACAAATGGTATATGTCTCAAAATATTTAATTACTCAATGAATTACAGTGGGTAATCTTAACGTTATCCGTTTCTTGACTCTCCGAGTCGGTGCCTCGTGTGTATGCAAATCACTCTTTGATTGTTGGATCCAGAGTCATTATAATACAGGAAATAATTTACACTCAAGACAAAAGGCTTATTGTTTGCGGTGAGTCAGAAACGTAGAGCAACCACGAAATAGAGACCCGGAACCCAACAATTCATCCTATAAAATTCTAAATGAGGAGAAACCTACATTTTAAGATCATGGAAATTGAATTATCAATGAAAATGCTAAGTGAGCTTTCTGTGTTCTGTCGTAGTTAGTTATTCACTTCTATATATCTAACCACTGTTAATTAACTGTAAATGTTATACTGTATTCTTAGTTAAGTTGTCCAGTGAAATTTTCTGCTCCGATTTTGAGTTATACAGTTGTAAATTAACGTAACGTTGTTTCTAGTAACTATTTGTAATTTAATGCCCACAACAGATCACTCATGGACTCAATACAAATTTAATAAACATGTTTGGTAATTACTCTGGTGTTGCTTTGGGATTTATTTGTAGGGGATAGAATCATTACCCGTATGCAATGTGGCGGTAACAAAAGCTGTTCCAGACGTCTTTCCAACAAAGAAGTCCCGAAAAGCTGTTCAAAACACCTGTCGGCTGAGTTCCGCGAATTGCAGATGTTTTTTCGGGTCTGTGCGCAGTCTGTTAAGTACTCACAGTAATACCATACTGTTCATATCCTCTAAATACGCGTTCTGTTAGAGCTACTGCTGTGATACTACTGATTGAAATCATGTAATGGATATTCCTTTCCTTGAAATATTTCAACGTTAACAGACACAAATATTTGCTCCACAGATTTTCTTTAATTTGAACCCGTTCGCAAAATAATGTAATTTATCAGTTTATTTCAAGTTTGACAAGGATTTTTAATTGATTTTGGTTCACGACTATTTTAATGTTACGCATAAATATTGTAGTGGCCAAAGTGAACACTGATGATGTACGTTGGAGTCTCCTGGAGATAAGTAAAACACATTTCCACAATTTTTAATTTTGAGAGAGTGTCAGCAGTGCAAATTTATGACTGAGTGGAGGTGTCAGCAATATACCAACTAATGTGGGCGTGTTTGCAGATCTTAGCAGTTTTATTGACACCATGATTCGTTTTTGTGGCAATTGTGAAATGGCAGATCTTGGCAATCAAAGAATTAATATTTAATTTTTATTCAAGCTCAAGTAAACTGCAGCCGAAAATCATTGATGATAAAGGAGGAATTTGGTGAACAGGAAAGAACATTTGAGAGTTTGAAACCATTCAAAAATGTCGTGAACACTTAGGCCGACTATGTTCATGCAAAACTGAGGCGATCACAAGACGGACCATTCATGGTGTTTGTAATTAGACTGGACTGACACACGGAACATTTCAGCGCATTCTAGCGGATGAATTGAACATGAGTGAGGTTCGCTCCTCGTGCCTTGGCTCGCGACCACCGAAACCATCATCGAATGTTGGTGTCACCGATTTGCAGAAATGGCCACGAGCACAACAGAGGAGCAGTCTTCACAGTGGAAAATCAATATCATGGCAATTATGATCATACTCTTTAAAATTCGAGGCACGAGATCGACGAGCGTCAGCGAAAAGGTTTACAGAGACTAGGGAAAGTGTGTATTAATATCTCACCTTCCAACTCCAATTATTCAGTAAAATATTCCATTCAGAAATAATATAATGCTTATCAGATTTGATCGAATTTTGTTAAAATATTTTTGTATGATTCTGTAGGAACGACGATTCTAACGGACATATTTAAAAATCAACTCTAAATTTACGGGCCAAGGAACTAAAAACAACTTCAAGAGAGCAGCTTTGTTTACTCATTACTTTTATAGCTTCACGGCTCGTTCTTTACGATTATTGTTGAGCATAAAGCGCAACTAATTTCCAAGAACCGCAACAAATCTGTATTTGTTTTTAAACTAGAAATTTACTATGTTAACTAATGGAAAATTTTACTACCACAACAAGTTAAAGTTAATAATATTACTAAGTAAGACTATGTTTAGACTGTATTTATTTAAAAAAGACTCATCGTTGTCCTCAAACAATTGTATTCATTGTTCGCATGCATTGGAGAAGCGTTCAGTGACATATAGAAATGTAAAATAATATACCTTGTTTTAATACCAAATTGTTGTTCGATGAGCAGGGGTCGACTGAAGAGGGAAGAAAATTGGAACTATGACCAGAAATACGTGCTGAATAAGATAAAAGATAACGAATAATCTAGGTTGCGTAAACATATTTAACGTAGAAAAGAGTTCTGTTTTTAAAAAAATGGTGAATATAAGCCATAGAGAATTAACCCGAAACTGAACCTCAATCATTAATTATAAAGAAATATCATAGGAAGAACTTGAAATACCCCACAATCTGACCTGGCGATTTGCAAATTGGAAGATAAGTAAATGTATGCTGGTCGTTGTCGAGTATGGAGAAACGTTTACCAGCGGCAACAGTGTTTGTATCTATCATTTTCCATATTCTGGATCCATTTGTTTGCATATTCGTACCTTGGCTGAGGATACATAATAGAAAATGTCAGCGAACTGCAGTATATTGATGTGAGATGTGTCCGTGACCTCATTGAATATCCAACACACTACTTGTGTGCGTCTGGACCTGTCGCTTGCTAGTTATTAGGGTCAAGACAGTAACCGGTCAAGGCGATCAAGCAGTCCAAAGAAATCCAACTATCGTTCTTATAAGAGTGAACTACGGGAATCCAATTGTCTGAGTAAAGAGAACAAAGAACAATAGAAAATCAACAAAGAAGTTCGTAGGTGTAACTGCAGAGAAAAAATCAATATAGAGCCAATTAAGAAAAGGAAAAACCAAAATGGGTTTGAGGGAATGAGAGTAATTCTGAAAATAACAAGAAAGCCAAAGGATAGTATAAAGAGAAACATATAGACTTTATAACTTTACTTTGATATACGTGCAAACAGGAGTTTCATTATTGAACCAGAGGCAGAAAATGGAATTTATCATAAATGGTGACTTTCAGAATAAAAGAAACGGTCGCATTGATTTCAAATTCTCGCAGTGGAACTATCATAATAGAAGTGTAGAGTTTTTACACGTGTCTCTCAGAAATTAAAGGGCGACAGGTGTTAATTTCCTCTAAAGTTTATAGTAAAACACGTGGTTGTAATGCTATGGAAGTGTGTAATTGGTGATTTTGGTAATCGTGAGTAACAGTGGGGAAAATTTAAGCAAAGTTTTTATTTTTCAATGAATACTACTTACTAAACCCCAATCTTCAAAGAGTCGCCAGTGAATTTATTGAGTTATACCGTTTTTATTCCTTTAAAAAATGTAATTATTGCACGATACCTACACAACTGAGCAAAATTCTATAAAGTCTCCGAAAAGGCTAGATTAACAAATAAAATAAATAAATAAGTAAGAAAAATATTTTCTTACCGCAGGTTCCAGTGTGGAAACAAAATTCAGCTGTTCGAAATAATTTCAATGGGGGTTTTCCAATTTATAACGTCGAAGTTATTTGAACATCTTTTATTGGCTGGTATGAGATGAGGACTGCAGTAGAAGCGAGTCGGGACTTGCAGACTTTGAATACGCCAACTCAGCCAATGACATGGCGCAAAAGTGTAAAACAAAATTCATTGCTGGCCTTGTACCTGCTTGGGAAAGGAGCCAAATATTAAACTACTGCTCAAGACGCTTAATTACTGTTGACAAATACTTTCCTGCAAAACGTGTAAAACAGATTAAACTTCGATTGTTTTAATTCATTTGCAGCGGCTGAAAAATATTGCATCTCTGGGAAAATGCGTTTTTTATTTTTAACAAATTATATGTCTAAGTGAACATTAATTTTTACTTATAACCTTTTAAGTGTGCAATATAACTGAAGAAAAGCTGGTATCTGGAAAATTGGGCATTTAAAAAGGATCACAACGAGATCTTTCGTTTCTTTAATCGTAGAAAAGCTGTTGAAAAAAAATGGAGAGAACTATTGACTTTGGCACTTGGAAACTAAGTGGTTGAAGGTCGGTGAAACCACGAGTATGCGACTAGGTGTTGGACGTCAAAGAACGTGGAGGTTGTAGACTTGCCCGTTCTGATAGTGGTAGATCTGATAGCAGAGTACACTGCTAAAGAAGGCACAAGTGTTGTGGAACTCAACGTTCAGCTGACATTGTTGAACATCCCATTATGCTTTGTCTCTTCCCCGATGGCGATGGCATCTTCCAGCAGAACAACTGACCTATCACAAGGTCAGAATTGTGGTACAGTTGTTTGATGAGAGTGATCTCTCATTTATGCCTTACCTTCTGAATTCGCCTGGACTCGAAACGACATCTGGGACGCCATTCCGCGACCACAAACCACCGACCCGTAATGTAAGGGAACCAACACGCTAGGAGGACTAACGTTGTCGACGTCAGTTTAATTGGTAAACATTGAGATGAGGGCGTAGGGCGAAAAAGTAAATGAAACCAAAGACATTCACGGAGGTATCTATTAACGGACTGGTACTAAGCAGAAGAAAGTCGCAATGAATGTGGATTATCGTTGACTTTGCGAACAAAGGAATTCGCTGGAGGAACCATCGACTCCAAGGTTACACGCTAGAGACCGTGACCTGACAACTCTTGCCAAAACCTGTGCGTCCTTACCTCCTCGTTGTTACATTTAATAGATAAGAAATAACCCTGTTTATGTTATGAAAGGTTTTTAAAACACTTTCAGGAGAGAAAAGGAAATAGTCTCACCGTGGGTCTAATTTAACACGATTGGACTTAGGTTTAAAACTGCGTCCGTTGAGAAAGTACTCGACGCTAAATTACATCCTAAGATCATAGTGAGAATATCAGAAATGTATAGAAAAATATTTTAACAGCGTACATAATTTAGATCAAACGAAATCACTTGAAATAAATTAATAATAATAGTAAAATGATTTACTTATATACTTTTAGGTCTTTGTTGTCAGCAGCAGGATGATATTGGAGACTTCGTCACACAGCAAAAGTAAAGCGACATTAAAACGGGTTTCTAAGTTTACATAAGCTGCATAATATTACGAGGAAACGCCTGATCAGCGCAATTAAAACTCAAAATAAAGTATGCGCTGAAATTGTTTCCAGATTAAGGAAAATATACAAATCCTTATATTATTCATTATATTCTGAAATTTAGTGACACTTGTACATATAAATTAAAATTTTTAGCAGAAAATGGTGCATTTGCCTTTGCCCACATTTATACGAAGTAATCGTGAACTGTGACACTTTTATTATACGTTGAGTGGAATCTGAAACGTTCAGAATTAGTAATTTAAATTTATAATACATTAAATGTTTCGTTATGAATCAGTGATCGCACAGTCATCGCAGGGACAAGAAACACTGTTCAACCCCAATGCTGCACTTGCAAAACCCTTTATAGGGCTATAAATTGTGCTGTAATATATTTCAGAGATCTTCGACCACATTCAGCCTTGATGTGTGTTTCATTACGATGATGGATGATAGATAGCAGATTTACTCCCCTCCTGGGGCAAGGCTCCCTCGTGAAGGGGAAGGATATTGGATGTTTCCTCCACTACTTAATCACTGTTAGCAGAAATCGTTCGCTCTGCGAACCAAAATTGCCTTGCACTATCTATCTATCTATATATATTCGTACATATTTGTGTATGTATATACATGAGTGTGGCATTTTCGTAAACGGGCATCGCCAAGGCTTAAAAGCAAGAAAATGGTCACTCAAAAACTTTCCAAACCAAGTCCACCGAAGCAGAATTGTTTCAAAAGACTCTATTAAAATTGAAAACTAAAACTGGGAACAATTCTGTTCGCAGGTCAATAATTGTCACATATTCTGGGCGTCGTGAAGTTATAGTCAGTGTATTCGTCTTCTAAAATTCAGTTTCCTAAGCATGGAAAGAAAATTTATTTTCAATATAAATTATATTGCTACTGCAACTGATCAATATAAGACCAGCAGCAAATTGAAATAAAATAAAATTACGGATTATACAAAACACAATACAAGGAATTTATCAAATCTAAAAAAATCAACTTCCAACTTATTTTACAAAATCAGAAATACTCGACCTAAAAATGCTTTTTTTTTTTAAGAAATAAGTGAAAAGCTACCTTGATTTCAAACAAATAATTACATTGTTATTTGTTTGGTTTTCATTTGAAATGGATAAGGGCCAATATTTTCCGAACAACCAGGCAAAATGCGGCTAAGTTCTATTGCAAGTAAGGTACAAAATTATCTTGCTAATGACTGATGATCATTATAAGGTTGGAACGCATATGGGTTTAAAATTTTACTTTCTGCTGTTTACTTATCATTTCTGTTAAAACTAAACCAAACCAAAAAAGTATTTTCTGTGGTTATTGTAAATTGAACCACTTCATAATTTCTGAAATCTTTTCATACATCGTTTTGCTGTTGAAAGATTCCTTTTATGCATTGCTTCACTTAGCGTTCTGTTTAAATTGAGCATTTTCTTTGTCAGCCGTTTGTATCAAAGCTTTGATTTTCAGATTATGATCCCCTCTCCCTAAACAGTCTGCTTTTCTGACTTGTCCGATATATCTACACACGCTTTGTTTCTTTGTAAGATTTATAAAGCGCCCAGTGTCTATCTTATCAAGATTCCCGCTCTAAAACATCTGCTTTGTCTTTCTCGTGACCTGGTTACTAATTTTGCAGTTCTTTTGTAATGTTTTCGAAATCCTCTATTTGGTGAAATAAATAAGAATCTCATGAGCCGGATCCATTCTATATGAGTTCTACTTTAGTTTCATTAAGCCTTAACTGCTAATTTATCAAATATATAATTTCATACCTAAAGAAAATCTAGTATACATCAGCTGTATAGTATTGAGAAATGATTTGATGTATTAAAAGTTTCATTTATTTGACATAAGTCAGTCTTTTACTAGCGGAGACTAAACTCCTACAAAATGGAGAAAACTAATTACTGTGACTTAATTCGTCACTTTTGGGGCTTGCATTGACCGTGATCAGGTTCGAATCCTGAACGACGTGATGTCATCATTTATTTTAATAAATGTGGCATTTTTCTCTAATGTCAGCAGAGCGTCTTGGAATATTTGAGATTCTTTCTGCTAGAATGTTTTGCGAAAGTTTCCATTAGTGATAAAATGCTCTTCAAAAGAAAATTAATCGATACGAAAGTTGATATGGATTTTTTATTGGAAAATAAATAGATTGAATATGCTATCTCAAATATTTCTTATGACTGCAAAAAATATGCAAGAGTGATAATGCCTATCATTGATGTGACCGCTTCATACCTTTTCAAATGCCAAAATTCTTATGTAATTCAACCTTGAAATGAAATAGTGATGAAAACACGAGCTATCGGAAAGTTTGCTTTATTTTCTTGCTAAAATACTCTTTTTATTCCAGTAGGAAAATAAAGTCGCAATTTCTACTTGTTTATAGAGGTCCGAGATAAAGTATAAGTTAAATAAAGTTGAGAAGATTACTAAAGTTATAATCTCTTGGACAAATGTTGTCAAAACTGTATTGTAGCTCTATGTAAAAAAATGAGTCCGGTTGCAGATCTCAGAATGTTAGTGTTTTTCCAATCACTTTATACCGTTTAGGGTAACAATGAGAATATCCATATCGACCGGAGACGAATTAGAAGCACAATGCTGAACGATGGAAAACGTAAAATCGATTAAAAAAACGATTGAACAATATACGAGTAAAATATTTGGATTGGAAGACTGAATTCAATGTAGACTAAATAAATAATTAACAATACTCGAAAGCGTAACATCTAAACGGAAAATGACTTATACAATAAAACATCCTCAGTACTTTTTATCCGCACGGTGAACATAAATAAACCATCTATATGTATCTATTATAAAATTCGAATTTACTATGTGAACTTCAATTGAAGAATCAATCCATGAGAGAAATAACGGCACATAATTGTTTATTTTAAAGATATGATTACGGTAATTGTAATATGTATTGGCTTTCATGTTTCATTAAAAATATTTTGAGACGAAATTGGTAGAAACATTTTTAGTAAAGGTGCTTTTTGTTGATTTTTAATAAATGGAATTTTTCATTATTAATGGATTTAAAATTGGAGACGATTGACAATATTATGAAAGCTATATTTTCCCTTCAATAAAGTGATGCTTTCCTGAGAAGACACTTGCGGCGGGCTGAGGCAAATATTCTCTTCTATTCCACAGGATAGTTGTGTTTATTCGTTTGTTTAGAACCCTGTAGAATGTATATTTTGTAATACGTTGGGATATTTATACTACGGTCGTCATGTGTCTCAGCCACGTGAACCAGATTGATACACAACATGCAGACCGCGTGTGAAGTTCATGTACACATCAGCGTCGATGAAACTGTGAAACCATTCAGAGAAAGAGAAGGGCTTTGTAATCAAGTTTTAATACTCCGTTGCATTTCATATGCATAAAACATAATTTCGTGAAAATCGGTTTATATTCTACTGAATTTGTTCACAAATGAAACTATTGCAACTAACGCTACAAATAATTCCCAATATGTATTATTATTATAATGATTAAGACTGGTTGTAATAATGGTGATATTAATAAAACCATTAATCAGTGTTTCTAAAAAAATTTCCTTCTTATTTTTACAAGAGCTTTCGACCACATTGTTTTAAATTTATAAAATTAAAACTGTCATAGTCCCATGAGGACTCGTCATACATTAAGATTGTCTAAAGCATGAAAATATTATACGTATATTCATATATATTAGTATAAGGGAAGCAGGTATACTGATTTTCATTATACAGTAAATAGATCTAAAGCACTGAGAATGGTTAATAGAAAACGAGAACATTGGCTACATGTCAGGTGGATCGGAAAGGCTATTAGAAGAATGCTGTGAGCCTTGCACTCTGGTCTTTACATTTTATCCGCTCTCCTCATTGCTATATTCGTCGTTTGTATCTTTGCTTCATCTTGTGCTTACCCGTCCAGCCGTTACTTACTTCTTTAATAAATTTCACATATAGGTATAGAACATTAATATGTATTAGGAGCGTTACCACCTTCTTAAATGATTAATTTATTGGTTATAACATGTTAACAATAAATGGATTGTAATGGGATCTACAATGCTATTCAACAAATTCAAATATCTTGCCCTAAAGAAGAGTTTCGCCTGAAACATATAGAAACATGAGAAACAAATAATAAGGGCGAATCATGGTTTATAAGATCACGTAAAAGCGCAAACTCGTGTGTATATATATATATTGGTAAATATATATTTGAGGATACAGATATAAAACGGCACGTATGAAGGAAGATATCTAGCCTATAGAGATACTGCCGAGGTGTATTCTAAAAAATCGTATGCATATTTACAGCAAAAAAATGTCTGCGATTTCTTTCAGTAATCATATTCTCCTTTGATGAATGCGAATTGTAATTTTTTGCGTCAACGACATTTCGATTATGGGAAGATTTTTGAAGGCCTGAGTTTATATCATCTTGGAGATCGTGAAGTGAAAGGAGTGATTATGTTGTTGTGTCTGCACATGGAAAAGTTTAGAACGGCGTTTCTTATCGATATAGGAAGCGGCTTACATTATCACACCTCAAATGGATATCTCTCTTCCACTCCATGCATTAAGTTAAGTCTAAGTCAACGGTTATTTCTTGGGTAATGCCTAATAGACAATTGATAACATAAAAGAAAACAATCCTCACATTCCTTTCAAGTTGATTCCTCAATCTCCAAACATAGAACTTAACTTTGGTAGCAAGTCTTTCCAGGAAAGAGTCAAAATATTTTATGAGTATGAATAAATGCTTCAAAGCAAAATTTGCAGAATTTCTGGGAGTTAATTCTTATTTTCAATCTTCACTCTACGTTGCTTCTGGAAATATTAAAATGAACCATTTAGTACTATCCAGACCACACAAACTCAGTAACTTATCACCCATATTTCAAAATTACACATTGATGGAGCAAGTTCATAACAAACATATATTTGAAATGTTAACTTGCATTAGTATCCCATTACATGCACACGAATAGTTCATTTATTAACTTTATGAGGCAATTCAGCTAAATGCATTGCTTATTCTAAGCAATAAATGAAGCTCTTGGCATTGAAAATTTCAGATTATATTGACATACAAATATTGAACACAATGCTCAACTGAATTGGGATGTTTAAATGTGAATTTAAGAAAACTTTGGTAAAACTTAGAAATTACTAACCTCTACTCTATCAAAGTTGACTAATAAAATTTGTTTAAATATAAGTAATTGCCATAAGGAAGTCTCAACCTTTTTAAAATCATTAAAGCTAGCTGATCAATGATATTAACTGAACTTTCCCCCAATTGTGAACATGTCTCCGATCCATTCTTTTCTTTTACTATTGTTCAATATAAATCTCATGTAAAATTAGATGGTAAATTATCGATGGGTTTTAGGTTGATACACTCAAGGTAAAACTGTCCTATGAATACTGGCAAATCAGTTGGACACTTGGAATGCTTACACAATACTTCATCTTCAGGTAAAAGAATCTCATACTATTCATATGAAATGAAATGTTTGTAACACCCAGTTTCTGTATATGAGTGTAAAAATGAGAAATGAGCATTGTATTTTTATTATTCGCATCTTTTTATTTAAGTAAATAAAACAATTCACGAGTGGGAGCTCTGTTATTGAAAATTAAAATTATATAATTAAACAAAAAGAAAAAAAAGAGTACTCTATCTTTACTTTTCACACTCTTGAAAGAAATTGAAACAACATAGTTTTATGAAAAAATGTAAGTCTTTAATTATTTTCAGCTCTGTTAACTTACTGCCTACATTCACACTTTTACTTAATAAAATTCATCGAGGTATTAATTAAAAAAAACCATAATGTTGCCTTTAGTAATTAGTACTTTTACATAATCACATACACATTTCTGTGCAGCAATCATTAAAGATGGGACATTAAAAATGTTCTGATAAGTAACTTTAGAACAGAATACAGCAGACATTGATATTTAAGTATAGATTTTCTTTACTTTTAAGAATAGGTTTCATAGTTATATAATAATAGAATAATTATTGAATTTCAGGAAAAAATATTATTTTAAAGTAAATAAAATCATTTTTTAGTTAAGTTATCGTCATTAAAATTACTTACAGCTATTTTTTAAAGATAAACATAGAATATTTAAATATTGTTTTATGGAATTTAATTCTGTACATGTAAATGTACACTTGTTTCTTCTCTTTATTTTTCATGAAGTTAACACAAGAAATATCATCGTTTTACCACTAAATATATTTTCTGCTTGACTGCAATTTTCTATTTAGCCATATTCTGATAGCTAGTAGTATTTGCTGTTGAAATTATCTTTCTCCCTCTGTTAATGCTCATCTGAGACCCTAGTTAATACAACAAAAAAATCTTTTGACCTAAAGTTTAACTCATTTTCTATCAGGAATTATGGCTGTCATTAAAAATTGTCTTGAAGACATGTCCCCTTTCCTGAGATTTAAGGAGATTTAAGGAAAATATTTAGTATTATTCCTAATAACTTCAACAATGAATTGTCACTGACAGAATGTTTAAGGAGATATGTAACAGCATATAATACCATTTATGTATATTCAAACAGAACTTTACTTCACCTTTAATATTACCAGAAATATATGTAAAGTTAATGATGTGATTAAATTGTGACCAGAAATAGTTAAATAGCAGTATCTGATAGAACATATATATACATTAATAATTAATATTTCATTGTTATCTTTAGCTGCGATAAATTTATTCAATACATCCCACAGATGCTATGAGGAATTTAGATTTGGGTCTTGATTTTCTACAGTCAGTCTACAGTACCAGTTCAATATGGCCTAGCAGAAGTAATAAATACCATGTACTCAGGGCCAATATCAATTCTGAATATATGCACAAGAAAAATATTTATCTTTTATCAGCAGTATTATACATCCACATAACAATAATTGAAGCTTTGTTCATATATCAACCGAAATTAAATGGAAAAGACTTGAAGATGAAATATACCTCTTTCAGTATTGTTTTTAAAGCAAAAGTATATTCTCACATCATCAGGTTAAATATGCAACTGTGATTCTACTCTTTAAGAAACGCAGCACAGGAAATATTTATAACTATCACATAATATCCATCCTTCCTGTATTCTCAAAAGTCATTGAATGAGTAATATAAAATAGGGTCAAAATAAAATAATTTCAGAATCTCAGTTTGGATTTTTAAGAGGTTATTCAAGAGAAAAGCCATCTACTCTCTGTTGGAACAAATATTAGAGGAATTAAATAATAAACAATACCCACTAGAAATGTTTTGGGTTCTGTATAAAGCATTTGACTGTGTAGATCACAATATACTTCTAGAAAAAATGAAATTCGATTAAATTACAAAAATGTCTTATTCATGGTATAAATTGTATATCAGGCAGGGAGCAAAGAGTAACATCACAGAATTCCTGTGTGCAAACATTTGGATAAAAAAAATGAAGGTTGGAGATTTACAGTGTTGTATATATTCTTAATATCTATAAAAGACTTACCAAAATTTATGAATCAACACTATTTATTTTGCAGACAATGCAAGTGTATTAATGAAAACCAATAGATATACTCAGATAGCAAAACATTTATTACTTTTGGTTTTCTGTATATCTCTACTACTACTCCTTGGCTCGACAGTACTTGAAGGCCTACTGAGACAACTGCCAGACTGTCACCTTACATGACACATTCCAGATTTAGGAGTGACACATGGTTAGTGTCTATTCTCCCTCAGTCCTAACCACAGTTTTTGTAACCAGGATGAGCACAAACATCCATGCCCATGCTGGTATCGAACCCAGGACCTGTGTGATACGAGGCAATAATGCTGACCACTACAATACAGCATGCCAGCATTTTTGTATATTGGCTAACTATAATAAAACACACATTGAGCTATTTCACATGGGAAATTCTATATTAATACGAGTAACTTTAGAAAAGTATAAGATGATGAAGTAGAAAAGTACAAAATTCCAAGGTCTTTTAGTTGGAGTGAATAGTTTAATATATGAATAAATAAAGTCACAGCATATGGAGCCACTGTTATGTGAAGTTACAGTGATATAAAAACTGCAAAACTAATATATGTGTTGAATTTCAACTCATTAATGTCTTATGGAATTAATTGGGATAACTTCACAGATAAAAATTCTTTCCAGCACCAAAGTGAGTAATATTCATGAAATTAGACATACTTAATCTTTCAGAAAATTCATTTACTCATTGATGATATTTGTAATAGATATTAACCATGAATTTAGTTCCAATGTGAATATGTATTCATTTAATGCAAGGAATAAAAATAACTTACATGATTTATAAGACTTTGTCAGTTGCTCAAAAAAGTGTGGAATATAACAAACTTCCTGATAACATTAAAGAATTAGGAAACACTTGAGTCACATTCAAAAGTGAGCTTCATAAATTTCTACTCAGACACTCCTACTCTGTTAAATGGATTTGACAGTATATATAGGTAATCATTAAACAAAATAAAACTGTAATGATAAGAGACAATTGTATGAAGCTTGTATTAATATTTTTACCAACTGAAAAATAATATTTTTATTTAATTCACAAAAGTTATAAGTATGATAGAAATGTTTTACTTACAAAACAATTCTTGATAGATGTTTTTGAACAAAAATAATTTTAGACGCCTTATAGGAGTTTGTGGAACAGTGTTTAATCATGACACCTTTTACCAATTAACTTTGAAGAATCTAATATGTTGAGATGACAGTCATACTTTTCAAACTTCTTCTGCCAAAATGTATTGTAAATTATTTGTTTCAACGATATAGTCTGAAAGAAACATTTAATAACCAGTTTGTTTTAATTTTATTCTATAATATTAATTTCTGAAGTAAACATATGAAAGTCAAGCCTAATTCTTTAAAACAATTTTTCTTTTCCTGACCACAATATTATTCCCAAGCTAATCACTTTGCAGAAAAGCCAAAAACCTGTGGATTCATTTCAGTTACAATGATGCTTCCATTATCTTTGGGATCACTACAAAGTGAACATTTGCCTTTAAATCTTTTCATGGTTAGCTAACTATTTAAGCTTTACAATCAATTTGGGTGTACAGCTAACAACATTTTCCAAAAACGAATCTGGGCAAAACAATGTTGGGATCCTTTGCTGTACAACTTTCCTATGACAACAAAAATAATTCAACATTTTACTCCACATAGACAACACATGGCAAGAGCCTATTAACAACATAAAAAACTTCATTGTTGAAATACTTCTCCCCTACATAAGAGTAGAGTAGAGAAGAGGAGCAGCAAACTCTACAATTTATTTAATTATTTACAACAATTAAATGTGTTTCTCATCTATGTGATAAGAACAGTTGGTATAGCTACTGTATCCTAGAAACATTCATAACCATCCACAATAGTTATACAGAACTAATGAAGACTTACTGTCTCATATCATATACAAATAAAATTTTTGATTCAGAAAATTAAAAACTCAATTGGGTACAAAGTTCTTATAAGTTTGCAGCTATTAAATAATTACATACTGAATGTATATAAAGCTCTGCTGATTCGTATTTGTAGAAAAACCCCAGAATATCTACTTCAAACATTAACCAAATGAAGTGTTGAACTATATGATTAGTCCCTTCAGATTTTTCATGTTCATATTAAATTACTTAATGTGTAATTTGACAATAAAAAAACTATTTTTCATAAAATATTTAGTTTATTCTAGCCATAGGTTGAATGTAGGTTTAATGCAATCCTCCTCATTTAGTGATGATTTCCTCAGCTATTCTCTATTTGATTGATGACAGATTTTAATGCCTAGAGTTTTCATTACTTTTTACTGTGTTATAATTTCTCAATACTAATTACATAATAATCGCTGATAATTTTTTCAACTGTATTTACCCCTAAATTTTCTTACTCTTAATATTTTGATTCACACACAATGTAATATTCAATTATCGCATTATATGTTTATGATACATGAATGGCAAAAGAGCATAATTTAAGGATTTAGTAAGTCAATTAATTATTATGTAAATAAATTTGAGTAAGGATGTGACATAGTCACTATATGTAAAGAAATTGTTGGCCAGAGAAAGAAGAAATCCTGTAAAATGTACTTAATTGACATTTTACAAAAGTGTCTCTTTTGAAGTACTGCTATTTTATAGTTTGAGTACACAGTAAGCTGCCAATTCCAAGCATAAACAGTATGAAAATCTTGTATTCTACATAGTACATATTCATATATTGCAAAATATTGTGGTTTAAAGTAATAAATAAATCAACTTTCTTCTGTCTTTTTGAATATAGTAAAAAAAACATTCACTAAACATTAGCACTTTCACTATCCAGCTTGTTGATAAAGCTTTTGTGGTCCGAGTGTTTTGAAAACGAGAACATAACATAAAAAACAAAGAAGATATAACTGCATATATTATTATTTTCTCCGTCAATTATCTTGTTGAAGGTAATAATTCGAAATGATTTCTTTATGTGGCACTTTTCTAATATTTCCATTAGGTATTTCTAAGTATCTTTTATACTATTTATTACTTTATTGATTTCCTTATTAATTTATCCTTCTGTTTTGAACTCCGTTTGGATCTACAAGTTTTTGAGTTTTCTTTAATAATTTCTTTGATCACATCCTTCTATGAAGGATGATACAAGCTCACATAAGTGTGTGGTCCAACACCTGTGTTCAATCTATTTATTGTTTCATCATCTGTCATGGCATTTTTCCATATTAGTCACGATGTACTCATTTCATCCGTTTTGTCCCTGCCTTCTCCATATTTAGGATTGTTAACTTGTTTGTGGGAGTTCGACAAATTCAATATTGAACCATAATTTCACTAAATACTTTACATTTTCCAAGTCCTTTACCTTCTATTACACATTAAATTTTTTCATTTATTCCACCTTTTATTTTAAGTCTCCAAAGACATATATGAATTAGAATTTCTCTGACTCCCAGGAGTTTTCTCAATAGAACTTTTTTTCAACTGAGTTACTGGTCATTGGTGCATGTACCTAAATAAATTTTAATTGATATCTTACTTCAATAAATAAAATTACAAATAAAGTGAAGCACTATAGGACTGTGTGATATGAAAAGAAAATAAGAAGACCTCACAAATCCAACATCAAATTATTTACTATACTACAAAAGTACAAACACAGTTTGATTTGATCATTGTGCAGTAAGCTAATAAAGAGAGCATATATTTAATTACAAGAAGATTGAGGATAACACTTCTAGAAATTTGAATTTATTTTTCTTTGTGTAGTTATATCCTTTTTTCCCAGCCAAGTTAAATATTGCCAGTCTCTCTATGTTTCATTACTTTATGCTTATGCCTCCAAAAATTACCTTAAATATAATTTCCTTATGTATACTTACTGAAATGAAAATGAAAGGCAGTATATTTTTTTTGCACATAAATTAGTGAAGAAATAAATGACCTAGTATTTTGAAACAACTTGAAAAAAGGCAAAGGAATTGTATGGAGATACTTTCAGAAGTTTGTAAAGAATTTAATGCAATATCAAAAAATAGATACCATATTATTAGTGCATCATTTGAGAGCTAAATCTGTTCCAAGTTGAGTGATAATTAAACCAAATGTTAGGCTCACCAAGATGGTTTTAACATTTGTAAATGTAATTTTTTCAGTTTTGCATTTATGTTTCAGCAATTTGCAAAATAGTCTTTAGTGGATTGCTAAATAGGTTCAGTGAAAAGAAAAATGTATTAACTGAAGAATCATGTAATGCAGCTATATAAATTACTGTGAAATTCTTGCACTGGAAGGAATCTTCAAGGCTGGGACCATTATCTTCTTACAGTCCTCATACAAACTAACCATATTTGTCCTTTTGTTGTCATAACAAGTTGATATAATGATTTTAACTGTAAATGGTAATATTAGGGTGGCAATTATAAAATGAGTACATATAAGGAAGGGGCAATGAGTAAACTAATACGATGATTATCTTATATCTGAAAAATATAGTGTTAAAATGAACCACTTCATTTCACATATAGTAAAGCTAGTTCCTAAGCTTTTTGTCATTTGAAGGTTCACCTCAAGCAATATTCACTAACTTATTCCAACTGTTATCTATGTGTCTTTACCAATGATTGTTTCTTGACCCTCTTTCATATTGGGCTAATGATGTCTTTTTCCTTTGTTGTATTCTATGATTTTTCAGGTATATTTTTTCTATGGTATGTTTACAGTGCACGATTAAAATCAAATACTTTTAGGTCAATGGGGCACTTTGAAAACAAATATCTTTAAGTGGGTCGTAAATCCAAAAATATTACAGAAAGTCTAGTAAAACACGAAATAGGCTATATTATAAGGCACAATTTCCTAAAATTCATCCTGATTTGGAGCTATTGCACGGCGGGGCTCTGGTTTAATCTCTACTAACTTAAATAGTAATGGTCTCATACTTGTTAACAATCCTCACCATCGGTTTCCTGTAATTTCGTACCCCCTTCACAAATTTTACGGTTCTCCTCGGAGATTTTTTCAAATCCTTCAACATTTTCCTTCAAGTAACGATCTGGGCACACAGGACCATACGAACCAGCATTTTATAGTAAAAAAAATTCTCACAACAAAATTCATTTATTTCCAATCTTTTCCAGATCTACGATTGATTTGCTCTTCCTAACTTATATTAGTCCATTAATGAAGTCCTATATATTTACTTTGGGTACTTTCCCCCCACAATTATGTTGAAAAGTGAATGTCATTTCCACGCGTAATTCATCGAAATATTTTTTATTCGGTCGTCGTTTAATTTACCTTGTTTGTTAAGTCATCTAGTTCTTTTTTCTATTCCAAATAATCCGAAAAGTTTTGACGCAGTCGGCGACAAAAACGAAAATTTTAGAAAATATGTTTAAGGAAATATAGTTAATAAATAACAGGAATAACAATCAGCGATTACAGATCTCTGTGTTCCACTCTGAAAATTTTTTTATGTATTCCGATAGCTGTCTATTTTTCATATTTTGCTTTATTCAGAACACAACCCGCCAAACCATATTTGCATTGCTTATCTAATCAAATGTCGTACGGTTCTGTACAATTGTTATCAATTCGATTTTTCTTCTCTGCCAAATTTCAAGAAGTTAGTGAACTTCTTGAAATGCAATATATTTTTGCTACAGCCGTTATACTGTACTTTTTTGCTGCAATTACAGCATTTAGTTTTTTCAAAACATATGCAATATTCCTTACTTAACATCCTAAAGCTTGAATTCTGGTTTTCCAAGTGTGTTTGCCTCCACCTCCCCATATCTCAGCTTTATGATCGTCTCTCTTCTACTTTATATTAATTTGGCAAACCCCAAAAGTTTCTTTACAATATTTTACACGTCAATATTTATTTGTAAATATATTATATACTTTGTATGATATCGATTCGGCTCAGATTTCACATCAATTTGCGCATCCAACTTAACGTCTTCATAGATGGCTATTTTTGCACAAATTCTTTTTCTTGAAATAGAAACTTAGGAACGGTAACATTAATAACATTTAAACCCACGTATTGCCATTTAAAAAATATCAAAGAGCATCAGGATAAATAAGATAACGGTATAACCGATAGTTATTAATAATACTATTTGGCCAAAAGTGAGAGGCAGAAATAAGTTTTGTCGATAGATAAAATCAAATACAACTGTTTGAGTTGAAGTTCGGAGCTGTTGAATGTCTGTAAGAGTAACAAAGTCGGTGCCGTGTTAATGAGTATTTATGATCCTCACTGTGTCAAACCGAAAAAAATTGACTCTTACATAGAATCCCTGAAATTTGTGAAATGAGTCGCAAGCCTATTCTTCAGCACATTAATTTTAGAACTGATGACAGAGAATTTCTTTACTATCCGGTGTCAAAGAAATTCTAGCGGACAATGAACGTAATCAGTAGGCCGTGGAATTCGTATTCAGGAAACAGCCAACATTGACTTGTGAATCTACCTGTGCAGACGAAACGACGATAGCGAGCATTAAAGACGGCCTTGAGACGCAAGTTGACCACTTTCAGAAAGGGGGAAACTAAGAATTTATGATAAGGGACGCGAATTCACTACCTGTGCTCGGTCACCATCCTTCCACCAGCAATAAACCTTACACCGCGGTAAAGGTCACCAGCTAAAGGTTGTTTTCAATGTTGGGCAAGGAACACAAAGGGCACCATTATCTAAGACGGCGAGGTTGGACAAACGCATTCTCAATAAAGGATTCTGCAATGTTCCTAAATAGGAATGAAAGGTAACTAAATTGATTTTTCTGGGGGAAAACGCGTCAAGTGACAAAATAAGTCAAGTAGAAGAAAAATATTATTTTCTCAAAATTATAGTAAGGATTCGAAAAAGTTACCTGTATCGAACAGGCTACACCTGGAAATTATTTTTAATTAATAAAATAAATTTAAGAGTTGAAGAAGGGAACTACAAATTACCCTTCAATTTCAAACACCTTGTTTTTTTTGTTTGTTTTTTAATTCCATGCTGTAGTTTTCAATTAGTATAGCTGACCAGAGCGAAAACTCCACATTTCTGAAATAAGTCAGTGATATGTTGTAACGTGTGGAGACAGGAATCGCTTTTTAAAATTTTAGAAAAAAAAACCCTATTTGTGACGTAGTGGAAATCGTTGCAATGCTCAGGCAAAACATATGAAGAACGTAATGCAGAACATACATGACATTTAAATAGAAAAGCCTAGTCTGCGTGTCATCAGAATATCAAGTAAAATCTAATGCAGGGCTCGACACGAAATTAGGCATATTCACTATTCCATGTCAATTCGTATTCTCAATAGTGGCGTTTACAGTAAACAACTATGATTAATTTAGCACCAACTCTGGCATACAGTAATTTATTTCAAGAAATTTAATTTCTGCCAGGAGGCCGAAATATAAGACTTCGTCAATTATTCACGAGAAATTAATTACTATTTCAGATATTTTTTAATTCTTAATTTTATTGATAAATTTGGACATTTAATTTTCTCAGTTATATAGATTTTTATTTCGATGTTCTCATTTTACGTATTTTATAATTCAGTATTGTAATTTTTATATTTCTTTTGCCCCAGTCTTATACGAATTATTTGTTTATGCACTCTAACTTTTGCAGTTTGATTAAAATAATGTTTAAGAGAAACATTTAGTTGCAGCTAATTGAAATGTATGCGTACCTCAAACCACCCACGTCGGGCGTGGAGCGGGAGTAGTCCGTGATATCAGTGGACAAAAGGAGCCAGGGGTCAGTGTCTTGTGAGGGAATCCGGAGCAAATCGCAGGTAAATGCAAAGTGGATCATTGCCTCACTTTTGCAATTCGTCAAAGGGACACGTCAAATAGTTTACGTCCTCCTGGGAACATTGTCCTGTTAACGGGAACTGCCAACAACGCAAACAGTGCTACTGAATCAAAAGCGTGAACGAAGTGTATCGGCCTTTTGCAACGCATTCAGGGCGCCTACCTGCCAATTTTACACTTTGCAGGTAGTTCTTGCGTGAATGCTGAAAGTAGTTTACCATTTCTGACGCAAAGAGAAATATAAATTATGTCCAAAAATACTCAGACAAGCGAAAAGTCAACAAACACTGCCTGCCAGTAGTACTTATCTGATGATGGAACACTTCAATGTTTTCAGTAATGGCATAACCCATGGGTATTAGTAAATAATAAGATTTTCGGTTGCATGTTGGCTTACATTTATTTATGAAACTTTTCAAATTCACGAACAAGGATTCGTCATTATATTTGCTATGAATTGGTATGCACCCTAGCGTCATCGAAATTACTAATACAATATAGTGCACATAATAAGTAAACGCTTAATTGTAATAGTAAATGAAAACTGAATCTATCGCACATGTACGTAAGTACATGAATCCGAACGCAGAACATAACAAACCTAGGTAATTCAGACAATCAATAAGTAAAATGTAGTAAAATTAAGTAAGAGCTTTTGTACCACTACTAAGCTCATCTGTTTCTGTTAATTGCTCGAAATATATATACGTTTCAAAAATATTTAATTGTTGTACTTTCTAAGTTACTTTTAAAGATTTCAGGTACATTTATTAACACGAAATTCAGTGTTTGAATTAGCAAACGGTTTCTTGTTCCTTTAATAACAGCTGCCGTACGTGATAATTTATTTAAAATCTGTTAAATATATTCCAACATTATTATATAAGCACAGAAAATTTCTGAATACCGATTTACGGCTATTGTTTAGTTATATTCGTATATTTTATTCAATTTTAGGACATAAGCTACTTCATACTTTTTTTTTGTGGGAGTTTCTCTGTATGGAAATACACTCACATAGCATCCATGCCCTCGCCTGGACTCGAAGCCGCGACCAGGCAGTGACCCTGACAACCACATCACAACAGATCGGCATATTTATATTGTCAACGTCAATTTATGTATTTGTTGATTTCGAGACCACATTATTATTAAATTATTAAACTGAAAATATTTTTTTAAGTATTACATAGCGAACAGTTTATATGATTAAAATTACAGATACGTTAATTAATTGTTCTCTCTCAATTTTTACATATATTTCAATGTTTAAATAATATTTAATATGAGCTGCAAATCAACAATTAAAAATCTTGCCAGTTTCACCATTTCCATATAAACTGAATTGTGGAAGAAAATTATAAAAGGAATATTAGTTCAAGAACAACAGAAATTCTTTCAATCAAGCTCAGATCTAAAGGCTATGAAAGGGAATTAACAGTTTAGAACAGGACCAGGAATTGAACCGCTTGGTACATGGTAGCTCTACCCATTCAATCATCATGAGCCTGTGATTTTCTTTATACAATGAATACGTAACGCTTAATTTGAGCTGATCATGATTCGATTCCCTGTTCTGGCGAGATCCTAATCTTTTAAGAATATTAGTTTGTTACTTTAAATATTTTTTTCGGATTTGATAAGATTTAAGAAATGAATGGCGATGGGAAATTAAACGATATCTAAAGTAATTTTCATTTGAATTTTTATTTGCTGACAAATTAACAATTGTAATGTTAAATTGTAAATTCTCAGCAATAGACCGAATGTACATGTAGGTCTATAACGGGCCTTACGCTTTCGTTTTCTTTGTTAGTTTTTTTCCTAGCGATTCGAGTTATGTAGAACACTTTCTATCTTCATTAAAAACTATTACCGCACGTCGTCTTGTACACGCGTAGAATTTTCATTGCTGCACTAAAAACAACCGGCCTTCGACATGCGCTTTCTCTCGGGTTCAATAGTGCCTGACCAAAATGTCTGATATATAAAACAATCGGAGACTGGTACCTCAAAGTATAAAGAAAAACGGCAGTTCACTAACTTATCATGCTTACCGTCGCCTAGACGTCGTTTGTTTTGTCTAGAGCAATTGTAATGACCTCTAAATAAATAACAAATATAATATGTACATCGAAATGCAACGTTTGTAAGTCTGAGTATTCCTGTTGAAAACATTAAACACATAACGCAATAAAATATTGTGATCCTGAAATGTATACTACACACTTAGCTTTTCAGGTCTGCGTTGAGTCTGCGGAGGTCATGCTCATTCTATTTAATATTAACGTATATTTACATTAATCTAATTTACAAGCATGGATACATTATCTGAAAAATACTTCCACTAATTCTTCATTGTAATTAGTTATATTTTTTTTATTGACCTCTAATACTTTATTAGAACAGCGAATAAATAACCGAGTTCAGTTGCATGAAACATGAAACTTCATTTTGTAATGCAGTATTTTCCTTTTATCGGATATTGGTTTTGGCGATCATGTAAGTATACTTGGTCTCCCGAGGTTTGAGAAAATTGCATTTTGTAAAACACGGACACAGGCTTGATTACGCAACATGTCTGAATTTTAATGTACATGCGCAAAATACTAATTACATAAATTCATTTTTTTGTTATTACAAATTATTTCTGATTATTTCACGAATATGATATTTTTTATTGTACTTAAACAAATCAGTTAAGAAGAAAAAATCCTAAAATAATACTCTCGCGAGTTACAAAAAGAACGATTACTCGTACTGAAAATTTAGCATACATTTTTCGAACCGCAAACAACACAGTTTCATTAGAATATTTTTCTTTCATTTATTTGCATGTTTCATTTACCAGCCAGTGTTACAACTACCACTAAAGTTATATCTTCATATCATTTCACATAAAAGTTAATTTATTGCCTAACTGTTTTCTTAAATCATTAACGACGGTTGATTGAGCAAATAAAATAATTCTATGATAGTTTCCCTCATCTATTTTTTTTATCGTCAAAAAGTTTCCTCTCTTTCCACTACACAACTACGAAGAAATTATCACTTTCTCTTTTTCCAGCATACGCTTACTTCTTCCGAAAATAGAACAGTAGAACGTCCGAAAAATATTTTCTTTCAATTAAACCCTCTCATTAAATTTCAAATTGAATTTAGATTCTTTCAATCTGTAAGATTGTTTTCTTTCCCGACCAGATTCGTCCAATTAAAGGCCTTAAAATATTTATAATACAATAACTTAATACTGCTAAATCACTAATAATATTATAAAGTAATTAATATAATAATTATTGCTATCATCGTTATTACTATACTTATGACCACGAAAATATATATTAGTGCAATGCTACGTTGTACCAGTGATAATAATAAATTATATAATAAAAGCACACAATAATAGTAGCAGTTGTATTAGTTCGAAGAAAAAAGATTTATTAGGGAAAAATGAAAATAAACTTGCGCCGATCAGAATAGATTTTTGGGACATATCGGTCGGAACATAATTGGCGTGTCTTCATAAATTTAAACATAAATTAATTACCTTAATTTGGACACCTCATTTTGCGTCATATCTAGAGGTGATTACAGATTCGCAGCTTCACAAAACTCACAACGTGTAATAATCTCATATCGGAGTATAATCAATTGTACTGAAAAACTTGAGCCGATGTTCCGATAGAATAGAAGCTTGGACACTTGACAACAAACAGTAACAGTAAGCCTGCCCCAAGACATCTGTTTGTGAGGATTAAATGAATGGCACGTTCCCGGAAGCCGGCTGGAGTCTGATTTGGAATGCATTAGAGGAGTCTGTTTGCAACAGTTGCATCGCAAGCTGCGGCAACCCCATCCTCCAGACCACCAGGTGATTTTGCGAAAATAGCAGCAGCTGGTGCCACCTACACGCAACTTCTCGTGGAGTGGCAGCTGGTGAGTCCACGTTGCGCCGAATCGTCAGTGATTACGTTTTCCTACAAGTTGGACCACATCTGCCACTGCCGTCGCTTGAAACGCTGCAACTCACTCACCATTCACCGGTCAAGACCTCGCAGAGACCACGTACATCGAAACGTACAGATACGCCTCGACGGATTCACCTTTGCCGGAGCTCGAGGCAGTTCCATGTCAAACAGAATGGTGCATTCAAGTACCACGGATAAGTCGACGAGCTCGTGGAAGAAAGTCAAATTACACCAACGAAAAACGATTACAAATAAATATTTAAACTATTTACAGGGTTTAGTTACACTTCCGCCACATCAGTCCATTTAGTTCCTCAGTTCTTGACGCCTTCTTAAATTGATGTCCGGTGGGTTACAATTCAGAAACCTCTTCGTCCGCCTGCCATCTTCCAATTCCTCGTTTAATCAGTTCTAGATATCCGCAGTGATCCCTCAATTCACAAATTATGTTTCACAATAGTACAATTTATCATTTACGAATGGCAGCATTGATCTGTCTCTTCAGTTGTAATGTCATGGTCGATTTAAATAGATGTAGATTTTGATCCGTTTGTGTTCCAAAGATTAACGAACGGATATACATAGGAGGTTATGTATAAATAGATAGATAATATCCTACAGACTTGGAGACCTCTTGCAAGTGAAAAAAAAGGTTGCTTTAAAATTCATTACGAAGACAATAAATTATTGTTTCGCGTAAGGCCTGAGCTGAAAGGTCATAGAGGAAACGGGCGGAAACAGGCCTGTGTGTTCTCAGCACAGCCGGTGTTCCCATGAATGAAGGGGAATATCCTCTCGATTTCTATGTGTAAATTCAGGAAGCTCTGCTCCCGCCCGTGAGCCCACTTTCGATTGTTAGCTTCCCCTCGTATCCTCTTGGCCGGACTCGAGAGCTTTTTATTCATTCCACCCGGACGCAGGTTTTCCTTGTTTGAGGATTTCTATCAGGCCATTGTTCCTCCCTGCAGAATCTCACGTTGCAGGCGCGTCTTCGGGTGTCCCGCAGAAACTGTAGCGCAAGCTGGACCTGGACATCGCTTCCGCCGCATCCCGGCGCATCCTGGCTGAAGCCACGCACAAAGGACTCAGCTTCCGGTCTCCACGAAAATATGCAATCATTATCAAAATATGAATAAGTTACAGAAACTGCCTTTCCGAAATACTTTATTCCCATTAGTCCTGAAATGGACCAGTAATATAACACTTCTGTTTTTAAGAGCAAATAACATTCCATTAAATAAGAAATAGTCGTGAAACAAAATTTAATCCCAGCTAAACGTTTGATGCACTTAAATTATGCTTATGAAACAGCACGACACTTCTTCAATGATTGGACGTGAAATTTGAATTCCTCATTTATAGGCGTCGCTATGTTCGTACAATACCACACGGAGAAAAATAAAAAAAGTATTAACATGTATAAAGTGTCATTTATAAATAAAAAAATTAAAAATTTTCAGCGATTTTGGCGATCGTATACCGGAAACATACAGTTTACATTGGGAACGTGATTAGAAAGGTACGAAGCAGATAATCCCTTCCTTAACCTTGTAACATAGTAACAAACAATTAGTATAAAACAAAAGTAAATAACACGTATCAGAACCATAGTCTGAGGTAAAATCCTCTGATTTTCTCAGCATCTGCATTAAGAAATCCCACGATACGGTCGGTGTGATTGAAGCAAAACAACATTTCACGGACTCCAATCCAACCTCTCACGTGTGCAACATCTGAAATATCAACGTTGCAATACACGTCTTCGCGAAATAAGCTGCTTCAACAAAACGTGATATACTACCTTCATCAAGAAACGGCGATACCAACATAATATACGTTTTCCACGTCTTCTTAGATATTCGTTGATAAGTTACTTATCTCCAAATATTGTACATATAGCTGTATGAGATTCTGAAAAAGTCATCCGATGTTTTGATGGAAGATGTATCTAAAGGTGGCTTCCGAAAAAAAGTTTAATTTTTTTCTAGGAAATTTCTGTAAATCATGTAGTTATATTCAGAGAAGTGAATTCCAATTCCTCTCTAATTCGCTGAAGACATCTCCAAGCCCGTAGAATTCCGTTTCATGCAACATTTATTTTTATTGATTCCCAAAAAGAGTGCCTTTGTTGACTAAGTTCTAAAAGTAGGCTTTGTCTAATTATGTCAATGTATCTGGTCAATTTCAACAAAGATACTTTCAGTCTAACAGATGAAATGTATTTAGTGGTGGAATTGACGCTGATCTTTCCTAATGATACTAATTGGATGTGTCAAAGGTTCGCATTCTCAGTACAGAAGCAAGAGATCATTGTTGTCTCTGAGTTCAGAAGACAGTCCACCATGTTTCTTGGCTCGTAATATCTACAATAATAATATCAAAATGAAACAAGAAATGTTCTTGTATAGTCTGTCACACTATTTGTGTGCTACACCTGGAATAATTGACGTCTGAATATAACATTTGGGGATCATGTATCTGAAAACGAAACTATGATGGACTTATTTTTATTTCGACGTAAGATGTTGCTTTCATTGACACGAAATTTATATTTCGTTAAAACGTATTTTACTTTGTAATACTTAAATAGCATTTATTGTTCCCCGTCTTTATTTGCGGATCTTTCCGCTAATTGCACACGTACGGAATAACTGTTAATTTCAGAACAACAAGACCATTTGTTTCTATGTAAAAGAGAAAGAAACAAAGAATCTTTTGTTGCCCATTTCGCATGTTTCCCGTACGAATACTAATGTCAAAAGAGATGCTGCTGAGCTGAGCTCATTCTATTCTGACATGGAACTGCAAGAACACCGGGAAGACACATTTGGCACATAATGAAGGTAGGCTCATTTAACGTTCTTCCTATTCATATTAAGAAAATTCTTGAACATTTAGTTCAAAATTTTTACATTACTAAGAAACATCTTCAGATATTGTGCGAGGAAAAATCTCATTTGTGCAAGGCATTCAGAGAGAACATTCACTTAACGTAAAAATATTTTTATGCGGTTCATGTTTAATAAAGGAATTACTTTAAATAATAAAATTATTCGCATAAAATTAGCCAACAAATTTAGCACAGCAAATATTTATAGTTTCACCGAAGTGAAAACTCTTGGAAAACAAAGTTTTAATGTAAATATTAATTTTCTAGCAGTTGTTTTCAGAGTATAGTTTAGCACATCTGACGAGTTCTGGAATATCAGAGGAAACGTTGAGTTTTTAATTTTTTTATGTTATTCCGATGTTCACTATCTAAGAATAGCGTAGTCCCGACTATGAAGTTCACTGGAACTCGTAAGAATAATTTTCCAACATCAGGAAATGCAGCGCACCGCTCTCTTAGGAAAAGTGAGAGAGAATCCTGTATGCAACAAAAATGGGAGTTTTGAGGAAAATCAGATAAAATATTCCTTTGTGAAGCGTGCCTTTCTCGTTATGTACTTCAAACGCAAATCAACGTGTGTGTGTGAGACTGTGTCTTACGAACGTAGTATACTGTATGTACTTCTTGGTGCAACCTGGCACGATACGATTCTCTCTCATATGTTCTCCTCAATCGTGCTCTATCTTGTTGGGACGCCTTGCAGCTGCAGCAGCTGAGGGAATTGACGAACCAGACAGCAAATATAATATACATTCGCCAAGTTCACACTCCTAACATCTGTTAGAGGCCCACACTATAGCAAAAAATGTGGAAGATCTTTTGGAAGAAAAGGCAGAACGAAACAAAAATAATAATTCCCTTTATTATGTTAAAAAACTAAATTATGATTATCAATTAACTTAAGGACAAAAACGAATTACTCGTCAGCTTACAAGTTAAACTGGACAGTAAAGAATGTGTAGAAATAATATATATATATATATTTTATATATATATATATATATATATTCTCGGGCTTCTAACCGAATTAACAATTGAATCCACTACGTTTCGATGACGTTCAATGTCATCGGCTTCTAGCAACTTTGAACGCCATAGAAACGTCTGGGATTGAATTGTTCACTCGGTTAGAAGCCCAAGAAGATTTTATTTATTATTTAGAACGAGAAAGACTGCATTATATATATATATATATATATATATAATTGGCGAAAATACGTGTAATTAGAAGGTGGATAAAATTCTCCCTTTCACATTTGCTACACGGCTAATATTTTTCCATTCCAAAAACAAACATAAACTGGTATAATGTATAATTTATATGTAAATTAATATTATTTTCCTTTTATTTTACTACCGAATTTTCTACTGCTTCAAACTGTGTATAAAATTCGTAAAGAAGTGACAATAATTTCCAATTATATATAATAATGTGGGCGTAAGAGAGGGAGTGAATGAGAATTGGATGGACGAGTGAGGGGAAATGAAAATTATAAATTTCTGAATTTTATGGTGATAATATATATTTTCTGTTTGCAGGGAGCAATATTGACTGTTGTTATTCTACTACTATTTCTACATTTGGAATTCTCCCTGAGTGACGAAACAGATGCAGATAAGAAGCCAAGACGACCGCCCAAGTTTCCCAATAAATGGAAAACTCTCTACACGTTGATGAGCGACTATTTGAACAATTCTAAAATATTTACTACCACGGTAGATTTTACCGTTCCGCTGTTCTCTTTCAAGTTTCCAGCGGAAGACGATGCTAGTGACAGCACGGCACTTGTCAAACAGAATATAGTGGGACAGTTTCTTTACTTCGTTGTAGTTGCCATTTCGTTCATAGCATCGATCCTCGTTCCCGTTCTACTCAACGAGAAAAATGAAAATGGTTCCTCGAGAGCGAGCTAATTAAGGTGGAATGAAACAGTGAATACCATTTTTCATTCTAATATTTAATATTTATTTATGAAAGCTACGCATTTGTTATATGAAAGTAAGTAAATTGTACTTGTCTGCACATTACTATTATTATTAATGCTTAAATGAATGTTATTGTTAATGAAACTTATATACATTATCTGAAACTGAATAATAAATAGTGACTTGCAGGAATGTCGTGCTCATTTACACTCAAAAATTATTAATTTCAACAAACATGCTTCATGAACTCAATTACACGGAATTATAAGAAATATTCGTAATTTAGTTATTTATTTTTTGTTTGATCCATGTATATAATAATTTGGAACGTACTTTCTCATAACTGTTGCGAATAAAAAACAAAGAATTGGAGCTTTAATTTTTGTATGCAAAATTAAACAATGGTACACGACGATAATTGTATTTTATTGTGACAATTGCTGACTATGGACACATGCGTCATGAATGTATTTAGATTAGATTCCATATTATTTACCTTCTGGTCTTCGAAATTTCTAAACAGAAATATAAAATTCTAAACTGATAATGATTGCATCTTATATGATCTGAAATAAATTAACTAAATTCTACTATTTAGTCAACACACAAATTAACCAAATAATTTAATTTACTGAAAAGTACACTCTTCCAAGTTACAGAAAACTAAAAGAAATGCGACTTGTTTACTTCATATACAATTATTATAAATTTATAAAAATTCCATGTTATTATTATATCCAAGATTACGAAATAAAGGTTTCGTAGGAGATAATTGAAATGAAAATTTAAAATATATATAGTTTTCCACTCTTGTACAACAGTATTTAAACCGCGACGTTTCAAGTAATCTCTCACTGTCGTCATCCAGGCGAATTAAAATTAATTAAAGAATATCAAAAATTCCTTCTGCAGTTGAAAGGAAACTGTAAGATATTGGAAGTGAGCAGCTGTGTTATTGTTAATTGGAAGAATCCAGTGTGACCGAAAGTACAACTCGGTATCATTTTATTGAGGTTTTGAGGAATCGGCGGAGGGCTTCTTATTAGCTGCAAAACACGCTATGGTCACCCTTCTAATTAGGCCGGCTCTAATGATAGAGTGATAATTAATTGACGAGTCAGCATCGACCCTGTTGATCTTTCACGGATTGTAGCCTCACTTCAAGGTCGCGCAGGTTTCTAGAACTCCAGAACTTCTCGTCGTTGTTAAAAATTTGCAGGAAAAAATAGGTTATACGTTATTTTATGCAGAGGGTCATTTTCTAACTCTCAACACATCGTTTTCTAGGTGAAAGAATTATAATTTTTAACGGTTATTATTAGAATGAAGCTATGAAATTATCTTCATGTAGATTTGCTGAAAATGAGCTTGGCAAATAGAAGGAAACGGAATAGACTATGGGCACACAATAACGAAACAGGTATCTCAAAGCGATCATCAAAACGTTAATTCTCAAATCTCTGATCACATGCGTTGATAATAGCTTACGAATTTACATACTAAAACGCCCTTTCTAAAATATTTATTGCATAGTCATTGTATGGAACTATTAATCGATATACTGTCGAACGTGCTTATAAATCAGCTGTATCTTCGCAATTTGTACAGATATTCTCGAAACTGAACAGAAAATCAACGAACACGGTCCGCAATCAATATAATGAAATTTCCCTGATGTTAAACGCTGCCTTCAAACTGTCTTATTGCAAGCAAGTCGTTTTCTTATTTAATTTCGCTGAAAGAATGTTAAAGGTTTTTTTTTTTCGTGTAAGACATCTGTGCTAATTACCAATTGTCCAACTGCTGCAGCAGTGTTTCCTGTGTTATTTGGGTCATGTACCTTGGGACTGTTTCCGAGAAGAAGCAATTACGAGTTGCCACTTAACGCTTCCTGTACCTGTGTTTCTTTTATTAAGAACACAGATCTCCGAACGATATTCGCTTGAAAAAGAAGTAATGAGATGAGGGAATGCAGACTCATTACAGGTTTCGATCTTCAAGATCATAATCATTTAAAATAATTATATATATTGATAAATTTTATGTTTTTTCTAATTACCTTCAAAACTTTTGTGCATTTTTTTTTATATAGCTATCATGTGAATATTTTATTACTTTAATGGGTGTCATACAATTTTTTTATAAATACTATACATTAATTACCAAAGATATTAATAGAATAATAATTTTATTTCTTATATCAATTATAATAAATTTAAAAAACTATATTTTACAATTTATAAGGAAACTTATTTTAAATTTTTCAATAAAGCCAGCTTAATGCATTCCATTTTCATCATCTTTATTATTTACAATTTTACAAAATATCTTATAATTGATATGAAAACTATTTTAAAACATTTTTCTGACTGTTTCTTGGGCTATTTATCCTGTCATATTCAGTTTTCATTTTTTTATTCAGAAACTCATTAATTTCGTTATTAGTGTTTTCTCCGGTGTTTCGAAATCAAAAATTTATAATTAATATGGTTATTTTATTCGTTTATAGTATTAAAATTTAATCCGATGTGTCTTCCATCGATATTTGTTTTGTCGAACCTTTGGGTTGAAGCTGTGACATTTCTCTTTTTCCTGACGTTCCCTGAATAATTCGCAGACAGCAGCTTCTGACTGATCATTGGTGCATTACACTTTGCATTTTATGTCGTGAGCACCACGCAGCGTAATAAATTTATTTATATATTGATTTCCAAGAGTGCGTGTCACAGATTTTATTCCTGTTTACATTTTAATTGAGCAGTTTCGCAAAGTGAATGAAGCAATTGGAGCAGGTTGGTGTCACTGACCCGGCTCAACGTCGCGATCTAGTAGGAATTGCATAAGAGCGTGGCTTTCTCGTGGCGCCGCGCCTGTGCTCAATCGTTTCCTTGTTTGAGTCAAGGCCGAGCCTCAGCAGCGACCGCCACTTAGCTAAATTGGAGGTTGCGTGCAGTTTCCGCAACTAATTACAGGTCATAAGACCACCATCGCGAAGAATGTTCAGAGGTCGCAGGTTCGGAAAAAGGGACGCGTCTCACCTTGTTCCGGAACAACAAGAATGAGCCAGTAAAGAGCATCGAAAGTGCGAATGCATCTGTCGACACTCGGGAGATTACGAAAACAAATTATGATGCACTCACAGGTGACTAGATTTGCATAGAATGGGACAAACGAGAGGGCTAAATAATCTGAACCAAGCTTTGAATCGAAAACGGGTTCTCTTCTACACAATTCCAGCATGGGTCAAAGTCGCCTTACATTGTTATATACTTAGTTCTTTTTATTAATGACTTATTTTTCTGACAAGGTTTTTTTCGTTTTGTACTTAATTCAATCGTGTGCACACGTAACTTATTTGATATGACGTGCAGTTTCGAAACCTCTCCGCACTTTCTAGTCCCAAACTTCGTAACCTTACGAGAAATTGCAAGATTTTGTAACATAATATCTGAAAATTACAGGTTACAGTATTACAACTGTCCTGAATAGTTAACACAGTGGAAAATTGTAATAATGTAGATAAAAGGATTTTTTACCTCCAGAAAAGTTTGCAGTCAGTTTCATTCGTAGGGGCTGTCCACTTAACATCGAAAAATGAAATTAAAAGAAATTTCAAGAGAACAATATAAGAACAGTTATATTAAATTCAGAACATAGTTTGCAAAGATTGCTTAAAACACTTTTCGGCAACATATTTGGCAACTAAAATGTTATCACCTTTGATAAGCAACGGATTATTATGAAAGGCATAATGATTGCGTAAATAGTTTACGGTCAATGACGTGCAATGACATCGGAGAATATGCGGGACTTTTGCTAAAAGTAACTACGGGGCCCACATATTCACAAGCTCCGGGTGCAATTGGGGTCGAACTCGCGAAATTCGCCACCAAGGGAACCTGAGGCACGTCGGCATCTCTGAGGAACGGCTTCGACAGTCGGCTGTCTTTCATCTCATAATGTGTTTGCACGAATTGGGCAGACATTGGATACCAAAAATTGGGGTTCATTAACGGAGTGTCGGAACTCGATGACGAGTCCCGTCGGCGCGGGTCCATAAACATTCTCTTTGAATTCATTTGTAATACAGCGTTCACTGCGAAGGTTGCAAAAAACAGTCTGAAGTATAACAAGATTATGCAGCAAATATATTTTGCGACATTTTGGAACTAAACTCAGTGTTTGATTCCGTAGAAATTATAATTTCTACTAATATTTTTATTCTTTATTTCAATTGTACAATAATTTCTAGTAGTAATATTTATTTTAAAAATGTATGTCAGTTAAATATAGCTTATAATTGGTATAAAAAATTATTTATCAAATGAGTAGTTGAAACTGCTTATCCTACATCCATGACAGCATTTGATCTAATTTCCTTCGAGAACCTCGAAACTACAATAAATTCGCTTTAGGGGCCAATAATACAAATTAATAATAAATTTAGAGACAGAATTAAATTAATATTGGTATTGTATTAATTTGTGGGAATAAAAACTTTTAGCACAGTCTCCAGTATTATTAATTTGTAGAGTTGTGCAGCATCTGACATTGTGTTATATTCATTCTACGATTTTGAATCACATATTATTGGAAAAAGACCAGTTTAGTAGCACCAGTGACGTCACACACCCTCCAAACAAATGATGGGATATATTCAATGTTGATGAAAATATGTATTACTTCGTTTTTATATTTATTTTTAAATGTGCAGCTCAAATTAAGAAAAATTCAATACTAAATTATAAATATTTGAATTATTAAATAGGAAAAATGAAGGGATATATTCGTGATGTCTGTTTACAATTTGATCAGGGATATCCTATGACGTCACTGATGCTTCTAATCTCGCCTTTAACCAATTTTTTTTAATAAAAAACTTGTCAAGTACAAGATGCAAAACAAAATATTCATAAAAACGATACACGCATTCGTCAACACATCCAACTTGAACATAACCTCACACTTCTAGTTCACTATGTTCACATTAAAGAATTATAAAACTAGTCAATTTATGATTACGGTAAGTCGATACGTAAGTAACCAGTGTTATAATACTTTATATTAGGTGCCGAGAATTAACAATATTATTTTGTTAGTCAGTTTATTGTCTGCATAGTGTGCTTCTATTTCTGAGCCTTCATTCTTGTAATTATCTTATTTCTGTTTCAGTTGATATGAAAGCCTGAGATTTTTTTCTAAGTGTATTTCTATAGAGAATTTTTATTTTTCAAATTTAAGAAACATTGAATGTCGAGTATTTATTTTGCTAATAGAAACGTAGTGTCAGTTTCGAAACTGTTGACCATAATAATAAAACCTAGCTTCGAGAAAATTTATAACACATTGGCAACATATTTCCTCAGTTTTCCCTGACACCCAAGGTAGCCTTTCCCGAGCAATGGTTTTCGTTGGTCCATCCGTGAATGATCCTGGGTAACAGTTTGGGAAGATGCTGGCGTTGAGCTGCCTGGATCGTTCTTCTGCAGATTTATTCTCAGTTAATATACTAATGACGCTATCGTCAACAGGATCGCATAATTTTCTTTGTTTAGGCTGGCGGAGACGCTCAGACGATGACGCATTCAGACGAGTGAGTCTCGAATGTGGCCTCCAAGAATCGCTAGACGGCGAGGCGAGTCTGGCTGGAAGATTCGCGAACAAAGGGCCGAACGTCTGGAATCCGCCTCGCCCACGGACCAAAGCAAAAACATTCACGCAGTCAACGAAACTCGCCATGTGGAGCACCTGACCGACCAATCATAAATATAGTACTCGCACGTTTCCTTACAACCAGACCTAACCTAAACAAATTGACGATTTCAACTTAATGTTAAACCCAGTTTTAATTTTGCCTCGTAACACACTGCAATAATTCTACTTTAGGACTTTTTCGAGAGAGGTGTAACATTTTTTCTTGCGTACTTGGAGCCAATGTAGAATATGAAATCAAAATTATATTAGACACATGGAATCCAAAATCAAATATTTTTCTTTTAGGAATCCTTTTAGGTGCTATATTAACAAAGTGTGAACGAATAAAACAATTCATGACCTTATACAGACAATTTTTATTTATATTATGACGACGTTTCTTCAGGTATTCAAAAGAGTATCAAAACGTTATAATATAAATAAAAATTAAAAGTGTCTGTGTAAGGTCATCAAATGTTTTATTAATTCAAAACAGTCCTTAAATTAAAACTTGTGAACGAATTTGAGCTGAAACCTAACCATACTACATTTATAATTCCCAAGACAGGATTGACGTTTTCCCGTAATCAAATCGGAGATTTTCAAGGTCTGAAGTTTCGTTTGTTGAATGATTAAAACATGTTGAAGTTTAGTAATATTCGAACAACAGTCGTCGTGTAGTATTTCGTTAGACGTTTCAGAATTTTCGTTGCTTTCATTAAAGTGTTCAGGAATACATCACCAAAAGTCCAGGGTCACTACATTCTCAATTCCTTAAGAAAAACATCGTTTTTTTATTTCAAGACGCAAGTGACATAACAAAACAATACAATATTTTAATTGATATAAAATTATTAGTATAATAATGAGAAATTTCAAAACATGAAATAACTTCAAACTTATAATAAATATACAGGAAATGAGTAATATAAGTAAAATTCTTGAATTCAGAGTTTGTTTAGGGAGTTTTTATTAAATTTAATTGATAATTAATTTTTTCATGAACGTCAAACAACCATTAATTAATTTTAATACTTTGAATTACATGGAATTTATTATTGTTAAATCACATACACATACCTGATATATATGTTATTTTATTAACGAAGAAATTTATATTAAATAAGGAAACGCAGCCTTTCGCGAACAAGAAGCTTCTTTCCGTAAACACAAATTTTAATTTAAAATAACCACATTCTCATTTGATAATAAATGCATTAATATTATCTTTCCAAAATTCCAAGAAGTACTTTCTAGTTTAAACTAAATTGATCAAAATCTTGTGAAATAGCATATAAGAGTCGCAGAATTCACAATACAAACTAAAATATTCCATATTATTTAAAGCATATAGCACAAGTTTTTGTGAAGCATTCTGAAGCAAAGAACGTAATTGGGCTGTAAAGGGTTAAGAAAATTGACGGGGGAGCTCCGAGCGCGCCAAGTCTAAAAATATAATTCATACTAAATTGGCCAAGGTCGACAAGGCTCGAAACACACAAAAGATGAATTCGTTGGTGTACAAAGCAAGGAAATTTATTTGATATTGATTTGCGTTGTATTAAATTATTTTCGCTGAGAAATAATAGCAATTTTGTTACCATTAATAATGATTACGCTAGTAAATTATGCACAACCTCTAATACTTTTTATTCACATACTAAATAAAATTATATGATCTTTCTGACCATTATCCTACAATACTTTCTACTGTAAATATGTACGCATGTGAATGATATGAATGGAGCAAGACATTGACGTGCAGCAGCGAGAACAAGTAAACAAATATAAATTCAAGACTTTACTTTAAATTCTTTCGTTTATTTTCTTATATATCGCGCGTAAAACAATTACTTTTTATTTTAAATTCCCCACTTGGAATTATGTTTATTCCTTCATCTAGATATAATTCTCTTCTATTACGTGTAGTCTTACTTTCTTCTCAAAGTGAGACGATGGAACACCTGAATTATATTATGTAAATGACTTTTTATACTGTTAAATATATTGAAATAAAATAAATAGGAACTGCTGAGGGCCAGCACAAACGTGCAAAATGTATGAAAAATTCGTGACGTAAATCCCCCAAACTATATTCGCCAATCCAGCCTAGAGGTCATCATCAGTGGGGGAAACAAAAGTACCAAAAAGTGATTGGTTGGAAATAGATCGAGTGTTGCCCGAAGGAACTCCTGAGAGAGGGGACTGGAGTTAAAGAGCAGAGTGACAGTTATAAATGCGAGTTTCAAGGAAGATTGAAAGGAAACACAGTTCAGTTGTTGTTTAGTCGGAAGTCTGAGTTTGAAATAGGAATCTGCGGTGGAAGTGTGAGATAGAAATTAGAGAGTGAAATGAGGCAGTTCCTCTGAGACCTGGTTGAATCCGCGAGCGCTGACTTCGACAACACAAATCTTCTGACACACCACAACAAACACGAACTCCGTACCTGCATTGCTTAGCCGAGATGTAAACCGGAACCCCGAGCCCAGAACTTCATACCAAAGAACCTAGCACAGAATCTGAATTAATCTCTGCTACACGGCGCACATTTCCTAAATAAATGTAAATAACACATGCCAAAGTTATAGTTATTCTGTTGTACTGAAAACTTTAAATTATTAAAAAACATAATAATTATAATATAAAACCCACATAGTAATTTCGTTACAGGTTATTATATGATTAAACTAAATATCACTGGTAATATTGAGTTTATGGTGACACAAGTATTCATATTAAATATAATATATTTTTTGAAGTACTACATTCACAAACACTCAAATATATATATATATATATATATATATATATATATATATAATTAACTTATAATACCCGAGTCCGTGTACCGAATTAGACGCAGACGTTGTGTGTTTTTCAAATGGTAACACGGGTTGACATCAGAGAATTGTTTATTCAAAAAATTAATGGGGAAATGCTTAATTTTGTCATTTAAATTATTTTAATCTGGTAAAATTAAATTAACAATGGAAAATATTTTCAACTGTGAATATAAATGTTCCAAATGCATTTTCTGCAAGAAAAGTGTTATTTTGCGAATAATTGTTTGTGTATCCGAAATCCTTCCATTGGCGGACTACGTTCTTTCCAGTCCAAGAGAGTCGAGAGTCGCCTTTTCAGCGTTTCGTATCGGAATCCATAGCAATATATAAAGAATATATTTCACCGTTAGCGGCACGGGAAACACAACCACATTATAATATAATCATGCCGTATTGTACCTGTTTTTGTAAAATGGTAACCAACGCTTTGTGGCAGTGCATCGCGGAACTGAAGGCACTCTGCTGCATATCTATTGCATGTTGACTAACGGCAATTTCTATGAATAAATAGCAGCAGAGTAGCTGCGTGAGGAGCCAGGAAGTACAAACAATCCCGTTAAATGCTGAGAACCGGTCAAACTTTTTGTCGGAAGCGTTCTGAGAAGAATGCAGCTCAACTGATTGCTGTGGTGCAGCTCGCAGCATTCTTATGTTCCGTAACAGTACAAATTAAAAGAGCAATATTCATCAATGAGAGTGGAAATATTCCTTGAGTGCGTTGTCTGACTCAAGCTGAGATGATATCGGGTGGAGGTTCTTTACTTATATATAGTAAATTACATTACGAATGAAAAACGTTCAAAATTGGGAAAAAGTTTGATTGAAAGATGCTCTTGCCTAATAATAAAGAAGACATATTCTTCTTAAATAACAACGTATTGAGTTTTTATGCAAACAAGAAGCAAAAAGACTTTATTTCTGGACTCGTACCCAGTGATTTCTACCAATTTCTCGTTTTTTACTTACTTTTATATGCGTGGCGTTCACAGCCTTTTCAGTTTGTAAGTACTATCTATGATACAAGGAAGTATACTACTATTTTTATTTATGAGATATCTATTGGAATAGTTCTTTCGGCTAAGGTAACTTACTTCATAAGTAGTAAATAAAAAAAATTTGGATTTTTTATTTTCTGAACAAAAACTGCGTGACTATAAATACCTCAAGTGTTGAAAAGGTGGTAATATTATTTAAAAGGCCAAAAGCGAGTAACAACATTAAATAGCATTACGTGAAATGCAATACTTGTCGTTCCCATAAAGTAGATTCTTTTTTTAACCTTTCAATCGTTCGGTACGATAAAATGTTCAAACCGCAGTAGTTATTTACTTGAAACTCTTATTTGCATTTCTGTGCGGGGTTTGTCATCTAGAAAGCCATGTGGTCCGCATGTGTTTCACACACAGCATCAGCCAAAGCTTTTTTTTTGTCCCTTGTTCTTAGCGACGGAAAATTTATCTCCATGTTTATTAACTTGTCCGGCTCCTGTTCTGCGCCCTTTATAGAATTTCATTTTTTCAAACTTTCTGTATGACCGAGTGACATGAGCAATTTCTTTAAATTTGGGAACAATTCTGGTGAACACAAAAGCCAGCCCCTTGGTCTTAGACGCTCACCCAACACACTGAGACTTCAACAACTTAAAAAAAAAGTAATAAAAATTTGGAGGTTGTAATTTTACGTCTTTTTATACGAAGTAGATAATGCAGTTTTCTGACCAATTACAGACAATATTTATTTATTGAATTAAAATAACGTTTTGGTACGTGTTTGTACCTTCATCAGGTCTTTCCTGTATATTGTAAAAAAGAAATTTGTTGTTATCAAGAAGCTGATGAATGTACAAAAGTGATTGAACAAAATATATTATACTACTAACATAATTAAACCGAGAAACACTAACCTAATTATGCTAAAAGTTAAAAAACTTCTTTCACATCATATTAAAAAAAAACACAAAATTTTGAGGCACTTATGTGCAGTGTGTAGCTTGTAAAGGTACAAACACATACCGTTGTTTTAGTTCAAGAAATAAATATTGTCTGTAATTGGTCAGAAAACTGCATTATCAATTTAGAATTTGAATTAGTAAAAACGTTATTTAAAGAAAATTTTAAATATATACAGTAGTCTCAAATGAAAGTCTAGTGGATTTTTTATTCATTTAATGTCAGTTTGGTTTTTATAAAACAAATAATGAATATTATCAGTTTCTTATTTGTGAAAATACTAATTGAAACGAATGTATCTGATCAGTATTGATGCTGCTTGTATCTACAGTCCAGTGGCCCTTAACCTCCACCCCCTTATTTTACAAAACCGACAGTGCTTTTTGTGCCCGTGTCCGTTTGACCAGATGGAATCTAAATAAGAGACCACAGCCACTTCGTTTCTTTTTAAGCAGTTGCCCTGATATAACGGGCCTGTTTGCTCTTAGTTAACACCAGGCCTAATGTACTCCACGTACAAAAAGAAAAAGAACACTGACCTCAGAGCCCATCCCCCAGCACATGTTGGCATTTAAGTCTTACAAGTCCAGTAGCGTCATGTGTCAATTATGGAACCAGCAGTTTGAAACACATGAACTTCGAAACTGGTCATATATTTCAAAATATACTTTTCGGTTACACACTTATTTTGTTTGTTTTCATATTGAATTCATCCCATTTTTAAGTATTTCAAGCTGTTTTCGTGTTTGGAACTTTCTTATTTAAAATTTTACTATGTTTATATACGGCTGGCTCACTTCATTCTATTTTTGATTGATTTAACGCAATAAGACCCCTTGAAGTCTTCTTAAGGTCCTTTTTCAAACAGCCAAATCAGTTCCCGTTCAGAAACATATTTATTATTTCTTACACTTTCCCACAGCTTTCGTAACACTCTACCTTTCGACGAAGTCCGCTGATTTCTTAGTTTTTTTGTACATAAAAAAAATTGTGCTCCGGAATTGAACTATGCAGTTTTAAACTAAATTTCTATTAATTCTAAGTTAACATAACACAGTTTCTAATACCTATTTGCAATTTAATGTAACTATATAATATCCTATGTCCTCAGCCGAGAAATAATGGAATTAATAAAAAATCTAAATATTTGTTTCAAATCCGTCCTTCTTAGATTTATTCTCCCTTTAGGAGATGATTGGCTTTCAAGATCGTTCATTTATATATGTGTGTATGCGACTTTTCCATATATGCTATGCTCCCAAACCAGTATGTAATAATTTGTAAAAACTCAGGAACAAAATGTTCTGTTTTAATTCCCTGACACTTATACTTTCCCGGCTAGTAAGCAATTGCCTCAAATCGCGGGAGGTTGATATTCGCCATAAATGACCAAAACGTCGTTTGACTAGATAATTTACGACTCATAGTCTAAACAAGATGAATATCATGCCCTTCAGGAATGGTCATTTTTAAATTGTGCATATTTTAGACGCAAAACGTGCCTTGTGAGTTGAAGTTTTACCAGGCGCTAACAAGCTGAAATGTTTATAGATCTCATATGAATTATCTGACACGCTTAAAGAAAGAATGGAATAAGTTCCCCTCGGGACGTCTCGTCCTTCAGGTCGTCGTTGACAGTGAAGTGAAAGTGTGAAAATTAATGTTATATTATCTAGAAATATGTTGGTGGACAATTTCCTTTTCTTCTTTATCCTTAACTTTATCTTCCTTCTCTCAATTAAACAATAATCATAAACAGTGCCGTTATACTTTCTCGTTATTAATTGGAATTGTGTGTTCTATATTTTTCAGAAAAATTAACAGAGACTTATTACTGATGTCATCCGTTTCCCTATGTGTATTATTTGATTATATACTTGTTGGTTAAATTGCCACCACTGATTATACAATTTGTGATATATTCAGGATCATTTGCATCAGTAATGCGTATTATCACTTCTCAGGATTCCATTCGTGTAAACTCTTAGTAATTGAATACCGTTTCAATGGCTGTCACCTCCATCGTATTCAAGAATTTATACACCCAATACGCCTGGTAATAAAGTAATATGTTAATCTGTTGGGTCAGACCGTCGTCGTTGATGTTCGAGGTAACTGAACTACGGGACAGGTCGCTCTTCTAAATATGCAGCAGCCTCAAAGGACCACATGTTAACCTAACGGAACTTCTTCCTCGAATACGGAGCATCCATCTTCCTCTATGGAAATAAATGCAATGGAAAACAGTACACGACAAAACAGGATATGTTTGATATATTTATGGTATACGAATAAAAGTAGAAGCATGAACACATGAAAGATCATCGGTATGTTATTTGCTCACCAATTTATACGTTTATTAATAATATATTGCAACAGCGTCAGTATTTCTTACTCGTATTTCTAGTGCGATAAGAAAATGAAAACTTCCTTATTCGTGTTTGCCGAGTATTAGGTTGTTCATTGTTTCTGATACGGACATTCACCGCAAAGTCAAGGCTCGACATCTCGTGGAAGGTTACATTGTTGGGAACAAAGTTAGCTAAGCCTTCCGTACTGATAAAACGTAATATATTACACCTTAAACATTCATCAGAATATGCGGACGACTTAACTTGGAAAGAGGGAATTAAATCATTGCCATCATGGCAAAATACAATTTCAAACTGATTATTGTTAATATTCGACGATAATAGGCAATTTTGTGCTCCGTGAGTCGATAATTACGCTACCCCATGTTATACGAGGCAAATGTAATATTTTAGAATAAACATGTTCCCGAATTTTTATAGGTAAAAGGAATCTTTTGTTAAGCTTATCAATTTTATCGCATTGACCTACATTCAACGTGAACCAATATTGTGAAGATAGCATCGGTCGTACTGAAAGAAATTCAGTTTAATTTATTCGCCATAATGTGTTTCAAATAATACAAGTAGACGTCTTAGGTACAATTAATAGGAATTATTAATTAAAACGAATTATTGCACGTCGTAATGACTTTATTCCTGCTATCCTTCGCTTTATTCCTCGCATTGGCGAATGTTATTCTGATGCATTAAGACATATTCGTTTAGCTTCTTGGTGTTGATAAAGAATACAAATATCAAAACGAGGCTTTAATTGAATATCCATGACGGTTATAATTCATTATATAAAATTGATAGCATCAAGTAGAGAACCAGAACTATACCTTAAATTATTATTTATCTTCTAAAATAACTTTTCATTTATTTAATTGTTATTATACGGCGAGCGGTGAACGACATGATGCAGCCTTTAGTGGCTACTGTCGGCTCAGAACAGAAGGATTATGTCCGTCAGGAAAATCCCAGCAGCGGGAATCTATTGTTATTCTGGTTGCAGCGGTAATGCGAAATTGTGGAAACTATGAACTTCCGTCACATTCTTCCGTTTAATTTTGCCGAGAACCGTGGAGGAACGGATAATTCTCAGAAGTTCACTTCCCTGTTTCCAATGAAGGGAATGGATTGGGACAAAGCAAACAGGTTGGTGCAGGTACTGTCTTGTAACACCAGAAACATCTTATTCCTCATACCTTTATCATATACTCTTCTCATAGCAGAATATGCTATAAATTTATTTTACAAAAACCACAATCTATCAGGCTTTCCTCACTTCTTTGATTACCTTTCCTTTTCCACAATTTTTTTCTTTGATAGTTTCTTGTCGTACTTTCGCCAAAAAATATTTTAGCTCTGATGAGAATTTTGTGTTTCGAAAAAATTTTATCAACACAGTCCATCAAAATTAAAATTCTGTTATTATATAAATGTGTTATGAACTTGTAAAATACGATGAGACTAACATAAAGGTTGCAATTTTTAAATATTGAGATGCGCAATTACAATACAAACATAACAACATTAAAATAGGTTTTTGGATAATATTAATTTAGCCTTTCAGAACCATTATATCAGAATAAACATATTTAAAAATAAAATTATATTTTTTTTCGTCAGTGTGGCTACGGATGAAAGTTATTGTTCAATGTTTTAGTAGATTTTAGAATATAAGGTCTTGAGAATGCATATTTATAATACAACAGTAATGCAATTTATACACCATGGTTTCTTATTTTCAAAAGTACAATCTTTAACTTAGCAAAAATTAGTCGAATTGAACATTGCATGAAATTCTAAGTAAGTATTAAAAAAAAAGGACGTTTTCGAAAGTGATCCCAACGGCCCGCTCCAGCTATGAATAAACCATGTGCACAAGAAGAATATATTACCTTTCTCTTTGAAAATGTTGATCCCCTTAATATGTCGCCCCAATTCTTACTCGATCTGCATATGAGTACTAGGAGAGTTCACTTTAGACTAGAACTACTCTAGTTGCGCACGTATAAGGACCAACAATTCGGAATGTATAATATTGTACAAATCTCGAGAACGGTTTTCGAAAAGTGTGCGTTAATATGATTTACGAATTGAATGAATTTTTTTTTGTCTGTAAATACGATTTTTCAGCTTTTGCCGTTCCGAGTGAAGATGGGATCCTTATCCTTATTTCGTTTAGGTTTGTCGAGCTGGAGGACAGATATGTTTCCATATTCTCCGACCCAGAGTCCCGTAGGTGCAATTCTCTAACAGAAAACCCCATTTCAATCTTGGAGAACTAATAGATCCATTTTAATACGGCAGTAAAGATTCATAAACTTTACATTGTAACAAGAATACAGAATAAAAAGTGAGAATTAATTATATATTGTGAACATTGATATATCCTAGTCTAGAATTTCCCTGAGCAGTTTCAATATTGTTGGACGAGCGAAAATTTTAGCTTCATCCTCATTATCGAAAGTCCCGTTAGAGTTTTATTTGTTAAATATAAAATTATGATTCTAATGTGACATTATTTCGTAAATACAAATATAGACTATTTTAATTGATAATAGCAAATAAATTTATGGTAGAGTGTAAAATAAAATACTTAGGATTGGAAATTGCGGATGGGTCACGAACTATGAATTCTGTTTAGTGATCAGAAGCTTCTCTGAAACGTTATTATGCTTGTAAATATAGGAACATTTCCCGTACCTCACATAATCTGAATATTGCTGTAGACCAACTTTTTATTTTTAGGCTCTTATCTATGGAATGAACCGAAAGGTCGATGCCTCCAACGGTCACGGTCAATTATGCACGGGACAAGTAGGATCACTCGCTTTGACATACGCCCATGCTTAATTCATATGAAAAATTAAGTAGTTCAGCTAGGCATCTCAGAGACCGGATACAACTTTTACTACACCGCATACATGAAAGCGTCCGTGGTTATTTCGTATGCGACACTATATTACTCTTGCGTGTTTTATTAGATCTCCATATGTCAGCATCCTTCAAGGAAGTTCAATTTAGTCCATATACGAGCTAAAGTAGAACCTGTGATCGTATTTAGATTATATTTTCCACTTTATAACACAAAACTGCAATCTTAGGAGTATATTACGTCAGGAGTTATATCACATGGTCGAGTTTATACAGTTATAGAGCTTCAAGATGGAATAAATTCATTAATTTCCGAAGGTTTTCCTGGTGGCTGTACTTTAAGTAACGTTCTTGGACTTAAAAACGGGAGCGAAGTTTACACAAGATGTTTGGAAACATGAGAATACTTCCTATAGGAAGAATTATTTATTCCTGCACGCGTTTACTTTTACCTCCAAAAATTAGGTTGGAAATCCAAACCGTCGATTTCGCGAGTCAACAAATACCAATAGCCACATTAAGAACAATGAATTAAACAAGTTCTCTACCTGCTAATTTAACATTTCTTATTTGTTCTAATTTATTATATTCTGATCATAGTTGCATTCATTGTACCCCGAGTTCGGTAAGATGAATCCATAGGTTGGAGGCTAAATAATTCGTGCCTTCATAAGCAGTGACTGAATACATCTTATAATGTATTACTATTTTATCTGTCAAAATTTTCTGTCATTTCAGTTTAATATCCTTCTCCACAATGAACCTTGTTCTTTGATCTTCTGAGGCCCGTATGAACACTGTTCTCCTAGCACAAACAGTAAGTAGAACATTATGCAAAACAGAACATGAGCCAATCTCAACCAAAAACAAGGCATTAATCTATTCTGAAAGAGGAACACATGTTGGAGAAATTATATAAATGTTTCGATTAAATTATTTGTACTACTATAAGTCACCCCAGGGGAAGGAGAACAAACATTATACACAAATTAAAAATGTACATTCATTTCTACGGATAATAACTATACTTCAAACAACATGCAACTGAAGCCACAGGCTTTCAATCTTTCCTTGGCATTCCCGATATTTGACTCACTTTACCGTTCTTAACTAAATTCAACCCGGGTATTTCCCAGCAGAACTTCCTCACTGTTCAGCCTTGCACTCTGTTTACATATAATTACTTTCAATAAATTCAAATATAAATTGTTTGTCTAGGATTTCCTACTTCCCTGGAATCTCCGCCGTGCAGATTTCGTTCAGTGTTTGAAATGTATGGCATTTACTTTTCTTCTCTTATTTGTCTATTATTTTATTTCTCATCATTTTTCAACTAAAAGCTACAGGTCTTATGTGTAAATTATTCTAGTATTTCACGTTCTACTTCAATTACTCAGACAATAGAGAACTCTACCAATAGTATTCTAACATTATTCCCGTTATTGTGAAAAGGCTGCGTAAGCCTTTCTCTGGAGGGAAGTGAACCGAGTAGGCCCATATCTGTAAATGTTTCAGGCCCTCACAATTACGTTATGATGCACACCTCTTTTCTAAAGACGAATTAAATTTCTTATTTTTCCTATTTCTCTTTAATCTCAATTGCCCAATTCGTTAATTATATTACTTGTTCATCTCACTTCCGTTTTCGTTCTTTTCTTGCTTAAAAAACAGAATTGTTATACCTATAGCGTTCATAAATTGTCCAGTTAGCAAATTTATAGGATACATTATTTTTGAAGTACAGTTTAACATTTTCAGGATATTCATAATACATATACTTCAAATTAAGAACAAGGGAGGATAGAGAATATTGATTTGGGAAACGTGAGGAGCTATTTTGCTTTCATAGCCAACGAGAGTCAGATATGTCGTTCGTACCAAATGTGTGTTGTTCGTTGCATACAGCAAGGGGCACGAAATGTTTCTGACGAAGACGCCACCAAAAATAGCGGAAGGTTCACATTTCGTAATGTTCCGTTAGAAATAAAACGAATGGTTGAAAATGGCTATGTATATACATAAATACCTTATTATTTATTTACTTTTAGTATTGCTCGCTACGCTGAATATTTTAGGTTGTTTTTACCGTAAGCCATTATCAAAAGTTAATTTGTTTCTTTCACTAAGGAACGACAGTTATGTTCAATGAATAAAGGGGAATATAAGAAAAGGTAATTAGCAGTATTTTGTTGTAGCTATGATTCACAGGCACAGGTAGGCAGCGAACCAACTTCGGCACAGGTGTAATGTGTCACACTGGGTCAGCAGATTGATGTTTTCAGTGGCTGTCAAGTCATGGAATTTTTCTCAGGTGAAGCTCTTGTTACAGAAAGCAATAACCTGCATCTGTCACTTGTGACGCACTATTTTACCAAGCTTTCTTTCCTAACTAGGGCTTACACAACAACAATTTTGTCGATTATATCAAATAAATATAGTTCCCGTATAATATGGAATACTATAAATACACTAAAAGTTAATAATAAACAGACGTTATTTAAACCTTTGGAAGATAATAAGAATTGATAATGTGAAAGGTGTCGTCCTATAAGAAAAACAGTATTTACATTATAGTCTGAAGAGGATTTTATTATCCTTGGGAAGAGCCATTTTGTTCATGCGTTGAAGGATTTAATTAACACATAAAATCAGTTCATGAAATGAAAAATAAATCTAGCGACAATTTGTCAATTAAAATAGAATATTATAGATGTTTACAAAAGGAAATAGACGTAAATATGTAGACCATCATCCTTTAGGGACTACTAGAATTTCACAAATAAATCCAGAAAGAATCATTCCATAACAAAATAAGGAACCATATTCTTGTGTGCACTCTTACGTATATTTAAAATACAAATTAAATAGTTGCATAACGAATAAAAGAAAATATTAAACCGTTTTGGTATTTAGATCGGTATAACATTGAAGAACTGAAAGTGAAGTTGAGAAAGTGCTGATAATTTGTATTTTGGAGAAGCAATGGAACGAGGAAAGTCATCCACAATTAGAACTCTACAACATAGACACGATTTGCTTCCTCTTCGGTTGTGCCACATTGAGAATCCCAGTTTTGAAGCAAATAATCGGACTCCGTTAAAACGAATAGATTATACTTTAATTCAAGAAATGAATATTTCTTTTCACAGTATGACAAGAAACATAATTAAAAGTGAGAAGTAGTCTTTTAAAGGGAAATTAAGAAAAAAACTCTAAATTTTTCTGTTCAAGATAATCTAACAAAGGTTCGTTATTTTATAAACATAGATTTCCTATAATCGCTTTTATTCCAAGTTCAGGACAGTTATAAATGAAGGGAATGTGTGCAATATAGCAAAAAGTAATAGTAATGTACTTTAAAAATAATACAGAATTTTTATATTCTCGTTTAAATGGTAGTATATTATATTATTTCTTATTCTTAATTGGTCCGGAATTACTAAAGCGGGTATGTCTTAATCACTATTTTTTAAAATAATTCTTTGGTTCGACCCAGGCCGACTTATTTAATGCAAAGTGTAGCATTTGTATGAAATAGCATCTTATTATCCATCGTCGTACTGGAAGAGATGAAGATTCGTGAAGTATAATTTACTGGTTCAACGACGATCTGGTTATGACATCCCCCGTTTCGTCACGCGCATGGGTAATTCTGTTATTTGAATGAGACTCTTCCTGTTACATGCTTCGGAATGCTGTCATGCTCCTCGTAAGAGCTCGGCTGAGAGAGTTATTTTGGTACATAAAAATCCCGTTGCTCAATACTGAGCCGGTTAGGAGAGTAGGACATTGACTGTTACGATAAGACCCATACCAGTTTTAATCATAAATTAAGGAATAAAATAGCTTTCCAGCTCACCATGTAATTACTTTGGTGCATCTTAATTTATATTATCCCTTCATTTGATTTGGTATAAAAGAAACGTGATGTAGCTGACTTCTGAGTTGAATTTCAGAATATTTTATTCATAATTGATATAACTGTGTCTAACGACAACAGGATTAAATTCTGAAATTATACTCCTCTATATTGAAGATGTAGATGATTGTTGAGGGAGCAGATTGGAAACTTTAGATGAAATGATGTGACTGACGGATTGTCGACGTTTAGAAAGGGATAACCTCTGTTTTGTATTCAGAAAAAGGTTCCATCTCGGATGATTTTAGGCCAATGGAGTTCAATGCTTCCATTTAATAAGCGATCAGGAATAAATACAGGAGGAATAATATTTTCCGAGCGGTGATCCTGAATCGAGATTATTGTAGAAATTCCGAAAAGAAGGGAAATTAGATAATCGCGTGCGTCGTGCTTGCTCAGGGTTGTGAGAACGCACTTTTATATTTAAAAATATAGACGGTTTTTTTAAAGTCTTTTCCTTGTTACTTTCCAAAAAAATCTGTGATAACTTTTTGAAATGAAAACTTTCACCCCTGTCTCACTACGAATCGCCTAAATTTGAGGAATTGTCATTGTTCGTACAATCTGATTGTTTCTCCAACGTCTGTATGGTTTATACAACAGTAGTTGTGTTATATAAATTTGGCAAGGACTTTGCTTGGATATATAATATAGATAAACACCTTCCAGAATGTTTCCCATTGAGCCGTAGGCTATATCGTACTTTTCATAATATTCTTTATTATAAATGCGGCTTCACCATACGAAGCAATACAACCAAAGCAGTTGGCGAAAACAAACGCAGTTGCTGCTACCGCGACGCTCTGCACGTGCAATAATTAAGGCTATGCTGAAAAACAGCAATAATTCTTCATAGTCGGATAAACAAGTCCGCTGACTCCTCCTCAAACCACACTCGTATAAACAAGGCCAGCTGTATCCTAAAGAATCTTCCATTAAAGTGCCACCTGCAACCAACTTCTTATTCCCCAAATACAATCTTCTTAACTGGATACAGAAACTGCAGTTGCTTCAAGATACGTGGTACATTTTACGCCGCACTCAGATTGTAAACTTAGATAATAGGCTACAATATTTTTCAGGAAAAATGGCTGAGAGTTTGGGAATTAATTGCGCTTCCAAATGAGAGGTCATCAGTTAGGATAAATTAAGTATCATAGCTATGGTTTATCTTTCTTTCAACTTTATCTTCTATCATAATTTCATCTATATTCTCAATCACTTTATTGTGTTATTTCCTACTACTTCTTCAGAAAGTCCGACGAATCCAAGTCGGGTCAAATTCCGGCAGTAGCCTATTGCATTTACATTTAAAATAACTTTTAATTATAGTGCATATAGTGTTAGGTCCTTAAAGTTTCACACGAGATAACAGGATGCAGGATTCCGTTTAAACGATTAATTACTTAACTTTGACAAAACATTTTAATTTTAGATGAATACTCAAAGACTGCATCCATTGAATTCGGTTATTTATTATTAAGGTATAACTGGAGAGAACAGCTCATCGTGTCCAAATACGATACTGGCCTGGAGTTCGGAACTCACTTTAACAGGAACCTTTGTTGTTACGACAACTTTATAGTGTAAAACATTGTCGCAAGGAAATATATTGTGTTGAGGTCAGGGTATGTTGTACGTCAAAAACCTCTGTAAAATTTAAGTTAACAAGTGTGGTAAAAAGACGTTGGCGCTGTCTATATCCCGTTCGTAAAAGCATAAAGAATGCTTTTAAGAATGTTCTTTACAAAGAACTTTTCCCCTCTGGTGACAATAATCCCCTCCATCTTCTCCCTTCTCCTACTGTGCAGTTCGTACGACTTGCTAAAACTCAAAACCTAGAACTTACACGAATATTTTTTGTAATATACTGCAGATATTGAAATCTAAATAACCTTACTTGTTTTTGTTGTTTTCGCTTATATGCCAATTGTAATAAGCAATTAAACGAAGTATTAGAGAAAATAATACGGCAATTGATGTTGAGGATGACACCAATCATTTAAACAATATTTATGATCATTATAACTTAATAAATCCATTGTAAATGATATATTAGTTCTGTTTTTAAATTTTAGGAATTTCTTTTTTGTCCTTCCCGAAATACATTGTCATTCCGAATGGTATTATTTCAAAATTTGTATGTTACAAATTTAAAATTGACTTAGAAAATGTTAAATTATAGAGATTGAAGAAAACCACGAAGTCACAATTTCATATGTTTATTCAAAAGCAGAAGCAGCTGTCGACTGAGAAGTCATATTCATATTTATGGCTTAAATATGGAACAATATTAGTACAGAACTGACATAACTTACATATTTATTTTTTAAAAAGATGATATTTACGCTTAGAAATTCCAAAAATTTAAAATACATACCTATGATCAGGAAAAGCTTAGTTGTAAATCTCATGTTTACAAGCACTGTTAGCCTATAACGACGTGGTCAAAAGAAAACAAACGGTGCTCAACATCACTCCATAGTTCCACCAGAAAATTGCAACCACAGTGAATTCTCCACCAAAGATCGTAGTAACAAGAACTTCCTCAGTTTAACATATCGATGATTGAATATACAAATAAATAAATACTTTATATTAGAATGATTCAGAAAATAAAAGATAAAATAAATTAGCAAGAGACGAAAAATTTTGCATTAAAAATTCCTTGCCTAAATCGCAATAAATCCTATAATAGGTATACAACAACTAATATTGAGATGCACAATCACAAACTTAGTATAAAAAAAATAGAAAGTAAATACAAACCATTAATTTAATTATTTTGAAATAACCATGATACACAAAAATTAATTTAAAATCAAACTTAGAATAGCTAATTCATATAAATTTAAACAAAGAAATGATCGTTAACTGTAGAAAGGAAGGGTTAGACAATGCTACGCACTTTGCTGAATATTTAATATTACTGAGAGCAATAATTACATAATGGAAATGTTAATTTATATGTATAAAAGTGGTTTGTTGTAAATAATGTATTATTTTAAATAATTTTAATTATCCTATATATCGATCTGATATCGATATGTAGTTAATCTACATAGATATCGAAGACCAACCAGTAAGCTTTCAACCAGTTGACATGACGTTAAACGTGAACAGAGATTGGAAATATGACATTTACTACGGTGTAAGAATTATGATTTACTAAACAATAACTTTTCAACATTTTATGACCATAGGTATGTATTTTAAATAACTTTGTATATATAATTATAGATATATATTTTTTTAAAAAAATACGTAAGATGTCGGTTCTATACAAATAGAGTTCCTTATTGAATGCGTAAAGATGAATATTGCTATGTATTCGAACGCTTCTTCTGCTTCTCAATAATACGTGGATTTCTTTAATCTCTAAGAAATTATAAACAGTCTGTTTAAATCAAATGTTATATATTTTTGACAGTTTATAGAATACAAAATCAACATCAAAGAAAAAATTTAATCATAACAATTAAAATATTTTTTTATTTTAATCCTTATCACCTGAAAAAGTACCCAAAATAAGTAGTGAAACGTTATGATTTGTTTTCAATTATGAAAATAAAAAAGTAACTAATTAAATAATATTTATCTGAATTACTGCATTACTTTTCCACATACAGTTAACTCCTAGTGCCGAACTTTTAATTACCGTGACCTAATACGGTAATTACAAACTTTACAGACCTCTTCAAATGGTCACTCTTCAGATAAATTTCTAAGTACTTGAAGTAGTTCATTATTGAAGACGTATTTCCTATTATTAACGTTATAAGATTATTTTGTTCCTGTTAGTCTAATTTATTTTACACACATTGTAAGAATTAATAATATATTTCTCGATATATTATAGGTGGCTCGTAAATAATCGTGCTTTGAGAAGAAATTGATCTTTCAGTGAAAACCTAGGAAAGGTGAAAACGTAAGTTTTTTATTTTCTACTCTAATCAAGGTTTCCTTCATCATTCTAAAACATGAAGGATGTAAACTTTCTATTATAGTATAGTTGTTATTTAGACTAAGCTTTATAATAATATAAATAAAATAGGTCAAGATTATTGGTATAAAAAAAAGAATATTGCTGAATCTGAAACTTTTTTTTCTCGGTTTGCTTTACGCGTATAAATTAATTACTATAATCAAAATAGTTCTGTTATTTTGCTATTCTGCGTCACTGATTTTTATTATAACGGCAGTAATTACAACATTAGTTTTGATAAGAACATCACTATTGTTATTCAAAATATAAATGTATTTATTTACACCTAATAGTTTGCAAACAGTTTTAATTTATGTGAATTATAGTAACAAAACTGTATGAATTTATCGTGACTTAATATATGCAATTATTTTCTACTTTCCCGTTTGTAAATCAACTGGATGTTGCTTGATCGCATATTGACATCACCTATGTAGGAAAAATCTTAAAATTGAAAGACTTTCCATTCGTTTTCTGATTTCGTAATTGATAATCTGGTAATTGACTCAATTATTTTAATATATATTAATTCGTGTAGTTTATTACAGGAATTATTATGGTTAATCCTTTAGTTTATTGATTGTATATTTGAGCTTTGAGGACTTAACACTCAAAAGCAAGAACAAAATTTCTAATATCCGATCTCTGATATGTGCACTGCAGAAAGACGAAACAGGATGGCGTCGACCTGATGAGGTACATTTCACTTGAGACTCGACAGGAAGCAAATAAAGATCCTTTTTCTTAGACACGGCAACTATAACCTTGCTGAGGCGGCATTTTTACGTGAGAATTCAAACACCTGTTACCGATTTACCTACGCGAAATTACGCAATTATTTTTCTTGAACTTGATTCACATTATGTATTTCTCGTCAAGTTCCCATATCCGCCATTTAAAAACTTCCTATCTTTAGTAATGAGTATGAACACATTCAAATCCAACGTTTATAGTGGAAAGAAATTAATCCGGATCAAAACATTCCCATAAGGACATTGTGCCAAAAACTCCGGGAGAAAATAGTAGATCTTGCCAAGTACATAGAAACTTCAAAGGTCGGATAATATGTTACTTATTTTATTAATTTGTCTACAAGAAAACACTAATAGTTATAACCAAAACTACTCCTAAGCAAATTAATTCAATATTAAAATGTAAACGTTCATAAAACACTATTTAGTATTATGCCATTTCATTTCTTTATCAGGTGATACAAATTTCAGAAAATCTCAATACATTCCGAACAAGTTGTGAAAACTGAAATAATAAAATATGCTGCACATTATTAACATTTCAACAATATGGAACAAAATACTTTACCACAAAAGATACCATTCGTAATACGCCAACATTTTGAGATTGTCTAAGTGCAGAAATACGGTGGGCATACACGTGCTTCTATGAAAACCTGAACTAAACTGACACTTAAGAATTTCACACTTATAGTCGGTGAGAAATAAATCAACAATAGTAATAATGTAAGGGTGTAAAGTTTTCACGATTATATAAACGATTGAGTTTTATTGAGGAAATCGTGAAATGGGTGAGAGAATAGCTTCCGGTTTACTCTGTGCAAACAATAAAAACCGCAGGTAACCCCGGCTGGTTCTCTAACCACTAAACCACTGGGTCCTACGTGATACTATGGAAGAGAATGCATCTCGTGTTGCACTTCATGACATTACTTCAACGTCATACACGCACATTATTTTGGCAAAGAATTCTTAAGTAGGAAACTTATTTGCGTCAACAATAATATGTAAACTCCGCGATCTTAATCTGCCACGCTTAATTTCATCACAATCATAAATTTTTCCTTAACGTGTAAAATTCTTGAAGAGTAAATGTCACTTTAAGTGTATACATTATTTCGGTTCCTGTATTGCGCACATCTCGTTCAATTCATGTCAGCTATTAATAAATGCAAAGGTCAAACTTACAAGCTCATTTATAATAAAATAAATATTTATCATGAGAATTGAATTCACAGACATTCATGCCAATGTATCTGTCATTGTAAAAAAATCAAAATTAATATTTCAGAGGAAAGGTATGATATATATGACATCACGTTTACTTAAACTTCATATCTCTCGCTTGAGCACGCTGGAATGTAAGAATAATAGGATACACTAAATTAAAATTATTTATAGATGTTTATGAAATGCCTTTCGCTGCTGAAATTCTAGGTTACGATGGACGTTTGCTAGTCCTGGAATTCCCACTCGTTTTGTTCCTCGAAATTATTCAAACTAATTCAAAGAAGACGCAGCAAATTCTTGTCTTCATTCTGGATGTAAAACGTAATGGGGAAAGCTGTACCTATAGGTTCATTGAAGCTAATGTCTTCCTTAATTAGCTTAGGAAATTTTAATTGACGTTTGTGATGTATTATAAAATCAGTTTACTTATCCCCTTTTCAAATCAACTTAATTTTTTCTAAGTGTAAGTATATGCATTAAAAATATGAATTCCATAATACTATATATAGCTGCAAATAAAGAAGACGCATTGGATATGTAATGTTTTTATGTTAAATTCAAGGCTCTTGAGATTAACTAAGGAGATGATAGCAAATTGATTATTGAGCTACGTATATTCTCGTAAATTAGTAAACCGTTTCAAAATAGTAGCAACCGCGTCGTGTTGCAAAATTTTCCTTGTTTAAACGAGAAATTTTGAGGCCACTGACCTTGTTATCTTCATCTAGAACGTTGGACCCGGAAATTAGCGCAGTGTCTGCAAAACTTGATCCTTCTAGTATAACTTAGTCCAATTAAACATAGTTAATTATGAGAAACTATTGCGTGACTGAAAGAAATAACGCGAATACACTTGCCAAACTTATAGGACGTAACATTCAGTTCCCATAAACTTCCTGTGCTCATTTAATTTTGTGAGTTACTACAGCAAATTCATTTTATCAAACACAATAAATCTACTTTTTATTATTCTTTGCCATCTCCCTTCATAATTTACAAACATCTGTCTGTCAAGCTCCGAACTGAACTTTGATATAATTTCTAATCAGGAATATATTTCTTCCGTTTGTTGTATTTTTTAAATCCTCAAATTATGTTGCAAATGGAAAATATCTTTGCTTCAAGGATTATTGAGTCATGAATTTAACAGAAATTATAATTATCTTTTATAAATTAAATTATTAATGAATTCAGACTTAAGATTTATATTACAAGAAAACTTTTATAAACATTATAAAACAATAATATTATCTTATAAATCTAATTCTGAAAATTCTTATGAATAGGAAAATTGTCACTCAATGGCGGAAAAGTAGTTAAAATTTGACTTTTGAGAATATTTAGTATTCCTTTTCTAGCGTCGAGGGTAAGAAAATAGTATATGGTATTCAGTCCTCAAGGATAGATCCATGCAGTCTGGTTTACTTTCTGTCTGGAGTCATGGTGTATCAGCCAGGGACCTCGAAACCCACCATTGAGCAACGTCAGAATTTTAAACTATTATTATTGGCTGAACATATACAGAGGTTATGAATTAGACACCCACCTTTTACAGGGAATTTGAATTTAACTTGTTTGATTCATAGTTTTTGGAACATTACAGAAAAGGTTTCTAAATACTGCATCACATTATTTAGTTATTCTATTGGTAGAGACTCAGGGTATCATTAACTACATTTATTCTCGCTTATTCCCAAGAGCAGCCGTAATTGCAAAATTATATTTCTATTCGTTTTTCTGAGGAATGAGGAAATTTTTATTCATTTTTCCTTGTCATTTTATCTACGATGTTTGTAATGTTGAAAGTACCACTGAGAACTGCTCAATCACAGAAGTGGATATATTCATGTTCACAAAACAAGATAAAAAAGATCAGAGAAACTTTGTAGTTCTACTTAATGACAAAGGCTATATGAATTTTCCAATACACTGAATTTTCTAGTCTGAAGACGAGAAACAGTTTCCCCGAAATTATTTTTATCTACCCTTACTATCTTCTTGGATTACTTCTCACCTGATTTTACTTCTCACCTTATTTTTTCGTTATCGCTTTTCAACTCGCCTTATCTAACCTTCTAATTTGAGTAGTTATGAACCAGAATTGTAGCCATTCCGACGACATCGCAGAGGTTGTAGCCTACAGCCGGAGGCACTCAGGTCTAAATGCCGTTATCCGCGTCATTAATCTGGCGAATGGTGCCGCATTCTTCGCTTGTATCTTAATAACGGAACTATCACAAAATTTTGACTCATGTTAATTGGTGGGTATTATATTTAAAATCCCGTAGTCAATACAAGAAGAAAGGATAAAAGAGAGGGAAATAAGAATCCAGCGTTTCGAGCAGAGAGAAGCTGGTCGTCATCAGGGGTAAGGTCGGAATCAGAGCTACGTCATGAGTGATCTTATAAATACAGAGCTTCCAAGCATGTGTCCACTTCTCTGCTTTCGCTGATTGGAATATCCGACATAATATGTAGCAAATAATTAATGAAGACTGTCAACAACTTTCAAAATTCTGAAGTGAAATTCGAACGTACAATTGCATGAAAATCATTCCAACCACTTAAGTCATGTATTTCGTTCTAAGACTGGTCGGAAATATCGGAGAATCTTTTTCTGGGGAATGTTATGGCAGGGGTTTCACGTTCCTTTCCCTGGACCGAGTGACGCGGAAAGGTAGCTCCGAATTGGTTGCGAAGATGTCGAAAGCTATAAATATAAGCTTCTATAGCTGTAGGATTGGATCACGTGAAATTTATGATGCGAAGTAATTGCGCTGACCAGTACGCCACAGAAATTTGTTTTTAAAGTTAATAAAATTAATTATTAATTACATTTGTTAACTTTAAGAAAAATATTATTTATGAAAATAAAGTCACAGTATTTGGATTAAATCCAGCGTTTCGAATAGAACGTTTTTAATCTCATTAGTTTACTTTGTCGTTCCATTTAACATAGTTACAATTCGAAGGAATGTCTTCAGAAGATACATTGTTCTAGTTTCTATTTATCCTTATACCGGCCCTATGCGAATTTTTTCTACGATAATATTTTCTTCCTGTTTAGGTAGGTCCAAGTAATTAATTTCTCCGAGCATGATCCAACATCTAATTCTAAAAAAGAAGCTGAATGTGGATTGTTGTGCATCCCTCCAAGGAAACGTTGTGGCGTTGGGCAATGCTATTGGTGTGCGATTTAGCAGCTGCTGGGGCTGGATGCGCACCTGGATGCGCAGCCCATGGAGTCAGCTGAGCCGAGCCGAGTCGTGTCCAGTCCGCCGCAGACACGCAGCCACGCAGCCAGCGCGCTCCAGCTCTCGCTCTCCAGCCACTCTCCTCCGCAGCACGCAGGTACTTCACTCTACATTTACTAGTTTGCGTTTCTGCCGTCGATCCTATGTCTTCTGCTCAGGTCTGCAACACTTGCTAGCACAGTCCTAGAAATTTCGCCTGTCACCGAATCACGATTAAAACTTTTTTTTATTCTAAATTGTTGCCGATTACATCTATATTTCTTATTATTAGTTTATACCGGCAATTGTCACGTAGTAACTTCTGTCGTCACAGCACGTTTAGAATCGATAAGCAATTACACCTTTAATACGTGAAATTTCATTTAGAATTATTTATTATCCATTCGTTCCTCATTTAGGAAACCCGTCTACAGTCTTCCAATTCCCAGAATTAAATGAGACACAAAACATTAGCCGTGCTCTTTTCAAATCAAACCTAACAGTCTTCCTCCTCCGACCTTCCTCACCAACGACCTACGCTTCGGACATCGAATACGAGGAACGTCGTTCAAAATGTTACTGATGAACTTTATAATTAGTGACCAGCACATTTATAGGCAGCCAAAATTAATCACGGATTCCTAAATATATTCGACCGAACACTGACTTCACGGTATTATTGTTCAATACTTCTTGAAATTGCTATCAATTTAGCGGTTTGTGAACTAGAATCTTGATGTCAATCATTTAGCCAGGTATACTAGTTCGCTACTTGTTGTTTTACTCTACGCCCTCGATCTTCTAGAGCTAGCCAATTTGTAATTTTACGAAGATAAGATCGGGTCATTGCCCAGTGTAACTGATAAATTTTATATCCTGCTATTTAAATCATAAATAATATTAGAAACGATCAACGTCAGGGAAAGGCTTCGGACAAGCTTGACCGTCGTTTTACCTCAAGATTCGACGATATCGCTGTGGCGAAATGTTTGGAAAGGAAGTGGTACAAACCTTACTGACCAGGTGAACAAAATGTAGAAGGCAGTTTTGTAACGAAATGTTTTTTTTCTTGATCATAAGTGGCTGATAAGACGAAAACAATAGCATTGACCCTCGGTAAGGGTGCCCATAGACTCGTGTTACTTGGAAACGAGTGCATTACGCTTTGTTTTTATTCTAGCGAGCTGTAAAGTAGTGGGCCTGCTTCCTGTTTCGAAGAGTCGTTACGCCCGATGCATATTCATGAGTTTGGCTCTTCCTTGTAAACATTGACCGAGAATCTGTATAAATGATTCGGACGTAACTGACGGCGACCTGGGAAGTACAGTTATCCGGTAACCGCTGGCTTTCGCGAAGTGATGGACACGAAATATTAGCCTAGGATAAGACGCCGAGATGGTCCTGGCTACTTTCTCAAAGATGCTCGAACAGCTTCAACGTTCTGCTAAACGTAATCGCCGATGGGTGCAAATGAGTCATGGTTCCTCCTGAACACTACCAAACGTTATCCACGTTCCTTAACTCCGGGTTTTTAAATATTAAACATGGCTGGATTTAAAATTTAATATTTTTCTAGTTTTAATATATCTGATTGAGGGTAAAGGAGGAGGACTTGGTCCTAATTTTTGGACAATGTGTTTTTGGTTGAGATAGTGTGATAGATAAAGGGTAAGAAGCCTTCCGTAGGGAGGAGGGGAATAGGTGCAATTCGCGAACCTTCTTAGTCAAGTCCGTTGAATCGCCCGAAGCATTGTTTTGTTCAATGTTTCTTACATACTTTAGACAGTATTTAATAAAATTCCAACAAATCAAAAGTTAAACTAGAAAAACCCTAGCAAAAAGGAGAAGTATGCGGGGAAAGTCTGCAATCAATCCGGGCAGATTCTACAGATAATTTATGAAATTACAATGTTGAATAAGTCAACTTGCTTTGCAACAATTAGATTCGTTATAATCTGTCACAAATTATCTAATGGAAAACCATCTCCATAATCACTTCATTCGCGAATTAGAGATTGCTTACTTCAGTGCTCACCTTTATTTGCATATTTCCTAGCAGAATGATTTGGGTAATATCTGTTCTCTCTCATCGGAATTGGTAAGTGGATGCTTAAAGAAATTTTTCTGTGAGTGTTTACAGTTTGGAGCATCTGTCGCACCCAACTTAAATGTGATTTATGTCATTGCGAATGAAGTCGCACACCTCCACGAGACGAATGAAATGTAAACGCTGAAAGCGCACTTTGACAGTTCTATGTATTTTAAGTTACAAAATTTATGTGCTTTTCGGATGTAATGAATTTTGATATGTTGACGCAATGAACAGAATTGTTTAACCATGACTGAAGATGTGCATCAGTACAGGAATAACGGTATTTGATGTCAATACACTTTCCTTTCCAGAGTTTCTTCTCGTGCTATTAATTTTCTTTGAGAAGTTTCTTGTGGTTTCAATATTGAATACATGAACACGCAAAAGTGCAGTTCTACCATTTCTGTTTTTTTTTATGTCATCAGACGAGAATCCCACACTACAGACAGTGTCTTTAATGCTTCAAGAAAACTCCTCATATCTTCTCAGTTTTTAATATTATCTTCGTCCATTTCGATTAACCTCAAGTTAAAGTACTCGAACGTAAACTAAAAAATTGGAATACCACTTACAAAGGGAGCTGGGAATTAATATTTACTAACGCACTCCAGTACAGTGGTCTGTTACGAAGTAACGGGTTATACCATGACCAACTAATTATCATAATTTCAATTCCAAAAATGTAAGAAAAACGCCGGTACAGGAATTTTCAAACAACCTGATCGTTGGGATTTTTTTTTTGGCTATGAAAAGTGACAAAGTCTGTACATGAAGGTGCTGTATGAGTCGTGTCAGATGAGCAGGAGGAGAAGGGAAGAGATGGAGGGAAGCATTGTCGTCGGTTGGGAACTCCCACTTGCGGCGATGCTGGAACTACGCCACTACCATCTTAAAAACATTGATCATATTCTTACGAACTGGATGTACAGACAGCAGAAATGTGTTTTTATCACACCCTGTTCTTCTAATATCTTAACATTTACGGATGAGGTTTATCCTGACCTGATAATATTGAAGTGCGACCACACACGGCCAATATATTGAGAAATATATTTTTAAAAATTTGAATGTTCATCAATATTAGAAATTTACTTCAATGTCTACATCAACCCTCAGTGATAAACGTATTGACCATATGCGGCCTGAAAAATAATTCAATAAAATTGTGGTAGTAGATGGTTGCAGTAAGATCCAAATAACTAAATTTATATTTGCTCTCGTAACGTGAATATGCTTGGAAATATTGACTGGTAATCTTCCTCTTAAATTTGTGTCCGATCACGTTACATTTAGTTTATCAAAACTTATTCTGATTTCAGAATTCTGGAGATTGTTTTTATAATTTACTCTCCATGAAAGTATTAGAATTTGCGGGCAGAGTCACCAAATTAGTTTAAATGAGAAGGAAAGCGATTGTCGTAGCACAGCTTCGTGCTTCCTGTTAACGAGGAAATACGTTCAAGGTAAATCTATAACTGGCAAAGAAATTGCAATATTCCTTGACGATGCTGTGTTCAGCAGAATCCGTCGCGTTCTCAAATATGTATTCGGTTTAGTTCAGAGAATCTCTGTTAGGTTTTCGCTCACGAAAACTATTGTTATGTCCTACGAGTAGGATGCTTAATATTTCCTACATACAAAAGGCGGTTGATGCAATTTTCAAAATCGTGATCTATTTGTTCCATTGAAGTCACTTCAATGCTGCGTAGATTTTAATAACATGTAATAATTTTTCATGATGGAGATTTGATGATTATCGCAAACAAATTTATTCTGACATGACTGCGCTGTTCAATGTTTGGTGTCTGTCTTCCGTACAATTAGCTGTATGGTGGGTTTTCACAAATACAGCTGTTTTATTGGAAAATCTATGTGAAAATTGATCGTGTAACAATCGAAGCGGTCTCTTATTGTTCGTCTTTGGGATAATTTCCTATTTAGTTTCCTGTAAGGTTCCTGATGAGATTGGAGCAGTCTGCGTTTTTGTAAAAATGTTACGCAAGTGCCATTGTTTCCTGTTAGCCGGTTATCTGCAGACATGCGTATCAACTTTCCGAACCTGTGTACGAGATCCATTCACGAGAACAAATCGGAAACGTAGCAGGTGTCGTTGCGTTGGTTTGATCCCTTTTTATTAATGCAACTAAAACATTGAAATTAATACAGTGAATTGAAAATTCTAATGTATATTACCAGTTTGTAATTTACCAAACGCTGGACACAGGTTCTAGTTTGAGCTTCGGAACCATTACCGTTAACGATTGTGTTAGCGAACGATACTTCGTAACTTATCAAAAGACTTGTAAGGCATTATTGGACGGTAAATAGAGCGTGTAACACTTCAGATGCCAGTAGTCGTGCAGTTGCAGACGTTATCTTGACTGATTTCAGATTATTTTGTCCTCAATACAACTATTTTCGTGAGGGTACGTCGATTTTCGCCATAATCACGGATTCGTTCGAAATTATCTTGCGTTGAAAATGTCGTCGGTGCCTCCGGTGAAATTATTCAACTATCGCGAAATTTGATACATGAATTGACATGTATTGACAATTTTAATAATCGTGTTAGCCACTCATCTCGTATTGTTTTCAGCACGACTTTCACATTTTAAAAGTTCTTGCCCAATTTTTCCAACGTATTTCGCGTGACAAACTCTTAAATTTCGAAACCGTGCAGTTTAGTTTCATTATCTGCCCAAATTATATTTTACAAATATTAAGTATTACGATTTAAGTATGTAATTCGTAATTCAATACTGTATTTAATTTGGTAACGATTACTGCAATTTGGCGATTATCAGCAGTGCGGTGAAAATATTACTTAGCAATATTTGATAAGTTATCCGGTCTTATTTCGAAGCAGCTTCAAGTCTATCACTTTGTCTGTAATTATACGGTCTTATGAATGACCCGTTTTAATTGATTTGAACAAGATAAGGTAACTGGTTTAATCGTGACATTTCATTTCGCCGCAATGTTCAATTTTCTTTTATGCAGGACATTTTCTAAACCTGTAAACAAAATTATTATCTTCTGCGAAAAAAACGTGCTGTAAAGTCTAATTAATAATTAGAACTTCCGAAAGAGCTGCTCGGAGTTAGTTAGCAACGACGAGAATATTTCAAGATTTAAGTCAGTTCTTGCCTAATATAATACACAAGTTCAGGAGGTGAAACAAAATGATCCACAATATATATGTATAATATAACATGTATATAAGACAACTATAAAATCTTTAGATTGTAAAATTTTCTGTAAAATTAATTAAAATATGGCTAATATGTTGATTTAAAAAGTTATCTTTAGTAACATTAGAAAGTGGAAGAGAATATGCTTCCAATCTTTTACGTCGGGCAATCTAACATAATCATCATCATCAGGAGAAAACGTAAATAAGATGATTTTAATATTGTATACCTGTAAATGTGGGCGATATGGTCTTTAGTTTTCGTAACTACCATTACGCCATGGCAAACCAATTTTTATAACAATGTCGTCCATCATCTGAATGAAATTTCTTTGACACATACATTCATAAACTAAATTAATTTTTATGGAATGTTAATTCTAATCATATTTTATTAAATTATTCAGTAAATTACAAGAGTGTATATTTATATATCTAATCATTGGAAATGTTCCTTAATGTTACGTTTAAATAAAGTAAGAGGATTAATTAATCAGAGTGCTCGTATTTATTCTTGCATTGAGACTGTGAATGCAATCAGCCATTACTCTGAATACTACGACATTCAAATGGTAATTATTACGCGTTCCATATTCAGAACTCGTTGATACAATTCTAATTTCAATGTGCATTCGGTCGAACCGTTTCGAATTTGCTAGAACCTATTATGTGTTAGCCATTTCATTACTGATTGTAATCTACTTCTCAATTTTCCGAATCAGAACAAAATCGTTAACGTGACATCCAAACGAGAATTACATTAACCGTAGCGTCGCTTAAATCGGACCAGAAAAATCTCTGAACAATTTCGTAAAGCGGTTCTTGCTATTTCTGAATATATGGGAACGGTAATTATTAAAGACAATTACTGCACAGTCTCAGACTACCACGCACGGTTCCTATAAATTTCTTTACCATTTTCCTTGATTAAGTTTTACACAGTATTGCGTTGTTAACATAATTTTTGTTCACGTTCTAGTGAATCACTATTAACAAGTAATGTAAAGTATTACAGGAGGCAACAAACATCCTGCGCTATGCAATGCTTGTTTCAGTTCCAGCAGAGTCCTCACATTCCTCTGGTGTCCTAAGTAGTCGCTCATGATCCAAGGCAAACACTCGAGACCCGTAATAATAAATCACAGATTAGTTACCACTTCCGATTTAAAAGCTCCTTGTAGTAAACTATTTCGTTTTTACATACATTAATTCAGCTGAACTCCGGAAGACGTTTCGTATTTGACCAATTCAGAATTCTCGTTAATACTGTGCATGTTCTTATGCAAATTCTAATGGAGATTTAAGACTCTCTACCTGAAATTTTAAGCAACCCTTATAATCAAAATGGTTTAGACGTCATGTGATCGATTTCTCCAGTCTCCTGAATACGGTTGTCATCCTCTGAAACTCATGAGCCTCCGTACAAGTTTCTGTTTTATTTGACACAAGATGATTTGTTATTATTCCATAGGTTTACTGGACTGAACTTGTTTGTAATGATCTAGGGCTTACTTCTGCTTCCGCGTGAATGACGCCTGTTGAGTCGCGTCGCCATAAAACTCTTTCCCCATGATGTGTACTGGTAAACAAAGACGTACTGGTGTTTAGTCACCAACTATTTTTATCGATTTGCTCCTTAGGTCGATAAACTTGTTCTGTTGTCCTCCTTTATCTGTGTTTTGTAAACATACTACAGATTTATATTGTTACGGTTCAAATATTATGGTTACATGTGTGTTTGCGGATTGCACAAGAGGTGTTACGGTTGCTCGATGAAAATTGAGCGAAAGAAAGAAATACTTTCACGCTACAGTGATTTCTATCAGAGTTGGTGGTTATCTGAAGTTATCGTCCCACTTCTGGAGTGTATATCTTATGTACGCACCTAAAATATTTTATATATAATTTTGCGTGTATGCTGATTGTTGTGTGTAGATAATCACGTCCAACTAGCAACATAACGTAGTGGTGAAATTCGCGTTTTGTATTCGACTCTGTTCTGTTTTCGACTTCCTAAGTAATTACAATTGGATTTATTCCAAAAGCGTGTCTATTTGTATTTTAAGATCTGCCTCAGTTCCTAATTAATAATTAGAATTTGTCTAGCCCACAATGTCGAAAAGTGTGGTTTTGAAAAAACTTAATATGTAGGACCGGCCATGTCTGAGTGAAAAGAAAAAGTAAATAAAGTGTGTGGCTTTACATAGTTTAAAAACAGCTGAATTAGAAGAAGTTAATGATCTATAACTATTACCAATATTTTATAAAACATGTTTAACCGTCTCGTGATGCTAATTGATGCATTTCATCGGTCGTTCGTACAGTCGTTTCTCTAGAAAAATAAATTACCTTATGCTAGATTGACAAATTGTATCAATGGGCTCGCCTGTAAATATTCAGTTTGCCTGAGCGATGTGTTCGTAGGAAAAGCATTTAGCTTTTATAGTATTTTGCACGTGTACTGCTTGACCGCCTGGCATCCCGTCTCTTGATTGATTCCGACCAATCTCGTCGAGGCTAGTTTCGGCTGAAGGGTTTAACGAAATGACACTCTTGCCACTGACCTACGTCGTGTCCTATTACAGAAATCCTTGACCATTATTTCGGCTGTCATTGTTACATCACTCGCCATGAATGTCGATTGTAGGGCAGTGAGGGCATCAGGGTATTGAAGTGCCCCAAGCCACGGTCTCATTAACTGGCAGAGTGTAAAATATAAAGGATAGGGTCAACTCAGGGGTGATGAGATATGCTCGGCGGACGCACTGGTCCTTTCTCAACAATGTCGTCCCAATTATACGAGCGAGTACACGATCTTCCGCTCCAGCAATAGACTAGAATTCTCAAGACTTTCCTGGCTGTGAATAAGCAAACGGCATTTGTTTTAAACGATGATTTTACAATAACAAATTAAATTACTTTGTATACCTTTTATCGTGACCACTAATGTTCTGACTAAAATATGGGACATTCAAATAAATGGCTGAGGAATTAGTTCAGGCATAAATGGGATAATGTAAATATCGCACTGTTTGAGAGAAAAATTGGTAAAAGGCATTATAAAAAATCTAAATATGTAGATTATTTTTTAAGTGGATTGTTAAAACATTGCATATATCCTTATCTCTTAGAAATAATTTTTTATCAACTTATACGATCACTTTGTAAATGCTGCTGATATTGACTTCTCGACAGGCTTATATTAGAAACATTTCTCGAAACTATGTCCAATTTTCCGGAGAGTAATGATATAGTTTACATACACATTACATTCGCAATCAAACGAGATTGCTATAACTATCGGTGTAATGAAACAGAATTGATGCTTGTATATGATCATTACCATCACAACCACGATAATACCGTGCTTGACTGCTAACAAGATTGTCTTGTTGAAAAAATTAAACGTGCATAGAACCAATAATTCCAACATTCTCGATCTCTATTGGTGTCTTTGTGAAGTTGGAGCTTTCCTGGCGTATGGTGGCTTAGATCTTCGGAAAGTCATGCAGAGATCGAACCACGAAAGTGCTGTCCACTAAATATATCCGATTCGGTAAAAGTTGTTTCTTTTTAAAGTTACTATGCAATGATACCTGACACACTTCAAAGTAGACAATGGAAACTCTTACATGTGGATTGTTCCCGGAAATGAAAACACCACCAATATATTCTATACATAGGGTGATGTCGGAAACTGTATAATGTGCGTTTCCATGATATTTCATGACCTTGAAACTCATTTATTCTTCGTAAAAAAAAGTAAAATTTCATCTAGAAATGTTGGGCAAGAAGAAATAAAAGAATCTGAGAAATCTTATACTGACCAGTAGCGACTGTAAAAGTGACACTTCTTCTGACCCATCAATTGATGTCCTGTTTGTCTTGCAGTTGCATTACGTAGCAGCGCAAACAAAGATGGTATTTTTAACGAGTAGGGAGGGTTGATTACGGACCCTTAACATGATCAATTGAGATATATGACAAGTACATGAATGTTCAAGTGGGGTCCATCCTAACAACTCTTAACAGATTTCGGCTCCCCTGATCCTCTTGTACCAAACTGGACTACACCGAACGCTTCGTTGTTAACATCATCAGGCATTCATTTAGTATAATTTAACGTGAATGTTCTTCGAAACATGTCGGCTAATACAAAATCCGAAATATACGAATATATATGTTCTTCTGTGTAAAATACGTCAAACCTTGGTTTGTACAATGAAAAGATTTTAATATTTTGGATCATTTCGACAGTTGCTACCGTTATATTATTTTCTGAAATACAGTAGATTCAGCGTGAAAATATATTTTGAATAGAGTTGTGTGAAAAATCGACAATAGTTTAAATTTAATCAATTTCGATGACAATACTGCATACAAATATTAATTTTTAGACAATTTCTTTAATGTTGTTGAACTCGTAATTTATATCATGATGTTCACAATTTATTAAATTTCTTTGATGCAGGACCTTTTATTGAATATTTCTCCTTAATGTTTGAGATCTGAGGATATAATATATATTAGTAAATTTTTATGTTATTGACTTTTGAGTAATTAATTTCCTTAAGTTACGCAAAATTAATTGTCATGAAATAGTTTTAATATGAAAATATGTCACGTATGTGAAATATAACGTTCAAGTTCTTCCTCTGACTTGTAAGACCTTGGTTCGAGACCCCGATGATGTCATTTTCCGGGTCACTATTGAACAGGTTCCAATGTCGACCGCTCCGTTAAGATTGTGGAAGATCACACAACGAGGTTCTGTTAAAAGGCAAAACTGGTAACAATTCTATGTTCATAAGTATCAAATCTCAGAGCACAATCTTCCGCCCCCTCCCCCCCAGCCCACTCCCCCGAAAACACGTTATTTTACGAAAGGCTACGAAATTAACAAATTTACTACTTCTCCGCAGTGCGCAAAAGGATTAAAGGACCCAGAATACTTAAACTTATTTTCCGTTATATTTATATAATTTATTGGTTGCATGGATTGTTTAATATTTTGTTTTATCTGGGTAAAGAGCTTAAGTTTCACAGAAATATCTGAAAGATTTGTTTTTTGCAGCTACGCTACTGGTAAATTTTTTTTCGGTCTGGATACGTTTTATTCCCTCGCCTACATAGATTATACCGGATTACAGAATTGATTTTACGTGACTGAGCAGAAGACGGAGGAATTAATCAAAAATCTGCTTTGTGTGTTCATTTTCAGTAAAATACGATTTTATTTTATCAGACATTCAATTCATTATATAATTTACAGATCGCAGGTGGCAAACGTCTAAATTCGATATTTTTTAAATTTCATAACTTGAAATTGAGTTAAACATCTCATGCTTTAGGACTTCAAACGTGAAAAACGATGGCTGAATTTCAATAACGTCAGTTTTCGTTTTCTTTTAAGTCCGACGGAATGGGACTGATCAGGAACCTTTAAAGTTTCTAATTGTAGGAATCTTATCCCATTAACCAGGTTGGAATCAGTTTTGTGGGAATAGAACACAGTTTTACTTAATTGGAGATTTTTCTGAGGCTGATATGTTGCTTGTTTCAATGTACAATTTTGTTTTTCTTTTAAATAAAATAAAATAACTCTGATACATGCGATTGTAAGTTTTTTTTATTGTTTATTAAATTGCGAGATTTATTAATTAAATTTTAATTTCACAAACCCAACTAAATATATTAATTTATAGCATTACATTTTTCTCTCAGGGTTATTTCCTAGATACATAATTGGCTTGAAATGGCAGATATTAAAAAATTGCATTTTTTTTCTGCTGTAAGTTCTTATCTAATGTTGCGGTAGTCGATTCTGACTGCGACTTATTTATGGTCTGGTGCCCTCCCAATACTGTATAACCAAAGTAATCTCGTGGTTTCCATTTAAACACCACTCTGTTGCAACAATAGAACAGAATAACTGCTATAACGTCGTTAAAGAAAAACGTGCACTTCCTGATAACTGAAAACGATTGAGTGAACAGCTAGAAATCTGACTAGAAAATGCTTGTTTCTTACTCCGCGGATCAAACGACTGAATCTGGTGTCGAAGCTATTCCAACAATGCTGACAACGGACGTTTAAACAATTTACCATCGTAGACACCCGAAAATCGTCCTTCGCAGCACGTCTAAGAAGAATAAGTAAACATGGTGGTTGTTACTACGTATTCGCCTTCATTCAATTACTTGAGCGTAATTTTGAAAAAACGCAAGCATTTCATATTATGCCTCATTACGCGATGATCAGACTCTTATAATCGACGCCAATTTTATGTAGGACATATTTCGAAATCCATTTTTAAAATCAGTTGTTTATTTAAATCTCTTGTAGTGTGATATATTTGTCTCCTATCGGTGATAAATTTCCACCTTTCTCGTGATCCTTAACCATAAAACTGAGTGAGAGGAAAGTGCAGTAGAACTTGGTATAGAATCACCCATAGACCCACCCTTCTGAAACCTGAGATGAGCCGGCCTCAAGCAAGGAAAAGCTGCACCCGAATAGAATGAATAAAAATATCTGGTGATCTGGTCAGGAGATCAGCGGGGGACGACGACGACACCTTACAGTCGCAGGTGGAGTCGAACTTTCTGAAGTTACGCAAAGAACTGGAGTTTAATCAGCTTTACTTGAAAATGAACCAGACACCTCGTTTGCTTGAAATTGTGCATCGGCTATTTGATGAATGCCGAGAATTGCAATTGTTTTAAGCGGGTGTGGAGGATTCGCAAGGAGGGTGGAAGTAACCCTTGCTACAGCAGGTGACGCCTTGCGAAAACAGAAACAGCAGCAGCAACAGCTGGCTCCACACACCACACACCACACACTACCTACGCTCTACTCTACACGTAACTTTGGGAAGGCAGCTGTTGGTGCCGCCCTCTTAAGTCATTTTCGAGGGTGCAAGCTACACCGCTTTGCTCTTTCGCCACTTTTCTTCCAGAGTATGTGTTTTATTAATACACTCCGTCGTACCAGATACGGATGCAAGTCTGTAATTCTATTACTTCGAAGTTTTAAGAAAATGAACGCGAATAAAATGGTAGTGAATGCAAGTACTGACATTTCTTTTTTATTAGATCCACTAAGTAACTTCCATTAACACCTATACATTTTAAATTCAATTACGACTATATTTACTATGTTGAACAATATATTTTTATTTATTTAGCAGATCGCTTAAATTTTTCCTCCACAGTAGTTTCGTCAGTTTTTTCCTCGGATCATTCTCTTTGCAAGGTTACATCTATGATCATTTGTGTTACTTTTTGTTTCGAAACAGGTTAATCATTTGCAAAGTTTGTTGTAGCTGTCGCTGATCCTGCAACCTACTTTGTACTCTTTTTCTTTTTAACAGTTCTCAAAATACTCATTTTATTTTGCAGTTCACTCCAGAAAGTTTGATTTTGCTTTATCTTGCTCTATATTCAAGTGAAACCTAACATAAATTCTTTGTACGTCACGTTTCTTATCTTCCAGATTCTAACTAAAATAAGTAACAGTTTGACGGACTTTCTTTTATGATGGCGAAACAGTACCGGAGCTTTGGAGATCAGATTTCTAAAATCTGATTATTTGCGAAAATCTGCTTCTAGATCGATTAACAGAGGATTTGTGTGAGAACCTAGAACATTTATAATGAGACCTTTCTTATACGTTGTATATGATCTGAGTATTTCCATATTTGATCATCATCTGGTGACTCTTAAGAAGATTTGCAAAGTGGCCTGTAAAACTGTGGAATTGAGAGATTTGCAAATATATAGTAGTAGTAGTTCTACGTACACGTGACACACTTTGCAGCATCTTGCATAACAAAAAAGACCTGATTGAAAGTTAGAAGCTGAGCCAACTGAAGAAAGTGCTGATAGATCAAGTATTTTTAAGCGGAGCGAAAGTGGAAATTTATCGTTTGCCGTTGAAAGTAAAAGATTTGAACACTCGTTAAGATGGCGTGAAGCTCGTAAAAATAAACATTTTTGAATAGCATAATTTCTCCCCTGCAAGGTCATTCACACGAATGGTATTTATCGATTTTTTGTATAAATTTTGTAGCAGAGTATTTTCCTTAAAATGTATCATGACACTGTGCCAGTTACTTCCGTTCAATTTCGTGCTGACCATTTGGTCTCTTGAAATATGTTATAGGAACATTACTTCCTACATAATCTAGCAATTTACGTAAGGGAAAAATAAGGAAATTTATCCACGGGAGGTTGTCGTCATTGATACAGCACTTAATTAATTTCTGTTGAAGTTAATAAATCTCAAATGTTGGTTGCAGTCTAATTTTAAAAATAATGGACGTCTAAGAATATTCATACATCATTCCGAAACAAAGTGACGAAGATTTTGAACTGGGCTTGTACTTCTTTCGGAGTCTATTACAGAAGATTTTTATTGTTATTGTTTATTTTTCCACAATTGAACCACGACTTCTGTTGACATCAGACGCCGTGTGAAACTGTTCCTTTAAATTTTGGGCTGTATACCGATTATTTGTTCAAGGGGAAAAAAGTGCCATTTAGACCTCAAACTAGACCATGACTGTTCTTGCGTATTACTTGTTTATCGGAGAAACTCTCGATCCAAGGAGGTCAGTTGCACAAGAAAACGAACGTAGTTCAACATCAGGTTTACTCAAATTTACCATGAACGGTTCTCAAATATAAATCAATCCGTTTGTGAAAGGAGGTTTGATTTGAAAGTTTGTTGTGATGAACGGCCATTTGTAAGAAGTTCCACGTACGTTTGCGAATCGACAAGCATGTAATCTGGTAATAGGCGGCCCTGAGTCGCAGACCTAAACAGGTCTTACGGCGTTAGCTCAGATACTCCTGGACAATAGCCAAAACATTTTGGTGGTAACGACCTCAGAATATTGCTACTCTCTTGAGACACAACGTCCGTATTGAAATTGTATCCGGGTTCTGTAGACTTTCGGGTTTTTTCAATCGCAAAATTTGATTCTCAACGTGAATCTTCTACATTCGCTATCTTCTACTCGCCTAGAAAATCCACTTCCTCCTATTTCACTATTTTAATTATGGTTAAATTATTTTAATCATCGTGATATTTTATTTCGGTATCACTTGTCTTGCAGCAGGAGTTTAGAAAACTTCATCAAATCTTTCATGTTTCTGTGTGCGCTTTTGTTGCAGGATGATCTCGACGCTGATGTCTGTTCTGAGTCCGATGACCCTGGCTTTGGATAGGGTGGCCCTCGTGCTCCTGGCCCTCTTCTTAGTGGCAGAATATGCCCCAGAATGGTGGCGGTACTGGAACAAATGGCATCGTCAGGAAAAGTCGAGTGGTAAGTCGATACATCGGCCATTGGGGAATTTTCCTTACACTTTTACCAGATTTTAGAACCTGTTAATCTCTGACCTGTATCTTTTCCTGGTGAAGATGATGGCTTGTCTAAGTTTTGAAAGAAAATGTTCTCCCGAATAATTACTGGTCCGATCACGTATAGAAACCCTGTTTCCACTTGTAGAAATGTCAACAGATGAAGTAAACGTTACACCACGGAATTACGAGGTTCTGGCACCACTAATGTATTAATTAATACGGCATATTTAATTTCAATTCATGTGAGATACAATTGTCAGTAAAAACAAAAAAAAACATGAACGTATTTGATGTATACCAATAGCATTAAATATATAACAGGAAACTGATTCATTCGTCACAAATTTCATCGCCATAATTTTTTTCTGTCGGAAATAATTTAAAATCCCGACAATTATCGCCGAAGTTAATTTATTTTAAACTGTTAAATTGGAAGTCTAATGAAAGTATCGTCGCAATTTGTTGTTGAAACAACTTATCTGACAGGGAACTGTCATTGTATGATTTTATCAGACCAGGCTCACCTTAAATTCAGAATGTAAATGCTAGACATAGATTTAAATTCTGTCTTGTTCATATGTACATTCTTCCATTCGCCCGCACTTCTTTCGCGGTTCGTTCGTTGCACTCCAGTTACTGGATAATTTGCCGATTTCCATTCTTGTGTACGTTTAAAAGTGGTTGGATTTGAAATTCCATTACGGCAATGAAATTGTTTTCGGTCTTGCAGGTGGAGTCGGTCTAATTTGTAAGTATTCAATATACCTGCTTTTGCTAGGTTCTTTCGGAGCTCGGATTATGCTGCGTGTGGGAAGACGCTGTGGTCCAGCCCATCCCAGATAATTTATTTCTGATGCAGCCCGAGCGTGGATGAGAGAATGCAGTAAAATCCTTGTATGGTAAAAGCAAGTCTTAAACGACGGAAGTGTTGTGTTCGTCCACTCCCAAAGGCGTGCCTGCTGCATTCGTACAGTTTCGGCCTCAACATGGGACACGTAAATTCGGTCGTGTGACGGCTTTCACTTCCGGTTCTGTACTATTCAATTACTAGAAACAGTTTTTTCGGTCTGTCATGAATGGATGAGTTAAATCCACGACTTGGAGGAAATTCTCATTTGCATAATTAATTCGCAAGTAACCGAGAGGAAGGGGCTCCGTATTTATCACATACGGATCTTCACGTTCAGGTTCATGTTAGGAAAAAATTTTTTCTCCCCTGAAAAGAAATATACTTCATTAAATAGACCTAATAAATTTCATTGAAAAGAAAAATTTTGATTTCCGGTAATGAAATATTAAGCATTGGAAATTGTGAGGTAAATTTGTAATAACTTATATTATCAGGTAAAATTATTTAACTCTTGCAGAATAGCGGAATGATTATGAGTTAAGTAAAAGTATGTTGAATAGTTAAAACTACTAATAATTTTTTTACAGGCATCCAATACCTCAATAAAACTATTTCCGCACGAATAAAATTCAAGGACTCCCCGGTTCTAATTATTTTACGCTAATTGTGCGACTAAAGTTCAGTTGAAATCATATATTTTGTACTTGCAAAATTATTGTAATTAATTACCAATTAGTGTCGGTGCGTGACAGATGAAAAGGAAGTCTGTCTGTGGAACTCGCTGCCGGTAACATTTCGCTTTCAGTAGCAGGTAAGTCTTCCCGAAGAGCTAGGCAAGATGTTTAGAATACCCAAAAACCCTCAGTATTCGGAGTGAAAGTGATTTATTCGTAAAGCCGTCGTGTGCGTTTTAATTCCTCCCGCTAAAACCACGGGGCATAAGTCACGGTTACTTCGAACCCGTTTCAGTCCAAAGGAATTAAATGAATCAACAGATTCACAAACTTTCAGCAGTCCCAAGCGTAAGCTGAAGAACGCTCGAGAAATTTATTATTCAAGTCATGGTTCACTGATCTTGGTAACTTTGGATGCGATATTGAGTGCACTAGAATCCTTTTACCTGCCTTTGCTCGAAAGTGAAACCCATTCCAGGTAAATTTATACCTGGAAACTGAAAGTGAAGAACGAAATCTTGTAACAAGTGTGAACTTACCGAAGAGCTGGTGCGTTTACTGTACTAGAAATGTTGTCACGTTTCTAAAGTAAAAGGTTCGAAGCACTATTCAAAAACATGAAAAATACGATTTTAATTAATAAAACTAATTGTTTCATTGCATTCTACTTGTTTGAAAATATTGCATTTCGCAAATCAAAGTATTACTTCATTAAAAAAAAAATCTGATACTCTTATGGTACTCAAAGTATGGGCAAGATAATTGAAGTCTACCATTTAATCTCTTTTTGAACTAGAGGGTTATCCGCGGGATATGAAGATCTAAAATATTAATTCCATATTTTAGACTGTTCAATTGAGCTATGAACATTGAAATAATATAATTACAGGCGTGGCGAATATTAATTGAGCGAGAACACTTGCAGCAATAGGTCAAGATTACATTTATTATATACAGTAAAATCTCGTACTCGGCAAAATGAAAAAAAATTTTCTCGTTATACAAGACGTAGGATATTACGTACTTGTAATCATTTTATGACTTTCAACGGAGCAAGCAAAATACAGAAAGTGTGAAATTGATTGTTGGTACGGTTTTGTCATCTTTTGTGCTACTTCACGGAGAAGAATCACGTTCTGCCGAAGTAGCGATACGACACACTCAGCCCGGCCACGCGTCATCTACGAGTACTATCAGCGTTTCGTCACTAACCCACAAATTTGAAGGCTGCTAATTCAGTGATAACTTCCATTTCATTGCAAAGAGCCTATTTTGGGTCATTGGTCACCTTGAACTAGATCGTTACAGTGAATATTGTAAAGGAGTGCTGACCAGATTGTTGCTACAAATTGATGTAACGGCCAACAGTGACCAAGCAATGATAAAGCGTCGATAAACAAAGACCACACCAATTTGTGAAGTCAAAGGGTTGTGTGTATGTAGTGCAATTGATGGTTTGAGTGGTTTAACTTGCATGTAATTGTCTCACAAAGTAGATCGAATAAAGGCTTACACTGCAAAACTGTGATAATTAGGAATAATGGCGAAGTTCAGACTTAATTTATAGCTTTGATTCAGTAATGTGGTCGATTTTCATTAATATCCATTGAATTCTATTAGCGATGAAAGTTTGGAAAGCATACTCACGCGTTCTCTCTGAACTATTGCATTCTGCTCTGTGAACCTGAACTGCCTTACCGTACGAAACGTCGCTCAGTTGCACCATTTCAACCTGGTCGGCTTCATGTCCTTTCTGCGTTACCCTTTTCCGTTCGTTTCTCGCAACCCCCAGATAAATGAAGACTTCGTTCTGAATCCAAGTCCAAGTTAATGTGATATGAGAGCGCCCGTTGACCTTGTCCGCCTCCTCCGCCTCCACCACCTCGTGCCACCTGCAGTGACATCTGCGTCCAACCGTTCCCGACCTTCCTCACCTTAACGCATGGACAATTCCACCCCACACAAGAGACTATTCTTTCCTCAGCTTGTTTGAATATCAAGAAAAATTTGGACTTACATAATTCATCCTATTAGAAAAAACGTTTGCGGATGCAATTGACACCGAATTTTTTATTTTTAAAAAACAATCATTTGCTCTTTCCGTACATACTCACAGGCTCTATGGAATTTCTTACCCTTGTAACGGTTCATACATTGCATGGTGCTTAATATGAATGCCCATTTGCATTCTTCTTATTCTTAAATATCAGTTAATAAGATAATAATTTTAATTTATAAACGAAATATTTTAAATATAATTTTACGATTAGAACTGTCACGCAAAAAAATAATAAATTAGTGGTTGGAGTCTTTTATATGAGGGCGAGGTTGTGTGTTAGCTGTAATTTTCTATTAAATGTATTGAACAGACATTATGAGCCGCCAAAAGAAAAACGTATCAAGATGGAATATTAATTTAATTTAGTGGTAGTTTATTCAATTCGCAAATGCGTTATGCATGCATGCGAATTCTCAAATATGAAGACATCGAATCTACAAGTAGAGAAACTTTTTTTTTTTTTTTTGGGCAATAGGCTACATGAGGGTAATCCACTTAGGGCAACTCCCCTTTAATAGCATAGGAAGGGATTTGAAAGGGGGGATGCGGAAGGGTAGAGGAAGGTAGCCAAGGGTTAACTAGGGCCCCCGGGCTATATTTTAAGGATCCTACCCGGCATTCGCCTAAAGAAATGCAGGGAAAACCTTAGAAAAACCTGCATCGGGTAGGTCGGGCATTGGGTACTTGTCCCACGCCCTTCCGATAGCGGGAGAGGAGTTTGCTGTGGGGACGCAGCTTACCCCTCGCCATGCCTTGGCCTGTTTAGGAGGCAGCTGGCCGACTATTCCAATAGGAATAGCGGACAACTCTTGCCGTATGCCCAAGGTCTGCGACCCCGGAACATACACCTCTCAAAACAGACCGAGGTGCCCCGGCATGTGGGAACCTTAGTTCAAAAAAAACCAGAGAGATGTGAGAGCATCCCCAAAGGTAGCCCCCGCCAGAGCTCTCTGGGAAGGTTCACCTGCGAGAAATTCTCTCGCAGGCTTCATTCTCAGTAGAGAAACTATTATAATAGGTGAAGAAAAATGATACAAATTTCAATCGGCAGTTTGTGTTCATAACACTAATTAAAGGTGCAGATAATGATATGAATAGCAAATTCGACTGAGAGTCCACGATGGTCGTTGAACTCGCTGGGCACTTTTGGGAGTGCTAGGACAATGTCCTGACCAGGACCAGAAATTTGACACGATCTTTTGTTGAGCTCGGGTGACGCGAATCGCGAAAGTGAGGCAACCAGCCTTCCACTTTGCATTTACCTGGGACGCAACCGTATTTCATCTGATTAGTTTCGGATTCCTGACCCATGTCTGCTATTGTGCACTTCCGCAACCTGTGAAGGATTCAGTCACAATGCACACTATTACACCAAGTCGCAACTTCGCCGCCTGTCGTAGGGTTTATGATGCGCAGCCTTCATTCCAAATCGTTATTGATTCGTTTGTTCATATTTAATTTCTACAAACTGCTTACTGTTCTTATTCTATTTACCAGTTTTAGCGTATGGAACAAGTGAATTTATTGGCACAGTTAGACTGCCAACGTTCTGAACCGCGAAATAATGCATAAATTATGGGATTACCTTATTTAAAATATTTTTCTTGAGAACTTATGTTAATCTTTGCTGTGCCAATCATTTTGTTCCATGTATATTATTCACTACTTTTGCAAAAAAAAAATCCTCAATAATTATTAACTGTCTGATCTAACCACATATTTGTGTAAGACGGAAGTTTCAAAGGACGCTAACGGCGAATGTGTACCCACGGGTCTTGATATTTTAATTTTTATAACTGCACTGTCGTGTGTTCACCTAGCAGGTAAAATAAATGGGGATTCTGTTTGTGTAAGAGGATACTGCAGACTTACTACGCCTTCGACACAATGCTAATGAACACGTGAGCAAAAGAAATGCTGACAGTTTCGAGATCGCCACGAGCGGAAACGACGAACGTTTAAAAGCCTATGGGTTACTGAACTTTGACTTGCAAGATTCCGCACTTCGCAAATTCTAAGAGAGCTAGAATTGCACACTCGAACGCAGTCTTTGGAAAGATTTTGAGAGGTTCTGCGTTCTGTGCGTTTCTGCATTATGTTGCATTCCATCCAAAATAGCCGAGAATACAGATGTTTGGAAAATGGCACGGTAAACACTTCAGTAACGTGAAAGTTGCTGAGAAGTCGTTTTGCTGAGTTTAGATTCTCTTGTAAACGCTGGAGAGTGTTTTAGAGAATCGTGTTCATATTCATTTTTTCCTATAAATCAAAGAATCACAATTTGCGACCTTTTAATTAACACTTGTCTTGAATTAAAGTTTAAAGTTGAAAAATTATCTTCGTGAAAAAATAAATCCTTTTTATTCTGGGTATTTTACATAACTTTTCCAGGATTGTAATATTCTTTGAAAGTACAATATCTACTTTCCTCCTGGATATGAATAAAACTGGCGGTGATACAGATTCTTTGTTGGTGTCTCATTAAGAACATAAAAATTCCGTACTTACAGAGCAGTTGCCTGTCTTTGCATTAATAAATTGTATTATATATATATATATATATATATATATATATATATATATATATTGCAAATTGAACAAGCAATATTTGAGCCGTTTGCTAAAGGCTTAATCTGCAGCGTAATACACATTTGTGAAGTAGTTGTCAGCACTGATATGGAGAAGACAAACAAACTCTGGAACGTATCAATTTTGCACAAATAATCTGCAACATTTACGTACAAAAATAAATATTAACGCTACCCAACTGTCCATATTTCGCAGAATATAGTCTAGGTGTTTAATTCTGACAATTGTAATTAGCAATTAATTTAATAGGTTTTCTGCGAGGAAACAATTTTTATGTCAAATAATCACCATGTAGAGGAGCTTCTTGGGGTCTGTAATGTTGATGTAACATTGAATGAAACGTCTTGAATGGGTAAAAATTGAAAGTGTCGACGTAAAACCAGAGTAAAAACATTTCCAGTCAGCCTGAAAAGACTTTTGAGAATTTCTGACTTCCAATATTCTGTTTCTTGGTGCCATGGTCTTGCTTACTGATTTTTCTTCCGCATCGAAAATTACTTCAGGACAGTTGCGTACCTGCGTCAAGTTTGTTTAGAATATAACCTTGATTTTCGAGCAAGTTGGTTCTTAAAAGAAATTTAATACGCTTGCCATCGAGCTGAAAGGTCTCGTACGGAGGGAAAAATCGGCCAGGCGAGTTCACTGTGGAGGTAGCACAAACTTGCACAATCACCAACTTCTCCTGTTTCGGTGGAGTTTTTGCTGTGCCATCGATTCCCCTTCAGTCCTATCTTCTATTACATTGCACAGGGCCCAGTATGGGAAACGGCGGAACTCTAATAGGGTCATTCGCAAACCGACCCAGTTCAACTCTGACATGAAAGACTAACAGGATTCTAGGTTTCGTCACTTACGAGGACTCTTGAAATGCCAGAAATCTTCCGTTTATATATTTGTGATATAAAGCGATTGAAAATATCTGTCTTCATTTTAAAAACAGGGAATCGAAATCACGTGCACTCGGACCGGTGAAAGAAAATTAGAAGAATATGGCCAAAGCACCCTCCTTACTTATAAAAAAATGTTATAATATTGAAAAATGATTCACTGTAACCAGCACAAGATAGAAATTTATCAATTATAATTCTTTCAATGATTGTGCCACATTTCGTATTTATCAGTTTACTTAACATTCATGTTCATTGCCAAATGTTTGTTATTCCGCTTCTTTCCCAGGCTTTCCGAGGAAGCTGTATTGCATTCGTCAGAGCGCACAATGAACATACTAATTTCCTTTATTTAGAATGTACGGACCGATTTTACAACTTTTAATTTTTAAACACTATGTAACAAATTGACATAAATTCAAAAGTCTATATTAAAATTATATGATCACTCCATCTCGGTTTCGATTCACTCAAAAGAAATTTTACGCTTCGTTATAAGACCTAATTAAAAATGTGTGTTGGATGCAGTATCATATAAAATAAATAACAATGTGTCGCAGTTGTTTAGTGTGGTAATTAATTTATTAGGTACACAAAAGATGATTCTTGTAATTATAGAATTTAAAATTCAAGTAGGAACCAATATATATATATATATTAAATTAATTTAGCTTTTCATTTCCTTTTGTGATTTAATTTAACATTCGTTTAGACATGCAGTTTGTGAATGTGTAAAATGCATATATATTTAATTTGTTTGCATCTAGTTAATATCAAAATTTTAACGACTTGTTACGATTTGAGTAAATATTAAGTTCTCGTGTGTATTTAAATTTCGTAAGGGTGCGTTATGGATATGTTGAAAGGTGCCCAAATCCTTTTGCAATTTCTACAGCCTCCGCATTCGGCTTAAGAATTTGGTAGCCTTTTTTGTGGAGGCCTGAAAATCCTTTCGTTTGTCCGTCGTCGAAGGCCCCGGGTAATTGATCCATTGTGCTCCTTGCCCAACATTAAAAACATCCTTTAGCTGCTGACCTTTTACCGTATAGTGTCTAGACACAGGTAGTGAATTCTGCGCGTCCCTTATCATAAATTCTTAGTTTCCTCCTTTACGAAGTGGTCAGCACGAGTTTCAAGGTCGCCTTTCAAAGGAGCGATTCGTCTGCACAGGTAAAAGCTAGCGGCTTCCTATAAACGAATTCCATCAGCCCTAGTCCAATCCTACCACAAGTACTTTCCATTTCATCAACTCCCAATGCTTCAGTCTCCATTTAAATAGTTATTTCCCCATTGTTAAGTCTATTTCTCTAGTGATCTGGATAGGTTACATTAACTGTTACTTTCTCAGTCTGGTGGTAGATGCTCCAAAATATTAGTTCTATCTAGAATGCGATCAATGAGATTTATGGGGAACCTAGGCTGTAGTGGTGTGGAGTGAGGCAAGTTTGCAAATGCCTGAGAACTTCATTCAGTAATCATATCTTGTACATAGCTTTTGCTATTTGCATTTATTATCAGTACGTAGGAAACTTGACTTAGGTGAATTTAAATCTATAAAATCTACTGGGATGTACAGGCCCGAACTGAAGAGGCTAGTTATCCATGACACTTAAAATCCTGAAAACACTACTGAATCCGTTAGTACAAATTTAAAGGAAAATTTAAATTAGAAGTTGAATGAAAATTGCATAAATTCAGTGATCCCACATTGTATTACATCGCTGAATCACGTACGTCCACATCAGACATAGACATTTTTTAACATAAGAAAATCCCCTTAAAATTTGAGTTAATTTCCGAACTCCTCGTATTTCTGCATCGCTTTTCAATGATACGATCAAAATACTTGTGCTGTATATATAAGATTTTTGAGACCATTGATCCGAGAAATAATTTTTTGGAGGATCAGTGCAGAATTGCATTCATAATTTGGAAAAGGTACTAGGATATTAAAATCCTCATTTTAAATAGAGGGGGGGGGGAGCCAATTAAGTCAGATAAGAAAAGAGGGCGAACTACTAGGAATCAAAATCGTTTAAGGTACGTCAGTAGCTGGGTGTCAGGAACAGGAACACCAATAGACTATCAGGGAACATGTTTTCAACGCGTCTTCAATTTTAACTCCCAGAAATATCGTAAACAACAGATAATATTTATGGTAACGTAGAAAAAGTTAATTAGTTAGCCACAATTCCACAATTTTCCTTGAGGAGGTTCAACCAATTTGTCGAAATGCAATTGGTTAATTGCTAATTCTGAGTAGTGGAAATGAATAAATGGTAATTAGTTCTTAATTGGCTGTATACTTTGCATCAGTAGCATCTAGCCTTGGGAAAGAGCTTATAATGCTGAAAGAATTCCCTGTTCTGGCTGCAAGGAAGTGTTTATTGTGAATGTGTGTGTGTGTGTGTGTGTGTGTGAGTGGAGCTGAAATTACTAACGGTGACTTGCAGATTTGCAAGGAAGTGTGCAGACCACACCTACGCTTTTCTCGGGTAATTACTGCCAACTAATAACTTGTTAGCCATTGTAAACAAAGTTGATTGTGTCACTGGATACCTGGTTATCTACGTAGATCCCGTTCAAACACGTTCTTGCTTTTCCTGACCGTCAAAATATACGCACGAAAGCGAATTTTTAATAGTATCCATACTACAGACAATGAAATTAGATTTGGATCAATGTTTGTTTTTAACGCAATTCGGCGCATGCAAATTTTATTCTTTTTTAAGGCATTAACAATTCTATAATTTTTTTTATATACATTAATTGAAAGCTTTATCTATGTAGTCTCTTTAAATCAGCGACTCTTATTTATTGCAAAATATGAGTTTCTAGAATATTGTAACTAATCTGAAAAATTAATAAATCTAAGCAAATTCGATCGAGTCATGTGTACATAAAAAAAATCAATTTGGCTTGTGATCTTGTGACCCATCTTAAACATAATGTAAACAGGTGTTGGTATGTTAAAATTTCAAATTATTAACGTATTAAGATTGTTTACTGCTTTAACTTCTCGTTTACACTTTATCGGTCTAACAAGCCACACACTAACACCAAGTTGATCTAGCTTCAGTCTTTGGAGAGAGAAATCGTGCAGGAGGGGGATATTGCCAAAACCTAGTTTTAAATATTAGTTTTAGTTTTCCGGGGTTGAGGAATCTGGCATTGGCATATTTAAGGATCCGAATCAACGAGTCGACTATATCTTCTCTCTAATTTTGTGACTGGAGGCGTAGGACCTAACGGAGGGATTTATTTGTGCAAATTCTGAAAAACGGCGTGCGTATTATGCAATAGCTTTAGCGCGAACCGGTGAATGGTTTTCATGCCTTTACACGTTCTTGCTCCACTTCCTCCAATAGTCATTTAAGTATTCCTCTTATGTACTTGTGCATCACCTTTTTGTCTGAAATTCCCAAAAGCAACAAGGCTGAGGTGGTTACGCCTCCCTTTCCGTACCTAATTGGAGGTTTCCCGAAGTTGTTGGGACGTAGCCTCGTTAGACCAGTCGCATCCGTCCCAGTTTCTTTTCTACGTTTGTGTTGAGTGGCGGAACTGGGTTAACTGTCGCGTGGTCACTGGACACTTGACTCGAAGACCTTGAGTGACCCTGACATTGGTGGCTTCGCGTGAGTGCTGCGTAGACGCTTCCGTGCTCTGATAATTGCAACTACTGTACTGCCGTTTCTGCACTGACCCAAGCCACGTTCAGTCCATGTTCGCTAATCCTTCACGGTAACTGTCACTGTCATTCATCACGAACCGTTTTGTTCACATCATTCACTACATATATTTCCATTGGGCTTGTCAGCCATATATTTCACTTCTCGGCTAATGCATACGTATATATTCCGATTTTACTCTCCTTAATTTCTTATAATATTCTATGGTGAAATATTGTATGGTGTATAAAATTTAATTTTCTTAAAGATTTTTAAGGTTATTCCATAATACTTTTAAGCTACAAACATTACAATGAAAGAAATGTATGTATTTACAAAAGAAAAAAAAAGAAACATTCAGTTTCCTGACGCTTGAAGGCATCAGCAGATCTCGACAACGGTAGTTCTTCGTTAACTGGAGCATAAAGAAAAAATTGCATATAAAACGTATCCGTTGGAAGAACGTGTGGAAGCACCTGCGTAGAACGCCATTAGTAAATCCTTTATAAATTATTAAGGGAAAAATAATTCACAAATATTTAAAATTATTAAAAACGGCACTAAGAGCCTGCAGACTACCATATACACCTTTATTTCATGATTAATAAGTCACATAATTAACTTTTACAAGTGATTTACACGGCTGTTTCTTACAATTCGAATTTGTACAATTTTATTTTTGAGTATCAAAAACTCTGCCCATACAATGTTAAAACGCTTCTTCGAGTTTAACATGACCTGTTGAGGTCTTAAGAGTGAGAAATAGAAATTCTTGGACTTCTGCATTACCTTGTTTTCTGCATCCACGCTTGTTACCGATAAATCATTACAGTAAACCGGTAAACAGTTCCTTTCTACTCGAAACGTCTGCTTTTCTCCTTCCTCTCACTTTTCTATTTTCAAATGAACCTTGTTCATGTCTTCTGCAAATGTTTTTTTCTTTAAATTAGCCGTTAGCGTTGCACACCCTCTTATGCTATCAACAATTCTATTAAATAGTTATGTATTCGATATAACATAGGTACTTCAATTGTTACAATTCTTAATTCCAGCTCCTCAGCCACGACGTCGGACTGTGAAGGATATTCCTGGACCGTGGCCAGCAGTTCCTGTTCTGGGAACTAGCTGGATCTTTTCGTCCTTAGGTCCTTACGTGCTGCCGCAACTGCACGAGGCTTATAAAGGTTCGTATGTCGTTTAAACATTATTTTTCTCTAAAAAATTAGACATATTTAACTTCATCTCAGAACGTGATAGGAGTGGTACTCAACTAAATTATCATTTTCACGCAGAGTTTCAAGTTGTCTGTTAGGTATGGAGGAAATTTTTTGATTTCGGGGAAGAAAATAAATTATTATAAAATCCACTCTTACTGTTTCTTTCTAAATGAATCTTTAAGCATCCTTATACATTAGATACTCTTTTATTAGCCGTTGTCTTACGTGCACAGTTTGGTTACGAAATATGTGCTTATATAAGCCCTCTTCTGCGAAATGAAGAATTTAACATTTTCATTAGTCTAGTACAATTATTTGAACAGAGCCGTCTTCTTGGGGTACTAAGTGGAATAAAAAAGTGATTTATTAACTCATCTGTACAATGTATATTTACACGCTCGGTGTATCGATGTCATTTAAAAAAATCTAATTTATATTTCCAATAATTTCAACTTCGTCCTGTAGTAAAGTGTTGCCACACACACAGACCTACATTTCCACGTCCGGAAGTCATTGACACTTGTTTTATATTGTGTTTTCAAGGTAAAGATTCCAGAACACACTATTTCGACCAGGGAATCTGTCGTAATACATTTTTATAAACTGATTTAATAAATCAAATCCTCATAATCTAAGTATAAAATAAAACTGCTTAAGGGCTCAAGAAGCTTGCTTCACATGTTTAGGATTTTTATATTATTTCGAAAATATCAATGAAAAAATGGCTTTAGGGGAACGAAAACAGAACAACCCAGCCACTATCCTTAAATTCCTTAATAGAACTATCTTCCTGGTGGCGTTTTGATAACGAATATTTACATTGTTAGTTCTAGTTCTTGTAAATATCAATGCTTACATATAAACGTATGAATTTCGTACAACAGTAAATTATAATTTTTCCTTTTCAATTGAGTATATGTACTGTGTTACAGACATGTTCGCGCGTTACGGTCCCATCGTGAAAGAGGAGTCACTATGGAACTACCCTATTGTGAGTTTAGTGAACCGCAATGACATTGAGAAAGTGATTAATTCGCAGAGCCGAACCCCTCTACGCCCTCCCACGGACGTAGTCGTCACCTACAGGAAGTCCAGGCCTGACAGATACGTGTCAATGGGACTTGTTAACGAGTGAGTAATTCAACACCGTATAAATATATATAATTTGAATTAAATTAGTTATCATATAAAAATATCAAATACGATACAATTCACTGTGGTGGAATTTAATTATAAACAAAGTTTCAATGGTATATTCTCAATAACTCTGGATTGAAAATTCATGATTTCTTGAATGTTCACATTACAAGGGAACCTCGAGTACTTCAGTTTTTCAATGAATTTGTAACAAAATAATTTTCCTTATGTTAACTTACAAGTGGTGGTGATTTTGGCAGACATTTGTAGGAGTGTTAATGAGTTTAGAATTTCCCTCCAGGCGTTTCCCAGATTTCCAGCCTAATACGTTCTTTTTCCTCCTCTCCTCGTGATTGCCAGACTTAATTTCGAACCCCGAATTTGTACACACCAAAACAACTTTCAACCACGTTCCTTATATTCTAACCAAGGCCTCGATGTGTGGATAACAACATGACGTTCCGATTTATCGGTTTGGGTAAACATTCTTCAGATATTTAAGATCATTCTGATTTGACGAGCTCTAGAACGTGAGTCAAGTCTTTTTATTCGGCTTGAAACGCTATTCAATTAAAATATATTCAAAGAATGCGAGTAGTATTTTGTATTACGCACTTCTATAAGATGTGAATGATTCAGAGATTGTTTCAAGAGCCGCGAGACTACCTTTTCGTTATGGACACGACTACCACAGTTTGGACTGTGTTCAGTGGCGGGAATAGATTGCAATCTTTCTGGTCGTAGGAACGTCTGTTGGTAATGTCGAGGACATGTGTTTGAACTCAGCCACTTGAATGAATGTGTTATTCCGTTATCGAACGGCCTGACAACCGCAGATGCCCTGGCCCTTAAGCGGTGACCCGGTCTCTACCACAAAAATCGCCTCTGCGAAAAAAACATTGATAGTCCATAATCTCATATTGCCTTATTACGTGCCAGAGAAAACAAACGAATGAGAACTACACAATTTTTTAAAATTGTTTGAGGAAATGGCTAGACATAATTGATTAAATTTAATATAGGCTTATTTGATGATGAAATTAAAGCAATCTATTTACTAAACAAGAAGTATTTATCTGTCGTAATAAGCTTACCAGTTACACACATAACCTTAATGAAAAACTTTCATGAGCATTGCATCCTTGATTTGAAAATTACCAAATTAAAAATAAAGGAGTAATCTGTATATGGCAAACTTTCAGAGCTCGAGATACTGGAAAGTGGTAGCTACGTTATTACGATTTGTGCTTCTGATGATTTCAGCGTCGCCTGCTGATGTTAGCGATGTCTGTGGATGTTGCGGACTCCTCTACTTCTCATTTATGGTCACTAAACCCAATATTCTCTCTCATATCTACATAGCCAATAACTTTTGTAACATCGGCTCTACCTCCAAAATGCAGAGTTCAACAACCGAGCCCTTTAAAAAATAAGTGATTTTCTAGTTTAGATAAGAAGCATCACTATGTGTCACACCGCCTGTCAATCATTGGTTGACGTCCATTACTTAGTTCGACAAAACATATGCTTTAATTTTACCATCTTCAAATAATATTTCAGAAACTTTTAGAAAATGTTTCTCCCTTGTCTAAACAGCTCGCATCCTCCTGAAATTTTAGGTGAAACTTAACTTCCTTGCTACTCCGCATGTCTTTGTTTAGTCAAGATCACGTCTATTAAACAGTCGATAATGAACAATTCGAATTTAAAACTTATAAATCCTCTCTAATCAATTACATGGCGTAATGGAAAAGGCAATCTATTAATGATGTAATAGCTCGTAGAGACGCCGAGTAATGCCATTTAGACGTTTCCTGAGCGGTATGCAATCTACGATATCAGGGAGAAGTGCTGGTTGCATTCTGTCCGGAGCTAGTCAACACACTTTCTCAACTAAACGCACAGTATCGACAGTTACGTAATTAATTGTACTTTGTTTTCAGTCCATATTTGGTGACTGACTATATGCATTATCCTGGTCACTAGACTGTATTTATTTTTAAATTAATTTTTAGCGAAGGATTGGAAAATTATTACAAAGTAACATGCGATGTTTTTATCATAAACGCTAAGGTCTATTTTTAGCCGATTGTTTAAATTAAGAGTATGGGTTAATAAAAAACATTTGTGAATGGTTGTTTATTAGTTGTTTTTTTATAAGAAATGAAATAATTTGTTTAAGTTGTATATTTCGTTACAGGCAAGGTGAATCCTGGCAAGTTCTTCGTCGATACTTAACCCCAGGCCTGACCAACGGAAAGATTATCCAACGATTCATACCTGAATTAAACGACGTGGTTGACGATCTAATGGTTCTTTTGAAGGAACGCATGGACTCTTCTGGGAAAGTTGTAGGATTTGAGGATCTAGCGGAGCGCATTGGTCTAGAAAGTAAGTTCGAAAACATTGTGCACGAACGTGAGCAATTGCGATAGAACAGTTTTAACTCCACCGCTTATTGACAAGTCAATATCCGCTCATTAAAATATTAAGACTATTTTTTTTCCATTAAATTAAACGGCATCATATTGTTCCCCATCCCGGTTATTGAATTTCTGTACAACATTCAAAATATTGAAATATAAGTAAGGAACGTTGGTCTCTGTGAGAAGTTGTACATATTGTGATACCTCTACACAGATAATGATCTCGATCCTCTAGAACTGCAGCGGTTTTAAAAGCAAACAAACTGTATAGTTGACGGCTTTGTCATACAACCTGGCTGCCTTTTCAGGTTCGTGTATCCTGGTGCTCGGCAGACGCATGGGCCTGATTGAAGACACCCTTGACGACATGGCGAAGCAATTGGCAGAGGCTGTGAAGGGCCACTTCTGCGCCAGCCGCGACACTTTCTACGGTCTGCCCTTCTGGAAGGTAGGCTACCTTTGTTTGTTGTGTGGGTCTGGCCCTGACCGTGACCATAACCATGACCACGACCGTGTTCACAGATTCTACCGTCGCGCGCCTACAGCGAGTTCAAACGCTGCGAAGAGCTCTGCTACGACGTCATCTCAAAGCTGGTGGACGCGGCTCTGAAAGAAGAGAGCGACACATGCCAGCAGGATGCTGTGCGCAGCATCTTCATGTCCATCCTCAGGACTCCGGAGGTCGACGTCCGCGACAAAAAGGCTGCCATCATAGACTTTATAGCTGCTGGGATCAAGACGGTGGGTGTCAGACCCGGTCTCGAAGCACCTTCCCGGAACTAGTAAGGGCTATTCTGAGAAGTGGAACTCTCCTCTGTTCGCAGGTTGGCAGCACGATTGTGTTCCTGGTGCACCATCTGGCTAAACACCCACACGTCCAGAAGCGTTTGCACGAGGAAATTTATTCAAAGGTTCCTCACAGCGGTCCCATCACTGCAGAAGATCTGCGGGACGCGTTTTATCTTCGGGCCTGCATCAATGAATCTTTCAGGTTCGTTCACAAACCTTACTTTGATCTGAATATTGAAGAACTATCCGGAAATACCCTTGTCTCTTTCCAAATACTGTATTACGATTAAGTCGACAAGCAGTAACCGACCCCGAATGCTGGCAATAACAAATAACATACCACGCATCGGAATATAAACTAGAAACTAATCAATTATGCTTCAAGGAATTGGTTAAATTACGAAAATCGTTAACATTTTTTACTTTGGTCACTACATTCGGAATCATACACTTGCATATGTTTGTGTTGAAAATTCAAATGATTACTTTTGCAACTGACCGTTTTGGAATCTTATACTAAATTCTAAAAGTTCCCAAAGTAAGACATACTATATTTTCTGTTCTACGTCCTTTAGTTTAAAATCGTCTAGTATTTGCGGGTCATTACCATTTAAATTAATTTTTGCACTTTTGCGCAAGGACATTCCTATTTTTCATTTACTTTATTATAATGCTTATTAATTCCATCCTGCTTGCCAATATTATGAAAATTTCTGTAGCAGTGTCCATGCTTGTGAAAACCGATTGTTCTGGAATCATCGCATGTCGACGATCCAAATGCTTTCAAATGAACAACGGGGATCACCTCGGAGGCGACGTTTGCATTTAGACACACTTCAGCTGGCACACTTGTTTTGCCACTGTTTAGAGCCTAAAACTGTAGTCTAAACCGTTATTCCCATTTAGTTTCGAACCATTCTGAATTTCAAGACTTCTAAATCCATGACATCCGTACTTTTATGTTCCACTTATCACTTAGTCTTTAGCAGTCCGCGGGGAAACTGAAAAATAGCAATATGTTGCCCGCACTTCTACAGATACAGGAAAGAAATTGCTTCGAATTTACATGTTCCTAGGAATAACCACTCAATGGATCAGGCTTTGACCATGTAGGTTTGCCATTTCCAGGCCGATGGTCGTAAAACTCCAGGAAGTCTAAGTAGTGCTTTTACTTTAACATTCCGTCCATTTGCTTCGGCCCTTTTTGTTTTAATTTATATGACCTCCACGCTACAACGAATTTCTTGACTTTCAACCTGGGCAATCCTTTGACAACACGTACGTTTCGGTAGCTAGTTTCGCCATACTCATCAAATAGATATGATGCATCCAGGAAGTCCAACAATTTGTAAAAATTAGGGAATGAGGGCTTTACAGGAGCATTTGCTGAACGAAGAGTTCCTCCAGATTAGAATAAAATATGTTTAACAATTTCATAATAAGTATTCCCATATCCAGTCATTCTCTAATATTTTGCAAATTTTAACGGAAGCATTTTTAATTAATTAATTGCTGGGAGATGCCACACCAGTCATTTTCTCACATTCTTAATTTGAACTTTTCAACTGCAAAGAAAAATTATTTGAACATACCAAAATAAATTTGCTTAAACTTGGAAATTGAACTTTTCTATTTATGCTGCCTGATTTGGATTCATGTTATTAAAAAATAATATAACTCTTCAACTGGTTAATCTAAAATATAAAGATGCCATATTATTAGAACAAATATCTATGTACGGGACAGTTAAGAAATTAATTGCTTTGCAAAAAAAGGTCTACAACCACAACTTAATGTGATAATAATATTTTTCAAAATCATTAACGAAAAAAAATTGTATGATCATCTTCCAGATTGTTGCCAACTGCCATGTGTTTAGCTCGTATCTTGGAAACGGATCTGGAACTTAGTGGTTACCACTGCAAACCAGGAGTTTGTATATTTTTATTTACAGTTATTAGTGCCCTAACCTAATAATTTCAGTGAATTGATGTTAAAGTTATGTACTTATTAAATAAAAATTTGTTTCATATTGATCATGAAACAATTTTAATATTAATTTGGTATTACAAATAATCAAACATAAATACTTTCACAAAAATTTTAGTTGCTGGATGTTAAAATGTCTTCATTGCAGTTTTATAGAGATTTGAGAGTCAACTTTTAAAAAATAGTAAATTACATGATGCTACATAATTTTAATTTCCCTGTTTTCTCTGAACTAAGCCAATAAGACCTCACATAAAAGTTATCCCAAATTTTATTAAAGGTAATTTTCAAATTACAAGTAATTATTCAATTCACAAGATATTTTCTTATTTTCCCCACAGACTGTAGTATTGTGTCACACTTGGCTTGCTAGCTTGGAAGAATCAAATTTCACAGATGCCAAACAGTTTCGCCCTGAAAGGTGGATTCCAGAAGAACGTAAAAAATTGGGTTTGATAAATCACCACCCACAAGTTCTTAATCCTTTTGGGAGTGGGACTCGCATATGTCCAGGGAAAAGGTTTACAGAACTTATTCTAGAAATATTTCTTTACAAGGTACAAACATTTCATCGGTAAATAAGATATTTGTATTCATATTAAAATTCTTGTATTCTCTAATGGCTGTAACTATTGTGATGTTTCAGATCACCAGAGATTATCACATAGAACCTGTCGGGGAACTTGAAACATGCTTCGAATTCATATTAAATCCTGTTGGTCCAGTGAATTTTATATTCAAGGACCGGAATTGAATAACACACTGTGAGAATTTATTACTGTTCCTAAGCCTCTATTTGAAATTTTTTGTTAATTTTTTTGACAAAATAGGACTGCATTTGTTAGACTATAAAATAAACTTTTACATTTTATTTTAGCATCATAATCTTTAAATCCATCACTTATGTTTTACTAACATTTAAGAATCAGAATATTAATTTAATGACAAGGAAATATTGTAACTCATGTTCCATTTTGCTATTGATGACAAAGCATTTTCAAATTTGTAATGTGGCTCACATAATCATTGTGCATGCCAAATACCTGAAGTTAAAAATGTGGAATAGTATTTTGTAAATAGAATATAGGTTTATTATATACATACAATATATGTACCTGAATTTATTGTGGAATGACTTGTGAAACACTATGTACTCCATATTTTATGGAATAATCAGAACAGAATAATTTTATTTGAATTTTGTGAAATGTTTATTTGTTCCTACAAAAACTTGAGACTGTTCATTCTGTTCTACCTGCATAGTGTTCAACATTCACACATATATAGAAAAGAATGAGTGACTATCGTGGCTTACCTATGAATGAAGATTGATATTCAAGTTAATCAGATTTTGTGGTACAAATTTTTGGACGTTTTCTACTATTCCTTCAGGAGATAGTTGTACTGCTCATTATGATACCTGACTTCAGAGCTGTAATATAAACAGGCTGTTGAAAACTGACAATTTTTCGTATCCAAGTTCAGCTGGGTCACAAATGTAATTTGCTATTTTCAGTCTGTTAGTATCATAGTACAGTAATATGCGGGTCACTTCATGAATGTCTTAAAAGAGGCTGACAAATTCAAAAATATGAACAATGTATTCTGTAAACCATGATACCACCACCCATTCTTTCCTATCCATATATATTATTTTGACTATCACATTATCCTTATTTTCTTTATATATTATATATGATAATCATTATTAGAATACATATGGCACAGACCATTTACATTTTCCAAAATGTACTAATATTATCCATGTATATTAACATTCAAAATTACCCTTGGAATCACTTATTTTTTTAATACAATAATAGGTAATTCAGCATATATTGAACAGAAAATATTTCTTGCCTATGAATAATTTATTTTTTCAATTTGAGTATTTTCTAATTTGTAGGAGAATAATCAAAAATAGATTAATAGTAAACTGCCTTTTTATTTGGAGGATATGTTGCCAATGCAATTGTACAAACTAATTGTAGTTAATTAAAAATTATAAAATATACTTTCCAATGATATTATATTACTATTTAGTTCCCTAATTCATTAAAATGATATTGAAATTTTCATGTAGGTTTTGTATATATAGTTTGTCCTAATAAAAGCAATTATCTTAATTATTTTTATTTAATTTCCTTTCAGACTATTTAAAAAGAAAAGTTGAAAAATGTGATCATTAGACGTTACTATGTCTAAAGACCAGTTTTTAGAATACAATTTCTAAATAAGGTTAAGTAAACATTTGGTAATTTCTTCTCATACGAATTTTGTGAAGGGGAAAATATTTTTAAATTGGAAACACTTTCTTGTTGTTTTTCTATTGGATGTCATATTGTAAATCTGAATATTTTGGAGCAATATTCATATTTTGACCGAAGAAGAAGAATCAAGAAGCCACAATGGAAAACCCCTCCGAAAAAGTCTAATTTCTTCTGTACCTGGCCCGCGGTTCCTCTCGAATTGGACGACTTCTATCCAAACACGGAATAAAATCAGTGTTTGGACCATTAAACAACATTCGCGACACCTTACGGCCGATAAAAGACAACTTGGGGTCCTCAGGAGTCTACTCAATCCCCTGCGAATGCGGCTCCATATACAACTAGAACGGTGGAAGAGAGAATTACAGAGCACAAAAGGAACTTACGTCTCGGCCAGCCATCAAAATCAGCGGCTGCTGAACACGCCATCAACACGGGGCATAAAATAAGCTTCAGTAACACCAAAGTACTTAACAAAACCCGTGGGTACTGGGACAGCAAATACGGGATAAAAAAACCGGAATAAATAGAGACGCCGGCTATCATCTGAGACACGCATGGGACCTAGTGACCGCCGCAGAATAGTGTGAACTGCCGCCCCCCTCCACACCATCGCCAGTGGCCAATCCATAGCACAGCGCTAGGGCGGTCGCACCAGACCGACCTGTATAAATAGGCAGTAACTTCGCCCGGACTAGACACTGATCACAATCAATCATGATAATCTGCGAGGGATTTTCTCTCGCAGGTAGAACCTTTTACGAGAGATACGAAGGGGCTACCTTTGGGTATGCCTTTTCCTCTCCGTTTTGAACTAAGGTTCCCACATGCCGAGGCACCTCGGCCAGTTTTGAGAGGTGTATGTTCCGGGGTCGCAGACGTTGGGCATACGGTAAGAGTTGTCCGCTATTCCTATTGGAGTAGTCGGCCAGCTGCCTCCTAAACTGGTCGAGACACGGAGAAGGGAATGCTGCGACCCCACAGCAAACTCCTCTCCCGCTACCGGAAGGGCGTGGGACAAGTACCAAATGCCCGACCTACCTGATGCAGGTTTTCTAGGGTTTTTCCCTGCATCACTTTTAGGCCAATTGCCGGGTAGGATCCTTAAACCATAGCCCGGGGGCCCTAGTTAACCCTTGGCTGCCTTCTTCTACCTTACCGCATCCCCCCTTTCAAGTCCCTTCCTATGCTATTAAAGGGGAGTTGCCAGAACGTGGATTACCCTCATGTAGCCTATTACCCCCAAAAAAAAAAACCGGACTAGACATTCCACCAAGAAGATGTCGACGGTGATAGTCGACGAAACGTTGTGTCTTTGCTACGCCACCTGGTTGGAAACCCAAGAACTCTTTCAACAACTAGTTCACCAGGAAAACCTGCCCAAGTTATTCATATTTTGTATTTGGAAGATTTTATTTCATTTACACAAATTGGTGAATTATGAGTATGAAATAAACAGAGAGAATGGCTGATTGAGTTTCAAGTTATGATTATGTAAAAACTAAATTCCTATAGTTGTCATGTTAGGTAACTGTTGTAGGATTTAATTTTTGCATGAATTCTTAACTTCTAGATAGAAAGATTGCATTCTGATAAACTGTTGTGGCATTTTTACCCTCTTTGGAATTTAACTTTTATTAACACTTTATTCAGAAACAAACTTGAACTGAACCTAAGTGTACTACTTCTTCCCCAGGTGCTAAAATATGAGTTTGTTTTGTACTCGTCAACCATTGCCTTTTATGTGCTATCCTGAGTAAAAGCTCTCCAGTTTTTAATTTTCGTAAGTCTTAAATCTGCTTGCACATGTTCCTCCCATCTGTAGTTTGGTTTTCCTTTCTTTCACTTATCCACTGGCAGTTACCACTTAAAAGTTTTTATCCAGTCTGTCATCTTATATCCTATATACACATCCAATCCAATTTAATGTGATTTTATTATTTTATATTTAATTATTTTGTCAAGTTCATTATAGTTTATTCTCCATGCACCATCGGCACATCTAAAGTTGCTCCATATATTCTCTCAGTATTTTCCTTTCAAATATTAATAGTCTTTGTTTATCAGCTGCTTTTTAAACCTAGGTTTCACTTGCATATGTAGCAACAGGCCTTATTACAGTACAATGAAGTCTTAGATTTTCTGCTGTTGATATTAATTTACTTGCTCAAATTCCCTGTCATTAATTCTTAATTTCATATGGTGTTAGGAATTCAATTATTTTAGCTCTATATACTGAACCAAAAGCTTCCACAAAATCAATGAAAAGTTATGCAATTCAATGTTATATTCACTTTTCAAGCATTTGTCTAACAATAAAAACATGATGAATTGTTGTTCTGTTGTCTAAATCCCATTTGGCAGTCAATTTCTTTTATACTATACTTTAAACTATTATTTAGTAGACTTGTATAAATTTAATACACTATATTGAATAATGTTACGGTCTGTAATTATATCAACTCATCCAGCCTCCTTTCTTGAAGATTGGACATATAATTCCATTTAAAATCATTCCATATTTTTAAAATTAATTAATGTATTTTATGTTTTAATATTCTTACACCAAATTTTATTAATTTGACAGACTGTTGACTATTCCTGCTGCTTTAATAATTATATAAGCTTATTTAATATATATCATATTTCATTATAAGCTGATGGAGGAATTTCCTTATCTTATTATATCATTCTTTGTTATTCTGGATTCATGCACATTCGTTTTATTAAGAACTTTACTAAAATAATTTCTCCATCTTTATAACACTTGTCCAGGTTCAGATAACACATTTCCCTCTTGATCGTTACACATCATTGGTATAAAAGCTTTCTGTGGCTTAAAATATTAACATTTTTATAGAATTTTCTTGTTTTATATTTTTAAAAAGAATTCCTCTAGTTTATTTTTTTCTTTACCCAGTTTCTTTTTGTTCCTATGCACTTTAATACCCCTGTCTTAAATTTTTATGTTCTTTACACATTCTAGATTTGTTTTCCATTGCTTTAGCCCTTCATTATTCTTTCCTATGATTTGCCTATCTTCATTTCTTAGATTTCTCTCCTGTTTTTGAATTATTTAATCCAACACTTTAATGTTGTCCCATACCAACATCATTGTTTACTTTACATCTTTTAGTTTACCATTTATCTATATTCTTTCAGTTTTATTGGTAAATTGTTTCTATTTCATTTGTTAATATGTATCAGTTTCTTATAATATGCTTTAAGTAATTTTTGTTTGTTACCTTAAGTAGATAATGATCTTTATCTGTTTGGACCCCTCAATGATCTTTCACCTTCAATTAAGTCCTTGTTATTATTTATTAGTGCATTATCTATTGGTTAACTGCTTTGATATGGTGACATCCAGGTTCCTTTATGTTTTGTTTTATTCTGGAACTGTACACTCATTACTACATATTTTATCAGCACTTGTTAATTCACATTTTACCATTTGCATCATCTTTGTAGGGTGAAGTTAAAAGTTCCATAGTATCACTTTTAAGTACACTATTATATTTTGAAAAGATGTCATAAAATTTCTTCAACTTCATCCTGTTTTTCTTCAGTTTGTACATATACATTTATTAGTGTTAAATTATTAAATTTTCAAGGTTGCATTCAATTATCCAAGTGTAAAAATAGTTTCCTTACACTTTAACCTTTGCACTCACTTTGGTCTGCATCTGGTATCTATCTGAGTTTCTGAAATAGTTGGAACACTTTTAGCAGAAAGTTTTTCTATGGTGCTAGAGAGCTGGCATATGTTCAACCTCCAGTATTTTGGAGGACCTCTGTTTTCTGTCAGGGTATTCTCCTATAGCTAGTTTGTCCTCATTATAGCGTCAGGAACTCACTTTTACGCCCTTTCACATCTTATAATTAAAATGTTATCCAGGGATCATGACGTGGACTTGTGTGTATCAGACTTAGCAGGAATACATGACATTCTCAGGTTTTATTAGTCTACACACACTTGCAAGTGAGAGATCATGTACTGCCCTTTTGACCCCCATACTTAAGAAATGATAATGTATTATTATATTATATATGTATTATTTTATTAAGAATAGGAATTGGTGAATTTCAAATACCTAAAATTTTGGGTTAATATTCAGTATATTACAGAAAAAATACTAAATTAATCAGTATTATTAAAATTTTTTTCTTTATATTTAATAACTTTCTTTTATTTACATAAACCATCTCAAAATATTTAACACTTTTCATTTTCTTATACAATACTTAACACACGTGCAGTAAGTACACTTTTTAAGAACTTCAAGTCTGTAGTTCATCCGATGGTTTAAGATGCACTAATCTGTCACCATTTTCAACAAGCTCAGCAACAGTAAGACGACCATGCTGATTGATAAATTTAACAATAGCTTTCATTTCTGTTTCTGAAACGTAGATAAACTTTCCTCTGTCATCCATAACACCTGCAAAAATAAAAACATAACAGGATAGTATACAAAAACCATCATTCACAGATAATCATGGCTTTCAAAGGTTATCATGATGTATAATAAAACCTTGAACAAAACAACCAGTGTAAAATAATTAAACTTGAAGATGTAGAATGAAAAAATGAAGTGTAAGACAAAATTTATTTTAGAAAGTCTTAATATTTAAAAACAAACAAAATGATTATAACCTGTAAGAGTTCCATCGTTCAGCAGGTCTTGAATACGGTCTATCACACTCTGAGTCTTCAGTTTGAATTTGGCTGCAAGGTCTCCCATTACAACTGTTTTGGCACTCTGAAAGATGGCAATATAAACAATTAATAATCTCTCCCATTTCTGCACATGTCAATTATTTTTAGAATGTCGCATCATCCTTACTTTCGTTAATTAACGTGTATGGTATATAATAAATTGATCACCTTCACATAATTTACAAATTCTTGGAGCAAATTCTCATTTTCAGACTCATTCTCCCCTTCATCAAATCCTTCTTCTTCAATACTAAATGCTGCTTTCATTTTCAAGTATTCATCATGTTCCTGCCGTTCTTTTTCCTCACGTGCAAGACGTTCTGCTTCTTCTTGCTGTTTACGTTCCAATGCAGCTTTCTCCTCTTCTTTCTGCCTCTCAGCTTCATTTTGCTCTTGAGTACGTTTTCTCTCTTCTCTAAGTCGTTCATCGAACTAATGATTAAAAACATTTTATAGAAGAACATTTAAGACAAAAATTATCTTAGTATATTATCTGCTTACCAATTAGCTCATGATATATTGAAAGCCATTAATGTTCGGAGGAATATACACACCACAAATACAATATAAGCCAGATGTGTTTAGTAAATAAACAAATAAAAAAATTCTGAAACAGACCTCGAGGATGATGCAGAATTGATAAAAATATTTTTAATAAGAAAACAAGGCTCGAGCTGCTATCATAACTGTAAAAATAATTTGTTTTTTTACCAGTCATTTTTTTAAATTTATTTTGCAATAAGGATAAATGTATGTGTACCCAACATAAGAAAACTTGATATTCTGTGTGTAACATGGATTTGTATTTGCATATGCTACCAACACAGTTTTAGAAGTTTTTATGCTGTATCAAGAAAATACAAAAGATTTTTGAGCTTTGAAATAAGATATAAATGCTTCCATGAAGAATAGGGCCTAGGCCTACCAGGACTGTGATGGGTAACGGTTATTTAATAACACTATTTTTTTTGGCAAAATTCTTCAAGATTAATGTGTTATTTGGAAGAATGGCTGAAATGAATTTGATAAAATTTAGAACAAAGCTTTTTTTGGTTGTGCTTACAAGAAGAAAAAAGAACTATAAATTTCTCCCCATATTTGGTGCCCAAAAATTCAAAATTGACCTCAAAATCATTGTCCAATTCCAAGCAGCTATAATTAATAGACGACAAACCTTTTCAACTGTGTAACATGACTAATGTGATTTGTAATGAATAAGATTAGTGAGTCATCTTTAAGACAGAATTTTTTTCTGTTATTTACAGTAAGACAATATCCTGTCATCTCAAGAAGTATATTAGAATTCAAGTGTAGAAATGTTAATTAATGGATAATTCAGAGAAAAATACATAATTAACCAAATCTGAACTATCCATGGGTGAATGTGCCATAACAATTTCAGAGGTTTTTTACTTATTTAATGAAATAGAGGTTGGGGGAATTATTCTTGTAATATCAGATCATTTTAAAAAATTATTTATTTTGTCTGTGGTGATAGAATGTGGTGTATAAGACTTTTATGAAGTATTTTCTGGGTATTATATTTGAGATTTGTAAAGGCACAGAAGATGAAATGTATATTATGAGAAAATATTTTCAGTAAATATCTTTCTTGATACAATTACCTCTCGTTGGGCTTTTTTCTCCGCTTTTGCTTCAAGCTTTGCTCTCTTTTTTGCACCGACTTTGTCGGGCAATTCTATATCAGGTGCTGCATTTTGTGGCTCCTCCTCCTCCTCATCATCATCTGAAGGTTCTGCAGCTGAAATTTGGATGACATTAGTACTTTAAGTAATTATTATGTTTTAGTTGTTTACATATGTGATATAATTCAGAGGTGAAGTTCTAAGTCATGGATAACAAATGAATAAGTGTTAATCTTCATTGATATATATGAGTGAGGAAGTGACGTCAAAATAATTGTTATGGAAATGAGAGTGAGGGAGGTGGTGGCTTATCTGAAATTGAAGTTCAGTGTCACCATTCAGATCAGGATGAAGTTCTTCAAATTTTCTGAGGTGTTTTTTTTTATAAGGAGACAAATGCCTTAAAAAAATTTAAGAACTTCCCTGAAAGGTCACACCGAGCATCAATTCACAAAATTTTGATGGTTATCAATATAATGAAAAAGGTAGAGCTAGTTGTCAAAACATTGTTTGTTTGTCCAACAAATGCACTGGACTGAAGTTGAGAATTATGACAATTTTTCACTCTTAAACCTTTGTCAGCATTTGATTACATTTAATGGTATTCTACAGTTTTATAGTGAAATTTTAACCTCAAACAAATCTATACCATTGGTATATTTATGTTTGATTTTTGGACATGGCATTTATTTTGGAGAAAACATATATAAATAGGCTAATAACTGTTAATTAAATATAAATGAAAATTCATCTGATTTGAACATGCAAACAATATAAGTATATATATTTTAATTATTACTTAAATTTCATAAGTTTGTAAATTCTGTCTTCAATTTACCTATGCCACGATTACGCTGTCTTACATTGCGATTTCCTTGAATACGTCGAGGCACATTTCTTTGTCTTTCAGGTGGTCTTGACTGCTGTTGTACGTCTGGTAAAGATTCTGTAAAATGTATGTATGGCTTAACAGATGTCATTCTAAAACATGAAATGTATGCTTTTAATAGAGAGTGCTAACCTTCTTGCGGCTTCCGAAAAAATATTACAATAATGATTACAAAAATGATTACGGCTGCGACAGAAGCCAACAATATAGGATCCATATTAAACAAAGTTTACTCAGGTAATAGTCAAACAATAAACACACGATGGGCTACAATATGAAACATGGGAACTTCAGAGGAAGATGTGACACTTGAAGAACCCACAGCGATTAGCATCTTTGGACAACTAGTCGTTTATCGCCAATAAAATTGATTTTGTAAGGCACTAACACCATATAATAGATAAAGGATTATTTCAAATAATGTTAACTTATATCGGCAATGTGAAGAATACGAACTTCAGGAAAAGATTGAATACGTGTAAAATTCACAGGAAGTATCCTCTTTGGACAGCGCGCGAAATTTAAACGATGGAACGCACGTGAAGACATTTATAATAAAAATTATTTAGTAATATATATTAATTATATTTAAGATTTCAATTGTAAAACGAATGCTATTGCACACGTATCTATAAAAGAAGAAATAGAAGGTAATAGCTAATTTCATATAATATAATCAACTTAAATATTTGTTGTTTAGAAGAAATTAAGCTCTTTGTGGTTGATGTAAATGTTTGTGAAGACTGATGTTTGTGATACGTAAGAATGTACTTCTAGGATTAATTGAAAACATGAAATAAGTTTGTAATATACACGAACGTAAGGCAAGATGGGCCTATAATTGAAATTTATTATTTATTCATGAATTCATTTACATATTAAAATAGCCTACGTTTATGCACAACTGTATTATTGTATGAAAATTATTACATCAAATATTTAATGTCATAGCTATGGTTTAGTCAATTGGTAGTCATAGTATAATTTTAAATTTATTAGGACTGTCATAAATGGTTTAAATAAAAATAATAAAACTAGAGAAAATTTGGGCAAGTTGTGATTCATCAATGTCACCCAGGATTTGTTGATGAGATGCAATTATAAGCAGCGGTATAAATATTTTAATATTATTATGCATCATTACAATCATGATGTTGCAACTCTAATCTAACATGGGACTGCACTCACATTTTATTAAAATTTAGGATGTTTTAATTGCAATCAAATATACTGAGAGTCTCAAATTTTATAATTTATCAGTACGACTACACTATCAGGGAAATCAAGTTCTTTGCATTTAATTTATAAAAGGATTGGAGGCACTGTCGGAAAATGATTATATAAATTAATAAATGAATTATCACGAGAGTAAATAGTGGGATATCATTATTGGAAACATTACGTCTCAAGATGATAAAGTATAAAATGAGAAAATTGGAGAAAATATTAGCAAAACAATAATTATATAAAGTTTACTTTATTAAATTACTAGAGAATAGTAATGAGAATGACACAAAGGAAAATGTTTACTTGTGTGTGCAGTTCCACAGTTATTTTGTTCAGTGATCGTCTTATTTGTCTATAAACAATTATTTGTAAGTGTACTCTGTAAAATATTAGATTGTGCGCTTAGTATTTTTTTGTCAGTTTCTGTTATTTAATTGTATTTAAGGCTATTAATTAATTTGTAATTATTATTCTGTTGTTTTCTAAGTATCAGGAGAATTGGAAACGTCTGCTCTTTTCCACACACCAGAGGTGTAAGTGAGGTAAAATTTATGTTACGTTAATAAAAATTATTTCTTTTACCTGTCTCTTCAACCTTAAACAACATAATATATATTATATTATTATTTATTTATATTATATTATTATTAGATCTGTTTTGATTTTCGGAAAGATTCTCATAAATTCCAGCGATCTTTAAGGAGTCAGGTAATTTTGTCTCAGAATAAACCAAACTGATATTAAATGTCATAAAACTTTGTTAGCAGTAATACATTTACAGAGGTGGTTTTATTAATATAGCTGTGACAGTCAGTTATATATATATATATATATATATATATATATATATATATATATATATTTGTGGGTGTATTAACCAAAAACCGCATTCAGGAATAAACAAATTGTACAATTTAATTAAACAATTACGAAGAGGCTCTAAATGATCAGTATATTATAAAATATGAACGGAAATCCAACACGAGCTGCCGAGCTCCTGTTTTTAAAGACGTGTTTGACTCTGGAATTCCGAGAAAACGCATTAGTGTTTAAGGAGAAAGTGTAACTGATTGATAATAAGCTATCGGGTTTCTAACAGGGTGACATTATTAATACCATTGACACAAGAATCCCTGACGTCGTCATCGGACGGAAATTCCGGATTATGTTACCAAAGTGAAATAGAACCCATAGTGTAGATTAAGAATCTCTACACAGGTTTGATGTTCATTTTTTCGCTATCCCGGAGTGAAAACGCCATCACGACAGACGTTTTATACATTGGTGCACCTTCATTAATTCTGTATAAATTTATGAAATTTTTAGAGTAATCAACCATGTGCGACGTAATGTATGCATTCTGTTTAATGAAAGATGGTATAACTTAAAGGTGTTAATGTATATTTATTCAAAATACAAGGCGCAGTACATTCGTCCTTGACCAGTCTTTGAGTTTATTGGTATGTTGGGATTCCTTTTGAGGAGAAACGTACAGACAGGCTTTTGGCAGAATTCAAACCCTGGGAGACAACTTACTAGTGTGTGGAGCTCGGGAGACGAGCCAATAAAATGGGAATCGCTTTTGCAAAGAAGAAAGGAAGATTCTTTCTACGCTGTCACCAAACCTTCTCCCTACTGAAATTGTTTTGTTGCAGAAGAGCGAAAAGTTTTATTACTATTTTTAATTGTGTATCCCAGAGTAAACAAGAACGGTAAAAACAAAGGGGACAATTCCATTATTCAACTTAATTAATTAACAGGCGAATAAGACAACGAAAGTATTTGTACTTTTGACAGTCTCATACAATGTAAGCAACAAAAATCATAACACCATGGGGAGGGAATTTTTTTTTACTGAGGAGTACTAAGAAGTACTAAAAATTCGATGTTTGATAGAGGGTTAATATTATATAATGAGTTGGCTGTAGCTGTAAAGAATATAAATAGTTTAAATGTATTTTTAAAAATTATTGTTAGAGACAAAAATTGTGATAGGTAAACAGTTGTATTGAAGTATATGTAATTAGCTTTAAGCTACATTGTCAAAATAAATAAGTAAACTATAATTTAAATTACTTATTACAATTTATTCACCGCGAACGTCTCATGAATTGTGTGTCGTTGGGATAAGCCCATGTGTTAATTGATAATAGAACGTAGGATTAGATTAATTGCCCGTTACTGCACTAAGGAGGTAATAGCATGTGCTAATCTAGTTATTAATTACAGATGCTGTAACAAATCTAAATCGATGGAGAACACGTGGCAGTTTTCCATTATATAGTTTTCTAACTAGTACAAATTACTTGATTTAAAAATCCAGAAATACTCTACATTGGACGACAAAAATTGATTAGTATTAAAGAATTTTATTATAAGTAATGCACAAATGTTTCGTTCGATGTAAACGAATCAAAATTTTGTTGTATGGCAGACGAGTAAATACAGTTCTTAAATAAAATAAAACCTTAAAAATTCGTCATCTTTTATTTATGAAAACAACTTTCACGTGTCAAAATTATAAAAACGCGGGAGCTTTCATTCATTCGAACATAATCATCTGAGTGTTGTACATTAAAAAGCAGCCTCGCTCAACATCAACAACAGCACTGCGTCAACACGAACATGGGTGACTCGGGTTTTCCAACAAGGATCCCAGAAACGTTGTGTGGTATTTATATTACCCTTTTTGTCTGTTTTGGCAACCGTTCTTATTCATTATAATGTATTGTGTTATAAAATTGTAACTGTAGAGGCGCTAGTGTACATGGAAAATGTTTTATTTTTTTTATTTAAGAATCAAAATTTTTACGGAATGAAAGAAAATAAATATTTCGATAATTAATGGTCATCACTTAAAACACGTCTAAAAGAGTTGGGAATGATTCTCTTTCCACAGCTATTCTATTTTAAAATTCATTATTCATGCATGATGTAACAGTATCTCTCTGCATATATTTGAGAGCATGACCTTCGAAAATTTGTTAAATTTACTTACTTCTGATATTGATATGTCCTCAGTGAGATTACCACAGAATTGTGATGTGAAGTATGCAGTTCGCTTAGGTAAGCATGTAACTGTGTAGATTAATTGCATTTTTGATGTTTGTTTTGGCTTCACATGTTCCCAGTGGACTTTTGGAAGTTTCTTTGATCAGCTCTGGTCAAATTTTAAGGTAACAGTTTTAACTATGTGGTACATGTCGTTTGTCACACACACACACACATATTCTAGAATTATAGCATTAAGGTTGAATTCATCGGGTAGTCTCTCAGCGACTTTACAGGTTCAGAGTATAATATGAATATAAGTTGATTTATATAGGGAGACTTATGAATGATTATGGTTGTTTGTTTTATTTGAAATGCATAACGACGAAACACAACCTTACGCAACTGTGTAAGTTTTGTAATAAATAAATAGTTTTGTAACAATAAATAGAAAAACAAAAACAGAACATCGCAACTTTGTAGGTTTATTTTAGGGGTTTAGTTGTGAGTAGCGTCGGAATGGAGTTTGATTTCCTGTCCCGTCAGTTCGCGGATATGCGCTGTCACTTTATGCTGGCCTCAGCCAAATCTGTAGCTAGAGTAACGATTTAGAAAAAAATGTAGTGGGCCTACTGAATAAAGGAATAAATTTTCTGCTACAGGAAAGTTTTTATTCAGTAATATCTGAAATAAGTCCGGAGGAAACTTTCGATATGCAGTAATCAATAAATGGTCTTAATTCTTAAATATAATTTGGCTGTTGCTATTAAGCAGCACATTAATGTAATGCACTCGTCTTCCAACCACGTATGCATAGCCGTTAAAGTTCTAGATGTTAATGCGACTCAAAATTTGAATAAAAATAACACATCAGGCGTGGCAGAAATAATTTCTCCGGCCTTCGAAAGCAGACTATGTAGTTAATTAACTGGGGCTATATTACTACTAAATAGTTACGCTCGAAGATTATCAACGTTAAGAAAAATGAACTGAATCGAAGGGAACAAATAATCATCACAAGAATTAGAACCGAACGAACTTAAATAACTCATCTTGAAGAAAAGATCCCCCCACACCAATATACTATTAAGTAACACTTTATGTAAAGTGCAATTGAAAACAAACCACATTATGGACGAATGAAAAAAATACGAAAAACAGAGAAAATATATCCTGGGAGAGGAAACTCAACAAAATCACCAATTTGCCAAACGAACATGATAAAGTAATAAATAATTACATGGAAAATTAAAAAATTATGTAATTTATTTAGACATATGTAATTCTTAATGTAATGTAAATATATAGTCGTTAAAGTTCTAGTTGTTAATGCGACTCAAAATAAAATTTAAATAAAAATAAAAACGTCACGAAACACGAATATCCAGTTTATTTATCTTGAATTGATTTGTTCTGTCTACAAATACGATAATTATATTATCATGCACGTAATCATCAACTTCAAAATATGTTTCTCTCTATGTCCCTGTGACCAATAAGCGGGGTCTTCTAGTCGAGGTTATGCGTGCACGCGAAAACATATTTATATCGTAGGCATATACAAATTTGATTATAAAATCGACAATTTTATACATTTTTTTTGTCGTGACTTTATATTTCCACTGTTACTGTATCTTTGTTGGCTTTGCTTGACGATTTATTAGTAGAGGACAAACAAATAAACAGATCTCAGTCTCGAATATTTATTTTTAACTGACATACATTTTATTTGTATGCTGCAGTTGTCGATTTGCACTTATTGAATTATTTTCTATTCTGGCAAGCGCAATTCAATTAAGCCGAGTAATGGCACGAACAGCCAGGCATAAGAGCTTCTTGTTAGATAATAACGTTGTCAAAGGCTCTCACTCAGTCAGTACGAAGGCCAATGGACACATGGGAATATTACATTATTAAATAAACTAATTCGTTCATAATATGGATGAAGTAAATTGTATCACAAAAACACACAAATTTGGTAAATTTCTTCAACGAAAAAAAAACAATCACAACCATGCATTACGAATTGCTAATTGTGCATTTAAAATTATAGCAATTGGTCGTAATACCTACGTCTTCCCTCATAATACTCTGCTTTATACCTAAGTGGTTTCTCTTCTGTTTTTTGGTATTTATAAGTTCCAGTAATGCTATTATTCTCATGATTGCATTGCACTACGTCATGTGCTGTGGAATTTTTCTTTACTGTAAGTGTCAGTTTAAGTTTAAATTATCAGATATAATCTTGTACGTACGATCATGATAAATAATTAGGGACAAGTTTATATCACGATTTGTTTACCATGTATTTACTTTAGTTAGTTATTTGACACGTATTAATTGTAGAAGGACTAACATAAATATGTAAAGGTTTGCATGTAAAATGAAAATTTTACAGTTTTTTTTAATCAACAAAGTCGATTTTAATGGATACATTTTGTAAAATCAGGCAGATAGAGATTTTTGAGGGACATATTATTACGATACATAGTAATAAATGTCAGAAGAGATATTTTCAGACACTTATTCCTGTATTACGCTAATTTAAATATTATTATCGAGATTCAAAATCCTATTTGTCTCAAATACTGATACCACTTTTCATCTTCCCCTACTATATTTACTCGGAAGTCATCGTTATTAATTTCCGTGTTGGTAGTTAACTAGTTCATAGTCATCTGAGGACGTTTAAGAAACTCTATTCTTAGCCTCTATTATCAAAATTCTCTCGTTCCACAATTAATTATCCAATTTGAGTCTTGAACATTATTCCGCAAAACCATATTTACGGAGGTTTCAGTTTCCTTTCTTAAGTCACACTAAAATATATACCTGTATGTGGATTAGTATTATTAGGCTCAGAGATTGCTGAATTCAAATCCACGAGTATGGGTACTTATAATTTTATGTTCCTGACTTTACTTATAAGGAGACATTTTTGTGATTTTAAGATTTTTGAATTTAATGAATGTTTTGTTCTCTAGAATCCTGTTTGAAACACTTCGGCCTGGCTCCAATTCGTGCAATGACCCTCTCTCAGAAGCTCAAATGACGACTAGTCATTACTGTATGTATGGAGATGTATAGTTTCATGATTTTTTTTCTTAATGTGTTCCTTTCGAAGATATTTAAAAAGCGTCAATTGCTTGAATTTGAAATCTGGACCTTTTGTGTTTTAAACGTATTCTGACTGATATTAATATACCCACAATTCGTAATTTTCTTCGTATTCTTAGATTATGAAATGTCCACAACTTTGAAATTTCCTTGAATTGACGAGGATTCCACAGCTGCAAGAGAGTTTTCTCTTTCACGGTTCGTGTAATCTCATCAGCTGCGGGTGACGTTTACGTCGAGTTACTGTTTTTATTAATCGAAGCGTAAACTATTTAAAATTGTAGTCTTGGCCTTTGTTCAGGTTATTTTTTCCCCTCGTGTATTCAGATGGAAGCCTTTTTCCATCTTCGTACCTTTCCCTTTTCTCTGCTGAAAAGGGTAGATTTATTGATTACATTAGTCCTGTACTGAAGGATATACCAGTATGAAAATACTTCAATGAGGGTGGAAGACCTCATGTAATCAAATACCAACAATACGCAGAAAGCATATAAAAGAAAATACAGAAATAGAACAAAATTGAAATGAGAAAAATTGAAAATAGGAAAATTCGTGAGTAAAAAAGAATTAATAAATAAACGAGAAAAAAATGTTAAAAACGTTTTGGGTGAGAGAGGAAATAATCGTACATAACTAGAAAGCGCAGTGTGTTTAATTTAAGGTGTTATTAACGACATTCACTTAAACGTACTTTAAGGTAACTAATACATGACGACAACAAATTCGAGTCACTTCACCAGATTCGCGTGGGCGGCAGGACACATCGTTCTCGATCTCGTCAGAGTAGTGATGAATCAGGTGGGGAATGAAATAATAATAATAACAAAGTACAGATTTTAGTAATTATTATAATTACTAAAATCTTCAAAATAACAGTATTTTTGTGGGTAATGGTAGTTTAAAAATCCGGTTTACAGACCTATTAGAAAATTAATTAATTGATCACCACAGAATAGGATAGTTTAATATTTGTTATAATTATTCTAAGATCACGAAAGCCGATGGTTATGGATTTTAATTTTTGATAATTGATTGTAATGTATTTTTAATCGTTGAATCAGAAAATGATGCTAATTTTTATTCATCACATCAGAATTTCTCACAAATTTCAAAAGTAGTTAAAATATGGAAAACATTTTAGGATATGAGACTTCAAAAATAACTTCAATTTTTTTTCTTATAATTTATTAAATTTTTTAATTATTGTATTCGTTATTATAGCTAAACAGTTGAGGGGTTTGAAGAGCAGGGCGCAAGCTCATTGACCCATTAAGTTCTAATGAAAATTGCTACAAAATTAAGCTAAATATTTATTTTAGTGCCGATTTAAATTAATTTATTTTTATTTGTTTAATTAATTTTTATGAAGTACTTGATATCCTTTGGAAACCACTCGCCCTCTTCACCCACCCTTAATGACGAAGTATGTACAACCTTGCAATTTTATTGTCTCTCTAAGCTTATTTTTACCACTCAAGCTAAGCTTCGCACTTTTCCTTTTATGATCTTTATGGGCTTTATTTCGGTGTACCATTCAGAAATCATCGCAGTTCTACATTTTCCTTGGTATCTCTTTTTCATTTCTTTTAATTCATTGAGCAATAACGAGCCTACTCTCTCGCGTCTCGTAAAATTCGAACCATCAAATTTTGCTACTTCCTTAAGGAATATTCGGTGGAAAGGATGGTTATAAGGGTCTAATTTACCTGTTAAAAATGATAAAATAAATGGATACAAAATGCAATAAAGTAGAAATTTAGCTTTTGGGACAATTTTTATTAGCAATTAAGGTTTAAAGGAGCCCCTGCCACATCTTCCGTCACCTCAACTCATTAGCTATAAGCCAAAGCATGAATAAATGATAAAGAAGTCTCATATTTTCGCAAATTTTCGACTTCTAATAAATTTTGAAATTTACGATTTGCGAAAAATTCTGACGTGATGTAGGGAAATGAATGTCACTTTTGGAGTGGACACGAAAGAAAATACATAGGAATCAATTATTAAATGTTAAAAAAATTCTTAGTTGTTCTTATATACGTCGGTTGGCTGTTTAATAGCATTATTACGAAATAATGAATACTGGATTAATGAAGTTGAAGATGTTTTTCACGGATTCGAGTTGGTCCTGCGTCTTGAACTGTTGCTTCGAGGAGGGGAGCAATATTTGTACGCCCCGCACCCGCACCCGCACCCGTCCCCGCACCCGCACTCGCACCCGCACTGAGCGTTACCCGTTCGGGCCGCGGCGCGTCGGCGGAGATGCGCAGTGTTGGACGCGGGCGGAGGGCTTTTCGAAAAGGGCGCTGCGAGCGGCTTGTTTGACCCGACCTGAAAATCAATGAGCGCCGGGCCCGCGCGCCCCGCCTCAATGGTGTTAGTCGTGTGAATGGCTGCGAGCACGGCGGCTGCGTGGCTGCGGGCCGCGCGCTCCTACCAGGTGAGCCATGCGGCAAGCCGCCGCCACTCTGTCGCCGTACCGTTAGCAATTTTCCTTCGCTGATATTCCCGCCCCGTGGCCGCGTTGCCGCTTTTATTCGCCGGCTGGCCGGAAAGGGCTGCTAGGTCTCGGCGACATCAAACATTAACCCCCTCCTCGAGCACCGGTTCCGCTGTCACGACCGCGGTTTAATATTCAGCTTGTTTATGGTTCGACGTGTAAGGTAAACTGAGCGGAGGAGGATGCCGTTAAAGTGGTAAAGATGCTGGCAACCTGTGGAGTTCGCATCGGTGCCTTTTTATACGTCCGTGGAGCGGCCGTGGCTCGATGTGCGCCCTTAATATCAGGACCCAGACTAGCTCCGCGGTACGAAACTAGGGCGGCACGATAAAGGTGCTTATCAACTCCACACCGTGTGTTGTGTGCGGCGGAGTTCAATGTGCTCGGGCGAAACGCCCACGATTAGGCGTCGCGAGACACTCTCCTGCTTCTGACGAGCAACTGTAAAAAATCGCAAGCACTGGGCCCGTGTGTTAGGAACAACTTTGTTTATTGAATCGTAAGAATCTTCGTCACTAAAAGAATCTTAAAAACTTCCTTGTAGACTTTACCCTACAACCTCATACTAAGTAAATATGCGACACAGCCAATTGGCTCGATTGATTATTTATTTATTGAATGCTAATTTTAATATTATATTAAATATTAAACCTTAAAGTTAGATTCTGAAGACCCGGAGTAAATTTCATTTATTTGGTTTTAGTGACTTTACTGCATTCTGCTTTTACTTTAGAAAAAAATTCTATGTCAAGTAAGAATGTATAGTTGATAACATATAATAGAAATTATATGTGTCACATCTTTTTCCGTGGGAAAAAATATTTCTCAGCTTCACATTTCAATTTGTATCACTTAAAACTATTTAATAATCCAACTCACTATATACGTCACTAGAATAATACATTCGACCACAATTTTATAGAATTTAACAATACTTATATTCGTAATTAACCATTGAAATTTCTCCACATACAACTGACATTTCATGTTTGTATACTTCGTCCGCAGAAAATATTCTAGAATTTCATGCTGCCATGTTTTCCAGTTTCAGTCAAAAATATTATAAATATGGTTTTATTGTATTAAAAATACTTCAAACAACGTTAATGTGCAACAGTTTCTGAATTCATTATCTGTCTGCTCTTTTCCTGCTCTTGTATTTTGTAAGGGTGTGAATAATCTCCTTGTGAATAGGCAGTCCCGTGTTACCCACTAATAGTTCCCCTCGGTCACTTACAAACCTTTAGCCATTATGTGATATTTCTGTTGACCCTAGCAGAATCCAGCTGCATTTAACGCACTGAAAATATACGAAACTCTTTAAACCGCGTATGATGTAATTGTGAAACAAACATTAAAATTTAGCATATTGTGTTAGGCAGATAATCGTCTTATGTTTAGGCTTTCTCTAACTCCTATGCTTAAGGTTTTTGCACATAGTGTGAAAGAGGCTCCAAACACACATACACAGTACAAAAAAATGGATGTATATTTATACTGAAATTGTGTGTTTCGATGTTACCAGAATAATGAATTCATAGTCTGGTTCAAATACATCAAATAGTATGTAGAAAAGATTATATTGACAGGTAATTTGTGAAAACAATCGTATTAATTCATCATTAGCAAAAATATAGGAATAGTTATTTTGTGCTTAAAAAACGCATATTACCTGGAATGGACTCTTACAAATAAATTAAATATTGATGCTACTACTATTGTGATACTACTAATACATAAAAAACTAAAGAATTAAAATAACGACATACTTAGGGTATTTTTGTGACATAACGGGGTTTCAGTGCATTTTCTCTGAGGAATGTATGAAAAAATATTTTATTTTATAACAATATATCAAAATATGCAGTTGTTTCGTGTGCATTCTTTGTAAAAACATCAAATCGCGTTCACTAAACCTATGCTTATCTTCGGAGATTAATTTGTGTTTACTACATAGCAGAAAAGCGAAGAATCACATCGAAAGAGCACAGTTATGTCCTGCAGATAGATTCCCACACAGAGTCTAATTCGTGACTCATAGTTTGTAATCAGCAACGCGCTGAAAACTATCCCGTTCCATCACACGAAATCTCCAAGGGAAGGATTAGCCTGTCATCGATGCTTAGTCCTGTGTCACTAACACACGTGTTCAGTCGAAATAGAAAAATAATAAATAATATATCGAAACATTACCAGGTGGATAGTTATAATCCAGTAATTTTATATATATATATATATATATATATATATATATATATATATAATTTGGAGACGGTATAACATATTCCTCTGTTTTTCGTTGTCTGAAAAGTTTGAAAGTTTGATTACTTTTAATGTATCGAGAATAATAGCTATATAAAATATATTATATTATTATCTTCATTTCTTCTGTTTAAGAGAAAAATAAACGAAGAATTTTATGTTACTTTATGTTTCCTGACATAGACTAAAAATGTTTTTATATTGCGTTGATTTATTTAATCAGAAGATATTACAACCTGAAAAGCACTTTAGACTGTGTATTTGTGCAATTTATTATTAGAATATCGGTGTAGTCACAGAAAAAGGGTTTCTAAGATTGAATCCGTTCTGTGTTTGTAAACCACTTACGGTATTGCTTGCTCTAAACGGTATTTTTTTCTGAATAAGTATTAAAGTTAATTTATTTACATTATGCAAACATTGAACTGAAAACACAAAGAATATAATAATTGGAATTTAACCAAGAAAGGAAACAGTGGAAGAAGAAGACCATACGTTTTGATAATTTCAAAGAAAGTTGAATTATATCTTTGAAGAATAGTGTATTTGAAATGTTCTAAGTTACTGTGATAACGCAAATAGTGAAATATCTCCCTTTACAGATTTATTACTAGAATATATATATATATATATATATATATATATACTTTTATCATTAAGTATTTATGTAATTGAAGAATATTTACATTAGAAGTTAAATTTTAAAGTTTTTATTTAGATCACAAAAATTTGTTTTGTTATATCTGTTAAATAATCAATATTGTAAGCGAATATATGAGTTAAAAATTATTATTAAAAGAATAGCTGAATTACATACATCGAAATTTTTCATGCTCAGATTAATTTGGAAAATTTTTCGGATATAACTTTTGAGGTTCCGTTCAAGCCATTGAAGTTTGCGGTTTAAGTCTAGGTGACATAATTATAGACTTGTATAGAGCCTCATGAAAGTGGTTAGAGATAAAAAAATAGAATAAATAGGAAACGTTTCAACAGACAACTTCGTCATCGTCATCAGGTATGATAGCAGAGATAGCCAGCGAAACTTTGTATATTTATACGACTTTCCAGTTTCAAACAAGGGACAGTTCATTGAATATATGTTTACATTCTCTAAGAAAATTATACGCTACATTATATACAATCAATGACGTCGCGAGATCTTAGCCGGAAATGAAACAATTCAGTGAACCCGCAGTCCGCCAGACAATTAAAGCAGACGAAGCAAATGTAAATTATGTACTAGGAGGTTTAAGTGGATGAGACAATTAACATTAAACTTTTGAATTGTCTTCGCCGTCAGGTGGAAACTTCTCATAAACACTAATTTTTATTCCAACTTAGGCTTAGATAAACATAGAAATGCAAAACTTTCGTACACAGAACAGTACAAAAGCGAGTATATCTGTATAGAGTGTAAGGAAATATGAGGTTTATTGTGCATAACTTTACATTTGTTGAGGATACGAGAAGTCGTTGTCTGAACGTTAATTAATAGACAATAACAAATTGTCAGAGTCCCCACTTGGTTATCAGTTACAACCAGGAAAAACAATAGTTTTTAATGAGGGTGTCTGCGGTTCAATTTCCAAACTTTTCCTATATACTGACTGGTATTTGAATTAGGAGAATACAATTTTTGACGATGTCGACGTGACCGTTAAAAACTTTAATTAAAAAAATAAGTTTTGACGTTTTTATGGCCTTGATCCAGTTGTTCACAAAACTGCCTGCTATATTTGATTAGTGGAAATCATATTGTTAATATACGTTCAGTGGGTTGTGTAAGCTGTGAAATTCTAAATTACCCATAACAGTGTAAAAAGCCTATGTATGTTTCATTCGTGTGATAGTTACGAAATGTTTTGAATTGAGGAGCGTTCTTCAAAAAATGACTAGAAAATTTGAAGTACACTGTAATGAATTACAGTGTAAACGGTGACAGTAAGCCTCCTACGTTGAAACGAGTGGGAACAGATGTTGTAATTAACCTCACGAAATCCAATATGCACAGTGACAAGGCTGACTGCTCATGGGCAGCCACAAAGGCAGAGTGTAATTACTCGCAACGCAAGGAATTTTCTTCAATGCATCGTTACCACTGAAGTACTGCCGCTAGCAGAACGAAACTGTGGGAAGCAATTACGCTCCGATAATATGTACACGTGGTCCTGGAAAGATAACCGGATGATGCTGACGAGGGGAGCAAAGAAATGCCACTAGGGGATTCATGACACAACAGATGTATTATGGTTTCATTGAAAAAAGAACAGTTGATGCATAAGTTAAGTTGAAAAAATTAAACAGTTCAATTGCAACACGTAATGTGTTTATGAATCTGCATATATAATTGACGGTATTTCCTACCTTTAAGAATGCGCTTTCCTAAAAATGAGAAATTATGTTTTCAGGAAAAACTATTATTTTTAGATCGAAGAAATTATCTATGAATGCAGTCTTTTCAACTTGTCAATATAGTCCCTTTTATTATAATAATCAGTGCATATTAGTATATTACGAACCGAGCACTCAGTTTTCACTTTCAAATCATTATAATCCCTTAACAATAAAATAGTATCCCCTTATGTCGATCATGAAATGCAGTGTATCTCTTAGAATATGAAATTTTTAAATGTACAAATGTTTAAATTTTATAGATGAATTTTGCGTTGAGCGCAGTTCTGTAAATGAAAATTAGTATCAGTGTCGCGTGTAGCATACATTTCAAGTGAAAGGAGATTACAAAACATAATTCTAAAATAGTGTTAGTTTTTAATTGGTTCAATTGTGCCACATAGGTAAAAATCAATGGCTAGGATTAAGAATTAAAAGTTCCCTCATTAATGTACACTATAATTAATTTTCTGACACAATATGACTCAATTCATATTTACCTTTCGCAGCGATGACTACAGCAAAAATATTTCGCTGATTGTAACGGCTTCCGGTTTGTTTTTGCATTCTGTAATTACAAATTTCAATTTTTTAATGTTTGTAAATACGATTACTATCTTCAGTATATACGGAAATTATTGTTTCGTTTGAATGTAAATATTAATTTTGTTCTTTGGTTTTATGTGTAGACTCGTGAAAACTGTAATTTTCAGAATTAGTAAGTTGTAATGTTTTGTGCAAGTAAAGCATTTGCGACTCTGGAAGGAAGTAACATTTATGGGGTCTCTTGCTCTGAAACCCGACAGAAACACAAAAGTTAATTTCCTACACGTCGGAAACAGTGCCTTATTCTACTTAGGAGTTAGGGTATACAAAACTTCTCCTCCGTCCTTTAATTCACAATATTTCAATTAGTGACACGCTCACATATAAATACTCACATTTTATATGAAAAGTCAACGAGACAGACATTAAGATTAACTTACCACTTAAATTATTATCACTGCTGCTTGTGGAACAGAAAATTGCATGATTTAATATTAATAGTTAATTAAATACGTTGCGACAACAGATCATTTCTGGTGAATATTTATGTGAGAGAACATATTAAATAATGTTAAGTCGGACTATGAATAGATTTAGTTTTGCTAATATTTTCACTTAAAACGTTCTATATGCTATGATAAATAGTTGAAATTGAGTTAATTCTATATTGCATTGTCCATAGCTGTGTAAGTGCGGTTGTTCATGCATTTCTATTAAAATACATATGAAACTGAGAATATGTTTGAAGTATCCGACGGAGGACTTGTCCTTTTGCAGGCACTTAGACGGGAAGAATACATTGATTGTGTGGTATGCATGAGGAAAGATTGTTCTGAATTCCAAAGACACTGAAGTGCGAGACCTGAATAATTTCCACTCGGCGTTTGTGCAATTTAAGGGAAGTTTCTCAGGGCCGCGTGTGCGTGTCCACATTTATTATTTTGATAGCTTTGCCCAACTGTGAAACGTCTCAGTTCAATTCTATGCCACCTTCATACAGCGATTGCTTTCAAAATAGCGCGAATTAAACCTATGTGGTATATGGCTCCACAGACGAAAACTTTGTTTTGGCCCGTTAGTTGGTATTTCTTTTCTGGGGCATAGCGTCATTTTGCATTTTATTTATTAGGATAAAAGGTATGCATTTGTCAAGTCGCAATCTACAAGTGTATGAGTGCATGAACATAATTCTCTATGTACATACACACACACGCGCGTATATATATATATATATATATATATATATATATATATATATAAGTTGGTATAGTTTATACATAAAGGAAACTTTAATAACAGTGGCCTTAAGAGATTTAATAAATGTTAAAAAACGAAAAAGTCGGTAATCGTTAATTGTTGATCCCCGAGAGAATAATAATGGGACAATGTAGTGAGTTTCTCTGTACTTAATTAATATTTTTGTAACAGATTAGTAAGAATTAACCATAGCCTTAAAAAAGTAACTATAAAAATTATAAAAACAATAGGAATTTCTGAACTACTTCTTTGGTGCTTTTTGGATCTACTTAAGAACAAGTGTTTCTCTTTGCTTTCTTTGTTATACTTTTAGTTCCGGGACGGAAATGCATAAAATAAACGAAGTTTCGTCGCATTTCCTGGTCCGACAAGGATCCATTTGTGAAGATGTTGAGAATGGAAGGTATTCGGTAATACGAAGGAGTCTAGCCTTTCTGCGCAAATTGAATTTCAGGAGGGTGCATCATAGTATTTCCGTTTCCGCGAAAGAACCTTCCTCGCATTGAGCTGCGTCAATGGTCAGTACAGTAGAGTCGGAGTATCCTTCAAATGCCATTACGTGTCAGCTTCAGATTACACATTATTCAATAAACTATTTCTCAACAACAAATACGATTTTTTGAGGAAGGTGTAAAATACTTAAAGCGCTACAGATTGACATTGATTGCAAAGGAGTCGGTGAGACACACACTCAGAAGAAAAAATGTCTCTAACGATTTGTTCATTAATTGAAACAAATAGTGGTTTGGAATATTTTGGAAAAGGGAACAATTTTTTATGTTTTGAAAACGTCACTTGATATTTAAAAGACTTAAAAATTAGAATAGTGCAAATGAGCTTGATTTTGTTTCTTCTGGTTTTACCTGTTTTCGTTGGATACAGAAAAGAAGGAAAAGCTAAATTCCTCACATGATAGCTGACAATTTTTAAAATATGTTTACATCTTAAGAATTTACCATTATTCTAAATTAATATAACAGGAACTCTGTTTTCGTGAATACAATTTTATATGTTGAAAGCATACAGTGTTAGGTAAAAAGAAGTAAAAAGCTTACTAACCACCTCATGATTGTGAAAAATTCGGACAGAAATTTTGGATTAAATATTTCCAAATCTACAACGTTTCCATGGCGTGCTCTGCCATCGTCGTCAGGTGCATTGCGGTTACTTGTGATAAATATTAAAGGAACTGAAATCTATTCGACGATACAAGTCACGCCATGGAAAGGTTGAGGATTAATATTTAACTGGTTATAAATCAGAGGATAAATTATTCAGAAATAAGAATGTTGGAATATTTTGCATATATGTCGTCATTAACGGTAGAGTTGAATATTACTGTGATATGGAATTTAATGAACGCGCACACTCCCGTTGTAGCAGACCAACATAGAGAACAGTAACAGTTCTTCTGAATGGACGGTTTTTCCGCTACGGTGGCATGGACGAGCTCTGATCACTCTACGATGGGTGAGAAATGGTGGTAGAGAGAGAGCGGGGGTGGGCGACGGGAGCTTGCTAATTACGGCAGCCGTGACTCAGGATATTGCAGAAAACCAACGTCGACGTCACTCTCCAATTATCACTCTTTACAGAGATGAGAACGCTAAAAATGGATCGTTACTGGGGAAATGATTCATAGGCGCCCGCAGAACGATATGGCAATCCAGAAATCTGATTACCTCCCCCGCTTATTTCGCTGGAAACGTCTTGTTATAGGCACCAGATTCCGATGAAACATGTGACACGTTTAATCCACAATCGCCTTTCGTTTTAAAATAAAATGAGCCGCAGGCCAGACACGAAGAAAATATTAAAAATTGTTAATTGTTTTCCGAATTATATTATTTTTTCTTTAAAAAGTCACCAAACAAATGTAGAATCTGTTACAGCTACCTCCATATTTCAGAATACGCTTGTTATAAATTAATGTAAAAAATATTATGCTCAATTTTCAGTTCTTAGAAATTCTGGAATTTATTCATTATTTGATCTGTATTTTATTATAAAATTTTACTATGACATTTCAAATAATTATATTAATGATCAACTTAATAATGATCGTTTTGAACTATTTCCAAACACAAAGCATTTTTTAAAAAATACACATGCGGAAATAGCGATTTACACGTTGAGTGTAAAATTTAAAGAAAAGAAAATTCATAATTAAAGAAATATAAATGTAAATTGTGACAAAAAAATATTATTACCACACAAGGTGATAAATAATATGAAATAGATTTAAAATTGTGTTTTGAAACTTGTATAGACGTTTTTCGGATATTTCATAAGGTCCCGGGAATTTTGTAAATGTTTGAGTCACAGTAAGACAAATATTACAGAATGCAAGTCATTGTATAAATTTTGATGTTCAGAAGGTGCAAAAAAGGAATAAATACTGCATTGAGAACTATGCCATTGGATCCTTGTGTACGTAAAATGCAATTTCATATAGACCTGATTCACTCGGAGGAAATGATTATTTTCATTTCTTCAACCCTGGATCGTACGTACAGAAGGTCTATATTAATATCGTCATAAATGGATTAACATATATTTTTTTTAGGGCAACAGGCTACATGAGGGTAATCCACTTAGGGCAACTCCCCTTTAATAGCATAGGAAGAGATTTGAAAGGGGGGATGCGGAAGGGTAGAGGAAGGTAGCCAAGGGTTAACTATGGCCCCCGGGCTGTATTTTAAGGACCCTACCCGGCATTCGCCTAAAGAAATGCAGGGAAAACCTTAGAAAAACCTGCATCGGGTAGGTCGGGCATTTGGTACTTGTCCCACGCCCTTCCGATGACGGGAGAGGGGTTTGCTGTGGGGACGCAGCTTACCCCTCGCCATGCCTTGGCCTGTTTAGGAGGCAGCTGGCCGACTATTGCTGTGGGGAGGAATAGGCCCATATATATTATAACATTTCTGTACTGCCACTGTGAGAGAACAAATAATGTTATTCGATCGCTGAGATTTTAATATTCCATCGAATATTCAAATTAGCATGAATTTAAACAATGCCATCTTCAACAGTTCTCCAATTATTTTAGATATTTACTTGCAAAGTGGTAAAATATATTATATTTTCTTTATATATTCACCCCATTGGTTTTAATCAGACGTCAATTTTTAAAAAGAAAAAACGTTTTAATGTGTGTATAAAAATGATTTGTTTTGAATTTTGTCTTGAGATTTCGGAAATTTCCATAGTCATCTTTAATTTATCGATTTTTTTCCAGTAATATAAGTATGTCTTACGCTAAACTTAGGACACGGTCCAAGAGGATATCAATTTTTATCCAATTTTATGTTGGAACAATGTCAATTTTAGGAAACAAATTTTATTTTTATGAAAAGGAATGTTCCTTTATTTATTTTATGATGTGGGGAAATAAACGTGACTTTTATTAATATCTCGCTTCACCCCCGTTTTGACCAATCAGGATCAAAGTAAAACTGAATTCGCGATAACCCACGGGAATCAGGAACCTCCTCGTATTGTTTTATGAGTTCGACGCTGAAATGAACTAAATTCAGGAATAAATATTATTATTACTTGTGAAATGCCATAAAAATACGGAAATATATTGAGACTCATAACAGAAGACCTTTACGAGTTCAGACAAAACAATAACAATCTGATGCCGTTACTTGGGAACTGTATTTCTTGTCGTGTGGTTACTGTGTTCGAACATGAAATATCATCTCACATCGTGACAAGTTACAACTCGATTGATGAACTTAATTGCAGTGGGTAAACAGTTGAAATCACGTTTTTACATCGCATCTGAAAATGTCGGCTACGAAAAGCTATCAGCGCTTTTATAACAGGTTTCTCTTGAAATTTAAATAGACTAAATATTATTGGAAGATGATGACGATAAAAGTGTGTACTGAATCCCAAAATTCAGTACGTGATAAAAGACACCCATGTTTTAATTACTTGTGTAACCACTTTTGTTTTAATGAGGGACGTGGCAAGCCTAGAGGACGTACCCTAGAAGGTTTTTGTTGTAGATTAAATCATGTTGCTCTAGAATATAAATTGTTTGGAGGGAATATCTTGACGAACGCTAAGAAATTAATCATTCACAATAAATATTGTAAGAATATACTGAAAACATAATCAAAAATCGCTGCAAATAATGTAACGAGTTATTTGGATTTTTTTTTTAAAAAAATTAATTTCTTTGAATGTCACGAAGAGAACGTATATTACAGAATAAAATCCAGTGTATATATTTTTATGATGTTCAAGAGGCGCAAAAAAGGAATAAATTGTTCACTGAAACATGGCGTGTGATCCTTTTCTTACGTCAAATAAATGTTGAAATTAATTAAAAATATATTCTTTTGCCTCAGAGAAAAACTGAATCTGCCCCTTTGTTAAACGTCATAAGAATAGGGGCTCAATTTCCAAAAATTCGTAAATACTGTTACACTAAAATTCTATTAAAGCGCGCATTTTTAATGTCTCGAAGTTATTTCGGAGTGCGAATAATATTTGCACATTTTTTTTGCATGATTGGTGTCTCAGTCTTATTTTATTTCGAATATTATATATGTTAAGAAGCTATAATATATACTTTTATATATACAGCTATTAGAAGAATAGTATTGTATGATTCCTTAGCGGATTTGAAATAAATATAAAAACGTAAAAAAAGGGCAAAAGAGTGGATGATAATTGCTTGTAAATAGCAATTAAGTATCCTTATTTAGTAACGTTATGTGTAATACGTTTGAACAACGAGCTGGGAATTGTTTATTATGTATGTTGCCAGAAGTATGTTCCAATGAATTTTTCACAAATTAACTGTTCCGCTTTCCGTTGAATATATGTATACTGGCAAAATGTCAAGAATTTACTGTTGCATATTTTGAACAGTTTCAGTCAAATATTTTAACTATCACCTAATTTGAAATTCAATTCATTTCTCCAAAATCAAATATTTATGTAGTACCGTGATTAAACACATAAATTGAAATTCTACAGAAAATGACCGTACTCATAGAACTATTTCTCCACTAAAAACTGCGAGCTCATCGTTATTAGAATTTTCAACGTTATTCGTCCACAGAAGTATTTTAATCAATTTCGGAATCAGGAAATTTATATTTATTTAATTTTAATGAGAAATAAAAAGGACGATATGGTAATAAAAGTTCATTAATATGATACGCTTTACCAATTCCGCGGATGCTATTTTGATTTTAGCGACTGCATCACTTTCAGATACAACGTTTAAATTAGTTTTGATGAACTCATAAAATAATAAATTAATTGCAATGTAACGCACATATGAAGAGGATTAATTACATTTTAAAGTAACTATATTAATGTGCTAATAAAAACTTAAGTTTCAACATTAGGCAAAAGAAATCTACGACTTTTCAAGCCGTAAGGGAAACAATTCACTGTACGAGAAAATAGGAATCCGTGTTAGGAAAAGCAAAGGAGCTGAATGGCTCAAACAATTTTCGCAAGCTTGGCCCTCATTTGTAAATAACAAGGCAAAATAGGCTTCGTTTTGCTCGTTTGCCACACTTCGCTTCTCTCGGCAGCATACTACAGGTGCAATTTTCTTGGCACATTTCCTGTAAGCCGCACAAAATTCAAGTTACCAATTCACTCTGAACTACAGTCGCCCTGAAAATTCTGGCTTAAAACTCTGTCGTCACACGACGTTTGGAGCACAGTTTTCAGAAATTCAAAGTACATTTAATTTAATTTGTCTGGTGAAACATATGTACCTGTAACAGAGCAGCATAGTTTTGCGTAGAGATTAGGAATATGTTAATAAATTTGGAGGACACTTTATTGCAACGGTTACAAGAATCCGAATGAAACTGTACAAATTATTTGTGTTAATAATCTTCCCGGGTTCATCTTGTTCGTAGGTGACACAAATTTAAATATTGCAGATAGCGATTTAACCGACCTCAATCCGAAAGTCGATAATGCTCTGTAAAGCGTAAATGTATGGTCCACTGCCAACAGGCTAGCAGTAAATCCCATAAAAAGGAGACCATTTAGTTCAGTTTTTCAAATGAAAGTAATAGAGTATCTGATAAATGTAAATATTACAGACATATTCAACATTCTTAGGTTTTTATTTTCAGATTATAAAGTCAAATCGCCATTTTTCTTTATGTTCTCAATTATTGAATGATGTTAATAAGACAGCAAATAGAACTCGAACTCATAGGCGAGTCAATTTTTAAGTGTTCAGTTTATATATATTTTGTTTGAATATTGCATCTCATCTTAACTTTAAAGTGAACTAAATAATTAATTAATAATTAATTGTGAAATGTTTCCTACAAGTATATATACATAAGCTGTACTTTGTGATGTGACTGTAATTAAATGGTAGCTGGTCTTGAGTGTATGAAAAGGATAATTTTTCAAATCGTCATGGCTTTGTTAAACTCAAATTTTATTTGTAAGGGATAGTAATACTATAGTTCTTTTCAAATGTTATAACCTTGAAGCTCTTCCTTGTGTCGTGGAATCAAATTCGTGCGAAACATTTCATTTTCCACGCAGCTGTAGAAAGGGTTTGTTGTAATTCATTATTGGTGATTTATTAATCTAATTCTTTGCTCTCATTCGCTGACAGCCAGAACAGCGAAAGCCTTTATAGGCGTACTATATTATCAGATGTTTTTTTCGGAGTTTAAAAATTACTTAAAATTTATGATAAAGTATTTGTAAAATATGTTAGAGATTTATATTATTAATTCAACACTCATAATGTAGACAAGGCAATAAAAGCGAAAGAAACATTACACAATATTAAATGCATTCAGTATGGATATGGATGTATTTACCCGGGTGTGAAATAAAATCATTAGTCAGCGTGGAATACAATTACGAATTTTGGAAGTATGTCATTATAGGCTTTTATTCCAGAAACCTGAAATTTTGGCAATGTTCTCACTCTCAAATTATTTTAATTAGTACCAACAGCCTGTTTGATGTTTGTTATGATCAATGACGGTACGTCGTGAAAATGCATAATTACGTGTCTCATCAAGTTGAGAGCTGAATCCTGGCTGTGAGACGTGAATTGAAGGCTGAGAGAATCTCTCAATTCAGCACGCTGCTTGTCTTAACCCCGAATGCATATTAATATCTGGAGCTCTATTGCTGTGCTCAGTACGCACCTACGCCCATTACGGTTGCTCCCATATTAAACACAATCAACGTCTTCTACCAAAAAGGAACTTTTGCTCCACAATATTATAAATTCACAATTTCAGAAAGTAAGAAATTAACAAGAAATGAAAATTTGAGACGAAATTAATAAACAAGTAGGTTACGTCTCACAATGTGTCGTTTTCCAACTAAAATTTCTTTTTGTAATATGCTATTAAATTCATTAAATTATCATTACTTGTATATAATACGCGTATTCCAGCACTGGTACTTTAGGAATCAAGGGCCCATCAAGCCGTACGCAATTATATAATGAGTACTCTCGACTTCAAAATTAATCAACAATTTAAATATTCGCTGCCAATATATTTTTATTTACAATCGTGTTAACTTCTGTGGTTATTAGCGAATGATTAGTTACATATGATAAATAATATTTACAATTAAATATGTTTTAAATGAGATATATTATTGTATTACAATGTATTTGAGTAACAATAATTTTAAGTTTTTGAAAAATATTCTTTTATTTTCATAAACTATATTATTTCTTCTTGTAACATTTGATCATTCACTGATCGCGGATTTATTTCCTCTAAGTGTGTTCCTTTTATTCTGTTCGTACTTTGTACAATCCTTGAGTATAAACTGTATTGAGATCTGAACGTTGAAGTGTTTGTAGATTTGTGGGGAGTTAGGTTTAATCCTAATTCTTGAGATGACGATTTTTTCTTTCGATTTTGTGTAAAATTTGCCAATATTGTTCTTGAGAAATTTGTGTGTCAAAAATCACTTGATCTTGTAAATTTCACCTTCAACGTAGATGCCGCGAAATCCTATATAATGTTTCCTGCGATTATACAACATTTCAAAACAATTCTGAAAGTCTGGTGAACAGAGGTTGGAGAGAATTATTTTTGATACAGAAAAGTTGAGCGCAGTCCACGAGGGAATGGGACATGGCCGCCTTGAGTGTTAAACTCAAAATTTCGGCTCCATATGAAGATGGAACAACTTGTTTCTGACTAATTGCATGTAATGTGTGATATCACACATAATTTATTTTTGTAATAAATCTCTGAAATTGCAAATTTTCCCAACCTGCTTCCAGCTGCAGTAGAAATTTATGTAGAACATTGTAACAACAAAAATTTTCTTCGTGGTCAAATTTATGAGTTTAGGACTCAGTCTCCAAGAACTTAAATACACGATTTTCCGAAATAGGCAATAAAATACATACCAACTTCTTTTACGTGCTGATAAACACAGTATATTCTGCTATAGTTGGCATGAGATGACGGCTGGAAGGCTGTTTGGCGTATCTAGGCTATCAATCAAATTCGTTCTTCCTCTTCCTTGAAGGAAGCCTTCCCGTTTTTATCATAACTTGCGAGCTCCATCCTTTCTCTAAATACAAGTCCGATCCTATTTTCTTTTCTCTCCGTGATGACCTTCATTTAAATTCGTTTCTGGGCGATTCTTCTTGGGAGTATTCTCATTTGTCAAGCTACTCCCCATTCCCCTTTCCACTCTTTCGCAGCAGACTTAGAAAGCTTTCCTTTAGCGAACGTCTGCTTCATCTTACATGTGTCGGCCCACGAATCGCTCGCCATTACAATGCTATGCATTCTACAAGCACGCTGCGTTAATTAGATCGAACAAAGCTTATTAATCAGCGGCTGCGGCAAGCCTCGCTTTAGCGAAAAAAGCGAATGTTTAATTAAAAAGACTAGAAGAATAAATTGGAAAACCCGTTCTTACAGGGGAACGTTTCGTATTAATTGAAATGATCATATCTCATAATTAGCTGTAGTTCCGCAAGTTGCGGGAACCAACTACACATTTTTTTACTGATGAAGTTTTTCTTATTAAATGTAACGATTGTTTGCTAAAGTATGCAATTTAAAATCAATTATTCAAACTGCTATACTTTTTTGTGTAATTAAAATTATGAAACTAACTTCATATTATTATTTGTCGCAATATAAATTTCTCATTTTCTGACTGTTAAGTTCGAAAATTAAATATCTGAATATGTACAATGACAAAAATACATGGCAGAGTATAAAACTATAGAAATTATGTTTAATTTCCTGGTACTCGAAAAAAATACGAACAAAGATCCCTCATAAACAACGTTCCAATGAAGAAACTTTATTCATAACACATGAATATTTTAGAGATATTGGGTATGGGAGAAAAGATCTTAATTTACAAAAGAATTATAAAATTATGATATTGAAGTTAGTGTTTACATTTCGACAGTCAAGAAGACATTCCCGCAATATTAAAACTCAAGGTCGGATGAAGAGATGACATAGAATTATATAAATTGAAATTCCATCTGATAAAAGTTATGAAGCGATACCATGGTGGTAAATAAATATTTAACTATACTCTTTTTACGCAGACTACAACATTGTACACGGTTAATTTCAATGTTTATCGTATCGGTCACATAGGCCAATATCATTCTATTTTATCTGTTGCCAATTTGTGAAAATTATTTATGAATCATTCTGTTTGTTCATGAATGTGTGACTTGTATTAAGCCTCAGAAACGACCGGTTTAGTGTTCCCAGAGTAGGAGAACGTTAAAACTGATCTCTTTTGTAAGGGAAGAGAAAAGTTCGATATCCGAAGACAGTCTTGTTAAAAGTGTTTCAACTCTTTACGTATGGAAAAAATTAATTCTAAAAAATTTAACTGGAGAGAAACTTGAAATATTTGCGCAAATATTTACAGAAGAAATATAAAATAGCGTGGGAAAAATTTTATGGCTTGACACTTCCACTTCTATTCTCCCAATTATTCCACACAAATTTATGTTTGTTTAAACGAATTCATAATTTTCGCATGCAGGAGCAAGATACCACAAAGAGTTGAGCTTGTTAAAATAGTAAACAAATTTTGATCGGTCCTAACGACGAAGTAAAGTTTCCACATCCTTCAATATCGATATTTTTGCACGACTTACACAATATCAATTCTTGCTGTGTCTCATATATTGACAGATTCTCCAATTGGGAAAAAATGATGCCTACCGCAAACATTTCCGCAGAAACTGTAGCGAGCGTATTCTAGTAGTATTCGATTGCCACGTTTGCAGCCCTTTCAAAGTTGATTACGGATCAAGAAAACGGTTTCACTTCTCGTACCTTTCTTGAAAAGACATTCAACATATCACCTACGGGCCAAATAAAATATAGAACTGCCCTAGAAAACTGTTAAAGCATATTTCACATTACAACGCACAATATTTTCACATACATATCTGTCCAAATTAATCGAACAAAGTTTCAAGCGATACAGTAGGCAATTAGAATCTTAAATAATTTTTATTCGTTTTTTTTACATAATATTTTTTTATTTTTGGAATTTAAGTCACGGAGCGGATAATAAAGTAGAAGTGCCACAATTATTGTTATGTTTTCAATAAGAGATTTATCTCTCTCGTTTAGATAGAGACAGGCAGATAAAAATTCTGTGTAAATATTAATGTAAAAATAAACGTTATATTTTAGTTAAGTTTGCTACAAGTCTGATTCCACTTCAGAGAAATAATTTTCTCGTACAGTTTTCTGCTGTCGCAGTTAAAAAAAAAAAAGAGACCGATACCAGACACCAGAAGAAGGTTTAAATAGTTCATGATTATAATTAAAACCTTCAAAATAAAATATAATTCCTAAAAGTTACGAGATTAATGTCAGGATTTTTCCTTGTGGTTTGGTAAATTACTTTAACATGGCTGCGTAACGCAGAAACACATACCTTTGCGTTTGAAAAATATTTATTTATACCGAACACCTAAAGTGGTTGAATACTTCGGGATTAAAGCGTAGTGCGGTGATTCGTGTTTGTCGTCGTAACAAGTGCACAATAAATTTAAAAGCGGCGCACCTGTTACGGATGACGCCCGGCGATCTGGACAGCCACATCGCGTACAGACAGAACTATCTTCATAACTTATGAATTAAAATAGGTGTATTACACGGAGACTGTCAAAAATAGATTTCTATTTCTTGCTAAATAGTTCTCTTGTTTATATTAACAAGGCGGTTATTGTTATTATATTCCACTTCAGCAAAGATGTTCTCGTTTATGAATTATGTGAATTACAGAATAGAAGGGAATTGTAGAGGAACCTTTGATTTTATTCTGGCTTCAACAAATATCACGGCATTTGTTTTCGTCAAAAGGTCGTCATACACTCTTGCCTTCTGAATTAGATACATTAGAGACAGGTTCAAATACGAAAATAAGTAATCCACTTAAATAATTTATTTAAAAAGATTTCTTATGACTCGCTTATGTATAGATTTGTAAAATTAAAGAATTAATTTAATAACCGCTACTTAAGAGTTAGTTACCAAGAGCCGATTTATTTAGACTGAAAGTATTATATAAATTAGTTGGCGATGAATTTATATAAATGAAATAATTACAACACAAATTTTCACGTTAATATATTCTTATTTTCTTGTATAGTTTAGTGGGTAAACAGATTAGCAGAACATGTTAGAAAATATGCGTTACTTCATCCTGCAGATTATTTATATGTAGTGGGCAAACGATTTGCCAGTTGGCTCTGAAATGACATTTTTTATGCAGAGATCACATTGACTGAAGGAAAATATTTAAGATACATGTATATAGACAAGCAGACAAACAATGGTTGCTTAAAAGAATATCGTGATCCGGAGCCATAACTAATTTTTTTTTCTCGTTTCCGTGCAGAAACGTCATTTTTTCTTTGCGTAATAATAACTACGTCCTCACAGCAACTATTTGTCAACAATATGCTTACGTTTATATAGCATATATATAGCCAGCTTACGTCATCATATGAGCTCCTTGGAGGCACTTTCTTAAAAGAATTATCTGCATAATACGCAAATCGTAAGCCATTAAAGTGACCTGTTTATCCATAAGAAATCTCATAATTTATTATATAAGATTATTAATTTCATCTAAATTTTTTTACTCTTTTGCGTCTTAATTTTTATTTTAGACAAATTAAATTATTTACATTTACATAAGTTTGTATCTTGGGAGTCTAAGATCGAAAATACGTTTTTATGTTATTAATATTGATTTATATGCAACTGCGGCTTGGCAAGCGTCGTCATTACGAATATTTCCCTACGAAAAGGAAAAAAATCCATCAAAGTTGTGTGCTTTATTAATTCCGTATTGTTGATCACAAGACTTTCATGACGCAACTGCAGACCGTTAGTTTCCGAATTACGTACTACACAGGGGTGACTGCAAAATGCTGTAGGCTATTGTGAGTGCCAAATGGTTCGCGCAATTTCTCATTGTGTGCCCCAGGCTGGGACTCAAATGATTGTGACGATTTTCTCCGACAAGAGGAGCTGAAAATGTGCTTTCATTTGAATAGGATACTCGGTTAAACTTACCTAGTCAGGAGTAACAACGGGCGTCGGAATTTTCATACAATTGTATTTTCTTACTTTGATAATCCAGCTCTATAGAACAACAGTTAATCGTAAATATTTTATTTGCAGAAAGCAGAATTCACAGTCTGTAGCTCCTCAACGTAAAAAGTAATACTTTTGGTTCACTTAAAATCCAGATTCCTTTACAGGTAGAGCCTTATTAAGCGTGCTTCAATTTAGTTTTACTTATACAGCGAAGGTGAAAGATTATTCACTCATGTAATTTCTTACTCCATTCCAAATAATGCCAATATAGTGAGGCTTTGCCAATAATGTTTAAACAACAAAAAATAGTTAAAATAATAATTATCATACGTTTATACATTCGAAGTATTGGGTGATTGAAATAAAATATTTTCTACGCAGCAACAATTATGTTTGTTAATAAAATTATTTATATGGGATACTCATGTTGAGATGAGATATTGAAAATTATGTTTTACTGAAGAATATTTACACGCAATGGTAAACCGATTGAAGACGAGTATGTTATTAATAAAATTGTCTATGTAAATAAAATAATAGACAAAATAGTGGAGCATATAATATGGCGATAAATAAAATCAACTATTATTGTATGAAATACACGTTCAGAAATGTATGATTGTTTTTCAACGTTTAGAAAATGTGATTATTAAAATGTCGGATGAGAAAAATGAAGATTGAATCTCTCACCTGACTGAAAAGTGTAAAATAGCTAATATTGAAGTAGATTTAAGGATTGGAAAGATTAATTAATGAAAGGATTTAATTTAAATGGAACACTGCAAACTAATCTCAGAGACAAGCATATTTGCACTTTTTGCAAGAATTGCTTTCCTTTAAGCAAACTTTCGTGCTTGTCGTCGTAAAAGCCTTGGGATTGAAGATGTAATAGCTCACCATCAACCCTTAATTCCGGGAGTTTGATTTCCGCTCGCGAGATTCCGTCTCTTGAATAGTAATTAAGCCTTCAGATGAAGGCCGAATATGGGCGAATTTCATTCTATATAATGTTTTTAGTATGTGAATCCTATACCCGAAATAAATCAAGGGCAGAGATTTATTTATGATTTGTTAAACAAGGTCAAGCTATCAAATCATTTTCTAGGGATGTTACGTCGAAGTAGCATATTAAATGTGTTAGTGATCCTCCTTTAAATTCTTTCGAATGGAATGAGAAACCTCTAATTGTGATTCATAGTTTTGAATTTGCAATAACTGCTATTAAACTGTAATTATTATAACTTATAACATGGTTAGGTTTTATGAATGACGAATTTGAATAACATGAAGGCAAACAGAATTATAGTCAACAAGTTTCAGGAATTTCAATTCGCGGCTTCGTCGGAAATACCTGCTGAGGCCGAAAAGTAAAGGTAATAAGAAAACTTTCAGGAGTATACGAGGAAAATGTCGATGGTTAGATAGTAATTGAAATATGAAAAATAGGCGTGGAATACGGCAGCATAAATCCAGTCATATAAGTGATAACTTCTGCAACACTTCAAACCCCCACGCTTCCTACTTTATTTAATTTTAGAAATTAGATAACAATGCATTAATTACGAATAATGTGTCTGTATGTCTTGATAAAGCTGGTCATTAACATGTAAGGTGTTTCCTTAGTAGCACGACGATCACAGGGATACGCGGATCGACTCCGTGATATCTGTATGACAGCCTGAGCTCTATAATTAATCAGGGAAATGATTACTTAGAATTGCAATGCATTATCAAAGGCTTTGAATTTTTTTTATCAGTAATAGCTCAAAATTGAAAAAAATATCTCTTATTTAATCGATTTTCAAACATTACTTTGCAGTAAAATGTTATTTTGACGAACCTAAAACAGATAAGATCATATGATAATTTTTTAATTTTTATTTAACATATATCCGTGATAAAAATTCCTTTAGGTTTCAAACGTAAATATCGTTTAAGTGGAAAGACCCAATTATAAAATGGACGTAACCAGGTTGGCGAAAAATAGATAAACAAAAGAATGCTACGATCATTAATCCAAATAGTGGTAACTGGAAATGTAAGTAGCAAACAGGAAATAGCAATGTGATTTCATCGAGTCATACTTATTAAATAATTTCCTAGCGAACAATGAATTGTGTGTCTGGTTCACCTGGGTTCGCAGTGATTTTTCGCGAACTGAAGTCACTACTTGAAATACTTTCTATTTCATACACACACAAACTCTGCATGTACTGTACTGTACTGGTGGGTAGTGGAGCGATTTAGACGTGGTAGTGAGAGGCGCTCTTGTATTTGATCAGCGAGTAATTATTTGTTTAGTCCTCTGCTAATGTGTAGTGGTAATTGAGAGTCCACTATTTTTTCAATAAAGCGGATGGTTGGCAAATAATGATTGCGACTGAAAGTGTTATTATGTTTACAAATCGTCAGTGGATTAGGAATTTCAGAGAATAATTTTATTATACACATTATTACGTTTAGCTTATTTGTATTCCATTACTTTGGTTTTATTTTCCCTCTGAATATTCAATTTCCACAAAAATTTATTTTTTCACTGTTTATTGGGAGTTCAGGATTGGAAGACGCTATACCATGTAAAGAACAAAGTGTGAGGCAAAAGTTGTTGACTGTCGCGAGGATTCTATTGTAGCGTGGGTTAGAGAACGGGAAAACTTAAATTAAATTTTGATCCAATACACTAAGTTATGGACTGCAGAACGGAATATAATCCTTAGTCTCGTAGTCTTGGTATTTCCTGAACGTTGGCTTGTTTTTAAACTTTAAGGGTAATAACTAATTCTTCCGGACTTTTGATGAAATAACGAGAGAAGAATTGTCAAATTAATTTTCAACGTGTAAAAACAGGTAGAACTTTTGTTAAGAAACATTTCTCTACTTCAACATTATAATTGTTTGAGATTAATCCTGCGGTTAACTTTTTAAATATTTCGTGGTCAGACAAACAACGGCTAGTACAGGTAAGTCAGTCCGCAAACAAACACGACCATAAAAGTTCTACACATAACAGCTACATCCTATATGAATACATAAAATTATATATATATATATATATATATATATATATATATATTTATACTCTCATTTTAAGTTTCATCCTCATTACAAAGTGTCATTCTGAAGACATAGAATCTATAGTTTTCGACGGAGCAAGGATGAGATTAGTTGCCGGACAGGCCTGTGTACAAACTTCGTTACCGGGACAATTGGCGCTGATTCCTGTGAGACTCTGCCAGAGCTTCTGTAATTGCGGCACTGACTTAACTTGTTTACCCAATCTGCTTCTTAGCACCGCATCAACAGCGGGAAAAAGGTATTCACAGACTGGGAAATTGACAGGTATCTTTTAAGAACAGTGTCGTCAGAATTTCATAAACGGGACACAGATAAAAAATATCTTAAGTCAACAAATCTGATATATACCAAAATAGTTTGGCTATTTCCTCAAATAGAGCGGTACTATTCTAGATGTTAGCCGAAAATGATTAATGTTCCAGCATTTCAGGTATTGTCAAGCTGTCACATCACTTATTACTTAGTATGCATAAAAGATCAGACCTCAAATGCAAAGCATCATTCAGATAGATAATATTTATGCAGGTGATTGTAGAATGGACACGCCTGGAACACCTATTACGAATGTAATTCTTTAAATGAGGGACAGTGGAGAACTCATCCTCAAAAATATTGTTAATCTTTTTGATTGCTTACTTTTTTATATAGTTCAAATATTTAATTCAGTTCCTTTGACAGAACACTAATACAATTTCATATAAGTTTTTTCTCAAATCGTTTAATTTTTCGAAGTGATACATCACATACATGAGTCACATTTATTGACATTTAAAAGGAATGTGTAATAAGTTAATGCTTCTTAATAAAATTACTTCTCAAATCAATAGAATTTCAAATTATTCTCTTATTTATGATAATATGAATAATATGTAAATATTAGTTTTCCCATAGTTATTTTAATTTATTTGAACTTACCATTTAGAAGAACAGTATTATATGGAATATTATTTTGGCGTTAATTCAAAATTCTGTTTTACATACTTATGAACTCTATAATTTGTATTTTTGTTAGACTTATATAATAGTACACTGCTACTATAATTTCAACTAAGCCGGTTTCTTAATTACGTTTCAGAATTTTTTTTCCAGATTCTCTGATAACTGAAAAAAAGATCCTTCCTTTTTAAAAACTACTAATGTACACATTATTGTATTTTAAAAAATGAATTTATTCAAAATATAAACAAAATTTTCTTACATTCAGACATTACGCATGATTTAAAGTAATGAATATTAAATCAAACTCTAGTTTATAGTGTTTATGATAGAAATCAAGTTAACAGAAATCGCTTTTAAACAAATTATCGACACTTATTTTAAGCAATACCTTATTTTACTATAAACACCAATGACAAACGTACAAATATCCAACTTGAGGGCCCCTGGCATGAACACACAACGTGATGGTAGGCAATGACGCTGACCACTACACCATAGAAAGTCGGCCAGTCCTACGAATTTAGAGGTGAAAGTTATATTATATTATTGCGGATGAGAATTATATTTCAGGCATAATACACTTCATTCAAATGAATCGAATATTATTCTAAATTCTAATTTACAGATTTATGATTATACGCATACAAAATGTAATTTTAGAGATCATGAATATCTTTCTATTATTAGTGTTAGGATATCACTAATATGAAATTAAACAAAATTTACTCACTTTTCTATATCTGGTATGTATAGTTTAAGAAAAAATAAATATCTTCACTGGAATGACGAAAAAATTAGATATATCGTTTAAAAATGTTTGTTATATAATTTACGGAAGATATGGAACGAATCTTGAACTACTTGAATAGGGTCGAAAGGAAGATTAAAATGTATTATTTTATGTGTTCAGTAATACAAACACGAATGAAAAAGAATCTGGACACAGTTTTGCTTCAATTTGTGTTAAAAATAAATTGTATGTATTATACACCGTCATCATCTCGTTCAGTGTTTACGCACATAAAGTACACACTGAAATACTGACGTACCTAATAGGACAGATTTGTTGTTTAGTTTTCAATTTTACGCACGGCCAGGCTCAGCAAAAATAGTATGGAACTAGATGAGGTAAAACTACTAGTTTTTATCGTAAAACGAGAAGTATGGAAATGAATTGGGAAGAAATGCCATAAAAGAGGGTACTGCAGATTCTTTTAAAATTTTGAGCTTCAGAATAATATTGAAGATTAAATGAATAGACCTAATAAGGAATGAAAAAGTTTTAAAATATGCTTAAAGGGAAGGAGTTGAGGTCATCCTGAACAGAAGACGACATAAACTAGTCATGCAATAGTCAAAGGTTCCAGCATGAGGTAGAAAGATCGGGGGAGGACTGAAGGAAGAAAAGTATCATCCTTCTTTGGATTTTCCAGTCTCTGGTATTAAATTAGGGATTTTAAATGAAGGTTCCGTTGAGTCGTGTATCATATCGGATTTGAGATGTGTATCTTTCGGTAAGAGTGGTTCACTGTTCGATTTGAACGCTCGGGCCAGGTGCCTTTTTAAATGTGTTGTAGGCATGGAGTCGGGAATGCTGCCTCCCCACAGTAAATCCCAAACTTCAGTCATCGGAGGGGCATGGGACAAGTGCCAAGAAACCGAACCGTGCACCACTGTACTTGGCTACCTTGCTGTCCCTTCCTATGTTACTAGAGGGGAGAGGTCACCACGTGGATAACCCTCATATAGCCTGTTCCTAAAAAGTCAAAGGATTCTGTTCGTTGATCAACCGAACAGACCAGTGAGATTAAAATAAAAGGAATACCGTATTTCAGTACATATATTCGATAACTAAGAATGCATGATGGGATATCGTAGAATGAAATATTCATATAACTGGTGTCGCAATAAAATAATGAAAGCCCTTGAAATTTGTGCACTTTATGATAATTATTAATATATATGAGGGCAAACACTTTTGGGTTCTTCAATCCGAGCTTATGTTAATAAACAGTATGAGAATATCGCGGCAGAACCACAATTTAAACCTATTAAAAAATAGTCTCCCACAATTTTTGCCTCAGAAGAATTACTATATAAAAATAGTTGATTTCAAGTGCTTCTCGCAAACTCAGTTTTTGGTCGAATCCGTTCCGTTTGAGACCTGGAGTGAAACAGAATCCTTTCGCTGTGCAGTCGAAGCTGCATCTCATTACTGCAAAGGCAATAATGCTCTCCTGAAATGAAAATGATGGTGTGGGGAGAGGTTGGGGGTCTGTTTAGAGGGAGGTCACTCCCCTGGTCAGCCACAGAAATCAATACGGCCGTACAGTACACAAGCCGTGCACTATTGGTGAGTCCTTGCATCGATCTTCCGGGCGATGTTGCCGGGATCGCAGATCTCAAATCCTACTGACCCGAAAACCCTCCAAGCGCAGTCACGCTTGCTCTTAAGCTAAAAATAAAGATTCTGCCAGCTTTAACGCCAAATATTGACCAGTTATTTGAGAATTTATACCATATTTTTCCTATTGGTTTGTGGGTTATGCTATGTCTGCATCAACCGGCCTTTATATTGTTCGTATAAAGGAGAGATGGTTTTACGTTATTCCGAAACTAACTTCCAGACATCAGAAAATAAACGTCAAGAATTAATATGTTTAATAACTCAACATTTCATAGTAAATAAAATTCGTTAAATACTGCAATTAAACTAAATGTAGAAAAATTAGGACTATAATATTGTAACGCCGTTCTTGGTGTCGCAAATACGTCGTTGAATTGCATATCAATACGTCAATGAAAACTAACAACAGTTAATTTCTTACGTATTACGTAAAGGCTGTATATATTATAAATATAACTATTTAATGCATTTTTTAGTAGTAAACTTCAATCATTTACCGATGTATTTTATAATTATTGTAGAGATAATACTTATTAATAAGATTACTTTTACATGTATACTACACTGCGGTGTTAAAATACATTTTGTACCTTAGAAATGACGTAAATAGTGTAAATGCGCGTATTTTGAGTTTCTAACCGATCTTGCAGAAAAGCGAATTGTTATTTAGTATTGGTAAAGAAAAAAAAATTGTCAAGCACGGCAGCATAACCTAATTTGAGTCTGGCCCTCGTGGTTTAGGAGTAGGGTCATAGATTTCGATTTTCAGATTTATCCTTTTACATGCTCAAAATCATCTAAAGATAAATGAAAGAAATAGTTACTGTCGTTTCTAGCCACCACTAACTTTCGCGGAATTTGACAATCAGAATTACTGAAAGGTGTGTATTACTCTCTCGGCACATCATTCCCAATCCTGACTAAACCAAAGCCGTGTGCAACAAATTAACTTAAGGGTAACGGAGCAGAAAATGGTACACACTTATCCTTGTATAAATAAATGGATTTTGTCAATAACTGGCTCTAATGTTGTTTAAAACATTGTAAAATTGAAAGATTTCTGAGAGCGGCTTTCTAACAAGTTTTTATTTTGATTGTTATGTTTTGCCAGGTACCTCAGCAACCAATAACACATGTCAGTTTTGATCACGTCCGCAATGAACAAAAACAGAATTGTAATGCGTGGACTTGCATAAACGATCACTTCTTTGATGACGTTCTGCTCACAAAGGAAATCATTGTCCTATAAATTTGAAGAAATGTCTCTGAAATAAACTTCATTGGCATCATATAGATCAATGCATTTACTAACGTACTCGTGTTATTCGTTATCTGCATTCAGTTTCAAGAGAAATCCTCACAACTATCAGAGGCGTAAGGTATATTTAAATGAAAGCTAAATGTTTCGGCCTCAACGTGACCCTAATGATAGAACTAAAGTGACAAGTTTCTGTGGTGGATCGACTTCCATTTATTAACTACCCCGTAAGCCAAAGAAACACGCAGAGTAATTGACTCCCTCATTACTACATTCTGTGAAGCAAGTCTCATGAAATTAAGTATCTTAATGTTAAACTAAATATTTAGGGATAGCTTACATATTTATCAGAAGATAGTAAATTTTAGTTTTCCCTTCCACATATCAATAATTAATAAAATAAAATCCAATGCTTCCAGAATTCGACTCCATAGCTTTTTAATTGCCTTGCACTTGTAAAGTGTTCCTTCTCTAATTAAAAAGACTTAATTCCTTTTGTTTGGCGGTTTTCGGCTACTCATTGAGAAATTGTAAAACTTTATCTTAACTATTTCATTTTTTTTACTTGCAAACAACAAAGCTTGTGTATTAATTTCAAGAAAATTAATAAATATTTGTTAAATACTGAAATTAATTTCGATTGAAATTTGAACCAATATAAATATATACTTAGAGTCATTTCACATTAAATAAATGTCAGACTGTATTTAAATTAATTGTGTTATTAGAATTGATCATACATTGTTATTATCATAAAGTAGTTTTGCCTGATATAAAAGTCATAGGTTAGGAATGTGAATTACAAATCTCATTCAGAAATCGGCATATCGTACGTATGCGTATAGTGATCGCAAAATACAGTTATGTTATATTAGCATTAGCGGACAAAGAATTTAAAAGCTAAATTATAGGAGAAAGCACATCGAAGGGCGTGAGGGTTGAAACCTGTTGCTAACGATGGGAAGCCATATTACGTGATCGCTGTATACAATAAAGGAACTATATGGCGAATGATTCACGAGCTACTGCCTAGGCTGCCAGTCGATGTGATATTGTCGTGACGGTGCAGACAATCTCCACGAAACGAATAATTTCAGTCAGACGCTCATGAGATAAATGCTATACTAGCCGAAATTATTATCTGCATATGTTACATATCTGTGGCTACTTATTACACGCTTAAATTAATCAACATTAAATATCTACGATGGACCAAATATTGTTTTTTATATTTATATAAAATGACATATGTTAGGATTCATATAATTATTTTCCAGTTATTTAAAAAAGAACATTTACATAACTTAGCACAATAAATAGTAGAATTCGTTTCTAGAAAATACGTTGTCCATTTATGGACCTACGAATGTAGAAAAGCAATTTCAGAATAATAAATTCATACGGAAATAAAAGAATTCAATTTTGTAAGTTAACACACGTAAAAGAAAAAAAATATATAATGCGAACAATAATCCAAAAGACACATCATAATTGTAATCGAAAACATCGGATCATCATTAAGGTGATTTTTATTGTGCATCATGAAAAGCACCTATTTGCTAATTACGAGTATACCGGCTACAAGAAATCGTGAAATAGCAAACGTTTGCACATTTATACTTCACTGAGAAATGTGGGCGATTCATGAATACGCTGTTAAATTACAGCACTCACGAAAATAATTTATATAATGAATGATTTAGAAGGAATTATCAGAACGAATTAAATCTTCTAGAATTTGTGAAGAAAAACTGTAAACCCATTTCAAAACTTTGAACTCGGAAAGAAAATTGTAAACGCGTTTTAAACATAAAAATTTAAACTGGACGGATATAATTTTCGTTTAATTTTATATATGAAACAATTAAGAAATTGAATCTAAAGAGCTCAAGAAAATAATTTTTACGTTAATATAGCATTGAAGAATTAATAAGGGAGGTATTTAAAAGTAGATAGTGCAAGTGGTTTTCGTGTTCTGAAAAGCCTATTTTAAAGTTTTGGCACCTGATTGCCATTATAGTTAAAATAATGGAATTGAAATGTCGAGACGTGAAGTGACTTTTTATCATTATCAAGCTGTGGATGATTTTGTTACACAAGTTACAGTAATATTTAATTAACGCAATAACCTTTCTAATGTATTACGTTTCTGGAAGTCACGCTACTTTTCCGATACAGACGCCAAACATAAAGTTATACAGCGATTTGAGTGAAGTTTTTAATTTTTCCACGGGGAATTAATAATTAATGGACATTATATAAATATATTAAATATTAATAAATAATTTCATCTCCGAAGCTAAATTGTCATCCGCTATTTGAAACGTTGTTCAAAATTAGAAATATTCTAATTTATTGTAAGCTAATTTTGTAAATACTTTTAGAGGGTCGCCAATAGTTGACGCGACTTTAAATCAACAAATAAAAAAAAATAAAGTAAAAAAAATTACAAAATATTCTTGAAAATCTCATTTCTATAATTTTTTACTTACTTTTTAAACCACATTCTTTTTCAATAATATGAATATATATATTTTTAACTTTTAATAACCGTTAGTAAGACACAAAAGTCAGGGCAATATTCATGAAGAACGTGTCTATTAATTAAAGTTTCTTTCGCAGCTCAGGAAGTAATAAAAATTAAATTAAATATTAGGAAAATACACTCAGCATTATTATATTTGCTATTTAAATCGTCAGGGCCCATTAATATCTGCGCTACATTGTTTCTCTTTCACTGTGATTAATTAACAAAGTTAAAATGATACTCTTCCTTCTCCTCCTTCACATTCGCCAATTATCAAACAAAACGAAAAGTGAAGTATAATTTACGAATTTCTGAATTTTATGAAAATTAAAATTATCGGGGACATTTGAGTCTTGTTTACAAAAATATAGTTCAAATCTCCGGGATGGTATGAGAGCAAATATAGTCACAGAATTCTCCAGTATCCAGCATGGAGCAAGCCGTCCCGAACACGAAATCTGGGCAATGCAGAACCATAAATCTCTTCGTGGACAAGTCAAAATCCTCGCGGACTGAGAAACAAGCATATGTCAGGGATAAAACAAGTTTAATGCGATAAACAGTGAAAGAGCTGCTCAACTTCAAGCAACTCTGGCGTTATAACGGGAACTGCAACGTTTTTGAGTTCTCAGTGAAAGAAACCGGTGGAAACGAGTATAATTTGTGAAGGCGTTCGAACTGAATCAACTCAATCACTTGAACTACGATTTAGTGTGTTCTGCTTCAGATATAATAAGTGGAAATGATTACATATCGTTCATTCCCCATCTCAGGATTTAATAACGCCTAGTTATAATTATAAACTTACAAATACAACAATAAAATTATATCCAAAATATTTTAAATAATTACAACTCGTCGTTTTTAAACTGACTCGAATTTTTTCAATTTTTGCAAAAACGATATAATATTTATTTTGATAAATAAGTATGATTACGGAGAAAATACTACTCAGAATTTTGTAAAAGTTTCCTCACTTGTATTGGTTCAATGTTTCACATAAAGGCAACTAAAATACGCTTGGAATGCTAAAGGTTAAAATATAACATAAATTAATGATTGAAATGCATTTATAACAGGTACTGAATTTTTTTATTCATTAAATAACAGTCAGGTAATGATAATAAATACTTCTGTACATCAATCACAATTTAAAAACATATCAGTCGTATGTAGCACAATTGTTTTGCATTTAATGGTTTAATACTTGACGTGTCCCACGTGTGTAATGAATACGTTTAAGGTATGAATTTTCTTTACGGTCATAAATATAAATGCATTTTGTTGGACTGGTTCAAATAAATTACGTTGGTGTGACACGTTCCGTGAAACTGGAAATATAAGGACAGAGAAAATTTCTTTCGAGACACTTTGGAACTTCCACAAGAGATGAGAAAAGAGTTCTCTGAGGAGAGTGCAAATTGATATTGGAAATCCATAAGATGTGTAGGCAGAAGGCACTTTGATCTACTGTAATAGACTAAGAGATCTCAGCCCAGGAAATTTTACAACACGAATTTCTTTGTCTTCTTATACCTACATGTCAAGGAAAATTAATTTTAATAATTATAAGCAACGCAGAAACTGTAATTGTGAAGGCTACACCCGCCTTTAGGCAATATTAAAACAATCAGTTCAGCATGATAAATAACTTGATGTATATGAATTAAATGTTAGGAATATCAAATAAAGTTTTTTATATTTAAATTAAACAGAACTGTAGTTATTCAATACATCTACGTCGATACAAATGCGGCGCTTTTATTGTTATTGTAGTATTATCCTCTTCGTGTTCCAGTTTGTTATTTTTGTTACGAAGGCATTTACTATACCTGCGACTATGTTGATTAAAAGGCTTTCGTACTTTATCAGAAATTTTTAGAATTGTTGATATTTCCATTTTGAAACAGGTTATAGAAATAATGAATAAAATACAGTCGCCTATAACCGTCAGAAAATAGGTGTTTATATGTAAATACACATGACCGATATATTTTATTATTATAACATTTACAAAAAAAATTTGGGCTCTAATAATAATAAATACAGAACTGAGTCTAAAAGTACATTATTTTATTCCATAAAAAATTGAATTGACAGCCATTTGTCTTTTGTTTAAGGGACATGTCTGACAGTATTTGACGTTAGTGTCGATTTAACAAAAATATTTTTAGAAAAACAAATTTAATTATCGATCACGTTATACTTTATTTGTGACTATTAAATTTTAACAATAGGACCATTTTATGTAATATTAAAAAAAACATAGATATTATTGTATGTTAGGCTGCGAACACGTAATCTCTTCGTTAATGGAATTTATTGCTAATTGGAAATAAATTTACTGTATAGGACGGCTTTCAAGCACAGTAACATTTAATACAATTATTACAATTTTTAATTGTTATAGGTTGTCCATAACAAGAATTATTCAATTTATCATCATGTTTTTATTTTAGTCATCAGAGACAGGAGCCATATTCCATATTAAAAAACAATTTATTGTATAGTATTTTATATCTGTATTTTACACTTTTCTTGAAATAATATTAAATTTTCTCCATCAGATGAGAAAATATGGTGTAGTGACAATGTGTTACACAAATGGGTAATTTTAAGAAATTGAACATAACAAGCTTTATTTATGTTGTTGGAATTTTATTATTAAATACATTTATACATCTCATCCTATCTTCCATATCTCAAAGTCTGTGTGGGAAGGTCGTTATTTATTGCATGTTTACATTTATAATTTAAAATCAGGTTTTCTGTTGCGGGTAGCACAGTTTATTACACGTTTAGGTCTCATATAACAAAACTGCAGAAACAAATAAAATTACCTAAATATTTTAGTCACCCGAGATTAACCTATATTTCTCATAAATAAATTTAAAAAAGACTTAAGAAATTAGGATATTGATATTGGAAAACAATCCTATGCATGGACAAATAGTTTTATGCTTTCGATGGGAGACACTGTCATCATCTTCATCTTCAGGTCATCAATAGAATGGCTTAATCGGCCATCTAAAATACACCGGGAAAACCATCGATAATAATGCTATTAATTAATATAATTATATAAATGAGACAAACAATTATTACAAATTAAATTTTCATGATGGCCAGTATTGTACAATAGAAAAATGTAAGAAAGTTATAAAAGGTTACTTATTAACAAAGACAAATACAGAATTTACACAAATTATTTGTAACAACGTGAAAGTTAATTTTTCTAAAAATTTCCCAGATTTTATTGTTTTTATATTCATTAAATTATATTGTATTGTGTTCACGCCATCACGTGAGATTTAGTTTGATGTTTTCTGGTCGTGGTCGCGTGGTACGACTCAGGTGTTTTTATGCGTGTTCAGCTTCCGAGCAGTCCACTTGCGACCATACTGTATTTATTGCGTGTTTAGCCTTCGAGCAGTTCACTTGCGCAATCAGTGTTTGTGTGTGCAGTTTCCAAGGAGTCCACTTGCGTCCTCAAGTTGACCGAATCAGCTGCTTCTGTCTCTTTAGTGCTTTCACTTCCGAGAACCGGTGTCAATCTTTCTTTGAGCTTCAGATCAAGTGAAGCCACATTTCATTGAGCATCCGTCGTTGATTTCAGTGTTCGGAATGCGGTAATTCCGTTCCCGGCAGCCGTTCATTCTGAAGCAGGTGAACTGAGTAAGCTGTCTTCATTGCTAAAGTTTCCTTCTTGAGCTAACAAATTCTGGCCCTCCGTTGGTCGGATTTCGACTACGTCGTTTCACCCCCGTGTAGTGTTCAGTGTAGAGTTGTGTTCTCTTTGAGAATTTGTGTTTGTGTTACTTGCTTCGGACATTCAACGTTGCTACTGTTTCACATTAATGGGTCCGATACACGATCCCATTATGGCGGCACGTCTACAGCCCGGTACTGCCAAAATCAACCGAGAAGCAACCTTCGCTACGGTAACCGCCACGTGGGACGCTGTGAGGAACTTCACTAAATCGACCTTGATTTAGTCGAGGCTCATGTAGAAGGACTTCTGTTGTACGAAAAGTCTTTCAGGGAGGCTCAAGTCTTCGTAAATTGTCTGAGTACATTGAAGAAGCCGAAATTGGATTTTCAAGTTTAGTCGCCAAGATTCTGGCTATTCGTAGCACAATTAAACTAAAGGTCACCGTCAAACCACAGAACCTGGTCTGTACTCTGGCTGTCAGATGTCCGTTATCACTTTGCAAACAGAATTGGGTCTGACATCGCGTCCCACTCACACTCTGGTGTCTGGTGATGGCCGATCCCCACTGATTCCGCTGGGATCTGTTAAATTCCAGGTATCTTCTGAATTTTTTAATGACACCTTGGTAGTTCATGCCGTTGTGTTACATCACATTGTCAATTTGCTTCCAACGATGCCGGTTCCATCCACTGTTATGGCAAGATATCAGCATTTGTAATTAGCGGACGACCTGTTTGGCACTCCGTCTTCAGTTGACATACTATTCGGAGCCGACGCAAATAAATTACAAAGATAAATTACAGAAAACAAAATTAAAAACACAATTTTATAATATTGAAATATCCTTGATTGAACAACATAAGTAGGTAACTTTTAAATGTTTCTAACTTCTATTACCCTGTTTACTAAATAATATTTGTCCACATCCGTTCTTTGATCCCTTTCTTTTATTTTATAATTGTCATTTTTAGAGAAAAATGTGGGTATACTTACACGAAAGTTTTATAGTTTAAACAATACATTTTATTTGTATCCAATTCAAAACAGGCCTTCAGCCTGAAACACATGAATATGTCAAAAAATTACGACGAAACCTACTGCTCAAATTTATAAAAAAATATATATGGTGTCTATGAATTTTTATATCATTTACAGCAATAAAGGTTAATTTAGTAGAATACATTTTAGAATTGGAGTTAATTATTTTGTCATTAATTTCAAAGACATGAGTAATCTTCACATTATACTCGCTTGTATTATACACAGGACAAAATTGGCTGAACGAAAGCTAATTAAGGCTTAATTGCAATTTTGAGGGCTTAGTGATTCAAAGCTGTCCATTAAACATGCAACTTCAACAAATTGCAGTACTGTGGAAATAGTGCGATCAGGATCATGTGTACCACGAATATCGATCGAGTTGAGCCAATGACTAAACATATTACCAGAGGTAGTGGAGATGAAAGGACACTTAACTTTTAGATAGAAATTAAATTTTTAGTTATTATAGATTCCACTTTGTCGGATGTTTCGAGAGTCTCCAGGGGCACACGTGTAAAGCCCAGGAGGCCAACGTAATTTACAAAAGAATCATCGTAACTTGCTAATTACATTACATATAAAATTCAGCCGTAATAATTCTCATATAGTTTCTCAATAAAATTTTTTATTTGATGCTACTATTTGAATTTATTTTTACTTTAATAAATCGACGTTGTCAATTTAGAATAAAAACTTCGTGTGTAATGTATATTAAGCCTTCCGGTATTTATTATGAGAGAAAATATAATGTGATTAAAAACTAAGTTTCAGAAAATTATGAACGGGTCGAGAATTATTGCACGACAGTAAAATTACGAAGAAATTCAGTATTTTGGTATCGAAATATGTATTTAAATTTTCAAAAAATGTAAATACTGAAAGATTATAACTGTGTGGATTTTATATATTTATATTATAACTACTTACATCCCATTTAATTTACAAAGCAAGCATATAATTTTACCTAGCAAAATAATGTCAACTATAATGTAAAAAACCTTCGGTTAAAGTCGATGAGAAAGTTGTATATGGTTCACTCTTGAAATAGCTACTTAACTGAAACAATTAATTACTTTTAAAGGGACTAGAGAATTCCTTCATACAAACTAAGTTTTTTTTTGGGAAGTAATTAAGCCTGTCTTTGGTGTTATTTTGAAAATGATATAACCTAAGACTAGAAAAAACAAACGTTTTAAAGGGTTTCCAGACAAGATTATAAATATTTTCATATTTTAAATTTGAACTTATTAATAAATAAGAAAATTTCAAGATAGACCAACCTAGTTAAATATGGCAGAGGGTGAGCAGGGGATGAGGTTGAGAGAGAATTTGTGTGTTTTTTATTGAAGAAATCAGTTTCTGACCAACGCCTTACTCTTTTATTTAGATTTATAATCATTTTCTTAATAGCAGGTAGTTTTTAGAGGAAAATTTATGCTGTATTCATGATATTTGCTTTAATATGTGAAAGATTTCTAGTAAAGAACACATGATTCGCAAATAAAATTCTCTTTACGTTCAATAAATTTTGAAACTTCTGATGTACCCGAGGAAAGGCATTTTAAAAGATTTCTGATAAACTGTACAAATATCCCTTCAAACTGTTACGTTTCTATTATAATTGGAATATTTCAATACTGTCAGAAAAATAAAAACGCATGTTGAATATAAAGTGGTCAAAGTTTAACGTGCACATGTGAGTTAATTAGAATTCTTCTGCCATATTACGTGGAAACACTTGTGTAAATGTATATACACATAACGGCGTTTTCGAGCATGATTTGTTAACCGCGAAATTCCCAACCTCGGATACTCTTCAAATGACAACAAATTGCAACCAGTATAAAAATTTCTAAAGAAATTGTTGAATGCATTGTTGTTCGAGGTTTAAAAAAGTCTGTAGGCCAGAATTAATGTTTTAGTGGGAGGAAGTAATCGCTTGCGAAACACGGCGACGTATTGGCAATGTGTAGGCGTCGTCTTGAACACAGCTGCTCCTCGCAAAATCGCGTAATGCGGAGAGACGCTCGTCCTTCTTAAATGGGTAGGACTTGTGCAGTCATCCGCATAAAACCCCCCTAAAGGACAGGATGACTTGTAGAAGGGTTTCTGGCGGAGGCTCTTAGATGTTGCTGGAAAAGAAGCATTCCGGTCAATTGCTCAAGGACATTTATCTTTTCGTATAAATGAGTGCCACTTTGTACGCGGTACTAACGTAATGCAAAACTTAACACTGGAACATTTTTATTCCTTTATTATTTTTTCTTTGTATTGAGCTCTGATGACGATTAAGAGTTCATGTAAGTTTCGATTCTATTCATAAAGGCCAATTAAGTGATAAGCGTACGACACATACAATCGCCAGTGTTTGAACCTGAAAAGCTCATCTAAATCACATATACAATTTAAAAATATTTCACATCGAAAGTAAAAAGTTCGAAAGAAGAATGTAGATATTTTTCTCAGATATTGATGCCAATTTCACGCTTTATAACGTGAAATCAATGTGGACGCTGCAAATAGATTGTGATTCAATTATTGCGAGGGCTCCTAGAATATTTTCCCTGCCGAGTTTCCGTACTTCACCATTATTCCTTACAAAGACATTTTAATTTATATTTCTGTGAATTCTTCTTAGCAGCAATTTTCTTTGACAATTAATATGCACGCAATAGTCTCACATTAATTTACGTGACACTCATTTCGTGAACTAAATGGGTACAGTGTCCCAGTTTTTAATACAGATAAATGTTTAGTTATGTCATTATTAACTATCATACGTACTTAAGCAACTAATTATGCGCTTTTCCTAATAAACTAACTACTCATATACTATATATATATATTTATTTATTGAACTTAATTCCTGTCCTACTAAACGGGATATATAAGACAGCTAATAGATATTACCGAATCTTGTAAGCCGGAGGTCACGTTTCGAATAAATTTTAAAATAATAAAATATACAATTAGAAAGATTTTGTCATTAGTCTACGAATTATTGTTGCACTAAGTATCAGAAATCCAAATTATTAACTCTAAAAACAGCATATTCATGATTATATAGAATTTGTGAACAATTTGTATTAATAACATCATTTCCATAAAACGTCGGTAATATTTTATTGTATAGCGCCATTTTATTAATAACGCATATGTATGTGCAGATAAAAGCATTTTTAAAATATGAATCTGAGGGCGGTGGGCACTGGGGAACTCCATTGTACCAGCAGGGACAGAAACAGTGGTCATGTGTATAAATTAGCAGCCCCAGACGCCAAAGTTCGAGATACGAGTAGAGCTATTTCCCTAGGCGCCTCGCCAACACATACTATTTTCTGTGCTGTTCATAAATGTGGCTTCCTGATTCATCCATACATGAATATAATATATTAAAACATTATCTAACATTAAAATATATTTATCCTTTTATTGGGGAAACTTACGTTATATATATATATATTTCGAAACCATAAAAAGAGACTAGTTAGTCATGAACAAAATGCCACCGAAACTGTAAAAGTTTTGGATCCAAACAGCATTTAAACTGTGCTACACGTAGTAAAATGGAATTATATTTTAATATAAAAATTATTCTAAATTTCCTTTCAGATCGGTTTGTTTTGTCAAATATTTGATAATGAAGCATAAGTTAACTAAATTGTTAATTTGTCTTGAATCAAGTGTCAAATACCGAATGACTAATAGTTTTTATTTACTGTTAAGAAACGTCTTCAATATTTCCTCTTTGGCAATCAACGACGACTCAAAAGGTTGAAACCTTCGGCCTTGTTCATTGACTTAATAGTTATATTGTACTTTATAATTTTAGGGTAATAAGTTACACGTAAGCTAAAACTTTATTTCTGTTTAGAAAAGTAGTCAACAGACTACTTATAACATATTATTTATTATACTAGAAAAATTTACTAAATGTCTGTAGACATATTGTTAATAAACTGAGAATAAAAAATATATTTCTAGGCTAAAATAATCACCATACGAAACTATCATCATAGAAACTGAAAAATAAAATCAGTGTTGATTATGGGTTCCCCCAAAATTTGTGTGCCTGGGAATTGATTCAAATAATGAAGAACCTTCGTGAACTAGCAGCAAGAAAATATTCATCGGCATTGGACGTACGTTCCGACTTAAAGGATGTTTTGAAGATAGAACTCTGATATACAGTGTTTCCGAAATAGACTTAAAAAATTTCGTGATTTTATAAGTTAAGGTTTGAATTATTTTCACAGACCGTGGATGAAGATTTTGATTATACTTTTGTTTATAATTTTCATAATGAACACCATTTGTAGCTCAAAAAACCCACATCTAAGCGATATTCTGTTTATATCCACTTTTAGTGAATCGTGAGTCCTAAAATATTCTTTTACATAAATGATTTATATGCCTTTAATTTCACTTCATAAACAATGTTCTTTACACGGTGAAGGAAAAATAAATCCATTGTTAAAAAGTATTAAATGTGAGCCACGTTAAAATGATACTCGTATAAACGTTGTGCATTGTTTATTATATTTGGTAAAAATTAATAAGTTAGGCCTGTTTGATGAAATATTATAAACTTATAAAATGCTCACATTCTTTCGCAGAAACCTTGCATTTCGACAAACTATAATTTAACAAGAATTGAGGGCGGTTTACGATTAGAATCACGATTCAATATTCGCCCGATTTGTTTAACGAAAATTTCAGTGATAGTCGTGTAATATAACAACAAATCAGTGAACCAGACCGGTGTGATATGATTTTTTTCCACACAGAACAATACTCGTATATACGAGTATGTCGGACTACTCCTTATTGCAAATAAGAGAAAACGCATTCCGTTGTAATCACTTAATCTGCAGTTATTCTACTAATTTGTTTAGCACAAAGAAGAATATCTTTATCGACCTCAAATCGTTAATTAAAAATGTTGTATTGTAACACTCGTGCAATTAAGGTAATGAATAGCTTAAAGTTTCCACTTTCCACTGTACCTTTGTTGAAGCCGGTGTCGGGGTACATAGGCTATAAAGAGGTTGTTAAATATGCATTCTGTTTGCACTAGGCGAATCACAAAAGAAAGGAGCAGGTCTGGTTTTGCTTACATCAATAGAGCTCTAAGTACAGTGCTGCAGGCGCTTCGTCAAACTTTTCTTAACCTCAACTTTCGAAAAGAACTTCAGAATTAGGAGAAGAACTTAGGCGACTGTTTAAAAAGTTTTTGTGACAACATACATAAATCGTCTAAATAGTTTGCATCTGATTGTACTTGAAAATGCGTGTTACATACGAAATTTTTAGCAGATTTATTTTCCATGAATTCATAAATTGAATTATTTCCAGAATTTATCATATAAAATCACAGGTCTCCATTATTTTATTTTGAATTTGAGATTAAAACATCTATTCCAAATATAGTTACGTGAAATTCTTCCGTTCAGGACTAACGTTTATCGTTTGTTGAAAACTTCTATTCTTCTCCATACATGTACTCTAGTATAAATATTCTTCAGCCCTTGGATTACGTTTTCAGTCCTCTGTCCAGCTCAGAATTAAATTAAATCATATCCAAATTGGACTGTGGAACACCATTTAGGTGTCGACACGGAATATACAAACAGCATTTTCAGTTGTATCCATAGTATAGCAAATATATATCGTGCAAAATAAACACATACAGTGTTATTTTTTGGAGTATAACAGGGAAGACTAGTACTTTATTTATTCCGACATCTACAGGATCTAATTCAACATTTTTTTATGAATTTTAATAAAAATACTGATATTATTTAACTATATATGATTAAGTGTTTAAATAATTTCTGTTACATGTGAAAGTTTACTTTTCATAAGCATAATTCACCTTACTTTTCGTGTTCTATATTTTTTTTCCAAATATAGACCGATCATAACAGAATGACGTAGCAGGTCCGGTCGATTGACTGAACGGTCTCGAAATTTTTGACGGGCTTATTAACTGTGCAATTTGGCACACAATTTCGTAGCCGGCTTCCTGTCAGCCAATGATCTGCAAACTACAAATGTGCAAGCAAAACAAAGCGGTTTGAAACGGATTTGTGGACACATTGTTTCCAACTTCGCCGGATAAAAACTCAGCTACGTGCTCGCAAAGAGATGTGAAAGTTAGAAATTTATTTATACTAAGTGTCTCAAGGATATCTTATAACTACGAATTTTATTGTACTTTCTACAATATTCTTACTTATATAACTTTTCATTCATATCCCTTCTACTCTTAGACCACTTATGCTTATCTAATTTATCTTGCTATATCAGAATTTGAAAGAAAATCCCTACGTGTACCACGCGACACTCCAAAAAATCTAGTATCTGTCATGGAAGATGGAAGTCTGGTAGGCCAAGTCCCGACACGGGCTGTAGAGTCAAAGACGAAAAAAATCAGAATTTTATTTTCAATAAATTTGTTTATCTGTTATAAATTTATACTTTAAAATTCTTTAGAACAAGAACCAAAGTCTCGATTGGCCTTGTAGCGATAAAAAAGTGAGAGAAATAAAATATATATGGTGCTCATTATATTATAAGGAATTTCATTAGCTATGAAATAAAAATGACAAAGGATTGACATAAGAAGTTCTGGAATAAAATATTTGAAATAGAAGACACAATAATATGTAAGAATCACATAACACGTCGATGAGAGTAATTAAACTAGGGAAAAGGAGCCGAGTATTTACGATTCAAATGATAAATAAATATTCTTGTCAAGACAATGAATTTCAGATCAAATGCTGGTGACTTAGAAAGAACTTTCCAGACGTGGACTCCAATTTTAAAAAATCGATTTTTTCTGCATATGCAGAAGAAAAGAAAAATATCTATTTTCAACTAACTAATATCGTGGTAGTTCCACTGCAATATTAAAATCATTCAATTCGAGCAAAATCAGTGAAGACATATTTTATAGAAAGACAAGTGCTTTAGCATGTTTTAATATATTTTACACTACATATCAATTAATTCTATGCTGACTGTCACTGTATTGCACTCATGTTCTTGGATTTGGCAACGGTTGACAATTTATCGCAGAAAATTGACACTACTTTCTCAGGACTAGAGTTTATATACTTGAAGCTTAATTTAATAAAGATATGTCAGCAAAAATTACATTCAAAGTATTGGTAAGCCGATTGGAGCCTGCTTCTAACTCGACCATTATTCGGTATTAAAGTAACGTAACCGCTTATCCGAGCAGACGTTGCACTTCCGCGATGCACTGACCGTCTGCCAAAATATATCAGGGCCCTCCAAATATTGAAGAGTGTGTTCAGAAAATTATTACTAAATATTAAGAGTCCTCAATATTACGAAGACGAATAGAGAATAAAATAAGGAATAATTTTATAGCAGTAGGGATTAAAATTACAGAATATTAATCCGAAGATGTACGTAGTAAAATAGAATATCAAATCGGAATAAATTTCCTGAATAGTCAACTTATTACATAGTATTATATAATTAAATGTACAGATTCTTTCAATAAAAAGGATTGAAAAGTGTAAACACATGTAAAAATATTAAGTTTAGACTATTTTTTTTAAACTTCGACATGACAAAGAAATTGTTTCAGTAATGAGTTGAGTAGACTTAAAAGAAAAGTTGTACAGAAATATGATTGAGAGCCACATTCATAATAACAGATACCCTTTATATTTACAATTAAGATTATGCTTTAAACAATTTATATTATAATTTCTCATGATTTATCTAAATATTATTAATTTTTATTTATTTTTTTAATTGACATTTAATTTTCTTCCATCAGAATTCAAAAATATGATTTCACTTATTTTACTACTGGTACAATATTTACGTATCGAATTTAGCGTCGTGCTCTATTTTTCTCACTCAAATAGAACGCGACGTAGAGATTACTTAACTATATCTCACGTGATTATTTCCGCGTTAACTTGTCGCGTTCCGTTTCATCTCTGTTGTATCACCGGGGCGATGACGAGAGAATGCGGCTCTCTCTTTACAGCAGGACGAGCTGGTCCGCTTCCTGTTTCGGAGCCCGTGCGTGGGCGTATGACGTCACGTCGTGGGGATCGATGCACGTTCGTGTTTACACCTGCCACTGACAGATGCGTGTGTGCATCGGCGTGCTCAAGATGGATCACGACCTTAGACCTACGCAGATATTAATTGCATTCTTCATATTCTCTAAGTATGGGCTATCGGAAACAAGAAAGGAAACAGATGCACAAAGGGAAAACATACATGGAACCTAAAAATAAATATTGGTGTAATAAAGTAGAACGAAATTGTGAGGTCTTATATTATTAATACTGGGTACTAAATGGATTCTAATAGCAGTGCTGTCACTCCTAGGAGACTAAAAATCAATAGGAAGGAAATTCTAATGCAGGAATAGGAAACATGAATAATTATTAATTTCACAGGTCTGCAAGACAGAAAGGCAAATGAAAAACGGAACTATTTAAATCACGTAGTAATAACCCTCAGTGAATATGTTTTCCGAAAACCTTTCGATCCGTTTTCTCAGTTCTGTCTTTCCTGTCTCACTCAATGAAATGCTCCGTAAATATTTGGGAATCGGTCCTAATTCTTCGGGCGAACTCTGATTCATGTATGTATTAATAAATTTCTACATAAAACACTGCAATATTTTTATATATGAATTTAAAAATATACAAAAAAAGTGTTTCACGTTGTAGACAAACAATACGTAATTATACATTTATCTAAGTACACGACATCTGTAAGAGAGTTTTCACGATTATTTAAATTCTCAAGTCTTCTGAATTTTGTGATTCAATCATTCAATCGCAAAGTAACAGGAATTACACATCGTCCCAGATATTCACGAAATTGCTTTGTCTTTATTCACGTTACCGAACTTTTTATTAAGGAAAATGTCAATATACATTACTCTTAAATTCCAATTTAAAATGAAATCGAAGGTACTGTGATTAAAAATCTATCACACTTGTAATTGTGAGCGAAAATAATTTATAGATAAGCTTAGTAATTAATTGATTTTCTGAGCGGAGGAAAGTTTGCATTAGTTGGGAAATTCGTAAATTAGAAAGGATGAAATTCACACGGGTTCTTATAGATACTACAGCAGACTGGCTTCGAGTTTAATTGATATTATTTATGGTTTGGCTGTCTGAAATTCTATGACGATGTGGCTTAACTACAGTCTCAAGGGAGGAGCGTAAATGATGTCATTTTCTAGAACTTATAATTCTGCAGCTTACCTTTCCTCTTTAAGGAATACAAACTTCATACCACTTTCCCTCGAACAACTTTTTTATTTCACTTAAATAAACCTAGGACAGTTGCTATAACTTTTGATGAAATTTTAATCCTACTGCAAAACAAGAACCAAGTTCTGCACCAAACATGTAGATATAAACTTTCACTAAGTACAATACTTTATAGTATATTTTCTCGGTCAAAAATGATGAACTGTCGTCTCGTGACAGAAATTCAAAAGAATAACGGTGTAATAAATGTGTCTGAAACTACCAAAAACTTGATAATACATTATGTGCCCTGTTTAAGTTTACTTTTAAGGAATTCTATGTGCCTGTTGATAACTCAGATCAGGATATACATTTATTTCTGAAGCATGTTTCAAGTAAAATGAGAATATGATTATAATTGTAGTTTATTCAATTTGTGAAGAGGTGTATCAGTAGTTAATTAGATGTTATTGCTTGTTTTAGATGTGCAACGGAAGTCATTGACGTCACATACATCAACAAATGGTACGTAATTTATAAATTACATAATTTAATTTAAAATTTTTAACTAATTAAATAACATTACTCCTGACTGTAAATTCATGCTCGTCCTTATTTAGCTTCCAAGAATTGTTTTAAAGTGTCGAATGTTAATGGGCACAGAAAACATTATTAATATATATATATATATATATATATATATATAGAGAGAGAGAGAGAGAAAGAGAGAGAGAGAGAGAGACTATTACAACAGAGTTTATTTATATCCGACAAGTATTTTATATCATATAATTATAATGAATTATTAAAACGTTGTAATGAAACTAACGCTCATATAATATTAAACAGTTTTTAAACGGAAATTTAGACATAAAACTACTATAGGCCTACTACCGAATACGTTTCCCTTAAAATTGATTTAAGTCAGAAATTTTGTACTAAAAATTTTTATTCTTAGTTATTGATAACTAGCTGGGTGCCCGGCGTTGCCCGAGATGACATTTATCCATAACCCCCGAATTTTTCGTTATTTTTATGTAACGCAACTAAATGTGTTATCGGCCGGTTCCATTGTTTAAAAATTTCTACCCCCGTCCAACCCCGAGCAAAACTTAATTTTTTCACAATGAAATTGAGCGACATCCATAACCCCATAATTGACTCGAATCTTGGTCTATTCGCGTTATTTTCATGTAACGCTTCTCAAAACCCCACCTCTAAGCGTGCTTCCATACCATGCCCATAGGTGTTGAAATTATACACAGAATTTATTTAGTATTATTATGAGTCTCATTGACCCCGAAAAATATTTATTTGGCGCAAATATCGACAGGTTAACATTTTTGAACATTTCTACGCCCGCCCACGTCCGACCAGCCCTCCCACCCACAACCAACTCCGCGCGCTACCCAGGTTGCCATATATAAATTCAGTGACATCTATAACCTCGATTTGTCTCGAATCTATGTTGTTCTCACGTTTTTTTCTTGTAACTGCCCTCCACCCCTACACGTTGGATCGTGTATCGATGTCGACAAAGTTTTTAAATTTATGAGTTTATTTTCTGGTTTCCTATCTTCGCTTACAAACGGCCTAATTTGTTCCACTATGACGCCTTAATTTAGAACTGAATTTTGTCAAGTAGTTATAATAAGTCAATCTGGATATAGAAAATGTACAATAATAATAATAAAAAATACGCACAGCAGCCGAATTTATTTATTTATTTCTATATAAATGAAACTGCAGTGTGGGTTTATTGAATTATTTCATTACAATCGAGTATTTATAACCCTAAAACAGTCATAAGATATTTCAGTAAATAAATGTTGATTGATTGTAAGATAAAAACAATTAATTGCCTTGAACCTCTAAAAATGAATATAAAATTATAGTGCGTCATTTATTGTACTAAAAAATGTTCCTCTTAACTAAATATAATTAATATTAAAAGAAAAACGCACTGCGGAATACAGAGAACAACGACTCCATTTTGCTTAGTTCTGGGTAAACGCCTCTGACCAAGGCGAGGCAGGAAGAAGGGGCAGGTGTGACGTAGACAAGTAGTTCGCCAACTACTAAGGCCGTCTGCTCCCCTGATGTATCGAGCTCCGTGAAAATCAAACCCCATGTTAAATCCTTAGTACGAACCAAGTCCCAACAGATGGCATGATCGCCTCCTTTTTGAAGCGTTTCAATTTTAGTATGGGATTTCGTGATTTTGTCGTGCGGGTTGCTAGTAGAAGTAAAGAAGGTGTCTTATTCCACGAGCAGGTGTCTCAGTCCACGAGTCTAAGCACCGCCCCTAAAGCAGCAGCTCCTCCATTTTACATGCATCGGCACAACTCTGCCTGCCGTTGCTTGGTCTCTCTATTTCTCTCTAGCCGAGAGGAATGAAGAAATGATTTTGAATATATAAATAATCGATAACATTTAGATAGTCACTAAATTAAATTAATAATGTGGAACTTAAATTAGAAATTTTCGAAATTAAATAATTAATTTATTTTTATCAATTTTTTTATGCGGAATGATTTTTGCGTTCCCATATTCATCTTTTTCATATTCCATAATTAATTTTTTAAATCAATAATTACTATATTTACAAATGTAAAATTATAGTCAATCATTATTATTTGTTCCATAACTTTTCAATTAAAGGCCATAATTAATACCCATAAACACAATTAATTGGCTTTTTATAATGAATAATAAATCATGTTAATTAAAAGCAAGTAAATGATAAACAAATATTGTGTGATAAGTAATAATTGGTCTATTATTTGTTACGTTAGTTATGTAATTATTTTACTATTAAAACACAGGTTTTAACTACGTATTTTCAATTTAAAAACCAATAAAAATAACACACTGTGCCCGCATTGAGCCTGATGCCATGGTGAGCCTTGTAAAACCAAGACGTATTTTGTATGATAATGTTCATTATGTTTTCTATTATTGTTGTTGCATAATAATAGAAATTAATTTGAAAATAATCTCCTTAATTTTATTTGCACTGTGTGACGCGATATACACGGAAAATAGCGACGTTTTGTTAAGTAATTTAATAATCGCGCCATTTTAAATTTAACAAAATACGACTGAAAGTTTAGTGTTTTTGAAATATAAACTGATTAATTATTTGTTACAGAACGCCTAATGATGTCTGGGGTTAGAAAAAGCGTTTTTGGATTGATAATAATTTCATTGGAAGACGCCACGGCATCTATGTCGAAAAAGTTTTTAAATTTATGAATTTATTTCCTGGTTTCCTATCTTCGCTTACAAACAGCCTAATTTGTTCCAATAAATATGACGCCTAAATTTAGATCTGAATTTTGTCAAGTAGTTATAATAAGTCAATCTGGATATAGAAAACAATAGTAATAATAGTAATTATACTCATATAACATCGGTAGAAACACTATCAATCTCTTTAACCCCTAAAAATTTTTATCCGCCTAAAATATCGACTGTTTTAGATTGTTTGAATGTTTCAACCCCCGACCCTATGCGTGCTATCCTCTCATACCAAAAAGGGTTGTAATTTTACAAAAAAAACATAGGTGGAAATACTATCAACGTAATTGACCCTGATAATTATTTATTCCACTCAAATATCGACCATTTAACTTGTTTGAAATCTTCCATTCCCGTTCAAACCCTTTCCCCTGGGTTTTAAATGGCCACTTGAATGTCATAATTAAACTCACCGACATCCGTTACCCTGTATTTGACTCCAATATCGGTTGTATTCCCGTTATTTTCTTGTAATACCTGTCCAGCCCCACTCCTAACGGCGCTCCTTTCCCATGATATGAGGGTTTGAAATTATACTCATAGAACATCGGTATAAACACTATCAATCTTTTTCACCCCTAAAATTATTTATCAGACACAAATATCGGCTGTTTTAACATGTTTGAATATTTCAGCCCTCGTCAATCCCCACTCCTGGGGTTGGTAAATGTTTCTCACCCCGACAGTGTTTGTTTCCTGGTCGCAAAGAACACATGTATGAAATTTGTTCCACCGGTGTATATATATATATACATATATATATATAAACACTCTGTTTTATTTATTAGATACTAGCTGGGTGCCCGGCGTTGCCCGAGATGTCATTTATCTATAACCATCCATAAGACTCCAATTTTGGTTACTTTTGCGCTATTTTTATGTAAAGCTCCTCGAACCCTATCCCTAAATGTGCTCACCTCCCATGCCGAAGGCGGATGAAGTCATTGACTAAATATATCGGCCGTTTTTACATGTTAGAAGATGACCACCCCCACAAATATGCGATAATGAAAAAGAATGTATTCCACGCAAAAATCGGCCGATTACATTGTCTGAAAATTTATTCCCTCGCCCAACAACTCCCAAACCCGTCGCGTTACCCCCCCAGGGTTGTCACAATTAGACTCAGCGACATTCATAGTCTCTGAATTGATTCGAATCTCGGTTGTTTTTGCGGGATTTTATTTAACGTACCTCCACCCCACCCCTAAGCTTGCTCCCCTCACACGGGTTAAATTATACACAAACAACATCGGTATAAATACTATCAAAGTAATTAACCCCAGGAAATAATTATCGCAAATATCGACCGTTTAACATGTTTGAAATTTTTCACCCCCGACCACTCCCGCTTCGGGGACTTAAACGGTCAAGTTTAATGTCATAATTAAACTCAGTGACAATCCTGATAGTTTCTGGTTTATTTTTATCTAATGCTACTTCCACGCAAACCCTTAAGGGTGCACCCTTCCTAGTCCGAAAGGGGTTGAAATTACACACAGAGAACATGTAGGGAAATTTTATTAATCTAATTCATCCCGAAATATATTTAATTGACGAAAAAAAAGCCGGTCAACTCATCCCAACCCAGCCGATACCCGCGCGTTGTCCAGATTGTCATAAATAAATTCAGCAACATCCATTACCTTCGATTTGACTCGAATCTCGGTTGTTTTCCCGTTATTTTCAAGGAAATTAATAGCTCAGTGACAATCCCGATAGCTTCTGGTTTCTTTTTATGTAATGCTACTTCACGCCCACCCTTATGAGTCCGAAAGGGGTTGAAATTATTCATAGAGAACATGTAGGGAAGTTTTATTAATCTAATTCATCCCGAAATATATTTAATTGACGCAAAAAACAGCCGGTCAACTCATCCCAACCCAGCCGATACCCGCGCGTTGTCCAGATTGTCATAAATAAATTCAGGGACATCCATTACCTTCGATTTGACTCGAATCTCGGTTGTTTTCCCGTTATTTTCAAGGAAATTAATTAAACTCAGTGACAATCCCGATAGTTTCTGGTTTCTTTTTATGTAATGCTACTTCACGCCCACCCTTAAATGTGCACCCTTATGAGTCCGAAAGGGGTTGAAATTATACACAGAGAACATGTAGGGAAATTGTATTAATGTAATTCATCCCGAAATATATTTAATCGACGCAAAAAACAGCTGGTCAACTCTTCCCAACCCAGCCGATACCCGCGCGTTGTCCAGATTGTCATAAATAAATTCAGGGACATCCATTACCTTCGATTTGACTCGAATCTCGGTTGTTTTCCCGTTATTTTCAAGGAAATCCCCTCCAGCACCACCCCTATCATGCCTACAAACAACATCGGTAGAAATACTATCAACGTCAATGGTCCCGGCATTTATTTATTCCACGCTAATATCGATGATTTAACATGTTAGAAAATTTCCATCCCATCCACTGCCGCCCAATTTGATGCTATAATTGAACTGGACGACATCCATATCCTTGGATTTGACTCCAATCTCGGTTGTATTCGCGTTATTTTATTGCAGCGTTCCTCCACCCAACACCTAAAAGTGCTCTACTGATAATACCGACCCGCTTCTGGGGGTGGTAGACGCGTCTCAGCCCAACAGTCGGTAGAAACACTATCAATATCTGTGACCCCTAAAAATATTTATCCGACGGAAATAACGACTGTTTTAGCGTGTTTAAATATTTCAACCCCCGTCCGCCCCCGCTTCTGGAGTTGGTAGACGCGTCTCACCCCGACAGTGTTTGTTTCCTGGTCGCAAAGAACACGTGTACGAAATTTGGTGAAATTTTCTCCAGCTGTGTAGATTTGTATAACGAACATACAAATATACAAATATACAAACATACAAATATACAAACATACAAACATACATACATACATACACTCATTTTTATTTATAAAATTAAACGTCGTTATTAATGGAAACAACATCGATAAAATAGTATGAACAACACCACCCCTAAATATGCTACTTTCCCGTGGTGGAAAGGGTTGAATTTTTACTCATATCACATCGGTAGAAACACTATAAATCTAGTTTACCCATAAACACATAACATTTTGGCAATTTTAGAATAATAGACAATTCTCACCCCCAGCCCTAAGCAAGCTCACCGCTAATGTCTAAAGGGATTTATATTTTCAACAAAATCCGTTGAAATAGTATCCACGTAATTCTCCTCCAAGAACGCGCAAGAACTGACTATTTATCTCCCCTTCCAACCCCCACCCTTTCGGGTTAAATGGGCAATTAAAAATATTTATCCGAAGTAAACTCACTGACATCCATAACCTTCGATTTGACTCCAAACTCGGTTGTATTCGCGTTATTTTTCTGTAAAGCAACTCCACCCCAAACCCTAAGGGTGCCCTTTTCCCAGGGCGTAGGAGATGAATATTATATTCAGATAACATCGGTAGAAACACAATCAATATCTTTGACCCCGAAAATATTTATCCACCTCTAATACCTGCTGTTTTAGCATGTTTAAGTATTTCAACCCCCGTCCACCCCCGCTTCTGGGGTTGGTAGACGCGTCTCACCTCGACAGTGTTGTTTTCCTGGTCGCAAAGTACCCGTGTACGAAATTCGGTGAAATTTGATCCACCGGTATAGACTTGTATTCTCCACCCCAAACCCTAAGGGTGCCCTTTTCCCAGGGTGTAGGGGAAGAAAATTATATTCTGAAAACATTGGTAGAAACTCCATAAATATGTTGGACCCCTTAAAATTATTATCCGACTAAAATATCGGCTGTTTTAGCATGTTCAAATATTTCCACCCCCGTCCACCCCCGCTTCTGGAGGTGGTAGGCGCGTCTCACCCCGACAGTGTTGTTTTCCTGGTCGCAAAATCATCAGTGGAAAGACTATAAATATCTTTGACCCCTAAAAATATTTATCCGACTGAAATATCGACTGTTTTAGCATGTTCAAATATTTCAACCCCCGTCCACCCCCGCTTCTGGGGTTGGTAGACGCGTCTGACCCCAACAGTGTTGTTTTCCTGGTCGCAAAGAACACGTGTACGAAATTTGGTGAAATTTGCTCCAGCGGTGTAGATTTGTATTCTCCACCCCAAACGCTAGGGGTGCTCTTTCCCCAGGGTGTAGAGGTTGAAAATTATATTCAGATATCATCAGTGGAAAGACTATAAATATCTTGGAACCCTAAAAATATTTATCCGACTGAAATATCGACTGTTTTAGCATGTTCAAATATTTCCACCCCCGTCCACCCCCGCTTCTGGGGGTGGTAGGCGCGTCTCACCCCGACAGTGTTTGTTTCCTGGTCGCAAAGAACACGTGCACGAAATTTGGTGAAATTTTAACCAACGGTATAGATTTGTATTCTCCACCCCAAACGCTAGGGGTGCTCTTTCCCCAGGGTGTAGGGGATGAAAATTATATTCAGAAAACATCGGTAGAAACACCATCAATATCTTGGACCCCTAAAAATTATTATCCGACTAAAATATCGGCTGTTTTAGCATGTTTAAATATTTCAACCCCCGTGCACCCCCGCTTCTGGGGGTGGTAGACATGTCTCACCCCGACAGTGTTTGTTTCCTGGTCGTAAAGAACACGTGTACGAAATTTGGTGAAATTTGCTCTACCGGTGTAGATTTGTATAACGAACATACAAACATACAAACAAACATACAAACAAACATACAAACAAACAAACATACAAACATACAAACATACATACACTCTTTTTTATTTATAAGATTAAAAAACCATTCACCAGCATCCAAACAGATTTATATATTTTAGTAAGAGATTTCGATAATTGGCATTTTCAATAGGTAAAATAAAATAAAACTTGCTATATTAATGAAAAAACACTTCAGTAGATTTAACGACAATACGATTAATAAGTTATTATGTAAAAGATTTTATAACATTATTTGACCTTAATTTGCAAACATGTTAAGTGTACTCAGATAAAGAAACACTTGAAACTTTTTACATCTTAATGTAGATTCGCTTATAGAAAAATGCTATAGTTTTATTTTGCAGATTTAAAGTGACAAATTTCGGAAGCTCTTATTAAAATAAATAAAACTGTTTGGAGTATACTCAATTTTTTTTAAATTATCAATAATGAAAATTATTATTACAGCACAATTACTTTCAAATAGATATAAATTTTTGTTAGGCTTTCGTATTTGCCATAATATTAAACTTATTAGAATAATGTCGTTAACATATATGAGTAGAGAGGAAACAAGTTATCCATTCGAACTTTCCGGTTGTTTTAATTAATTTTGTTTATAGTCGCGTCATCTGCTGGTTCATTTGAACTTGTACAATTGTTACATTTAAATTTCGGGGTTCACATTAGTTGTTTTTTTTAAAGGGCTTTGATAGATTGCGTACTCTTGTTGATGCTGTCTGAAAATGTTGAAATTTCCTAAGCTACAAAATATGACTGATTATATCAAAACAGTTGAATATCAATATGAAATACATTTTGCGAAAGAAATAACATGATGAAAATAATTCTTGTTTAATATTGAACAATATTTCAATTGGACACGTAATGAAAACTGTAGGAATGATGCTATTATTAAAATAACAAATACTGAGATGGAAATAATAAATTGTTTCTCATAACAGCCTCACTCGGGCAATGATTTTCCAAGGAAATGAATTGGGAATAGGGAACTTTTTAAAAAAGGAGAAGATATCTCTGGTAACATGTCCTTATATAGATTTAAATTACGTAATTTATTTCATGGAATATTCCCAAAATGTTCGTCATTTGAATATTTAATTCAATATCTTGTAATCATAGTAAATCTTTATGCCAGTACCGGGTGTTTTCTCATATTGTACATAATAAAACTCTTAACTTAATATCTTATGTCACACTTTCTGCAACTGTATGAAATATTTTCGTCTCTTAGGACCTTGTATCGATGCATACAATGGACTTTCTTCAGAATCTACTGACAAATATATGACATTCGGTGCTAAACATCAAAGCGGCAAACGCAACAGAGTGATTAAATATGAAGGCTTCGAATATTGAGGCATTTTCTGACCTCATTTGGTCCCTATTTGTGAATTAATGTGGAACAAGCACAATCTGTGACAACCGTGTTTGGTATTTTGTATCCTTTGTGGTAACAACGTATTGTCGTAACAATAAAATTATATTTCGTACTTTATCACTTCAAAAAAGGTTAACTAAATTGCGAAGAAAAGCTTGCATTGGATCAAATTATTTTATATACATCGATTAGGAAAATTTGAATGGAAGAGATCAGTATTGTTCTTTGAATTCTTTTTAAAAAAATTAAACAATTACGACTATTTGAAAATTACAACAACTATTAAGTGTAATGAATTATACTTTCTACCAATAATATGACTGAAAACTGTTTATAGCTAGTTATAAAGTTTTTTCCTTTACGAACTTCTGATGGGCGAAGCTTTTGTAATTGTAATTAAAGTCGAATAATTTCTGTATATTTAATAACTTGAATTCATTCTAAATTTTGTACTATTTCAAATTTCCTATATAAGTGAATATGTTTTCAGAATGTATCATTTTATTAAAATTATTCTTCTCTACTTTTTTCGGGAAATGTAAAGTGTGTCTAAGAATTGATAACTAATGTAGTTTGCGTGAAGTGTTTTAGTACTTGTACACTGCTACAGTATTTCACTGAGAATTAATTTTATCTGTTAGTATGAACGTGGAGAATTCTTTAAAAAATTACAAAACGGTCATTGTCATTTGCTAATTATTATATCTTCTATTTACAATCTAAGAATGAAAAATAGCGTAATTTTCAATATAATTAATATTCCCGTGATATTTTTCTTCCTTATTAGAAAATATTGAATTTTCTAAGTGGAAAAAATGCCTACTTCAACAATATAAGATTTATTGTCTTTCACTTATCGTAAAACGTTATATTTTTGTTTAAATTTGCTGAATTGTCAGAAACAAAATTTCTAAGCTTGTATTATAATTGTTTCGTTATTCGTAGAACGCTCTTACTAATGTAATACTTCTGTCTTCACTATGGCAATGGAAATTTGTATCCTTCGAAAACAGTTGTCGGATCCTATTGTCCACCAAATCAAATCCTTATCACTTAATTTATTTTGGAAGTTTACGTCATGTTCTGAAAATTAGTCTTCCAATATAGATATTCCTTTAAGCCTTGTAAAAATAGATTCAAATTATTTTTAAAAACACTGAATACAGTAATATTTTGAAGTCACGTATTAAAATTTGTTATTATTAAATGAATAAATTTGGTTTATACGGTAGATGATTAGCAACGACGGATGTAAATTTTAAGGTGAACTAAAACCATATTTTAGCAGGGACGATTTCAATAATTGTTTGAAAGAACGTACCAAATATCAAATACGCGAAAGAATCCCTAAATAACAACAAAATAAAATATATAGTAAGTGGTTTGAATTAAACGACTCCAACAATAAGTAATCGGTCCTTATAAGAGAATGTGAAACTGCCGAATATATGTTAACACAGCTTGATCCTATCCATTCTGAATATATGTATTTGTCCATGTAGAGATATGTCAGTTATTCACTTTGGAGAAGTCACGACTCAACTGTCCTAAGGGATTAGGGTCAACACTCGCTCTACCTGAGCTCATAACTCAATGGAGCTAAGAGTCGGGGATCCATTTCAGTCAGGATTTTCTTAGATGAAAACAGGGATTCCTGGAAGCTGAGTTAGTGGAAATGCCTGAATGTTTCTAAGATGTTTTAAATTTATAGAAATCATGAAGAAACCAGTCCTCGTAAAGTAAAAAAAATTCTTGTCTTAATTTCAAACAATTTTACTATAGTATTGCTTGCTGTAAATAAAAGTAAAAAACTATAATATATTGATGAATGAAAATATTTCAAATTAGTAATACTTTAAATTGATTTTGAGATGGCTATTTAAGAAATTGATATTTCGGTGTACAGTTTTGTGGTCATTAGCAGAATCAGGCGTAAACTGGACAGGATGCTATGATGTACAAGCCCGTCAGACATGTACACACAATATAAATTAATCACAGCTACATTGAAATAATTTTCTCTGTTCTTGTTATATTTACCTGAAAATCATTTCATGTTGCTTCATGTGACTATATTTTTCGTATAACTATATTATTATATTTCTCATAGAATTAGGATTTTTGGTTTTTTATGCTCATTGTCTTATTAATACGTTTGTACGACAGTCGGTAACTTATTAGTTTGTGTAAAATATTTTTTTTGTTGCTTCAGTAGTTTTATACAAACGCCTTTACCCATGAAACTCTTGAAATTCTGATACAAATAATTTGCTCGTTATCAATGAAATAAAGGAAAGTGCTATTGATTATTTTACAACGTCGATATGAAAAATATAGAGTCAGAAGTTATTGCGAAAACTTTATGACACTATGTCATAAGAATCGAAAACTCTAAAAACGACGAGTCATCAGATGTTTTGAGGGTCGTCGAGTTCAGTGGGGTAGTTTCGGTGAGCAAGGAACTGAAATTGCCATCAAGATGTTAGTGATTTCTTGATAATGTTTCGAAACAAGGACGTTACGATAATACACATTGCTGAACAGAGGCGTGAATAGAGTCTTACTAAACTCTCACATACACATTTGTTATCTGTCAAACATCCATGTTTATGGACGTACTACCATCAACACGTTTGGGTTATGCGCTTTATGTTTTTGATTAAACCAACAAATAGAGTTACATGTGCACAAAATTTGCATCAACCTACAACTTGAGTCAATTAAAGTGTAAAATAGATTTATCATATTTATTTTAAGTATGCTGGATGCATTAATTAATGACGGGAATCCGTTTGTCGATCAGTCACATTACGTCGTGTTAATATGAATAATGTGTAATATTTCGAACTTGTAAAATAGACTTATAAAGTGCACGGTATTATGTAAAATATTTATTTGTATTCATATTATACCAAAGTATCTAAGTATACATGTTAAATGTTAATCAATAGTGGAAATAACTTTCAATTTAAAATTAAAACACGATGTGGATGCCTTTACTCTTAAGTGTATTGGGCTTACGTACAAAACGGAAGTTTTCAATGAAACAAGCAAGAAATTTTCAGAGACGTTTTTAAAAATTTTGCTCCATAGGAACACGAAAAAAAAAAGTTAAGCATTTCAGAAATGAAATGTTTTTTGAATAAATTAATATAATATATATCATCTGTAGATATTAGTAGCATTAAGGAAAGGTAAACTATTTCATATTCCGTATTTACACTAACGTTATGTGTAATAACATGTTATTAAAATGCAGTCCGTATCGTAAAAATATTATAAACGTCACAATGAAAGTATGGAATAGAAAAAAATGCGCAATAGCTGCACATTAAAAATTTAAAATAAATTATATGACAGAATTTAAATTCTTTTAAATTTCAAAATTACTATTTCAAAGTTATGCTTGCAAATGGCATTGAATAAAATACTTCAATACGGAAGTCATTTGCATAAATATTTTTTGTGGCGTTCAACATTTAGTATAAATATCTGTTAATTCCGGATTTTCTATTTCTATGACGCAACAATCGCATGCAACCACAATAAACAATATCGTTAGGAGATAAGTAGTTGCACAGTTTCTGATAATACTACTGTGGAAGATTTATTTATACTTCACTTTACACCCTTGCTCTGATCACTTAGTCCTTGTCTTTCCAATTGGAATACTTTCCATTTATAGTTATTTGTTTTTAACAGATTTTCTTTTTGAGTAGCTCATTAAGTACTTATTGATTTACCTTATAATTAATTTGGTACGTGTTGTTAAATATATTTCCATGCCAGTAAGTGTATATGTGTAGATGGATAAATTGATTAGTCGATGTACGTTTTTATTGCTTTTGTTTTGGGAATCTCTATGCTCATTTCGTTTATTTATAATTTAATTTAACTGCGTAGTCGGATGTGCGAATGGTATATGGACATTAATCTTTAAGGAGTGATTTATTTTTTCATAATCTTCCCTTTTCTTTATTTAAAGCTGTCTGTGGAAAGACTCTGTAAAGAGCATGCTTAGCTGAGACGCATAAAAGAAACGTAATTTAACAATACAAGCCTCACTCTAGCATTCTGCATTCGAGGAGTTGAATTTTTAAGCGTATTCTAACGAGTTGACAAACAGTATCTTTTTTCGGTATGAATATGTAAGGCTGTTAATGCATTCTCGGCACAGGGAACATAGGAATGGCTTAAAAACAGATGCTGTTTCGAATAGCTGGGGTGAATTGTTTGTTTGCACCATTAGTTGTTCACAGTCGTAATAGTTATGTGAACGCCTCATTATTTCCTGTATGACAGATATGCGCATAACAATGAGGGCTCGGAGAACTCATTTTTGCAGTCCCGACCCCAATTTCGCTATCACGGCTAAACGCAGGCAAAATGACAGGGCCACCACAGGCAATTAAAAGCCGTCGATCCGTAGGGAAGTCTAAATAGACGCGTGCCGGTGTAAAATGACCGCTTTGCCAATGAAATAGTTTGATCGTGACTAGGAAATGTGATGTCAAATGATGTTTGTGGTTACCACTTCACTGCCCGAAATTTGTTATTTTTAAAACGTTTGTGATGGAGTTTTCGTGGACGAGGATCGTCAAATAAAGTGGAAAAATATTTTAGGATACATTCACTGAACGTTTACTTTATCATATATTCTCAATTTGTTGAATAAGTTAGGTCTTTTGTCCTACGGATACCTCAATAGTTTACGTAGTATATTTTTGCCAGCCTGAACCTCAATCTTAACATACATATTACTAATCTGTCCTAACCTTCAATTTATACGAATATTTTGTCCTCAACGCGATTGTTTTCATTTATTCTTATTAAGCGTATTAGAATTCCAATATTATTCACCAAATAATTTCCTGAGATTTCAATGTTTCGAATTCTCCTTAAAAAAATTATATGCGTACATAACTTCAAGAAAACGAAAATAGCCTTCTTTAATTTAAACTTTGAATGTGACACGTTACTTGCATTGATACATTTTAATTGCGTGCGTAACGTGTTGTGGGAAGCATTCATGTTATTAAATGCACAGAAAAGTTTCTAATTAATTTTTACATTTATTGATTGTTGTAGTTCTACATATATATCGATAATAAATCATTATTAAATTTTATATCCTCAATGCCAGGGAGGTGCATGTATTTATATATATGGGAGAGAGAACATAAAAATGGATTTTTACCAAATTGTTTAAGTGCATATAGTTTAGATAAAGAGCATGTATTGGACTTATAATTCTTTTAAGCCGAATAATACTACTTTTAGTAGATAGGTAAATCGATACCAAGCGTTTTTCGTTTTCATATGTAGAGATATTTAGCCACTAGGAAAATTGTAACAATACATTTGATTTGTAGGATAATCTTATTTGACTATGTCACTGCTGCAGAACAATACGGATATAGAGAAAAAACGTTAATCTATAGCTTTGATTTTAATTCCTGCGTCTGTCACAAGATTGTCAGAATTTTACGTGAATGTCACGTGAATTGCTTACTTTCCGTTAAAAGAGATTCCGAATAAAAATAAGGTAAAATTTTACATATGTTTGAATAAAACTGCGTATTTACGTATAAATGCTTATTATACTTCGCAGTTACTGTAAGATCGGATTTATTTTATCTATGATTAAATACTAATTAAGGAGAAGAAAAGTTTGATCTAATATGCGAATATAATTATTTATTTTAATCCAATCTGACACAGAATCAGAGAATAATGAAACGAGAATAAGAGGAAATTCTCATTAAAATATGACATATAAGTTTCGTTGGGGACAGTCTTTATAAGAATCATTCAAGAGTTGAGAAAAGTAACTAAACTATTATATGATAGAAAAAACTCATTTTCAAAATTTTATTTCAGCTTCTTGCCTCAAATTTTTTGTTGTATTTTTTTGTAATATTAGAATTTTGAAGGCCTTAATAACGAATCGCACCTAAAATATTGTTTTTATACATATTAATCTACCTTAATTTGCAAATTTTGTGCTTTCTCTGATTTGGAGCAAATAGAATATGAAAACAATGCTGTGATAACTTATGTATCGAATTAACGTTAAACTAAATGAAACGTTTCCGCTATAAAGACGGCCGTAACTACGCCACGCAAACACTTGACTCACTGTTTGAAATAGGTCTAAAGTACAGAAACAAGGTCCGAAGCTTCTCTGTGCCAGGTGTTTGCCAACTTTGTCCTCAGTTAACCGCAGGAAACGTAGTTACACTTCTACAAAAAATGTGTCACTAATTAATTAGAATTTCTTTCCTGTTATGTGTATACTTAGTAAAATTGTTGTCATATTTAATGTTTTAATCGTAACAAACTTTTAAAGTGTATTAAATAATAATAAAAATATTGTAACTATAGGGATTAAATCATTGTATTTATTTATAGAGTATATATTTATCATATCTGATTTACGTTACAAATAAAATTAGGTTTAAATAATAAAACAAATGTTTAACACATTTTTCAACAAAATAGAATTTACAATAATAGATTTTTGTAAAGTATTTACCAAATTATTCACAAAATTTTCCGTTAAATATACTAAAGAAATAATGAATAATGAAGGCGAAGAACGACAAAGTAAAAGTAGACCTACGGACGTTTCCAGAAGCAGGAAATATTATTCTGAACTGTGAATTTTGGCGTTAGATTGCGGATCAAGCTTTCACGTATCGGTTCCTCATTATTCTGTCTAGTTTATCTTTTCGCATTTATACAAAATCATCCTTAATCGTTTAGTAATATTAATTCCTTTTCTGCATATTAATCCATTATATTAAAGATATGAAACAACCATCAATTAAATATAGAAAATTAAAAATACCAAATCATGACTCATATCATCGCTTCATTTGTGAGGAAATTAATGATTCTAGGAGTAATGTAATTTAGAGGGGATATGTGATTTTTTTTGCATTACTGAATGCCTAAAACGTAATAATAGAAAATTCTATACCAATCTCAGTTCCTGACATTATCCCTATTAAGTCTTTTTGAAATGTATCTATTTCTGTTTGGCACAAATGCCTCATATCGGTTTCGTCAAGGAAATGTTATAAATTTAATCGTTTCGAATCCCTTGGGGTTAAATATTACATTATCAGATGGCTTCCAGGCATTTCAACGGCTTGATGGGCGCTAAGAAACATCACAACATTGGTAGCAGCCCCGAAGCGTTTCATTCCTTACAGAGATCCATGGATTGTAAACTATTCGGTGAGTCTGTGGGAGTCCTATATACCTTTCTCTCAACTCTTCTCTTCACCATCAAAACTGCGGTCGCTTTGCACTTTTACTCTTAGGTTATATTGCATTTAAGAACATTAGTATTTACCCTTCCGTACTTATTGACAAACGATAAAGACTTTACTGCATTTGGTAGGATTAAATTTTACGGTCAGATTGTATATTTTAGTTGAAAGCATGGAACAAAACTGTATCTTACTGCCTGCGCAGACATTTGTGAACTTTATGAAAAAAACTAGGTGTTTATTCTTTAAAATATGTGACAATGTCATATAAAGCAACGTTGGCAGAGTTTAAATAATTATTTCTGGCATAAATTATAATGGAATGAATCAAAACAACTACAAAATGAAAGCGTCCTTTTGCACAAAATTAATACACAAATATATCGTAACAAGCTTTCTTAACTTAATAGGAGCAACTTTTGTCATTCAACATCGCCAAAGGCTATACTGTAAATCAAGTATATAATTGATGTGTCTAAATTGTTCATTACATTCTCAATAATTTTATTAATAGATTTAATGCATGATAGTATTCTTGTACGTTCATCGATTTATCTACTTTTGTTTTATTTTGAATCGTTAAGTAGTGATATAAATACTGTTGCTACTCGTTTTGCTCCACTACAGCGAAAAACGTGAAATATTTGAATGCATGCTAAACTAAACTAATACTGTATACAATCATCGGAGGAATATCAGCTGAGCTCACACTTCACACGTTCTGTATTTTCCCGATTCTCATCAGTATTTTCCTCCGTATTCGAGGCTATGTTCTTTTTATGAGGGATGGATCCATTGCGGCTCTGGAATTGTAAGCTACGAAATGGACTTGTCAGTAATGTTGAAAGTGGGATTCGAACCTGGAACCTCGACGATGCGAGTTAACGACGCTGACAACATCACTGTAGGTCTTCAAACTACAATCATATGTATCCTAAAAAGGTAGAAAATAACCAATATGCAAAATACATTTAAATTATCTTCCATAGAAATTTATTTCCCATCCAGTGATAATCATTCAGAAAGTATCTCTTTTCGTAATAATATATTTTATCAACATTAAACTAATAAATCTAATATTTTTAAAGAAAAATATATTTATTTGTATCAGAATACGTAACAGTGCCTTGTATATCTACAGGTTATTAAATTTGGTAGCATTAAAAAATTTTCCTTGCATCCCATATATTTCCAGATGAACCCCAACATCGGACAATTTGATAACTATTTAGGTTCCTAGCGGTTTCCTTTGGCATTCACAGATATATTAGGGATGTTCAAACCTGGCGCCATGCAAGTCCTGGTCCAGCGCAGTCGCCTGGCCGCCTTCATTAGAAGCCAACTGCAGCCACTCGCTTTTCTTCTCGCGCTTAATTAGGCCCCTTGAAAAATGTTGCTTGCCATTACACGTATAACAAGGAAGTTGGGAAAGAGGGGTCTGGGGAGCGCGGTTTTAGCCCCTCGCACAAGACTTATAACTACAATAATGACACTTAAGCATTGGACAATTTGTGGGTCATTGACGTAGATGAACTAGGCGACGCTTACAGCACAAAGGTATTCTTAGACATGCCTCCTATTGGTCACCCAGTTATAATGGAACAAAACACAATATCTGGAGTTCATATCCATTCGTAAAAATAAATTATAAAAATATGAAAGAATTTTTATTAATTATTTTCTCTGACTAAAAATTTTGAATAGAGATAGTAATTTGGTGTTGGTTGGTTTCTACTAACTGTTTATTCCATGTGGACGCAAATGAAGATATGTAAGGAATATATGACAAGTGTCAGATGAGGATCTGTTTTAATATAGCAGAGGAAATAGTAAGAGAAAATAATTATAAAAAGGACGAATTGAGAAAATTTGTACACAAAAAACTGTTCGAATTATGAATTATGCAAAAAAATGTATGAAGTACTGAACTTATGACATCTTCGTTAAGTATATGCATTAGGATACCGTGTCTTAACACTAGGGGTTTCTGTTTAAATTTACATTATTGTATTACAAAAAGCGAAAAACTTTCATCTTGTTATCCACACAAGTTCTTCTGTTTTGAGTCTCGTAACTTTTTGTATTAGAGTTTTGAGGGATTAGTATACCAAAAACTTATTTAAAATCATCTTTTGAGCACACAAACAATAGTAGTGTTTCTATATAAGCGGATACTATGTGTATAAAAGTTAACACAACATATTTATAAGATCTGTATAAGACTGATTATATCAATTAATCCATTCGCGACAAAAACTGTTTCGAGTATAGTGATACCAGAAAATATATTACAATATACAACAATATAAGAGTCGCTTGGGATTACGAGAAAAATTACAATTAACGTTTCTAAAATAATATCTAAATTATCATTTAAATGTTTGCTTTTGAATCATAAATCAAATTCTACAAATTATTTTCCGACAATTTTTTAGTTATTTCCGGATCGATAATATTTTTCTGTTTTAATGATTTATTTTAAAGCAATGAGTGGTTTGAAATTAATGAACTTTACTGTTTATGCATTATTAATGTTTTTGATTAAATAAACATGGATTAGAGTGTTTTCATGTTATTTGGTTCATGATAATTTATTTTCACTGTCACTTTAAAGTGTTCACATTTGGAAATAATTAATTTTTTGATTAAGTCAAATTGCTTTCAATCTTCCCAAATTATCGTCAATCTCATGAATGAAATGTGTTTATATTGAATATAACCTTTCCAAATGACTAGATAAACTAAGATAATGTCCTCTGGCGTCTCCGAGTTGCTATTTTCACATTGAATTAATGGATAACGTGTCGCTCAATGCTTCCAGGCGTCCATTGCAACTCTTGCGCTGTTAACTTCACTTGTAATGCCAACGGAGAAATAAAATTAATTTCTAGACTGAAAAATTCACGGATATTGATGAGAGAAAATCTTTTATAATTTATGCAATGCAAAACCCGATTACACTTTTTTGTCATTGTCCGGAAGTGGCTCATTGAGCGTCTAATATTTGCGTAACATTGAATATGTGATAAAGAAAAAATATAAACTTGTAAAACAACATTAAGTTCTGTAAAACAATTTATTTTATTTTAAACGAGGGTGAATCCAATAAAACCAAATAAACTGCCATAAAATACCAAACTATTGTACGATTGGCATGGAATTTTGTAAGAGATATCCTTGTGGATCACCAAATTACCAAAAGTGGCAGCGTGTATCCAAGCGAAGGGGATCGGCCCATTTCTGACGTGCATCGCGGTACAGCCGCGATCTGTGATACGTTTATCGCTTTCTAACAGTGTACGGAATTAATATGATAATCAATACTTTTCATGTTAAAACAGTTGCTATCGGTTTCTGAAGAATTCTTTAAGTGCCAAAAAAGTATATATAAAGAATATATAATTTTTGAAACATAAATACCTAAAATTTGAAAGTAACACTGAAATTTTTGTAGAAGTAACATTTCTTTTCTTTCAAAAGGAGGCTTAAGTTTAGAGAAGTTTTAGATTAATTCCATTGTCTGTGTATTATAAATCTTACAATAAATTTTTAGTTTGTCAGGAACAGACTAAATTTTTAACATTTTAGATGTTCGGAATTCGATTGAGTGTGGACTATAACTAATAATTAGAAAATACATATTGGATGAAAATTTCCATACGATAATAGGAACTTTTTTTTTTCGGTTTTGTGGTTGAATTTTTCAGTTGAATACAACGGCGTTAAATTATTGTAAAACCTGATTGACAGTGTCTTGTTTTTTGTTTGGAATAAAATAATATTTTAGAGTGTGTCTGGCAGTCGTATCGATCCGTCATATTTATCTGGCCAACTCAATTTGGCAACATAGTTGCAAACACGGGCAACTTGGCAGCCATTCGCCACTTACCTTGATTAATCACTATGAAGCGTTGATTTGCAACTGCGACGTCGCAGCCGTCCATCAGACTTGTTTTCACCATGAAATGCTTTCTGCATTGTCCCTTCATTTGAATAAATTAATACTATTGTGTATTGAAATAGTGCCAGTTTAACCGTTATATGTATAAGTATTTAAGACAAACCTTTTATAAATTTCCTTTCACGTAAGGACACAAGAGACATGGAGAACAATAAAATATCTACAATTATCAGATTAAATTGCGCAACAATCTGCACTTGCTAAATAATAACTAAAATTAATTTCAGGAATGGAATACTATAAGGACGCTGATGTCTCAGGAATGTGTTGAAGATAAATCAGTTGACGGGGTAATATTAGATAAATCAAATAATAGTTTGAACAAGATACTTAATACCAGAGATAAAGAGAATAATATTAGAGATAATTCCATATTAATTGGTATTTTAAATCGCTTGTACTAGTAGAACTTAAAACGATGTATGATGCCGATGTTATCGACATGTGGTCACACGAGAATTAGAAATGTTAATGAAAATTGTACAATTGTGCAAAAATATAAAAAAATCTCTAACTGGTAGGTTGAAAAATTTGTTTTACTCTTTAATTAGTAGTTTTAAATTGTATTAAAATTTTATATAGGTCATGGAGGAACTTTTTAACATAATTATGTTAAATAATTTTCTTTCAGTCATATTTATGAGTTATATTCTCACTTTTATATTTATATTATCATGAAAAAAATAAAAACGTAGTTTCTGATTATAACCATAAAAAGGATGACTTATTGAAATGTAAATTCATTGATTGTGTAAAGAAAAAGTAAAACCGAGGAATCCTAAACATTAAAATGTAATTTAATTTTTAATCCCAAATAAATGTGGGTACATAAATTACGGCATGTCAAATTATTAGTGTTTTTTTTAAATAAAATTATGTCATCAAATATAGAACTGCGTTTGATTTAAGCAGAAAATTAATAGTAACATCCTTTAATAACACTTTTATTAAAGAGTAGTTTAACTCGTGATGTAATAGTAAAATTGGCCTTTCATTGCAGCTACTGCCCGATACTTTGGTTCATATTAAGGCTGCTGTGCATTAATAATAGTGAAATATCGTCGAGTTGGAACAGGAACATTGTTCCTATTATGTCTAGAAACTTCTGGGTGGGGACCGTCGTCATGTTGAAACGTTTGAGCATAATATCTCGGTTTCCCTCTGCAAATAGTTCACTGGTAGAGGAATGCAATCACGATTGCAATTAATTCCTTAACATGGTTTAACGTGCTAGTAACTCATATACTCGATCAGACTAAAAGTAGGAATTTATTAGCAATGAGTTCAGCTCGCACCTATTGACAATTAATGACTATCGCACACGTCTGAACCAATGTTAAGTAATTCGTAATAAATATTTTTTATAAAATGTTTGCTATGCAGTAAGTGTTTCTGCGAAATTTACATTCTTTAAAGGTAAAGTTATACAGATGATGTGAGTGATTTACACTTACGAGTTTTATATGAGAACAATTATTTATTTTGAAAACAAAGTTTTGTAAATCAGTTTAGCAGTAAGGATATGTCTGGATAACTGCTACATTTGATAATTATAGTGCCACGGTTAAGAAGTTTTAATCATAGTGTTTGGTTCCTAGTATTGAAGTTTGAGTAATATGAGGTTTAATATATATTAAAGTGGTAGAACAGTCTTTGAAAATGGTGAGGGATACACTATATATATATATTATTTTAAAGAAATTTATTTTTACGTTTACTGTCTTCACGAATAATTAGCAATAATTGGCATATAAAGATAATAATAAATAATTATTTTCTAATTTTGACTTTTTCGGAATCATATACACGACGAATATGTTACGGTAAATGCTTATTAATTATACTATAAGACTTAAATCAATAACAGTTGAGACCATTCAATAATTAAATTTAAATAACTTTGATACATAAAAGTAAAGGTTCTGAATAATCACGGCGAAAGAAAGATTCCCCAATATTTCCTCCTTTAATGGCAAAATGATTTGCACGATTGAACCTGTTGTGGATATTTTCATTTGCAGAACCATGACTAATGTGCAAATGGCTTGATAATTTAACAATGACCACTCAGAGACTATTCAGAATCAGGAATGTTGTAATCAGTTTATGATGTGGTAGACGTCCTGTTCTTTTCGTGTCAGGGATTTTCGACCACTTAATTGTTCTGAAAGAATTCTATGAATTATAACTCCTAGTACACCTTATGTTATAAAAACGGATAGTCTCGCGGGCATGGTTACTTCACAATGTGTTGCTGCCGCAAGGGAAGATAATTGTACAGTTAACATGCAGTCCATTACGACTAAAGCGCAGTGAATTTTCGACTTACCCTCGTATGTAAAGTGGGCAATATAGGAAAGGAACAGAATATGTAAACTTTGATGCATTTTCTTTGACGGTGACATCTGATTTTTAATTTTTATATGTCCACTGTCATTCGTAACACAAATTTGAGTATGCGTAAATTTTTGGGCGTATGCTTGAATTAAGTCCGAGATGTAAGCCTCCGAAGGATGACACAAGCCCCAACGGAGAAACGTCAATTGTGTGAGGTTATTGCTGCTTGCTGTTTGTTTGGTTACGACTGGAGTGGCGGCTTCTATTCAAACGATCGCCAACGCGAAGACGCATCGTTGCCTTCTTATGGACCATTTAATAAACGGAAACGCTGCTTTTAGCTTCTGAGAGGTAAGCTGGCGGAACGGGGGCGCCATTCACAGCATAAATATATCTCTCCTTGCTAATACGGCTCAGATTAAAATAAAGATGAGTGGTCTTATAATTAGAGTAAATCCCAACTACCTGGACTGTGAAAAATACCATAAAAGCGGAATTCATGCTTTGACAGCGTTTCCAAAAATTACTTTGATATTTGTCTGAACTTAGCTTCATTAAAGACTACTCTCACAATTCGGATTGAAGTACTAATTGTGGTTTATATACCGTTGACGTCCGCCGACCATTAGTGTCTGTTGGATTGGCCGAGTTTTGAAAATTGACTCCCTTGACCTAGTAACACTGGAATTCGATGTATTTCCGCGAATTAGGAAAACAAACTTGAATAAAAAAACTGTTCTGTATTTGCTTAAAATTTGACTGGGAACGAGATCCAAAGGAACTATCACGTAAATGAAACCTTATATTTATTTTATAACTAAATATATATATATATAAAATTATAATATCGTACCTAAATGTTTCAATTATTTGAGAATACAATTTTACTCGTATTAAATAAGATTGTTATTTTTTTCGGGGAGGGAGGCGGGATTTTCAGCGTATTTGAAGTAGGTGAAATAGAGTTAGAGGAAAAATAGACTAAGAGGAACTGTCTACCGAAAAAGTAATTGTATAATGTTAACTTGAAAAATGTGAACAAACTGTGTTCGGTTACGAATTATTATTATTATTATTACTAACTGATTAATGTAGATAAATAAGACATAACATTAATTAGATTTGGGATAAAATGCTATTATTGTGAATAAGAAGTAGTCAATGAAAATAAATCTCGGCAAAGTGTGTATCTCGTAAAAGTATAATGCATCTGAATAGGCAACATGGCAGTACATGTCAAGGAAGGAAAATCATCTAGAAAGTTGACAGTAAATGTTCTCGTCTACAGCAAATAGCGTATATTTAAAAACCAACCGGACATTTATATTATATTATGTATTTATTATGTAAATATATATATATATATATATATATATATATGCACACCAAGCTAGTGGACACAAGTATGGTACCGAAACCTGTCATCAGTGTACTTCAATCACAGTCTCAAAATTTTAAATTCTAGTATACCCGATATGCGCTAAAATACCAACCTAGCATGTTATTCAATCCCAAATTTTGATTAAGAATGTATTATTAATTAAGTATTATATGTGATCAATGGAAAATCTACCTTAACGTTGTATTTTAGTAACATACTGTAAACATGTTTACTAACAGTCGTTCCATAAATCAGAATTTGGGCTGGTAGTATTGAAAATGAAATTGTAGATGAGTGTGGAGATGAAGCCAGTAGGGGACATAACACAAGCTAGTAAAACAAGGAAAGGAAAGACGAAAGAAAAATCAAGTTAAGCTTAGCAAAGTAAAGTGAGGTCTGTTCACTTTCAGGGTGGATAATTCACAGCCTCAGCAGAGAATCTGGACAGATATTTAGTTCCAGACACACTTGCTTCAGCCTAGACCTAGAAATGCCTACTTGTGCTACCAAATGAGCCTGTGAGTATATGTACCACATACCATCAATACAAGTTAATTAAACCAATTATTTATAATCCTAGTGTACTCTTTTACCCGTTTCTATTTTTCTGGAATTGTTTCAACGTAGATCTCGCTTCAGCCAGTTTGCAGCAGGAGTATTCTTCATGTATCTGTCCTTCTATCGAATATTTACTCCCTCTTTTTTAATCAGTTTTGATCTCGTGGGTGTCAGTTGAGGACTCTCAATAGTCCTTTTCTTTTCCCTCATTTGTTCTGCTCACATCAATTTCAAATGTCTTATACTGTATGTTCGCTAGTCCCGTAAATCTCGTCATATCTCATCATAAGTTCCATTATAATCCTATGCAGCGTAGTTCATTTCATACCTGATTGCACACTTTTATATTAACACATAATCCGTGTAAACAGTCTTCTATGTTTCCGATTAATAATACAGTATTACGGGAAGAACGTATGTCTCTTAAAGTACAATCTAGTACATTAAAATTCTATTTAATTTAGACGTTATTCAAATAGTCTATGCAACAAAATTATTATTGTCTATATATACTAGAAAAATTTTTGTTCGTATATTTATATAAAATTTACATAACTGTTCCGATTTAGTTGCTTTTACAAACAGATTATACAATATTTTAAGTTTAAGTGAACCGTTTACAAGCGTTTTTAAAAAATCGTTTCTTCTACGGCAAGCAAAAATTTTGATCGGAGTTTTTTGTGAATGGATGCTAAACATGTAAACAAAAGTTTATGTATGTAAAACTTAGTCCAGAGCGATGTGGCGACCTTGGGGGACGGGGTGGCTATTGCATAATCTCCCTCCACCTCCCCCTGCCACCCCCGCCCCCTCCACCAACCTTAGGATCAATGAATCCCCTGGCGCCATCTTGCTCCCGCGTCTTGGTTCGCAGTCACACCCAGCCCACTAACACTTTCTCTCAGTGGAAACAATGTGCTCTTAACACGAAATGCATCCCAGATGTAAACTTTTCCAATTTCCCCGCAGTTGACAGCTAAGCGCTATAAGTAGTGAGTGGTATCTCTGCCGGGGCTCAGGCAGAGGCCGACGCCGACGCCGACGCCGACGCCGACGCCGACACCCTTCTCGTTCAACCGCCCTTCATTATTAATATTACATATCCTATGCGATGTTTTAATTTCCAGGTACCTATGATAAAGCACTTGTCTTACAAACTCAACTACCTTCATTGTGTAGGGCCGAACACCGATTGAATGAGACGTTTAAACCCGTCACATTAGTCTTCATCATCTTCGTTGCCAGCATATTTATCAATATAAAATCAAAAACATCCTTCTTCCGGTGCAATTTTACAATTTTTGTTATACAAATTGGAGGATATGATAACGGAGAATGATCGTGTAAGTGAATATTCTATGGTCTGAATTATGCAAAGTGTACACTTAATTATGATTTGAACTATTGTACACCATGCTGGTCATCATATTTTGTGCTCATATGTGTTGTGAGCATATTTAAATGGAACAGGGAAAACTGCATTTCAAATATCTGTAACTTCTTCTCTGGATTGTGTATATAGTTCTTAACTCTTTGGAATATAAAACCTCTTGCGGTTTCTATTCTTTTAACCGTCGTCTGTACTTAAAGAGTGTGGAAAACCCGAAAAGTGTCACGCTAAAAATTAATTATCAAAATTATTATCTTCATTTCACAGTTCACATAATATTAAAACGAGTTGACGTGATATTAATCCCAGTAATTTGTACTGAGGAGTATCGCTTGTTGCCGCATTAATATGTCTTGTCTCAAATTTCTTCAAAGCTTTTTGGTTATTCATGACCAGATAGTCTTCCTTGTTTTCGCTTTTCAAAAAGGAAGTTATAAGGGCTGCTTGCAGAGTTGCCTATAGATAAGAAAATTCTCCATGCCAAAATCACAAAATTATATTAAATATGATTATCTATGAAATGATCAATTTGAGGGACAGCTTTATTAAACTTAGAAGCCAATTGCTACTGGGTTTTAAAATCAAACAAGTAAATCAAATGATTCCAGGAAGTGACTTCATTTCTTTAATTTCCTAAGACCCACACGATCTGTGCTGGTACTCGAATTACAACAAGCAAAGGCTCCTCGAACGATCACAATCAAATATTATAATTGTTTATTTATGAAAATTGTAATCTTAGACTTTTTCTGATACAATTTTAACCTTTTTTACTTAATATACGTAATATACCTCAAGTGGAATTGTTTATCAACTTGTTATAAATACATAATTTATAATACATAAAAGTACGCTGTAGTAGAGATTTGAGTATAAATTGGATTTTTTTGTTGGAGACTTATTTTAAGATCAGTCTGTAGTCAATGAGAAACGTATGATAAGATCTGAGTAAAAATGGTTGCTTTCTTTTTCTAATATCAACACAGAGTTTCTATGAATGAATCTAGACATATATTTATAATAATATTATTAATTATATTGTGCCATTTTTTAAATCATTCACAAGAAATAATAAGTTACAATTAAAATTCATAAGAAAAATTTAAGTCTTTAATTTTTTTACTACGCAATAGTCGTACATCCCACTTTCTAGATATCACGTGGGGAAAGACGGAGATAATTTTCTGTTAAATAATTTTTAAAGGGATACAGTAAATTAGTGATGTTTTTAAATTATTTTTAGACGACTGTAGTTCTATTGTTTGGCTTTTGAACTGTTATGATATTTTTAATTTTTATATCTGTAAATTACTTATGTGATTATTTTATTAATCTTATATTATTTTATATACCATATATTATTAATATTTTATTGCTCTATTATTCATATTAAATTTTTTATTAATTATATTTCAATAAATAAATAAATAAAATCTACACAAACAGTGGGAATTTAACTTCCTGAAAACAACGTTGAATTCACCACAGAGTGTTTAATCGCACTGTCTAGCCTTGAGTCGCAATTTCCAGCTAAACTCCGAAGCAGCCTTTCTCTGCTCGACATTTCGGACCAAAGTCCTCAGTCGGATTTTTTAATCCATGCTCAGAAGTGAATTTCTCTTAATGAATACACTCAAATGCTGAAATTGTTTCCTCCGTAAACAGTGTTGAGAATTGTATGAAACGAAGCAAAGGAGTTTTAACAGAAGCACATCAGCGAGCATTTATTTTGAGATGGAGATTTCTGTCTGGCGGCGTGTTATGATTGCGGGAGCTGTCTTTCCTCCTCCTCCATGGCGGGGAAATCGATCTGCCGGGTACAGTCGCGGACTCCTAAGACACACCGACTTCGACATGCTAACCACTTCACCAACACTCTGCCTGACATACTTACGTCGTCCAGGCCACGAGTGCGTGATTCCGGGTCGATATCCGCAGCCTCTCAACACAAGTGAAACTGCCAAAGAAGCTCAGTTCCGGAACCCACACATACTCGTACACTTTCATACTATTTGTCAAAATCATTCAACGAAACCCGGATAAAACCTAAATATAAGTGGCCACGGTTTTTTATACTTTAATTCCTAGAATTTAACGAATCCCCATCCAATGAAGGTTTCATAAGAATTTAATTTCTTGAATTTTGTTTTCCACATAGCGGCAAAGATTCCAAAGTAACATAATATAAAAGTTAATGTCAGATCTTGTTTTGAACCACGGAAAGCCTATAATTACATGTCGGTCTCCAAGAAAACATTTGCGAATCCAAAACGAGGTTGAATGGATAATTTTTACCAACATTCTCCCCTTGGATAAGATAACGTTCATAGTGGAACTCATCACGATTACAGTGAATAAATTATCTGTGTAGGAACATACGCGAAATTGTCGAGATCAGCATTTTACTACCATACTTTTTCTTCTGATAATACCAAGAGGAACAAAATATCGTTCGTGACATTGCTGTTGGTGGAATTGTTATTCATTCCTTCCGCTTGTCTAACAATGAAAAGTTTCAACGCTTAAGAGTAATACAAAAAACCATTAATGACTAACACGAATTTTATGTCTCTGAACTCAGGTATGCACATTGTCTATCTACGTCTATATTATAACAAATGACAATTTATTAAAACCGCGAAATAATTTCATGTAATGGATATAATTCTGGAACATTTGTAGGTTTGCAAACGTCATTCCTATGTAATGAGTACAACAAAAGTACAGTATCTTTAGAACTACGGATACAGAGTCGCATGTATTATAATTACGTATTTGCGATCGTGGATTCATAAACCTTGCTTATATATTAAATAACCTCAAATGAATATCATAGTCTAGACGTTGAACGCTTTGTTCATAATTCTGTAAGTAATATTTTTCCGTGAATTATAGAATACTATTCTATGCTTGAAACTTTTCTTTTCATTCAGAAGTTAAATTAGAAAATATATTATGGTAATTATTTTATGATGGTTTATTACTAATATTCTACAAAACTTTTCACACTAGATAAGGTATATGTAATATTTAAAAATAATGTTGAACATTAAAATTAAACGACAAATGATAGTTGTATGAAGTCTTATATTGAAATTTACTTAAAAATTGTAATATTAAATAGTTAAATACATCATTGTCGAATCTTTTCATTTCAAATAATAAGAACGAAATATTTAAAGTTTTTTTTTAGAATTTTATAACAAGATAAAGACACTGTTAAAATTAATGTCAATTTATATTTCACGATCGAAACTCTGTAAATTTCCATTTCTCAATTATTGGCCACTTTTTAGTACCAACAATAGGAAAACAGATTTTGTCTTCCGCAAACAGAAAGAGGCCTCATCGTTAAACCGCGAGCAGGACTATTGAACCGTCCAGTTTGTACTTACACTGCACAAAGCAAATCTTGGTCGTTTGTTGTCCGTGTCAATGATATACAAGGGAGTGCAACGAGAAGCCGCTTGTTTCCATGGCTTGTATAACACCTTACGAGAATAACACACTAATTGTTTGAACTATTATCAAAAAACCTTATGATTTTGTCATTCGTTCGCTTGAGTTCTACAACATAAATTAGAAAAAAATATTCTTCAGTCCTCTTAATGGTTTCTCTTAAAAATCTAAGCATTGTAGTCAGTCGTGTGTATAATTTCACATTTATTATCAATATTTACCCGTCTTTGAGTGTGCACATAGTTTCTATACTATTATCGTATTATAAATCAATTAAATCATCATAAAAATGTTGGGCTGCCAATTTGTAAGGTGTTTTCTGGTCGTGGTCGTGTGTTACGACCCTGGAGTTTATTGGCTGTTCAGCTTCCGACCGTACTGTTTATTGCGTGTTCAACCTTCGAGCAGTTAACTTGCGTCCTTAGTGTTTGTGTGTCCAGTTTCCAAGAAGTTCGCTTGCGTCCTCTAGATCAAGCGAAGCCACATTTCATTGAGCATCCGTCGTTGATTTCAGCGTTTGGAATCCGGTAATTCCGTTACCGGCAGCCGTTCATTCTGAAGCGGTTGAACTGAGTAAGCTTTCTTCACTAAGGGATGAACGGACCCGGTGTTTTCATAGCTTGCAGGGATGTTTCAATCCTTATTTGCGCCTCGTCGTGTAGTGACTACGGGACAACGTGAGTGAGAATTTGGGCGTCGAAAGTCCATCGTTTAAGTTTCCTTCTCGAGTTAACTGCATCTGTTTCATTTTTATCTACCTTTCGTAGCTCATTGATCATAGACAGTTGTGTATTTTCAATATATGTATGTATAAACTACAAATTATTAGTATTGGTGTGTCATGCTTATGAAAATATTCCTCCTCCACGTAAGTCTTGTTTCATATACGTAATTGTTGATGCCGCGTATAATACTTTTTGCTAATTTTCAAACTAATTATTCATGAATAAGCTTCTAGAACAGATAACAGATGCATTCACCCACAAATAGTCCTGCGGTACGATTGCAGAATATTTTGTTATTACTCGATCGGCAAGCGCGGCTGATTTTACAATTCGAATGAACACAAACGAGAGAGACAATAGGTTTCTGTGGTGTGACCGGAGATGAAGGAGGAATAATGCCTAAACATTCGCTGAATATTTGCGCTACACGTATTTTTGTCAGCGGTCCACCTGTGTGTGTGTGCGCGCATTTCTCAACCAGCAACAGTCTCCGAACTGAAATTCAGCAAGTTATAAAATAAACGCGACAGTTTCCGAATGAGTTGCGCTTATCTACAGACAGAGGAATTATAATTGTGAATCGAAGCTTATTTGCCACCAGTAATGTATAATTCATCTGCCCAAGCGCTTTTGGAATACTAATGCTGGAAATTTATAACGTCGTTCGGTATCCGAGGTTAACGATTGGTGGAGGAAAGGGGAGGGGGGGGGGTGGAACTTCATGTTTTGAATGTAAAAATTCGCTCAACTCTCCCTGGGTGTCTCCAAGTTGTCGTAAGCCCATATTACGAATTCACAAAACTTAAGGTTCGAGTGGTAATAAGTATAAATACGAGAACATATTTTCGTACTTCCTTAACCCAAATAAGACTTTTTTTTGTAATTATAAATTAAATTTCCGATTGTGAAATTATATTTTAAAAGTTAAAGTGTGCTACAACTATTTACAGAATTAGTTTTCAGATGGGATAGCAAATTAAATGCATAATAATGCCTTGTCACATCTAAAATTCACTTTTGAAATTTTGCAAACACTAAAATAATAATAGCCCTATTTCACTTATTACTTATACAGGACAAAGTTTTTTTTTGTTAAATAAAATTATTTAACTATATAGAAATTGGGATACTGGTCATCAATTATTTGAGTAAAATCTAAGAAATGTGACAGCAATAATTTCAATTTTTTTTAAGAATAATGCAAGTTAAGGTTCAAATAATTAATTATAAGCGAGTGTATTGTACTCGTCATTTTTTAGTAAAATATACTTCAAATTATGTGAGGATGATTACAATAGGGTTGCAATAAAATGAATTACATATTGGTAAAGATTACGATTTACATTAGTTTTCTAACTTCCAATTAAACTTTTTACTGTTTCGCGCAGATTAATGAAACATAATTTTTGAGCAAGGCGGCCAAAATGTGGGGAATGATTTATACGTTGTAGCCAATTATCGAATAACTTGATTTTTGTAAATGAAATAATATATCAATTTGGAATGCCCTGGAGGACCCGCACAATTCGTGTATCTGTTGCAACAAGAAAACTTTATTAATTTTATTTATTAAACGTACCTTGCAATAAACATTTGAATGTGATGTACAACATTAATATATGTGAGCATGATATTAAAATTTACAGATTAAAGTTCCGTCCTTGTATGACAAGTTATACCTTGAACAAAATGTTTTTACGATGAATGTAAAGGTGCAATCGTGACCGACAAAGTGGAAAGTTATTACTTTTTTCATGTAAAATTCTAAGGATCTGGGCGATTATCAACGCAGCTAATAACTATTAGTATAGTGTCTCGGGGAAGAATTTATTCAAATTACGTATATTACAATACGTTTCGTCGTCTGTTCGAGAAATTTTCGGAAAGTGGCGTAAATTACATTTTTCTCCTTGGAAGTATTTGTATCGTAAGTTATATGAATTTTTTAAATCCTACTTTGCATTCACCAAACAACCCAAGAGATGAATAAACGAACTCGTATATCCGGCACACGTTTCTTATTAATAATACCGTCGTACTAAGAGGATCCACGCAAAACAAGTTTATTGGAAATGCTGTTATTACCTCGTCTGAAATTGAATCGGGAACATAGCTGCACGGATAAACTCATAATACTTGCATATTTTGTCAGATTGTATTGCATACAGAAGTAGACGTTGGGAGGTTCACAATGAAAATGCAGCATTCCGGGATGTTAGCAATTCTTAAGATACAGTATTTATAAAACTTAATTCCGAAGGTTTTTTTAAATTTATTTATTGCATATTTACAATCTACTCTTATTTACAATTGAGTAATTAGTAAATTACATAATTCCGTATGTAAAATTGTTTTTTTAAACACAATATCTTAATAATCAGACCTTGTCAATTCTTAAATAATTAGGAAAAGAATAATGTTTCGTATCCATCTATATGAAATTTCTCGTTCAATATTACCAGAAGCTCTTGTCGTAAATTAATTATTTCATATTTTACTGAGATTCATTTTCTGTACTATTACAAAGTTTCAACGAAGTTTTACTATTTTAAATATTTATTCCTGCAGTATATTTATTAACAATATAGTGCAATGTATTTTAATATTAACGTACATATAACTTTTAAAACATGGCCCATCGCATCAGGAACATAAATTTCTTAGACCTGATACGATGGAAAATTTCTAAACTATTATAACGTATATATTTATTTATCATATTTTTATTCAGGCAGGAGACGGTTAAATGTTTAAATTATGAAAATATTTTGTAATTATATTAATTTTGTATTCGTTTAAGTGATCGGTTGGAGTTGATTCATTGTGTGCGTAACGAGAATTTTCTTGAAAATTTGAATGTGCTAAGAAATATGTTCCCTAAATAATTGAGAAATTATCAGATTAAAAATTGTGTGTATTTTAGTGAGCATCACGACAGTTAATTCCTAATTTAAGTAACATTTTAGCTGGCTTTCACGATTTCTTCTTTTGGCGGCTGACTTTCTGAAGGTGATTCGTTTCACATCCAAGAATCAATTTCAAATTATTTTTCCTCTTAATCTCTTTCTTTCAAGAGCCTGTCTCGCCAACTTCTGCTTCTACTGATTTCTTCCCAGCGTCACCATTCTTGCTTTATCCGAAATTCCGATATTCTCACTACTGCCAATAGCAGTGGATGCGGTATCTTATGGGATATCTGATTATAATCTGAGTTATCTGACACATCTCCACAGTGATTTCCGTTTTTCCCTGTGTGATTCTCTTGATTACTTTTAAGGTATACGCAGAAGAAAATAATATGTTACGATTGGTGACCTCAGCTATTAACAATTGTTGAAGTTTATGAGACAAGTTGTCGTCCAAGAAAATTTGTCAATTTTAAAATCTAAGAAGGAACAATTAAGGATGGCATCGCATTTATCACAACCGTTTGCTTATTGCGTGCAACAAGTGTTTGCAAATAATATTGTTGTGCACGAAAACTTTGTAAAATAACTTATCTTGACTGATGTTTTCCTTAAAACTATTTTTTTTAAATTTATCATCTTTCTATAAGAATCTCAAATTTATACTAGTTTTATCTGATTATCAATTTTTTAATACTGATATATGACAGAAAGCTCGCTCATAACCTCTTAACTTTCTAAACGAAACCCGTCTTGACAGACTCATTTTAGCGTATCGTTATACAATCAACATACGCGTTCATAATAATTGGATTCGAAAAAGGGAAATAGGGGGCTTGGAAATTAAAACAAAAAATCATAGAATCACACTTCCAGAGCTATGAATTTTTACCACACATTTTTCATGGATATGAAGTTGAATATTGTCAACTATAGTCAGGATATAACATTTGTTTATCTTATTTAACCTTAGTTAACAAATAGACTTCTTGTATACATAAAAATGCTATATTCACTGGATTTCTTAATAACTAATGGAAATATATTATTGTATCGATTATTAAAAGTAAACGTAAAATGAAGTGTAACACTCACCAAACAAAACTGTTTAATTGGTATTTTAATTAGTCGCTGATATATTTAGAAGTCCTAGTATGTAGATAGGCACAAATTAGAAATATAATTAAATATTGTAGCTGTTCTTTAAATTAGCAGTGAGACGTTGGGTAACTTAATACAAGAATGATACATTCTGAACTCGTGATATTACACATTCTTGGTGAAGACCTTTTTTACGACACAAAACAATTATTTCAAAATACATAATTGAAACTCAAAATTAAAGAGATTCAAATGGGTCTTACTGTTCGTGACACAATTAATTAGAATGTAGATCTCAGAAATGGGGAATTGCATGACTTGAATTCTGTTCAATTTTATTTTCACGTATTTCACATTTTGCTGTTTTAAGTGTTTCTTTATCCGCGAGAAATTAACTATCATATGAAACAATACATTTTAATTTTACTTGTAGAACGATGTTTACGCAAAAAAAATGCTTGAGCCTTGGTCTCTCACATTCTTTCATTTCTCGTTACGCACTCGTGGTGAACTGGTTAACCTGCCTCACCGAGGCTCGGAAACGTGGTTTAGATTTCCTGTTAGCTGATGAATCTGTGGTGCGTAATAGGGTCAACCGAGTACAGAGGTTGAAATAAGGAGTTGGCTGACCGACCAATACCAGATATTTTCGCCGACGAGACTAGTCAAAACTTCTGCATGAGCTTCTCTGTCAACCAACAGGTTATATTGTCATCACGACACGATACTCTCATATATATGACGTTAATTGGCTTTATATTACTATTGATGACGAAGAATAATGTTCATACGACTTGTTTAATTTTTATTGTTGTCACAATGTGGTATGCTGTAAGATTATGATGAAGACTGTTCAGTTACCCTAATTATTTTCTGTTTAGTTTTATTTCATATCTGAATTAATCTTATCCTAGGATGGAGTATGGATGATCAAATAAAATGTGGTTCAGCTCCTAGAATGAATGCCATCTTGACTAAGTTACTCAAACAACATATTTCTTGTCCTATAGTGTAATCTGTTACTACAACCCTGAAATGGGTCCCAATTACGGTTATCAATTAAAAATGTACATGCTTCGATTGAGTTCCACTTGAATTATTTTTAACAACATCCATTACGGACAGCATCACTTCTTTGTCTCTTGTCATTCATTTCTGTACGAAGGTAGTTTCAATAAAGGATTCATGGTAGTAGTAATCAAATTCGTAAATTTTCTGAAATGATGGGGTATCTTTAGTGATTCCTTCGCAACTCAAAATATGTTTTGCCTTTCATTCTTCCACGTGTTCGATTAAGCAATTTCTTTTCAATATATGGTTAATTGAAATAATTTAATAATTATTTCTGAAGGTTTTTAACTACACATTTCTTTGTTTGTCAGATTTCACGGCCCTGGTACCTAATACCTTGTTTCATACTACATAACTGTATTTGTTAATTTTCAGTCACTCTACTTGTAAACTATTTAGTATTTTATGTTTTTCTTAAATTTCCTTTATACCTTGACGCTACATATACGTTTTCTCAGTATTTATTGTAATCTTTTTCTTTGTAGATATTTTACATCCAAAAAAAAATAAATAAAATATGATTATCTGAATTTCGTGTAGCATTTACGTGATTTAAACTGTGCTTATTTAAAACAATATATGTTTCCATGTCTCATTTAATTTTACAGCTATGCAAATACAATCAATGACTCACAAGCTTCACTGGCCTCGTTTTAATCAGAAAATCCACGGTAAAAAAATCATTTTTCATGTGATATTGGGCTTTTAAATAGTGCTTACCTAATGTATTTCCATCATAAAATATATCCAATCGATTTAATACTATAATTATATTGAAACACTATTGCGTAAAATATTTTCACAAACTTGTATCTATATGGAAGTTTCAGGGAATTATTTCTATATATATATATATATATATATATATATATAATAGGTAAATGATTTTCTCTGAAGACAGGTACGATATGCCATGTATTACTTTGATATTTATTATTATTATTGGAATTTAATAATGAATGAGTTATTACACTTGAAATGAGATATCTGCCGGTATTGGCATTTCTAATCAGGATTTAGAAGCGTTAGCATAGGAAGAAGAGTGTACAAATGTCCCTTGGAGGCTTGTCCTGAAGACGACAGGAAATTGATAATCGAGCATCTGATTCCCAAAAGCGAGCTCTGGGGTAGCCTTTCACACGCACAGTGAGCTGCTTTTGGAAAGAAAATAAAGTTATGTCATTCAAATATTCCTAAAAAATAATTGAAACGTCCTTTAACCTAAAATAAATAATTCTCGTTTCACAATATATTCACCAGGGAGACGTGTTTCTCTAATTATTTATGGCATTATAAACTATTGAATGCGAATTTCGGTAATTTGTTAAAATATTACATCAAAACAAATAAAATAATTGTGTTTTATTACCTATTGGCTAATAATTATGAGTTTCTAATCATCTTTACGCCCTACAATTCAATATACACATCAATGGAAAGGTTTCTGTATTAAACTATGAGCTTCATTATTCCTTTAAATTGATTTAAAATTCTTTTGTGTTTTCGTTTGTTTCATTCCGGACATGGTATTCATGGCATTCACCATTGGATTTTAAGTATATTCAGGAATTTATAATATATTTGTTGAGAAATTCCATTTTCAGGAATTTTTAATAGGACTACATTCTTAAATTCTTTTTTACTTGGAATAACAAGTTTTCTGTTGAATATATCTAAGACACTGTAGTTCACTCTGTTGCCCCAAAACAGAATAAAAGTACTGATCATTAGAATGTTTTAAATTTTATTTTAATATCTAGAAATACGGAATATTCCCGAAAATTTCGCGTACAATTTTATTATATTCACCTTTAAAAGTTATAATTCCGTATATTTGAGTTTGATTTGATATTTTCTAGTACCTTCTGTTGAGAAATATGCTTATAAAATATGCACGTAATGTGCATTCTATTTTTTGTTTATATAATTTATTAGGTTTATTCGAGATTCAAGTATGCTACTGTTATTAGCAGAATTAATATTTTCCTATTGATTTAGCTCTATCTGAGTGACGTTTATATGCAATGTATTATTTTTATATTAATTCTTCGTGTACTTTTGTTTGGAGCTTAGGACGGGACAAATTGTATATATATATATATATATATATTAATGGAATTTGTTATGACATTTGTAGGTACACATTTTCATTTATTTAGTGTAACGTCGAACTGTAATAAACGCTACACTGTTTTAGAACTAAATGATTTTTTAAAAAAAATTCCGACACAGTAAGTAGTGATATGCCAATCATATTTTAATGCTGATCTAAATGCATTGTTCTTGAATGTCATGTTCGCCCTCGCTACGTTATTATCGTACTTAGTGGTGTTAGAGATGAAAGGAGAGAGTCGGTCTAGAGGAAAAACTGCCTACACTCTTCCTAAAGGATCTCACGTAGGGGGAAACCCCTCGGAGGATGCTCAATGGGTTGAAGAGCTCACTGGCTCTACAGGACGCCAACTTACGCAAGCGCGAAGGAAAAATCAGCGACACGCACAATCAACGAGAAAAATCCACAAATGCATGGGTAAAAGAAAGACTACCTTTACGGAGTAAACGACAAAGTATAAATTAACCCCTCGAAACTTCCTTCCAATTCGCGAACATTATGTATTGTAACAGCGGTAATAATTATGGCACTCAGAGTGTTCTGTCACTTTGCTTAAAAATATAACGAGTCATATATAATTACTTTCGTTTCTCCCTTAAACATCCAAGATTTAAACCATATGTACACATTTATCAATTAAGAAACTGTTATATGCATATTTGAGAAGGCGATTCAAGTCATTGCTAATAATCCCAAATCGTTGAATTTCTTTCACAATTGACCATTCACGAGTATTATAGATACGCTTCAAAAAGGAGCGAAAAACGATTTTCGGCTGCATCTAAAACTCCGAATCCAAAGCTCTGCAACTAACCAGAATGGAAAATCTCAATGGATTTAAGTGAAGGGCAGTGTGAGAAGTGTCGTTAGGAGAAAAGTTTTGTGAGGACTGTTTGGAATCTGAATTTAAAATTAAGGCAGTGCAGAATTTATCATGAAAATCTGAACCAACAAAGGAGTTTACGGTACAAAGTCATTACTGAATGAAGTTTAGAAGCTGTTTACGTTCCATACATTGTTAATGTAACAAAAAAGTAATACAATTTTTAATAGCCTGGCATCTAGAAACAAGTTCATGTGTCTAGTTTTGATATTTCACTTCAGATCTCTGGTGAACGTTAGTCTGAACTTGAACAGACATTATACAAATCATCACTACATGAGATTTTTAGTTAACAAATTTAATATGAGAAACATAAAACATTAAGGTTGTGGCTACGGAGTTATTGCAAGTACGGTTTTTTGTAAATTTTATTACAAATACTCTCCATTGCTCATGAATGGGAAAGTATATTAAATATATTTCTGAAAAGATTGCTTTCTTGAAACGATATCAAACGAGATGACTTCTTGGTACTATTATAGTATAATTCTGATGACGCTAATGTTAAAAATCTGTGTTTCAGGCTGATCTAGCTCCATCCTTTGTACGATTAATTTTAAAAAAAATAATTTCGACATCTTTTCGGAGATACCAGAAATTAAGTTTCATTGAATAGGTTTATAATGATAGTGGAAATTTCTCATATTGATTTTGTTGTTGATCATTTGTTGTGTTATTTTTATGTTCAATAATATATAGATAACAATTTTTACAAATTACAAATGCCACATTGAAAATATTAAAAATATTATATTTAATAATTCTTCCCATTGAATATGATAAATTAACATTTATCAAAATGAATTAGTAGAGTAACCATAAATACAAAACTAAATTTGAGTAGAAAAAAACTATTGAAAAGAAAAGATAATCAACCAAAAATTAATCAATTGATTATTTTACCGCATTATTGTAAAATAAGTGAAAAATTAAAAAAAATAAATAACAAACTCAGAATTTTAAGCAAGGGGAAATATAAAATAAAAACAGGATAATGTTATATATAAAAGTAATTTTGGTCAACAAAACTGTTACATAGGGTAAACTAAACGTGATCTCGAAACTCTATGAAAAAAAAATAATTTTGACTTTTGTATAATTTTTTAAAATATTTTAAATGTAAATGTGTAATTTTAATTTTATGAAATTTTGGTTCATAATTACTTTGCGAATGGTAACATTTATTTTTAAAGAATTTTTAAAATTAATCGATTATAAATATTATACTGTTAATTTTTTATAATTTAACCTTAAGTTTTAATCAGACAACAATTTAAATGAAAAGACTAATACTTCATTTCCGAATCGTCAATTTAGAATTTTTCAGGAGCTCTCGGCGGTCTGTACAAATAAAATATTTTTCAAAAAACTATTTCCATTTTTTGGATCTATATATAAATTTTAAAATTAAAGTTTGGAAAATGAAAAATTAGTTTTTTTGAAATATTGGGATGAATTATAAAAAACTAACAGTATATCAATTATCGGTCTTTTATTAAAATTTTATATTCTTGAAGAGAAATATTACTTATTATATTTTAAGATGGAAGATTTATGATTTGAAATATTGTTTGTTCTTTCCACCGGGTATGACAACAAAGTTGTCATCGTAGAAACATAGCGTGATGAAAGTACAAAAGCGTGCGGAAAGGTCGTAGTGTTTAATAAAATATTTTTAAATGTCTGTAAAAAAGTCGTTAGTTTATATTATTAATAAAAAAACAGACCTGAAGTAAAATATATTCTATTGAAATTATTTGTGATGGAGGTAATTATGAGTTAGTTTACCATTATATTGTATAAGTTTGTGAATATTCTTTTAGTACTAAATGATTTGAAAATTTTACGAACAATTTTTTTTCTCTAATGATAGGAAAAGGTAATTGTATTTTTTCGTAATTGTTTGGATCTTGATAATGTGTTTCGTGTTTTATCAATCTTTTAAGTATATAGACATTTGATTTTCATATATTTAATTTTTCTCGACACAATTGTGTATTTAATTTCCCATTAACTTTCTACTATGCTTATTTTTGAATTTTTCTGATTGATGTATAAGCACAGAGGATGTTATCTAGATTTGGTGATGCAAGTTTTTAGTCTTCCTCCGATTTATTTCATCAGTTTCCCATTTATCTCTCAAAAAGTTGAAAATATGAAAAGTATTTCAATAAAAACTTTCAGGCACAACAGTAAAAATTTTCGTGACATGCCAGCCAATTCTTAACAAAGATCAGGAATAACATAATATAACCAAATTTTCATACCATATGCTTGGTAACATATTGTCTGTTGGTATATGACGAAATGCCTAACTGTACTCAGGGTAACTGTCCTTTCTATAGTGAATTACGAATTGAATATGTACGGAATGTCTTAAGTATTTCCTATATTCTTTGAAACGTTAATGTTGGTGGACGGCATTGAAGACGCTGAGTTTGTGGTGTACTGTTTAAGAAGCATCGTTTGCGTCGCTTTACCCCTTATGTAAAGCTTATAATCGAAGCTCAGGAGGGTGTCTCATAGATGAAATATTAAGTTTCGACGACGCTAGAGCTGCGATCCACTTCATTAAAACCAGAGGACTGTCATACCATTGTATTGCTGTGCGTCGCTTCTCAAAAAATAGGAAGGTAAGAATTCAGACATAAAGGAAATGCACGGAATTATTGTTGTACTGATGTAATTTAATATCTCATAAAACATTTAATATGATTAGTTATGAATAAAGAATTGAAGTACATCTGATTTAAACGTTTAATATTTCAGTGTTGTAATTAAAAAATAGGTCGTATGGTAGAGAGTTTCACAAGCAAAAATGGTGTTAAAACTATTTAAAACCAATGAACACATGAAATCTCTCGTTTCGTTATTTCAGTACATTACAAGTTTTTCGGAAACTGTGTATACATATGCTTGAAGTGTGAATAAACCATATTGGAATTGGTTACTAGATGAGCAAACTAAAAGTCCAAATGAGCACTTGATTAATGCCAGAAACCAACTTGAATAGAATAAGTTTTTAAACTACATTTACACTGATTACGCCACTGTTTTTTTCACCCAAAGAACGTAAACTTCGAATACTGGATTCCTGACATACTATTTCAGTAAGCGAGAAAATTAACTGCCAGACTCTTTCAATAAGAAACTGTCTGCCTGAAGATCAGGCCGTCGAAGGAGATCATGGATTTCTGTTAAAACTACGAGTAAACGAGGAAAGGAAAGGAGTTCCAACCTTCCACATGCTCGTTCCGCCGCCGGGAGCAGATATTTATCTTGATTGGCCAATGTCGTTTCGTCCATGTGAGGTTTGGAGTTCAAAACGGAAGTTTTGGAACTTCATGGCCGTTATCTGAGAAAACAGTCTTCAGATCAAGAACTTTGAAGATTCCACCCAAAATAAGTGCCTCTAAATAACGTTGGAACGCCACAATACGATGGAAATTCAGCGCATCTGGCCAAGACACTGAAACTATCTAAAACCTTCATATAATTATATTTAAATGTTATAGTTCTTTAATGGAAGCTTCATGCATCTTTTAATGACAATAGCGCTTATAATTAACAATAAAAATATTGAAGAAAATGTGGTTTGGAATAAATTCTTCTATTAATATTCATGTCCAAAATATCAGAAACCAATCATAAGTCATATTATATAATTTATGTACAGCCGTGAAAAGATATTAAAAAATTCTATTCGAAAAGCAAAATCTCAAATTCAGTTTTAACCATAGGTCAAAGTCTATACACACGTGTACGAAGAGTTGTGAAGGGTTTCCGAATAAAAGTATATTTCATATATTAAAATATTTAATTCATAGTTAATTATTCCCTAATGTCACCACATCTCAGGATATTTCAAGGATTTCTGATTAACTGGAATATTTTGAATCCTTTAATTAAAACACGAAATAATTGCAACATATTGTTTCTACTGTATGTATTTTAAATTTCAGAAATTTCGACAATGCATTTCACAGATCAGGGCAAATTATATGACAACAAAAATGCATAAAAGTAATTAATGTGACGAAAATACATACAGGAATAATATTTTATTTGATTGCTAATAATTAATATTTTGAGAATTATTTAAAACTGTGTGAATCAGTAGAATATGTTTCCTTCGTAATTACTTGAAAAGTACAGCAGAAATGCTAAATTTCGATAGTTTTTTCTTCTTAAGGCATTAAGATGGTGTGGCCGTTTATTGTAACGAATTCAGAAAGTCTTGCATGTGCACATCGCTGCGTAACTTTCCGCAAATTGTTCCTGGAATTACTTGCATCAATTTCGTCTGACGTGGAGAGGTCATTTGTGTTGCTTTTCTCACAATAGGGGTGCACCAACCTATCTCTAAACTCGTTACTCCTCAATGATTAACCGTTATTACTGCTCCCGCTCCATAATAAAAACTTTTATTTGTGAAATGGAGACATTTGATTTGAACTTAGTTTAAAGGTAAAACAGGAAACATAAAACTCCGTGAAACATTTCCAAACCATTTGAATGAGTTCCCAAACTAGAATAGTTGGAATTTTACCCGTGAATCCTACTTATCTAGGTTCCCAAAATATCAAACAAACAAGTGAACATTGAGTATGTCCAATAATTGATAAAGTTTTCTCATTTAGCTATCAACTCGCGAAAAAACCAAATTGTTTCTTCTTTATTACCCGTGCTAATGGTAAGTATATGAAGACGAATTTAGTTTTAAATTGAACAATTCGTTTTTTCATTATCTATTGATTCGTGATGGAAAGGTAATGCCGCCTTGAGAGTGTCGCTTCCTCAAGTATTTTCTGAAATGCGCTTCTATCCTTAAAACACGCTGAAGGTCAAAACCAATAAATTCCTTAATAGCCTTAAAGTCTGGCGCACAATGATTCAATAAGACATACTATCGAATTACACGTAACGTACCCAATGAATTTTTTTGGTTAATCCTTCAGTTTCCTGAATATAACTTTGAAGGTGTGTGAGGATTTTTTTTTCAGTTTCAGATAACAGTAACGTTACTATATAGCATAGTCTTGCTCGTAATGTAACCCGGAAATACGAAGCAGTAATACGTTCTGTAATTTAGAAGTTACGTGTTTTAATCAAGTCAAAATCACAACTCCCTTTCAGTAGATCCTAAAAATTATTTAATAATAAATATTATATATATCTACTTTTCAATTTATACATTTATAATGTCCAGTATATGAATTTTGTGTATAGTTTCTAATTTTTATTTTATTAAATAAATATTAAAAGCTCATGTCGGTAATATATTTCATACTTGTGTTCTACTACTAAAGCTAACCATAAATAGAAATGTTTAGTTTGTGAAATTAGGAAATGAGCTCACGAGGGTCACTGAAACAACTTTTAATTATTGATTGCATTAGTAAGTGTTTTCCGTTTGTCTGATAATTTTTTATTCTCAGTTTAGTTTAATGAATTGGATTGGGGATTAAATAATATTTTAAAAAGTCCCACAGTTTGAAGATAAATTCTAATATTTTAAATATATTTCGGCAAGTAGTAATTTACATGAATGTCCAATTATGAAAATGAATTAATTTTTATGGTTAATTATAAACTTTAGGTTGCTGTGTATGGGAAATAAATAATAATTAAGATTAAATACTCTGAACAGATTTTATATTTGTGCTTTCGAATAACTAACACAAAATATAAATAAGGTAAAAGCAAATATAAATTCTAATACAAACATCGATGGTCTGAGGGTCATTTGCTGAGCAGAACATTGAAATTTGAATCTGAAGAAGTTACATAATTTGAAAATGGTCATACTTTATCCAAGCATCACATAGCTTCGACTCGTTGCATCTCGCGGTTCATCTCATTGACGGCTCTGAAACGCGTTGATGGGACCCGAACCTGATGTTCAGAGAGAGTGCTGGAGTCTGCTTTATTTCGTCACAATTCTTAGGGAGTTGAATTTAGAATTGCATATGCAACCTGGAATTGATTGAAAATGACTAAATAATAAGGACTCCGACTATGTTTTGTGAATCTTTATCTGAATGTCTACCTGAGAATGACTTGAATGAATTGGCAAAATACCAGAAAAGGGTTATTCGTAGCACTCATATAAAATGAGCCGCGTCTTCCTATCTCGACATTTTTCACGTCAATGTCACTTCACCAATCATGCTACTTAAAAACCTGAATTTACTTTTGGATCTCCGTTGACAAGGCGTTCTAGCTCTTTTATAATTTCTATTCCAAGCCATTCTGACGCATTGTTTACCTGCGATCCAGGTTCAGACAACAGTCTCTTTCCTTCACTACGTCTGCGAATTCAGCCCGTAATCGTTTTGCCGACATCACGACGCCGACCACGCCTTTGCGGAATTTTCATGAGCCAGTATGACTTTACAGATATTTTATTGACTCTTACCACTAAACAATTTTGCATACGACAGTAGAAGAAAGTTATTTTGGCATATAATTTAATATTACTCTCGACGAATGCCCTATATCTAATTGTATATACACTGGATACTCGTAATACTTTGAGCAAAACGTATGGCTTGAACTTGAAAGAGCGTGTAAGAACATTATAAATAAAATTTCTTACAATGATCATCGAAAACTTAGTACGTTGCACATTTACAGCCGCCGAAAGAACTCGTGAATCTGAGGAACTAAATGGCACACATCCAAACTTTGAGTAGAATGTTGTGTTCGCCAACTTGTTTTCAGGAAACAGACTTGCATTCTTGTGACTCTATTGGATTAACATCGAGGATAAATATATTTTAAACCTTGTTCAGCTTAAATTCCTGCAGTTATTTGTAATGATCGCTTACGTACACTATTTCAGAAGAGTAACTAACGACTGTACAAATAATATTAAGTAGGAATTTATTATTAATTTTTTTACTATTACCTTCGTATACAGATGCGGTAAAGAAAGACAGGAATATATACTAGACATTTCATATACATTTTAGAATATGTAGTGAGATATGGTTACAAATGCATGTGCCTAATGCCAGAATAGTTTTTAATATACGTAAATAAACATTTTTATCGATCCAAAATTAAACACATTTGAGTTGATAAAAATGTAGAACGGATTTGAAAATATTTATATCATATATCTCATGTCGAAATCTGACGATACAAACAGGAATACGTAAAGCTCTTATAGAAAATTTCAGAGAAAAGAAACGCTGCTGAAAGAAGAACGAAAATAAAAAAAGAGGCCTCGACGGTCTGGATTATTAATAGTAAAAGTAATCGATTTGTTATTTTTATTCGTAAAAAAATAGTAATTTAGTATTGTAAACATAAAATGCGACTTTTAAAAAACATCAGCATGTTAATTCTGGTTGAATTCATAATCTATCCATGATTTTGTGTATAATAAAAAATCACTTAGGTTTGTCTGTATTCCGTTACTGTGCGTGAAGTGAATATCATTTAAACTTCACCATTTTACATACACTTTAAGTATGGCATGTAGACGGAACGTTCAAACTGTACGTTTTTTAAATCTATTCTTATGTAATTTAAAATGTAAAACGAATTCTTTAAGTGGTAAATCTCGGAAATCGTTAAATTCTAAGCGGAAAAACAACGAGATCTTTAGTATAAATACGTAAACTTTTAGATTTCATGATAAATACTTTTATTTTTTTATTAGGAAAGATTTAAGCTTTGACATATTTCTATATGGGACAACAATAAATTGTCTTTTGTTAGATTTACAGGTGAATATAAAGAAAGTTTACGGAAATGAACGCTCTGCTTTCCAATACAAAAATCATGTTATGTATTTAGTATCTGGCCTCCTCCTGCTATTTTGTTTGCGAATTTCCTTAAGTTTCCCGCTAATAGACTTGTGGTAGTTTATCACGTTAGAATTAGGGTGAGGTATTTGTGATCGCTAGCTGGTGACGTTTCCGTCGCTGTTTCGGCATGTGCAATGTGTGGAATCAATAAAGAGGCAAGTTAGCCACGCGCCTACTCGTATCTCAGTCACAATGGCACATTGTTGCCTGTATCAGAGTTTCACGTCACTCGCAGAGCGACCGAGCAAAACGCCCATGAAAATTTCAACTATTGATAGTCCTCTGCTTCTATTTGTGTACACGAGTTTTTGATATATTGCGTTAATGGCAAATAATTACAGCCACAGAATTTAGAACTGGCCGCGTTCAATTACGATTCAAATTGTGTCGTTTAATACGAAATTAACACCATATCGAACCGTTTCATCCAAACGCTCCTTCTTAACGCCTTCGTCACTGTCCAAATATTCAATACACATTAACATGAGCAATATACAAATAAATGGAGCGATTCAGAAGAATTATATGGAAATTTTTAGGGGAAGCACTTAAATAATTTTTTAAAATTGCTTGAAACTTCTTGACAATTCTGTAATAGCATGAACAACTTTTTCTCTGATTTATAATTTAGATCCAGTCATGACAGTCGTTCTTCAAGGGCAAGGCTGAATTGATAAAATACAGGATTGCAGGAATGTGAAAATATTTTAGTATAAGCTTCGAATGGCTCACCTAAATTTCATTAATAATAAAACGCTATAAATCGTCATTAGATTATAGAAGTATAAGATTAGCAATGACAGTATTTTATTGATATTGAATTGTTTTCGAACCAAGGAAATATTCCGATCTCAAGTTATCTGGCCTCGTCAAGAATGCATCTTAAAGTTCAGGGCGATTACAGTTTTATTATTTTAATTATTATTATTATACAATACTTGATATCTAATGCCATTTAGATCAGCTTCAGAAAACATTTGGCAACTCTTTAGGAGCCATGTTATAATATTAATATGTAAAGAAAAATTTAAAATCGAGATTATATTTTTAAAACAAACTAGCCGTTTAAATGCATTTACTAACAAGAGCTAGATACTCATTTGTCTCCTGTCGAAAATGTTGGATTATCAACATTGCAAACATTCCATTTTTTCCCTATGAATTTCAGCAATCTGTAAATCGCAAACAAAACGGTTGCGAGGTTTGTTGTACACCCTTGATTAATCTCAAATCAACGTCAGATGCATTGGAAATAATTTTCACGGATAGCTTTATTTAATATTTTTCGAATTTGGTGCCAAAACATGAATGAAATTGATATAGTATTATTTGTGATTGATAAAAATCAGTTATCATTTTTTCAAAGCGAAGAATATGAACTAACACAGAATGATAGTCCTTCTGTCATATAATCGGAATAAAATAAGGCTATTTCGAATGATCCTGGTAAAATATGATTTTGGTTTGTTGAAATGAAATAACTAAAAGACTGAACGAATTAATAATCAATAGCTTCAGGGTTTGATTACTTTAATTTTTGACACCATTGTGTTCTGGTCTTGGAAATATGTGGCTACCCACCAAGGAGAACTAGTTAATATTTAATCAGAACCTCAAAAAGAGAGCTGCTTTAAATCTAAATCTCCTTTAAACACACAGCTCAGATCGATACAAAGAGTGCTTGGTGCTTTGTGGGCATCTTTACAGAGAAACGACGAAGTGACAATAGACTGTGCTAATTATTCAGCTGCCGATACAGTACCCTTTCAATTCCTCGCGGACATTCACGAACAATTGCTTCCTTTCGGGAGGTGCGACTTCGAGGTTACACAATGGACCACGAGAAAAAAAATGTTCCTGAAATATGGAAACCGGCTTAAGTAATCTGCTCACGGATTAAAGAGGTTTCCCCGCCTGGAAGTTGAGACAAAAAAAAGATAGACGTTCCGGGCAATAAATTATAAATTACTGGAGGCCCCAAAGAATTCAAATTAAATATCTGTGGCGTATGCCAAGAAATGACTTAAAGAGGAATATATAAGCTTCTTGATCTTTGGCAGTTAAATACCGAGTCACAAAACCACCAAAACTCTTCGAACATGAAGGTAGAAATATTCAAGAATAAATACGTTCTTAATTACACTCATTTCGTAGTGAGACCAACAGAAAATTATAATATATTTACACGTACAAATGTTTGCAAAGAGTGATCACGAGAAAGTTAAATGAAACCGATCGCAATTAATTTCAACCAAACATTTCAAAGTCTACCACAGAACAGTTTATCAAAAACTCATACGTGACACAAAAATAATATTTTAATTCTTTATTGATTGAAAATTTTCCTCATTTCCCATTTTATAATTGATTTATTTACTAAAGCATTATCAAAGTCCCTTATATATATATATATAATTTATTTAAATAAGGTATATAAGGACATTTAATGCATTTTAGTATTGGGAACAGGTTTTCGCTGCTTGTTTGAACCGTCAGCGTTAACATGCTCCCAACTTTACACGCTACATATTATGACGCATTGTCGGCAGTTCAATTATTCCGATTTAACGAAATTATGCGCATTGAAGACATGACCATTCACGATCGAACATTATTATGTCCGCGTGTTCTATATGGATCTATATAACGACGAACATAGAGTCCGCTTACTGTTGATGCAATACACCATTAATAACTAAGTAATGGAAGTGAGAAACAATAAAAACAATACGAATAACAATGAGCATGCGAAAAAAAAGTCAAATTCTGGAAGATGACGTCAATCGGGCTCTGGAATACTTTTATTTAAATTATTTTATTTTTCGTTATAAGATGAAAGCACACTAAAGTGTGGACCTGAAAATATTTATATTAAATTTAAAAACATTTCTGTGCATTCTGTGGAACATTATGATCCGTCCGAAAAAATGTAGAAAATTACGACATTCGAAACAAAGAAGTTTCCCCCTTGTTCTTATCTGAGTTAGTTAGGGTCTGAGTACAATATCAATCGTCAGTTAAACTTTTAGATACTGAAATTAGTCTGCACTTTAACTTTATAAATATATGATAATTGATGTAGATTTTTGTTTCCGTTCCAGACGAACATGTAGCAGCCATGAACGCGTCAGAAAGCGTGGTGAACGCGTCCATGGCGCCCGCCGCCATGGACGGCGCCGGACGCTACTCCATCGCCGAAATGGTGATAATTGCCATCGTGGCGGGCTTTCTCAGCCTCATCACCGTCGTCGGAAATTCTATGGTGATGATCTCGTTCAAGATCGACAAGCAGCTGCAGACCATCAGTAACTATTTCCTGTTCTCGTTGGCGGTGGCCGATCTGGCCATCGGGCTCATCTCCATGCCGCTGTTCACCGTGTCCACGATCCTGGGTTACTGGCCTTTAGGTCCACACATCTGTGACACGTGGCTCGCCCTGGACTACCTGGCGAGCAACGCGTCCGTCCTCAACCTGCTCATCATCTCCTTCGACCGATACTTCTCCGTCACGCGACCACTCACGTACCGGGCGAAGCGAACCACCAACAGGGCTGCCATCATGATCGGTAAGTTCTCTGCTCAGCAAGTCGGAACCAAACACACTACCAGTTTAAGCAGAGGTATTAATTCTGGTTGGACAAATACATAAAAATCTGGACTCAAGGTACAGCTTGTTTGTCGATTTATGATCTTAAAACCAGGTGCATTCTCCGTTGGAATAATATTAATTGGGGTTTCAATTTAATGATTGCTGGAATTGGAAAGCAAAACCGCAGAGGATTTCAGAGAAGAAGCGAATAAGAAAAAAATGTAAAACTAGGGATTATTTCTAGTATAAATTAGGGGAACATGATAGTGGCTAAAACCAGCAATTTTCTTTTCAAAATTTTGATATACTCTTTGCGACACTTTTGGGAAACCTCATCCGCAAACTTCCGGATATTAGTAATTCCATACTGTAAGGAAAATAAGCTGAATCGCGCTACTCTTTGTCTTTGAAAGTCAGACCTTTGCCTCCTGGCCCTCCCAACACAAAATTTCCTATATACGTAGGCCTAAGCGTAAAAGTTTATTTTGGGCGTTAAGAATTTTAATAGATGAGATTAAAGTAAACTGTTTAAAAAACTGAGAAATACCAGCTATCTGAGATCTTATTAAGTAAAAATATTTGGAATTCTAGATGATTGCTTCAAGGCAGACTCAGCGATGGAAGTCTCGAGGTTTTAAAAACCGCCCTCATTTATGTTTTCATTCAATATTTTTATTGAATGAAATTCATCCACTATTTAATCCGGAAAAAACTTCAGCCAACAATAATTTTCTTATTGCTTCTCGATCAGTTTGATGACGCTCAAGGTTCGTATCACAGTTGTTTGTGAATAGAATTCATTATCACCATCCATTTTAGAATTTTCTAAATCTATCTCAGTTTTAGACCAAAAAAACCTGTAAAACCGTTAACTAAATGAAGTGACTAGTGAGTCAGTAATACGTTTAATGCAAGTTAACGTTTCATTACCAACAGTTAATACTGGTTATTTATTTTTTCAATTAGCCTTCATTTAAAAAGTTAGGAAACGTCAAGAAAAACATAAAACGAATGTAAGCTCTATTTGCAGTACTATATATCGCAACAGGTTTTCTTGTAATCACTTTAATGTACGTAAACAACATTTTGTAATTACACTTCAGGAAGAGAAAACAATGCTGAAAATACTAAATATGCATTAAAACAATTTAATTAACACATAAAATTGCATCGATTCAGATTGTATATTTTTTAATATTTCCGTAAACCAACACATTGCACCAACAATTATCACTATGTTAAAAGCATTTCCTTTGTCGTTTTACGAGGTCTAGGATCGAATATAAAGTTCCACTACTCAATTAATATTTACAACACTTAACGAGTAAATTCTGTTTCTGTATTTTTTTAAATCTTATTTTAATATTGATTTATTTACAGTCGTATCGATATCTCAGGTCATTAGCGACTCTTGATTGGTACTCATTTTTGCCTTGTTGGTGGACTAATTGACGAGAGATTCTGTCACGCACGCAAACGTCCATGCCCTCGCCGGGATTCGAACCCTGGACCTCTGTGATGTGGGACAGTCACACTGAACCCTACTTTTAAAGTTTCTGGAAGGGTTATTATATAGATTTATACGCGATTAACGATTACGGGTTTAAAAGGTTTTTCGTTTTTGAATTCTGAAATAATACCGAATATCGTGTCGTTTATTGCATATCAATCGATAGAGAAGCAATCAAACCTCAGGATTATGAGACTGTTAAATTACCAGTATTCCGAATAATAGTTTACAATTACCAATTCAATAAGCGCAGGCTTTTATTCTTCCGAATCACTTTTGTAGTTAATTAAAGTTTGGCTGAAAATGACATGGTACTAATTAATAGATTTTTTCCTATTCTTCAATTTACATAGCGTCAATGAGAAGTAGTAAGCGTATTTTTGGAAAGAGGAGAATAAAATAAAAGTTGAAACCAATTATTCGAACAATAAAGTGGGAGTTTGTATTCAGCCACATATAATAGAGAAATGAAACCAATAAAATGTCTGTATGAATAGCCTATTAAAAATGTTACGCAGAAAAAGACTATTTTTCTTGTCATGTATTACAATTGATTGTACAATTGATTTCTGATAAACATAGGATTTTTTGGGCTGGTAATTGCGTATGGCCAATCAACTATAACTGAGCTACATTATTAATGGTTCTGATCACTATAAGAACCATTTGAGATCATTTGTAAGCTAAACGTGAAGTATCAGATAATTGTGCTTATAGTTTGTGAGCTTTGTTTCCACGCTGAGTTACGTGAAATTAGTTTCTGGCAAATGGCGGCAATGTACATGCTTTGATTTGAGACAAAACATTCCATTAAAGAGCCTCGTTGAGGTAGGTTCTTTGAGACAGTGCGTCATCTTAATACGCATCCACGAAGGAATAAATTCTCGTAAGTGCGAATGACTGGAGCGCGCCGACAGCTCGATAACAACTTCCCTACTTGTATCTCATCTCACCACACAATTTCAGACTCGGTTGCGTGGAGTTTCTTACATTGTATAATTGCTTTCACGCTCCATCTTCCAACTCTGTTCGTTATTTCCAGAGCTCTTAAGAACGCTCCCTTTGAGTGCAATGCGTTCAGAGAATGTATATTTTTTTTAAAAAAATGGGGATGAAGTGGCAGGAAAATTTCTATTGCTGTATAGTCCTCAACACTGGAGACTGACTCCTGTGTACTCAGTTGCCTTTCTCTAAGTGGTTCTTATTTCACTGTTTTGGAAGGAATAAGTAATATTTTTACTTGAGGAGGGTTTACATCAAAATGAATTCGAATTTATTTCCCGATGTTTTCTATTACGGTAACGTTTCTTTATTTAACAGAGTATCAAATATAGAATTGATTAATGCATTATTAATAACGAATAGTGATTTATTTCCGTAAAAATCAATATTGGCTCCAAATAATATTCTTAAAAAACGATCAAAATAATTTTATATTCTAGTGACTACACTCCAAACATTGTGAATGTTATTTGAGTCTCGGTTTCAGCTATATTAAAAAATATTCTTCTAAAAACATTCGGTGAAAGATAAACTATAATATGCTAATATTTAAATGTCTTTGAATGAAATTAACAAAAAATATATTCCATAATTGACACGGCGAAATTATTTTATTAGTTAATTAAGTAGAATTATAGTTATATCTACAATTATAGTTATACCTACGTAATATAAAAATAAACATGGTACAGATGCGGTCGTATTACATTATAGTTGAAAACAATTAACTCAATTTTATTTTAATTTTAATTATTAAGCTGTAACTTTTTATTTCATTTCATATCAATATTAATTTTATACTTTTGTTTCTACATTAGAAGTAAATTTAATTTCTTCACTAGGACAGCGTTAGTAAATTATTAGACTTATTATATATTAGGTATGAGAATATAGAATACATGTCTTTTACGTCCTATATTTACTTATAGCACCATCTATGGAAATAATGAAAAATAAAGATAGCCAATTCAGACAAAAAGGGTAATATAAATACCACACAACGTTTCTGGGATCCTTGTCCCTTTCGTCAGGTGCTAAGAAGAGACTAGAGAAACACAACTGCACTTGTCAGTTGACAACACGCAAAAACGACGAAAACGCCGACGTAAATTTTTTCATCTATGGAAATATATGAGCATTTATATTTCCTGTGTTTTTGTAGGCATGTGTCACGAATAAAATCGGGGATTCATTAAAGTGGGCTAATTGTTCACAACTTCTGCAACGTCTTGAGCTGAAGAAATTTTAAAAAAAGTCTGGAATCACTGGAAAATTATAGATCAAGATTCATGTCCATCAAAATATTTCTATACCTTGAAGATTTAATTTAGTCCGTTCATTAAGATGTCCAAATGTCGGAAGTTTGGCAAATCTGTGAGACCCGTTCCATATTTCATCACAAGAACGAAATCCCCTCCAAGACTGTGGGCCAACATCACAAGACCAAAGTAGCTCCGTTCTTACTTGTTGACATTTCTTTCTCTGTGAACAGTCGTGATGAATTCCAGCATCATGGCTGCTGTCGCTGCACATACGCGGAAGACATCGTCATTTCACACTTAAATCACTCCTATTTGTTGTAGGCTTCGTTGTTCATAGCAGTCCTCATTTTAGGCTTCTGTTTATCCTCTAGATTACTGTATAAAATGAATTGCACCTAAATATGGCAATAAGAAGGCATTTTCTCTCGTGTCGTGGTACAGAGCATTACAAGTAAATTCAGAAATATAAATGTAACATTTGAATAAATGATTACTCGATTTTATTCGACTGTAGCGTCTACTTTAGATAAATGACATTAATATTCCAGGTGAGATCTACTGATGCAGTGCCTTTATATTGTTACAGTTGAGTACTACGCGGGTTTTAAAATGTTTTGAAAGTTGTTGATAACTAAGCTTCAGGGTGCAGAATTTGTCTTTGTGAGACATGCAGTTTCGGATTAACCGAACCAAACCCATATTTTAGGTTCTGTAATTTTGGATTATAAATGCAATGGTTTTACGACAATGTTGAGCAATTGTTAGCTTCGTAAAAAGAATCTTAAAAAAGCCATCCGTGCTGTCGTGCTACAAGCTGGAGTATAATGTGGTTGGGCTTCATCTCCAACTGCAACTACTAATTGCGCACACGCAGACAATGAGAACCACAACAATGACAACAAAAAAGCTGAGGGCCTTGTGTGCGACCCTCCCAACGAAACTCGCACTGATTCACGCGCAGATTACGCGGGAACCAATAAGGCTTTTCATTCCATCGGAGTAGCTTAATATTCTCTAAAAGACTGTGTAGCGTGCCCGAGTCGTCTCAATAGGAGCTAATAAAAGGCCATGTTGTTTTGTTGCAGTTTGAAACGATTCTTTGTAGCAAGTGTGTTTTATTAACGTCATACGAAATATCTTGAAGCCGTTGGCGTGAATCTTCAGTAGCTGCATTGAGGCATTGAGGCGGAAAATGTTTGCAATTTTCAATTACATGCCTTTCCCAAGAATAAAAGAGCGATTTTCGTTGAGTGAATTTTGATTAATTTTGCCGTAAAGTTAGGATGATATACTCGAACAACGGTTCCGTTTGAAAGTAAAGATGAAATTCCAATAATAGGAATAGTGCTTTCAAACAACAACTTGCGTCTGAGATATGGAATGGATATCAGTTGACTTATGCATATTTATTCGCAATTCACTTTTAAATTGACGCGGCCATAGTATTTATATACATTATTTTATGGTTTTACTATTAAAATTGATAATACTAATATATCATTAACACAAATATAAAATATATGCTACTGCCATTGCAACGTAACCACGGGTCCCTCATGATTATTTGCGCATTATCTGTACGTGACAATGGGTCACAAGAGTTATGCTCGCGCGCGGAGAAGAAAAGTGATTGTTGTCCACAGTCTGTGTGTGGAGAGAGAACAAACTGCCTTGGGACTTCGCCGCGAGCGGAGTTTATTATTTAGTCTCGAACCACTTGCTACTCGTAGTGACGACAGCAGGGAAACGAAATGAGTAGTTACACAAAAAAGGTTACTATTAATGTCCACTCCTTGTAAAAATGTACATATCTCATTGCTCGATAAATAAATTGCATGTACATAATTATTTATATTTGCATATAAATAATTATTTATAAGAAAATCGAGTGAACATTTGATAACCGAACAGGAGCATCCTGAGAAACTATGGAATCTGAATACAGCGAGGTGGGTGTTACAATATATGAATATATTATATATCAGGGTTGCAGAGGTAGGAAGTATATTTAGGGGAGGGACACAAGACTTCAAGATCGGTAAATGGACTGTATATCACTTAAATTGTTCTCAGTAACGCTCGAGCAAAAGTTCTGGAAACTAAAAAAGGAAGGGACAAGAATACGAGCTAAAATTGATGAGAATGCTAGGAAATAAAAAAAATCATGAATTGTATTCTATAAGAGTTAATAATTTGAAAATGCTTGACGAAACAGGAATTGGTCGGCAAGAAGTGGAGATAGTTTTTTCGATGACAATAGGTGACGACATGGTCATCATTTTGGTTTAGTATTTGCGAAAGGATAAAGCTCAAATTGGATTGTAGTACCCAATGTGGTCTAACACAAGCAATTTCAAAAAATGGATTTCTTGGATACGATCCAGGACCTCTTGAATTTCAGCAAACTGAAAGGGATTGGCGCTAGGATTATAATACTTATAACTGAACCAAACTGTTACAACAATTTGGGACTCGTATCTAGTAGACAATTCATAATTACTTCATTCAATTTAGTGTACCATTTGTTATCACAACTTAATATTAAATCTTTTCCCTAAAATTATTATCAGTACTCCAAACCTACAACTGCATTAAATAACGTGAAATTTGTATATTTAATCATTTGTAATTTTTTCAGTTCTATTAATTATCCATGTAATGAACAAACGTCTAGACCATCGGTCAAATTGTTCTGCATGAAGCAAATTCTGGTAGTCACAACCTCCCCCCTGATTAACAGGTTGAAGGGAAAGCGTCTGACTTACACGAGAATACTCCACAACTCTACTAATTGAGTTGCAAATATCCACAGGAAGTAGTCCAAAGCCTGATACATATTAATGAGAAATTTCAAAACTTCCCAAAAGCCCATTAATGAAATTCACATCATATTTAAAACATTGAAGAATTTTCCGTGCGGTAATATTTGAATATAGTACTAGATTAAGAATTTTATTTTAATGAAGGACAAGAATTATAATTTATTCATTCTAAAATATTGATACGTTGAATAGAAAATATCATCTTTAAATATCACAAATTATTTTAAAAATTCTTGTTTACGGATCATCAGGATTGCAACAATCATATCTAATAAAAAAGATAATTTGACTTTCCAGGTAGGACATAATATTGTGCCACGAGTATATTTCACAATTACTCATTGTCTTACTCATATTTTGTGAAAAAACAATATTTAAAAAACATGGATTTTATCAAACTGAATACATAACTCTCTTACAAACGAATTTTCTAGATCAAATTACTCCGATTAAGATTTGCAACTTTCAGACCAGGAACGGTGACCTAATTATTGTTCTCTTTACAATCAATATGGATATCCTACCATAATATCCAAGTCTGTGAATTAGTCGGAATATTAATTATGGTTAAACCTGTAGAAATGGTCTTCATTCGTAATTCCTGCTACAAAGCCGTTGGTGGGTTATTAGGAGGCTTGCACATGATTGCTTTGAGGGACTAGGGGATTCAGTCACCCTTCCTCTTCAGCTAATCGCGTGTTTTATGCTGTGCTTATGTCCGTTAAGGGTAAAGTCAGCGTCGGCGTCAGCGTCGGTGTCGAGAACTTCTATTCCAATAATCGGTAACAAGAGGCCTCTTTTCCAGTCTGGGCTAACTAGGTCATTGACCTTTCTAAGTGCTAAAACCAGTTCCTCTAACAATGTAGTGAGCCAAACATTATTGCAATACGAACCATCGAGAAGTGTGGGTCAACGCTGATCTATTAATTACGGACTAAACAATTTTTATTTAAGTTGACACGGGGCACATTTAAAATCTGATTCTGGAATAGTGTTTCTAAATAAATTGGTATATAGAAATAATTTTCGTTTGAAGAAATATTGCAGACGAATTAAACTACATTTTGAATACTATCTCAGTCTAATAAAATATATAATATTAGAAATATACATTCAATTATACAAGCAGACCGTCACAGGTTAAATTGTTCCAATGAATAATTACAGAAAACGTTTATATTCAAGCATATTTATGTTTACTATTATATTTATAAAAAAATCAAAATCCGAAGACTTAATATAAAATTGCCTCGCGTGGTATTGATTTTTTTCTCTGATGAAATTATCAGTGTTCATAAGTGCACTTTTCCGAACGCGTTAAAATGTTATTATATTGCGTTTCAAATTCCATACCTTGATGCATAGCTCTCTGATCATATTTAAATTACTCGATTACTACAACTATTCACAAAATATTTCGTTTTTGATATTTATGCTAAAAATATTGAACAGATAAATTTGTTGCTCAAATATTTTGCCTTATATTTAGAATAAATTTTTAAGAGTAAAAAAAGGGGCACATAGTTGCGTAACGTGAAAATTTTACTGATCATACTTAACAAAATATATATCTGCTTAATACTACCTATAGGATATTTTTTTCTAAACAGACATGGAGTTACATAAATAATTCAAAACGGCAATTAGCCTCTTTTCCATTTATAATCCGCGTTTCCCCTTCATGACATGTCTCTGATCCCATGTCGTTTCGTTCGTAGATGGAGAATATGTTCAGATAATCTGACAGTATAAATTACTGGAAAACTGAAAAGTATAAAATTTAGTTACGATTGAAAGGATTGTCGAAAATATAATAAACAAGTCATATTCATTCGTGCATCAGACGTGGTTTCATACAGATCGTGTTAAAATATATAAATTTTTATTTTAACTAAAATCATTTCACTATATTGCTGATTTCTCGGAACGTGTAATCACTTTGCGTCCGTAATTTTTAATAGCTAATCCATTCTCCTTTGTGTGTAGCTTATATTTAATTTCGTCATCGCGAATGGCATTAAAAGAGAATCAACTTCAGTTATGGGATAATAACGTTTAATATGGCCATAAATGTAATATTAGAGAAGAATCTTAAAGAAGCGACACGAAACCTTTAAAAGAACTTTACAAAGAGAAACATAATTTAAGAAATAATACAACCGCATTAGAAACTAATAGCTAATACAGGCCAGAATAAATTAGGAAATGAAGTTAAAGTGAGGAGTCACTATTTTTAAGTCATTTCCATGGATTATTCAATCTAGAATATTTATTACGCAGGTTTTCATTATTGGATTGGTGTAGCCATTAGACAAAATGTGGAGAAGAGAAGAATTTCAAAATGTTAATTTAGACTACGGAATGGAACTTACTGAATTGAATAATTGTTACGGAACCTGAGTTAAAATGAAATAGTTTGATATGCTACATAATACATAAATATTCATATATTATTAATTGTACTTAATAATTATTTACAATTAGATTTTAAACTAATAATATGCTATGATATAAGCTTAGTTGAATCTGGCTATTTACTGTCATATAATAATCGAAATGCGTTATATCACATGACGCTGATTATAATTAATGTCATGCTGAATATTAATAATTATACATCTCAGGTTCGTATATTAGATTCTTCCATAAATTATTTTACTGAATGGAAACTGTGGACAAGGAGAAATTGAATTTGGTTATTAGATAAGTGTTTCATTCTTTTAGCTGTTTGTTAAAGATATAAATTCCTGAATACAATGGAACATATTATGCATAGAAATTTAAAGGGAGGGTTATTTTAGTGATAAAGTTGGAATACGAAAAAGCGGAAATCATCAAGAGAGGAAGGTGACTTCAATAAGGGCAACTGTACAAACGACGTCTGCTTCAATTGAATGAAGAGGAATAGGAAATACGCAAACGTGTTGATTTTTCAAGTGTTTTCAATTTAAAATTTATTGTATCATTAAACTACTATTTTCAGGCTGTTTCGTTACTTATTATTAAAGTAAACATACTTTATTATCAGTCATTATATATTTTATAGTTAAAACGTTATTTTAACATAGGAGCCTTCAAAAATATATTTGTCATTACATATTTACAGTAACGTAGTTACCAATCGTTCTGTGTAATTTAAATTATAATTATTATGAGCATTATTATTTCGAAACCTTTGTATAAATTTCTATCAAAATTAATTTTCAAAACCAGTTATCATTTGTTAAATTTCTTTAAATAAATTAATTTTTTTACATAAAAATACATACAAAAATCCAAATAACACTGTATCTACGGTTACATTTATACGTACATTTATATATATGCAGACTTAGAAAAAGCTTTGTATTTGTATTAGTATTAGTGACCTAATTCTGCACTTGCCTATGTTAGTCCACACACAAGTTCTGCGATGTGACTTAACCATATTCCATTTAAAGGTGCGTGCAGATATCGGAATATCCAAACATAATTAGTGAAGCAGTGAGATGTTCGTTCCATGCATGGAATTCTTTATTCCCATAGCTTTCCCGGTGACACAGGAACGCGTGTTTGTTGTTTGTGCATATTCAAAGCCGTTCGAACAGAACTGACGTTTCAGAAGGAAACTGTGGAAAGTGGACATCACGAAGCTTTGATAACTTTATGCGCTCAATTGGAAGTGTATCCCACCGATATGATATATACCGTTAGTATATGAAGTTATCTACTCAAAACAAAAACAAATTAGTGTAAGAAGTTAGTTTTCAAATTGAGATCAATTCCTACGCTCGTAAATTATAAATTAATTGGACGTCATCCTGAACTCATGTCAAACTTTTCTGAAACAGACAAGTAATATTTATGAAAACTGAGATATGTCATTCAATGTATTTTAGAATGGTAATGAACTGTTTAAGCGGTACGGCATTAGTCCATCAAGCTACAGTAAGATTAGTTCAGATGAAGTGCTTTTAGTGGAGGATTCTGTAGCAAACAATGGTTCAGAAATGTCAACACGACATGATTGTCGCTCATAATGCTTGAATAATTAACCAGAAGCGTGACGTAGGAAGATTAAGTGTCAAAAATTTATCAGAATTTCTTGAACACATTAAAAATCTGGTTAGGTGTGGCTGTATTTATAAAATAATTAGATAATAAAATAAAACAGAAAAATGGTCATATTCAACGAAGCAAAATTTCAATGTATTAAAATATATAAACGATAAAACGATAAATGGCTGCCAGTCTCATATAGGATTTGTAGAAGTTCCTTCAAAGTTTTTTTATGAAGAAAACGTTTTTTCTTATGCTTTTACTATAATGTAATTCACGAAATTCTTCAGTTTTACCTCGAAATCTGAATAAATTATACTGTATTCAAGATTTATATCAGCCTTTACATTAAACGCCACTGTTTCTGGAAAACAGTTATTTTTGACTTAATTTGTACCTTCCCCCAACCACTAGTCATGGTAGTATATAAAACTTTGAACTCTTTCCTTGAATCATTATATTCTCGCTAGGATTCTCTGGGCTGCAAATAATGATTCAATATCTTTATAAAATGACCCTGATGTCATTCTTCCCTGAAAATGAACAGAGTTTTTACTGTTGGAACCGTTCGTCTAATATCTCTCTAACCTTTATAACTTCTACTTTTCTGTTTCACAATTCGACAATAGGAATATATTATCAATGATTTAAACCAACCATTGTCTTTAAAGTTTACTGTCGTTTTCTGAATACTCTTTGTAATCAGAGGTCATCTTCCAGTAATGATTCCATCAATTCATCTTTCGTGTTCGACAAAAATCGTCCTCATATTTTGATGTAAAAGACAGTTTTTGAAAAGTATCTTTATATATTCTGGGTTAAGAACTGCCAATGTTTGAAGTTTCTGTGTGTTTGTTTTGAAGTTCTATTATAGTCATTTGATGGCTTAACAGTAGTTGTGTGACTACTAAATTATTGCTTCCATTAAAACTTTTTTTAACATCAGTTCATTTTTTATTCATGCTTTATAAGTTTCCGATACATGTGTTATTGTTCGTTGTTTTAGTGGATCAGTAGTAGGTTTTTCACGTTGGCAAGTACCTAGAGCAAGATGTTGGCGACGACGCGTCTTGCACGGCGTCGGATGCGGACTGCGTTCAGCAAATATGCAAGTGCTGAATTATTAGAGGAAGGCATAACGAAGTGCGGCAATGGCTGGCGCAATTAATCCAGCGATCCGAAGAGCAGAGCTGCAGCCGGGTGTGGCTCCTAGGTCTGCTGCCTCAGATCGATACGCTCTACTTCCTTAATTAAATCCCTGTATGGATACAATTAGCGAAACCTAACTGCCCGTAATTGTTCTATTAACTCAGCTTTTATGCTGTTAACACAATGCGGTGTTTGCCTCTTGCACTTGCAGGTTCTGTACCTTTGCGCCCTTGCTGACAAATACTCAGGTGTCAAGCTTTAGTCCTGAAGAATTTCAAAATGAATATTTTTGAATGAAAAATAAAGCCGCTGTACCTTGTTGGTTCGTATTGAATATTCCTGGTAAGTTACGTTTATTTTTTCTTAAATAAAATGGAAAGTTTGTGATATACTTGTATCTGGTGGTGTAGCTCAAAAAAAGAAAAAAAATCAGTATGGTTGAATGGTATACAAGATTCTGGTGCTAAATTCACCCATCCAGACAAAGCTGTGAATAATTTAGGGTCTCACAGTATCGCCGAATGTTTATTACTCACGAGAGAAACTTGTCTTTCTTCAGTACACAAACATTTTGTACAGGACGAAACGATTCATTGCTTTTACACACTACTACTTGGATTCTATGCTTGCTAGTACCATTAATATATATGTGCATAGATAAATATTGATAAAATTCACTTTTACGGTAAACATATTTCTCTGATTAAGAATGATATCATACCAGCATTACAAATCATAAATGTTTATTACTTACCGTGACGGTTGCCAAAATATTACCCGACAATACACGTTCTGAAATTGGAGTAGGAAGTTGTTAATAACTTTCCTCGACCATTTAAGGGAAATTAGAAAGAAACCTTGTAGTAGGACCGTATCACAGTATTTGTTTAAATGATTTGAAGAAGGAAGGAAAATTAAAAAAAGGTGAACGATAGGTTTCGTTAATTGTATTCATACAGCGATACATTAGAAGTTTAATATATGGTATATATATATATATATATATATATATATATACTTCTAAATGAAGATTTATACCTTCAGGTCCCTATCACTGACGCTCGGAATTTCACCATAGAATTATATATATATATATATATATATATATATATATATATATAAAAGCAATACCTAACTACAACCTTAAGCGAATACATATTGGTTTAGTGCTTTGTTGATATTTTTACCCAAACATCCCAATATTTTTATTTGTAATTGAATAAAAACTATTTCTGCCACTGGAATATATTCTTATATTATTAATGATAATACGTAATATATTTTGTATGAGTCAAAATACATATCTATAGAATCATTCTATTTTTTTTTATTTTGTTTATTTTATTTATAGTAGCAACACCCGTTACGTACAGATACACTTTGTACACAGCTATATTTAGCTTGTAAGGAAACTCATTAGTGGGAGTTTAAACTTCGAACCCGGGACATATGTGACGCAGACCATAGGATAGTTTACTTGTAAGGCTAAGAATTATATAATTATTCCAAAATGCTTACTTTTTGTCTTCCAAACATTTTAAAATACGTGTACTAATGTATCATTAACTTCTACACCTACAACTTGAGACAGTAATTAATTAATCTTGAATCACAAGTCAGATAGGTTTGTGGCCATCTAACTGAATTTTACATATTTTGAATTTACGTTTCGCAATTTGTCTCGTCAGGTAATCTTCTAGGACGTCAAATATATATGAACTGAAATCTAGTTTCTTAAGTGTGAATCATTAAATTCTTTTCTTCCTCGTATATCATTGTCAACAAATATCAGAAACTATAATATATGAAAAACATGTGAATGTGATCGAACAGAATCCGTTGTAAGCTCTAAGATAATCGCATTTTATGGTTGTTCGGAACGTGAATTAAATAATATAAAACTCGTCGATACTACAAAATAAAGCTGTGTAATCTTGGGACAACGAGGACTATCGAGAACAGGGCGGCTTTCGTGGCGCAGGGTTTGTGAATTTTTAACGACAACATCAGCCATTTCATTGAGGACACGCACAACTGCACTGACGTTTTTATACCCTCACTGGGACCGGGTTCTTTGCAATCAGAGTCACATCAAGTTGTCCTGAGGAATGATACGGATCCACTATAGGTATTAGACGCATACTCCATGGCGGAGAAAAAACATAATGTCATCTTTCATTAAATTATTGTTAATAAATCAATAACAGTTTCCAACGATTAAGTTAAATTCTTGATTGAATGAACATATAGGATCAAATATTCATCAAAATACGAAAATGTTTACTTATACCCAATAAATAAAAATATATGTATGTATGTTGCGCATAAATATTTAAACGCGTGGAACAATTTCAAACAATCTTTGTACACATGTTACGTTACATTCGACACCGGAACAAACACTGTGAAGGTAAGATATTTCTAACATCTCAAAAAAGTGTTTAAGCCTGACGGCATTGGAGGGCAGCACATCTCTGGAGGGTGGAAAGGGCTGGTATAAAAATAATATGAAAACAACTGAGTTTGGCGTCAAATGTAGGGTTGTAGGAATCGCTGAATTTAATTTTGACATTCACCAAGAGGATTAAGTTCAGGCACTAAGGGATGGGAGGAGACGACACAAAAAGAATGTGAAGCAGCCGAGAATTGTGTTGATTTCTTGGTTTTCTGTCCAGGACACATAGAAAGCAAAGTTGAATAGCAATTTCCTATCGAAAACACTATTTCACTTTTAATAGAATAAAGGATTTGGTGATTGATAGAACACGATACAAAAATTAATTATCTTTTTCAATTATTTTTATTTTACTTTCATTAATTACAACGGTGCATGAACAGCAGTTTCGTGGTGTAGAAAATTATATTTTTACGTTAAACCGTCATATGTTTTCCATTTCTCAGTAAGGAAGTGCAGCCATATTTGGAAACTAACGCGGTCGGGCCGTAGGGCTTGTTCAAATTAAGGCTTCACTCTTCGATCCTGGGACCCTTCATTAAGGCATCCATGGCCATGTGTTTAGTTTGAGGATTCACTCCATTAGTATTATTACCCACGGGCTTGCTGAGCAGCCCCTCTGCGAGAATGCATCCTATTAATGCGAGCTCAAAGTGTAAATGGAGCCTGTGGACCATGATACCACCTTCATTTAATTATTTATTTCCTAAAATCATAGATTATAAGAGTAATCTACAGACATTTACTTTATATTCGTAATAACAATACAATAAGGTTTTAGGGTTCTTCATTATTATAATATACCAATTGTAGCTATTAGCTCGTTCAAAATTTTAACTGCTGAATGATATACATATTATCATTATCTGGTATATTTGTTTAAATTACCTACTGGATATTTCTTACAATGTGATTTCTCGAAAAGTATTCAACCCAAAACTGATGTATGTGTTACGCTTTATTGTTAGGAACACTGTACATTAGAAAATATCGCCAGGAACTTTAAATATGATTAATTATTTATTTGAATTTTTTACAATCACGGTAAAGAAAAAATGTGTCTTCTGGGACATGAGATGATTAAAGCAAATTGTTCTCCCAGGACGTTACCGGAAATCAATTTGACGGCATCGAAAATTCATTGTCTGGAGGCGTCCAGTGGCTGAGGTAATGAGGCAGAAATCATGTAGGCTCACCCCCAGGGCGATCACTAGCTTGGGAAAGATTGCCATCAGTTGAGCTTTAAGTGCGATGAACATTAATGCATTTCATTCGCAGAACCACAATTCGGATTTTTAGTTTAATTCTATTTAATATAGACGTTACATCAGAAAATGGAATGTTCTGAAAAGTGGTCAATGGATTCTCAGCATACGGGGAGCCAGAAACGGAATTAATTTGCAATTAGTCGTCTTACAGACCGTGAAACAACAGAATTACAATCTTTACAGTTAAACTGAACGGCTCATAAAATGAAATAATCCAGATCCTGAAAACAATTTTCTCATTGTCATGTAAACTGCTAATTTTGCTAATTTCTGTCGTCTCCAATCGACCGAGACCAAAACAGGCCTTACTCAAAATTATTGTTTGTTGAGTTGCAGTAAAATAACATTTATTAGTTAAATAACGACACAAATGGTTATAATTGTGTTTAGAAACTTGAAAAATATTTAACATTTTTTGTAGAAATACCTAAATTACCACACTGATTTTCTGCACAAAAATTTCAGCGCTCGTTTAGTGTAAGTATCTCTGTATTGTAACATTCTGTTGATTGGTCCACTATTTAATGAATTGGTGTAACTTTGAGTTACCTCACATGTGAAGGATAAATTAATTGTATTTCGTTACCGTGCCGTAAACTCGGAAGTGCTTCATCCCTGTTCATTGAGTTTAGCGTTATTCCGCATAGCACTTGAGAACGGAACATTATCGGCCGCGTCTCTCATCCATCCAGATACCAGAGTGAATTTCCCAGGAGACGAAGCATCCGGGATTGCTCTGAAATTACCACAAGAGAAATATTAAATCCGTGCAATTGAAATTTCCACACAATAGTGATTTCAAATAGATATCACGCCAAACAATTTACCGAAATCCCGTAAGTCTTTCTAATGTTATGCAAAAATGAATTTACTGTCAGGAGCAATAGAAAATTAAATATTCCTTTCCGCTGACATGCAAGTGTTTTGGTTATCTGTCTTTAACTTTCCTTGATTGCTGATCCTGTTATATGACCGAAATAAAAGCATTCTAGTATTTGAATATCCCCAACACGAATATTATTTATAGTAATTATTTTTGTTTGCCACATTAAATTCAATCCGCCAATCGGAGATTTTTACGTTGTATCGATAAAAAATTTAGGTTTAATAAATTGAAGTTTTGTCGATGGGGTAATGTATTCAGAATAAAGGTAAATAAGATATATATATATTTGTAAAAGTAAACGACTGATTTTAACGGTAAATAAATATATTTCGGGATCTTTGAGATAAATAATATCACTGTGAATAGTACCAATCATATTCATCCCCTAACGGCACTGGAGCGGAGCACCCCGATGGGTAGGGGTGGAAGCGAACGACAAAAATAATGGAAATCTTGGTATAGAATTCATGTTTAGTCTCGTTGACTTCTATTCTGACATTCACCATTCGTCTGTCATTGTACTGGTTGAAATCTCAGAGCAAAGTAAACGCCTTGACTATTGAATAAAACACGCTTTAATCCTTTACCTCAATGCCTTAAGAATTATGTCAGCTCTTAACAAACAAACACAAAACGGCTATTTTAACCATTACAAGTGTTATTTTCTCAGAAGTGGTTTTATCAGTAGCTGTGAACGCAATGAAAACAAAAAATACAGACTTTAATTTAAGTCGTCAAAAAATGTTAAGAAACTTAAAATATTGAACAGGAATAATAAATTAAAATCAATTTTTAAAATATAAATAACTAATATCAAAAAATTAGAATAAAATAATTAAGCATTTTCAAAGTTATCATTCTGAACAGCAATATGCCAAAAATCCTACTTATGGCTTCTGCCACATTTAGTAAAATGCCAGAAAAATGATATATCTATATTGAATATGCAATTCGGATTATTCATAATTCTTCTGTTACGTATTCTGCAGCGATCTTAATATTATTGTTTTATAGGTGCTTTTAAAATGTAAAATCAGTTGAAGCAAGTGGAATTTGAACGAACATTTATTTTATTAAAGCAGAATGACATCAAGAAACCAGACTTTTTCGAAATAATTTGTGCGAATATTTTGTGTTTGAACGCATCCTGTTAAACTTTTACTGGAACGCGTGTCAGAAATGAACGTCCATTACCACGATGAGTAGAAATGTATTCAGGCCCGCACACTTAAATCAGTGCAATGATAATGAAGTGTTGAGGCTATTACTTTGCGACTGTGGCTGCGTTTATTGATACAGCACTCCCTAAGCACAAGCTGCTCTCATGACAACAGAACTGTTAGAACGTAAACAAGGCGAACAGCGAACATTGAAAAGCCGTTCTCTGTGAAAGGCGGTGTCTATTTTCAGCTGAAGAATGTGAGCAACGTCCCAAGTCTGTTTCAGAACTGTTTACTTTGCGTAAAATGTCGATCTCTGTAATTAATAGTTCGTATCAAAATTATAAATAATATTATGTAGAAATTATTTTTATAATGTGATATAATCAAAACAATTTGATGAGTATTATGAAGAATTTATTGACACCAATGCTTTGGATAGAGCACAGTAAAAATTAATTAGAGTAAATGCTTCGCTTTTTTTAGTTGAATTATTGATCGAATAAAAATTAAAAGTGCCAGTAATATTTAGTTATGTGATGACAGATAGAACCAATGACGCACTCGACCGTAACGGTGATGATGCTGAAATTGAGACCAAAACTCTAATTTTTTAAATTTCAATACGTAACTATAGTATAAATGCGTAATTGACGTCGAATTGAAATTAAGGATTACGGATAAAATAGGGTAACAGTAACCCTTGAAAATCTGGGGTGAAGAATGATCATAAAATAGACGAATGTGGACGGACGTAGTAAAAAGTATGTGACGATCTTGAAGTGGCATTTTGCGGAAGGCGTTTCATGGTATATGGATTATAAGCTTAAATAATGAAGGCGCAAGCGGTCTACTCTTACTCTTTACGAATAGAAGTATATTGAATCACAAACACCCTAGATTGTAACAGTTACAATATGCAAAATCCGCTCTCCCTAGAAGAGGCTCACGTTAAGTAGATGGTACAATTCAATATTATTGATTGCGTTATTTTGTGATGGGACCCGATCAGTTGTGTTGGCCAGGTTATATTATAAAGAGGGTGGTACCAAAAAGAGAATCCTAAAGCTGATTTGTTAATAAATAATATAACCTATAAGTATTGTAAGTTATATATAATAAAATTAAATTGTAGTAATACTAAGAAGTCAGAATACTGTTTGTAATCATGAATAAATCCTTCGCTTGACGATGTAGTTTCCTTCCTCTGTTTTACCAGCTAAGAGATGTGAGGAAACGGGAGTGAGGGACGGGCAGAGCACCAAACTACTCTGGACCTTGTCGATATGTGCTTCCTCACAGAAAGTGTGCAAGAAATCACAAAGAAACCAGGCCTCAACTCCTAACCGATGGATGACGAAAGTACAGTCCGATACAACCACGTTGGGCTTTGCAAACTTCAGAATTTTCGAAGCTGGCGCTCAGAACTGCAAGAACGGTCGTATTCCATTCATATGTAGTGGTTTCGATTCCAGAGCTTTCCGAATGCATATGTGCTTGGCTTTGGTTATTTTAGAGCGAAGATCTTGGCAGTAGCTGACCGTTCCAGCGAGCTGTTTGCAGAGGCTGATGGAGTGCGCTGTCGGGAGCGCCTCCTACTTTCTGCGTAGCAATTAAAAGTTGAACAATATTTGCCCGGCCAGCCGAGTAATGAAGAAATATTGCCGCTCTTCGCAATCCGCAAGGCCTGCCTGGGAAATATGGCTCGGGCTGAAAATGACTTTCTTCCAGAGGCGCGTCTTTCTCCGATGGTGCGGTGGTAATCAACAGTCGTTTTCTCGAATAACAATTAACACTGCTACATCTGTTGGACGTTGTTAGCAGAGAAATCTAAATCTAGAATTGTGTACTTAAGCACAATTAACTCCGTAACCTCCGCGTCTGGACACAGGCTCTGACGCAGTTTCCCCTGAGCCAACAATGAATTAATTTGGAATTAAAGCTGCCTTGAATTACACGATGCCGTTGTGTTCACTTCCATGTTAGAAGACGCTGACTTAAAAAAAAAAAAAAAAATTTTCTTGTATGGAATTCTGGCATACCATAATTTCATTATTTCAATATAATTGCATTTTCTTGAAGAAACGAATTTGAGTTTAAAATATCTGCCCAGCTTAAAATGAAATTACTTTACTACTGCAGTATTAAATTCAATAAATACTCTTGAAGTGTGTTTAAATTTATAACCATAATGTGGATTTTACAATAAAAGCTATAAAATATGTTAAAAAGGAAATGTGTTTCTTTAAAAGTATTCTACACATAAAAATGAATATAGTAAAAAATCTGATGCACTTATATATAATACTTGCTGGGCGCTGTCCTTCAGTCGGAAATGAAAGTCTTTTCATGATTTTTGACGTTAAGCTTAGCTTTAGGAATACCTTTAATTCTAAAATTTATATACCTTGACAGGATAAGAATTGGGCCTATTTGTTTTCTTTAACCCGTTACTTCTTACTCATTGTTGGAGTAACAATGTTTTTTATTTAATAATTGTTTTACTCTTTTGCTCCATATAAGGTAATTCCAATGACATATTCCCGCCTATGTTAACATGCCACTTATAAATGAAATTATATTGAAAGACTGAATTTTAAGTTTTTCTAATGATGGACGGAGATTCATAATAGCCACTTCAGAAAAAAATTACTAGAGCCGTTTTCCGTAATCGAACAAAATTTCTACCCAAGCATTTCAAATAAGGTTTTGAGATGTCCGCCAATATATCTTAAGATTACATATTGCAGTTTTATATATTTTATAACCTCCTCGTGCTTCTTTACAACAATATAAAGTTCTATCGAAATCCGTCCAACCGTTTTCTTGCGAAAAGCGAATAAATGGATTTTTTTAAAAGATGGCGTATGAGTTTTATATTACCCGGTGCCTTCTTTATGGTCTGTATAACAAAGATACAAAGTTTAATGGAAATAGATGTAACTTTTTTCATGTGAATTTCAGCTTTACAGACGAGAAATCAGATGCCCTGATGCATGAAATGTAAAGACATGATAGAATCACTCGGTTCTAAGCAATGTACAGACAAAAATTCTATTACATATGTATAGGTATATCTTTAGCGTTTTTATTTTTGTAATTGCTACTTATAAGTGCAGGTCTATTGTTTCTTCACATTCATATTTGATTCTTTCTGATGATTTAACTCCCCGTTATTATCACACAATTTAAAGTATAATTTTATAATTGTCTAACTTAAATATAGCCTCTTACGTGAATACCCTTAACCTCATTTCAATTTCACTTTATCAAAACGACAAATACTGTTAAATAATTTTCAAAAATTAAATAGAATAAGTAGTGTTTTTACTAGAAAGGTTGTACGGGAAACTGAAAATTGTATTTATGTATTTACCTGTCATTTATATTGTTAGCGCGCACGATGCATGTCAGGATTGTAAAAAACCTGTGGACCTGACAGCGGCTTTGAGTATGATCGTCAGGATATGTCTAATAATTAGTCCTGACGTGTTCACCGACGACTGCATTTCATTTTTCATTGTGTGTATGTATGCATATGTATAACGTATCTATTTACGATTGTAATTAGTAGCTGAGTTGGCACCGCTGGCTATATCAAGATGCTTTGGAAAGAGCAAAGATAATGCTGCGAAATAGTAGTCAGTCTTCCACTAAGCAACCGACGAGTGAACGGGTGTAGCGGGTGTACGTAATAAATATATATGAATTATTAATCATTGAACCAAGCCATTAGAAGAGTGTCTTTTTCGTGAAGTCAATTCAGCAAATAGAGAAATATTATTCGTGTGCTTACAATGTCTGCTAAGGGATCTTCTATATTTTAAATATTGTTATTAAATCTTCACAATTCATAACTGTTTGTAGTTCAGAAAGCACCATCGTCGTCAAAAGGCTTTCTTTTTATACAAAAAAAGGATATTTAAATTATAATAACCGATTAAATTAATCGAATCTATAAACCTTTTCGTGTTTTATCTAAATTTAGTACACTGATGCTTTTCTTTTCACTTTTACATTTTATTTACTGTACTAATTGGATAAATTAACCATTTAAAATTTTCCCCCATACAAAGTTCTTTAAGAACGTGATATATTTAACAATAGAATGCGTTATTTTGGGAAAACGAATTTATAGTAGATCTTTAGTTCTATATTATTTAACGTCTGAGTCGTTTTTAGAGCGGAAACTTGCACAGTTAATTGTGTCCACAATTACGATGTCATAATTTAATTACATAATGGATAGTAGATGAATTATTACAATAAATTTTCATGTATAGTGTTATCTATTTCTAGTTGTAGGAATCAGGGATAAAAATTAGTTCCTGTAATGATAATACTAAACATCGTTTTTCTATTCTTTTCCGTAATTTTGTAATTAAGATCTTTTTATTTAGCTTCTTCGATGGCCCTATTATTTCAAAATATAAGAACGCTTTTCCTTGTTTACATCTCTTTATACTGCTTATTTAGTAATTCTTTCCAAAATTCTTTTATTACTTTCTATGATAACCTCCTTCATACTTTCAAGTATCTAACTAGATCCTAATTTTTTTAACCTGTATTATTTAATTGTAAACTTAGTTATTACTCGCATACAGCCATTTGAATTAATTCGACTAGTAGTCAGCTGCCCATTTTTGGACATTTGAGCGTATGTGTTCCTAATTTCTCCATATTGGTAAAGCTAGTGATTCCATTCCTCGTAGTTTTATTATGTGCGTTTCAAATACAAATTTCTAAATTCATCGTAATTATGAATAAAACATCCTCGGGTTTCCAACCGGATTAAATATTTATCAATGCACTATGTTTCCATGGCGTGTTCTGCCATGAATTAAAAGTATGTAAACCGCAAATAATTGTTACACAAGTAACCGTGATGCACCTGATGACGATGGCTGAGCACGCCATGGAAACGTTGTGCATTAATAAATACTTAACCTGGATGGAAACCCGAGAATGTTTTATTCATAATTTACACTGCTCTTTCATCATAATTAAATTGAATAAAATTTGAATAATCTCTTATACACATTGATTATATTTTACTATAGTAGAATTAGATGATCTGTTTTCTTCAATGGCTATTATCATTATCACTGGACACTCATTGGTATAGAAATCTGTAGCAGTTCTGTCAGCTTCCATATTCATGTGCTGAAAATAAACTCCGTTCGAGCGTAGTACAAATTTTTGTGACACGATTTGAAACGGGCCACATGCACTCTGTAATCAATGTTTCCTGTGCCCTGTACTGTACTGCAGAATATCATAATTCATAGCATTGTATCATTGTGAAATGGTACTGGCTGGTGCGAATATAGAGTCACTGATGAATCATCTACATTCTACATCTCAAAATCAGAACTAACTGGGACTCTCTGAATTACACTTACTCAATTCCAATAATGTGTTTCATTTAATCTCTCGGGTTCCTAACAATGATACTGAATCAGGTCACTCGTTAGTCGACTAAAATAGTTTTAACAGTTAGAAAATTCTAGAGAATGTTTTCGTATTTATGAAATTAATACGGGAAGATTCTTCTCACATAGAAAATTCACAACAACACTAGAAAATGTTTTTTTAAAACATTAATTTAGGAATATGTATGCCAATAAAAATATACGGAGGACTATTTATGATTCATAGATGATAATGTGATATTAGTTCAAACTGCGGAAGAAATGGAAAAAAAATCAGTTTTGTAGAATTACTTCTGCTACAAAAAATGAATAAAATGTTCAATGTGTTCATTTTAAAGTTTAGAAACTAGATTATAACGTAACTTCAGCAGAAATTAATTCACATTTAACATACTTTTGTCTCAAATAAAATATTAACGTCACTCTTAGTAAATCATGAAATGTAGATGAGAGGAAAACGGGACAAATATGACAAACACTCTGAAAAGAATGAAACAGTTGAAATGACAGTGGAAAGAACATATAGATAGAAAATAGGATTAAAATTATTGCAATGTGTCGAAGCAATTCAATTTGGCAAGTTAAGCTGTCACGAAAAGTCTCAAACCTGGTATAATGGATATATTAGATTGTTATTTTATAGTAAATTTTTTTCTGGAAGTATTGTGATATTGTAAAAGTGGAAAAAATGATACTATTTTAAGTAATAAATTTCAGCTACTACTATGACATTTTGGAAGCAATTCGAAGCAATTAAGAAAGCCAATTTTAATCGGTACCGTTGGTTTAATAACACATATGAATAAATAAATGACTTATATTTTGTACATATTCCTGGATTATAATACCGTGTTCCTGACTACGAATAAGATCTAAAGTAGAGTTTGAGTTGTCTATTCATAGTTTGATCCCCATGAGAAATAATATAATAAAGACTTCGGTGAGAGTAGTTTGGAAGCCCTACTTGCATAAAGTAAGATTAAGAAAAATTTAAGGTCTGAGAACTAATAAAGAACAAGGGAAGCATTTGAGGTATTTCCGCGGAGGTTCTATCACACAAAGGAGCTACTTCAAAGAAGGACACGTAATACAGACAATGTCTTGTATCAGTAAAGGGAAAAGAATTCTAGTTAGATAACTGAAGCATTGCACTCTAAACAGAATATGGTTTCAGCGTAACAGATTAAACAAAAAAATAACTAAAATTAATTGACTGAATTTTAAGTATGAAAAATTATTTTCTTTTTATATCGATTAATTTAACGCATGAGCTTTGTGGAGAACGGTGGAGGTGGCATATATATATATATATATATATATATATATATATATATATATATATATATATAAGGTATAATTTGAGTTACCCTGCCTTTTAAATTACCTTTCCAATTTATAATTTTCTAATATATTTGGGTTTTAAATAGTTTTAAACTATTCAAACGATCGAATTATGTAAAAACAAAATTAACCTGGTTCACAAGTTGTATATATAATTTATTTTCGAGTTAACTACATTCCGATTCGTGTTCCTAGATCATAACGATGTACTAGTGCAAGAACGTTCATCATAATATTATTTTTTTTATGAAGATCAGTCTTGACTTTTAATTATAATCGTCATATTTCTGTACTTTACACTTTAATAAAATAAAAATTCTTCAATTCCAAAAATTAAGTCAGACGTCATTCCTCTGTCTCTCGACAAAAAAAATGAGGCTGCCTAGAAAATTTAATTTTGTACTTAGGCATTGAAATTTTTGTCTGAAAGCATAATTAAATATGAATATAGTTGAGGTTTTAATTCTTGAATATGATCAGTTAGTTAATTAGTGAACGGTATATAATTTGGCCTAAATGTGACAAGATACTTTTACAGTTTTCATATAAATTTATAATCAACTAAACGTCTCACAGTTTTTTATTGGTAGAGTTTACCGAGAAGATTATCAAATGATCAGAAAATATTTCAGTTAACGAATATTTTTAAATTCCACTTAATTTTTTGTAATATAATTTAATGTGATAAATATTTTGATTGGAGCTCGTTCATTTCATCAGCAGGTAAACGTTAAAAATTGGACCAAATTTCCTCATCTTCCAGTAAGGATAGGAAATTCCCATTGACGGTCGTCGGAAGGTTTTCTCCGACACTGAAATGGTGACTGTATCAGCCGCTTTGTTTGTCAGTCGGACCTTCTCTCCCTTCGTGTTTTATTTTGTTTTGGCGGAGTTTCATTCCATTTTATTCCGCAAGACAAAGACTCGCGGATGACGTCATGTCAAGATCGCTACGGCAACATGAGATAAGTTGAAGTGATTTTTTAGAAGCTGGGCGTGTGATGGAGGAGCGAGCCCTCGTCGAATATCAATATTTGAAGAGAATCATTAATGGGTGTGAGAGGAAGTGCTATTGTGGAGGAGTGTCTGTTACATCAGTGCCCCTCGAACGCACGCCAGCAAAGAGAAGCTCTTCCATTAGATTACGAATGCCGGAGCTAAGAAAATTATAGCTCGTAACAAATATCTCCTGCGTCTAGAGGGACTAAATACAGCTCAAGACGCGCTAAATTCAATATAGTCTATCGCGACGAATGCGCTTCCACTTGTTATCGAATGAGATACTGGGTCGTTTAAAGGACACTATTTCTTCATATTTCAGAAACCAGAATTTTAATACGTGCCACGAAACCGTCTAACCCTTTCACGAAATACGAATTTATGGTGAAGATGCGTTACCTGTTGAATGCACCAGCTGATAAATAGAACGTGCTGATATCACGGAGGGCTATCCGTTTCGTTTTACATATGATAATTATTGCAATATTATGAAAAGTATTTTAATAACATTTTCACATTTTTATAATTCCAAATTGCAGAGAAAATGGCAAGTTAATATCCCAGAATGTTCCAGAAATTTACTGTACTAAATATACTATCATTAGTTAACCAAACTAATATTCTTGTATGTATTTTTCTTCACTTATAGTTTATTAGGCCCGTTGACAAGATTTTTATTAACTTGAGAGAAGTAAAGACTATATTCAACAACTGTTACAAAATATTAGTACGATGATTTACATTAGTAAATTTAGATGTGTTAATGATTCTAGTTGGAAGATATAAATTGTAATAATCTATTAAGGACGTATTTCAATGTCAGATAACGTGAATAGCACTGCTACAACGACAGGGTCTGACGTTTTTGTTCCTTATTTGGTATCGTGGATTTGAATCCGCATTGGGGCGAGCAAAAGTAAGCCTTACTCGCGTCGCTGCTCCATGAAGCTCAAGTCCGCTTTCGTCTCGCAGAAACGCCTGCTTCTGCCGATATCAGACTTACAAAAGCTCACTTCAGAACAAAACACATACCATCCATAGAATAAAAGCAAAAAAGAGCAAGCAATCTTCCAAACTTCATTCTTCATGAAACATTTTCAATTGATATACTAACTTCCAAGACAAAAGAAACAGTTCAATGTATGCAGAAGTTATTGTAAATATGAACCCTTTAATATAGTAATTGAATTTAGAAAACGTTATGGCAGAAATGTTAGGAAAAACTGTGATGAATCATATGAATTCTTATGGGTAACTTTATTACTTAATTGCTGTTACAAGTCGATGTATTAGAGTATTAATAATATTAGCGCTGTTTTATGAAATTCCATTTCAGCTGTTAGTAACATTTTTGTGTGAACCTTAATGATCTGCAAATTAAGCTGATTTAAATTTTAAGCTTAGAAAGATGAATAGAATCGCAAGACATCACATGCAATTTGGTTTTTCAATTGGCTAAAATTCTTGACCACACAACACTGAAAATAATTGCATAACTAGAGGGGATTTTTTGTATTCTATGTGCAGGCTTTTCTGTACATTCAGCAATAATATGTGTTAATAGAAATAAATGTCTGTGGGGCTTTTAGAACCAAACGAAAAATATAAATTTGATCGCACATCAAGTTTTAGTTTCCAAAACGTCATCGAGCTGAAATTGTAAAAGAAAATAGTTTTATTCAAAGAAAAATAAATAAATTATATTATCTCTGAAATACATTTGGAAATATGATTACCAGTCTCGTGCAGTCAGATATTTAACATTACAATATTGCAATAAGAACTGATTATCCAGTTTTTTCATGATAAACGCGTTTATATATAAGGCTATGGATATTTATCCAAATATTCAAAATATGGATTCTTTATATAAACTGTTCTCCGTAAATGTCATACATATTTGTTGAATTGCCAATCTTGAGTGTTTGATATACAGAACTTAATTTTTGTACTTTGGTTTTCTGTAATTACGAAAATATGCATAAGTGATGGGTGACATTTGTGATTGTACGTATCTGCTTGAAGAAGTTAAGCACTTCCATATATGTGGAGGAAGTTTGCGAGAGCCATGGTACACATCCGTTCCATGAGATGGGACCTAAACAGTACCCAGGCGACGCGAAAGTAGCGCTGGTGGATATACGTAAAACCGCAGAAGAATAACCCTTTAACGGTCTTCTAACGATGTACTTAAACGTTTCCTGGTGCAGGAGCACTTACCATTTATTCCTCATACAGCTCCGGCGAATAGCAGCTTTATGTAACAAGAACTTGGAAACTGAAAAGGCTACTTAGCGCCTTTATACTCAGGCCGGCTTCATTTAATACCTCGTGACATCACAACTAGAACGATGCAAGGCCGATTGAGGTCCTTGTGCCTAACTCGAATTTAGTCAGTTGGACGAACTTGGAAGCCTGAAATGCTTCTGCTCGCTCTGAAGATAAATCGTAACTGAGACCGTCATTATTTGTACTTAATTTATCGCCTTACTTTTTGTGTGTAATTTATGTTCCTCGCTCAAATAATCCTATTTAATTAGAACACCAAAAATAAGTGAACAGTATTAACGCTTCGTAAACAGAAGGTCGTGTGTGTAATTCACTAACGAAGGCTCATTAGTTTCCTTCATCATTAAGAAGATTTATTTCATGTATATAGTTTATTCAGCAGTTAGATAATAATACTTGTATTTGTTATATTTATTGCAACGTTTGCTCCACCAGTTCTGTTCTTAACGGAGGAGAGGCCATCAAGCCAGTACGTACAGGAAATGTCTTACTTCACCCTGTTCCTATTGGGACTTATTGCACGTCCTAACCTAAATTAAATTCACTCAATGATCTCAAAATTAGATATTAATAACTATTTCCTATTTTCCCTAATTGTGCCCTTACTAACAGAGGCGGTATAAATATTCTAACGATTTCTAATTCATCATGAAATCAAAAATAAATTTAGGTTATTAAATAGTAAGTTTTGATATTGCGAATGAGGTTGCTTCACCACAAAAAAATACCAAAGGTTCACGTGCACTGAATTATCGATTGATTTTAGAGCCTTAATTTTTATTTTCCAGAAATTAGTGTAAATTATAATTGTACAATATGTAATTTTGAAAATATACAAATTAGAATAATTGGCTTGCATATCTGTTTTTTTAAGAAAACTGATGACAGCTTCACTTTGGTTTCGTCCTCAGCAACACCGTTGTTATAATTCAATTTTGACTTTAACCTTATGTTTCCTTAGTTCATAAATGCAAGACATTGTAGCATAAGTGAAATGTGGAGATTCGAACCGGATTACTAATTTACTATTGTCATGAAAATAGCATGCCAACCCTCTGTGGTGTAGGGGTCAGCCTCGCATCACAGTGGTCCCGGGTTCGAATCCCTGCGAGGGCATGGATGTTTGTGTGCGTGGGAGAAACTCGTCAAATCAGTCCATGACAAGGCAAAATGAGTTCCCTTAATGAGTCGCTAATAGCCTGAGCTGTTGATGTGACTGTTAATAAATAAATATAAAAAAATAGCTTGTTAAATGAATATATATCCTGTGCTTTATACAATCTATGTGGGAGTATTAGCGACCTTACGTGACACAATCTGTATTTTGGGATTAATCTGTCCTCTCCGATTTTCATTGATGGGCAACTTTATGGGAATTCGCATGTTTTAATGAGACACTGTAGTAAAATTTCGTTTTGTTCCTTTGTCCAGCATGTGCTTGGGGTATCTCGCTGTTGCTGTGGCCGCCTTGGATCTACTCGTGGCCCTACATCGAAGGCGAACGGACGGTTCCCGACAACGCGTGCTACATCCAGTTCATCGAGACCAACCACTACATCACCTTCGGGACAGCCATCGCTGCGTTCTACGTTCCGGTCACAGTCATGTGCATCTTGTACTGGCGTATCTGGAGGGAAACGGAAAAACGCCAGAAAGACCTGCCCAACCTTCAGGCGGGGAAGAAAGACTCCAGCAAAAGATCCAATTCCAGGTAGTCAGTAGCTGGCTTTGATCATAAAAACTTATTTATTAAATTAAGCCATTAAATATACGAACATGTATCAAAAATATCTTCCCATCATAAGAATGCTAATGCATCTCGTGTATAAAACACTATTCGAAAATTTTGCTCAAGTTTTTAATGAGAATACCGATATTCACAATTATGTCAATGACAAAACCAAACAAATCCTCATAATTTCATAAAATATCTCGGAAAACATACGTCAATTTTTTAATTGAAGCTTTCCACAATTAATTGACATAATCATTTGAACTGAATAAATTAAACAGATAACATCAAGTGCCTACAGATAACACGAGTATATTATATATTGTATCATTTTGCTCAATTGTTTTGACGATTCTGGGATCACTGTCGTTCATCCAAATTATTTAATCCTACACTTTGAATATATTTAAAGTTTGTATTGTACGTCATTACGTTAACAAAACGTCAACACAAAATTCATGACGGGAGAATTATGGTCGTTAAGCCTGATTAATCGGAATGTCATATTGAATATAGAAGATTTAGGATCGTCGACGGATGAACTGGTATCAAAGAGAAAGGATTGGTAATGGTGCTAAGAATACGGCAGTGAGTGAGGGGTTGAAATCAAAATAAAGAAACAAGGAAACCTGGGTGAGCCGTATATAATTATACATACTCGGTAATGAGTTTGTATATATGAAGAAATGGAGGGATTAGTATTCCGAAAATGACGGAAGAATTTTGGATTCCCGAAGTAATCAAGATTCTGGCTCAGGAATGTATACGGATATCTACAACGGTAACTGAGTAATAATTCTAAAAAGTAATATGTATAAATTCGTAGAGTTCAAAGTAATATTAGGAGATACGTGTAAAATCCGTCACCATCAATACATGCCAGTAAACTTCAAAATCCTTTCCTAGATTGCGTTTTCGTAGTTGCTAATTAAAACCAAGATTTCATTACAGTTAACATAGTCGGACTAGTGTAAGCTCTTCTAAAATCACTAATTATCTTCTCCGTCAAGAGTATCTAACGAAAGGAAAGCTTCAGCGTAGCTGGTTAGGATCAAATTCGCAGCATTAACCGTCAGAATAATGAACGAGTGACTTAAGTTAATATAAACACATTTATTTACACGACATAAAACTATGTAGGCTGTGACACAAAATTCAATATCTGATTTTCATTAATTGTGTTAACAATTTAATGATAATTAAATATCCACATCAAGAAAATATTTCAAACAAAGGCGAACACTAACGACTATGAAACTGAATTAACTTATTAGGATAGAAAAATGTCGACCGGACCAGGAATCGAGTTTTTGTATCCTAATCAGTTACTTCAGTTACACAGCCTTGAGCTTTGATTAAAATAATTTTATCCTATTCTTGAATGAAATCATGTACTTATGATTAATTTACACCAAATATACATTCTTCATTTAAGTTATAAAATTAGATCGTGAAGAATTCGATTCAGAAAATTGTTTGAATCTTATGAAAGACATCCTATTCTTTCCATTCATTAAAATAATAACTACCGCTAAACAAGGATTATAAATAATAATAATAATAAAGGAGAATATATAGTTCTCATGTCAGGAAATATTGGTTCTACAGGTAGAAGGAAATGCAGTACTTATGGAGTATTGGTACGGTCAAGCGTTGCTTCTGGACGCATCCATCCGCTTACTAGCTCCAGCACTTCTATTTATAATATGGTCACTCTAATCAAGCTTTAAAGCTAAATACTGTACTGCTGCAAACGGCTGAAGAATTCCTCTTACTTCGTAAAACACTCAATATCTCAGAAATAGGACGTTCCTAAATTCGCACCACACGCAACAACCGTTATACAACTCAAAGGGAGAGTGGTTGCAAATGTTTAATTTATTTCAAACTTCGAATAGTTATATATTATATTTTTGTTTAATTCGGACTTATATTCTGTACCTTACGATTCGATCGCCATCATTCCTTAGATTGTATAAAACGTTGCGAGCAAACATCTCGTAGTACAATCAAATTTCTAGTATATTAAGCTTCTGGGCTCGGTAAAAGCTTAGGAAATAAAATTATCTGCGACTAAGAATGTCATGTTAATTGTTTTGTATATATTTTAAATTTTTCACTAACGTTTTTGGCGAAAATGTGCAAAACGAATATTAATTTATATGTATCAAGTTAATGTCAGAAACATTCCTACGTTTTCAATCTAACAATTTTTTAATGAATTAAAATGAACAACAAACTATATAACAAAAATAAAAAGAGTTTTTAACATACAAAAATTTCATCTTAAAAGCTTTCACTGCGAAACTTTTCATCGGGAAGCTTTATTTAAATAATGAATATACCGTAACGTGTTTGACAACCGAGTCCAAAGGATTATGTGGTATTACATAAATATGTGAATCCTTATATGTTTTAAATTATACTTACATTACGATAAATATAAGATTTATCAAAACATATAGAATGAAATATTGTAAAGTGTAATTTTTAGTGACTAAGAATTTTATGATTAAAACAGAGTCGATCATATGGGCATGTAAAAATAAAATATATACGGAACAGTTTCAAGAATAACTTATTTACAGTATTTAAATTATTCTGTGCAAAAAATTGCTTTACAATATCAGATTTCCAAGTTGGGTAGTCTTTTGCGTCTAGTGAGGTACAATTACTTAAGATAATATTAAATTATTTAATTGTAGGTACTCACGAAATAGTCTGTAACTTCATGAGAGCCCATTAATTAGAAACTAATTGACGCTGTTGGCGATGAAATTTTATGAACGACAGCTAGAGAGAGGTTTTATATCGAATCAACTATAATTCCTAATATGTAAGTCAGACACATTTGCAATCAAAGATAAGTTTTTTCATCAAACTCTAAATCTAGAAATAACGCGCACTTCTTTTGCGAAGAAGAAACTGCTATTCTTTAGATATTACGTAAATAAATTATGAATCATTAGTTTAGTATCGAACGGTCTGCGAAATAGATAATCATCATGAAATGTATAGCTATGTTAAATAATTTTTATTCAAAAAGTCTGCTCAAAAGTTTGGAATATTTCTTTTGCAGATTCTTTAATGATTTTTAAAACAAGCCCAATGACGAATCCTTCTGAATACACGCGCTGAACTTTCATCATTATCAGTCGCTAATTGGGTTGAGGCAGCTCTTCGAATATTGCGTACAATGGAAACGTGGATGTTTGTCGTTGAGTCCGCTACGGAGAAGTCCAATTATTCTACATTTTCTTCCGGGTTACCAAACTTTCTGAATTTTAGCTTTACAGTACACCCATTCATTATGTTCAACTTATTAATTCGGGTTTTGATTATTCCGACCACGTGACTTATATAACACCCCTTAATAAATAATACAATTGAAGGGCCGTTTGAAACGAATTCGTGAATATTCTATTATAATCAGGAACTAAATAATTTCAAGATCATTACAATTCCCTGTAATACACTTCCAGAACTTCTTAAAATGATTGTTATAATACACAAAAAATTATTATTATTATTAATTATTTCTTACGCATTCAAACTTACATGTATTTTTATTCAAACAGATTTTCTTTAATTAGGTGGCATAATACTGTGAAAAATAAAATATATATTTCTGGTAAAATTTACGGTTTAGAGGCAACTTTAAAGAAACGTCAATCGAATCCAATTTAAAGCACAAATCGCGGGATTTCTGAAATTTTTTCGGTCCACTGATGCCATTAGTAAGTAGCAAATGTCAGAGTTGGTGTTTCTTGAGTTACGAAATCGTTCTACCTTACGAGCTGGGTACATAAGTTTTAGTCCCTACTTATCCCAGTACGGTGAATTAACAGTACGGAGTCACTCTACGAAAGTTTGCTGTAGTAAAACTGTAAACCATAATTCTGCCATGACAAAATGTTGGAAAAGAAGAAACGCACGAAAGATTTTACCCCTCGTTTCTATATCCCATTTTCCCACCTTATAAAAACGTCACCCGTTTATTTCCCAAACAGCTTAGATAATTATTTCCTGCCACAAAATTCAGTCTTTACAACGTCATCTTGTCATGAAATTACCGTGAATTTTCAGTGAAATTTACAAACTTTTCGCGTCGTAATCCGCTTGTCGGCTTCACGTTTCTTACCACACATTCAATTTGAAAATAGTTACCAAAACAAATATCCTCTATAATTTGTCTTTAGTCTGCTAATTGTACTTCCACACTATTGTTTGTTCGTAAGTACATCCACAGATCCTCATTCCGAATTCTAATGAGATAGAAAACAGAACTTTTTTCGTAACTACAACTCTTGTCTTCAGACCATAATTCATACTAATAGTACACAAATTATTATTAAGATACTTAATTCAGTTTCGAGATTTCCAACACCAAACGTCGCATTACAAAATTGCATAATTCAGTTTTCTTTTTGGTATTGTCAACAGTCACCACAATTTAAAATTATTAATGTTGTTAAAGCTACGTGCAATCAAGAGTATGTAATTAAGGGAAACACTCGGTGTTGAGCTAATTGGCTTAACCGTCGATTTGTATGTAAATGTGAAACAAATCATGATTTAGGAACACGGAGTAACTAATATATAGCAGTGTGTACACGTACTTCTATTTGATAGAATAGACTCATTTCCCTGCGGAACAGTTCGTAAAGAAGCACACCTCTTGATGCTAAAATAAACGAGGCGATGCGTTTTTAAGCTTCCCATGGGACTCTTCAAGACTGTGCCCAGACTCTTTAGCGTCCACTTCAACATCCATCAGCATCCAATCACACTTTCAGGTCGATACCGCATAAAAACAAGCCGTTAAAGAAGACGCTCGCTCTATGCTAAGTTCATTGCTGCAGAAACACAATACTTTCAATGCGTCGCGGGGAAGTCTCAGTATGGGTGAAATAAGCTGCTGGCCAATCAGATTACACAACTTGACACCCACTTATATTAAGTCAATGGTAATTGTTTTTTATATTTTGCGACAATGGTAGACCAGTGTACCATCTCCGATGTTAACAGCTTCTCTGAACGATATCATTACCCGCTTCAAATTAACGATAAAGACATTCCTATCTTAAAATATAAAACTGATACTATGATTCATAGCAGACGTTACTCATATTCCCTAAGCAAGTATTTGCCTACTAACAGGCAATCAACTACTTCATTTATGATCTTTAAAGAAGTGACAGTCTGCTATTATAACAAACAAGATTCTCAAAAATGTATTTTAAGTAAATATATATCCAAATTAATACTGATTGGGTCAGATGGGCACAATGTGTTTACAAGCGAGTAAATCAGACATTTTAAAAAAACTGTGTTAAGGATAGAATTATATATCGACAAACTATAAGGCTTTGTTCTTATGCTTATCTGTAGGTATAAAATTGTAAGTTTTTAGCTGAAAATTTATGCATGCTTTCGTTAAATTATCAATCTTAGAAATATATTTGGTCAACATGGGTTCAAATCTGCGAGATACTCACCTAAACTACTGAAGTAGATCAATGTATTTCAGTGGATTTAGTGAGGGTTGAGCTGCAGTCAATGACTGATTACCACCTAATTGGTTGGTTCTGTAAAAAATTAGTGTAGGAGGGCATCATAGAAAATCTGTAATTGCAATTTACCTTATCGGGATGTAAAGGAAATTGTTTTAGTTTGATATCGTTGTTTACTAAGTTGAGTTCCAACACACAAATTATGACTTGTTAAAGATAACGTATCATATCATGATGAAGATGAATAGAAGCCTTTTATATCAACCAATGATAGAAATCTACGTGATCAGGATGGATACGTTTTCTTACTTCACTCTTTCCTACGTTGTAAATTTCGATTGTGTCTAGTTATACAATGCATTTCGATAGTTCATAATTGAGTCTTATAACGCATTTATGCACGCAATTGAAAAAATTATCGAGATACTGGATTTATTCGAGTAGGTGGCTGGGGCTTAGTTGACACTGACGAAAATCATTTTCTTTGAATTTCCAAAGAAATGGATATCAATATTCATAGTTGATTTTATTCATTTCTTTCAACGAAGCCCGTCGAAGATTTTTTCAAAACTGTTTCTTGTTTATTTCACCTACAGTCCTGGAATACACCGAAGTTCTCGTAAATATTTCAATTAATACCTCACACTTGTTGTTAGCCGCAATATATTCTTTTAAATATAAATTTTTTCATACGTTTTGCTGCAATTAAATTTGTTTAATCTGTCATCGAATGATATCTAATGTAATAAAGAAATTTGCTTAGAAGTCTCTATTTATGTTTATGGCTTACATCAGAATCCAGCCCTGGACTCAATATTACTAAAAACAATTAACAATTATTTTAAAAATATGTATTTATTATTTCTTTTCTAAATAGTTCCTGGAGGAAGTACAAAATTGTACAACCAGTCAAAAATGCTGTATCCTGTATACGCCATGTAAAAAATATTCATTAAACAAGGCTTATCCGCGATGCGTTACACACATTGTAATAAAAGTGGCTTGATCATGGCTTATTAGCCATTTAGTTAATGAACAATTCACATTTGAGTGCTTACGATAATCTCCTATCCACTTCTACCTAATTAATTGTTTCTGTACGAACGTGCAATATTCTAATTTTGGTTGTGTATTAAATAACTTCAGACAAATAGTTATGCCTAATAAAACCCTGGTATTAATGTCAGATTAAATATTTGCTACCTGTATCTCGAAATTGAAAATACACACCACGAGGAATATTGTCGTTGCGTTCACACACCAAGTATTAAATTAACTGAAGCAGATATTAGTGTTTGAGTAAACGAAAGCAATATGACGTTTTGAAACCTTTATTAACTTCAGTTGACCAGCCGACCTAATTGTATAATTGTCACAAGAATATTATAAAAACTGGTATAACGTATCCTCATGTTTAATGATATAATGTAATAGCACATTATTCGCAATTATGTTAAAATTGATGTTATTTTTTATTTAACGTACTTTTATTAAATTTAATTTAGTGTAAAGAATTGACAGATTTGTTTGGTCACAAGTTATATGATATGATACACACTTGTTCAGAGATTTCGGGAAAAGCACGTGAATATGATTAACAGAGTTTTTATTCTCAATTACCTGACAGTTAACAAATTACATTTTTAAAATTACTGTATTTCTACCTTTATTTGAAAAATAAATTCATGTGGGTGTTGCCGAGGAATTGGTTTGACATAACTTTGTTATCCGTTAAGACCTATAACATTTCCTGTCGACGTTGCTCTTTATCTGTTTATCTTTCTCACGACGAAATGTGCTGCCGGGAGGTTTTTACCGACCATTGAGGGCAAGATCCCACGTCAGGAAAATGTTGAACCAGATATTCAGCGTAGGACTTGCAACGAAGGACGGAGAAACTCCTTCGCTAACTCGGTTTACAGTTTAACGAGAAGACTTCAATGTTTATATAGCGTGGTTTAATAAATTTCTTGGAAATAGTGTTAACTAACGCCTTCTGACTTCTTAAAAGTAAATAAAGAGTCTTTAAAAACCTTCCTGCTAACACATATTGATTTCCCATTCCATGAGAAAGATTGAATTTTCAACTGGCATTTTATGATCTCCAGGCATCAAACCGTAAAACTTTAATTTAAGTCAGTAATAATTGTATACTGGGGAAACGGATAGATTGCATCCAACTATTGCTGTGGCTGTGACTGTGCTGCGTATATTTAGTCGCTATCTGTATTTATACGACTGCATAGAAAACCACTTTCAGCTATTGTTCTGACAATGAACAGGACGCTGATTTCTGTCGCGATTATTTTCCATTTCACGAATCAATGAGTCCGCGCAGTCGATACTCTCCTTTCAATTGGGTTTCGTGGTGTTGAAGATGTGTGGGCGTATTTCATTACTCAGCAGCCACGGTCTCTTATCAAGTCTATCACTCCATGTAATATAGAATACATCCCCCATCAACTTCAAACATACGTGCACATTATATGGCAGGTGTGATACTTGTTCATAGTTCCTGTTGTTATATATTTATGCTCCCTAGCCACAATGTAGACATACGTATTAATCAAAGAGCACGAACTCGATTCCTTTGCTAATAGTTTCCGGGTGTGGTGTGACCAAGAGTAGTCGCTTTTATTGAAATGTTTAGCTCTTAAGTCACGTATACACTTCAGCATTCGCCCCGAATGAGCATGCCTTTGCGAGCGAGGATGAGGAAATGCTTGAGAGGGAGGTGTGTTTGTGTTGGGGGGAGGGGGGGGGGGTGATTCACACTCACGCCATCTGAACAAAATACGTAATTTCTGCAAAAATGAGTGTGCAGTAGGACAATTAATATATCAACTGAAAATTTAAACGTCACGTAATTGAAATAATTCAACTGACACCGGCGACTGAATCGTGCTACTTCGTAATCAATTAAACGGAACTTCAATTTATGACAGATTAAATTTTTATTATTAAATGTATTGAACCTGGACAATGTTAATATATTACCGTAAATAGATGTATTTCAGGATAAATGAACTACGATAAAAATCAAAATAGTAATAATATAGGTCGTGCTGGTGAATAAATCCCGTCGCTAAAACTAGCTCCTATGTGACACACAAGAAAACATAGCAAATGATGTCTTTCCGAGACGGATTATTCCCTGTTACGCGCATTTAGAAAAGATTAGTTAATGACTGTAGGGTTGGGTAGCAAATTAAATCGCCCGAACTTTCTTTTTTCAGTTAAAAATCTGCTAAAATATCTTCAGCTGATGGATTACGAACTTCCAGAAAGTTTCCTATTTAATAGCATAATCGTGATGCATCTATTTACAATCTTCTGACATGAGCAGACTAATTCCGGAGCGTCTGGAGAATTTTCATATGTTAAAAACAAAATGCGGGTCATTTATTATATTTTATTAGAAATTGTGTCAGGTTAAATTACTTCTGCCATTGTATAATCAATGAAAAACGATATGAAACATAATATTTACAATAAAGTTTTTAATTATCATGTGTATTGTCACAGAATTCTCATCACTAATTAAATTCTTATTGTGACCACTATCAATGCATTCTTAACTAAATATCAATGAATTTACATAACAAATAATGTATAAATTGAAGTTGCATTTTTATTTAATCGGGTGAAAATTCCGCCTTTCAGAGCTTGTTTGCTTATTGATATAAAAATAAAATTTTTAAAGTTTGCTTCATTAGTAGTCTGATACCGGAATTGAAGAAGTTTTAATTGGTTTTTCGTGGGTTACAGTAAAAAAAACACTAGCGATGTAAGAGCAATTTTAAGAATTCATTTTAACAGTGGTAATGATATTAGAATAATTCAACAAAAGTAGTTGAATATGTTGCTACATTTTATACTTCTTACCCACTTTTAATGTTTATAAACGGTAAGGATGTAAATGGATAAGAATTAATAAAACTAATTGTACATAAATCGATGCAAATGTTTCGTCGTTCTAATTTCTAGGAACATAAAAATCCTTATTTAAACTTCGGTCGAATTGGAGACACATGTAGGCGTAGCCTTACGTCCGTCTCATATATTAATTATGTCGTGTCGTTTGAGAAGTCATTCATAACTACTAAAAGTAAATTATTCTTTTCACTGTTATAATAAGTGAAGAAGGAAATTTAAAGTCTGGCATTCGTGTGCAAACGCCATCGAAAGTAATGTTCCTATCGTATATCCCGCGATGTTATGTAATAATGAAGCACCCTGGAAGCAATTTTAATATCTTGTCGGTCGGTGAAAACTTTCGACTATAGTTTGTATTTATCATATGAAGATCAGTGAGTCGCGTGCCTTTAATTTTCAAAATTCTGATATGAGTAGAGTGAGTGGTTTCTGCTTTGCGCCGTCCGGCAGATCAGTGAACTTAGTTAAAAATCGATAGGCGTCTGGTGTCTGACAATACAATTTTCTTGATCTCTGTCAATTAATAGAATTATTTTCGCTGGATATGGTACGCTGAATTGTCTGCACGTGGAATCCACGATCTCATTTATATTCCTATAAAAAGTGTTTCGACTCAAATTTAATTTATTCTGCATGTCTGTGTTTGGTAACTTATATAAGATTAATGTCAAATATTGCAATATGGAGTCGTTTCAAGGCCGGGGAACACAATGGGCGGATAAGTGTTTGGGAGAAAATGTAATTTCAACAAATTAACGAAAAAAAATTAACTCCATTTGAATACAGAGTATTGAAATATAACATATTTTAAAAAAAAATTATTTCTCACAATTTTTTAGAATAGGTGTAAATTAAAAATATGGCGGTAAAAATTTCAAATAATAAACGATCGTAACTACAATCATATTTTTATTCACGCTTTGGCCAATTTATGTGTTTCAAACCTCTTATACGTAAGTAACACTAAATCAGCTGCATTATAAATTCTTTACACTTCAACGTAATATAATTCAATTTACAGAATACAACTAGAATTAGTGTTTATTTTGGAGAATTATAAGTCAAACATATTATGTCCAAGAAACCTATGTTTCACCACAAAGTATATTTCAGCTTGTTATGACTTTATAGACTATATGAGAACTTTAACAAAGACTCACGAGTATTAAAAATAACTAAATAAACCGTAGAACTTGCGCATGTTATATAAGACGGAAAATATGCTTACCAACAAAATATCTTACAACTAAATTACTGTTAAAGAAGATACGTAATTTACAGCAGTGTAAATTTACTAGCGATTCAAGTTGCAATGCTTTGTGTTATCTGCTTTTGTGAATTAGCAAGCAGAGTTAGTTGCGGCTTACAGAGGACCCGTGGTTTGTGCGGAAATTTCCTGTATTGGACTGATAACTTCCACATAAAAGCGTGTTCGGTGCAAATTACTGCTTGATCAAAACGTTTCAAACGCATGATTCAATGTTTGACACTTTCAGTGCGGAACAATGTGTAGGGCCCTTTGAAATTCGTGACGCACGCGCATGTAAGAATTAACTTCAAATGTTAAATTTTATCGTGTTATGTAGTCTATAAACATAAAATAAAACAGTTATAAACTTTATTCATAAATATCTTTAAAAACAGTAAAATATAGATCAACGTCGAATTATAAATCCCAACGTTTACTATTTTGTATTGACAAGTTAAAATACTGGAAAGTCACTGAAGGCAGGTTTTCTAGAAATTAACGCATTTAGTGCATTCTACAAACAGTCAACTACAGCTTAAATTATTCTGATAAAAATGGTCCTTTGATGTTTCATTTTTAATACACATCGAGACTAAAATACTTTGAATTTTTAAATTTCTTTCTCTATTTCCATTTCATTTGTAAAACATGAATGTAATACAGATTAAGTTTTTCACATACAATATTTGTATGAGTTTCTTGTTCACGTACAACAATATTTAAACGTCTAGTTGCAGGATTTTTGTTATTGATAATTTCAGTTAAATGTCAATTTTAAGTTTTGGCATTCAATTTGTTTCGATGCGGCCAACATTCCGTTATCTAAGTTACTTTTGCTTTGAAGTCTGTGCAAATTTTCAGGATCGAGATTATAAAGGACTTCAAAACATATTCTAACAATGATTTCGATGAATAAAAGCGAACTTCTGAATAAATAGAAACTAAAACAATACACATCGTTATAATTGTTTCATATTCTGTTTTGTTTCTTTCCGCCGAGAATATTTGGTTTCGTCAGAAACAATTTAATTATAATTCCCTCTTCCCTTTGTCGAGCCTCTAAATCGGCTAAAATTTACTTTCTCGCCGAGTCTTCTTGTCTTTGTTTTCATATGAATGACGTTAGGGTTGTTGGAGTTTCTCACAAACAATATAATTAAATTTTATTTGAATTTATATTTCAAATATTTTTATTCTAAAATAAGCCAGAAACAACTGTAGATTCCAGTACATCATTTTAAAAGATCTTTGAATAAATTCAAACCTTTCTGAATACAGATGTATCTGTTGTTGAATAGATTTATTACTTCAAGTCAATTTTTTTATACGTATTACAAATTTGTCGATAACGTAAAACGGTTTTGATATTGTTACCAACTCTTTAGATTTTACGATTATGAATTGGCTGATAACTGGAAAATTTCGTGGCATCACACTGGACATTCTCAGTTGCATGCCTTCCCGTACAGTTATGATGTGCCCAATATTCCAATATCTACAGAAATATCTAGCAATGCTAAGCGTTGGTTAAAGTGTAAATTTATATTATCTTGAAGAAAAATGACAGTTTTACTTTTAATACAAACATTTATTTTACTGCTAATCACATCTTGTGTTTCAGCTTTGTAGACTTTTAAGCTGAATCTATACTGGAGTAGTGTGATCCTCCTTTTTAACATTTGTTCTCCAAGAAGATAACGTCACGTCAATATGTTGTCTGTCTGTGTGTTTATTTTTGTATTTCGAATGAAAATATACTTGTATAAAATGTGCTGGGCTGTGAGCGACGATTGCATGATTTGATATTCCATGGGATCAGTGCAATTTTTGGTTGTAGCTTGAGTGGTGTTATGTCAGTGTCGTCGTCTGACTGTTGCAGTGACGAAGCCGTTGACCTGGAAGACTGGAAGAGATCGCGGTCAGAGTCCAGCACGGCAGCGGACGAGCTTGACCCCAGCTACGTTGGCCATTCGGTAAGTACAGCTCTGATAACCCAATAAAAAATACTGGTTCACAAATACGAATTTAATGAGAAAAATGATGCCCAGTACCGGGTATTCGTCCTTCAACGTGTGCGAATCCTGAAAAATTATTATTAGTGGTTCGACAGCCCATTAGGGACCTTGGCCCACCGGCCCATCTTAAATGGAACATTCTGGATTTAGGACTGACACGTGGTCAGTGTGTCGCCTAAACAATTAATATTTATAAAATAAGCAAGAATTATTTTTCGTTAATATGTAAAACGTCTATTAACAACAATTACGAAGGTGTGATCCCCAAGAGAGTCTCTGGTTTTAGCAAGATTCTGAATTCGGAGTCCTGTCAATTCCATTCACTTGGACATTTAAGTGGATGTTTCTACCTATTTGTAAGTTTTGGTAACAAATTTATTTTCCACACCACCTTATATATGAAAACATCTCAGATATTGAATGAAAATAATTTGCATTCTATGGTTGAAAAGTAAAGCAACCAGATTTAGATCAAGTTACTCATATTACATTATCACCTTATATTAAAGAAGAAGCGTTTGTAAGAAATTCTAGAAAAGTATTAATTATGTACTGGACCACATATTTCTTACTTTGATGACTGTACTGGAATTAAAATTATGAATCTCTTAGGAATTTCTAATTATAAAGTAATATGAGTTTCTTAATTGTCAAGATTATTTGTAAACTTCAAATATCCTATTAGTGTAAATTTTATTTATAAAACTCGAGAGAAACTTCACTGAGTTATTATAGTCGTGTATAGTCTCTAGAGTTTTTGTCACATTGAATTTAACTGAATTGAAACAGAAGGTATGACACTTTATAAAGAAGATATAATCTTATTCTGCTTTATAGAATATATACTACTTGGTATCCCAGCACGCAATCTCAGAGAGTGAGGGTTTCCTCCGTCATTTTTAATGGAACAGTATTCGAGGAAAATTACATAGTATATCATTTGGGCACCTCCAGCATGGTCCTGCGCTTAGGGGATAAGTCAAGCCCACAGCCAACCCAACTGTGTGGAGAATTATGTCTGAATAGCTGCAAAGATGAAGCTCCTCGTCCCCGGAGGGGAACTGCGTTTATTTACACCCGCGACATTTGTTGCCTCGCGAGGGACTGAATGGTGGTACTTCAGCGAGCCCGGAGGCGCCCTACAGTCCATTGTCTTGACATTTAACACCTTCAGGCGAAACCTGTGTTAGCACTAGAGCTTCTATCAGAAGCACCGTTCATAAGACTTAGAGCACGCGTATCGACACACGGACTCCTGTGAAGCACGAACCTCTTCAGTATCCATGTTCTAGAACCGTTATCAATGTTCAAATGTCAGCGGTTTCCAGAGGATCGAACTTTATGCACTACTCAACTCAAATATTTCATAATAAAACATTTTCAATCTTGTTTTCAATCGCGTTGTGAAATTAATGTGCACAGGTAAAAATTAAAATTAATTTTAATTTTCTGGAATAATTGATGGATCGTTCAGCAGAGCAAGTACAGCCTTCCTGTCGCAGACCCTACTTTGTTTAGCCTCATCCATTCTTTATCCAAGCAGCTTCACGTATCACTGCAAAATTCCGACGATGCTCGCAATATTCCACCCTCAAGTTGTTTTATTTAGTCTTAGAAATGTATTTATCCTCAAATTTATGTTATCGTTTTATTATCTTTCAAATTAACATTTGCATAAAATTGACAATTTCTATTCGGTTAACTTTTCGCTTTAAGATTGTACTTCACTTCGATCTCATTTTCCAAATCTAGCAGGTCACAATTCACAAAGTCCATTTCCATTAATAAGTATTTTTATACTTCAAAGGAAGAACCTTCTTAGAAATTTATCCCACTCCGATAAATATTTTATATGATAAAAAGTCATAAATAATGACCAATTAACAGACTTCACTTTTAATAAATAATTATAGATAACAGCGCTATGTTTCGGTACTTATTTATACCCTCTTCAAAATATTTAATTTCCTTATATCACATGATAGAATTCTAACATTTTTTAATTATCTGATTTAAGAAGCTAAATAAAATCGTAGTCTTTATAATAAGAAAAAGAACAAATATCAATAAGTTTGATGTTCCGTAACCGTGGAAACCCGAAGAAGCCAGACTGACGAAACCTTTATAAATCAAGAGAAAACTTTCAGTCCTTCCGCAAACTGAAGATGAAATAAATATTAAAACGTAGCGCAGTTAATTATAATTTTTTTGAATAATAAAGTCTGTTAATTTGTCATTCAATGTATGTTATTATAATTAAAAACAGAGGTTAAAATAAAATATTTTTTTACATTGTTAAACTGCCCATTTTTAACGTTTGTCATACAAGTAATTATTTTCTGCATTAAGCGTCTTCTACTTCGTCATACAAGACTATTGAATCGTGTATTCTTAAGCTAAAACAGGAATATTTGTTCACTAGAAGATATTGTAACTCTACATGAATGGCATTGCCAGGAAGTATAATTTGAAAGGGGCAGTTAACGTGAACAAATAGTGAATTCTTAAACGAAATTAAGATAAATTTAATATAGCTAATCTTTTCACTGGTTTCTTAATGCACAATAAAAATAAGTTATATTTTTAAGTTGTTAATATATTAGTAAATATGTAATTTTTGTTAGCAAAGTGCAGGAAATCTGGGGATTCCTTTCGTATTATTATTATCCAAAGCGGGAATATAGAATGGAAAAACAAATATCAGACGGTACACAGCCTCACAAATATAATAATGGTAATTCTGAATGGACGTTTCTCGAATATTGCTTTTATCAAAGATAATCCCACATTTCACCACAACGTAACAAAAATAATTACCATATTCGAACAAATTCAACGAAATAATATTGATTCAAAGCTCTAAAGTCAATAATCAATGTCCGTACAGTCATCTTGCTTTTGGGTTTTCCAAATTTTCCTCAAATTGTTCATACATGCTCTGATCCAGAAGAGGGGAGCTAACTCGTGTTACAAACTCTGTAAAGAAGAAACTATCGCCTGAAAACCCATGAAATATTTATATGAACTTGCCTCCTTGTTGGTCCAAGTTTTTTACTCCGTTTAACAGTGTGATGTGGGCATTGGTGAGCTATTCACTTCTAATTGGGACGAATCTTCTCAGTCCGAGTGCGCCAGGACTCATCTCTCAAACTTATTAGGTTAGAGGACAGTCGGAACTCACTATTCCACTTCGTAAACTTCGCAGACCTGTTCCCTGACAATAAACTCTGATCCAAGAAAATTACTGGCTCACAATGAGTTCCAAGAACCTGGAGTTGACGTTGAGAATTAGTAGAGAGAAACCGAAAGTCATATGTTTCATTGACCATATTGGTTTAGTTCTACAGTCACGGAATATGTTAGTCTGTAATGAGGAACTAGAGTTTCTTTGTTTCTGGTGCTTAGCTTCTCGTTCCTTAATATCAAGTACAGTATACACGCTACAGTATTTTTATTGACAATACTGTACAAATTAAGTCGAAATTGATCTGTTTTTACATCCTATTAGTACATTATAATAAATGGGACTCATAATCAAGGAATATTTAAGTTTGTTCATGAAAACTAGCAAACATAATACACAATGGATTATAATTTTACATTACGTTATCTGACAAGGACGATTAAAAGATGAAATTAAAGAAAAATGCTGACATTTTACTTATAAGCACGCAACATTTAAATATATTCATACAAAAGTTAAGCGGGAAACGAAAAACATATTTTAATTGAAATAATAACCCTTTCTGTAACCAAGTAGGTCTACGCCTTACGAATATACGGACTCTACCGACGGAGTGCATCACCCTGGAAACGACAACAGTTAACTTTCATAATTTGAAATTTTGAATTTTTTCCCAATCAACCTTGCTATTAATATCAATTCGAACGTCCTATTTTAAATCCCTTATGTTTTTAAATTCCTGCAATAATTTAGTTTTCACGTAACACGAAAAACGAATTTGAATTTAAGATCGATACAATATATGAGACATTGAAATAAGGAAAGACGGTAATTCAGAGAAATAAAATTATTTCCAGTACTTTCATTTTCACGTAACACGAAAAACGAATTTGAATTTAAGATCGATACAATATATGAGACATTGAAATAAGGAAAGACGGTAATTCAGAGAAATAAAATTATTTCCAGTACTTAAGATGCATCCTCGAACATTGGAATTATACTTTATCATTGCAAATTTTGCGTGTGGAGGGAATTATAAGGTTTGTAGCAGATAACTTCTAAATAGAAAAGTTTTATAATTGAGTCCAAGAACAGTAACCTTGGTAGAGAGATTCAGAGGAGTTGATTAAGCTCGTTGATGCATTTCATAATGCCTTGTATCTTTGTGTACAGATCGCCCAGACGTCTGCAATTGAACGGCGACTTTAATTTAGCCCACATTTAGCGAAAATATAATAAAAAAATATCTGGATTTAATTGCGTGTCAGTGTCTACGTCTATCTGGCGTATCCGTACACCTACATACATACCATACATACATGGTGTTGTGCATTTCTTGTCAGGAGATGATTTCACGGACTCTAGTTAATTCATTAGCGTATAAATAGAGGTCACAAAAACTTTAATACTACTATGGGATGGCTAAATAGTCCATTCGTCCAACTCAATTTTAAATGTGCCAATAAATTGTACTGACTGAAGTAACCAATTCTTGTAAGAACTGTATATGTACTATATATATATCATTTAACTTTTAATAAATTTTACGATTTAACACAACTCACACTTCGCTCTTAACAATTAACTTAAATTTAAAAATACACTAAGTTCGGATATCCGACGCACTTTTCGTCACCAAATCTTAAATGTCTCTTTCGCGGTATCCTATTACAGAAATTGTTTTCAATTCGCAGCCACACGGCGACTCTGTTCATAAACAAAACAGTGTAGCTGTTTGTATATAAAGAGGCCCGTGAGATTTGTTATGTGGCCAACGTACCTATTTGGGAGTTATAATTTTCCGGGTAATTGTGACACACGCGTAACACATAATCCGCCAATTAAATCAATAGAAATAAATTATTATATTGGAACAGAGAGCCTATTAACGTTCTTTATGAATTACAGAAGCTATTAATCGCTTGGGGAAGTATTGTATGAAAATAAATCAGGAATGATAAAGCTCATTTATATTAGTTGATACCCCCAGTGAGGTCATTTCGGCGATAAAAAAATGGGTAGTCTGAATATAACGGAAAGTGGCCATGATTACTACTGTTTCGATTTTCTGCGCAGTTAAAAAACATTAACTCAGGTGGTCAATACAAACTTAGTTGCTTTTCCATGTATCTGTCTTTCACTGCCTTTAATTCTATGAGCCGTGTAAGACTTAAAGATTGTATAAAACTCTGGTGTGTCGAGTATCAATAAAACATTTTCAATTTGTGGCACGAAGCAGTGGAGTATCTCAGGTTGCAAGTTAACTGTTAGACCAACAACTTTGGTAAGAGTCGAAGATAAAATTATGAAAGGAAAACATATATTACATCTCCAGTACGAATATAGCTTCTTTTGTTTTCCGCCGATCATTGCTATGAAGCTATTATTTTAATAAACACTACATTTAAGGTTATTTTGACTTATCACAGTAGGTGAAAATTGTTTCGTGATGCATAGTGACGCCGTATTCAAAGTTTGTCATTACAGTGATAACCAAAGGATAATGAAATACTACTCCTCGGGGATCGATCTCGGGACTTGAGCGCGAGACGTCTGCGCATTGTCCACTGTGCTGAGTGCTAGTGACTAAATTCTAGTACTGACCGAAACAACTTGCCTCTACATACTTTCACCACAGTTTCTTGTTACTAGATATGACTTTGTCCGATACATTAACTTGGGCAGGAATTAAAATCTTTTGAAATCTCAGGCAGCAGAGGAAAATGATTCAACTTTTCTACTTGGAAAATACCTATAAATATAAATTATAAGGAAATTAATTTCTACCGTATTCACGATTCCGTATTTACGATTCATTGAAAGTAAACATTTATGTATTTTTCGTGCACTAAAACTCGTGAAATTTATTTTCAGCCTTATTATTTAAAAATTAATTAGTAAATAAAACGTATTACGTATTACTTTGGGACTGAATAAAAAATTAGTCAAAATTGTGAAGCTTCTTGATGTTCTTCTGATCCCGCTACATGTTTTTTACGCGAAAAAATGCAGTTGTATAAATTAAACGTAGTTATTTGCTAGTATTTTTTTTTTACATTTTAAGAGACATATTTTTCTCATGTTTCTGATTTCGGACTTTAGTAAAAATAGTATGGTAACACCTGTAGAGAATTTTTTCGACCTTCCCTTGTCTTTGGTCGCTCAATTACATTCCGTCACTCCGTAATTCGCATTTTCCAGTTTGACACATTTCTTCTTCGCACTTTTCTCTTCACCATATATATATATGCATTCGAATACTATCTCCATCCTCTGTGTGTTTAGCGTGTAACTGCCAATGGAATTTCGCTAATTTGTGGTATAAAAACGGGCATACATAATGTAAAAATTAATTATATGAATAATTTATCATTCTAATAGCAAACAAATAATTGAAACAGGAAAGAAATCTGTGCATACTGTGAAGTGGTTTATATCAATGTAATCCATGCATCCACTACAATGTTAGACCGTCATCGGCAGATCATTATTGTGGCGCAGTGTTTTATCACAGTGGTGTGTGTAATACTATACATCCGCTTCTCGTTCCCATAGCTTGATCTGAATTCCATACGGACGTTTCAGATTGGATTGCGCGTGGCAAAGGGATTTCTTTTTATGGCAAAGCCGATTGACACAAACGTACGCGACACATAACCACACACAGCTCGCAAATATCTCCTGACAAGTCATTACTAGTTCCCTTTGCCACTAGGAGAGGTTACTGAAGTGGAACGAAGACACGTCGAAATACGCATTAATTGGGGCATTGAACTCTGACCAATTAAATAGCAGGCTGGTGCTTTGAGCTGAATGATGGCCAGAACATTGCGCGGCTCGATGATGGAGGCAATCACCAATAGCCTAGGATGGAAACTGGAAATTAAAATAGTTTTCAATGCGTTCATGTGTGTGTGGGATTTACGCGATAAGGGAATATCCATTATTTAGAATGGTTTGGTAGTTGGTGTTTTCCAAATATTTAATCGTATCGGGAAATATGAATTCCTGAGTAAAAACTTCGAAACCAGCCACGAATCATTGAGGTAATTGATTTTTATAATATAACTGTAAGATCTCCTAAGATCCATGAACACATGAAAAATTCTTTGGGCTTATTCGTGAAACCTCTTTCTGTCTTAAAATATCCAGCTAATAATTTGTAACCAAAGCACGCGGGCACACTAACAAAGTGAAGGCTTCTATTTTCACCCAACAAAGTGAAATTTCATATGGAAAAATCCCAAACAAAATATGAAAATAACAAACTTTATCTGTCAGGGTAAAGGAGCGTGTTTTGAGATCGGTATGATGGAAATCCCAGCACTGAGTTGGTCCAATAACAGAGGCAAGAGTCCTCTGAAATGATTTGACGTTCCGCTCGTCACTCAGAGGGCACGATCACAACTCGCAGTGGTGCGGAACAGTGACGAATTCGTAATAGTTTGTGCAATCTAGGCCAAGGTTCTGAAAGCAGCGTGGAGGTTTCCCGGGGCAGGAGATGTGCGAGCCCTGCACGTGCGGAAACACGTGCAGCCTCCCCTGCACATGGACCAGGCCGACGCGCCAGCGCACAGCCATCTCCCGGATACGCGCTTTTTCCGCCCATATCGATCTCCTTTCAACTACCTCATGAATTATTAATAGCAAAAGTCACACTCGCTATTAACACTATTGTCAGCTTCTTAGCTGTGGAATTATTCCCAAACTTAAAAAAAAATTCTGGGGTGTAAATTAATATCTCACGTGGGACATCTTAATATCAACACTTCAACCTGAGTTGATTTATCTATTAGATAAATAAACTGATCCGTGCGTATGATTTAGAAAGTTCACAGATAAGCTTTCTTAAGCAAAGCATGGCGTGGCACCAAGACCATTCACCAATAATCAGATAAATCAGCGATTTAGGAAAGAATTCGCAATCCCCGGCCCCTACATCCCTTTTCCCTATGAAATATAATTGAACTCAATATTTTTCCAAATTTCCATTATTTCTTAATTAATACAAAAAGTGAAATATATGATTCTCAGTAAAGTCGCTGAACGTTCTTTTTTCTGTGAGAGCAGAAACAGAACAGTAAATGTTGCAACAGGCTTAATAAAATTACAAAAATATGTTACCTCTCTATGCGTGAGCACACACACACACATACACGCAAGATTGTGCTCACAATCGTTTTCCACCTATTGTAGCGTAATAGCGCTTTCAATTATTCACGTGGTTCTTGTTGACTGCTCCATTTAAAGTTCCTGGTATTCTAGTTCGATGATACCCTCACAACGGAAATTTAATGGCTATTTGTGTGAAAGGCACTGAAGGCACGTTGTATACTAGAGACTATATCGTCTTCGAATCACATCATTGTAAAAACTTTTTTCATTATAACCCAAATCTCTAAACTGGCCATGTCCCCAATTGAAATTATCAGAAAAGGTAACACGTTAATTGTTTCACGTTGTATTCTAGTAGACAACCAACCAAAACAATGTGTGTGAGCTGTAATATTTTTAAAGCGGGTAAGAAATATTTACCGAGTAAACGAGAAAAATCTGATCTGTACAAAATCTAGTGAAGAATACTATTTCAATGAGTGATGTGAACATTTTCTCCACGAATATAATATTTGAGTTATATTATCTCAAAAACTTACATTCAATGGATACATGGAAATTAAAACATTGCAATGGAACCAGTGTATGAAGCTCTCTTAATTTCACCGAAGTAGCCTTTATTAACTTTTTTCTAAGGCACAGCTTTGTCCACTCTGGATTAAATTCTCTGTATTACATAGCTCTACGCGTTATATCATTCCATGCTTTGTGACCTGTGTACGATTTATTAAGTGCGCAGAGCATAATTTTTCCACTGCCTGCTTTTCAATACATCTCACTCAGACTATTGCGTTTACTTTGTCGTTATCGTGTTTGGGCTTAATTACTAAATATTTTATTATCATTTAAACAATATCAGACTTTTTTTGTATCGGAATTCCCACGAAACAGCTCACAGAAAGTGGAATAACTTACTTTTTTTTCTTAAAAAACGCTCTTTAACATAAAACTATCCAGATATGTGTATATAAAACGAGAATATTTTATTAAATCAATACACCGGGAACGCCTATGTTATTTGAATGCTGATAATTAGTTAAGCAATACTTTCAATATTTATTATTTTTAGGTGAACTACGAGATATTTATTTGTAGTAATCCATGTAAAAAGCACATTGTTAAACATACGCCCTAGGATTATTGTTTTATTAATATTACGTCTAAGTTAAGCGTAAATTTATTTTACATTTCATTACGACTGTCATTGTCGAAGGAACAGTTCTTAAAATCTGAAAAACAACAAACCTGGAACGAAGATATTTTTCGAGAAATGTCCGCACATTCGAACATTGATACTGAGATAATTTTAATTGAAATGACAATCTTGTAGTTGCATTTTAGTAATCACGCAATATTTAGATGCATCATCCATTAACATTTATCTCGCTTCCGTTATATTAATAAAAATACCTTTGCAAGTATAAAATGTTGGTTTTGTACCCGGGTTAGGAGATTACTCTGTGACGTTTCCAAGGTTGGCACCACAACCTTCTTCACACTAATGAGCTCAAATGGAAAGGAAACAATATTTTATACGTAGTACTTACAGGTAGGACTTCGTTCTTTGATCCTTTTGTAGATTAGTACATCTGTTAATTATAATTAATACAATAATATTTGAGATTGACACGCCAGATACTTTTCGACATTCGTTTTAATTCGTTAATTTTAGTAATAACGTAATCAAAAATTTCGTCGATATATGAGTTACTCTGCATTACTTAAAGTAGTTTTCAGCTTACATAGGTTTTAGTTTCTCAGCCGAACCCAGTTTACACGTGGTCAACTCATATGCTGTAGTTATTTATAGTGTCAGAATATATTTTCATAAATTACCATTTTTGACAAAGAAAAATAATAAAATTATTTAAATTTAATGCTTGAATTTGGCCAAAATGTCGGAAAGTTTTCTCGTGTACAGAGAGATATGTCAATTATCAGTGTTAATATTCTGAAAACATAAATAAAATTAATATATTTCAAATTAAATATTATAATGTGTAAGCGTAATACATTTCTTTTCAGGCAATAATCAAGGACCCATGAAATTCTTTAATATTTTTAATACGGTAATATCAATTTTTATTATAATGTCATTTTCGTTTATTTTAGAATTTTGATTATTGTTGGTTCAAGATAGCAAATATTTTGCTTTTTAAACGGCAGGAGAAGAAATATGCCCCTATATAATAAACGTTATTTGATAATATAAATATTTCATTTCGTCTGATTCTGGATTGTTTAGTACTTTATGAGAAATATGAAAGGAAAGTTTTTGAAGAATTTCTGAGCACATAGAGAGGTTGGTCGTGTCTTTAACGGAGGGGCGAATGAAGCTTGTGTGATGCTCTTCGAGCGTTGCTAAAGTTCCGAGGCTTCGTGCTGCGGTTCTCACCCCACCACTAAAGGCTTCGAATTCCCCGGTCTACCACCCACGACATATCCAACGTAGCGCAAATGTATGCTAAAACCGACTACCTATTGGGATTTTACCCAACATAATAAAGTCCTCTTCTAAGTTAATATTAAACAGAATTGACGTCGCGATAAGAATGATACGTACATGTATAATTTGAAATTGTGTATGAAGCGAAATTATCATCTACTATTTGAAAATAGTCTGAAAAATTTGTTTCTTTTTATATTGTCAGGAATTGACGAGAAGATAGTCGTACAATAATTTTATAAATAGACCGAAGGAAGATTAAATTAAAACACTTGATACTTGAATAAATTAGGCGTTAAATAAAAAAAGATGTGCCTTTCTTTACATAAATATATGTGCCATAAGGGAACCGTAACAGTAAAATCCGTGCACATTTCCATATGAAGGCCTGGAACATAAATTCTTGCAAAAGAATTCCGTTGCATTTCCAGTTGCACAATTTCTCTGTATTTTTTTTTGCAGTTGGATGATTTGAGGAAACAGTTCGGTAACTTAACAGTGATGAAATGGCTTGTATAATAGTTTCGTATTTAAGATGATATCTTCAATAATTTGTCCATTGTTATATTATTTTCTTCCACTGCTTTAAAAGTTGAATGTGTATTTTTAACTATTACAGTTCATACTGTCTCACTCCCTAGACTCTTTCTCAAAATGGTTTATTTTTCGTCTGCAGACCAACGTTTATAAATTAACTATTTACTATAATTCTAGCCGTTAACGAGTTATTAAAGTGTTCCGCAGTCCATATGCTAAGAGCTCATCTCCTCTGTAACGTTTACTTTACTGCTTTTTTCTTTGCTTCAACTACGGGGATGACTTATGATTATGATACTCAACCGATGGCGCTGTATCATCGAATTTACACTTAATTATTCCGCAGAATATCTATGGAATGATTTTAGAAGCTGCGCATTTTCTATCCGAACGCTGACGACGCGGACCAATAAGCTGGTTTACCTTTCATACGTAGGACGATAAAGTTTAGAGGACTCTAATTCTCTCGCACACCTGTGAGCACAAAGCCTGGTGAGCACAATAGCCAGATAAACCACGACGCGACGCCTGATCTGTTGACGGCTTCTCAGCATAACGAGCTCTCGCGTAGAGATAAGCCGCGATGGCGATGGCGATGGCGATGCCACAAATATACTCGTGACTCTTAAATAACAATAAGAGTCATTTACATTTCTATATGGATACCAAGCGAACGGCTCATTCTGACGCAAAGGCGTTGTAGGTTTAGATTCTCATGTCAAAGTGTGGAATAAATTTTTTACAGCAGAAGCCGAGCAGATATTTTTCTAAAAATTTAGGCTTTATATGTATATATATATATATACATTTATTGATCTATAAAACTAAAACCAATTAATGATTTGAGACTATTTTCATCAGAATAAAGACTATGTTTGGTGAGATCTTGCTCTCTCTGTGTCATGAATTTATAGCATGTGTATGTGTGTGTTTTCGGGTCGCAGGGTAATGACCCGATTTTCTAAGGTGCGTGGCGGTTTTGAAATGTAAACTAGAATATTTTTGTTACATTATATCCACACCATTGTCAACAAACTTCTAAATAAGAATGTGACTCTAATATGTATCTTCGTGGTTCTTCGTCGCCGCATCTCAGCCATTTTTAACTAATTATTTCAAACTTTATCAAATATTTTTGATATATGACATCGTTTTTTCAGATTTTGAAACTGTCCAAATATTTACTTCCATATAATACATTCATTTTTGGAAATATCTAATAAATCCAAATTCTAATTTGGAAACTTTAAGGCTTTCTATGTTGAATAATGTCATATTATATTTCTTCTTCATCAGGATTGTGGGTGTTCTATTTAATATTGTATTGCAATATTGTCAATACACAGGACTTCAAATTTTCATGATAGACTAATAATATCCAGAGAAACTATATTCTAGAAATGGTAATATTTTTCGGTACAAAGTCACAGTCATAGTGACATCACAATCCTTTTAGCGAACACATAATAGAAGCTTAATATTGGTAATTCTCCTATCATGTTATTAAAATTCTAGTTTCGTGTTTTCCAAAGTGTTTTCTAAAATTGTCTCAATGACCAGTACCATACTGTTTTGTATAACAATTAATTTCATTTCATTTCATTACCGAAATTTATTATTAACATGTATTACATTTGTGTTTCATTTATTTTTATTTCATATATCAAGATATTTTTATTTATTATGCGATAAAAGTGTAGCCTTTGAGAGAAATATTTGTAAATATTTTTTAAGATACTGTTATAACAGTTTCAATTTATTCCACAAATACTGAAGTTACGTACTGTCTCGTGATATTAATGAATTAAAACCGCCTTAAATATACGTCTGGATAATGGTTTAATTCTGGAGAAACAAAGCTGCAAAAATCGTAAATTTTCACTATAATCCCTTGTCTGCAATGATATGGATCTTTTTGCATCATCAGTGTATTGTATGTTTCAAAGGCCACGTGTATTTACAAGGATCTCCTCTTTCTTTTGTCAGATTTCAGAAATTCGGTCGTGATAAATCGAGTTATGGTTGGACAGAAGGAAATGCCAACCTTATTGCTGACAGAATCAAATTGTGTCACTTTCCTCTGAGATGACTGACATTTTGTTTATCTCTTTTTTGGGGACAACAGATACGACAGTTTTTCGATTCAGACGAAGTACATCTTTCAAGCATTGTCATAATGTTTGGCCAGTTGCATAAAATCGTAAACGGATGAATGTGTAGAAGAGGAAATTATAAAAAAAAATAGTCAATTGTTTGAACTGTTCCTGGAAAGTAAAAGTGAAAAAAAACGTTCTTTTTCCAATTTTACTTTCCAGGCACAGTTTTAATGAAACTCACTTAAGGTAAATGTCATTTTATTAGCTTCATATTGTGACGATATTTGCCATATGTTTTTCTATGTGTATTATGAGCTTACAATTTGACCAAAAAAAATGATAGGTGTATAAATAAATTGGAAATCTCAAAGTATTACAATTTAATTTGTGTGATAAATAATATAATATTACTGGATCGTACACGGTTTGGTGATTTCAGAGCCCGACGTGTCAGACGCATTAGAACCAATTAAGCTCGCATTTATACTCAGCTCAAATAATTATTTTGTAAATTGAACTGTACGCTACAGAAGTGCTAGAAGTTACAGCTCGTTTGGTTGTAGTGTCAACTGTACTTTTATAATGTGAAAATCGGGACTGTGGTGTTCGTCAAAGCCAAAGCAGTTTGCTGGCTAAATAGCTTTGAGTGAAAATTAGTACCAAACGAATCTGACAGTAACAGAAATAGTGTTTATTCATTTTCGCTTTGGCGTTTGTTTTACCCGCGCATTGCAGTTTCAATGGTCCGATATCTATTTACATGTGGGACACACCCCATAACTTTTATTTTATTTCGATAATGTTTGCTCGTTACCGAGATTTATAAATATATTATTTTATTCTCAAGTGCATGTCAGAAATAAATTTTATTAGTTTGGTTGAAACTTAAAACGAATATCATCCATATAATATTTTTACTATATAGTGCGTTGCACACCGGGAAATGTTTAATGTATTTTAATTTACGAAAGCTCATTTTTAGGGGCTTCATATTATATCTTTTTGAAAACTGTTATCTGTCATTTTACATTGAGATGTCTGAAGAGTACGAATCAATTCCGCTTGCGTTGCCGTCAATTAACGTTGCAAATTGTTTGCAGAAATCGTTATCTCGCCTTCGGAGAGGAAAGTGTATACACGATTGATCAGTTCACTTCATCGATGTCGCAGTGAGGAAATTCATTTTTACCTTTACCGTCTTCAGTTTTGCTGAATATCCCCCTCATTGGCTATTTCCTCTCGAGACTCCTAGAGCAATTGACTTGATTTCCGACAGGTATGTGGCAGAAATAACTTCTCGCCGTCGTAGCAATCTCGAAACTGAATCTTGTATTAACACAATATGCCAATACTTTCATGTTATTGGAAAATGAAATAAACTTTAATCCTGCACCACAGTGGAGTGTAAGTAAAACAATAAATTATTTTGTCTGACCGCAGATCTTTTAACTTAGACTTTGAAAAGATTTTATTCACATATTATTATTTATATTTCCGCTTCCTGAAATTATGTATTAACATTCGGATGACTGATCCGTGACAAATTCTATTAATTACTGTACCAGTTTTATTTGGATTATTATATTTATAAGACTAATTTCGTGATGCGCGAAAACTGGTTGCATTTCTAACTCTTACATTTGTATTGTGTTACATTTGTATTAAGGTTATATTTGCAGGTTAATAAAATTATTTACCAAACAAACAAACTTTTATTATAAAAATTAAAACAACTTTAAAAATTCTTCTCTAATAATACGCTCACATTTGTTGTGAAAGTTAATTGTTATTATTATCATGTAAAACAGACCTTCTTAACGAAACCACCACAATTGCTTCTCTATAATAAAATTTCTTTAAATGAATGCGTAACTATAATTGTATTATGTATCCCAACAAATGCTAAATATTTATCGACTAGAGGAAATGAATATGCGTTAAAATATTCCACAAAAATATATAATTATGTACACATTTTTGTTTCCCTATCTTTAACGTATTTTTTCCCAAATTACCTCGAAAAGAGATTTAATTAACCTTGTCTTTTTACGTTTGTTAAATATAAAATTCCAATTAATTTGTTAGAAATATATCGGTGGAGCGTACTTGAGTTTTGCTTTAAATGATAAGCTTTCCGCTGCAGAACAGAAATAATCAAGTCCTTTCAGAGTCAAAAGATTTATCACAAAATATGATTTAATAAAGATCCCGGTGTCTAGAGACATTTTCTTTCTAATTACTGCTTTGCAGACGGAAATTTCCAGTTCCCGAGAACCTCAGTCTACGGGTTTTCACAAGGGAGACCCTCTAATAGGAACAAAGTTTCCAACGAGAATTATGTGCATTTAAAGTTCTATTACATTTACGCGTTCTTGGATTAAACATCCAAAAGTACAAATCTTGAAAGAAGAAAAATTAGTTTAAGTTTATTTCTCATAATTGTATAACTGAGAAATAGGATTCATCTGAAAGGGAAATGTTCAAAGAAAATTTGTTTTTGTATAGAATGTTAATTAGCAATCGTTTTAAATTTCGAATGTCAACTAGTCCACTACCGTAACACTAATTAAAAGGAATTGTTATTTAACCCTTACGATGAAATTTTTAGAAAAATATGTCGCCCATCAAAACAAAATTGGCATTATAACTCGATATCAAAGTATCAGTCCTATGATTTCAGTCAAATTGTTTAAGAAGCTTACGTTAGAAATAACTTCGTTTATTTTGTACAAGTCGAAATGTAAATTCCAGTAGGTGCTGTTCATTCTGCAATTACAAAGCCCGTACAAACAAAACTATAACACGTTATTAATATTTTTAATCCAACTAAGCCTTTTCCTTTATCGTTCTATCCAGAGAAATTTCAGAATTAAAATTAGTGAAGAAGTGGTTCGTTTAACCTATTTTCTATGTTAAAATAATTAATAATTAATCTAATAAATGAAAATGAGTGTATGTTTGTATGTATGTATGTTTATTTGTTCCGCATAAAAATCTACACCCGTGAAGCAAATTTATCCAAATTTCGTACACGTGTTCTTTGCGACCAGGAAACAAACACTGTTCTAGGTGTTCTCTGAGAATAATTTCAACCCCTTTCGAGCTTAGCAGTAGAGCTTCCTGAGGGATGGAGGTGGGGGAGCGCTACCATTAAATAACGCGAATATAACCCAGATTGGAGTAAAATCTAAGGTTATGGATGTAACCGAGTTTAATTAGGACATTCAATTGGCGATTTAACCACTAGGAGTGAGGGTAGACGGGGTTGTCGGAGGTGGAATTTTTCTAACATGTTAAACGGTCGATATTTGCGTTAGATAATTAATTGTCGAGGTCAATATAATTGATAATATATCTACCGATGTTGTTTGAAAAATTTCATCCTCTTTCGGGAAGTACACTTATAGAAGAGTGTGGAAACATTCAAAAATGCTAATGTTTAGGCAGATAAATATTTCTAGGGATCGAAGAGATACATAGTGTTTCAACCGATGTTATCTAAGTATAATTGCAACCCCTTACAGCACGGGAAATTAGCACTCTTAGCTAGTGTGAGGGTGAACGGGCGTTACAAATAAATAACGCGAATAAAACCGAGATTACAGACAAATCCGGGATTCTGGATGTCGCTGAGTTTAATTATGACATTTAATTGAAGTGGTGGAGCTGGACGGGGGTGGAATTATTGAAACGTGAAATAACGACCGATATTAAAATTCAATAAATATTTTCCAGGGGTAATTAGATTTATAGTATTTCTACCTATGTTATGTGTGTAAAATTTCAACCCCTCTTACGGCCTGATGGTGGAGCATGGTTAGGGGTGAGGGTGAGGGGACTCACAAGAAAATGACGTAAAAACAACCGAGATTTGAGTCAAATGGAAGGTAATGGATATCGCTGAGTTTATTTATGACAATCTGTACTACAGCAATGATTTTCCCCTTGTTACGGACACAGTCACTGTGATTTCTTGGAACTTGCGAGGGCGCTGGACTTTTTGGAGGATCTGGAGGAGCTGTAGACTATCAGATCTGCCAACTTCCTGCGAAGGACAGCCTTATCAGCTATCCTACACCTACACTCTGGTCATCCTCCGAGAGAGCAACTTTGCCGCCAAGGACGGACCAGTCGACCCGGGATCCAAAAACAATTCATAAATATCTTTACTCACTATTAACAGCTCTCCGTTTCAAATTCCATTATTTTCCAATGCAGAAAGAGGGATATAAATATTTTAAAATGATGAATAGTAGGATATTCAAAATTATGTGGCCCGCAAGAGGAAAAGAACAAAATCTCATCAGGATAAAAACTTAATTAAACAAATAAGTTGAAATACTGAAGATGATAAGACTTTCATAAGAGCAGAGACTTAATAAAACCAAATTAATGAATAAGAAAGATAGCCAATACAGACAAAAAAGGGTCATATAAAATTAATTATATATAATATAATATAGAATTAAAAGGACTGAAATACTGATATGAATTAGTGACGACAGGCAGAAATAAAATACCCAACTGAAAAGCAAATAAAAGGGAATTATTTAATAATTTGGTTTTATGGAAGACAAGAAAGAAACAGTTCTTAAATAAAACAAAAATTACAGGCTTATGTCAGAGATGATTCACATTAAATCAAAGATCACACAGGAATTAATGTACAAAGAGATACTATGAAACTCGGCAAATTGCTGCGATCCCTTATTTTTACGCTGAACCTTCTGTTTTTCTCATTGTCGTTACTCCCTTATTGTTTTTTTAAAAAAAATTGATTTATGGTCGCGTCAACCTGTTGGTTATTGGGGACCCTCTAAAAGTATTTACATAATTAAGTTACAGCAGGTTAGAAAATTTCCAATTGTGAACAACGTTTCAAATAGCGGATGATAGTTTTGCGTCGGAGACGAACTCCAGGAGGTTCTTGATCGCCGTGGTGTGTATGCAGAAGTCTTCTCCAGAGAATTCGGCTAATTAATGTTAATTATTGTTCCGCTGAACTGTCTGCTGTCCCTTTGTTGCCTTTTTGTCGCTTTTGAGTTTTGTCAACTGACGCGTGCAGTTGTGTCGCTCTAGGCACCTGACAAAACGAACAAGGACCCCACAAACGTTGTTGTGTGGTATTTATATTACCCTTTCATGTCTGAATTGACTATCTTTCGTATTCATTATTACATTAATCAGACGTAATTTTTTTCATTTTAAAACCAAATTAATATATAAATTAATCAAGAGGGAAACCAGTTTAGCTTAGAAGCAAAATTGTAATAGAAGTTACAGGGTTTAGGAAACAATAACCCATTTAGATTAACATTTTTATATTTAAAAAAATTAAGCTGTTGAACCAGATATATATATTTTTAAAAGCCTGTGTGACTATGATGTTTTGATCTGTTATTATTTTGTTTCTCTGCAAATTGTCAGCTCTTTATACTGAAATATTAGTCATATATTTTATTTTCACGTCTGTTTTTAAAAATGAATAACCTTAACGGCCTTTAACAGACGATTTTTATCATTTAAAATAATTATTAATCATAAAAATCTTTAATTAACAACAAAAAAAGTTCTGTACATATTTGTAAAATCTTCAGGCTGTGTGAGTGAAAGAAAGGTTTGTTTTGATGTTTCCAACGTTTGTTCAGTCTGATATTATTTTCATGTAAATGATCGTTAAATATATCTGCTTGGTCACAGTGTAATTAATCTCGAATTTAAATATTGATACATTATGTGACATATTGGTATATTATGACTGCTGATATCGTCTTCTAATGTAACAATTTATATGTTTAATAAATTTTTCACAATTACGCACCAGATTCAGATTTCTCGATGCTGACGTATCTGCTGGTCGTCGTTCACTACCGCTGTGTTACATAAAAATAACGAAAAAAATCTGGGGGTTATGGATAAATGACATCTCGGGCAACTCCGGGCACCCAGCTAGTATATGAATAAAAATAATTCTAAATTTACGTTATAACTGGATCAGCTAAGGCCATGTTATTGAAGAAGTTCTGTCATTCATTCAATGTTAAAACTAAGGCGTTTTTTATGGATATATTTACCATTAACGATAGTATTTATCACATGGTGGTGCCGCTGTAATAATAACAGTTGGTATAAAGACTTTACAAGCTAGTAATTTACTTTTCAATTTAGCGTAATCTGAGCAAACTGACAATATCAGTTATGCACTGCTATCTAATGAATTGGTAAATATCAAAGGAAAAAATATCCTATGTGATTCTAGATTGTCGCTAAAAACCTAATGTCAGAAACAAAATACTTGATTTAATCAAATTATTGGTTGTTACAAGGGAATTATTAATTTATTCTTATCGATATCTGAAAGAAACATCAATGTGCATTTCAATTAATTCAGACATAAAAGTGACACTACAGCAAGAAGCAATGAATAGAATGTTTTCTTAAAATAACTTTCTAATTTCTTCGTTAAACCAACGATACATCGGCGACACTTCCACTAGAAACAAGATGAATCTTATATATTTCGATACGTTGTACGGTAGTATTCGTCAACCAAACTGATATAACTTTAAAGGTACAACTTTAACTGTCTCCGTAAGAGGAAATGGGATTAACTTTACTACCGCTTTGAGTTGATATAGAAGAATTCTGTACCGTCTACTAATAATATTTTATTTAAGTATAGCTTGGTTCCCTATGTATCTCATTACCGACCTTCTGATTCGACTCAGTGATTCATACCCAGAAATAATTTTGCGCTGTAGAATAAAATCAATGAATTCCGGTTCCTCACAATTACAAATCATTGAAGTCTATGATTGCAATTAATTTTTTTGACAATTTAGGTTTACGAGTCTTTGTTAATATCATTCTTTATAAAACAATAATCTGTTAATTACAATTATTGACAGCCTCGTCCACGCTGTCAATAACGTGTTGCTAATAAATTCTTTTATTCGTTTGTATTACTTTAGTAACTAGTAATGTTTTCAGCAAAACATTACTTGAAATTTAAGTACACGACTGACAAAATACAACATGTATTCCGGAAACGACGAGTATCGAGTACAAAATAAACGATTCACCAATTTTTAGAAGTAATCCAAAAATATTTAGATATAAGTTCACTTTAATTAGCTCACGTTTTACACAATAATAGGACTGTAAAAGGAACCACTTCTAAAACTAAAAGTTCTATTCTACATGTAAAAAGTTTCGTGAATAATAAATAGCTGAAAATTTATTACTACTTTATTATAATATTTTAAACTCAACAGTAGACAGAAAGTTTTGGGATATGACTGTGAAATAATTGTCGTGGTACTAGCAACAAGGATTATGTCCATATAATTCATGCCAAAGAAATCGACGGGACTGTGAGCTCTATGCTCCATCTCAAGGTTTTTCTAACTCTAACAATAGATTAAAAATGAAACTTAGAGAAACTGTCTGCGTAAAATGTAGAAATTTGGAGCATGTTCCGAGTCTTCGCAATAATTGCATTTGTCTTTTCCGGACGTGGCAGTAACGGCGTCAAATTTGCAGCTGCATTGGACCCTGTAATAAGTCTGTAACGGCAATGCAGCTGACAAGAGCCGCTCGGCGTGTGATGTATGAATCATCCAACAATCACACGCACCACCCGCACACTAAATCAACGCGTTACACGCTTGAGCCAAGAGCACGCCTGCACATCCTGCTTTCCAAAAGTCTTTTATTATGCCCATGGGATCACAAATTGTCTCATTCACTTTTTTGTTTGCAAATATTTTATGAATTATTCAGTGATACTTTTCGATAAAACCATTTTCCATCTGCGGATGAAATAAGCTAAATTGACCGTTTACATTTTCAGTGTTTCATTCTAGGACTCACACACGTTAGCAACAATTTTCATAAAACAAAAGTAAACGTGTCTGACGACGTAGCGAAACACTTTTCAGTACATAATGATAGTTCACACATTGAAAAAGCAGTCTAAGATTTTCAAAGTTCCGAATGACAATTTCGACTAGGCATTCTCGAGAAAATAAGATACTTGTCGTTTTTATCACAGATAATGAGGTTTCGTACTGAAAATAGAGATTGTTCTTCGTGGAAATTTTCGAAGCGGTAGTGTTTAGCTATTATTGGAAGTTAATGACAAATTGAGTTTAAATCAGAAGAAATTTGTCTGAAGAGGATCCAGAGTAACAATGTGGACGGAGTGTTATGAATGTTACAGAAACGAGCGATAGCTACATTTCGAACAGTAATTAAACTGTCCATCATATTGTAGCTTCATCAGTTCAGGGTGAAATATCGATCTGCTTGGTTCAGATCAGTTGTACAGAGTAAGCCGTTTCTAAATGGCGTCAACAGAGAATGGCCTAAGGATTTATACGACTACCTGTCGAAGTCAACCTGTGATTGAATCATACATATTGCATAATGGCGGAAGTCTACACAGAGGCATTATGTGAGTAAAGGTTTCTTGACATTTTTATTTTTATTTAAAGAATCTATTTCGTGTAAATTACCATTTAGTACATAAATATATTATATTAAAACCAAAGGGGTCGACCTGTCAGTTCTGGATCTTCTGTCCAGTTGTGTGGACCAGACGACTTTGAGAAGTGCTTCACAGTGTAGCTGCTAAAAGCCTTGCAACATTCTGCCGTCTCAGAACGTGGGTTCCACCTGTGGGAATTATCTTGTGTGCACTACAGACAGAGCCCAAGAATCGATATGCTTGTAGTCAATAGATGCAGACGAGTGGATGTTTATGAGATCTAAAAGCCAACGAGGGTAAGGAAACTATATCATCAGCTGGTAATTTTGTTCGCATTTTGCTCACATTATCCTAATATATCATTGCACAAAAGAAAAATATTGCTGATATAGTTAGGGCGAGAGTAAATTTTTCTGTGATTCATTTGCTCGAAACGGAGTGAAAATTTCCTGTCGTTATATGTGTTATTTATCGTGAGACAGATCCGCAGAATACTTATGAACGCACGAACACTTCATGTACGTAGTTCCTAAGTACTTAAATATGACAGACATACAAAATAAATATAGATGTCATAGTGAATATCATATTCATATTGTAAAATATATGCCGTTTTTTAAAAAGATTAATTAAACTGTGATATTTAAAAGCATAATTTTTCCGTTAGCCGCCACCATGCAGTGCGTGACCTTTTGATCCACTTTGCTGCAAGCTGTTTGAAGTTTAAATACATGAAAAAGAAAACGTCAAATGTTTTGTTATAAATATAGTGATTTCAGGTCATTATTTAAGAACGATAGAAGGCAGTTCCCTCTTTTATAAATGTATTGCGGGTTTATTTATTGCGTGAAGAAGCTTTGATGGAAACATTCGCATTATTAACTCTTATAAGTCATACGGTAAATTCAGAAAAATTTCGTTTATAAAAGTTTCCTAGAAAACAACCATAATATTCTTAATATTTCTATTTTAAATATCCTAAATCTGGGTTACAAAATTTAAAACATATTCTGACCAAATTGTAATTTTATAAAAAAATGTTAATTAATCTATCGGAGCCGCTTATAGCAATGGAAAACAATATTGTTTAATAATTTGTAAATGACATTTAACGCTTGATCTACATTTCTTGGAATAAAGATGAAGAAACTTTTTAAAACAATATTTCCCCCAATATTGTTGTTTTCGCGTGAACAAACATTAAACCCTATTTTTGTAATTAATACTAAGTTATCGTTGTTTCAATAATGCTCTTGATGACTAATGTCGCTTCTTTGGTATAATATTTATTTTTTTAAAAACGTGCAAGTTTTCGGGAATTTTATGTAAATAAAATAATATGACCAAATGTAAAAACTTTTTCCTGTTTATTTATTACAAAACTTTTATTCTAAGATTTTAGGTTGCATACATATTATTAAAACTTGTTTAGAGTCTGTAAAACGTCAAAAATACTCAATTAAATCTCAATCAGTTGACAAATATTCCACAGTCAATGTGTTCCAAAGGTTCATCCATCAAAAGGTGTCAATGATGACTGCCACACGTATTATCTGAAGAATGCCTACAATACCAGCATTTGCATTGCTCACACACAGTAAATTCACATGTCAACATGTTTTAGAAATTGTATTTATCGAACACTTGAGTTGAAATTGACGATATACATTTATGTTCAATTAATATCTCTTTGATAGCCTCGAAACTTTGTGGTTTTTTCGTTCAAAATACATTTAATTGAAAAATGTATTTCTCTTTTTCCTTTCAATTATAGAAATATGAATTTAAATTCAGGAAGCGTTTCCTTGAATAATCTATCATATATGGACGGTAATTTGCGTAATGCTGCAACAATTTTATCTGTCATGTATTATCTGTCTTGTATTGTGTGCGGACTTGTCACGCAGTCTATTCCTTTGTACATATGGAAAGTTGTTTCTCATATTGAAATTTTGGCGAATGAAAATAAAATTGGTATGTTTGTGCACCAGGAAACATTTATCCTTCGAGTAGAACTAAACTGAAGCCATTTAATGTATGACATCAAACTGGAATGATTTTTAGTCGGGGATTTCATTTAATATCCATGCTGACGTATATCTCCGTTTCCCTCTCGAGGACAGTGACATATCTTCTCTCTGTGAGTTCAAATTTCCTGTATTGGAACCTCTTGAGGCAGCAATGACGTTTCGCCTATCAACGCTTTCCCTTCCGTGACAAGGATAAGGATTTATTGAAAATGTTATCTTTGTTTCATTTCAGTACAGGAATATATTTCATAATTCACGTGAAGAATGACAGGAATTCACGCACACTTTCTCTGTAAATATGTAACAACGGTTTAGTTTCTCAGGAAAAATTACATCATAGTTTGATTATGTTTGAGGAGAGTCCATTGTCATATATAAACAGTGGTTCTGTCCTGAGACACGAATTCGTCATTCCTATCATATTTTGCGAACTCAACGAAACGATTCTATTCGTTAAATTAAAATCCCAGATTCAGAGAAAAGTAAGAAATGTCGTAAACCTTCAACATTAATAAGAGATTAATTATGGAATTCTCCAAATAAACTGCTCAAAAATGAGAATTATACATTACATAAGAAAATAATACTTATATTACCTGATAGAAAGTAGAATAACCTTAAAGTCGACAGTTATGAAGGAAATTTAAACATATGAAAATCTTCCTATTGTCTTATTTTACTTACTGTAACATACAACTTCATGCTTTTTGAAAGCTAAAATGATTACTAAAGGAAAATAGAAGAAAAGAACAATGAATAATTGTATGATTCTATAATAATTAAGGTATTTTAATGTAGAATAATAGTGCTAGAGTACGTATTACTTCCCAACGGCGAGTTATATCGACCTGAAATTTTCGAGAGGCAGAGATAATGCAGCAACAAGAAACGCCAACTAACAGCAGCACTATTCTGATACTCATCTTCCTTATAAACCAAATTAGATCATGAAAATCCTACACTCATGCATTGGAAATTTAGTCTGTTTTTGTTTACGATATTTCACAAATATAAACAATATTCTCACCCTTAATAAAGACAACATGTTTGTTCTTAGAAATTTTGAGAACTCTATTTAAAATTCACGATTAAAATATGAATTACACAAACAAGGGCTGCAGGGTTAAAATTTTGAATAAAAATCACGATTTATTGTAGCATAGTTTTTAAAGAATCTGTAATTTTGTGAGTCATTCTTGGAATTGAATATAAGTAATTTTCATTATAGAAAAGGTGAAATTGCAGTTGTCAGGAAACGAAAATGTACAACAGTGTAACAGATAACAAATTATACTTTTCTGCACGTTATTCATAAGCCACGTTTCACTATCGTCGTATTAATGTACTTACAATTGATGACTGCTACGAAACAGTAGACAGTTTAATTGCAATATACCGATTTATGCCTGTGGGTGGCGTAATATTATTTTATATTCTGCATTGTGTGTTTTTTCAAAAGAGTATACTTATTTCGAGAACTTAAAATCTTATATATATATATATATATATATATATATATATATATACCGATTTATTTATACTGGAAGTAATCAATATAGTATATAAATTCTCTCGGCTAATTAACAAGGGTAATGCAACTATATATCTGATAAATTAGTTATTGAAGAGAAGGATACCACGAAATAAATAACCAGTCATGTCAATTAAATTAAAAAGTCAACTGACGAATCGCTTTGAGTAGTGTGTCTGAAAGCTACAAGAAATATAGACAATGGCACTTTGCTGAAGTCGAACTCCTGACCTCGGGCAAAAAGTCAATATCTAGGCTACTGTGCAACTCAGAGGGAAGCTACCGTACGTCAATCTCGCTTGTGTACTGCACAATTGAGAAATAAATGATTATTTCTCTGTTAATGAATATTATGATCTACATTTTCATGTGATTCAAAAAGTAGAAACTAAAATTCATTCAAACATGAATGGTATTATGTTGTGGCATAAAACCCGATTTAAACCCGTGTCGTTAGCTCTAATTTTTATTCTATTTATAATTGCTTATACTTTGCAATAAAGGTATTACTGTATGTTGTATCTGAATTTATTCTACATTATCTACGCACGAAAGTAGTTTATAGGTTTTTGCCATACATAAGTAAAATAAAACTGAATACAAATTGAAATCATGAAATGTATAATTTGGAAAGATAAAAGATTTTTGTGCCACCTTGACCATATATTGAACTTTTTGAAATAATTTAAAATAAAAGTTTACGGGACGTCATCCTCTTGCAAATCCAGTTTTATAGAAAATTGATGCCTAAAAAGGGATTAAAATAATTTTCTAATACGTATTTATTTCAGTTTATTGCTATATGTTCTATTTTTCAGAACCAAAGGAATATTAGACTAACAGAAAGAAAATATGATTACAAAAATGATAATTACTCTATTTATTAGACTTACTCGTGCTTTATTTTACTTCCCTAATTTCCATTACACACGTTTTTTATATGCAACTGACTTCTAGAATAATTTATGTGCTATGAATACTCCAAAATAAACGCTTCTCTTGCTAAGTATTACGAATTAGCAAACGATATTTCTCCCTGACATACGCACAGAGTAGTTAAACTATGTGATATAAGTATGTGCACATAATATTGGAGAACATTTTTAGATCATTTTCTCTCGATTTTTAAGTACACACATATATATATATATACTATTAACTGCTATAGGTACTGATCCCTTTGGTAATTTAGAACAATATATAAACAAAATTATAACAAATAAATGACAAATGAAATTTTTCCCCCACTTTCAACACTTTATTTCACTAATGGTAAACATAGACATAAAAGATATTTTTAGAGGGAATATGATAACAAAATACAGTTCACTTCTCGAATCTATTTAGATTACTCTTAAACCTTATTGTTAGAATATTCTCCTCAAACTGCTCCAGCTAAATTGTTCCAATCGCCTATCGATCAGTTTAGGTATGACAATTTCCCTACGTCTGTTTCTTGCGGTCTCGTTTTGTTTTTAAATTTGTGATCACCTCTGCCAATGTAAGTTCGTTTTTCGATATTATCCACGCATTGTTACCCACGTATGATTTAAATAGAGCGCAAAGTCTATATGCCAAAGATTCCAACCCAATTTTTTCTACCTTATCTCGCCCGTGACAATTATTCCGAATTACAAATATTTTGTTTACAAAATTAATATAAATAATAATTCAGCAGTTTGTATATTTCTATTTACACATAAATCCACAACCACGTATGTACACTTATGTGGTGTACATTATTGTATTTTAAATTCATATTTAACGTTTTTAAAACTTATATATGATAACAGCCAGTGTTTCAATACAATTTTATAAAATTGGAATATATATTCGTATATCATATAAAATCAATGAAACGACTAATATTTTAAAAAACTTAGAAATGAAATAATAAGCTTACATCAATGACTCCTGCTGTCTTAAAAGAATCAACTCAGTTTTTTTGTGCAAATTAAAAGTATTGTTCAGTTTTCCAGAACTAAAGGACTAAATTCTCATATCTTGTCAAGGTGGATTCACAAAATTATGGACGGAAATTAAATCAAATCGGAAGTTCCAAAATTAAAAATCAATAAGAACTAAGATCATAAATGAATTAAATATTTTATAAATATCTGAATATCATTTTGAAATTCTAATTAAACCATAGATAGGTTCCCATGGATGAATGAACGTTTTAGGAGTTGGAAATGGAGTTAAAATTGCAGGTAACAGTTTTCGAGAATTTGCATTTGTTTGGTATCGTCTGAAACTTGAGAGGTGCAAGGTGTACAGTACTGCATAGCTAATGAACAGAGGTTTTTACCTACTGACAGGTTTGCAGATTAGTTATAGAGGTTAAGTTTACCTTCAAATTTCACGACGAGAACGACGTGAATGAACTTGAAGATACTACTTGGAGTATTCGCCATACATATTAGATTCTAATTCCGTATGTTTAAAAACAACGCATTTGTTAATATTAAATTTGCGAAGAAATTTGTTACCTATCAATAATTATCACACACAATAAGTGCGCACGGATAGCTTTCGCAATAGAGGTAATAGGGATGTATATGTGGTCAGGTTTCATTACCACATTCCTCGGACATATCGAACCATCTCCTAATTACTCAATCAGCCATACAAGAAGCCGCAACGTTATTAGCACAGAGACAGAGATTATACCCGCCCATTTTAGAAATAAGTGTAATGACTCGAATTGTTAATGGGAGCGTATTACAATTCACTATTAGCACCTGCTTCAATTTAATTATTATTATTTATCATTTATTTGAATAACCGAATTCTTTATTGGCGGTTACTACTTGAAGCTGCCATTTGAAAGTAGAAACCACATAAAGTACCCTTCAGTGCTGCAAATTGTTTCCCGCCACAAAGTAGCCCCGAAATCAATTATTACAAACGTTCTGCAAGATTTCTCTGATCACATATTTTGCAATTATTATTTTTGGCATTTGTTACGTTTGTTTTCGGATAAGACGAAGAAAAATATGCTATTCAAATATATTAGTAGACCGACAATAAATATAACAAATTTAAACAATTACTACAATTCACTCTGGTCAAATTATATTTGTCACTTACAGAGAATCTAGATGTAGTGACGATTGCTCCTAACAGTTTCAACGTTGACTTGGGTCAGTTTCCGTCCTTAGCTCTCGTCTGTATCACTCCAGAAATTTGACTGTTAATCCTAAACTTTCCCTCCGATTTATTTTCTCCATTGAATGAAACTCGTTGCATTTTCGATGCCACCTCCATTAGGTCTATGTTCTCTTTGACAGTTCTCCTATGGCCCTCTAAAATTTTTGATCACGTTCTTCCTTACAAATAGTCAAATATGGAACATAAAATAAAATCATATAATTTTTCCAGATTGTATCAATGAACATTAAATGAAAAGTACAAATATAGTAATGTCCTAATTTTCCCGATATTTGAATAGTCCATAATTGTGAAGGGTCAGAATACTGTGAAAAGAGTGTGCCATGTTCAGTTTGAACTCAATAGAATTGAGCTAAGTGACGAAAAAAGAGGAAAAATTTCATGTCAGGGCAGTTACGGATCCGCAAAGGACCATGTAACGGAAGAACCAATGGTACAGATATGTTATAAATAAATCATGAATGGAAGCCGTGATAATATTTAAGGGAAGATAGAAACTGCCTGCTTGAGAGATAAAAAGTGGAATTCATTGAGTATAAACGCCAACGACAAGTCACTCAGACGTAGAAGTGGAGGACTTCTATCGGAATTGAAGGAATATCTGAAAGAAGAAAGAATTGTCATATCAAATGTATCATACGAGACCAATACCACAAGGTATGAAAGAACAACAGAAATGAGAATGTAGTGGTTGGGACAAGGAGTTGGAGAACGAAATCAGTAGTTTACGACTCTCACAATTTCTCCATAACGAATGCAAATCCACCAATAGTTATCTGTTGTTATCAGATGTTATGGTAAAAAGGTAGTACAATCTAGACAAAAATGACCCTGGTCCACAAAAACAATAGTTGAATCCAAATTTAACGACTGAAATGAAGCATAGAAAAGGTATAGTTTTATGTGTTTGCATTGCATCCGGCAGGCTCGGCCATTCACGTGGGGCTGGCTGCGGGCCTGGTGTGTGGCGTGGTGGACGTCAGGACGCGAGGATGACGCCGCGGCCGACTACGAAGACACGCCCAGCGATATGGGCTACGCGACGCCCGTCAGCGTTGAGACGCCCCTGCAATCCAGTGTGTCCCGCTGCACGTCACTCAACGTAATAAGGGACCCGTTCAGCAGCGCCCACACTCCCACACGACACGCTCACGCCCACGCAGGGCGCCTCGCCGCCAGATCTGTCTCCAGCGATTCGGTGAGTTCTGTTAACTATTAAATTCAAAAAACAAATCACACATTGAAGCCTTAACTCTAGAAATATATATGATTGATGGAGTAGAAAATACTAAATTCCTTGAGCATTAAATTAAACTACATTATATTGAAAGTAAATATAATATTACATTAAATAAACTCAGTACAATAACACAGCCGATTTACGTGAAATTATAGTGATATTTAAGACATCGAAATGTAAAACCTACAAAACTAACACATACGTTCCAGTTTTTGGCTCTGTGCAGGCAAACGGGAGAAACCTTTGGTGTGAGTAAAAATGAAGCACTATCGTAAATTAGATTCTGTTGCAGCTTTTTACATAGTGTAAAAAAGTTAATTCACCAATATGTGTATGAAGTTCTTTTCTTATAAATGACAAACATTAGTAATAAACTCTCTCTCTCTCTCTCTCTCACACACACACACACACACAAAGCACTTTAGAAATAAAGATACCTACCTAATTTTCTCTGATGTGTGTTCAAAAGTGAAACATACTGTGAATATATAAAGCTTTCCTACAAAAAATAGAATATTAAGATTACAAATGAAAATTATTTATAATTTGTGCTTCAATATGCAAATGTAATACTTGAGTGAGAGAGAGAAAAAAACTTAGTAGTCGGATGGCCTTTACATTTTATATAATCCGTAATAAGTATTCCCTCACTTAAATGTTATCGTTAGTGTTCTATGTGAGGAATATTTTGTAATAATAATTTACAATACTCATATGGAAGTAAGTGTATATGTTAATGTTGAGCTTGCGCATAGTATGCTAAGCATGCTCCTATGTCTGAGAGACACTTTGAGACAAGCAACTTACATAATTGTATCTCACTATATAATTATTTATAAATGTATGCAAATATAAGCAATACAGTTTTTTGTTATTCTAGTGTGACTTTATATCTTACCTAATATTTCCAAATTCATTTAAATTTGTGACAGTAGTTACCTATACATGATTGCAGGTGTACACGATTTTGATCCGCTTACCACCAGACACTGCCAGCTGTGATGCCTCGTCCGCTGATCAGCCCTCCATAAAAATGATTGCCGACGATGGTTCCGGAGTAGCGCCGAGTTCATTGACTCCTCTTAGAGGAAGATCGGTAGCAGCAACTGCAGGTCGAGTTGATAGTGCTGACTACTCTCTTAGTTTGCATCCTGGTGGGGGTGGTTTTCCTTCTCCTGCAGCTGCTAGGCGTCCGTCACACATGCCGGACATTCGTATTCCGTTAAATGCAAAAATCATACCAAAACAATTGGCCCCTGGTTCGAAAACTTTGCTGGCGAATGCTGGACCAAAGTTGCAGCAACCTCAAAATCAGAAGAAGAAAAAGAAAACACAAGAGAAAAAGGCCGATAAAAAAGCAGCAAAGACTCTATCTGCTATTTTACTCACTTTCATTATCACGTGGACACCATACAATATATTGGTTCTTTTGAAACCACTGACAGCATGTACTGGCTGTATACCAAAAGAATTATGGGATTTCTTCTATTACTTGTGCTACATCAACAGTACAATTAATCCTGTTTGTTATGCATTGTGTAATGCATCATTTAGGCGTACTTATGTGAGAATTCTCACTTGCAAATGGCACAACCGTAATCGTAGTGCAATGAACAGGGGGTTTTACAATTGAATCCTTTTTTTTTATAGTGGATGCCTTTCAATTTACTGTTCTAGGAGTTGTAGATTCTCTTCAGCCTCACTGATAAGTGTAAATTAAGTGTTCTATTAAGTGCTCCATTTCATTTCTTTGAAATATATTTGTTGTAAAGCAGATGGAGCTATTTTAAACAGATGTGAAACAATTAATGGATTTAATTATTGAATGAATTAAAGTATTGTTAATTAAAAGTATTAAGTCATATTTTATATCAAGTGCATTAACAATTTCTGATATTAAATAGTTAAAAATGACAATACTATATCCAATCCAAGTAATTAATTGTGCTCAAACATAACGAGATCAAACTACGAAAACAATACTTTGACAAATATAATATAAAGTTTTAACTGTCAGTTTAATTTCTGTGTCAATAGTTAATAGATCCTGCTATTCATTGTGAATAGAATACTCAGTCGAAATCGATGTTATTATTATATATTTTTGGTTGTTTCATTTATACTACTCCATTTCCATAATTTTTGGAAATGCTGAGATTCTTTTTTAAAAATGTTAATGATTATTTAATAAAACTATAGGTTACAAAATGTGGTTTTCTGTTGAACACAGGACACACTAAACAAACACACTGAGCTTTTGTGATTAGAAAACTAATGTAAAAATAAATTAAGGTATTTTTGAAACACCACTCTGTAACTAAATCATTAAATGCCAAATAAATTTTATACACCACAAGTAGAATTCAAGGAAGCAAAAACATTAAGGTGTACATATAAATTAGGAAATCATAGAAACTTATCTAAATTACGTGTCAGATAGTATACAATTATATGTTCAAATAGTAATTAAACAAAAAAAATACAATATATGAAGTCTCACCTTCATATTTGAATTTGGTTTTAGGTATAGTTATTTTAATAGAAAAACGAAGAGCAGCTTTAAATTACTATCTTTTGTATATCGACATTAAATATCGGGTATCAGATATATACAGATGTAAAATATATGTATAAATTCAAATGACTGAGAAATATGAAGTGTCATGTGAATCAGTTTAATAAATGTTAAGAACTCTGGAAAATATTGTGTTTGTTTAATGCTTGTGTAAAGTGTGTTAAAACTGTGCATGGACTGACAAGAGCTTCCATTCATTAAGGTGTGTCTTAAATATGTGCATAATCGAAGAAATTCTGTCTGATGCAGTTGGCTCTTCTCAATTTTTTTTATATTCTCTCCGTATCACCGTGTAACTAAAAGTATCAGTGAGAAAGAAGAGTCTACAAAATTTCCAAAAACCTTGCTGATAAATATATGTAATTAAAGTTCTGTGCATGTCTGTGTTATTAGATAGTGCAAAGTACCAGTATTAAGAGATTTAACTCTCAAATCACATGATTAGAAGGTTTTCCATTTAAACAATTGTGGCTGTAAGCTACCAAATCATCGCTCAAAGATATAAAGATAATATTAATAAAAATATAATGAAGTGATAGCTACAATTTTATTGTGTAAACATATATTCAAGTCGTGTTGTTCTTTATTTTGTACATTTTCAAAAGAAAAGTGATTCAAAATAGTTTGCGAGCCAAATTGGCTGTGTACAAGCAAAATATTATTGAAAGCTTTCAAATGTATGACGGGTCATATTCTTTACTTATAGTTGTTAGTGTGAAGATATAAAAGACATATATAGATAAAAATAAATATATGTCAAACAATTCATGTGAAAATAAGGAAAACTTGTTCACAAAAAAGTGACCATGAGCTCCACAGTAAAGGTAATTTTTATATCATGCATATAAAAACATATTTTAATTTAAAAGCATCAACAACTGCATTAAATTTACCACTGATTCAAATATATTAATATTTTATGTCTGCAAATGATAATATAAATTTTTCTTAAAAATTTTATTTGATTCAGTGCTTTGTTTGTACGTTTATCACTTCCTTAAACTCCTTAAGACTGGCATAGTGGTCACTTTAAATGATTTCCTTATTTTCTAACATGTTTATATTTTGTCTAGCATAACACTGGATGTGTCTTATAAGATAGGTGTTCCTCAAAATATACATATTGCCCACATCATGAATGTAAGTGGTATGAATGTTGTTTTTATGTTGGATCAGGGCAGAAGTAAACTCAACTTAATGAGTAGAAGTTTTACATTTACAGTTTTCTGTTAAGTTACATAATTTATAAATATGAAGTTAATACTGCCAAACAAACCTAATATTTCAATTCTACAGTCATCAAAAAAGTAATGGAAACTGAGTATTGATTAAGTTTGAATTTATTTACATTACTAAATTATTATTTGAAAAATATTATTTACACTCTTATATAAAAAACATTAATTTTGTGAGAAGGAAATTCACAAACAACTTCTTAACCCTTCGATTGTACAACAATTGAGCTCAGACATGATTGATTAGATTTTTATTGATACTTACAATAATGTTAAGATTATTGTTGTTGTTAATGATAAGATTAAGGACATGTAAGCCTCTGAAACCATTTACACATAACTACAGAATCTTCTGTTTCTCATTTTTTCTTTGAACATTTTTCTTTGCAGTCTAAATAGTTTGAAATATTAATGTTTAAATATTTGTTTATTTTTAAATATATAAAATGAAATTAATATATGTTAGTAAAATAATTTTTAATAAATTTGTATAAATGTGGAATCAAAGTATGATGATGAAAAAGCTGCCTTTAATTACCAAAGATAACTGAAGGTAACAAATATTTTTGATGTAAGATAAGTTGCAATAATTACCACAATATGAAAAGCAGTTAAACTAAAAGATTTAGTAGTCATAAAATGGAAACCAAACTATTAAAAATATTTTGATCTTATGTATTCAGGAACATAATGGGATAATTATTAATCAATGTCTATAATTTAATATCTTTTTTAATAACATAGTTATTTGTAAATAATTCATTATTGCTCAATCTTGATGACAGTATTTGAATTATTAAATTTATTCAACAACACTAAAATTGAACTAATTTGATCTCCTTATAAGCATCAATTGAATGCATTTTCATAAGGAATAATATAAACATAAATAAAATCAATGTTGAGTTGAATAAATTAAAAAAGATTCGCTGAATTTAACCACGAGTTTTATATCACTCTAATTTTTTTATACAATAATTATCAAATACAAAACAAAAAATACATTTAAGTTATGTTGATCAGTGTATTTCAAGTAAATTATTTCAGAAGATATTTAATTTAATTTTTATATTACTAATTTTAATATTGTAATATAAACTACAAAAACTAGTTATTAAATTTTGTAATGAAATAAATATGTGTGGAATTTTAATTTTTTGTGTTTAGAAATAAATGTTGTCTCTCAAAATATTTGCATAAGTGAAACTTATACGTTCAACATTTTATGTACATTTTACACTTTTGCGACAGTTTCTTTTATGAAATAATGTTAGGAAATCATTAATTTATTCCTGCAAGTAAATGACAAAATCAAAATTGAACTATCAATCAACCACATTATTATTTTAATTGAAACAAAATAAATTAGTAGTCATATATTCATTAGCCTTTCATGTAACTTAATAAGTAAATTGTCATTTCCAAACAGAGAATAATAAATTCCAATCATAATTATGATACTGTTATTTATAAAACACTATGATTACTCAATATTTATTATTATCTTCTACTTTACTCACGTTTTGATACGTTATTATCAATTTATTAAGGAGAAAATTATTTTATGATGAAGCTTATTGAAATTTAAATTACTTTCATATTCTGCGTATGATGATAATTGTATGAAAATTCAAATTACTAGAATTTAAAATATAATGACTTCTGGGTGTTAGTTAAAATATTTTCAAATTTACAGTTTCTTACATCTTACCAACAGAGATAAATAAATCTTTTGTATAGCAGGTATTTTGATAATTTAAACTAAATTAAGTGATTGTTATATACGCCACCTGAACTATAATGTAGCTTGTTATATGCAGTTTTATGCTCTTCATATTTATTATTGAATAGGATTATACCTGTGGTCTACTGTGTTAATGATAGTTTCAATTTTGAAATTGATCAATTATCTGAGTCTCTCAAAATAAAATTTTACAAAGAAATGTATATATATTATTCATAATAATACTGACGATATTTATTTTAAATTTATATAATCATCTGAACTATCTGACCATTAATTGAAAATATTTGCAAATCAAAATTTAGACAATTTTGGTGTGAACTAAGTGATGAAAAACACTTAGAAAATTCACCACTTTCACTCATATTTTTGCAGTTATAAAATGATTTATTTATTAAATTATTTCATTCTAAAAAATTAATGTTTATTTAAAAATTAACACACTCATATGCATGGTATGAGCAAATATGTTGTTCATTTCAAACTCAAAATATTAGCAGAATACATTAACCAAATAAATTCAAATGTGGTAAAAATTGTTTATTTAAGATTTTCTGAAACTCTAATAGAACAAATACTAAAATATAGAATTCTGTAAAAGATAAAACTATTACAAAAATATTATCCTTTTAGATAAGTTCATAGCATTATTCAGAGTTGATTAAAAGACAAAACAATTACATTAATTTATATTTAAACATATTTTAGTCCATTTTAATTTGTATAAATAAGTTTGGTCTTATCTATAAATCATTTCATTTTATATAATTCATTTAAAATCCCATGTTTAAATCAGAAAAAAATTAAAACAACTGTATTTTCTTCAAGTAGTTTTATATATTAGTAAAATTGAAGAAACTTTCCACTTTTGACAATGTCTTCATAATTCCAATTATTAAAATTCGTTATAGATTGAAGCATAAGATAAATATACAGTATATTGTTATATTCTACAACAAGTGATTTTACTGATATAATTATTACAACACAATATTAGGAAGCTTCTATGATTACTAAAGTAAAAAATATTATTGAAGAAAGTACCAATGTGTCTGATTTAAAAGTGTAGTTTGGAATGAATTAAGTAATATAAAACAGTCTTAATAAAAATACATTTTTTAAATATTTAAATTATATTTTATTATATTATAATGAACAAGATTTATCTTTTTAAATGAAGAAATTATGGCAATATTCCTCATATTTGTCAAAATATAGGTATGGTTTACATCAAACTTGCATTATTTACATTATTTTAAATGTAGTAAGGACTTTTGATTATTGTGTGGCTTGAGATCAACTTAAGACACAAAATTTTATGCATTGTTCTAGATTTCACATCGAACAAGAATTTTATCATATTTAAAATATTCAATTGTAATCTGCAATTTGAATAAACTGATCTTGGGTTTCAAGTTGGGTAATCATTGGATAAACAGAAAGTTACATATATATTATCATAATCTAGATCATATGTATAAACCTAAATTATATATACCTAATGAATCCTATTAATACCGTCTATGTCTCATTAAATGTGTGGATATTCAGTAAATGATAAGTTAGGATTGCTTTAAGTACACAGTGATAGTTATTCACATAATTGCTTCAATTTCCCTCATTCAGGTAATCAATATACTTCAGATATCAATATAGAAGACAATGTTTTCAGTGTTCCCTTATTAGTCTGTCAGCAATTATATCTTATACGTATATAATTATATTGTATATATTATTTCATTTTTTCCATTATTATTCTTACCTATTGGCAATGGCAGAACTAATATATTAAAAATTATGAGTTTATCCATATACTACCTGGGTTGAAACCTGAAAACTGTTTATACAACCAATTCAGCTGGTAAGCCTATATTCTCTATTCTAGTATTTGTTCTCCCTATCTCTCTCTCTCTCATTTCATACACACACACACATGCACTAACGTATCAATCACAAATAATTTAATCACCTGTTTTAAATTTTCCATAATTATAAAACAGCTTATGACTCCTTATTTTCTTTCACAAATATTATAAAAACCATCATAATTGCTTCCTAATATTAAAATTATCAATATGTTTTATGATTCATAATTTTGTAAAACTGAAAAGAAAATACTTCCCAGAATCAGTTCCTGAAGTATACTTTCTGTTAAGTATTCACTTATAACATGCCAAAAAGTTGTTTCTAGATATGGAAAAAAAGTAATCTTACACATAAAATATATGTTATGACATATGCACTTTCTGAATACAATTTCTATAATCTTACAATTTATATTTTTGTAATGTGATTTGAATTAAACATCTGGAGACCAATTATTATTTTGAAATTGTACCATAAGAAGTATATCAGTCTTTTTACTTCAACTTCATCATAAGCAATACAAAATGTAAAATATTTTCAGTATTGTTAAACTAAGAAAGACTGATTACCCATTGTTGATAATATAGAAGTTATATCCAAAATATACATATAACTGGAAAACACTTATATAATCCCTCACATTTATAAATTTTAAATTAAGCTACGAACTGTTATGTATATTATAAAACATTCAGTGTGGTAAATAATGTTGCATAGTATTCATATTTATTCCGTTACAGCAAATGTTATTTGTAGTGTATATATTTCTGTGTTTGTTCTCTGTATGCAAGGAATGAGCAAATGTTTCATCATCAGTGTTGCAGTAGTCTTGCTGTGTACTGTTTTACAAGTTCCTGGGTTCTGAAGAGAAACTTGGGAGATATTTATAAAATAGTTCAGTATATTAAAAATATGAAATGGGTGAAGAAAGAAACACGAATGACGCACATTAGGTACAATTTTTTGTAAAATTTACTCCATATTATTATAATAAAATAAAACAAAAAAAGAATAATAAGTTTGTAAAATGATGTTAATAAAATGTTGTTTTTAAAAAAGAAAAAGACTCTAAAATAAATAAAAAAAACCTTCATATAATATATATATGTATAATATAACCTTACGGGTATCATATACTGACCTGCCTTTGAGCCTTCTTTACTACATAAATATAAACTTTGTATGTTATTAAAATTTAACTAATTGATCTACAAACATGTGCCAGAATAATTTTTCTAACAATGAGATCAAACTCCTTCAACTTTTTCTTTGCAATCATAATATAAAAACTAATTTTTTGATAACATTTATTAATTTAATTCCTGATACTAAATTCAGTTTCATTTCAAAGATGTACATAGTGAATCCAATCAATACAGTTTATATCTGATATAATGTGTTCATATTCTTTTAATGAGAAATTACAAAAGCTTATATCAATTGAAACAAATGGTGAAATATATTGACTATATTCACTTTATCTCCATTACTTAGCTAAAATATTAAGATTTAGATATAGAAGACAATTTAACAATGTTTTCAGTATGCCTCAATGGTCTGTCAGAAAGTTATGTTTTAGGAAATATAAAATTATTTGGGTTTTTTGCATTATAGAAATGTGTTGTTTTATGTGTTAGTGCAGTATTGCTGTGTGTTTCAATAAGTTATGAAATTACCACATGGAATTCAAAATATTTCATCTTATATTAGATTTATAAAGTTGCAAAATGAAATATAGACAATAAATTAACTAACAAGAAGAAAACTAATAAGCCTTATTTGATTGACAGAAAACTGTTTCACTGTGTAAAGTGATAACATGGGTTGAGATTCTAATTAATGATATTTCATGTATATGGAACTGGGAATATACTGATTGGTTGAATTACATTAATGTTAAAGCATAACCATAAATATATCTAACAAGTCCAATTTTAATTTTAATAGTTGAGTTAGAATTTTATTTTAAATTGTCCCCAAGTCAGAAACAGATGCACACATGAAAAGTTTACCTAATTCTCCAGTAAGGCCTGGTATTGCAGATTTCATCATTACCTATAATTATTGAGATCATGTATCAAGTGAGACAGTTTAAAAACTTTAAGTGAAGTCTAGAATCCAAAATCAATTAACAATAGTTTATACCAAAATGTGTTTCAACATCTGGGGAAATTATGAACAATAAATATTTGTATAGAAGCATTGATACAAAGTTCCATTAATTAAATATTTCAGTACTGTAATTTCAAAATACAGAATCAAAGAATATCAGTTAACTAAAATGATTATAGCACTATTGAAAATTACCAAAAACTACACATAAACTTTATTTATCTACTAAATTTAAAAATTCAATTTTTATCATATAAACATAGGTAAATTAATAAGTCAATTTCCAGAAATAAAATATGCAAAATAAATCTAGTTCATATAAATTCACCAAAACATTTTGTTCTGACTAAAATTCATTGAAATGTAGAATTAAAATTTAAAAACTTTTTACAACTATACAATTGGGAGTAATAGAATGTCCATTCTAAAAATTGTCTACTGGTCACATAATTAAGAAAAGAAGATTGCTAACTTATTATTGTATGGAGTGTATTTTTTTAATTTGCCATAAATATATTTCCAGTTAAGTAAATACAAGATATACATTATAAAAACTACTTACAGGATGACAATGTATTCACATGCATGTAGACAATTTATATTTGCTTCAACACTGATAAGGTTATAGAATATTTAAATAATGCTAATTGTTTTAAAACATACATGTTGCTTATTGGTTTATACAAATATCATCTCAAAATTTTTAATTTTTTATTCTTACAACTATATTAACAATGTTGGAAAGACTTTACAAACAATTTAATCAAAATTAATGTAGTTTGTAAGTCAAACTTTTCTATGATTTGAAGTCACTTATAATTAACAATAGGATGCACATGGAATACTGCAAATATATTATTAATATTTTTCTTAAATACTAAGAATAGTGGAATGATTATGACTTACTGATCACTGTGTCAAATTAAATGAATAAATATTTAGGTTTTGTCATCTGACTCATAGCAAATGAGACACATGAGTTTCCTCTAATAACATAAATCCTAACTTGACTCATACTTAAGTAAGATTATTAAATTTTGGTGACAAGAATATTCCTTCTTCCTACATTCTGTTACATTATATGAAATACATTCAACTGAACGTTTATTAATACCATGAAGAATGTTAAATTCAAACAGCTTTGAATACATATTCTCATATAATAATAGTAATAATATGATTTTTATTTATTTATAGCTTGTTTCAAACAGAGGTACAGAATAATAAAACTTTGTAGCTTTGTAAGAAAATGTGACATTGTAATACATTATTAATTAATGATTCTATATCATCCTTTTATGCAACCATATCAGTGTCCACATTACAGATATATTAATGCAAACTACGAAAATTGTATAGATTGATGATAAAATAATTATTGATGATATTGGATTCATTATGAACTCAACAGGTAATTGTACTATGTAATAAAATGTGACAAATTATTTCTCACATAAAACTCTTAACATTTACAAGGATTTGCTTATATAATTTTATAATTTCGAAAATGCTGGGCAGAATAATAGCCAGGTTGCAAAGTGTTAGGGAAATTCTAATTATTTATACACCTGATATTACACATTAACATTAAATGAATATTAGGTGGACACATATTTATATCTGTAAGTTATTAGAGATCAAATAATTGTAATTGTGAAATGAATGTAATGAGTGTTCATTGATTTTGTATGTTGTAGAATACATGTTTAACAGCTTGCAATTTTACATATATACAAATCTTTTGTAATTTATCATGTAAAAGAGCAACTTGTACTTGTTGCATAAAATGCTTTGTAGTAATCAACTTTTTAAAATTTTATTTAGTGTGGAAATACATTAAATTATTTACTTTCAGCATTTGTTTTGCTTAGGAAGCTAATGCTTTTTATAATTATTTTCTATCTAAGCTTAAACAAATTATATCATAACATGTTACACATAATTATAAAATGAACACAGGTAAGTCAACTTCAAAACCATATGTAACTGTCTTTGCAAATTTAAAAGTCAGAAATTTGTTAAAGAAAATTACCAAACATTTTGTAACACTGTCACAAATCCTTCCAAAGTTATAAAACAGAAGCAAACGTTCTCTTGACTTGAATGAAATGTAAAATAATTTTTTTCATAAATTGACTGTGATTAAATGATTATCTTTGAAATAGTTGCCTCAATTATTAAAAGTAAAAATTCTTAGACATTTAAAATACCAAAAATAATAAAAATTTAATGTAAAGAAAGGCGGACATTGAATTAACCTTTCATAATTAAAAATCCAGAGTCCTATATATTTAAAACGTTAATGTGTAGAGTAGGTGTCATTAACATGGCTATATTTTATTGTATGTACATTTTCTGAGAAGAAAATTTGTTAAAATTATTCCATAAACTTTTAATTTCTACCAAAAACCACTAGATGGCTGGAAGAATGAAGACAAACATTAAAAAATAGTGAGAGATATTTTATTATATATTGTACAGAATAAAAAGATAGACTACATATAGAACAGACAACTTATTATTATTCAGAAAAATTTTGAACCTCATTTACAAACTACTTTAATCAGTATTCATTGAGCATCAAGAAGGAAAACCAAATTACTCATATGTTAGTATTTTTATAAACATTCAGTTAAAATAGTAATTAAAAATAATAAAGGCACAATAAAAACTAATTTACAAAATACTTAATAAAACTTAATCAGATATATAAATTCAAAATCTTGCACATTTTTCATTTCATTCGTTTCTTCCATAGGAGTATTTTTTATTTAGTATTGAAACTTTTCCATTTAAAAATCACTTATTCAATCACATTATTTTTTAAATATTCACTTATTTCACTTGACTTTTGTATTGCAATAGTTTCCACATAACAAGTAGTATTTTGTTTGTCTCTATTTTAAGAATTTGCAGCTCTATATACAGGTGAATTAGAGTAATGGTGTCAGAAAACTTCTGTTAGCTGCATTTGAAAATTTTATTTTGGATTTATACAAAAATATTATAACAAATATTAAGGAATTAAAATGAATAAAATATTATTTTTTAAGACATAAATAATCAACCACTGAAGCTAATTTTACTGGCACACATATAAAATCAAGAAGATGAAATAAAATAATATAATGAAATGCTTTGTTGAAATAAAATAATATATTTCTAACAAACAAATACTTTATCTTAAGTTGTATGGCTTGTTTTATGTGTTACGAAACTTTTTCCTTATGTGCCAATCACTTTATTTTATTATATTTGGCACATACCACATTATAAATATTTAATTGATGTAAAATAATTAATGTTTCCATACAATGCTCACAAATCCCAAGTGCCTCAGTATGTACCTAACTCACTAACTAGGCACATCTTTTATTGATGGGGTCTTGACACATTTCCTATATTATTCAGCCTTTCTGACTTATTTATTCTGTTTGTTCATTAAAAACTTTTTGAATGTTCTAGTACAGAGAAATTATTAATTTAATTTCTCTGATGTTAAGCCTACATGCCGTGTGTTTCATTTGCATTTATTATAACATCATGAATAAAAGTTTAGACACTTTGCAGTACTATGTTACAAGTAAGTAGGTTTCTTTTCTTGAAGTTGTCATATAGCTAATCTACATAATTGATGTTGAAGACAATCTTACACCAATTGATGAACATCACCACAGATATTGGTAGCCTAGAACTACTTCCTCACATTTACAAATTCCAATAGACTTTTGGTTGTTCATTTGCTGGTACAATTTAGAATGATGATAAAGTTTAGGATAAAAGGATCCTATAGCATGTTTTGTCAGGTATGTAATTATATTATACAAGATTATTCATGACAATTGGAAATAATAGGAATGTGTTAAAAAAGTATGAAAAATGTGTACAATAGGAGGTATTAATCATGAATATTACCAAAAAAATTAATAATATCTATAAATTTCATTTAACTTTTTGTATGTGCCATAATATTATTTACAGAAGGTTTATATCAATATAAACCTAATTCTAATTAATTAATTGAGTATTGTATTATTACTATTTCTGTAGAATGAATCGGTAACTTCACGCCCTTGAATCCCAGCTGTTAGTTAGAAATTGTATTTAAGAGTTAGATTACCTTGTTGTAAAAAAATGCTATCAAAGAATTTTAAGAATACTGGCAACAGTTTACTAAACTATCAGGGGAGATTTCACCAAGTAGTGATTTCATATACCTTTATATTCAGTATGCCTTTCATATTCATGTCTTATTGGTATATAGTATTTTACGTATGTAATGTAACCATTAAATGCTCTTATATGTGTTACATACATATGATAACTCAGAAAACAGTTTATAATTCTAATTATGGTTGAATTATATACATTATTAGATAAAATATTTATTGGTTTTTTTTATCAGAAAATTTATATTTGAAATTATTATTTAATAAAAGAAAGTATTCTTTGTTGCATGAAGCAGCATCAATAGATTCTAGAGAAAGTTGAATAATGTTCTCATTCAATTATCAGCCCCTTTTTGTAAAATATCTGGCATTAATTATTAGTTATTGCACTCATTAGCTCATATTTGCATCTCAGACAAATGTTTCCATGAATACATCATCACAATGTAAAATGGTACAAACAAATCATTTCAGAAAATAGCAGAATATGGAATTTTAAGATTTATCTGACTTCAATTATATGAATTATAAATAAGCAGAGATTTTCCTCCTAATTTCAATTAGAAAATTTAAGCTATCTGAAATATGCGGATTTGAAAAGATCAGTTTTCTCAATGCACAATTTTGATTTAATAAATAACCAAAATTTGTTTGAATAGAGTTATCTAGCCATTTTGGAGGTGTATTTATATCTAAATTGCAGTTAATTCTGCTAAACTTAATAAGGACTATTTTGAGCAAGTAGTGTTTTAAACCCACAAAATTTGATAAAAATAAAATATTCATGACAGTAGTAGCTGAAATAGAAAGCATGTAGCTATAACATCAATGTTAAGATATAACTTGGCTAATTGTGATACAAACAAATTTATGGCTGGAAAAGGGGAAAATGGGAGATAATCCATATAAATAAAAAAAAATTAAAATGTAAAGTTTGATAATATGACTTTCAGTGTTTTTAAAATTTAGTGTTAACCATTGGACTTAATTCACTGCAACATGACTAAAAGAGTGGCATAATTATTTTATGCATATGCAACACACATGTTTGCTCACATATCCTCAAAATTGTGATGGTCTCTGGTAGTAGACTTTGGTGGATAATGAATTCTTTTGAATCAGTGTCGTTTGTAGTGTAACGCGCGTATTTAATTTAATTTTGTTTTATTTTCGGAAATGTTGTTTGCTGTAGTTTGGAGGGTTTTTTTGCTTCCCAACTCGAGACGCCGACCTGTCGCGTCTCAGGTAGCCGCACGTGGCTAATTTAATACCGAGATAGTGCTAAGAACATGCGGCTAAGAACAACAATTGCCCGTGACGCTAAGGGCTGGAAAACGTCCAGCTCCGGGGTAGGAGGAGAGATTTTGGCACCGTTGGAATAAAGACGTTGAGGAGCGTGCTTGGAAAGACGTGAAAACAGTTGGAAGAAGAACTTTGTGGAGAGTGGTTGGACGGACGTGGAAAGAGTTGGCAGAAAGAAGGGGATAACGCTTGTGATAGGATCCCGAAGTGTATGCATATACGAGTAGGGGAAAAGCATATGGTAAATACACCTGGCCATCAACTGGTTGTACGAGGTCATCCGCCGAATATTGGAGAACAAGGACCGAGACGCTCCGTCCAGCTGCAGGATTGAGTAAGGGAAAATCCCGGATCTCTAACTACAGCGGACAACAGGAAACAGGAATAGGCAGTACATATTTGGTGCGGGCAGTGAGAATCTGTGCAACGTAAATCCACAGGTACTTGAGATCAGAGATTTCTTGCTATACTAATAAAACAATTTCCAATTTTAATGGTCAATATATTTTTTTTTTACTTTAATCATATAAAATACCCAGCCCAATAAAATAATTCATTACAGTAGGCATTTTGTAATATTATCTAGTTTGGTAATTCCCTGGAGAATGGAAAAAACTTTATTGTTCTTGTGCCTCTATTAAGAATAACATTGACTACCAATTTGCTTAGTGTACAATATATATATACCACATCCATTCACCCCACGCTATATGTTTCCTAAAAGATCAGGTCTCCTGAAGACAGTCAAAACTGCCATTCCTATGTTATATAGTTTTGTTGACAAATACATACACAATTAAGTTTCAGAATACTATCACCCCACCCTACATCCAAGCTGCTATTGGGGTTTCCCAAAGTAATTAATCTATATTCCTGGCCAGGCAAGCACAATCATCCACCTGAATCTCAAATTATGCAATAATCTTTAGAAGAGGCATTAGACCAAGGAAAATGATGAATAACCATATAGAGAATGGATCACAAAGAAATGGAGTATGAGATAAGCATACTAAAAGAAAGCTGATAAGAAGTGGGAAAATATGAGAGGAGTAAGAATTCAATTCATGAGATCAAGAACTGAGAGACTAGAGAATTGTAATGGGCAAGAAGGGATAAGAGACAGACAATATACAGAGTAGATAGTATCTGCAGTTACCATTCAGGCAAGGATTCCAGAAAAAGAGACTAAGGTCCCGTTTGAAAATGGAAAATAATCTGCCTCCAAATTTTAATAAATCAAAACATTTGAATTTCATACAAAAATGAATATGTGTAATGAGTTTGAAAATAAAATATTTGTTTTTGAAGTGTTTAATGTATATTAACTCTCAACTTTTTATTACAGGAAGAGACTATGTACCAAGAAATATATGAACATAAAACCAAATAGAAACTGAATAAGATGTTCTCAGATTTCAACCTGGGAAGAAGTTTGTAAATGAAAACTATTTCTCAGCAATAGTGTTTAATTTCACACTTTCTTTATGTGTCTTTAAAATAAATTGGTCTGTTAGATAATAATAATAAGCCTATTTTTTATAATTATTATGAATCCATAAAATAATTACAATCATGATAAATAATAATTTTCCATTTTTTATAATTATTATAAATCTCAAAATAACTACTACTATCATGATAAATGCAATGCGAAATGATGTTAGCTATGACGTCCTTCTTTACATTTAAGTTGATGTCAAGTAGGATTATTTTCAGGGAGGTGCATCTGTATCTACACACTATACTATTAACTAAGATATATAATAGTGCATCCTTATAATTATAGGTAGGCATATAAAATTAGATATTTATGTTATGTCAGTCAAGTTAATATCATATTGAAATCGCGCGGGCTTTTGAATACGTGTCGCGTCATTACTGGGAATCCCGCATGCCGCGGAGGAAACCAATAGCTCGAGAGGTTTCAGAAGTCGTGTCGACAAAAGATGCGCACTGGTCCTTTATGCTTAGGATGTAGTGAGGGTAAACTGGAGCTCAGTTCAACACGATCCTTTGCTACGGCAACTTGGTAATGTTATAACTATTCTAAAATCATTGACACAATGAAATATTTGCATATATCTCAGTAATTAAGCTTGCTTTGTAAAAATAGTGTTTTCGACGGGTCTTAGAATGTTCTTAGCTTCATCTATGTTAATTTTCATGTTAATAGGCCGTTTCTGGAACCGAATTTGGGTAATACCTCAATAACTGCCGTGAACTTCAGTCACCACGTCAAGAATCCGGGACGAAATGAATGGGGGCAATGGAAAACAACCTCTCCCCACCACAAACCCACAACCATGCGCATTTCAGTTGCGTATCACATCATCATTATAATAATAATTATAAGTTCATTGTAAATGCTGGTGATGTGCAATACCATAGATGAAATGCGAACTAAGTTCATTATTTTAAGCACTGATTTTCGGCTAGACTAATATTTTATCAGTTCTGAAGAAATATAAAAATTTCTTGAGAAACGCAATTATTGTAGAATTCCATTTAACAAAGTTTGCCAAGTCAACAGTACTGATTAACTAATTCATACCTCTATCATAAATCTATCTATTGTGGCAGAATCTTTCGGACCACGCATCTTACCAAATGAAGGACGTGATTTACGATTTAGTAAATAGTTATTTTTCTACCCAATGTCTTACTATTATCTTTTTGATTTCGTTAACAAATTTATCAAAATTTATCAAAAAAATATTATAAATATGTCAATACGTTCCACAAAATAAAACATAACTTACTTCTTTTGGTTTCAATTATACTATATTTCTCTAATCTTAAAACAGTATGATATCTATTATTTATAAATTTAACATCAATTATCTAAATTTATAGAATGCCATAAAGATCTGAGCACATTTATGTTATGTCAGTTAAGTTAATTTCATATTCAAATCGCGCAGGTACTTGAATCATTGCTGAAGGTCCCGCATGCCGCGGAGGAAACCAATTCCAATAAGTAAATATGAATATAAAGGCGATACACGATTACATAAATAAATTAACGGGCGTACTTGTCTCGCCTCCATGGAGTTTACTGTCATTTTCTTGAATGTTCAAAAATTTGCGAAGAACTAGATGTTGTATTTAAGCGTCCTCAAGTGGTGACAAGGCAGGTCTACAGATCAAATGGACCGTCTGAACATGTAGAAGAATTTTTCAGAATATCTATCTTTATCCATATTTACATTCTGCAATTTTTTCTCCGAGAAATCGATTTTCTTCAAAACACACAAAAAAAGAATTTTCGCTTATGCAGCTCCACCCAGAAAATTAGACAAATGTTCAGTTTTAGACATGGCAGAAGACATACAGAATCTTTACGGAGTTTACTACACAATTTTATTGCCGACGCTACCACTCGGTACGTGATGAAGGCTTAAATGAATCCCTTGTTGAATACTCAGATTTGATTGCACAAGCCACCACGTTTACCCCAGCGATATGCGTGGCAATCAAAATTGGTCTATTCCAGTGACAACATGTAGCATTGAACGTACTTGTAAGTTACGACGTGTCAAGACGCGGAATCGATCAACGATTATAGACGTGAAGTTAGGCGGCCTGTGCATGTTCAGTATTCACAGGAAAAGAGTAGAGAGCACTGAATTCATTGACAAGGTGATGAACATATTTGGACATCGACCTACATGGCTTTACTTTTTATTCAAACGGTGACTTGATAAAAAAATTATTTCCGAATATTTTTCTGCGTCGGCTTTCATGCAAATGCATCCCCTTGCACACACCCCCTGGTCCTTTGGAAATAACTATGTTTAAAACTACTTATATTGTACTAAAATTAATGTCAGTTTTTTAAAATAAATTATGGAGATATGAGGATTAATTAAATGGTTTATATTTCTATTACAAAATATTTATTTTTTTGTTAATATTATCTGCCATCACAAAAATATTATACAGAATTAAAACAGGCATGACAATACTTAACTTAAATTTTAATTAAATTTATTTACAAATTTGTAAACAAAATTATTATTTAATTTATTTGGCAAATATTATAACATTTTATATTTAAGTGAAAACTTTCATTTCTGGTATAATTTTTCAATCTACTTACACATTAAATGTGAATATACGGAAATATTTGCTATATGCACTTGTATGGAAAAAGTTTGAAATATCCCAACATAACATAGATATATTTATTTGTTTTTTTAAAAAATGACATCTCAGACAACAGTAATCATTTACACTGTTTCACCCATAACATAAATACAAGATTGTATTTTGGTTACTCAGCTCTAATGTTGCAGCAATTTCAAATTATGAATTAACATTTGTTTTACAATAACATTCAATTGGTTTAATTTACAGCATTCTTATTGCATTCCTTTCCATGTTGTGCAAATATAACAATTACCATTTACATTCATTATTTGACTGAAATTAGGTGTGGTTTCAGTAAATATTATGAAATTGGTTTACTTTAATACAAAAGTAAGATAAATCATCTTTTGACAACAAAGAGAGAAACTTTAAAATAAATAGCTATTATGAATTTGTACAATACTCAATGTTTTAATACCTATAATTCACTGTACTATCAAAATATCTTTAATATAGAAATTATAAGAAATATTGAAAGAATTTTTATTTAACATATATACACATTACATTTGGAATTAAATTACATCTGACGTATGCTATCTTTGGGATATATATATATATATATTACTGTATATTTATAAAGTTAACTTATTGTATTGAACTGGCTAATATTAACCAACATAATTAAATGAGGTATTGAAACTTTCAGAAAATATAGACAGATTGCCTAAAATACATGGTGAAAATAGAAACACTTCTTTTAACACTTATAAATGTTGGAATACGGTAACTTATCTTAACACTTTTTCACACTGATTTTTTTTGACATGACACATTTTAATACATTCATTGGGTATTTCTTTTTAATCATTTAGCATAATTTTCTCTTAGAACAGTAATACTTTAATAATATTGTTCTCTAACTAAATGTTAACACATTATAAATTATAATGCAAATTATATATTTATACAAATTACTGAATTGTATTTACTTACAAGATAATAAACCTTATAGACAAAAAGTACTTTAATAAAACATTTGAAAGTTACAATAAAAATATATTTTATTGTAAATAATGCCAATATGTGTACAAGAGCTGTTCAAAAAAAGTTCGTTTGAATATTTTTTTCAAGTAATGAATGCAGTTGTTGGATGTAATTAATGATTCAAATTGAAACAAAATTTTATAAATTTTTCTAAATAAATATTTCACTTTCATTAAAACTTTCATGTACTGCATATAAATGGATGCATTAAAAGTCTTTTGAGTTAATAAATTAAGCAATCAATTAGGCACCCTGAATTAAAATAAACTTAAGAATACAGGACTAAAATATGGGATTTAATTTGCTTGACTATGTATAGTAATTGCAATGGTGGTTACTATTGCATGAAGATATTGTTTAGCCATGGCATTAAGCATATAAAAATTAAATTAAAGTGTAAATTGTAAACCTGATATAAAAATTTGTGCATTATTTTATTGAGAAAAAAGTAAAGCATTGAATTACTTGATATTTTAAGAAATTAGAAATTCCAAAAATATAGAACACATTTCCCCAGTGTAACTGTAATAGTTCTCAGGATTCCAACTAGGCATTGTCATTTGTTAGTTATAACATTTTGATGAGATCAAATCCTTGCGGCTAACAAACATCTATTCCGAGTTTGAATCATGAGAACTATTAAATCAAATCCAAAAAAATGTAACTACAAACTTATCAATATTTGTGGCTATTGTGGCTACTGCAGAAAATAATACAGATTTTAAGAGAATCATGAATATAATTTTCAGTACCCAAATATAAGTTCACTGTGCTAGACAAATTGATATATAACCATATATAAATATAAAACCATATTTACATACACACATTTTCAAATATTTAATGGAATAATTATTAAAATGAAATATGAAATTCTTGCATGTGTGATCCTTCAACATTATGATTCATTATAATGTTCATACAAATTATTGCAAATTAGAGTTAAGGACAGTTTACTTTTATAATTAGGATTAAGATAATTTTATAATTGCAACTGAAATTTTTGAAAAACTTAATTTTTAGGTTGTTATACAAAATTTGTAATTATTTTGTTTCCTTTGACTTTCATTGGCATTGTTTACATCTCTAAAGTGTTACATTTGTTACAATATATCATGAATGAATATTTAGAGATCAACAAATGCAGAATAAATTAAATATTTGAGACAAACTGAATCTATATTTTTCATGAAATTGTATGTATACCATAATTTTGCGAACATAATAGTTAACAATTTAAAACATTGACTACATTTAAAAACCGAATTGAGATAAATAAAGTTTCTGATTAATTCAATTTGACTATGTTGTTTCTCATGCATATCATGAAATTATTATAAAATAATTTATTATAAAACAGATATAAATGAACTCAGCAATTGGATATCAAAATAAACAAACGAAAGTTTTCATTATTAATAATTCAATGAGAAACTTGTTCAAAATGGAAGATCCAAGTTTTTAATATTTTAATACATTAATCAATGATTTCATTCTAATGAGGAATATGATGGAAACAATTTGGGTACTCAAGTACATTATATTTTTGAATCACTAAAATTGTGATGATAAACAAGTACTGTAAAACTGGTATTTGTGGATGACATTGTTCATATGGGAGATATGACTTTAGAACACCAATTATCATTGTAAACAAAAATATATATCGTCCAAATCTGAGAGAAGTTTTACACTTAACAATGTCTGTGAATTCGGAGATTGATTGTATACAAATTACATGTATATATTAAACCCTTTCTGCAGTAAATTCACAGTAAATCTCAAAATATTTTCATATTTTTAAGATTTTCTATTTCAGCAATTCTATGCAATAGATTTGCTACTTAATCACTAACAATGTATATCACTGTATATCCTTCAGGTTGTAATAAATATTCCATTCCAAAAATCTGAGACCAGATTAGCAGGCTATGCCTGTCTCAAAAGACTTATCACAATTGCATAGACAGGTAAGGAATTACTTTGTTGCCTTTTTATTATTTTAATTTATAAAATGACAATTATGCAATTAGTGGTATCACAAAAATTTAAAGAGTTCATTTAAAAGCAATAAGTACGTGTTCCTGGGCATATTCCTCCCGGCAAATCCGGGGCCCGGGAACCAAGCCCATGTCAGCCATAATAGTATTGACTGTTTCCAGCACGATTCAAGCTTCTTGGTGCATCAGTATCACCTCTCCTTAAGGTGCCACCAAATCGCACCACTTCAGAAACACTAGTAGGGGGTTGATGTACAGATATTGGTGCGGTCAAGTCCATTTCTGCTTCAACCTCACTTAGATCATCTGCAAAACCATTTGGCAATGTGTGTTCAGGAGCTGGTGGTTTTGCTGCTTGCTGGCTCCTGCGACGTTGCATCAACAAGCGTCCAATAACTAGACCTAAGAAAAGTAGTAGTCCTGCTGTCACACTCAGGATCAGGTACAAATAGAACTTTTCCTGATTTCCTGAAATGAAGTTTTTTAAATTAAGTGAAAATATATTAATTAATTACATTTTAAAGTAATTACAGTTTATTTATAGTCTGATTTATAACATTCCAAATTCATGCAGTTATATTCAGGTGTTATGAACATAAACAATTTTTATTATTCTATGTATATTTAAAATATATTGGATATGACGTACATTGAGCATGAATCTACAATTAGATCAAGATGCAATGATTATTATTTTTGTAATGGTATTATAGCAATTTTTTCTAAATAACAAATGCTAATGATGGGTCATTTACTACTTACAATCATGGTAGGCTGTATTCAGAAAAAGATATGTAATAATATTTGTTTTTAGTACAAGTATCAGAATTTATTGTACAGTTATTACAAAAATTAAGACTGATACAATACTATGCATGTATTATTATTAAAGGGACTTTTCCTGAACATTTAATACTCACGTGATATAAAATTGTATGCATTAATCCACTCTGAAATGAAGCCAATCACCCTAGTTTTCTCGTTGGTATAAATGGTGACCGTGCAGTTGCTATTTGGTAGTATTTTCTCATCCGAGACATCGTCTCCCTGCATGTCTTTGGTTGTAGCAAGATCCTCTGAGTGAATATAAGGTTTGGATAGTTTTTTATAGGGGAGATAGGGTGTGGTATAACGACCAAACTTGCCTAGGTCTGCAATGGAAACAAAGTTTAGTCCTTTGATATTAGCTGAGAGCTGGAAATGTTTGAATCCCAGAAAATACTAAATGAAATTTGACTATAACAAAGTACTATTCTTGAATCATGATATTTAAAGGTATTTTAAAAATAGCTTTTTAAGACAAAAATATTTCATGATTCTGAGATATAATATTGAAGAATCTGAGCTTTGGAATATCAAGCCACAAGCGAATTATTGATTAGTGGTTAACTTATTCAGAAACACATTTTTGTTAAAGTGGTATGAATACATATGTTCATTATTGAAATAATTTTTAAGGAATTTCAAGGTTAGATATAAATTTTATGAGGAAACAATATTATGTACAGAATACTTATAACCAATTAAAAATGTGACATGGACACAAACACATTAAGCAGCTTATAATTAATTTAAAAATTGATATGCAGTTTCTGGAAGTGAGCTTGGGTATGTAATCTATACTGTGTGCATAAAAATGTCTACTTTTTTTGAACTGTACACTTAGTATTAAGCATATTTACATAACCTAACTTCATAAAATGTAATTTATCTTGGAATATAGGAATGATCATAATTTGTTATTTTTACTTTAATATAAATCCAAATAATCTAAAAGTTAAAAGTACACAGATGCACAAATTATTATGGTTATTCCTGAGAGAGAAAACCATTGCTTATAGATAATACATTTACATCTTTATTTCTTCAGCATAATTAAAGAAAAGAAATTGAGGGCATTGAAGAAATCATGTCATTATAAAGTAAAGCAAATAAGATATTTATCCATTATTTAAATAATAATAAAATAAATGAAATGTAAAATTAAACAAAATTACCTTTACTTGACTAAAGAATTACTTTATTTACTCTTTGATGCTTTAAACAATATTGTTCACTGCAAATAGCAAAGTTTTCAGAAGCAATTCTTTATACAGGTGCTTATATGTAGTCTATCCTCTCAATTAGTGTGCATTAATGCTGTAGCGATAAAACACGATGTTAAGAAATAATATTATTTTATGTATTATATAAATGGAATAATTACTAGTATTAGAAAGGGTTTCGATTGTCTGACCAGGAATTTGGCGGAATTGAGGCAGAGAGACTTAAGCCAAAGTTTAGTGACAAGGGTCGTAAAACCCAGACAGGTCGCCGACCGATTTGCAATGTCCTTTTTGCGGTGGTAAGTGGGGTGAGTGTGACCACTAAGAAAGAGTGAGCAGAGAGGAATTTTAAATGGAAAGTACTGGCTTGCTGGTGGTACCTGAAATTGATTTTGTTCGTGGAGTAATAAACTGAACCGAAAAGGGTGACTTGGTGAAATTGGTCTAACACTGGAACGCAAAAGCAGAGGAGGAGGAGTGAAGCATCACTGGCTGCCCGACAGAAGGACGTCAAGGCCGTGGAAACAGATGACACAGAATATGAAATATTATATGTTGACCAAATAGTCAGAAAAAATATGAACAGGTAACCATCACAAGAAACAAGAAATAATGTTTAAGCTAGATACAGGAGCACAATGCAATGTATTGCCACTTTTAACTATTAGGTCAACAGGTTTAGAGATCGGACAGTCAATACAAAGAAGTTAATCACTTATTTTGGTAATGCAATGATTATTGTTGGACAAGTAATAATATCGTGCAAAGTGGAACATAGAAAGAAGAAATAAAGTTTCACATCATTGATAGGGACGTACACTCTGTACAAGGACTAAAGACTTGTAGTGCTTTGAATTTAATAAAATTGACACCATTGAGAAAGGCACAACAGACGAGGAAATAGAATATGAGATTTTTAAAGGTGTCACGTGCTCGAATAATTTAGCTTCTATATTGATGAAACAGCAAAGTTTAAGTTTCATCCAGCCAGGAAGATTCCCCATGCACTGAAGAACAATGTGAAAGCACTATTCCTGATGAATATGACGTAAACTGCGTCTTAAGCCCTTATTTGTAAATGTAATTATAATTCAATTACGTCTCCACTGAAGACGCACACGACAGCAGTTCGTTAATAAAGTACATAGCACTTGCCACTATAATGAGTTCTCTAGTTATTTCAATGTAAATAACCATGTCTAATTTGCCTCAAAGCTGCCAATTCTTGGTAAGGAGATGATTCAAAATCTATAAAATATACTGTTCATTGACAAGGCCAAATAACCCCGAGGTTCATGTTTCTTTTTATATTGATAGATTTAAGTGTTTGAAATTTTTATTGTATTTGATTTTAATTGTAATATATAGTTAAATCTATGCTGGAGCATAAAGATATTACACTCAAAGCTTTCCATTCATAATTTGGATAAATAGTTCCTTTATTATTTCAATGAATAATTTGGTACTATCAACAGTTGGAAGGTCAAAATCTGAGATATTTCAAAATTAGTATAATGCCAGCTTCACTTTAATCAGTATTCAGACTTGTAAATAATAAGACATTAAACCACATTTCATTGATAATTAAAAAGATGCCATTTTAAACTTGACAGATATGTCACTTCTTTACATAAAACAAATTTCAGGAACAAAAATTATTTGTCTCAATTAACACACAATTTCAAAGAAAAATATTGGAAATACTCACACAAGCAAAAGTGTTATGCTAAACTTCTTTGAGATAAAATGATATCCGTACATTATTAATAATTTTAACAGAGTAATTCGAAATGATCTGTGTGGTTAAACTATATGCTAATTTTTTGAAACCTTTACACATGGTGTGTAGTTTAATAAACTAAACATATTAGACTGTTGACATGTTAGTAGGGAACATAATTAGGAAAACAAGCTGTTCATGCTGTATATTATATTCTGAGCACATCATAAATATTCTGAGGAAACAAAATTTAAAATTACAATACACATATACATATACATATACATATATATATATATATATATATATATATATATATATATATATATATATACACACACACAATAAGTATGTGTCATGTGAAAATAATTGAGATAATTGGTAATGAATGATATAGTTGGTGGCTTACCTAAAATTGAAGCTTGTTATATCAACTCAGGACAAAAGGACATTCCTCATATTTTCGGAGGCTCTCAGCTCCCTTTTTCATCAGGAAGGAGCATCACATTCCATGCACTGGCCTGCTGTCAGCTGTGGAGTTTTGACTGCTGCATGGCTAGCTTTTTGCATAAACAATATACACCCCACCAGGAATGTGACACTCTTTCCTGAAGAAGGGGGCTGAAAATTTGAAGAATATCCTTATGTCCAGAGTGGTTACACTGAGCTTCAATTTCAGGTAAGCCATCTCTCTCTCTCTCTTTCATACATATATATATATATACATACACACATATATATGTGTATCAAAATAACTTTCACATCAGAGATATATTAGTACTATCGAGTTTTAAAATCAATCATAAATTAGTATAGATGGTAGGTTAGAGCAATATATACAGCCTTAGTGATTAAGGTTGTTTTCAGCTTTACAATAAATTCTCATTGTCTTTGTAAAGAAAATTATATCTAAAAATAACACATACAATTTTCTTATAGTAAACTGGTATACAAGATCTACTTTTTAATTCTCAAATTACTACTCCACCATTAAAAAATACTACATCAGTAAACCCATGTTATATAATAAATATACTAAACATTTAAAAACTGAGAACAATGACCCATCACTAACAATGTTGCATGCAAGGTACATCACTATACATAAAAAATAACATGCAGTTATTTGAACTGTATTTATTTTGTTTGAAATATTTCTTATAATTTAACATTGTTAATATGAATTACAACCTTGCAATAATTTTAAGTTTTCAAAAATACATTCTTACCCAAGTATTTAAAATCTTCATTTTGACACGAGTTATTTGTCATACTTCTTATTACTATCATCTTACACCACACAATTTTTGGGTATCTAATTTTTTAGCTACAGCTATGCAATGTAAAAGTTAAAGGAGCAGAAATGGTAAACACAATATGGCGTGCAAAATAATATTCCATTTATAAGAACTATGAGTGAAAAGTAGTTGCAGAGAAGATTGTTTGATTGCTTGTTGAGCAGTACTTTATTTCTCTGCTGGATAGCATAGGAGTGAAGAAGTATGAAATGAGAAATAAATGTTAAGATTTCACTTTGCGTAGATTTACAACAATCAACAAGACTGACTAAAATTATCTTCTGGGCCAATGCCCCTTATATTTCTGTACTCTCAATTAGAAGAAAGATAGATCTCAGGTATTCTGATAATCCCATCAAGAGTAAATAAGTTGTATAAACTTGCTATTTAGTCTGCTAAAACAGATACATACATACATACATATATATATATATATATATATATATATATATATATATATATATATATATATATGTATATATGTATTATACTATCACATAAGCAGCTTATCTGAAACTGAGAAGAAACAACTGGCAATTTATAACAGAGCTCAGGGGAGTGCACTAATCATAACAAGTTTCCAATTTGTAGCTAGCGGAATACCCGTTATCACCATTTGAGTCAAACCACCAGTTTAGAGCCATACCAAACATTAAATTTTCAGTATAGAAAACTACTTGATCGATGCTGATCTTTGACATTTATTCTTGTGAAATCGAGTGAGAAATATAAAAAAACTAAGATCTACATGCTTCAGTGATTGTACTTCAATGATTGTACTTGTTGCAGTTTACATAGAAAATGCAATTTATACTGCTAACTGATTTCAGCTGTCACACTCACAAACATCTTGGATACCTAGTAATTAGGAGTGGCTCTGCTTTATAAAACTCCTTTCTTTCTGTATATCCCATAAAGTACATTTGAAATATTTTAATTACTTTCAGCAACAAACTTGTTTGTGATGTACATTTGTGTGACTGCTTACATAATGCCATAAGTCATGTGTATCAAGTAGACAACTTATTTGTATTGCTGTATTCCTATGTGTAACTACCTTGAAAGGCAAATGTATTTTAAGTAACAAATAAGCACATCTCACTTTTATAAGTCTTTAATTAACTTCAAGAAATTAATAGCTCAACAATTTAGATACAAATGTTAACATTCAATAAGACATACAAAGCATGCATTTTTAAGTGCAAGTATAATTTATTAACTGAAATTGTAAGAATGAAGCATGCTGCAAACCTTTTGCCTCGGCGCCCTTGGTCCTGGCATGTGGAGGGGCCGGCTTGGGTGTGGTGGTTGCCGAAGCTTGAGGAGGTTCTCTGCTGCCCCCGTGAACATTGGGAGAAGGGGAGAAAGCTGCAGACTCCCGGAAGAAGTCATCTGTGTCGTATCCGTCCAGCTCATCTGCCTCATCGGCTTCTGCCAGTAGCTCATCTGCTTGGGTGGCCTCCTCCATATCCTCCTTCAGGACTTTGCGTGGAACTGAAAAATGCATTTGATTTTAAATTTGGTAAGACAAGTTGTTTATTGCCATACTTTATATTAAAAAGAAGAACTGGAATATTAGTATTCACATGTATTATACAGTTGAAAAAGATTCTGAAGTGAAAGAGACAGGGTAGGACAAAATTTATAAATTAGATACTATAAAATAAGTGTATAACAAATTTAATGAAACTAGGAGGAAAGCGGAGCAACAGCTATTGTCAATGTAGGCTATTTACTAGCGAATTCTAATACATCGGCATATATAAATGCTCTTACCTTTTGATAATATATTTATAATGATGTAAATACAAAACTTAGTATACAATTTTACGGAAAGTACATTTTAATTTGGATGCTATAGTATTTAATTTCAAGGTTGGAGGCAACAACACAAAGCACCGACTGGGAAATGAAATATATTGTCGTCTGTTTTAAAACAAGAGGTTTCTATTGTTGAATTGTATGTTTCTGTTAAAAATGGACAATAATTAATAAATAAAATTCCAGATATAATTAGAATCAGTTTCCCAAACGGTATACAGATAAGGTTGGTTTTTAAATATTTTAGCCGACCTCCTGTGTAGTAGTGTAGGGCCCAGCGTGACTGCCTCGCAGTCCCTTACAGAGGTCCCGGGTTCGAATTCCGACGAGGGCATGGATGTTTGTGTTTCATGAGATACTCCCGTCAAATTAGTCCATCGACAAATTAAAATGAGTTCCAATAATGAGTCGCTAATAACCTGAGCTGTTAAGACGATCTATTATTTTAATAGATCAGAATCGTCTTATAGAATTAGTTTCTTTAAGCGGCTAGGATTTGGTGCAGAGTCATAGAATTACACTAAACGTATACAAGATGAATTTTAGAGTCACACTCTTCAACAATCAATTTTCCGTACATCAAAAAAATTCCTATTAGTCAGCCATTTGTGCGAAGTCATGGACGAGTTTCATGCGCAGTGAAGCTCCACTTAAATGAAGAAGTAAATCTCCCTCCCCAAAATTATACGACAGGGCTCTCGCATTTCGTGGGTCGGCACAGCTGTGGTAATATGAGAAAACAGCCACCTGTAATACACAATAAACGTTTGGACCAGACGCAGCCATTTCATCTCGATTCTCGTACCATAAGTTCTAAGGTTCCTTCCGCTCTCTAGTGGACCAGTTTCTTATCGACCACAACAATATCAGCGCATGTTTCGACTATGAGCATTTCCAGTTGTATGCAAAATTATTCTTGATAACCATGTCCATTGTCGCTCATCTTTTTTCTTATTTCTGCTGGTTTTGAATTTATGACTCATATATATAGAAAAATTTTAAGCTGAGGGAGGTAACTAGTACCCAGGTAATATAAAAATATTGGATTCAGTACTTTAATATTACCACAATTCTGAGTTGTGAATTTTAGGCTAATTATCGATCTTTGTTTTAATCGTATAAAAATATTGTTACTGCTTTGTCGATAATTTTCTTTCTTTATTCTTTAATTAGTTCCTTTATACTACTTAGTAGGTAATATTTTTGCCTATATGATATTAAAAATACATTCAAAACACCAAGGATCTCACTGTAAAAATAGACGACGCATGGTCATTACCTCCATATTTTTTTCCGTCCTTTCGCTTTCTTTTGGTGCTTTATGACCATTTCTCAGTGAAATTACGAAACTTTCTTACTTGTACTACGAGGATATTCGACAAGCGTAACAATAATCAATGCCATAATGACAAAGTCTAGTCACCAACTGAAATATCGTTTAAAATCAGTAGACCTGAAGACTGCTCAAATCTAAGTCACGAATCGATTGGTACACAGATGTAACAATGACTTGCCGTAATGGTAAGTCTACACATGTAATCAATTTTACTATAAAAGTAATAATAATAATTTGAAGATGCACAAAAGAGTGATTCCTAAAACCAAACGGAGGCTGTAAAAACAGCCAAAGCGTGACATGAAATCGTAGCACCATCTTAGATGTATATTACTTTCGAATATGGTTAGTTTAGTGTGTTAATGAGAATATGAAAAGTGTGCGAACTGTTATAACCCGGCAAAAATTCTTGCGTCTCGGTGCACATAAGGCGAACAAACTGTGTTCGTGAATGAGCCACAGCTGAGAGGAGCTATGCTGATGGTTAGATATAAAATACGTCATCGGATTGACTTTCGAAATTTGTTAGCAATTACTCACCGCACGTGTAGACCACCTTGAGGTACATGCGAGACTCCACGCGACAAGGTTTGCCGAACGTGGCGGAGTCCGCGGGCAGCGAACAGCGTCTCTTCCCGTGGCAGAACCGCATCACCATCTCAGTTGCGTAGCTTACGAGGCACGCTGAAGCAGAAAACACGTATCTGTACTGACACAGGACGGAACAGGTCGTCGTGAATGAGTGCGAGCACTGACTTTGTTCGGGCACGCCCTGCGGCTGAGGACACTGGATGCTCTCGTACTCCGTGCGGCCGAAGCTGGCGGAGTAAACGGCGATGCGAGCGTTCGGGTTGCACTCGAGCTGCACCATGTCGCCCTGGCACGCCACTTTGCTTCGGAACTCGTCTGAAAAAATACAATTAGATAGCTCTCAGCCAGGATCATCGTTTAAACTGTAATAATGATTATGGCTTTGATTAAATGACATCATTAAAATATAATTAGAGGAAATTGGCGTAGTATTCAACAAAAGGTATTTATCAATGCCATTGTGCCACCACCAAAGAGGATTATTCTTCAAATAAAAATGTAGTAATTATCTTAAATACGAGCACTGAGTGACATTACATCATATTATATTGCACAACAGACATCTCTTTCTTTTGTGCTCGTAATTGGATTCGCTCAGTTTAAAACTTAAAGAATAGAATAGAGATTGTATATATTACGAAACAATCACTCAGAATTTATGACTGGAACCGTTCAATACATCTCGTTAGGGCGTATTTGAAGGAGATATTTCCAACTCAGCCGTTCTCAATATTTGTGAACATAAACATAACAATGCCATATTGTATTGAGTTCTTAAGGTGAGACACACAAAGCGGGAAACTAAGTAATTTACATGCTAAATCTGTGAATGTTATTGATCGGGTATTCCATTGTTTGAGTAATAAGAAGAGGAGTTAACAGTAGTGACACAGCAAAGTAGAAAATCAGCATTGACGAGCAAAACGTAGAAATAAAGAATGCAGTGTTTCTCGGCGTAGAGAATGAATGAAGTCTTCTCGAGTTTCTAACCGAGTAAACAATTGTACCCGTGACGTTTCGATGACGGTTAGAAGCCAAGGAAGACTTTATTCAAAACGTAGACAGTTACAAAAAAATACAAGAATATTAAGCTAGACAGATTCATGATTTCAATCTGACCCGAGTCGAAGTAATAACATCAAGAAGAGAACTAAGCAAAAGTGAATGTAGAGATACCTCCAACGTTTCGAATAGAAAGTAAACTTTTTCTCTTCATGGAAACAGCTTTTCTTATTTGCATTTTCTTGCTCTAATGCCTCTTTAACCCTTTGTAATTCAATATTAGTTTTAGAGTCAGGCCACTCATTTAGGCATAGAATTATATATTCGGCCTAGCCCTAGAGAGGACAGCTATTTAATCATTTGGCATCCAAGGAAAACAAGTGAAAACAGCACATTAATTTTATTCTTCGTCCTAATCTATACAATCACTATCTTTCCTTCGAAAATTTGATCAGTGAGAGTGAATGCATCAAGCCTCGCATTGCAGTTAATGTACCGGCCATTTAATTTAATTTTTTAAGAATTGCATTTGACGTATTATAGTTTAAACAGCACGGAAGCATCTGTTGGGATTTGTGGCTGTCAAAGGAGAATATGGGCCTGTGCTAGGGAATGAAAGATGTGTACACAGGTTCAGTGTAGCGTGCGAACTAAAGCAGTGCGACCGTTTCACGCATCCTAGTCACAGACAATTCCATCACAGGGCAAATACGGGCCGGTAATTGAACTCGGGAACTGAGCGTGGCGCGTGCCAATCGGAATCTTTAATTAGTATACAATACACGCAGGATACATTTATGTATAAATAGACATGTAGGCTCATAAGTAGATGCGCGACTCGTTATGAGGTGGTTCGCGGTTCGAGTCTTTGTCCCGCTATCTTGGATTACTAATCTAGACCTGTTCACGTGCAAGAAGTCCCAATAAAATAACAGTTCAGTTTGTATTGCTGAAGGATGATTCTGCAGTCGGAGTCTCACGACCAATAGACGAATAACAATGCCTCCAGGATATTTAGGCCTTTTCTTTGCAGTTCTTTAAGCATTATCCAGAAAATTGACAAATAGTAAAAAAATTCGTAAATTCTTGATTTGGGGACACACGAGGACAGTGGGAAAATTTCTCTCAATTGTTTATCACGGATTTACTCGGAAATTTTATGAAATAATTAATAAAGCGAATTAGGATTTTTAAATATTAAACTAAATAATTTGGGAGAACTGTAAGGAAAACTAAAATAAGTATAAACAGGAGGGTTATTTAGTCCAAATAATTCCTAATACGAGGCCTGTGACTGGCTTTGTAATTTACTTCAACTTACATCTAAAAAATTAATTCAACTTTATATAGAAAACTAGGACTTTTAAATCTATTAACCTTTATTTCTGGAAGGTTCTTATTCTGTCTCTAATAGAAATGTGCTCATAATGGTTTACAATTTTAGCGTGCGTTTATATCAATATCATATTACTTTACTCGTGGTTTAGGTTTTGCACGACACCGGCGGTAGAAATTTTACTATGGGACTCGCCTACTTTCCTGGCAGTGTGTATAGACTTTCAATGGAGCATCATATCATTTTGAGAAGCCACGGTAACAAGTGTTTACACTAGTAATATTTGGAAGAAGTACTAGTCAAATATTTGTAATAAGAGGTAACTTTTTTACACAACCATGTTATATACAGTAGATGTTCAGCACTGTCTAAAAGACTGCACTACAGTTTCTTAGAATTATATTAGGATACAGTAGTTGAGGTTTGAAAAGCACAATATGAAGCTAAATTTCTAGTTTGATTTTCTAATATTTTTTCCAAAATAATTCAGTTGGTCATTCTCCGTTGAGGATAATAGCATTCATTTACGATCGGCATCCAGTGCTTTACATCTCACACTGGTGTATTAGTGCATTTCCCTTGATATACTTTGGACAGGAGAGTGCTGCATGTTTCTTTTTACAAGACGAAGGAGAGATCGTGGATAATCCACTTGCCTTGCCGCCAAGCGGGGTGAATTTATAGTTGCTGCTTTCAAACTCTCAGGAGCCTGAATTTGAGTCGACGCAAGACAGCCCTCTTTGCGATAAATGTACGTGGCTGGAGTTATTACCATGCAAGATATATAGCGGCGTTAAAAACCTTTAAAAACAAGATTTAAGTGAGCCAGACACAGACTGGCCGCTAACAGATTTAGATCACATAATACAAAAATAATTACAGTTTTTCCTTATTACTTGATATTGACATTCAAAACATTATAAATAAAAGGCGACTACTTAATATTTCGTTGAATCTTTAAGACAATTTCACAGTGTCATCGAATGAGAAAATTTTACAAAGCAAACGATCATTTGATGTCAACTGGCTGCATGACTTCAATTTTATTTTAATTTAGTTATGAAACATATTTAAAATGCCAATCTGTTAGTTATAAAACTAAATTTTGTATAGTCTGTTGAGTTCGAATAAAAGAAACTTATTTTAACGGATGTTATTAAATTATAGATAATTTTAACTATTTAAAGTGTGTACATCTCATAACTGAAAAAAAGAGAGAAAACAACTGAAATTATTTTATCAGGAATGTAGACAATCCAACATACAGAATTACGGATCGTTTGATTTCTAAATCAAAGATTCACTTTTCATTATTCAAACAAGTAAAAATTCATCAGTAATGACAGGCATTCAGAGCTCAAGTAGATGAACAAGAAAGAGATGGAGTTTAACGGTAAAATTACTACACAGAGAGGTGTAAATTGTTCACAGCAACACAAGAAAAAACTATTCCAGAAAATAACCAGTGAATAACAATTAAGATTAAAACTGATGTTGAATTATGAGATAACTTATAATTTATTAATAACATTACCTTAAGCAATCATGAAAAAATAACTTGACCTGAAAACGGCGATATTCATCAAATACGAAGAATAAAATGATATACGAGCTACGTAAATTTAATATGCTTAATTACATAATTCCATAGAAGTATCAAGCTCGGAGCGTTTTTAGGAAGAAATCGGTATTCGAATCAAATAAGGGACTAGAACAATTTAATTAATTAAATATGAAGAGAATAAGTGGATGTGACATAAAGGTAGATAATGGTAACTTGGAAAAGTTTCTTTAAATGCGAATTCAATATCATGTGATTAGTATTAAAATATAGTATTACTATGCGGATTGTTTCAATAATTCTAGCAGAATATTTTTAATTATTTTATAATAATTAAACAGATATAGTTTGTTTTCTTATAGATAAACCCTCAAACCATTTTGTGAATAATATTTAGGTATACTTGAGATAGGGAAAACTAGAATCATGTAAACCAGACAAATTATAATTCACATCGTAAGCAACCTGTATGCTTTATATATAGTGTCTGTGTAATATAAAAAAAATCTGTTTAGTACCTAGAAATGGGTATCAACGAATTAATAAATCAAGCTTAAATTATTCTACATGAATATTTCAATCAGACCTCTACCGCAATTATGAAATCTTATTATTGGATCTAAAGCAAAAATGCACTGTATATTAGTGGCAAAATTTTTAAATGTGCTCATTAATTGATCTTATAAAATTGGCAAGATCTCTTTGGTACGGAATATGAGTTGTGTTAGGTCTCTAGTGATTCTGCAAAGTTCATCCTTTTCAGTAATTAAATGTGAAATATTTGTCTGAAAAGGCAGAACATAACGTGATAATGAGATTTCGTTTCTTTTATAAAGTTTTGTATTTTAAGTTAAAAATTTTGGGTAGCAACCGAATTGAGGAAGAGGGTAAAGAACACCGGCTTTAAACATTCAGGTAGGCAGAAAATTTTCATTGAACGTGTAAAGTTGTTGGTAGTCAAGCCGTCAAGCGGATGCGGAAGCTGCAAACTTCGTGCGGTCATTTCGGGCCTCGTCGATTTTGATTATTCACAGTGTAAAGTCAAGAGAAGGCCCGACACGATGCGATGCGCCGTGAAAAATATGTTTACTCGGTAAATAAAGAGTGATTTGTGTCAATCCATGCTAATTAAAAGAAATCTAGCGTATCCATAATGAATTAAATGGCAAATATTTTAAGCCTTGCAATGAAAAACAATTAATTTTACTTGAATCGTTTAAATTAGAAGAGCAAAAATATTATTACTTAATTTATATTATAATAATTTATAAAAATCAATTGACCCATTTTAATGTGGTGAAACACACGATTCTGTGACTGAGAAATTATTTACATATTAAACTTTCAATTTTAAGTAAATAAGGAAAGTGGTTTGAAATCCAAACAAAAATTAAAATCTCCTTAATTTAGGACAAACTTTTTCGCAGGTCCTAAGCAGTATCCTACGTTGCTTCCAGTTTGTTGATACTGTCTGACTAATAGGATTACGCTAACTCTGCAAAATTTTGAGACTACTTGTAAAGTTTCTTAATTGTTCGTCAGGATCGTCTTCATTCGCCTTAGACGATTAGCCATCCATCCGTAAAATAAAGTTCAACTAACTCTCGAAATTCTTCTCCGTCCATTTATGGGAGACCACTAAACTTTTGGATGCAAACAAATGATAAATACAGAGAAATGGACAGATTTAAATCAATCGACGCTGATTTCTATGGGTTTTCCTATCCACACTCTACTAATTTATTATATCAGTTTAAAACTAGCTGCCAAATGACAGTCAAACACGGCTTTGAAAATGCTGAAGAACCCCTGTGATTCTAAGTTCCGCAACATTAATGACATTAACATAGATTTAATACTTTGCCATTTTTTCTCAGTTACATATAATTGCCATTCAGAGCTCGTCTACGATTCATACACCCGTAGGATATGGTGCTTCTCTGAAATTCTTTAATATTTTTAAATTTCAGTAATTGGAACTGTGACAACCTGTATAAGAGAATAATTCTGAATGAAAGTCTGACAAGAATCCAGGCCCGAATTCAAGTCGGGAAGTTTTTCTCTCATCCTGTGGACGTTTTCGCATCCCCGCACGAGCAATTTCGCGAACTTCGCAATTTTTATGGCAGTTGAGATGTGGATTTCTGCGGTTTCATATCCTGTTCTATACACGATGGTACCCTAGTTACTCGGGAATGTATTTAAGTAGCAATAAGGTGAAATCGAGAAAAGTACGTGACTTGGAAGGCGGGAAACTCATTGCAGTTTGTGATGAGAATATTACAGTAAAAATAGGAAAGGTTTTTCCAAGGGCGAACCGGATGCTTCATTTACCTGGGCAAGACTCAGCATGTTGGAACCTGAAAATGGGAAAATCATATTTTCTAGAAAGGAGAAAACATTTCAGGAACGTGTGCACCGATGTGAGGAGATTTACTGAGCTGAAGTGTAATAAATTGATCCAGAAACACATAAATTTTGCTTTTCATGAAGCCCGCAAAACATTTTCTGATGTTCTGATTGGTAGGTTTTGGGGTATTACGGTGGAGTTGATGTAAGAAGTCTAAATAAACGAATTATAAGCATATATCCAGAAAGAATAACAGATTAACATATGGATACAATACCATCGAATCTTTTTTAATGAAGTTTTAAATTAAATATAATTATTGATTTAAAATACATCATTATTTGTAACGATTATTAGAAAGTGTTGAAAGTTTTTTTCTGATTTGAAATTCGAGAAAAGACAATGCTTATAAATAATTGTATTAAATGTTAGACAAACGGCTGAAGATTTATAAAAAATAATTTTTTTCAGCATAATGTATTGCTAAAAAAACTAAATTGTGTTTATATACTCTATATATATAAAAGTACCCAAGTATTATTATTCAATTTTAGATAAAATCTCCGAAATGGACTTTCTGAAGATACAAATGACCCTTAACTCCCAGAATTTCGAAAAACAGGACATAAATGTTCTATTTAGTGAAATGCATCAACAATTAATACGCTTATATCGGCGATTGAGATCAAAGCACAAAGCTGTATGAAGACGGAAAAATATAATTAAACATAATAAATAAGGCAGGTGTGCAATATTAGGAACAGTAATATACCAAAATTTAAATTCAAAGTAACATTTGTGATGTAACATTTGAATGGAAATACGCAGTCACTAAGTTACAGTTTCTACAGTGCAAAATAAACTCACATTGTGGAAGAAGCCGCTTATAAGGCTGCAATCTATCGCTGAAAGTTAATCCACACCCTCCGGTGCGAAATATACCCGATAACAGACTTATAGATCCACGATTTATTATATATTCCCTACGAGTAAATGCCTCGGAAGGCCAAACAAAATATTGTGTTACATGCTACTAGAACACAAACAATAAAATAAAATTTTAGACTACGCATCATATTATTATTCCTAGAATTGTTATCTATAGTAGGGAGAAAAACAAATGCTTTAATTTTATTTCTGTATAAAGTGATTTAAGAATTGTGTATATGTAATGCTGTCAACCGGGTTTGTCAAAACAGTTGGAATAAAAAACAAAGTAATTATCCCAATGAATTATTCTGGCTTGCGAAGAGAAAGGATATTTTAGGTGTATTACATGTAACTATTAATTTTTAAGGGCCACGTATTTAAACATTATACTAAGTATCGACGATTGAAATGTTTGTATGTAATGTTCACTTCCACCTAATTCTTCCATTCAAATTGGGAATCCGTAATTCAAATTATTTTAAAATATGCTTCATTACTATGGACTAAGTGAATCAAATCATTGATCTATATTTCGCACAAAACTCTTGGGGAAAAAGGATTGTAGGTTAATATGTGAGATCTATGTATTTTTAAAACGTAATATGGAACGACAACGTGAAAAATATAACGTACATGTGTCTAACTTGTGTTCTGAATGCATCTTATTGCAAACCCAAAATATAATTTAATTAAGACATTTTTGTTGTTTGATGTTCGTTTGACAGTGAGGACCATAGAACCAATAAATAAGAAATATTTGTATTTTCCCGAACATGTCTGAACAATTAAATGGAATAGAATTGCATATGGGATTGTCTGCAAGATCTATTAAAAAATAGTACAAAAAATGATAATATAAGAAACAAACGTTAGACTGTCCTTTAATGGTCTGTAAATTTCACTTTACTGCGTAAAAAATTTTTTTTGCCTCGTATATTGTTGTTATATACTTGAAAAAAAACGTAAAAAAATATTTTTTGTTTGTAAAAAATATCCATTATAACAGCTCCATGATTGAATGTTGTTATATTTAAAATCCATATTAATGATTTATTTGCTTTTTACGTTATACATTAGTGGCATTTTTAGGTAATGATAAAAACCCGTTATTAGTGTACGTAACGGGACAACTTAAGGACGAAGAGAAACTCCACACTGAAAAATATTTCGTCCTGTCTCATATGTAATGGAAAATAAGGGATGAAGTCTTATCGAGACACATTTCATCCTCCGCGTCGCGGTTTTAATTGACAAACAGAATTAAAATGTTGAGTGTTTTGAGCGAAATTCTTCAGCAAAATCTGTGCGTTTATCTGACGTATCGGGAATTAGCGCATGTTCTGCGGCTGGCTTTGATTTAGGAATTCCGCTGCGGTCTGGAGCGCTCAGTTAGTCCAATTATCAGCTTATCGCTACAGCCGCAGTCGCCCTCCCAGTTTGTCAATCTTCCCGCTCCACTTTCTTACTTAATTGATAGCGATTACGGAATTGGGAATCACTTGGCCTCGCAAATTGGAGGTAGAAATATGCGTGCGTTCCTCGGAGAAAATTAATGACAATTCAAGTGAAAGTGAGTATTATTTAATAACAGACTGATTGAAAATTTATCAACGTAAATATACCTACTATAGATAAACATTTCAGAAATTTCCGTATCTCTGATATTATATTGAAAATACAAGAAACTAGTACAGTTAATATGTGGGTGGAACTAAGAATAATCTTGCAAAAATAAACGAGATTTCTATTGAACGAATAAGTGAATTGGATGAATATTACACAAATCTATAAAATATAGTTTAGGCAAAATTGATATAATTAGCTTCCAATATAAGTCTGTTTTCAAAAATATACGTCTATATGAAACGTACTGTATAAGAACGAAATTATAGTATTATTTAAGTGATACAAGAAAATGATTTCAACCAATTCACTAAGTTCCGATTTATCTGGTACAAACTGTAAAGTCACACAATTCATAGTATACAGATTATAAATTCCACGTCCGACCTGTGCAGGTTACATTGATAACACATCACAGAAGAGAACGAAGGAACGTAGGGCAAAATAAGATGGTGGTGCGAGTTCAAAAGAAAGAGAAAGAAAATAACTTTGGGTGATTGATGAAATTGGAGGAAGTGGGGTCCTCGTGTGAATAAAATCCTTTTCTACTTTACGATGAACTTAATCTTCAATGTTTCAGGAGAAGACAACGAAGTATATACGTTACCATCCAAATGGTGGCCATTACAAGGAAAATATCGGAAAACCTGACTGCACATAACAAACGTGGAAGTAAACTACAATCTATAGCGAACATCACTCAAACGACTAGAACTGCTCCAACTCTTTTTTTTATTTAGCTTCAGTCTCTGTGTTTTAATGGTTGCTATATTATCAGAAAGCTTTGATACAATCACGCATTAACTAATTTCTCCAACATTTAAGAGTAACGTGTAAATTTATTTAATTTTGTTTCTTTGTGTTTTATACGTATGTGATAAATTTACTTCCGCCTATTAAAATGGATAAAACGTATTAGCAAGGAACAAAAATTCATATTATAAGCTGGAAAAAACTGAGTATACCTGAATTCATTTTTCCCCTCAGAATTACAATAGTGGTCAATGAACTAATACTTTTCAATAAAGCTTTAAAATTTATTATTTATTAGCATTAAATGCAATTATTATTTATAACAATGAGGCAATCTTTGCTCGAATGTTTAAAATACAATAATATTGTTCGCTGTGTATGTAAAAAGTCCTGAAATATGTTTATGTGCTAGGAATAAGATTATGCCACAATATATGTCTGCAACACACTATAATTAACTTTCACCGTTACAGACTTATTTTGTATTGAGATAAAAACTTTTAAAAATCGGTAAAAGCAAGAGAAAACACTTTACTAAATTTTATATTCATAAGTGTCTTTATAAGATGATGGAAATTAATCCTTCACAGAAATATGATAATTTCTTATATTCTCGTGATTTATCTGTAAATATGAAACGCTAAACATAACATTGGATACAGTTTGGTCCTTTCCTACGAAGGTATAATTTAAATTATGAGAAAACAAAATAAAATATTCTAAAATTATCATAGTTTACCTGTGTTTATAATTTGGAGTCACTCAGCTTCATCTGACATATATTTATACTTCATATATAGGCAGGTAATCCTATCAAGTTTTGATAATTAAGAAACTCTAGGTATAACAAAATTGAAACGGATTCCTCGTAACGGTTGCGTAACAAATTTTCAGGGAATTTCTGCAATGCAAACTTTAGTGTGATCTATTCTTGGTAACCATTGGGAGCGACTGAAAACGGTTCTTGAAGATAACTTTTATTTTTAAAGCTCTGTGGAGTCAATGTCTACGGGAAAACATTAACATTTTATACTTACTAAAAAATTAATTATATATTACTAGGTCGCGATTAGTCATAATCCCAGAGTACAGTTTACATTTCAAACCATTTCTTTAACAGAAAAATGAATCGAGACCAACTCTTATCATTTAATAAAAATGAAATGTTTCCTAAAAACAGATCACATAGACAATATTTTTTAAAAAAGTCATGTTTGTGAATATGCTACTTGTAATAAGACCAAGTTAAATATTTTTATTTCAAATCGAAGCCAGGAATTTTAATTACCTTAAATAATAATGCAAATTTCACGAGACATAATGAAAGTTTACCGTGGTGCAAATTGTGGCTATCACAAAGATGTTACAGAAATAAATATTATTAATATATACTGTACCGCCATAAGCTAGTTTTGTAGTAGATATACTCTTAGATTTATTTATTCTTATACAGATAAAAATACTCTGAAGACTTGAGACTTTTTCATTTCGTACGATTTTGTGACATTCGTCGAACGTGCAATTTTATATTTTATTTTTACGCCTGTTCTTAACAATCAGATATATTTAACGACCATGAACAGACAAACATTTTTTATAATTCAAAGAAGTTATTAAACATAAAACGTTTAATTAACAACACAACAACGTTTCTGCACATGTTTGCACCCTTTTCAATCTATCCCACTTAAAGAAAGATTTGTTTCGATGTTGTAAACAATTTCTCAGCCTGGTCAGTAATGTTACTAGTTATATTTCTTCAGTAACGTAACATCAAACTTATTTATGTGATATTTTAATTATAAAAAATGAATTAAAGAATCAGGATTTACAAAAAAAATTATAATTTTCGTTAAATATATTTTAATTTCATATTAATTTCAATTTTACTAATTCTCCAAACAACTATATTTTGTGTGTGTAAAGAACATTCCCGCATTTTTATACTTTTATGACCACTTAAAATTCTACAATATTTTTGTATTAATCTCTATGATGATTATTACTATTCTTACTGACTGCTAATTGGATAGCATCGCTTCCGTGCGGGAAATGTGTTGCAGACTATGAATCTCGGGAACACCAGAATTTTCATAGTACTACAGAATCTTACAAAGATTCCTGGCAAGAGAAATTGCTTCAATCGTAAGGTTTCGGGAAAGACGCTAACAGCAGATTGCAAGAGGAAAACAAAGGGATCTACTGGGTTTAAACGGTCTGTTTGTGTCGCTTTTGTAGGTCAAGTCTTAAATTCCGCTCACGCTAAGATGAGTATTTAGTGAGCAGCAGCAGTTCCATTAGGATAGAGCGAAAAATAATTCATTTAAGTTTATTTATTTAAATCCGTATATAATAAATAAGTATAAAAGTGTGGTTGTTTTAATCAACTTTGGAATGAAGAATTATTATTGCAATAATTACTGTTGTAAAACAAATTTTAACATAATAAAGTGTGATTTATAAATAAATTTGTAAGTAAAACAGGTATACATCTAATGACGATGACGGAGTTATCCCTCGAAACCTTGGCCTTTTTCTCCCAAACTACTACACGATTTGAAAACCAAAATCTGTTTGTTGTGGGAAACCTTTAGTTTTAAATAGTAAAAGTAGTACAATAAAATGGAATAAACTATTGTTTGGACGATGGCACTCTTAATCTAGACTACTGTGTTAAGATGAGAACTACGGGAGTGAAATATTCTGTACTCACATGGACGGCATTTGTAGGCCACCTCGACGTACTTCCTGGAGCCGGGACAAGGATCTCCCCCGAAAGTTTTGGGTGATGCTTGGAATTTGCAGTGGCGTTTCTTCTGGCAGGCCTCCACGACCGTCTGCAACAAAGAGTACTGATCCCCGTCACTCAGACCGGCTGTCCTGTTTCATGCCGCTGCACATGTTTCATTACTCTAGAACTTTCCAAATACGTCAAGTTCATGCGGGAGGAATTTCATACTTTCTTAAATTATTTTAGCCACAATCTACTCAAGGTTCAATGAGAAAGCTACACCTCCTAACAACATTACTATTAATTTCATAAAATTTTGAACAGTTACAGATTTAAGATAACGTGAATTTTATTTGGAAAAATAGTTTGCAGTAAAATAAACATACGCATCACACAAAATAATTTTTACGTATATTTTTAACGACTAATTTGAATTTGTTATGAATTAGAAAAGGCTCGGCTTTCGATGCCCGTCTTCACTTCACCTCACCTGAAGACGATGGCAGTATTGTGATGAGTCGAGTCTATACAATGTGATTCGTTCTTTAAATAATAGAATTAATTATATCGGACTGATTTTTTAAAAAAATAATTTATTATAATTGTTTCACCACTGGTTTATCAGTCGAAAGTTAAACATTTCTACTGCATTTTTGAACAAGTTCTCCTTCAAAATTGAGTAATTCAAGGAGCTTTTGGCTAAATCCATGAACATCAACAACAGTAAATTTATTAAAAATATTAGGTGGAATAATGTTGCTACAATTTTGTTCCATTGATATCCGAGACCAAATAAATCTTAATATACCGGAATTCCTCGATAAAAGTTCATTCAAAAATCCTGAGTGATGCAGGAACATCATACATAAAATTAATCTTATATTCAACAAGTAAATCCATTTTTTGCCACTTCTGAAGAGTAAATTGATATCTACGTCATAAATAACGTATTATAATGTTATTATATCAATAAAAAATTATTATTTAAGTTTTTTCCGCTGTTGTCGAAACTGTTCCTTAGTCAGTTAGCCTTCACCCACAGACGCGTTATAACAATTGTTATGCATTAATTTAAAGAGAAAAATTAGTTTTAACGTTCAATATGCAAGTTCATGTTAAAATAAAAGGAATAAGAATAGATTGGGCCCTAAATAATGTTTTATGTGGTGAAAACTAAGGTTTTTATGAGAAGCATCTTATATTTTATTCGTGATGACGAAGCGACATTCTGCGGCTTGTGGGTTAATTATCTGCTACCCACCAATATTGGAAACCTTAACCCTCATAATTGTTTATAATAATATATATTTTAATTACTTAAATGATTTAAGTTAGCAACGTGTTTTCGTTTATAAATGTAGTGTTTAAGGATATATTATCTCAATTGTTTCGCCACCTAAATTATCGCTGCCGTTATTTCCAGAAAACTTTGAAAATTTTAAAAATCTATAATAGTGCTAGCTGGAAACAATACTACACATTGGCGATTAACATAGCAATTTTCATGACAAAAGGAAATTACGATATTTTTTATTGACTTCTATATCAAAATATAAAGTAGTATGTTATAGAAACTTCATTGCAATTATTTATTTATGTGGAAAATATACCTTAAAGCTAATTACATATGCTACAATACAACAATTTACCTATCAGTATTTTTATTTCTAACAGTATTTTTTTTAAAAAATTTACATACATGTAAAGAAAAATCTCGAGGCACCAACACATATAATGAACGAAATTTACAGCAGTAATTATTTGAAATTCAACTTGATTCTATATTGAAATAAATTATTATAGTTGGTTGGAATACCAAATTTCTACAGTTATTCATTAGTCGTCCGATTTCCAAATGTAATGAATATCATCAATATTTTAGCAACGATAATCATTTTTAAGTCGGTAAAACTGTGGAAAGATCAAGATTAACGAAGCAGCCAATTATAAATGTATCAAAAGATCAATAAATTCAACCAAATATAAAGGATGTTATTATTTAAAATCACGCTCTCTTGATATTGAATTAAGTTGATTTTAGGTAGGTAACAGTTTATTTCTTTGATTGTATTTGAATTTAGTTACATTTGGACCTGTAATTTTATATGATAACGTTGAGTGCTTGACAACAATAAAGAGCTATATACCAAAATGAACTATTTTAATGCAATGCCGCCGGCGACTTGACGTTAAATAGATAATTTCGTCATCGGAATTAAACAATTTTAATCTCCTAATATATGTATGAGTGTAGCAAGTATCACCCAGTTCCCCTTGTTTTAATTTATACATTTCTCAGAGAGCAACATTCATTACTTTAAATGAATCTTAGGAATACATCTCTGCGATCTCTCTATGAATTTGTATAAACATTGGAATGACGTCGAAAAGGATAACTGGGTGTAATTTGATTGAGTAAATCTTGTAACTGTCAGTAATTGAGAAATTAAGGTAACTTGCACTAGCTCCATCGTGTTCCATATAAAAGCAATCTTTTTAATATGCAACTGTTAAAGAAGATTCAAATTTGAATCCGATGAAATAATAATCGAAACTTTTCCCACCTTTTCATTGATTATTTAAGAGCTGCGACCTTTTCACAGGTACACATTTTTGCGTCGGGGTGTCAGTAAAGTTAATAACGGCATTGAGAAGTCGCTACATCTACGTCCACTTGTACTCGTTATTGTCGGACGTAATTAGCTACCGAGATTTGTGGGCCAAAGGAAGATGCCAATAGCGAGAAGGCAGTAGCCAGACCCGGACGTCGTTATTTCTCCCGCCCTGGGCACTCGGGTAACAATTCGGAAATGCAAGCTCCGCGCCAGATAATGGAGCAAATTAAGATGCGACGGCTTCTTCCTCGTTCTCCCCGCGTTTACTCAAACTTTTCTTAACAAGCGTGAAACCATTATAGATGTGACTGAGTGGCTTCCCTTTACCGCGACTCCTAACTTCCCTTTAAAATAGGAGAAACCAATTATACAAACAATTCCAGTAACATTAAATTAATTCAACTCATCTGAAACACTTTGATTCTTTATTGCGGTTCTGTGTAATAATTTAACAATTTTGTTGATCAAAGTATGTCTGACTCATGGTATTTGTGTTTCCATCCAGCGAATTGCAACCCGCGGTTAATGTGCTTTGTGCAGGGAAACTTTGATGAGAGGACTGAAGAGACTATTCAAAATTGACTGTTGGTGCGAAAACTGAGCCAAATACACAAAAGGAACAACAAGCATGGAAAGGGAGACCATTAATATTTTATCGGAGGTTATATTCGGTAATTTTCTGAACAAAATTCAATCTGATTTAAGGATGGCGTACGCTATATGACGTCATAATAAGTGAATGTTTATAAGATAAAATAAAAAATATGAGTTTTGTGTGTATCCCGTGGGTTTGTTAAGAGCGATCAGTCTGGCGTGAAATTCCCAACAGTCGCAGTTAATTTCCAAGTACATGGAGCGTATTACGAGTCAGCAGCAGTTCGTGAACAATTCACTCCCAAAAAAAGTTACCGAACATCAAACATGATAATTACACATATTTAATTAGTTAACGAGTTTACAGATACAGTATAATAATTTAATTAGTTTATGTATCAATATATGTATATGAAATAGAATGGTACGTAAATCAAATACTCGAATAGTGAATTCAGACGATATGGAATTAAACCAAGAAAAATTCAGTTGGTGAACGGCACGAAATTCTATTTAATTGAATTTCTTTATGTAATCACAAATTTATGGAAACAAACAGATGATTTTAAAACAAAATAAAACTATTGATAAAACCATATGATTATTAGTTGTAGACGTATACATTCGATTAATTGAACACAAAATTAAATTAAGCAAATATGATTATTTTTAAAATAATTGTGATTAAACTAACTCCTTGGCTCGACAGCCCATGAAGGGCCTTGGCCTACCGAGACGGCTGCCAGACTGTCATCTTACATGACACATTCTGGATTAGGAGTCAGAGTGTCGATTCTCCCACAGCCTTAACCTCAGTTTTCGTGACCAGGGCGACCACAAACATCCATGCCCATGCCGGGATTCGAACCCACTGCGAGGAAATGACGCTGGCCACTACACCACAGCAGGCCGGCACAATAATTGTGATATGTAATTGTAAGTCTCTTTCTTTGTTGTAATAAATAATATAGGAAAATGTGTAATAGCCGACATATCAACCAAATTATATAACCTAGTCTATTTAAATACATATTTATATTCCGTGAACAGTATGCAAGTACTTCGCGTCTGATTTATAACACAATTTCATTAGTAGACTAAATTTCTATGTAATTTATCATTTTAAGGACGTTACTTCACAACTGTATTGACACCTGTTAACTTGAAAATCGATCATGATGTTGCTCGACCTGTGATTTCTTTCTTAAATGTGTTCTGCAATTATCCTCGATCAAAGCGTTAGATGGAAATTCGTAATTGCATTATACATAAATGTATACTGGAATACAATTATGCATAATGGTGATATTTTGAGGTTTATTTGTATTTATCGACAATGTTGTTTCCTCAACTGAGGACTAAGGGAAAATAATCCACTTTAATCGCATTCCACATGTAATATGCATTGGATCCACCACATTACGGAGCCTCACGGTAAAAAAATTCTTCTGCTGGTATATTTATTTACTATTTACGTTTAATACACGATTCGTTTATAATTGGGTCAAGTTTTCAGAAAGAACTGTGAAATATTCTCGTGTATTATGTTAGGCCAAGAGCCTACAGAGAACTGGAAAATATTTTTTTTGCAGTCTCAGTTGCGAGATATAGAAAATGCTGAGCGTGTAATGAGGCTTATTAATGCACCGTATCTTCGTCCTCACGGGAGGACCTCATTTACAACGAAACTTGGCGACTCGTCTCCTTGCACCTTCTAATAATGCACGACAATTGTTCAAAATTTAAGCTATGTGCAGCGCAGTTAATTCATAAATGGTGGGACACACTTCAGAGTTACGATTTGCGAGGACCTCCAGAATTCTTTGTCATACCAAATACTGCTCAATTTTTTTGAAAAAAAAAACCCTAGAAAAGTTACGAGATATTTAATCATGGAATGATTAAAAAAATTATATCCTCTTCAGTCATATTTGTTTATGCAAACATAATTTTTGTAGTCATAATCAATTAAATATTTTCGTTCCAAGATGTGTGGATGGAAAAAAATCAGTAAATAAAATTACTGTCAAAGATACAATCTCTCAATTATAAGCATCTGTGTGTATTTTCATTGCAGAAATTATTTACATTTCATTGTCCTGCTAATTCTTTTGGCTTTCACGTAATATAGAATTGAATAGATTAGCCATCTTTCGGTAATTTCAAGGGAATTTGAATTTAGTATACTCCAGACGATTTTTAGGATGGAATTTAAACAATATACACAGTTGGAAAGTTTCATAGCAATTGTTAAAGTCTGGAACAAATTTGACTGAAGATTAAAATAATGTATCACTCGTTCCTGCAACACTTGCACTATTCTCATTTGGTCTATTCATAAATTCTTTTTTCTCGCCCACCAAATAATTTTCTCTCCCTCAGAACCATGAATTAGACAATGAAATACATTATACTTTTCAATCATCTAACAACTAAATCCATTTTTGTAATCATACTTCAAAACATATTTTATAAGCGCGTTTAAAATCTGTGGATTATATTGAACACCATTTTCTAAAACATTCATTGTATATGATTTTAAAACAGCTTAGAAAATTTCTAGAATTTTTTTGAGGACGAGGGCAGACATGATAGCAGGTTGGAATGCCTGAACAAACATAAGATAAAAAAGGTACCAAATTATGCTGATGTATGCGAGATCGTTAAAAATGTCAGTTTGCCGTTGGCGCATTGCGGCTACTGAAGTGGATCACGAATTTTAGTTGTGAATTTATTGGTTTGGTACGTGGGAACTAGAAGCTTGCTTTCGCCCCGCCTTGGTAATACGTTAGGAGCATTGCAACACTGCGCAGGGGATCGTAAATTGTGAAGGAGCAGTGTCTTGCTTTGTGTTATCGTAACAAGCACGTGTGCACATAACTCGGAACGGGCCTATTGGAACAAACGATAATTAGCTCTCCGTGAGTTTCCAACACGTTGTTAATCAGCATTGGTAACGTGATACTACATTTTATTGAAGTTCGACTTCGTTAGCCAAATTTGATTCTTGCAGCCAGGTTCACTAGCCTTATGACTACGCTTCATTGCTACGGGTTCAGTGTAACTCAATACTTTATGGCTCAGTGTCCCATTAATTGACGTGAAACAAACTTATATATGCACAAAACATTTAGTGCTCAGACGGAAAGCTGATGAAGATTCCTTCAGTAATTTTGAGTCTTGTTCCATAATTTCAAGACGATTAAATGTTTTCTTCAATAAAACCAAAATTAAATTTATCGAAATCCGACTCAGTTTATTTGAATTTCACAAAACGTACGTTCTGCCGTGAGGAGGCCATTGTGAAAATCCGATCTGCAGACGCCCTACCACGAAGTTGCTCCTGAAAGGAGACGTCAAAATTGATTGGGCGATGTATTCCGCTCCACTGAGACTCGGATCGCGGTGGTGTTTCCAACGCAAATACGGCATCTGCTCCCTCACTGTAGATCTGCTGATATAACTTTTCCCTAAGTGCTCGTATTTATTATCCGTCAGTCCGAACAGCCAGCCGGAAGAAGCGGCATTAACTTTTTGCGACTTTCTTTCATTATAACGATTTATTTAAAGAGGGAGGACTCTTATTATATAGAATTTTTATATAATAATTACCACTAATTTTAATGCGTATTTCTTGACTTATAATAGAACTACAATTTTACTAGTGAGCTGATATTACACACTATAATTTGTAGAATGTAAATTTCTGGAATGGTAGTTATGATGTAAATAATTCGACACACTCGCTCCAGTATCAATAAAAACATTTGTTATATTTAGTAGCTTTCTACTCCTTGAGTCACTCATCAAGCACATAATAATTCTGAAGCATAACATTAACATGAGATAGAATCACAATTTGTAAAAATTCCAGAAATAATGTATAATTAGTTAGCAACTCAATTAAAACAAGTTTACGATCCAGTCAATACAAAATACCTTCGTCAAATAAATTGAAAACATTTATAACAATTCAAAGAGTTGTAGATGCCGACCTCCTGTGGTGTTGGGAATGACATAATTAATCTTATTATTAGTCAATGATACTATATTAGTATCAGCGCCATCATTTATAGGAAGTTTATACTGGTATTGATGTGATTAAAAACAGTTTGAAAAATCCATAGAATACCCAACTTGGATCCGTATAAGATAAAGCCCGCGATATTTTATAAATTATTCTCACATTTATCTGGTCTCGTGAGATTCTGTAAACCTCACGTACCTCAGCTCAGTTATTATTTGGAATGTCTGATTTGTGCCTCACAATATTCCGATCAATTGCACGATTGCATTTCAGTTATTATCCGTGTTGCGAGCGATGGTTAAATGCCGAAGTTTTTTTATTTGATTTTACCTGCATGTGCAGAGTTGTGTACACACATAATCTGATAGATATTGATTCACCATGGATACAGATTATTTGCTGTCCTATGTTCATTGTATCTAGGAATCACAATTCGACCAGATCCGGAAATGGTACGCTCACATCCCGAATTTACATGTTACCACACTCCATATCTGGGGAACAAAATAAACTGAGCGCAACTAATCCCACCCATTACCTCCATAAAAGCTATTTCGCTAATGCTTAAGTTTTATTTTAATGTGCCCAAAGTTCAATTAGTGTATAATGGTCGCGCACTGTAATGAGAACTAAATGGAATATAAAAACAGGATAATATTGTAAATAATTTTTTTTTGTTTTACGAGAACGCATTCTGCTTATAGTGGTAAAGATTTTAGGTTGCGGCTTATAAAAGTGTTCATAACATAGCTCAACATAATACATAGATAATGTGATTTAGTTTGCTTCCACAGCCACCAAGACACGTAACTATTCTCGTTACAGGTTAATCGTTGAGGGGTCACGAAATAAAATAAATAGATTTTCATCCCACGCTTTCTGGTATCGATTGAACATAGGGAACATCAAAGTTAAATATTGTATGTGGTATATAAATACTGATCAAACGTTTACCAACGATTGGCTTGAATAAAACGGATTTAGAACCAGCATGGAGAAAAAAATGACTTGATAGAAATTCTCAAAAATTTGGATAGTAAATCAAACCTGTGTGTAGTATTACTATAGAGGAGGTAATTATTAAATGACTTCCGGGCTGAAGCTATGCCACATTTTTTCTAAATATAATTATTTCAAATAATAATTGTTATATTTACAACGCATCCACAACATTAAAATTATTAATATTGCGATGAAATGAAACAATCCATTACAATACAAAAACAAATTATAAAGTTTCTTTTGTTATATTTGAACACAAGGCATGAAAGTCTTTGATGTCGAGTGCAGTTCTTTTGCAGGAAATAATGGCTTTCACTGAAAAGTGTCGCTGGTGTTCATATTTTAATAGCTGGTACCGTCAACTTAATGACCGATTCAAATTTCCTTTTAATTTTATTTACAAAAACTTACTCTTCAAATACCAATCGGTTGTGTTGAAAAACGAATGAGATAAAAGTGACAACATTTCTGACAATGATTCAGCTTTCAGCGTGTAAATGTTCAAAAAATTGCACATTCGTTATGATGTTGCTTTGATATCGCCCATCTAAAGAACTTTAATATGGAATTTTATTTAAATACAAAAGTATGTATATTAATATAAACTTTATATGAATACAGAATTAGTTTAGGAGCCCCTATCCAGAAATTTCTCAGGGGTTTTCTACTTTCTGAAAACAGTTGAATGAACATATTCTGTGCAAAATGCCGCATTTTTCAAATTTGTAATAACAAAAAATTTAAATTTCAAGATACAACTGCGATTTACTATTTTAGATTGAGTTACACCATGTTAGACCTACTAATACGGTTAATGTGTTTTCTACGAGTATATTAACAGACAGTTTATTTTAAGTTCTTAATTTGTATTTAATATATGTCTATGTTTATTCAAGAATTTGACGGGTATAGTATACAAATTTTAAATTAAATATATGTTTAATATTATTCATACGATTTAATATTTTAACACTTGAGTGAATTTCATGTTGTGGAATACATAAATTATTCAGTTCTTCCAAAAATACTAATGTCTAAAATGTTAAAATACAGTGTATTTATATGTGTAACGAAATTAAAAAACTGTAGTTCTATCGGGATCTACACGCATATATTGGTTTCCTGTTTTCAAATTATAACTAATAATATTGACGACTAGGATGTAAAGCCAAATAGAGACGAAGCATGACCTCGAATTATAAGAGAGATTCTTAACATTTTACATTACTTTATTTGATGGTTATTTGTCCTCTCTATGTAAATACATATATCAGATTAATATTATACTTATATTATTTGTTTTTTCATACATGTATCAATTCTGTTTAATGAATGACGGATTTCAGCTTAATGAATTCGCGCTAAGAAAATATTCGCACAGATTTCATTGTAGAGGTTTAAGCAGTAGAAGTAACGAATTAAAATTTAAATAAATAGAAAACAATACCTATAAACGTGATCTAGAATTAATTTCTTTTTAATCAATGTTCCTGTGTTTTAGGACTGTACAAGTCGTTTTAGGGCCGACTGAGGCGAATATAAAAAACGAATGAATATTTGTTATAGAGTATGAAGAATTGATTGATTATAACTTGAACGGCTTATCATTGCCTTACGTTTGTGCCTCCGCGTCTTCCTCCGAGTTCTTTTTCGGAGTAACTGATGAACACAATGAATCTGTATTTTTGTGTATTAGACGACCAACTTTATAGTACTTTAATAGTGAACGTAATTGTTACGCTCAAAGATTTCTATACAGCTGAAGCACATACGTATTCTTATATGGATCCAAAGTAAATATTTTCGTAATCTATACAATTTAGTGATAGACAAAGTGTGATGGCCAGCCTAAGTAGCTCTGACGTGGACATTGATTAAATACCTGGACGCCGGTTTCATGTCGAAGCTACTACGCAATCCCCACCGGCCCCATAAATCATTTCTCACTTCCGCACCCAGGATCGTCTCCTTCGTTAATGAAGTCCTATTTATGCGGTAGCCGTGGGGCGTCATGTACTCTAATAACTTTAAAGCGCTCTGATTGAAAATAAATTCACCGTGGAGGTAGTGGAGCAAGTAATTAACCTGACGTTTACGGAGCAAATTGGTTGGCAATAATACACGGCCGAGTGGTGCTTCGGCGAAAATTTTAAACAGTAACCAAGCAAAGTTCACATGACTACTAATTAAGCAGCACTTTCCAAGGAAGGGGAAATCGCACGCACAACAAGCAAATATTTCGGAAAATTTACTCTCATCTAGTTAATAATAAGTTTCTGTAACAATTCATTATAAGTCTGAACCAGTCCATTAAAATGTTTTCATAATTAAATTTCGTTCGGATTTACGGAGGAAATAAGTTCCAGATAAAACTATTACTATAGGCGAGTATTAAGTTTTTATTATTCCTTTTGGTCCGTTTCGCATTTGATAGATAATTTACAATTATTATAAGATTACGTCACATATTATGCACAAATAGAAACATCCTTCAGAGCCGCTCAGTAATTTGTCTACAATTTCCCATCACTGAAATAATGCACAATTCCAGTTCAATATTGAGTTTCTGTTATTTTCGACGATGTTGTATGCATCAATTTAATGATAAATATTTAACGTTGTATTAAAAAATTCATAGTTTATCATTCGCACATTAAAATTGTAGTATATAATTTAGCAAATAAACACAGCGAAAATCGTATCGTATCCAGTATTTTTATAGCCAAGATGGCCTTGAAAATAACATTCTGATGATGATTTTAATGTTAACTATAGTGTTAATATTGCATAATGGCGTTGAGAAAGTAGCTGAAACTTCCACAAGCTGACATGGGTGAACCACTTTTACGCCAGCTGCTACATAATGCGGTGTTAATAAAATTTGTCGATCTCCCTGCATATCCATTATTGTTCGCATCACCCCATAAACCGATTATAATACTAGGCTTTATGCTGTTGCTCATTAACGAAATCTAATCAATGCCTGAGCAAATGTTTTCTTCAATTAGCAAGCAATGTACTCAAAAAATCAATTTGTTTCGGAGCTCGAAACCATTCTAGGAGTTAAAATAGTTTTATGTGAAAATTATGAATTACAAGAGAATACTGTACATTTTAGTAACGTAATTTTGGAACCTGCAATTCGGAAGATGCTTTAAGATTCTCCAAAATTTATAATTTTATTTTTAATAATTTAGAAATATTATACATCAATAAAAATTTTCAGGTTTATTATTACCTAGAAAAGTGCACGCTAGAAAAGAAAAGATTTTTCGAAATGGAATCAAATTATTGTAATTAAAAATTATACCGTGTTAAACTGGGAATGTGGTTCTCTGATAAACATGTCTCACAACACATAAACACCACCTGAATCCTGTAACCGAGGGTAATTCTGAAGGCATGCTGTCTGATGGTGAATCACCTGCTACAAGACATAGTTAAGTTAGTTCGGAAATTGAGTAATTGTCGGCAAAAGTGAAATATTTTGCTTGTAATTCTCTGTACAGTCCTTTATCAGACACCCGACAGAAATTGGTCTTTAATTGAAATCTGGCAACGTTGCTGCTCGATTATGCAATATATTAATTAATTGTGTATTACGCCTATCTGTGTATTCCATATTCACAAGGTGCTCTAAACAAAGCAGAAACTTAACAATGTGAAGACCGCGTACACTAATGTTTTAAAAATGAATGTCCTCTATTAATAAATTTTTCGCGCTTAAGCACCAGATTCAGATTTCTCTACGTTGACGGTTCTGAGGTCACTCTCTACCGCTGTCTTCAGACTATGTCGCTCCGTGACGTATGCGTCATATTTATAGGGTCCGGGCTCCAAGACTCCATGCTGCGATCTATAAATACGACGCATACGTCAAACATCGACATAGTATGAAGACAGAAACGTCAACATCGAGAAATCAGAACCTGGAGCTTAACCACGAAAAATTTATTAATAATTTATAGCGGGAAAGCTTACATTCATTAATGAATATCCTCATTTGACAGCATTGATTCTTCACATTCCACCAAGTTAGGTTACACCATACAAAAAAAAACCGGTCAAAATCTCTAGTTTCGAAAAATGATTATCCCTTACATAAAAATGAGAAAATACGTGGAATTACAAATAAGTATTATTTCTAAATAAATTTAACATCGAACATACGATTTAATTTGCGTAACAAAACACAAGGAAATTTTATCTGTATAAAATGATGTTATACTTGAGATATTTTTTATCCATTTTTAATGGGGAACATTTGGAGGAGAAACATGAGGAAAAGGTTTCCACAAAATATCAGAACATAGAATACATCTTCAGAAAGCAAGAAAAACTAATTTATTTTACGCAAACCGTTTTCAGTGCTCTGTCCGTAAACAATAACACAAGGAAAATTCATAGATGTAATTGGACAGTAAAAAAAAGAAACTTTCCCGGAAAATTAGTTTTATGGCTGAGTCGCATTCATTATTCCAATATTGACTTTTGTTTGTTTGTTATACCGAAAATGTGTAGGCGCGGACACGAGATTTTAGAAACTGTACCGTGGAAGTCGACAAAGCCACTTCGTTACGTTTACGTACAACCAGCAAGGGTAGAAATAGAATTTGGTATAAAAGCATGATGCCCTTGTTAACATTCTGAGGCTGCAGTATCTGGCTACACAAAGGCATAAATATTTGCTAGTTGCTCACGGTATTGGTACAGGATATGCACTCGCTGGTAAATGGGTGCTTTTGCGGACACCAGTTCCCGTTACGGCCATCGGGTGACGTTTTGTGATGCTCTACACAGCAGCAAGATCGTTACTTATGTCACAGCCGTACTTCGTCAGGTTATTATGTGGAATGGAACCTGCTGCTGCATGATGGCCAACGGAATACAGAATAAAAATAGAAATCAACATAGTTTTTAATGCTATCTTCCGATTAACAAAATTAATTTTATTGTTTCATATAAACTTAATTTTATTTCACCTGCAGGCAAGGATTTTGTAATCAATAGCATCCATAGCTCAGGTCTTGTGATTTTGGTGGTGTGGGGAAATACTCGATTGAAAGCATAACTGATTAATATTTTGAGAAATATAAATTTAAAGCGTGTTTTGAAGATAAAGTAATGAGAGGTGAAGAGTTTCTTAAATTTAAATAATTATTTTTCCTTCAGGAAAGAGAGAATCGTCAGTCTACAAGTCTGGACTTTAAATTCCAAGAAACGGGATCTCAACTGGCTGTATCACGGGACAGTAGGTACACAGGGGACTTACGGTTCCGAAGAAAATCATTCTTATGTCATTAACACGTGAAAAATTTCTAGACATTCGATTTTAATGTAAGAATCTTCTACCAGTTTCCAAAATCACTACTGTAAATGTGTGTGTGTGTGTGTGAGGGGGAGGGGGAATTTATTTTCTGCGCATTGATTTTTAATGACAGTTCTGTTCCATTGTCGACCACATAACGAAGCGTAATGATGAATCTGCAGTTTCGTGTCACGATTTACAGAGCCAGTTATGAAAGCACATTTCTGGCTTTCATTTGTTTCTGATTGTACGCCAATTATGCGACAAACATTTAAGGCTAGGTAATTTTTAAATCTATGCAATTCTGAATTCAGAACTACAATGGACGAAGGAACTCAATTTCGAGCCATATTCTATATTGTTTACTTATGGCTGCTTTTTAATTTGGCGTTCTTCATTGAAAGTATGCCAAAAAAATTTAAATGATCTCAATATACAGTGGAAATTATTTTAACTGTGAACCTATTTTTTTTTAATTAAAGCGTGTATCTATCGGCAAAAATATATTGAATGTTATGTTTCAATCTCTGAGACTTAGATGTGCTTTAGTTTACTTATTTAATTTGTCAAAATTACTGTTTACTCTAAATTAGAAAGTCAATGGTTTAAAAATATTTTATAAGTTTTGTTTTAAGATAATAAATTTTAACAAGTAGTAAGTGTTAAGAAATTGCGTTTCATGGTGAATTTTAGAAATTTTTAAAAGGTTTCCTAGAAACAATCTCAAATTCGTGGATTGCTTCTGAAATCATAACTGGACTTTACATAATTCTCAAAGTTGTACTATTGCAGTTCAGAACGAAATAGACCGATAAGGTTATGTTGTCTTTTTCCATAGTTAAAGACTACTAGATTTTTAAAAAATGTTCAGAAACCAGTTTGATAGTAGGATCATATTACTCCAGTTTCGTAGAACGCTCAATGTGCAACCACACAGTTACGTTTATGAATCAAACATTTGTTCTCGCTTCCTGAGCCCGGAAACTTCGTAATGCGGAAGTAGTCATCCAAACAGGGGAAAATTAATCTGTAAGGCTGTTTGAATTTGAGCGCCAACAACCCAGTCAATGTTAGTGCAATAAACTGTGGTTGCCTAGTGATTACATCGATCTTATAACAAGCGATATGAAGCAGCGTTAGATTAATTGGCTTAAAACGCGAAGGACAGATGCTTGATTTACTATACTCTAATTGTAGCTTTGAAAGTTAGACGAGTGATTCAGCGCACTAATTTCCCTCTGAAACCATAAACTTCCTAGTGACTAGAGATTTTGTTATTTTGCAACTATTCAAGCGGAAAGAATTACAAATTTTTGAAGTGTAAGTTTTTATATACCTTCAAACAGATTTAATGTGTAGTCATTAATTTTCAAACTTAAAAATATCCCCAAAGTCATCGCATTTTACATATAAGTACTCTTAATGTTGTGACAGTTCATGGATTCATACTTCCCGGAACAATCAATCTTGTGGGTGATCCCGCTTTCCGTCAGTGCTTTTTCTTTGTTTTGAACGCTATCATGCCGCATACAGACTGTTTTTGTAATAATATACATCATGACACAAGTAATAATGAAATGAATCAACATTCCGTTTAAACTTTATTAAGTAACAAATGATAGATTTTTGTGCTTCACGTGCCACTGGAGCTACAGCAACAAGTTTGCAGTCAGATGAGATTGGTCCGTACTCGTAGCTCACGTTAAAGCTGAAATATGACCACTATTTTATTCGTCCGTTTCTTTAAACGACTTTTGTTTCGGGAGGGCGATGTTCTGGGATTAAATCTGCCGGTGTTTGAGATTTGCGGGCTAGTCCGGGGATAAATAAAACGCGGCTGATCTTGTGCTCGGGGCCGAAGCTTCGTTTTAACGAGCTACACCCCCGCACAACCCCTCCTCTACAACCCCCCACGCACCATATGGTAATTGCTAATTAGCGCAGCCACATACAACAAACAAGAATTATATGCTGAATTTGCAACAGTAGAGGAAGGTAACACCTGGAAAAAACAGTCCTTTGTAAAGACATGCGGTTGCAATTTCGTTTCCGTGGCGATACTCACGCGTTGAAATTTAATTTCCTGAGCCAGAGGTGTTGCACATGAAAATTCCGAACTTTCCAGCGCCCAGACGGGAACTTGTTTTGTATGCACCTGAATAATGAATCTATTCGGACGTTCCACCGTAACGCTCAAATAAAGAAAGAACGAGCAAATATTGATTACACTGATATATTTTCGCCGGTTTGCTGTGTCACGAGGATCACACCTGCCTCCTGCTTTAATAGCGAGAGCTTTCAATTGCCAGCGAACGCCAGTGAATGTATGCTCGTGGGGGTAAAGTGAAAAATATAATATCGGATATTCAAATAATGCATTCATTGTCGTTCAGTTTGGCTGCGGATTATTTTGTTTCCGATTCTACTAGCTGTAGGTGCCACGGATGTTATCAATTTTTCTGTGTAATGAGAAAGATAAAGTTACGTCTGGTTTGATATCTTAGATGTAATTCACCTGTCGTAGATAAAAATAACTGTCAGATATTATGGTGAGAGGTGATAGACAGAAACTATTTACAGTTTAACAAAAACGCATATATTTTTCAGGGAAAGTAAAGTATCAGTAACTTGTTGAAGGATAGGACTGAATTTAGGACTTACAGCAGTCCTTACAAATCTGCGTTTTACTAATTCCTCCTCGTAATATTTAACCCCTGCCATTTCATTTTTATTTTACGATTCTTTACGTCATCCAAAAAGTTTTAATATGTCACGATTAAGAATTTAAAAAGGTATTTATTTAAATTATTTATGAAGTTAATAATTTTGTTATAATTCGTAAATGATACACTGTTATGAGTTTTATCTACAGATATTATATCGTATTTCTTTTTCTAAATAAATTTTCATAACAAAATAATGTGATAATTTGGACAAATCATATCTAAAGCTAAATTACGCGTAGCTTGACCAGTATAACCTCACGTTCTTTAAAGAATCCATTAGATGGGAATAGGGAGTACGGAGCTCATTATTTGATGATGTACGCCTGGGAGCGACGTCGAAGCCGCAACATTGGAAGATAGCCTAGCTCATCTAATGGCCTCACATGTTTAGAAAGAAACCTCAATCAATTCAGGACCATTACAAAATATTATCTTCTAAATAAATATTTTAACTCACAAGTAGCAGCCGTTCTATCGAATTAGTAATGAATTATTGTATTGAAATTTCAAGATGTAATGAAATTATAACAAATTAGCTTGATGTTCCTACATGAGCTGTTTTAGCACTACAAATATGAACGGATACACGAATGTAAGGAGTACAAGCTTTTGTAAATAGGAAGAATGGCCTTTTATGTTACTGTAAAGCTACGTTGCACGGAAATCCCTGAAGCCTCCAGTTATCACAGAATTACAGAACGCTGGACACTTGTACCCAAAAATATATGGGCATAAATCGTATCTCTTTGATTTCCATTTTTAATTTTCTCGTCTGTAATTCATGTCAAAGCCAATTGTCCGACGCTTATTGTATAAATGGTAATTTTCACTTCCGTAAACTTTTATCGTGTTCATGTTAATTTTTAATTTGAAAATAGCAGTGACCTTTGTGGGGAAATAGATGTGGTTTTTATTTACATTGTTGAGGGCATTTATTTGGAAACAACGGTTCCGAGGCTCTATATGGCTGTGGTATCTTGGTCGGCACGTCACATTTATCACGGCAGTCACAGGACTGGACTTAAGCTCAGCCATTGCTACCGGGACATAAATTTAGATCGAGGAAAGCGATGGCCAGAGGTAAGCTTCCGCGACATTTATTCAGACAAAGTTCGTAACATGTAGAGCTAGTCGGCGGTTTCGGCACAACACGAATGTGATGGCCATTAGTGGGGCCTCGGATCGATTCCAGGAGCAAACAATGTTTGAGGTCGCGTCCGTGAATCAGAGCGCGCAATATCTGTTTTAACAAAGGATATTCAACAAAACTAATAGAATTTACTATTCGTAAACAAAGGCAAAACACATGAAATAATTTCAGAAAGAAGAATTCAGAAAATATGTTAGATATGTAGAGTAGATCACAACAGAAAAAACTATTGATGTCGTAGGTTACGAATATTTTAGTTATAAAAACGAGCTATTAGATCGTAATGACAATTTATTTTTTCTGGTCGTATAAATATGGATTTTAAAATTTCTAAAATTTAATTATGGAATTGAATAAAGAGTTGTCGAGTTCTAGCCTGGGTAATATTAAAAAATCTTACTAATAATAGTAATTATTTGACATTCAGATTTTGGTGATAGCGGTGGTCTCAAAACGTTGTTCGTGTTTCATACGACTGCCCGGGTTGAAACTCCACAACTGGGCAAATTCATCAGACACAAAATTCTCGATAGAACAGTTTATGTCGAATAACACAAATGATCCGAAAAATGCTCACATCCCCACAATAACACCCGTCGCATTAGGCTATTTAATAATAAAGCAAAATAATTTAATATATGTGTATACATATATATATATATATATATATATATATATATATATTGACAGAATTTAGTTATACTGGTATGGTCTGAATAAAAATAATAGGTTTTTCTGATACAACTTAATCTAGTATTCTGGACACTCAATTCTCTAGAGTTACATTAAAACCTGCGTTCCAGTTCATATACAAAACAAATTTTCTATAGCTTGCGATTATTTTGTCGAAGTTCCGTTCGTGTGAAGTACTTAAAATAAATGCCTTAAAATAATGTTTATAATTATCGCGGACAAAACTGCGTGCGATAGTTTTAACAGTAAATATTTGAAGTTTTCTCATTGGACATCGTTTGGCATATATATTCGTCCAAACTATTTTAATGTTAACTGTTAAGTAATTTATTACCTTGTGTTTCTTATAGATGTCTCTCTAAGTTGTTTACATTTATATTAAAAAAACATTTTCCGTTACACAATTTTTTTGAAAATATCCTAATTTAATATAATTTCAGTTCAAATAATTTTCAACATTATGTTCAATACGACCAACAGTTAATTCGTTTATATTACAACAAGTGATTCAGTGTTAGTTAATTGTAGTAATGATTTATTGGTCCTACCGTATTTTAAAAAGGCTGCATCTATTCAAGCAATCGTTTTTCTCCAATAAAATTTAATCTTTCTTAGTATGAAATATGATTTTTCTTTTTACCTGTAGGTTATATCATATCAACTTTCATGCGTAAAAAATGATTAATGAATCTTGCTACGAAATGAATTCTTTTGTGATTCTTAATACATAACGACATTTACATATTTATTACCTGATTAAATATTGAAGAATAACAACTACAAAGAGGACGTCGAATGGTGTTATCGATCATAAAGTTTCAGTCTCGTATTGGATATGAACAGATTTGAATAAGATAACGATATTTTATGTCAGTCTTTTCGGCTCGACTAGGAAGGTAGTGTGTCTGAGATGACTGTCACTTGCAGATGGATTGCATTACTTGAATTCGGGTGAAGCGTGGCAAATACAAGTCGTTTTCCGAAAAATATGCTTTTGACAGTTAGTAGGAAATGTACTGACATCCCCGGGGATACTTGTAGTGGAGGGTAAGAATATAGCGATTACATTACATGTTACTTGAGGGTCAGTTAGCGAGTGAAGTGAAGAGTTTATCGAACACGTTGCAAGGACAATTTAACAAATTTTATTTTTTAATTGTAAAAATACAAATAATCGGACTCCGTAACTTTCTCGTAATGGTTTACGTATTTAAAAAGGGATATCTTTTTTTTTTTAGGGCAATAGGCTACATGAGGGTAATCCACTTAGGGCAACTCCCCTTTAATAGCATAGGAAGGGATTTGAAAGGGGGGATGCGGAAGGGTAGAGGAAGGTAGCCAAGGGTTAACTAGGGCCCCCGGGCTATATTTTAAGGATCCTACCCGGCATTCGCCTAAAGGAATGCAGGGAAAACCTTAGAAAAACCTGCATCGGGTAGGTCGGGCATTGGGTACTTGTCCCACGCCCTTCCGATAGCGGGAGAGGAGTTTGCTGTGGGGACGCAGCTTACCCCTCGCCATGCCTTGGCCTGTTTAGGAGGCAGCTGGCCGACTATTCCAATAGGAATAGCGGACAACTCTTGCCGTGTTAATACATCACTAAATACTATTTATCCGAACAAATAGCTGTGAGATGGATTCAGTCCATCAATAATTTGGAATACAGCCTGGAAATTATAAATTGAATTGTTTCTTATTCGAGTTCGTACATTCTATTATTACAGCGATATTTTTTGATCGTCAACGTTTGTGGGTGATAGATAACCAGAGAAAGTCTGCTATGCGAGTGTAATTTTAAAAATAAAACGGCAGTATGTTTATCTTTTTTTTTTTTTGCGATAGCAACGAGTCAACGCCAGCTTCGACCTCAGTGAGTCCCAGAAGGTGAAGGACTCTAACGTTGACTCGGTTATAAAGTCCCTTTGCGTTTTATGTGAGCTTATTAATAATGTAAAAATTAAATGATATATTACCTATTTTATTTATGAAATAAATCTTCATTTGATTCAAATACTACGATTTATGTACTAAATGCTAAAATTTTATGTATTATATTTTCTGATTTGTTAGAAGCTTTGTAATTTAATTATTTGTATTTCCTGATAATCTATTACTTGATTAGGTATTAAGAGAAAATATATATCAATTATCTCATTTATATTTTTAATTTTCTAAATTCTCTATTCAATTCTTACTTACAATTTTTTTGTATTCATTCTTCTAATTTAAAATTATTTTTATGATTGTTTATTTATATCTAATTTGTTTAATTTTATCTAATTGTTAAATTTTCTCAGCAGAGGGCAAATTAAATCAAGAAATAAATTCAATCATAAGGAAGTAATAGTAAACTTACGAGTCTCTAAATATTGTAACGGGAAAGATTCCCGGGTTCACGGATGTTCTGGCATATCCTTTTTTACCAAATTGCAATTAATCTTCTAGAGTTTTACATTCGACACCATAGATTCTACTCCAACGAATTTATGGTGAACTGCTATTATCTCTAAATTCACGACCTGAATTGTAACAGTGGAAGTACGACACGTTTTTCTGCATTACGATGACTAGGATGGAAATGTGAGGGTATTTTTTTAGGGAAAAACAGTCTGTAGTAAGAACAAATGAGTACTGCTGAACCGCAGTATTAAATATATTGCATTACTCGGGCATTCAATTTTCAGCTGTAAATGAAGTAATGGATAGAGGAAGAAGGTAATCGCTGGAATTTAAAGGCAGTATTCGAAGCTACGGTATTCTATATTCTAAATTCAATCTATAAGAGTAGTATGAGAGGCGAGAATCGCGGAATTTGCTTAATTTCTTATCGGCTCGCCCATTATTTGGACAGCTCTAAGAAATCTTTGCTTTTTTTAAGATACCGAATAGTTTCTTGGATTCAATCCCTTCTTTCCCTTTCGCTATTTTCCTTCAACAGACAATGGGAAACTTCAAATTAACGATTCCAAACCATTATCAAAAAGCATTAAATATACTCATTTTTATAAATCATATGAACAGTGAAATTTATAATTGCGGACTTTATGAAATAAGTTCGATAAATTTTGTTTGTAGATTAAAAGTTATGAAAAGAATGAGTCTCTGTACCATGCTCTCCACCAATTAGTTTCATTGATGAGGACACAAAATCACGAACACGAATTCACACTTTCGCGAATCAAGCATCGGCCCCGCTGCTTGTGCGTGACTCAACTTTGGACTACGCCCAGTCGAATCGTTATATTGCGTGCTCGCATGTTAATATCCTGATGGTTATTGCCTATCCATGTAACGCATTTGAAGACTGGTAACTGGAAGGAGATTATCTGGAATGTATTGCAGTTTAGGAAATAAATGGAAGAGTTACGTTTGTGTCTGTCTCATGCGCTACGTTGGAAAACAGGAACACGAGATTTTCTCATTCTCTTTAACAGTCGTTGATTACATTAAAAACTCATTGCAATGTGTGGCTTTATGCCGGGGAACGTGCCATTACCATTTCGGTCGGAGATATTCCGATCTGTTAATGTATCGCAGAATATTTATGGATAAAATAAAATATTCTCAGTGACGTAGCAATTGTTAGCCGTTGTTTAACACACGTAAAATTAATTTTAAAGTTGATCATTTTGTAACAAAAATGGCGGTAAAACATTGCGAAGATTCGAATTTCTAAATCCTTCCGGTTATTCTGAATTCCGATTTTTCTTGTCCTGCCAAATATTTCAGGTAATGACCACGGTTGCATCTTTCGTTATTCGCAAAGAGACTTGTGGTATTTACCACATCGGTATTGTGCTTACAAAGTCTCAATGTGTCGTCTTGGCAGGTAAAAGTATTGTAAGGAGTGTATACAACACAGAAAAACAAACGATAAAATTGTTTTTTACAATTAATCCATTAACAAATGCCTCTTATAACACAATAAAAATTAACTCCGACGTTTTAAGGTAAGTATTAAAGATAAATTCATGTTCTAAGACATTTGAGATTCGTTCTTCGAACTTGTGCAGACCTGCTGTGGCGTAGTGGGCAGTGACATTGCCTCGTATCACAAAGGTCCCGGGCATGGGCAAGAAAATCGTAAATGTCAAGTAAGATGACAGACTGATACTCACAGTATAACGTTAAAAGAGAAAGGAAAAACTTCGAATTTAAGGAAATAATATTCCGCGGGATGTTCATTTTTCTCTGAAACGTTTAAATAACGATTTGTTTAAATATTAATTTTTGAGTAATCACGTTTCTTCAAGTTATCTGATAAATGAAAAAACGCTCTCGTATGATCGTTATGAGCTATTATTAATAGGCAGCTTCTATTATAAACTTTTCTGGAGCCTAAGTACGCGTCTGCAGCATCCATCCACATGTAATATTTAGTTATTCTGGGCTTTCGAGCTCCGGATTAACGTTGTGAGGAAAGACCTGTGGGCACGTGTGGAACGGATTAACCACGCATATGCCCGAGTAAGAGCATAGCTTCTATATACATTTTTACAGCTCACCAAGTAAAATTTAATACGTTTTTCGGTTCATACACTTAGTATCTTCCTTCAAATTTTGCCATATTAAAATATTCAATACACAATGTGATTTCAAATTACGGCGAATACCGATTCGTGTTTCATTTCTCATTTATTCTGATTTTTAAACTGTCACTTCAAAATACTTTTCACTGAACATATGACGCATGAAAATCAGTTTTTATTAATATTTATGTCTACACTTGTAATATTAACTTGATAGAGGTTAAATTTAATATCTAAACTTTTAATTTAACTGAATGAAATAAAACTTATTTCATAGTATCTTGTATTCTTTAATCATGTATAGCGTTACTGTACGAAAGCGGAATTATATATATGAAATTAGGTGTTTAAATTTACACATTCATAGGATCATCAGGATTAATGTGGTTTTAAATGAATTTTTGTATGCCTCTTGCGGGAACCTCTTTTTTTATCACAAAGCACGTAAATACTTGGCGTAATGTAGGTTGTAACTGAATCAACGAAATAACGGATTATAATATTAAGCGTCTTGGTCGTTTAACAATTATATACTTTAATAAGTAAAATAATAAGTAAAACAATTGGGAGAAATTGATTTATTATTAGAACATGAATAGTTTCAGGAAATTACACTGTAGTTGTGAAAAGTATTAGCCTTAGTTTAAATACTTAATGAAGTCCAGATTTTTAGAGAAATTTTAATCCTTATGAAGTGACCTGGCTGTATACAGATTAAAAAAATCTTAATTATTATACAAAACACATTAATTTGACGACATCATTCCAAATAAGTTTTACAATTTTTTTATAATTGTCGCAAGTCCGGTAAACAATTTTTTAAATATTTTCAAGTTGTATACATTAATGTTGCATAAATCAGCTAATTTTACAGCGATGACTTGAAATATATCACAAGCACTTGTTTTGAACTACACGTTTACAGATTATATCGTAATAGCGAATTTTCAATTACGTATTTGTGCGGCTCACCTTTGTGTATTTTAAATATTTGCATATTTATTGTCTATAAATATACTTGTAATGCGGTACAAGTAAAAACCTTTTACAAGAATTTAAGTATTTATATGAAACAAAATATAAAATGTTTTTAGAATTGTTTATGCTATCAGAAATTTCCCAAAAAATCTATCCCATTTTGCCTTTTTAACAGACATCTGATCTACTTATATTTTTTTGCAGACGAAACGAGCGAAATGAGCTGCTGCGCGAATGTCCAGAAGAACAACGAACGAAAGGAAAAAAGTTATTGTCCATGAATGCACTGGGGAGGGTAGTGTAGGAAGTTACAAGCTACGGTAATATTTTACCACCAACATAGTTCTCAACTGAAGATATAATTTTTTTGTTGTTGGAATGAGGTAATGCGGTGTGCCTACCTGGCCTAATAAAGAGTGAGCTGTTTAAGGACCGCAGAGGTTTGCTGAAGCTAATATTTCACATGTGTGGAACCGAAACCTATATCTCTATGAACGGAAAAGTCCCAAGTGAGGCGTTATGTTGACCTACAGCTCTACGGAGAAATCTGATGGAAAAGGAAAAGTTTTCTCGAAATACGTATAGAAGCGAAAACAAAATTCATCACGTAGTCAGCCAAACTTTTTAGGGAAAACTGAATTAATTAGGCCACAACCCAATACGAGTAACTGGATTATTTTTCTTTTTTGTGAGAGCATCGTCTAACATACTGATAATTATTAATTTTTTAAGTCACGTTCCAGAAGAATTAAGCCAAACGTAAGATTGGAAACACATACGATGTAAGACCAGTCATCATTCTGGAAATAGAAATTGCTACATCCTCTTATATTTGACACAAACGATTGAGCTGAAGGCAATCATTCAAATTGGTTCATTCCTAGGATACGAAAAAATTATAGTAAACGTTCTCTTGAATTAATAAGATATGATATAAGAATAATTTTAGTCTAACTTTAGTTCGTACAAGTCAACATCTTAGTTTGGATATAGCAAAAAATTTGAAATATTGAAGAAAATGTAATTGTTACGAATGTGTTCTGGAATACATAGATTTCAATTTTTTTCTAGCATACTGCGAAAGCAAATTTGTCCTCAGACTCTAAATAGATGATTCTTCTCGACGTAAATCCTTTGATTTTGACCTAGTTTAATGTTACATGCACGCGTATAAGGATAGAACAGCAAAAGTTATTCCTCAAATATAAATATTTGTGTTGAGTGGCCTTTCTACCTTTATAATAAATTTAATTCCCAAGAGTTTCCGTGATTAATATATTTATTTTCGCGATCATGGTTTCATAATTTATCAGATTGAATTGATTAGGAAATAATACACTTATCAATATTACAGTGCTGGTGTTTTTCATAATTTAAACGATGCAGTACGTAAGCTGCCGATATTTCAGTGGGTGGTTTGTGTTCCGTCACTAATTTAGAGCCAGAGTCAATACGTCGACGGGATTGCCCTGGGATCACATTAGAGAATTGATTGCCATTAGAGATCGTAAATAGTTCCTAAATTTCTTTATAATCCGTTTTTGATTATTTTATTGTGGGATTTCAATTAACTCGCTGAGGGGTTGTTTTGAATGCGTTTTGTGAGTTAGGGTCTGCTTCCCACTACTGTGCGCGTCAATGGACAGTCGATATTCGGTAATAAATAAAAATATATTCGCGTGAACCAGCCTTATCATTCTCCAAGCAAAAACATGTATGTAGGGAAATGAAATAACGAAACTGTTACCCGAATAGTTTTAGTATGCTTTAATGGCCACCTGTGATTGTTTTCCAAGATTGTCACGTCTTTCATTCAAGCATTGAATTACAGTGATAGAACGTCAAAATTGATGTAAATAAGTAAATCACGTGCAAGAAAACAAACTTTGCAGATCAAGTGCAATTTTTTTCTAATTCGTGTAAAGTTGAAGCGAGCGTTTTCCTAACAAATTTTAAATTATTCGTGTAGTTCCATTGAAGGAAAATAAAGAGCAAGAGGATACCCACATTAGATTGCGGTTTTCGAATAAAGACAGGTAAAAATGCCAGTAATTTTAAGGAAAAATGCGGTACAATTGTAAAAATAATATTAAAACTTTTAAATAGAATTGGTGAAAAGAAACCACGGAGAAACATTTCATAAAACATGGTTTATTTACAGAATTATGATCAATTAAAGTAATACTTAAAAATCAATGATTCTCAGTCCAGCAGTGTTTAAATTCAAACATAAATCAATTTTATGTTCCTCCGAAATTATTACCCGAATTATTTGTTCACACATCAAATATAATTTTACAAAAAGAATTTAAAACCAATTTATTATTAAATTATTTTTTAATAAATTATTTAAAAGTCATGCTGTAATATATCTGTCAAGGTGCACAAAATTAATCCACTGTAATAATTTCAGCTCATATGGTTTTTGTAATTGACTAAATTGGTATTTAGGATTCATTTTGAAAAGATAGAAACTCAGCAGCCTTACATTACGCGGTAACAATTCACTAATGAAGCTCATTTGTTGTTGAAATTTATGTTTAGCAACTTTATTTCCAAACTGAATAGGAAATTAATTAACACGTTTATCAATTGATTTCTAATAGAATTTATGTAATGAATAACTCTTGTTTAAACCATACAAATCTGTGAGTATATTTAATTTTCATTGCAACGTGTGACAGAAATTGGTGTTAAAAATTTCAGCATTGCTCGTTTAGCAGCTGCAGTTGTGTGTGAAATTAGTCAAAGTGCTAAACGTATACACATCAGTACACCGTAAATAGATATTTTTACTGAACACGTTTAACATTGATTTTCCTACATTTCGGCGTTCACCGTTAGCTACACGCGTTACTTTGGCAAATATCGCTGGGTTCAGAGGCAACGCAGCCTGAGATTCAGACAAAAAAAAGTCCTATTTCCTTTACATCTGTGCCTCATCGTCACAAGACCTGTATTGAAAATCCAAATCTCTGCATTGGAGACAATTTCCAAACCTGCTGCTGGTAATAAGCACAACATCGCTTCGTTCCATATACTGTATTTTTCCCTGTTCCGCGAAAATAAAATGACAAGAGATCGTAACGTGATTTTTGTTTCTCTGCTGATGTATTTAAATATTTGTTTGTGTTCGAGGGTGGGAGATTTGGATGGCAGTGACGGATTAACGCGCTTTAGCCGCTCCTTGTTCACTCTCAGCCATACACGTCGTTTTTTTTTGTTTACCCGTTCGGCAAACGAATCATTGACATTATTTTGTCACGGTCAGCGAAAAATCTAAAACAGTGGTAAAAATGCCTGCATATATTTATCACCAATACACAGCCATGTTGTAACAACGTCATTAATCTTGTTTCATTGTCGATGGTAAAAATCGGCATTATTTTGATAACAAGTACAAGATTTCTTGCAATTTCAGTAAAGGAGGCGTACATGAATGTTATATTGAAGATTAATGTTTCTAGATATCGATAAGCACGTGTATTTTTACTGTCATGAATTTTTTTTAACAGTATGGTGTCCACCAGAAAACTTATTTGAGATGAAACAGATTTGTGAAACGTACAACTAGATGAAATTGAATTTTCTATGAAGATATTTTCCATAAAAAACGTGTTTGAAAGTACATGTAAATCCTATGAAAGGGGAAAAAAAAGGTATTTAAAGAGAAAAATTATTGTTTTACAGCAGTCAAATTTTACGGTTAGATTTTTTGTCCTGCACTGCAAATTAATGCATGCTATTATTAATATGTTTAGCGCAAGTAACTGCGAATAGTTTTTGTATGAGCCAGTCGTTATAATCTCGCTAATATCGAACGGTTTCTTCGAATTAATAATATTTACGGGAAAAAATACAGAATCACAAACTGACAGAGTATACAATAGATTTAAATAATTATAATTTCATTAATTCTGCTTTTTACTAAAAATAATACAAACAACTGAAATTTTTCTTAGCGTGTAAACAATTTCTTAATAAATAACAAGCCTAATTGATTTAATTTGAGTTAGCAATTTTGTAAATGGCTAGTCGTTAAGTTATGTATGTGGCGCCAGCCGAAAGTGTTGACTAATGATCTGATTTCTCATTACTAGTAAGTACCAATAATTTCTGTCTGTAAAATTGATAAATTTATTAGCCGGAACTACATATACATGTGGAATACTACGATTTAAATGCTCCCATCAAGTAGGCAAGAGACATTTCCATTGACATTGAATTCAATGAATAACAATTAAGATTACTCCAACACAGCTGTAAATTCCGTAAGTTAAATACTTTTTTTCCAGGTATTATTTCACTTAAAGTGCATCCATCGAATTAATTTTATATTTGAAAAGAAAAATTTGAAACTAGCTCACTGTTCGAGTTTGAAAGTATCTGATAATTAAAAATATACTTATTTCATAAAATGATGGTATTTCTTATAACTACAACTTCATCTCTATCACAAGTGGTGCTCGAAGAGTTGCAGATCTAAGAAATTAGAAATTTCTTATTTTCTCTTATTTTTTCCATTATTTTAAACGTTACAATACCATGCTCTCCGATGCTATAAATTGTTTAACAGGCGTAATTTGTAGGATTACATTACAATAAAATAATTTTGGTACGATTGTTTGAGTAATGGATTAAAATGAAATGAAAATTTGGCTATTTAAAAGCACTTATTTTTGTCATTCAGATTCACAATTGTCATGAAGGGATTTTATTTTATCATAAACGCGAACAAAATTAATTTAAGAAAGGGAAGGAAATTTTTTCGTGTGCATGGAGTGTGGCCATGATCTACGATAAATAAAAACATTTTTTTCCGATCAGGTGGTAAAAAAAAACCAGATATAAAAATTTCACGAGGACTTAAACAATTATTTCTCATTCTACACTTCCATTGTGGTATTGATTTATATATATATGTTAACGTGCTTTACTGATTTTATGAACGTTTTATAACAAATTTTCGTTAAAAAATGTGAAGTAAGCTGTGAAAACTTTATGATTTAAACATCTGTGTGTTGATAATTTACAATATTTTCTGTTTTTTCTGTCTTTATCTGACAGGTTTTTTGTGGGTTCATCAAATGAAGGTCGCGTTATAACTTTTTTTTGGTAAGTAGCAATATAAAAATGTTTTTGCATTTTAAAACATAAGTCAATGCCTTTAACGAACGCCGTATTCTACAATTAGGTAAATAGATTGCTGATGGTTGTGAACTATACCATAACTTTCGTATTACTAAATAAATCTCACTGTGCCTATGGGGATTTGACGGTGACGATTCCTGGCAAGTCTGGTAACCTATTATTCCCTATTTGTTGCTCGTGAAGATTGCTATTAGGGTGCTAGAGGAGTTGATACTGACCTGCAGGGCGCTGGGCCACAGGCACGTGGAGTTGGCCCTGGAGGAGCCGCAGAGCGCGTGTGCGGGGGAGGACTTCCCGTACTGAGCCAGCTGCACGGAGATGCTGGTTCCTCGAGGGCACCACAGCGTCACCTGGTCGTCGTCGCAGCCAGCTCGCTGGTACGTGCGTAGAGTCCCTGACAACAGAGCTGGTCGTGGATGCCGCACGCCGAACATGGACAGGCAGAGAAGAGAGAACCCATCAACGCCAAAGCCGCCACGAGGCATGCACATGCAACTCACATACTCGTACATGCAAGTCAATGCGTCATATTTACATAGTCCAGATAAAGAAAGAAACTAATCACTTCGTCACATCCAAATAACAGGAACGAATATAAGGTTTCAACTAGCGAGGTCCCGTCCAGTCACAAATAGAGGGGCTAAGTATTATTTCTTCAATATTCAAACCAGAGTTATTTTTCTACCAGTCACTCATTTCCCGTTAGTCTATTAGATATCTGCTGTGAATACCGAAGATAAAAAATAATTAGAATTATGATGCGTATGTATCTTATTTAGGAATGTTACTACTCCAAGAGTAAATATACTCTAGTGATAAGGAGAAAACATTGTAAACATCTTATCAAAATTCATTATCGCTGTAATAATTTAATTTCACGGAAATCAAGAAAAACTGAATTTAAGAGCTACCCTACTTGTTTCAATATTATATACCCATAAATTAAACTATATGTGCTGGACACCATCTCGTGACTGGTAATGGATGTAGAATTCCACTAAAAGCTTTGATAGATAATCCTGATTCGGCTCGCAATATGGTATAAGTGATGAAATAATCTTCAACTCACCCCAAGGGAAGTTCTGATTGGTTGCTAGATGGCAAGAGAACATAAGGTAGACAAGCGCGAGGAAGACTCGTGATGTGATGACTGATGAATGATAATATAAGTACATCGAAAAATTTAACTTATTTTATTTAAGTCTCTGGATTGTTGTAGCATTGGAGCTATTAGAATCACAACTTCACATTGGTGATTAAAAATTTACGTGTGCATAGAATATATATTATATTATTGAAAATAATTGAGAGGAAGGTTTCATATTTAAAGCAAAAAGTGCTAATTAGAAGCGAATTCTGCGATATTTAACTTTTGTAGAAAACTCGTGTTGACTATCCAGTACGACGATCAACTGAAATTCTGTATTAAAATATAACCATTTGCTAAAATTATAAATTGATAAAAAATTACGTATATGTTTTACTTGCCGGATAAGTAGCATATGAACTTAAATTTGAGCAAAAATGGTAAACGACTATTGGCGTTATTTTATAAATATCGTGTTACCATGTGTTGGAAAATGAAAAATGGTAAAAGTTTCCTTCAATCGACCATTAGACGGCCAAGTTTATGATACAGTTCTCTACGCAGCTGATATTGCTAGGAAGCCAGAAGGTAAATTTTGCCGTGGGCTTTTGCAGTAAGGATAAAATACTCGCACAGCCACTACACATCATCAGCTTAACATCTCTTTAGAAGGGGGCTCAATATGCACTACAAGCCAACATCTACGAGGAGATTCATCTTAGCGAAAAATTTTATGAGCTTTGTGGGTGCTTCCTGGGCTTCTGATTGATTGACCGACACTACAGCAAGAAACTCAATTCCTTTGCGGGGAATAACAGAAAACTATCCTACATGTTTTATAATTTGTAGCATCAATTTAATTGTTGCTTAATCGTACTGAACCTTCATAAATTGACGGACTATTTGGAGAGAAACAAAGCCAACTGTAAATACAGTTGTTAAAAATTCAGTTATGTCAAATAAATTGATGGAAAATTGTGTTAAGATAAAACTGGATACATAAAAAACTAAGATTTCTGAAAATTTTCACTACAAAGAAAAAGATAATTAGCACGAAATAGTTTTAATTTTATGTTCATAATCCTTCACGCAGACGTCCTTCAACGTCATTTAATTATTTTTAATCTCAAGCTGACTTGAAACTTATTTCAAGTCAGCAAGCAACGTTTTGAAAGAATGAACTAAACTAATTACTAGAAATAATTTAGTTCCATATATAACCTGTGTTAAAATGTTAAATATATAATAAAACAAGCTCGTATACTTATGTTTGCCCCCGACATATTCACAAATTCATCATGAAAGCTCTGCACTGTGTTTAAAAACACTAACCTTCAAAATTTCTTCTAACATGCAAGTGGAAATAGTGTGCGTTTATATGCAAAACATTGGTAATTAAATGTTTGCACGCATACGCAACGTATAAAAGCATCAGCGCAAACATCAGGTCCATCACTTAAAAGCTTCTTTGTTAAGAGTTAATACAATTTTCCATTCGAACTCTTTTCATGTGACACACTTTGACTTGTATTCCAAAAAATCAATTCATTATTGTGTTTTAAATAGATTTTCAAACAGGACAATTATTTCAGATTAAAATCAGAATTTACGAAGAAGTACTCAATTATAATTGGTGAATCTTTTATCACGTTTTCTGGTTGTCGTTAATATAATTTATTCACACATTGAGAATATAAAATTTTTTTGTCATAAAAGGCTAAAAGTTCAGAAAAGTTGATCACAAATGCAGTTTATAGTGTGTACAAATTAAAAATTTAGAAATTAAACTCTAGTTCCGTCTTTAAATAAAAATTTAAACATTTCAGTTTCTTTAAATATATTCTTTTTCTACAGAAATTAAATATGATTTGCTACTGTTGCCTACGTATTAGCAAAATTGTAGTTCAAATTGATTACTTACATTTATTGTCATTCTGTTTCTAGTTTATTTTAAATTCGGTTTCAGGAATTATGGTATGATTTAGATAACTTTTTACAAATTCCTGAGTAAGTTAATTGTCATTTATGTATTTTAAATTAATACAATAATTAAGTGTTTCCATAAACCAGAACAAATTAAACAAACGTTTATTGAGAGTATAAATAAGTATATTTGTTAATAGTAACTGGGGTATAATTACTTCATCCTCCAAACTAATTAAAATGAACTTTTAACTGGAAAATAGTTTCTTTGCGTGTGAGCTATTTTGATGGAGTTTTGTTGATCAACAAATATAAATTAGTGAACAGGATATCGCGATTTTCGCGTTGCCATCGATTATCATAGCTTGACCTTTCAAAATATTTCTAATTTAGAGGGAGTTCAGATGTGTGAGCGCTGTGTGGGAGAACTGCTGAATAACAGCTTATTAACAGGTATTACTGACAAGGAGGTTGGCTAAGAGGATTACGTTCGTTATATATTCACAATGATTTAACAAGAGTTTGTATCCTTAACAATAAGTGAAACATTATAATTTATAAATCCTATTAATAGGAAAATAATATGAACACGAAATATATATTAATGATGATAAATTCTACTCTTCAAGTATCGATCCGAATCTTTCCATCATGTTCAAGATTAGAATAAATCATTTATACGCTAATGTCAACTGTGAGAGTATATAATGAATATAAGCAGTCGATGATTGTCATTACATTTTAAAATATGAACAAGCTGATGTTAAGAAATATCTAAAATTTTAATTCACGATTCAGATTCAGTAACGTGTGTACCAAAGAATAAATCGTGAATCACATTATTTTAGTTTATGAATATTTTAATAAACTCTCAATTAAGAACTCGAGATAAGAAAAATATATATGACTTACTATGGAAGATAATGCCTGAGGAACAAATTTCATATGAAACCTATCTTTCTAGTTGTAGAGAATGAAATTACGACGTTTCGATGGCGATTCGCTTACCGAGTAAACATTTGCATTCGCGACGTTTCTATGTCGTTCAGTGAAATCGTCTTCTAGCAACAGTGTTAGTCCGGGGTTATCTGACCTGTATTTATAGAGGAGAGTAGGTTAGCCCCACCCCCCTGTCATCAGGTGACTTCTTTTGCAACTATGCGATAGGCGATAGGCCTGGGATCCCGCCTTTTCACGAATCGGGCATTATAAGGTAATAAGCAAGGGGACAAGGTCACATAATGAGGCAAGAAGTCACCTGATGACATGGAGAGGGGGGGGGGGTAACCTACGCTCCTCTATAAATACAGGCCAGATAACACCAGACTAACACTGTTGCTAGAAGACGATGGCAGTGAACGCCATCGAAACGTCGTAATTTCAATTGGTAAGTCGGTTATAATATAAGAATAAATATTAAGTAATTTTAGAAACATCCACTTTTAGGGTTATGATTAAGAATATAAAGTTAGATTTATATTTTTCAAATTATATTAATTGTTAAATATTGAAACTCCACATTGTACTTATTTGTTTTCATTATATTGTATCAATGCCACTTATTTCACTATAAAACAGGAAACACCGCAATGTGTACGTTGAAAGTGGGTAATATGAGAGCAGTATAGTTTTGCGGGTGTGTGTTTGAGAGGATTAAGGAGAACCGTTGAGTATCTCATTCACGGAGCAAAGAACCGCGTCATAGAAACGGTTCAAGTGCGAGCCACAGGTCAATATATCTCACCTAGCTTCTGCTAATCTTCTTCATAATCACTGAAAGTCCTCTGAGCGGACCGAGTTTACGGCTGATAGCCTATAAACTTCCTCCGCCGCTAAGTGTTTGCGTTACTTTACGCCTATGTCCTTTATCACCTGCTTTATGGCAGGGCGTTACTGTTTTCTCTTGTTACGCGGCTCTGAACGCTTTTTAGTAGCAACTTAATCTGATTCCACTTTTTCTATCGGTTAATGGGTCGTTCGAGTAGGATTTCTGATTTGTATGGAAAATGGAGCTCAGTTTTTGAGTTTCCCCGTCTCTTTTATTCTGCGTAACGTGAAATGGACTCGGAGCTCGTCCCACGTTTTATGAGAAAGTTAAACGTGATATCTCTTTCATAACACAGAATTACCATAATACAAAATTAGTTAAATATGCTCAGCATAGTCAATATACAGCGGCACTATGGTATTTAATATATATTTAGACTGGTATCTGAAATATATTTTCGTTGTAGTGTAAGATTAATGATATTGCATAGTCATGGACTTTAAAATAACAAAATTTTAATAATTTCATGGAACATGTGCTGTAACAGACAGATGTAATCCAAAATAAGTCAAATATATTATTTATAATAAAAAATTAACCATTTTCATAATCGAATACAGCATGAAATTGTATGATCGTTTTAAAATACTTTCCTGCTGTACGGAAAATATATATACATATGATTTTAATCGAAAATTTTTAAAGTTGTGTCTATTGTTGCATAGTGTTACACTATGCAACAATAGACACAACTTTAAAAATTTGAACTTAGTCACAATAAAACCGTCAGTCAATTGATAAGCACATATACATTAATGTAACTGAATTGCTTTTTTGTTCCAAACACATCAATTTATGCCTTAAGTCAAGCAGAAAATTAATTAAGATTTTTAGATTTAGAATAAATCAAATGAATAATAAAATAATAATTACGGTCATTATAATAATGTTTTATTATAGCTCTATTTAACTTTTTCTTCCTCCAAAATTGTATGTCTTTGTAAAAAACTTAATATATTAATTCTTTTAATTCACTTTTAAAATAATTCAATCAGATTAAGAAATGAGATAAAAAATACTTTTTAATTTGGATTTTCTCTAAGAGTAACAAATTATAACTTGATTAGTTTCGTAGGGAATAGTGACAAAGTATGAAGCATTTCATCCTCACAATGTGAGGTTCAATCAGGAAATTAAAGTTTATGTTAAAAATGGGACGATTCCGCAAAATGGTATAAAAAATAATTTAATCGATATTTGTGTGGCTGTTTATAGCTAAACTACTGGAGAAAAACGTACTGAAAATTTAAGTAATGTTTAAAGTAAGATTTTGATTAAGTTTTTCGCTTATTGAATTGATGCGTTACATTTCGCTCTTTCTGTCAGAAAAAGAATAGCAGTGATTTCAGTGATGGGATTAATTAACGTTTTACTTTTAGTGCATGACCGTGGTGCAGTAAGTGACGTTTTCTTACAACTTTTTTAATATTTAGTATTGGATTTTCTTATATGAGTCACAAATTATATGCAAAGTGAAGTGCATTAATAATTATATGAAGACTGCGGATCCCCGACTTCTTGAAAGAATAATTTAATACTATCGGCAGCTCAGTCGTGCTGTGAGGCTTAGAACGCTTCAATGATTTTAATGCGCTTTCATTTTCTTGACAGGGACCTGTGATCCTTTACAGCGGCCGTGAATAAGAGGCAATTCAAATTTGTGCGAGTTTCTGTGTGCCTAGTTTTGGCTTGAACCCGGCTACGTGTAAACACAGCGCGTTATAGTGCCATACCGCAGGGAGATATAGCGTAGAGAAACAAGAATGTGCTCTCAGCTTCTCTCATCCCTCGCCGCGTTCAAGATTAAAACCGTACCAGATACGTTCCGTCTGCAGATCCCAGACACGATACCAAACCTCAGACACAATGGAGATTTTTCTTGGTCATTGTCATTTAATTCACTCAACGATACGACTTGAGTCTGGATTTATACTCTCAACACATTGTGGCAGATTATAACCTTAATTATGTCAGTTGCAGATACAGATGACAACTTTGGAGTGAGATTACAGTCTCAGAACGTTCTCTTCGTTTGTCAGATCAACCAGACATATGATTTGCCAATAAATTTAGACAAAGGAATTAAATTGGTTGACGTCCATTACATATTATGACTCCATAAGGTAGCTAAACGTTTTGAAATACAACTGTAAAAGTTGAGAATTTGGCTCAATGTACATGCAGAAAGAATAATTGTCTACTGGTTTCATTGAGTCAAAAATATATTTGTCCAGGGAAATTTGCGTCATGAATACATGTTATACGTTAATTCACAATTGTGTGTTTCGAGGCTTAAAGGAAATGGACCAAATTTTTCTGTAATATTTGTGAAGAGATTTATGGTAAGTGGAAATTGATTCTCTGTATAATGGACACCGGATTTTAATCATATTATGGAAATACTTAAAGTGACATATACGAAGGTATCAAGGATATTCAACAGATTTAGAAGATATGAAGGCGACACAGAAAAAAGTAGAATATCTAAGCTTGAATTATTATTTTAGATTTACTCGTTCACAGTTACTTTTGTACTAGCTTCTAGTGAAATAACCATCATTGGATAATATTGTTGCGTTTACGATAGTTATAAACATATTTATGGCACTGTTAAAATTTATGTGCCTTCCTCTTCGGTCGGATGTCATTCGAAAGCTGATCACATTAACAGGCTTACGTTTCAATATAACACGAGCTTGTTACACGTGAAATATTGAATGACTATCGGAGTATCAAATTGGTACATCGAATAACAGCAGTTCACCGAGTGTCAGGAATTACAGGGAGGGGATGTTATTAATTCGGGAGAGTAAGATGCGTTTCATGAAAGGAGCTTGCACTCATTAACAGTTTGTACGGTAATGTAATTAGCTGTGGTAATTAACGTGTAGCGGGACTCAGGTCCATATCGATCTGATTCTTTGACACAACTTTGCACTCCAGCTACCGCACTTCCTTTATTAGCGTCGAAGATAATACAAATTAAAATAATCAACATTCTTGCGTGATAATATGAAAATAAATTGCACTATTTTCTAGCTGTATTACCTTATTACCATAAAAAAAAGGGTTTAGAATTTTGTTTCGAATGCATACAAACAATGACAAGGTGCCTTAGGAGCTTCAACATTCACATCACGGTACTGATATTTTCCTAATAATTGACTATCGTCGACTCATACATTAGAAAATTTTTAAATAAGCTACACGGATTATTTTTACTATTTCTACGGAAATTGGATATTCAAAATAATTCTCTTATACGTAATTTTGAATCACTTTTGTTCTATAAGCTTCAAATGTAAGTGATTCAAGCTTCTGGAATTAAACAACAGACAGTTTAAATAAAAGCAGCAATTATTTGAGATTTTAATTTAGTTAATAATAAATTATAAACTTAGTGTGAATTACATGAACTGGAAATTCTACGAATTACAGAATAGAACGTGAGTAGGGGGCAGTGTTATATTTCTAAATATTATCGCATTTATACATACAGATTTTCAACTAAAATAAATTTGAAACCTCATACATGTTAAATTCTATCTATTGACACGAAGAAATTTTGTCATTGTAGAATAGAGTTTACTTGAGAATAAATTAATATTCTTATGAAGTCTAAAGTTTTTCTTGTTTACCAAAATCAATTATTTTTCTCTAAAATCTCCTTAAAACGTAAGTTCTGTAACTTTTCTGAAATATGTTCTGTTAACTAAATCCTTCACGCGATCGATTTCCTCTAACGGACAGGATGTGGTTAACACATACAGTTCAGAGTTCGTACAAGAGTTTTATAGACCTATTTACATAACATCTTGACAGAAAGAGCTCTGGATATTTTTATATACAATTTCTTTCTGAAATTCGTAGTTGTAGCTATCCTACGACTTGAACTCACGCAACCGAAATGTATACAACTAGAATGGGATCAGTTTTAACTATCTATAATGATTATTTATTTTTCTACCACCAAACGCACAGAATGGAATTAAATACAGACTTAAACATATGAGAAGGATACGTTATCCAACACAGAGTATAAAATTGTTCATAACAATTATATTATACACCTCGAATAACGTTTATGCTTGGACTGATATTGAAAATATTCATTTTAGACGTTACTGACAGGTGACGTCATCTCCCCTGAACTATACATAATAAAAACAGTAAAAAAATTTATCATGAACCTAACATCCGAAGTAACAACTCGACGGAGACGGCTTAAGGATGTTTTATTTGAAGTGTTACAGTGGCTGGAAAATATGGAAATGAACTGATCAGTTCTTGCAAAAGAACAGGACTTTGAAAGTTTGAACGGATAAACTAATGAAACTGTCTGGTAACAGTGGGAGGGAATTTAAGGGTAACGGGTAGACGAGTTCATATACTCAATACTCAAGTGAAATATATTTTGTAGTTCTTGTATTTATTTTTTTATATCGTCTACGATAAAATTTGATATTAGAGAGTAACCGCATTAACAATGCGTGTACCGAGTAATTTTAATTAAGTTAAAAAATTAATATTTAGAGTTGCGGTAAAATTTCCCTAACGAACAAGTAACTTATAAGGCTTTAAACTTTTAAATAATAGTATATTCCAGCAATAAATAAACCACAGATTCAACTGAGACGATCAGCTGAAGGACGTAGAACCCCTTGTGTAATTTTGAAATTAAGTTCACCCAAAATCTTCAGAGAATAAATACAATTCAAATTAATGCACCGTCTGTTAAATACACATCATGCATGTCTGGAATTGATGGGAAATACAACAGCGTTTGATTCAATTTATTGGTTAATGATCAAATTAAACTGGCGGAAGCAGTTTTCTGAAAGACGATATTTTGATGAACGTTAAATGCATGAAATCTGTGCTTCGTTTCATGTACATAATCACATTATACGTAAATTTACTTGTAGTTATTTCTGCATCGCTTTCGTACCCAGCAAATCACACACACACCGACCTGACGTACAAAGAGGAAACGCTGTGTGTTTACAATTAATTCTCTTCTAAACAAGGATGTTTATGTGGTTTAGCTTCTTTCCGCGGTCGAGAGAGCACACACGCTGGCAACTTTTGTCCTGCGGCCAGGCTAAAGCAGAAAGACCCAGATTTGCCGTAGTTGCTCTGAGCTTCGGTTCCATCACGCACGTCATTCAAACCGTTCCCCATGGACTGGACTCAATTAATTAGACTTTGCGTTTGCTGTTTGCCAGCTTACACTGTTATAGACCGCAAACACATTTCCTTTCTTCACATTCATACGGTGTTTAGCATCACCCAGTATGGCCCTCACCCAAAACAATACCAACGATTAATTGTTATTGAACAAAGCTATCAAGGCGTAGATCATTCAGTAATATAGACCAGTAACATAACAATTGGCTCATATATGATAGTGATATTACAATATCAATTTTATTGAATTTCACGAAACATGTTTTAGTCCAGTGCTTTAATGAAGTATCTTTGTATATTTGAAAGAAAGTAGCATGTAATGGAAAGAGCAAGGGTCAACTTATTGTGTATTTTAAGGAAGCCGTCTCGGGATAGAATATTGGTTCTATTCGTGCGTTTGAATGGGTTGAATTTACTGATGCCGAAGCGTTCTGAACGACGGAATGATATTTCGAGAGGATTGGACGGACAATACTAACCGCAGCAAGCTGTCCGTGAAAGGGGCTCCTAATTGGGAACTTCTTGGCCCTATTATCCAGCCAGCCACAAATAAATAATTTGCATTTTCATGAAAAATTCAAAACTCGGTCAGAATCTTACAGCATTGATATCTGTTTGGAACAAATTTCTGTGTGGCACCTCAAATTATAAATTGTTTCAAATCATTCCTATTTGTATAATTAAGTTTGGGTAAAAATGAAATCAAATTAATTTGGAAGTTTTCGGATATATAATAGTATGTGTATATATTCACAATACTGTAGCACTGCTATTCTAATATATTCTTCCAGGAATTCAGAGATTCTGCATCTTCATGGAATATCTGAGATCGTTAAAACTAGCCACTTAGAGTATTACTGAACATAACTTTGATATACGGTCAATGCAAATCACTACGTTTGTCCTTTATCGACTATCCCAAAAATTTATTCTGCTGTCATGGAACATGCTGGCTAGGAATTAAACTTTCTTATTCCTTGTGAATTTGAAATGAATCGTGTAAATTTTAACCTAATCTCAGAACTAATAAATGTGCAGCACATTGACAATACCGCACTATAAATATAACTCATGAATTAGTTAAGTAACATATATATAATTATAAATACTGCTAATGTTAAAAATATAATTACACTCATTATCCTTCAGAGGAAAACAAGTGTTTGCCAACATTCACGAAATCTGTAGAGTTCTTATAACACTCCTAATTCGCCGATTACTTACTATTTTATTAGCAATATCACGTGAAATAATGCGTTAAAAATAGATATTTTTGAACGCTTTAAAAGAGCCAGTTACGGATTAATCCTGATCTTCCATAGCATGTGAGTTTCTAAGCCATATTAACAAATTGCATACATTGAATGATTTCTTTTTTTTGGGGGGGGGGGGGAATTATGATGTCGAATTGAATTCTCGGAACCTGTAAAAGAAGTTTAAGGAAAGGATTACCTGGAAAATTTTGTCGCCCATTCTATGCATATAATAGTGTACATGGAGGACTGAACATTTTCGCAGGTGTAGATAATGAAGTCGACGATTGCACGAGGAACCCTGTAGCATATCTTGCCAGGTGAAGGGCTCAGAAGGGCAGAAGATTCGCATCGTTCAGAAACTCTTAGGCGGGCCAATCGCAATTCAATTAACTGGTTCGTTTTGGGTCAGCAGATTCGTTCTCTGTGAAGAGTACTCCAACTGCCAGGCACTGGCTCACTGGGTACTCAATTCGGAGCTATTGCGTTTATTTATCATTGCTTCAAGTCAATTTTACTTGGAAGGACAAGGCTATAGATGAAGATTATAAAGTGTTTATTAGTGTTGTCATTAAAAAACCTTTTGAACAAAAGTTCATTTAGGTATATATAACAATAAATTAAGAGAATTAATATGCTAGGTCACACGGCGGAATGGCAATTATTTCTACACACAGAGTCTTATTCAAACAATTTATAGCAAACCCTTAAAATTAAAAGTGTGAATATTTGTATTGGTTCAGAATTAACAAACCCAGAGAGGATTGTGTGCTGTTAGAAAATTAGGCAGTTATTAAAAGTTCGTTAATTAATGAAACTGGATATTTCCATAGAAAACAACGAACATTGACATAACGATTCGTAACAGTATGCCGTGTCATCAATGTATCTAACCACAAGCGTTGGAGAAATAGAATATTTTTATATTATTATTCATTATTACAACATTTTAGTCAAATGACTTTACACTTAGCTAATTGAACTATATTATTTACATAGTAAAAAATTAATCTGTTTACTTGCGGTTTTGGAAATGACCAGTGACATTCCAAGTTAAAGACAAGGGAATCAGAGGGTATTGGATGTGAGTTGTGTAGAATATAAAACAAATAAACCCATCTTACCTATTGCGTTAAACGTTGCAACAGACGAAATATTTCCGACCATGGTAAATGTAAATAGGACTTTTCCGCTTTGATTAAACCTTTCTGTTTCACTTTTGAACAAAAGTTGAGGATCAATTTTAGCTTTCATTAGTTCCAGGCCATAACACACTTGATCGTTCACAGGGTGTAAGCCCTTTAAAGTTTAATATCAGTGATGACTGATTGCACGAAACCATCTTGGGCGGCTAGGATGTTGGTGGCTTTGCATTAATGCGTTGCTCAGCTTTCTTTGTAAGCTTCAAGACTGTATCTCATTAATTTCGGATTTGCATTCCCTTCAGATGCCAATGAAAGTGAAAGAGACTTGGTAATGAATTGTTTGAAGATTCCGAAAACGACAAGGAATTCCCAACTGAAAGAGTGAAATTAGTTACCATTATAATATATTGTTAGAAAAGAAAGTTGATTCTTAAATCTTCTCATTTCGTCATTGAACAAACTTCAGGTCTCTAAATGCTCGTGATATAAATGAATATGACGACTAATCACACAGTTTTATTAAATGTCAATTATTTATCTGTGCTAGGTGTTAAAATTAAAAAGTCTGAATTTTATTTGATTCATATCGTAGGTAATTTTGCATTAGTAGGTCACAATGTTAAGAGTTTATTTTACTTTGTAATCCATAATACTTACAGGTTGAACTATGATATGTTTTTTGTGAAAAATTACACAAAATCTACTTTAAAATAAATTCTAGAACCTATAAATAATTTCTTTTATGGATAAATTTTAGCCCATAAAGATTCTAATTTTGAGTATTCACGATTTACTCAATGAAATGAAATTGTAGCACGGTACCTCGACAAATATTTTAATTCAGTGTTAAAATTTTAAGAAGTAATACAAATGGACCCTAAAAGGCAGAATAACTATACGATATTTATTCACATTACTTCAGTTCATCAATTTGAAAACTGTGAAACTAATACAAATGTTTAGAATTATACTATTTTTATACTTCATCACTTCAATCTGATATTTAAATATAAACGTACGTCGTTTGAATTCTGAACTACATAAAACTTTAATAAAACGTATCAAAATAATAAATTTAAAAAGAGAATTTTTATTTGATATGAAATGCTCCTGACATTATTCTGTATTTTTCATGAAATATTTTTTATTGTTCAAACATAGTATATTACTACTACAAGTTTTGAATGTAGGTCAATTTTCAAGCGAATGTAAAATAAGTAAAGTTTTACTGAATTAATTTTTTGACCCTATTAAGTCTTTAAACTTTTTGCTTGTTCTATTAATTAGTTACGAAAAACTTCAGATTTATCAAAAAATAAATAAAAGCCTTTCCCAGTACAATTCTCATTTTATCAGTTTAATCGTCATTACGCCCTACTTTGATCTAAATTCTCTCTACCGGTCTTACTTCATCTACTTCAAACTGGACAAAGATACAGATTAAAGATATCTCTGATTTTGGAGATAATCTGTAATAACTGAGACAAATACTTTACTTTGGCAATGAAAATAAAAATAGCCAATTGTATTCTCTTTAAAAAATGTTTTTTAAATAAAAAAAAATAAAAAATTTTTTGAATTGTCGGGGTTGTAGCAGACTTAATTTGCAATATTTGCTGAAATTAAGTTTCTCTAAACTTATTTAAAAATGGAATATTGAAATTAAATTTTCTTACTTTTCGATTAAACAATTCCTTTGATAGATGCATTGGTACAATTAATAAAGCTAGTAAAATTGCCTAATATAGATACAGACAATTTTGCGCTAACTAAATTATTATATCTATTGGTATATCCTAATTTATGGTTTTCTGGCTTCCCAATGTCAATTTCGAATTATAGAATATGAAAGGGCTTTAAAATTTTATCATGGTGAGCTTCTGCTTAATTTATTCATTTTAGTATATAAATTTTTTTGCCATTTCAATTATCCAGACTTCCGCACTCCATTTTGATGAGCAAAACAGACATTTTTGCTTTGCAATTGAAGTTGCTGGCGGTCAAGGTTAGTAGCAGAGCTATAAAGCTTACAGAGTGAGAAAGTTTTCTGGACGAGAGACTTCTATCGCCAGGGGACGCTGGAATCTGCCAAGGGACTTGGTTCGATTTTTAGGCAGGTGAGTGGACTTGTACAACTTGAAAGACGAGTTTCACTCGACATGAATTACACGGATTAACACAATAAATAAAATATAGTTGGTTACATTGATGTACCAGATTTCAGTTATCGAATTTTCTAAAAAATAACTATTGAATATCACTTAAAATACTATATAAATATTGACAGAAAAATAAATTTGAAAATTTGACAAATGGTTTTGGCTCAAAAACAATCAGGAAAAATATAATAAAAGAAGTAATAGTATAAATGCATTTTTAACATACAATATTGTTTCTTAAACTTGTTTTAGACAACCAATTGTCAGAAATAATTATTCTCTGAAAAAGTTAATTATCTTTAGAGGGTATAAGACTCGAAAAAAAAGGGATAGCCCTTAGCAACGAATAGGTCACAACGTGCGTATCCACAAGCAACAATTTATTTCTATAAATGGCTCGTAATTGGATTATTGGCAAATATTTGGTGTACATGGTAGTAGGGCGTCGTGATAAAAAATTTACTTGACGGCCTGAATAACTATATTCCTCGTAAAATTAGTTATAAATTTCGAATGTCAAACTTAAGCATTGATTACTTATTCTCCCAAAGTTCCACATAAGGTTACCGGAAATTTTAAAAACAGATATATTGTACCACATTGAAGTGTATTTATTGCTGCATAATAAGTTTAAAAACTGGAGAATTATTCAATAGAAGATCAGTTAAAGAATAATTAATGCGACAAAAATTGAAATTCTTTTAAGTGAAAAGTTTGATTCTTATCTTCAATAATTTTCTGGTGCAGTGCTTATGAACAGCCGCGTTGAGCTAAAATCAGTATCTTTCCAGAGAATTAAGAATAATTGATGTTCGGTCCCTGCAAAATTATGGTTACGTTTCGTTTGAAAAACTATACAGTGCCAAAGAAGTACAAGTTTAAATTTTCTTTTTAAGTAAGAACGTAATTTGACGAAACTTACGCCATTTACGCAAAATTATTGCATCGACTGTCACGAAACAGCTGTCTCCTTTGGCGTTTGACGTTAACATACACTAGCATGTTAATTTAAAAAGAAAGATATTATTACAAACCTTCCAAAATATTTCCATAAATAACTTTTAATAATTGCTGTTCTTATTAGGTTAATTGCATGCCAATTACTTTCATGGAAGTAATCTCAATTCTCATTATTAAATCAGAGGAAGGAATGATGGTAAAAGTCGGTGCTTTAATTAAAAGTTTGAAATTTAGCCAGCTTCTGGCGCTTGCCGGACTTTCGCCATTCAAAGCACGTAGCGCATTTCACGCAGGGCTTGCGGTCTCCGACTAGAATTATGCCTCAAAGATCGGACTGCGCCAAACAGGTCGCACACACTTCCTATCAAAACTTCACAATTACGACATTACACCGCCAATGCGATCGCATACACACGAACAAGCAATTCAAGACGGTTCAAAGGAACCAAAATTGCCACAACTATCAAACAACACGATCAAACCGAATGCAGGCGATACGAACTTTGTAAATCCTCGAAACCGTCAAAACAATTGCAAAAATAGGTTTACAATCAATAGATTCAAGGATACTTAATTAACTGCACTCATTCGCAATTTTGTGTGTGCAGAGAGACTAACACTAAATAAATCTGTCTAATGAATGTAGTATGTAATTAAAATTCATCGAAGTAAAACCCGACCAAAAACCTGTGGTAATTGGATTAGAATTATAATAAGGAAATTAACAATAAAAATAAGCATAAATGTAATTTCAACAACACATAACTGCATAAGGTATGTTAGTCGAATTTACCGAGATTCATAGAAAATTTTTTAGTCCCTCTATTGTTTGTAGTTATCCTGTCCTGTATATAGGAGTTTTTCACGCAAAGATAAAATACCTATAATACTCATTTGCGTAAAAATGATTTTATTTAATTTTCATAAAATTCCCAGCTGATATATATTAATTTGTTCTATTAATAATTAAATGTTATATATTAAATTAAATTGTGCATATTCAATGAAAATGTGTGAATTCGACCATGAATGCCAGACGCATCGAGTGTAATCGAAACTAATTTTGATATTTGTAACGCCTAATGTGCAGCGTATGATATTTTAATTGGTAATTCTACGTTTAATGCACGCAAAATGCACTCGTTGGATCAAGTCCAACGAAGTTACTAATTTAAGAGAAAACTAATGGAAGAACCTGTAAGTTCGCCAGAGTTTTTCGTAGAGATAGACTCATCCTGCCAAAACGTAGATTCAGGATAAAAACGTCCATCATTCACAGAGACAGGCAATGAATTGCAAGACTACTGTTATATGAAGTTTAATGACAAGTATTAACACTTTTATTGTGAGATATTGGTAATTTTTATCCTAACATGTCCTCTTACACAGAGCGAAAATTCGGCTATCAAAAGATTTTTTTTTAGTAATAGATCTAAATCTAACCTTTTAAAAATAGCTTAAATAAGGAGGAATTTCAAATATTATTTGAATGGGTGACAATTAACATTTTTTTCTACTAGGAAAAACATCCACGGTAAATCAAGAAAGTGACAACGGCCTGTTGGTCCCTACTTAAGAGTACATTTCCTGGATTGAATCTTTACTTATAAAATACCCTTGTATTTAGTAATTCCTATATTATTCCCCATGGAAGTCAAACATATTCCCTTATATTACCTAACAAGGCTTCGTTCCAGGAAGATTTTGATTAGTGTTATTTGTGTATTTGTAGGATAATACCATATATGAACTTATTGTTTATATATACTTGTCACGAATCCACGCTCATCATTTGAGAAAGAGCGGATTAGTATTTTCAGTCTGTCACTGAAGTTTTATCGAGTAATTTTTCAGCTCTTTAATCTGAAACAGTATTCACGCTTTTTTTGTGACAATCGCACTTCTATTTTTTCAACCTCATATTTCTAATGTTACATCTTTAATATTTTATAGAAATTTGGTCTTAGTTTGATTTACTATTCATGAAATGTAAATGATTGCAGCCTGAAATGAAGCTCAGTTTTTCTACCTCACATTTAGACACTTAATTTAATAGAAATTTGAAGTTAACTGTTTTGCAGTTCTCGATTTTGTAGAGAATTTATGATAATCCATTTTATTGATGAAGACTGTTCACAGTTTAATATTCGGGGGGAAAGCCACACAGTCTCCTATAGTGTTAAGAAATTATTGGCTGAAGTTTTAGACGTATTTAATGATTTTAAACTTCAATCTAAGATCTTAGTGTTAGGGTTACTAATTTAAAAAACCCATCTAACACATCTGAAGTCGTGTTGTTTATATATATATATATATATATATATGTAATTTATGCAGTCAATTCACTGTAAATCTCTCTTGTTGTTAAACTGAGAAGTGGCAACAGCCAAATAGAATAAAATTATTTTTCATTGTGTGTGGTAATGAGTAGTGTGAGAAGAATTAATGTAACAGCAGGCAGCTGTCGATCTTGAAAGAGGTACTTGAAAATGTCATTTTGAGCGCTCTTCAAATTTGCATGTACAGAAAAAATCGTAGAATGGAAACTACAAGAGGCCAAATCAATACTCAACAAAGTCTATTGTTCATGACTTTCAATATAAGGCATCTTAGAACTTTTCAACATTGCTAAATGTGTCTTGTCTTCGCTAGATACATTCCGCAATTATGCCTTAATGAAATAATCGTTGCAGATTTATGGTGACTTGAACGTTTATAACGTTCTTACATTTTAACAGAGGTAAAATATTAAACTTCGAAGTATCAAGTAATTAATATTATGTATTTGCTTAACGTTCCTTTTGAAACACGTATGAAACTTAAACATGCGAGCCCCGACTCTAGAAACTTGTATTGACATTGCATATCTGGTTTACCTCAATAAGTAATAAATTCAACATTACGTGACTCTCCCGGTGTTCCACAATTTCGATGTTTATATCACTGTAAATATATCTTTATAACTTTCATAAATCCTCGAGTTCATGAACAAATAATTAGAAGCCATTCAAGGTAATTTTGATGAACTACGACTGATTACTGAGTACTATTCAATTTCACGAGAAGAAAATTACTGTAAACGACTGGGTTTGAACTGTTTCATTGGTACAAACCCTACAAGCGACTATGTAGCATGATACGATAAGCTGTTAGTAACAATTTATAAGTGATTGCAATGATATATTTTAAAACAAGAAAACGTATTGTACCGATGATCAGGCCACGCTGATCACGAAACCCTCCAGATTAAGAACGACAGGAATATGGCAGTCGTATCCGTAGCTAATAACCGTTCAGGGATTATCTACAGCACGGAGGTTCATTAGATCCATAGAACATTCGTCGGGTTCGTAAATGTTTAATTGTTTAAGTAACTTGTACGACACTACTTAGCAATGCTTCAAGTCATTTAATAAAATATTGTAATTGTTAATTTCAAAGTATTCGGACGCAAAAAATGTATATAGGCACTAATCCAGTCTTATCAAAGTTATCAAATTTCAGCTAAAAATAAGAACATTGTATTTTTATTAAAGTTTTGTAAAATAAAATGATGGCTCGATAAAATGTTTATTAATTTTTGAAATTCCTATTACTTGATGTCCGGATTCATTATAAGTGTCCTGTGTTAATTTCATTGACGAAAGTGAAACTAGAGATTCAGTAACAGAACAGAGTTTTAGTGCTTAATGAATTGCGTTCTTTGCAGATTTTAAATTTTATTTTTTTACATGCAGAAATGTATTTTTCATAAAAATAACATGCATCAGCCATTTATAGTAGAATTGTATAGTTGTCAAAAATTATGAAACGTGAACAGTGGGTATACATGAAACGTAATAAAATGTCTTGACAGCCACACATAAAAATATAATTTAATTGTTTCTCATTTAAGTAGCCGTTATAGCGCAGCTCTGAAATAAGTCACTGCTCTGCGATGCTTATAATGTTAAAGTTATGTATCGTAACTGTTACAATTCAACTTATTAGTATTCATACACGAACAACAGTATATAGTTTTGTCAAATAGAGCTAGATATATACACATATAGATATAAACATCGAAATTGTGGAGAGTCACGTAATGTTGAATTTATTACTTATTTGAGGTAAGCCAGATATACAAGTTTCTAGAGTCGGGTTTCGCATGTTTAACAGTTTCATACGTGTTTCAAAAGGAACGTTAAGCAAATACATAATATTAATTACTTGATACTTCGAGTATAAAAGCCAATACGGGCATATTCCACATACAACAAATTGTGAACCTTTAATGTTTCATTATAACCGAATACATTACTAACAGATAAATCATTTTTGTTCTTTTGAAGTACTGAGTAATTAGATAAAATAAGACTAACACACATTTTAGAGTGAGCATGTTTCTGCAAACTGATCAGCTAATGTAACCTGTGTAAACAATATATTGCTGATTAATGTTGATATTTGCCTACCGGATTATCTGCGATATTCGCCAGGATCTCAGCTTGCTATTATTCAAAATTGATTGAAATATTCTTTGCAAATAATGTGACCAACAAGAAACTTTGAAATACAGATATTGTAACAATAAACGAACTGGTCTGTGAATTGACCTTGCTACTCGAACTATTACCGTTTTCCTCATTTAAAAATTCTATTAACCGAATACTAACAGCACATGAGGATGTCTAGAGAGTTATTTTCCAACGTGTCTGTCATGTGTGAAGGCTTGCAATAATCAACAGAGGGTTGGATACAACCAGTTCGTATCGAAACATTTAAGGGTCGATATATGTGAATAAATTGAAGATATTACTATTCTAATATCTTATCGTGGACTATGTTTAATGTTGAAAATAAAGTAAAATGAAACCTCCTGCTGCACACACAATCTAGTTGTGAAGTCTTGTGGCTTCGGGTCAGAAATGGCTGTAGTATGCGATTAAGTGGTTTGAAGGCAGTGATGATAGTGTTTAGCAAACTCAATAGTAATTCTGACTGCGGTTCTCTCCCGTTGGGAGTGGATTGAGGAACCGTTTGATCACAGAATAACTAGATTAAGCCCCCGCGCCCATCCAAGCGCTTAAATATCGAATGGGAATTTCATTGCAGACAATATATCGTGAACATTCCATACACAACCGTTTGAACAACAATGTGTCCCATCGGCATTCTGAGCCAATTTCAGTTCTCATTTCCTCGTCTTTCACTGCTCCGATTGCTTGTGAACGTTGCTAAATGCATCAATAGAATTTTGTAATCGTGCGAATAAAACTGTTCTACATAGAAATGTTCCATACAATGAAATTTGGAAACGATTTGATTTTTAGCCCGTAAATGGAAGGATTACGTTCACACTGGACTATGAACCAGGTGTGCTAAATGCGAATGTTGTGAGTATTCTGGAAAAAAATTATTTCCGTATCCCGCACCGCGAATGAAACGTTGCTTTGCCATTATTTTCCTAATGACATGTCATCCTTTTATCCCTTTAACTTTGTTTATTATTTATTTTAAGAATAAAAGTAAGTTGAATTTAGTGTCTAAATACGTAAATAAATTCGCGCACATCTCTGTTGTACAAGTAGGTGACAAAATACACATGGAATAAATTTTTAGGAAATTATTTTCCATTCTTCAAAAAAAAATGGGACATATGCTAATAAAATTGGTTTGGGTGAACTGAGTAACATCTAGTCTGGGATACGGAATATAAATCAGGTGTCGTTGCTGAACTGAAATCAACGAGAACTAAGGTGTTCAAGGTCGACTCTGGAACACCACACGTTAATTAGAATCTGATCGCACCTATTCTTACGCAAGCATGTCATCGGAGTGCATTTTAGCTCATCACCTGTTTTCCCCACAGTTCGTTTTTGTATTATAATTGTTGCACGAATTATTTGTTTAATGGTTAAATTAACCAGAAGGTCCGAGAAACGAACGTACACTATACGAGGTGCGAGTCACTGACATTTCGTAGTTCCCACTAGGGAGTAAAAAAACTTATTCTTCTCAGGCTTCGTAGATTTGGCAGCGCTTTACTCTGAATGTGTCGCATTGTCGTTGCCATAGAGTAACTTCAACTTCGCACGTGTGACGAAAATTAGCTGCCGATTGTGTATAGTGAGATTCAAAATTTTCAGCACACTGCGTGTATCTGCAGTATGGAAAAATAAAATAAAATAAAACGCGAGACAATGCGTGTGGAAACTGGGGTCGCTTCAGTCACGCGTTGCAAATATTCAAACTAGAAAAGCGAGCCGTGAGAGTAATAACTTCTGCGGTCTGAAATGAAACTTGTTACTATTGTTCAGAAACCTAGGTATTTATCCTTTGCTATTTCTTGTTTACTCGGAATATTAAATTTTGTTTTGCTTAACCTCCGTAAATTTGCAATTAACATCACAAATCAACGGAACGACACGAGATATCGTTTTGAAACTACGAATAGAAAAACATAGCCTTAGCCTCTGAATTGAGCTTTCGTTATTCAGACAATTTTACATAAGTTTCCAAAATGATGTTAAAAACACTCCGAATTTATTCTTAAAAGTTTGTAAAAATTTGTTAAATAATTATACAGATAAGAGTTCCCGAAAGACCTGATATTTTGCTGTTAATCCGCAATAATCTAGCAAATCTGTTGTTCTGTGTCTCGGTTATGTAATTATACTGCCGTTCTATCTTCCCATGTACGACGTGAATCAACGCAGAAACTGCTGTTGAAGAACAGTGTTGTGTCGATATAAGAACCGAGTTCACAACTAAATTAAGTTTAGTTGTTAATCTTTGTCTTTTATTATGAATTTTTAATGCTTCTGTATAACTAAAGTAACATGTGATTTTGCATTAAGTTGTCAACATTTTAAATACATTAAGACATAATATCATCTTTATTTAATCGGTTTGTATAGTAATTAAAAAACCTTTATTCAAATTCTTGTGATTAATTTTATAATTAAATGTCCAATATCTTCAGCGAGTACCGTCCTAGATTATATTAAGAAGTCATATATTTATAGCCGGAAATGGGTCGAAAGTTCCGTTTTGACTTGGACATTTCATTACGTTTACCACGAGACCTTGAATAAAGGTTTTCTTTTAATTACAATACGATAGGTATTATGTCATTTCAAATCAATAATCTGTATGTCTAATTTCGTACGTTTTTTAGCACATCCTTTTTTTGAGGACTAATAAAAAAATAAAATTTAATCTATTATTTATTCTGTTGTGGCAGGAAAACTGAGTCGTGCATTAGACATGTGAATTTCTGTCGCCGTAGTATTAAATATTTAGTTACCCGGTAAGTAATTAGCATTATTTATGTTGTAATTTATTTCACTCACATTAAATTTTTAAAATTCCGATTTTTTTTTTAATTTGTGTAATTACTTATTTAAATTCAGTGACGAACCCTATTTCCTCAGAATATAGCTAACTGAAAATAAATCTGTTTAGTGTCGATCATTTTTCCCCTCTGAACTTCAATGACAAATTAACACTCTGAAATGTGCATGATAGCATTTACATTATTAACTTTAGAAACGTTTTTCTATGTCAGTTGAAGCTGAATGCCTGAGCATTTCATAGTATTTTAAATATATTTAACGTAATCTAACACTGAACCAGCTGGAAAGAACAGAATTAATTTTACGCAGATCCTTATGAGAATCAAAGCTTTAAGGATGTGGAAATATTCAGACATTTTGCATAGTTTTTAATATATGTATCAAATTTTTAAAATTCAAATTTTATTACATTCTAAAATCATTTTAATTTTTATTTTCACTCTAAAATATTTCAGTACTGAAAGAGTAACTAACAGTTCATGGTAACTGTTTACTCAGACGAGCCAAAATTTCAAATTTATTAATGGATATAAATAAGATAAATTAAATCCTACACTAAAATTGTTTTACTCTGCTGTCTGTCTTTGAAATGCTAAGAAATTCATCCTTCGAGAATAAAGATGCTTCTATAATAATGGCAGTACATAATTTGTCTATTTAAAGAAGTGAATATATTCGTTGAAATTGGTGAAGCGAATTATGTGCATCTCAAATGTGAACATCTCATTAATTGCTAAATTCTGTTAGGTCGATAGAAAGCTCTCACAGAGTTCTAGGAAGATATTTCAAAGTTTCGATCAGCATTTCACACGATTGCCACTCGAGAAATCTACGGATATTCCGACTTAGCATTTTTCGTGTAAGTCACGAGTCGGGGTGAACTGGGGGTATTTTAAGCCTCAGCTGAACTCGCCCGCGCCTGTTGAATTATTAAACTGTCGCATGACGTAAACTTAACTTTTACTACCCTTGTCTGAGCTCCTCGTATTCTTAATATATGCAGCGCTAGTCAGATAACAAGGAACAAGGGGACTCTAGGTGGGTACTCAACGAAGGACACTACAATACACATCCCTGCCAAAAGCCGCCCACTATCACTTTGCAGAATGATGTGGAACAAACTGACTTTTACAAGGGTTTTACCTCGAAAAGTGTAGCAACATTTTCAGGCCAGATTAAGTGAAGAGATTTCATACACTGAACATGAACTTACTCAATTTGTCAGGTAGAGATCAGAAAGGGCATTGCTTGACGATGCCGGAGATTCTTCAAGTACGAATACAGTGAACAGTTTTGACTATAAGACAAACACTTCAGAAATATTTTGTCAGCCTCGCTAAAGAGACTAATATAAGCGCCAACCTCTCAAAAGCGTTCCAGTATTCGGTAATTATCAAATATTTAAAGGAAGTTATTACAATGAAAGTGGTATGCTCGTTTCTCAGAGATCTTCACATAAATGAGATACCTATTTCAGAAATGTTTTAAATTTCTCATATAATTTAAAACAATAATTGGACCAGGACACGTTTACTATCAAACATGATTTTTTTCAGTAGTGACGATTTTAAAAATTCTTTGTAGGCGTTAGCTTGATTCTCTATTATTCTGAATATTCATACTATGCAAATAGTTAAATGTTAAATAATAGAGGAAATTAACTTAGCTATTTATTAAGAATAATACAATAATTTCGACAATTAAATGTTTAGGTATATAATTTAATTTTTCTTTCCATTGGCTGTTCAATTATTGTAACTGTCACCAAATTGTAGTATTAAATATTCAAATATCTACTATAGATATATATAGATGAAACTAATTCTACAAATACAATTAGAGGAGTAAATTGTATTTACTCGATATGTTATTAAATGACGAGGAAAGATAATTTAAGATATTTACGACAAGGTATTCCCTCTGTTCGAGAGTTTCTGAATTATTTTAGACAATTATGTAGGAATATACAATATTTAACGACTTATGATAAATCTGTTGGATCAGGGGTCTCTGGAACTAAAAAGGCGAGACATGAACGCGCACAGTACCTGCGGAGATTTTTACAAATATAAGCCAATAATTCTGAAACCTGCTATAGTGTAGGTGTCAACGTGGCTACCTCACATCACAGAGGTCCCGGTCCCGGGTTAGAATCCGGGCGAAGGCATGGATGTTTGTGTGCGACTAGAAATAACGATTTTCCATACCGATTCGCTAACAACCAGAGCTGTTGATGCAACTGCTAATGAATCAATTTAGAAAATTAGGAATTAATTTTTATTTTAATAATTAAATGATTTTTCGAATATTTATAGAATTAAAATGATACTGGTTAAAAACGATTAAGAGAATTAAAACTTTATAAAGCGAATATTTGATTAAAAGCACTGGTTTTGCATAAACTGAACCGAAAATTTCAAGCCTGTTAATTTGGAATTACATAATTTTGTATTATTATTATTATTATTAGGAGGATCTTAGTGTATTAAACGAGGTTACCAACTCAATCAGGTGAATAAGGAAATTATAAAGCTATAACTTAATAGATAATTTTTAAATAAATTTAAGATGTCTTTTTCGGAATTTTTTATGTGCCCATGAAATATTTTGATGCCAATTTTTAAGTCCCCTTTTAAGTTTTGTGTATCCGACATTCATATTACTATTTTACAATTAAAAGTTTATGTAAAGATCGGTAATTGTCATTACTCTTTCCTTAAACCCTAATTCAATGACCGACTCTATAATTCAGCAATTTTCTGGTCACGTTATTAAGCACGTTGATAAACGAGGGCCGATTGAACTAATATGTTTTGACGTTACTGTTGTTTGTCTCAAGTAACCCCACGGTTTATGCATCATGAAGCATTATATAGACGAAACTGAGCCATGCGGTCCACCGCAGATTAGTGTCGTCCAAATGACTCAATTTATGACCTAGTGTCATCTTTCGTTGTATAAAAGCAAAAATTGAGCTAATACTTGGCATTTTTGTTCGGTTAATGACAAATAATACGAAACGCTCAAGTGATAATACATAGATTAATAACGTACAAATCATTGCGTTGGTTTTAGTTTTGGGCAAACACAAACTTTCTATTAATTTTTCTACTACCTTCTGGTCGAATTAAGAATTCAAGTTTGATAGATTCCTAAGTGACAAAGTTTTTCTGTCGTACTTTATTAATATCAAAAACCATTGTAGATAGAAATAAAATTTAACCGCTACGCCAGAAGGAGACCGTGGATTACCCGGATTCTAAATCGAACTTATGATACTGTCTCGACGATAAGACTGGGAAGTCTGACTCTGCTCCAAATTATAACTGCAAATTAGTATGTTTATCAGGTACAGAAACCTCATAAACTAACTCAGATTTGAGGCCAAGATTTAGTGCGTAGCGAAGTTATAAAAGGGCCGTTACCTAGTTGAAGAGAAATAAACCGTTCTGCTAGTTTTGAAACTCCGTGTTTATTGACGTATCCTTAGCGCTCGCATTAGTCGGAAAGCCAAAGGAGATACTTCAAGAATTTGACGGGTACCGTTAAATAAAATATGACAGTAACAACTATAGCAAGCTAACTATATCAACTTATCTAATAAAATTTCATTGAGGTTACGACAAAACTGTTTGCGGATTTACGATCGTAATTCTCTATTATGCTCCAATACAAAAAAGTTTTATATGCATCTTATGTATTTTATTCATTATACAACTGAAGTTGTTTCAGTTTCATCAGTGAATTTGTGTATTTATCGTACTTTAAAGTATTATTATTACTCTCTCAAAATTATTAATTAAAACTCAGTAAATTTGGAGAACGTGCTTAATTTTTTTTTCAACTGACTATCATGTAGTTACTCTCTTAGGTAATACGAATCAGTTTGACCTGTGTTTATTTTCTGCCGATATTATTAATAATGAAGTGTTCATTGTTCATTACATTGGTATTGTACCAGGGCGAAGCGAGCCAAGAAAGCTACTGGGTATAAATTCATCCTGAACTTGGTTTCATTGCTTTGCCTTGGATTGAGCAGTGATTGAATCCAGTCATTGAGTTACTGGAAATACAGAAATGATAAAATTATTCTTGCCGTGGCTGGAGAAGATTCAGTGGGGCCCATCCCAAATGCCAAGAAAAGTTCCCATGGAAACGTCCTGAGTGTCTCGTCCGTATTTTTTATTATCCTCTGTGGTGCTGTCCAACCGCCCCATTATCATTTCCAGTAATGGCCCTGGACTCGCTGCGTCCCGACCGCACTTGTCTCTACGCACTACAAATGACGGGCCAAATGGAAAGACCAAATCGATATTGCTTTTATTAATTTATCTTCAATAGTGCTCCCAACTGAAGGCTCGCCTTTATACCAATATCGACTAATACGGTAAGCTCACTGGGTAATACAGTGTTATAGCATCCGAAATTTCCGAATCGTGTAGGTAAATGCAATCGAAGGACCAACTCAATGACGTGGTAACACAGGAAGGTTGCCTAATAGCAGATTTACAGCGTTCTCATCCGGTCATTTGCTTCTGTTCTTTCCTCATATCCGACTAGTTTATTTCGTTTACTCTTGAAAGCTATCAGTATTAAAAAAATACTCTATGTAGAATAGAAATTTTATAAATCTTTCAGATGAGCAAAATCCTATATTGTAGAGGAAGCATATTAATTTTAAATTTTGACAGATGCATGTTTTCAGATAATAAATTGATTTGAAAACTTTGAATCCTCATACATTTACAAGTTAATATTTTTTAAAAAAATTTAACGCGTAATGAATGTCATCATTCATCTCGAACGCGAACACTAAACACCGATTGATGTTGGCCATAATCTGCATTGTTCGGCTGCATTTTCCGTCATTTCCTCTCCACAGATTACTGGAGTGATACATTTTAATGCGACAATTCTACGTTTTATGATATCACATGTAGCTATGTATTAAACATATTAATGCGAAACCTACAAAGTTTATTATTGTGAACGTTTGGTGGCAAAAACGATCCACGGATTATGAAATGTGTTTTTACGAATTAATAACATCAGAGAGGGTTTATATACAAACAGTATAGATAATTTTCAAAATTTTTAAGCTTAGAAAAAAATTTAGTTACATATTAATAAAAAATATGGTTATTTAAGGTCATATATTAAAACTATATTTTCTACACTGTCAAAAATTTAACAAATTTTACAATAATGTCCAAGATAAAAGTTATCTATTAAAGAAATTGTTATTTTTCATGCAGGGAAAAATAGTATAGAACTTGTTAATGTCAATATCAACTAAATACATTCACAAACATCCAAACAATTATTTCAAATACGTTTAATTTATTTTTGTTGTAACTGCATACTTAAAAGCTTGTTAATTTTCTAGAAATACAATACCTCACCCATCTTTGTTAAACGGCGCACAAATGAGCTGTTTAGTATTTCCGCTTACCTGGAACAAAAATTATCACGTTGTAGAATACATTGATTTTTTAATATAACAATAATATACCTGAATACAAGTATCAATTATTGAGCTTAAAAATAATATCTGGGTGTATAGTTTCAAAATTACAATTAACCGTGTCGCAACAAAAGTTCTTCTGAAAAACCAACTTAAAATTTTTATTATTAAATCATTAATTGTTACAAATAGGTAAATTTGGCATAAATCTCGTCTTTAGAAAGACACATTAAGGAAATTTAATTATTTGATATTTCATATTGGAAATGCATAAAAAACTCTATCAGTGTTCAATTATTGTACAGTTAAATAGAGAAAATTCTGTAATTCTGATTCGTCAGGTTTTTCTATCTTGCTTCATTAATTCAATTTCTCTAAAAATTCAAGCTGAGCTTGAGAATAAGAATATTTGCTCTTATGGCACTATATTATTTAAAATCTCCGTGATAGGCCTCTTTTATGAGACAGTTATTTTATTAATACGCTTAAGATACTGTCTTTGTCTTTGATTTATTTACAGAACCTTTATGCGCCTAATAATAATAATGAATTAAAGTACACAACAAAATAAGTAGGACCTAAGATTATTTAGAATCATGTTGTCAGATAGCGTTTACAGTTAATCCTCAGCCTATGATTTCTCCATTTAAACAAATAAATTTCTGAATGGTTTTGTTACATGTACAATAATACAAAAATGTCACCCGATTGTAAATAGAAGATATTTTTCCACTTGCTCATTGGCATATCTACTTTCAGTCGAAATATTATGTTTGATTTTATAATTCCTAATATATATTTCTATACGACTATTGAAATTTATTAACATAGTATGCGATCAAGAGCTCTGGGGCTCTGCGAAAACACGATAATGGCCGTGAATATTCATGTGCCATATGTGAACACGGAGTCAAGAGCCCTCTAGTCATAAGTATTCATCGCTCCTCGCATATCATTACTTTTTTCGTCTTCATTTCAACTGTGCTTGTGAGCATAGACTTTTAGTTCTCAATAATAATATCATCTATGCGAAGTTCGACGGCGCTTTTATGACATTTTGGTAACAATTACGATGAACTTCCTATGTTTACTTATTAACAGAATGTAAACCAACCACAATTAAGCAATTAATGTATTATCAGTCAGATACGACATTGTATAAGATATTTTGAAACAGCCAAGCAAATGTAAAAGTGTTTAGATGGAATAATGTAAGAATTATAAATTTCCATAATTACACATTGGCACGTATAATTTATTTAGGAACTATAAAAACCCTTCTCTGTATGTAGAGATATAAAATTTTATTACAGTAAACTAGATATAAATTTTAAACTTTTAAAAATGAATTTGAGTGTTGCTTTTTGACTGTATGTAAGTTCTGTGAAATGATCTCGTGAAAGGTTGATAGATAATAATAATTTTACTTTCATTTCTTTCTGTAGCTGCATAGTCGCGTAATTTTTGCGTGAAGAATAAATCATGCTCAAAAGTCTTCCGAAAAAAAATACATATCTGCACTAAATCTGAAATAAAATTCTGCATAGACGTGCGTCTTAAGCTATGTTTTACGTTGAGATTGTTAATTTGTTTCCTATATTTCAAAACATATATCAACATTTGATCCCTTTATACACCAACGAAGTCAGAATATTGCAAACATTAAATCCAAAATGATTTCACAGTTATCAGATTTTATTACAGGTATTTTTTTCCAATAAATTATAATTATCTTGTAAGGTATTTAATTCAGAGAGATTCAATGTAAAATCTTTGAACATGGTAGAGGGAAATAAAATTAAATAAGAACTCTTTATATCACAGTCTTTAATAACTATGATGCATAAATAATTTGGGGTGCACTGCATTTATAAATTGTAATTTGGAATTGTAGCTACATTAAAACAAGCCTGGGGAGACGCTGAAGGGATTTCCCCTTCCGATTCCAGAGACCAGTTTACCAGATTTATATTTTCCATCCTATAACATGGATCAATAGATGCAAACGGAACCAATTCGTTATCGCCTCCAGTTCACTTATTGCAAACCTGGCGATTTATTAGCATTATCTGCCATAAATAATCTGGAAATAATCAATCGATAGGTTTTGGATTCTGAAAAATTACGCTTGGACGTAGTTACAGCTTTTGTGATACAATCAATTGATTGACTATCAATATATTTTCCTAATAATATGAAATATTTACTTATTACTACTAAATTTTGATAGGTTTAATTGTGTTGTTCTTTTCCCATTCATGATGTTTATATTTATTCTTTCAATTATTTCATCTGCTATATAAAAAGTGTATTAAACAAAATTCTAAGTCGTGCAATTTATTAAAAAGATGAACCATTTTACCCAAGACTTAAATAAGTTTCCCTCATTTAAAAGTGTTTTACAAGAGCATTGAGAACACTACAAAACAATACTAGACGAGTGACGTTAAGTAAAGATACATGATAATAACGAATAGTGCGATATTACCCTTTCAGTGTTTTAGTTGAGTTTACTATTCACACTGTGCAAATCATCATAATAAATTTTATGTTTCACTATGGACCTCCTACCTGGTAGTAATCGCCAAATATAATTGTGCTGGTGATTAAATAATAGTTTTATTATTTAGAAATAAGACTATTTTCGTCTCTAAGGATAAAATTATTTTATGTCGGAAAGCTGAAATGAGTAATTTTTTGACAAAAATTAAAAAACATATAAAGCAGCCGAAACTGTAAATGGAATAAAATTTATCGACGAAAAATAACATACACATCATTAAAAAATTTATACAACGGTTCTCGTGAGTGTAATTATGACTTTCTTTTCCTTTATCCTTGCAGTTTACTTTGTCTAGAAGAAGCTCTTTGACGAGTAATTACATCGCCGACTGCTCGAGCCCTTCGTCATAACATCCCATCAAAGAACGACGTCCAAGCATTTACCTGGTCCAGGTTGTTTCCAATCTCACCATACCAACTTCTGAATACTGCGGAAAATGAGAAAAAAGAATCTGATGAAAATACCGTGACAGAGCTCCGTTCCTTCTGTGTAAGGCCAAGGAGATTTCTTGGCTTCCTCCGGCTAAAATGATTCTATAGGATCTATTAAAGATCAGAGAATTTTTATTCGGGATTCGTTAGTATACGTCAGTGTTTAATATATTCCAAACGTCCAATAATCACGAGGAGTGGTGACATCATCCGAATCAGTGAGACCATTTCTAAATTACTGGGCAGTATAAGCTTACATAATGTTTAAATTAGGATTTATACATTAACTATGATTTAAGATTATATCCTATTAAAAATTCTGGGTTCAATTTGAAGGGACTATTAAAGTAGTCTACATCCTAACAAATAAATTTTATTGTCTGAAGCTCTCGAAATTTTAGATTGAAATTAAAAATATTCACTTACGTCAGGTTGAACTAATATGTGACATCGATAGCTATATCAATGAATTTTTGAAATAAATGGTGTCAATAATTATTATACGGTTGTGATTCTACATTTTGTAGTCGATCTCATTGGTAGGGCTTCGATTCAAGGTGTCTGAAATATTTTAAAACTCAAGTAAAGCTAAAATGTAATTTAATCCCAAAAAGTGCATGTACATTGCGTAATTCGTACTCGTCTTGACGTGCGGAAACAATACGTAACAAATGCGGTGTTGGATAATACAGCGCGTCATCAGCACAACCTGGTGGCCCTGTCAGTGATGAGCTGTAAATGACATTAAATCGACGCCCCACCAAAATAGACCGTTAATGGAGGAAAAAAGACACCGCAAACCAAGCTCTCTGATTCAATTCTACAAACACTCCGGCCGCAATTAATTTATTAATTATTATGTTTCACGCGCTAAATAGTGACAGTTTTTTTTCGGCGTTGTGGCAATTATCGCATATAAACAACGCCGCACTGTGCAGTTGATTTTGAAAGACGATAACCTGTAATTAATATTAGTTTGTTTTTATTTCTGTTACTAAAACATTTTCCATTCTTGAAAACAAATTTTGCGTATTTATATAAATATATTCATGTTACATATGAAAGCAGAAACTATGTATGTGTGCGCGTTTTCATATTCCATTTATTTGATTAGTATTAACTATTTATTTAATGTTCAAAAATTTCGAGGGTGTTTCTAGTTTAGTATTTCTTCCGAGTCCAAATTTATCAGGAATTTTTTTGTTAACTTTTATTATTGTAGTACGTTTCCCCTTTACGGCTAATAAAAACTTGCGTTGTAAGTCACGATATTGTTTTCTAGGTTAACATTTATTCTAATATTCAGGCCAATTTCATACTCCATTTAATTCCAGATAATTGATTTGACAAAAGCTTTACTATAACAATATTAACGGAAAATAAAAACGTTAGAAGGTCTTTATGGTCGCTAACACTAATTTTGCTTAGCCGACGAAGAATTTATGTTGAAAGCATTAAATACGAAATGTGCGGGAAGTTTTCACAGCCTGAATTTTATAGTTATGTATGTAGAAATGTTCAATAGCTGCAAATAATAGTTATTTTGTAATATGAAGTAACGTTTATCTCACATATTTCTGAGATTAAAGAAGAGAAGGAAACTTCGTCCAACTTATTTGACTATTTGGTTGCTTCTAATCCACGTGAATTTTGCCGATGCAGTGGTGTTTTCCCTTCCTTTAAACTATTATTCGAACTATAATGTCAATGATATATAAATATCACACGTAACATCAACACTACATCAATTATAAGGCGTTGATTACTAATACGTGGAAAATACGTTGCTCTAAAATGTTGGTTAGAATCTATGGTTTGAATTTTGTCTTTCAGAGAATCCTTATCTAAACTTTATCGTGTTAAATCAAGACGAGTTTTGTCCGCGGCTTGAGAATTATGACACTTTTGATATTACTGAGAACGGGTTCCAGGAAGCTGGTGTAAATTGTTTGGTAAACCTCGCCGTATCTCATGGAGGCAGAATTTCCCACGGGCAACGAACTGACGGTGACAGTTTCAAGTAATTCAACACGCTTCGTTAAGGCAATATAGCGTATTGCATGGCAATACGAGTATGACGACTTACATTCCTAAGAAAAACTCCCATTCCACCAAGTAGTTTACGTACGTTTATTATAAATACGTCTATTACATTCAGTGACCTTTTTAAGTTCTACTAAAGTTAAATAATGTTACAGCAATACGTAATTTTTAACTATAAATTTTCCAAATTTTCTTACCGTTGATATTAATAATAATAATGGACTATAAGGATAAAATAATTAGATGTACCAAATAATACATTTGTATTAGATTAAACCAATGTCGATGCTTTCGAAAGACTAAAGTACTGTACTGTAAAATTGTTTTCGACAAAATAATAAAGTTTTCAGAACGATTTTAATATGCATAATGAAAGTCGTTAAATATATACACGTGCATTATATTAAGATGGAATCAATTACTCAACTATAGTTGAAATGTTCTAAATTATTTCTAATGTGATTTTTGACGGTTATTGTACGACAAATGTTCGAATAACAGCGATATTAAAATCTGAATGACATAATTAATGGAGTATGCCTAAGTATAAATGATCCGGGATTATACTCGGAAATACAGGTGCTTTATAAATATGTTCATAGCCACACAATTACTATCTTTATTTTTTATTTTTAAACGAGCATTAAAATCAACACGTTAATTTATAAACAGCTGCATTCAACTATTAAATCAAGTCCCATTAATAGGAAAAGATGTACAACCAAAGTTGTACAAAGTTTAATACAGCAACTACAAAACATCAATTTAAATCTAAAACCTAACTAATATTTCTCAAATATTATTCGTAAAAAATGAACGTAATGTATGGGAATAAGAGAAGGAATCTTTACATTAACATGATACCTAAGTAAGCATATAACATATATACCTGTTATTACGATTGTTCCTTATGACGTATATTATTACTTTGTAAGTGCCCCACCGTTGGAAGCAAATTTCTTTCGTCCCGACAATGCCATAGTTTTTTTAACATTTTGGTAGTGATAGGGCCTAGTTTATACACCAATAATCTTGTAGAGGCATATGAGTGTTACTTCGAGCTCAAGGTTTAAGGATTTTCGAAGTTTCTTTAACAAGGTTTGACTCGAAATTTCCTGTCGCTGTGGGTTTTCTGGTCGCCGTCCAGACTGACTTTTACGGCCCAGCCATTAGTCCTTCCTTAATCCCTTTGGCTTTGACATGCCAACCCGACGCTGCCGTCTGCAATATCCTAGGACTCGGGCTATTTCCCGTAGCTTAAATAATCTAATTACATATATTGGTAATAAGGCCTATGTATTATGCAAATATTTGATTTTCAAGAATAATTTGAATGTTGTAGCTTAACTTAAATAATTCTTTCTGATTAAAAGACAACCATTTGGATTTAAATGCATCGCTGACGACGTCGGTTCAAAGGTTTAAAAAGTAATTTGTTGTTTGCATGATAGACAAAACTGTATTTATATATATTTCTACTCGATTTTGCATTGGAAGTAGGTTCAAAATTTGCATCATTATTTTATTACACCTACGCATACGTATAATGATTTGTGGAAAATCTGGCGAAGTTTTATATGAAATCTAGGCAAACTTCTTAACGTTTATATTCTTGCAACTCCGCAGCTGTTAATTTAGGAAAGAAGAGAGTTAAAGTGAGCTCCTAAGAAAAGCACACTGAAACCCACAGCACCATGGCCATAACTCATTTCTAATTCACATTCCAACATCCCTCGGCTCGTTAAATTGGGTGGTTTTCCGGGGAGTGGTCAAAGCAAAACCTCAACCAATTTCCTGCCCTGTGTGGCTGGGATTAATCTCCTAACCCAGCTAGAACCAGTCCTCCTCCATATAAAACCTTACGCTGTCACTTTCATAACAGCACTGCTATTGATTTTGCCTTACCCAAAACCACACGTAAATATTTAATCTGCGCAATTTGGTGCTTCTCATTAACTGGGAATAAACGGTCACTGCAGCGCGACCTTTCTCAAAGTATTCATCGACTTTTCTCTGCTTCCCCAAATGTTTCTAGTTTGTAATTGCTCCTGGCACCGTTGCCACACAAAAAATGTCGCTCTCCGTGATTACATTTACTTCACTACTTTTTCTAGCTGATATGGTTTGCAACTTTGTATTGTAGTTAAATTTTGTTCAAACAATTAAAACTAAATTTTCATTAAATTGTGAATTCTCATTCTACAGATCATATAAAACAATTTTATGTGCAGAAAAAAGTTAAACACAAATGTTATTGGTATAAACTAGCAAACCGCTCACAACAAATAATCCTTGCTGTTTTCATATTTGATCTTATTTGGATGATTCTGAAGTATAACTCAGTTTATTCATATTGAAATCTGAATCACTACTTAATACCAGTTAGAAAAAATATGTTCCATGAATATCTATTACTTTCGTGGTGATGTAAGTCGGTAACTCAAGTTTTATCCTTTAAATGCTACATCATTATTGCCGAGTGATTTGAAATCTTCCACTTAATTTAATGATTCTCTTGACGGTATATATGGTCAGTTATACTCAGATTTTGTGTTGAAAAATTGTCAAATTATTATTACTGAAGTTGGGTACAACATCTGAAAGAGATCGCGAGTTTAATTGTTTTTTACCATTTAGGAACTCAGTTTGTAATATTCTTTATTTTTTATGTTTCTCTTCTGTGTCTGTGTAAGTACATAATCAAGCCTTACTTATTGTATACGATATTTACACACATGCACAGATAGAAGCGTTTGAAATGAAAAAGAGAGATTGGTAATGAGCCTCATTTCAAAGTGTCGTAAGTTTCCTATCCAATCTATATACATTCGTTATAATTTATTAAATATTTGAAACATGTGCTGTTTGTATGTTATTATTGAGTACTTGATTTACATCCTAAAATAAAGACAGAAATAAATGCGTATTTAATTGCGGAAGGAAAGGTTCTGATGGAGAAATATTTAGTTTTCCTTCAGAGAATGATTTCCACAATCTCCCTTTTCCATTATTAGATTACAGTTTTTGTTTAAAAATTGTCAAGTTTTCTTTCAATAAATACTTTTTGAATAAAATTTAATATTATGCAATAAGATATAATAGCAGACTTATTCTGCAATTTGTATCAAATACTATCATCTGTAACTGAGTTAGTTATCTCATTAATTTTATAAGCTGCTTATGGATACAGTATTGAATTTAAAAAGTGTATTACGTAATTTTAATTTGTTTGTACGAAGCTCGTCACACTTTCTAAGCAAACTTTGCATCGAGGAAGAGTCTGCGGGCCTTAAACTCTCACTGTGGAGACACTAAGCTGCTTTATTCAATTATGAATAATGCATGGGCTACAATTAAGAAGGCTGCAGCCTCATCTGTTAAAAATAAGAAGAGGACAAAATTTCCCCTTTTCGCAGCTCTGCCAAACACTTTACTATTTCTACGCCCGTCTTTCGTCTTGAACTCTTGACACCATCCCATGATGAATTCATTTCAATATGATGAACTTAATTTAAAATGAGAAATGTTTGTTAATTCTATTTACCTTTTCAGAAGATTATATCGAGATGTAAGTTCAGTGATGTGCGAAATTTGTTTACATCCGCCTGAACACACTTTAACGAGGCAAGAGCAACAGTATTCTCTAAAGAAAATCTAATAAGTGTTCTTTATTGATGCGTGTTCAAGGTGGAACCAAGTGATGATTTTAAGGATCCACTATTGACAAGACTACGGTGGAATACTTTCACAACATTCACGAAACAAAACATCCTCTGTTGACAGTCCAAACACGAGGAGCTCCCGATTCCAAAGCAAGATATACAACAGATTGACTTATTTTCATTGCGAGAAAGTAGATTTTCATCAAAAATATCTCTCCGCTCATCAATGAATAAAATCGAAATTATTCGCAACGAAAACTTGGTACTTAAAGAAAAAATTAAGTATTTCGGAGCGACTCAATATTTATCTTGTTTCAGCACCTTTCAATAGCTGTTTTTTTATATATATTTTGAATGATTAATTCGCTTCAGTGAGTTTTCTGTTGAAAGAATCTAAAATAATGTTCATATTTATAGAAACTTCTAACTGTACTTGACCTTGCTTATAAAGTATTTGAAGAGTTGAATTGAATTAATTTGTATGAAGATTAATTTACATTATTAATTCTTTCGTATACTTTCAAATTATTAAATAAAATGTTATATACATACTTTTTTACATAAATGTTTTTGAGTGATGAGAATTCTGAAAATCTTATTTTTACATAAAAAACATATTACGAGATAATATCGTATATAATACAGTTCATATTCATTGAACAGTTAATACAATCGCTAACAATATCAAACGACTCTGTTAGCAAATTCAAACTTAAACTTATTTTTGGGGTTTACTCAAATACGTATATACTTGTGATACACTATTTATCATTAATTACTCAGAAATAAAATGTCACCCGAAGATCTGTGAGATGGTGGATGTTTTTAAACATTGTACCCACAACACTGCGGGTAGAGAATTTATAACCTTAAAGCCAAACGTGATTTTATTGTACGTTTCGCAGTATACTTTGTGAAACGAATATACGTTGAAATATTTGGAAGTAAGAAACCATGAAAATTGAGGAAATCAATTTAATAAAGACATTTGTATATGATTTTCGAGTCTTCTAGTACTGAACGCCTTTTTGCCGTTACATTGAGGTTTTCTTCCTTCTTATCTTTCAATATAAATGGTTCTTGAGAAGCCAACCGTACTTCAAAATTACTTAAACAGAACTTTAATTTAGGCGAAATGAGGGAGCATTTTAGTTCGCATGACGAAGACGGACGCCTTCAAATTGAAAGCGGAATATTAAGACGGCAAAAGATGCGCGCCTTTGCCAGTCTGCTTCCAGAACCAGGTCACGTTACTGTGAGCTGCAACATTGTCGATATTCAGTCTTATCTGCCGAGTTCAACGTGCCTGTAATGTACATTATATACCAATATAATATAAAAATAAATTTCACCGCATTATTACACTATCAACATATTGCGATAATGTATTACTGCCTATAATTGCAAATGGAGAGGTCCTATACATAATAGTAATTATTTTTGAATTTCACGCCAATTAAATTATTTATGGGCAGTAAATCGACGTAATGTTTCATTATGCGTTATAACTCTATGAACACTCTAAGAATAGGGATGAAATTCGGTAAGGTAGTTTACAAAGAGGGGTACAAAAATTCGTTGAAGTAGAACTAGCGAATACAAAGTCAAATAATATTTTACAACTTTTACTTATTATTTCTGTTCATATAACAACAGTTGAATGTATATTTACATCTAAATAACAAAGCACTTGGGCTAGAACTCTCACCTAGGACTTAATTAATCGTCCATGTTTGAGGATCTGAATTCTTTCAGTATGACAGTTTTTTACGAGAATTTATCTAATATTATTTAAGATGGAAAGAATAGGTTGTGTCATGTGCATTCTCTGATATGGCATTAGTGTTTCTTAATGAAATATTGACGAATCGTGTTTTCCCTCATGAGGAATAATTCATAATATAATGAGAATCAAATCTAATAAATGAGTATATACTAAATGCTACATTAAGATTAAGTAATTAAATCTGCATTACATTTTGACGGAAAATCTTACACGTAATAATATGTAAGTAATTGCGTTACGTTTATTAAAGCCCTCCCCAAAGTAAAGACAGAAAATATAATTAAGTGTAAATTTACTTCAGAATGTATTTTAAACTTATTAAACAATAAACGGCGTTTTTGATTGCTTGGTGTCAAGTAAAAACGGTAGAATTCCCCGTCGGAACTATGTTGCATTCTTTCAGAAACATAAACCCCGTATTTTGGGACTGTCTCTTGTGCCAAGCTTGTGCGGGGAACAAATCAACAAACGGAGACTTTAGAGAGTTCATTTGCTATTGTCCGCAGTGTTGTGAACTGTTCTGCTGGATTGGAATTACGAGGGGAGGAAAGCTGCGAAACTGCGAAGGAAAATGCGGATAATTGGCTCCAAGTTTCTCGCTCGGTCATCATTCATCGTGCTGTGACGGCGTAAAGGACGAAATTTCCAGCTTAAAACGACAGCGTCTGAAATTGCTGAAGAAACGGAGGTACGGAGTGTATTGTGCTTGTTGCAGTCTTCAGTCGCGCTCTGTTACTGTTAGCTTCTTTGACGCGTCTTTTGTGCAGAAAGACAACTTAGGCTCGCGGAACACTTAGACTAGCTTCATAACTGCGGATAAGTCGCAAGTAAACGCTCAACAGACTGTAATTAGCGTCGAGTCCGTTCTACGAGAAAAGAGAGAGACGGTCCTTGATGATAAAATAAATTTTTCAACAAAACATCAGGAAGGGCAGTTCTAGTAACCTCTTCCTGATGTCATTTCCATGAGGTAAAACAATTCGGAAATAATTTGTAGAATTCATTTCAAATCTATCTCTGGGACTTGCGGCATTTTCAGCGATTGTTTTAACAACAACAACAACAATGCAGCACAATATGCATAGTTCCAAATTAAATTCCATTGTTGGTGTTAAATACATAAATTCAAAATATAGAGCAGCTTGTGAAAGAAATTATTTAATTTTGCTTCCGCATCAGATGCTGAATTTAAAACACTTGGAAACGAGTTTGGGAAAGCAATTTGTTAATTAATCGTCCGAGGTAATAAACGTAATTGTACTTTTATGATTTTACAATCTCAGGTAGCCCTGCGGATATCAAGGTGTTTATTTACACTCAGTTTACAATTTTAATGCAACATGAAAGCACTACATCATTATTCACTGTCTCTACGTAGCTTTTAATTAATGCTTTCCCGAACAAATGGATCGGTGTTGGCGAATAAATTACTTTCTAGATGACAGAACACGCCTCGTCTGGTTTGAACAGCATCATATTTTTAATGGAAGCCTTTTAGAACAATTTTCTAGGTAGGGAAATACCTCGCAGCTGACGCCTTTCGACCAGAGGTCAATACGACGAGCAGCTCCAGCTATGCCATTTAATCAAGTAATGCATTTATCCCCAATTCAAGTTTAAGAGGAATATCATGGTTAAGAGATGATGGAGAACTGAACGTTGATTTTAAGTAGAATTGTGTTTTAATTTTTTATGGAAATGTTTCTCACTCTCTCATACTCCGCACACATACACATGCCTATGTCATTTTTATATTACATTCAGATATATTCTTAACAAATGTACGAATAACATTACAGCAGTTAAAACTATTCGTCATGTTTGTAAATAATGCGTAAATAATCTTGATCAAGGATTACGCGCTAACATGTCATATGCATGCTTCCCTTCAATTGGATAAGCTTTTAAATACGAATAATACTAGATTCAAAGACATTGTATTTATCTCAGAGATCCAGAAAACTATTTACTCGACGCTAACATCGGTCGTTTTCGCATTTTCTAAAGGACTCTTCCACCCTCAGCTCAGTAACAGTCAGACCATGTATGGTTGATAATATTCATTGCATTTAAATTTGTATACGGAACACACATATATACAAACATTTAATATACAAAGCTTTGTTTGAAGTTATGGTTCACCATTAGTGTCAAAAACGACTAATTAAAAAATGTAATTCTACTGCCAAGTAGCATGAATTTCCGCTCCGATCTTGTGAAGTGGACATTCCTCATCTAAGTCCTTACCAGAAGCCTCCTCGAAGCCGTCCGCCAGATGATTCGGACGAAGGTCTATTATTCGATGCCATTGTCAATCGAGGATTTGCTAAGGTCTGAATCATGAAACCACGGGATTCGTGACGGTATCCTCTTCCATTTAGACGCAATTAGAAGTGGGATTCATACAGGGTCCTCCCTTCGCTGCGCTCACCACCATAATCAGGTAGTATTGTGCACAGACGTCAAAGGGAATCGTAACAATGGGACTTCAAAGCACTTATTGATGCTGTGGTACTATTGTGGATTGAAAACGGCATTGGGTAACTCTTCATTGCCATCTTCTGGCGTATGAACTTACATTTTCTTAAAAGACAACACCTTCATTTCTACCGTCAGTTCATTATTTATCATTTGCATCGATATGCCAGTTACGTCTCCTAGCAATGAAAAAAAAAACGACCAATTTTATATAAAAAAATTAACTTTACATCAAAAAGACCGTTGAGACTTCAGATATGGCCTTTCCAACCCGTATTAGGACACATTTCCTCAGAAAAAGACTTGCTCGGACGTATTCGCGCTAAATCATTTCAGCAGACGTGAAGAAAGAAGAAGCATGTGAATGATTAGGAATAAATAGAAAATAGTTATGCTTCACCAGGTTTAATTAGTTAATTCTTGATGCAGCCGTGTTGTAGCATAAAATAAAAATAATGAAAAAACATAATTATGTAGAGAGGAAAATGGCACACGGCAAATATTATTTGAGACAGCAGGCGGCTGGGGTGTCAAAGCCAAAAGGGATTAAGAAAGGGCTGAGGGATTTGAGGAATAAAATGGCAGACGAGACGGCGTCAAGGGAAACCCGCGGCCATACGAAGTTTTTCCAAAAACTGGAGTTCGATGAGGGGTGGTCAGAACGCCGCAGTGCCGCCACACGGTACAGTGATTGGAGAATATTAACCACGACCTAAAGTGTAACAAATGGAGATGGAATGAAGCGGGCCCAAAGTGATATAGATTTTTGGAACTTCATTATTTCATTCGTATTACAGTCTGACATTAATTGAGGAGACTAAATTCATTTAGTTTGAAATCTGATGGTCATCATAAATTGGAGATTTGAATACTGGCCAAGGACAGCACGCTACTTCGCGGACCTTGAATCTTGGACTCTGGATTCAGCAAGAGCACCAGAGACCGAGACACGTCTGTGGGAGTGTCGTGGAGACGTTCAGTGACAGCCAATAGGAACCAGGAGGAAGGAGAACTACGGTAGTGTAATTATCAAGCCATTTGCCGTAAATTTTGATGTAAATTTATTGAATTTCATTCAATGACGCCAATTCTGTTTCAGTTTTAAACCCCGGTTAGCGATCTGCTGTTGTGTAGTATATTTCACAATGAAGCCTGGCATACTTGTATTGAAATTCACATCTGGAATAATTTAACGTAAATATTGCCATTGTAGCGTGTAAAGTGTAACTAAAAAATATTATATTTTAACGTTTTTTATTTAATAATATGATATAATTATCGACTGTTAACAGACATTTTTATAATTCAAAAAAATTAAGTATAGTTTTTCTATTTTATATTTAACAGCCCTACGTTTTTATAAATATTTGTACAATTTTATTATTGATAAAAAAATTATTGATAAAATGTAATTTTGTGGTTAATTATATCTTCTTATTAATAAAAAATTCTATTTTTTTTGGTTAAATAATTAGTTAATTTGTCATTCAACACAATAGCTTATTTAAATAAAGATCAGCGTAAAAATATAGGGCTAAGTAGTATACATATAAAATGGAAACCACCCCACAAGTGTAACGTTACAATGTGCCACGCAGATTTTATAAAGTCTACAGATTTTCTTCGTTATCCTGCGAAATAAAATTGTTGCTACTTATTTTGAGAATCATCCTAGAATTTTCAAACATTCGTGTAACAGTATTAATAACCGTACAGACGTGGACATTTATTGTTAAAATACAAAGTCGTTCTCACAACCCAGATACTATTTTAATTTAGTTTGTAGAAGCATACTTTTAAATTGTTACAAAGTTAGAAAGATTGTAATCACACTTTACACTCAACGTTTTGAGACAGCCATCTAAACGAAGTGAACGTGATCCTGGAGACTTAAACGGTATTTCTGCTTTTACAAAGTTATTCACAAGGAATACGTTCCGGAAAAATGTTTCTCAGTGATAGTCTGCGTCGCCGTGTTTTCAGACGGAACTCATAATATTTCCGATTGTGGAACATTACAATTGGGCTGTAAATCGATACTGTATCTCTTTATGACAGCTGGCAACTCGCTTCTCAAGGGAAGAGCAGCGAAACTGCCACAAACACTAGCTGTGGAATTGAAATGAAACGCGGGCTCAAAAGTGTGTGACTTTACTTAGAATAAGTATTTCAGGAGATTCACTAACGTTTAAAATATTGTTAGCAGAAGATAAAACGCCTGTTTCGGCATTTTACAATGAAAAGTTTTACATTCACATTTAAATAGAGTTAAATATTACCACCGTGTCAATAATAAAAACTTATAAGGCGATGGGGTTTCAAAACACGAATTGAAAAATGGAATCGAAAGAAAAATTCCTATCGGTTAGCCGGAAAATTAATTTGGGAAAAAAAAACGAATTTCTAAATCGGCGAACTGCACGCCGAACGTCACAGTATGGGTCGCAATAAACAATGTTATATTTATAAAATTGAGTTTGTTAATTAATATTGTACGGGGTTTTCATATGCCTGTTTTTCAATATCTGTATAAAAGAACTTGAAGGTTGAAACAAGTACATTATTTGATCTGATTCGAATTTACTAAATCACTTACGAACTTTCTTACCTATAATTTCCTTATGCATATTCTCATACTATAAAATGAGCGTTTTTATTTTACTCTATAAATATATTGTTTTGTATATTTATTATTAAAGAAGAAATATTACATGATTAGTTTATTTAATGTAAGTTCAACACGAAGTCTAGTAAAATATAGTGGAATGTGATTGCGCCGTAGTAAATCAACTGGCACAGATTTCTTTTTTAGGAAAGTGTTGCTTTCTTAAATTATCTGTTAAGAAGCGATCGTCTTGAATCTGGAGAAGGCTGTTTATCAAACGTATTAGGAACGATTGATGTTAATATGCGCACTGCGGTTGGCACGTTTACAAAATGGGAGACTTACAGCCTCTCCGAAAATTTATACCGATGTGGCCAGTACAGAAAGATTGAAAAAGCTATTATCTAGTGGCAGTATTATCGTGCTTTAAAACATGATAAATATGCTACGAACTTCTTGCTCAAAATTTACATTCTCCCGGAGGAGGAAAAACAACAGGAAGCAAACTGTTCACAGCCGAAACATGAACTCAGCTTTCATTCAGGTTTTGATATCAATTAAGTGAATTGATAAACAGCGATGCGCCTTTCTGTAAATAGTCTGTTATATTTGCTTCGTTGTGTTTATCTCATGAATACTTCATTGGCTACTTAAATCATTTTATAGGTCAATAAACATGAGACTTCCAACAAAGTTCCTATAGCTAATGTACCGAAAAAGGGAAAATATTAACTGTATATAATTGTCTTAAATAACAAATAAAAACATACTTCATTGATTTGAATACAGGAAAAGATTTTAAAAACATATAGTAATGTTTGTTGATAAAAAATCTTAAGTTTCTTCCATATTTCAAAAAAATAATAGAAACATCAAAGCCAATTATGAACATTGAATACTTAAATGAAGTAGAGAAGACGATTTATTAGCACAAGAACAACAACAACAAGCAGAAGAAGAACTATAATAAGACAATATGAGAAATCGAAATCCGAGTAAAACTTCACACACAAAATTAACTACGTGCACTTAGAGCGTCTTAATTTGTTGGTTAATTCATTACAATAAATAAGGAAACTTTTTTAACTAAACAGATTCACGTTTGCAGATGATTTTTTTTTGTTAAAAGAAAAAAACATTATTGTACATGGAATGCTCAGAATAAAGAAAATGTTTGTAATTAATTCTAAGCAAAATAATAAATTATAATTGTACTTTATAATGAATTATTAGAGAGCTTGTGATTCAGTACGTGCAAAAACTATAATTAATTTATTGATAAGCTACCAAAAATAGATTAAATGTTATACTCGTACAGTGCATACAGTTTACAGAATGTCGTGGAAGAAAATTTTCGTTAGCAAAGTTTCCGATGAGGAAATAAGAAACTATCTGGTAAATGAAATTTCTGTTGTGAAAAAATTCCAATATTTGACGCGATTCATAAATAGAAAATTATGAAAGCCTTATTTCTAGAAGGAATCCGCCAACGCAGTGAAAAGCTCAGGTATATTACATGGATATTTCATTCAACGGCAAGAGATAAGCTTAAAGATTGAATGTAAATCTATGTGAGGCTCCTGTTCATTCATGAACAGAACAGTTTCAGGTAGAAAATGTGTAGTGTACTATGTTAACGTCTAGGCGGAGACATACTATCTCGTATGATTTAATAATTAATTTGCCTGCATTATATAAGAGTTCACATTTTCATAACATGAGAACCTCTTTGACAACTAATTTCCTCAATTACGTTAAATCCCGTCCTCGCCACAAAAGCCCGCTTGACATTAAGCGAATTTAACGCTCGGATGAAGTAGCGCGATGTCTGGGGCATCGCCAACAGTTTCTAAAGGTTCATAAGCACAAAGGAAGTTGATTTGCGGTCTGCCATACATCACTGAAAAAAAAGTGATAACTTAGAATATCAATAAGTAAAGTTAACGGGAATTCTGCCAGTACATCTCGAAATGATTTAGCGTTTCACACTCATTTGTCTCACAGAATTAGATAATTAGATTCATTGTCTTCCAAATATTCCAGATTTCTATATAAAACATGGGAAGCTAGGTAAATACCGATCAGGAAATTTTGTAACATATATACCTAATAATACAGTAACAATACGATATAAATACATAAGAAAAAATACTCGTCCATTATGTAATCAAATACGCTTTAGAAATAACACATTTCATTTATCAACATAGTTAACCATAAATTTTCTGTGCATCTGTATCAATAGAATAAAACCTTTGTTGTCTAGTACATAATATTTGATATGAATTATTTGTACAACCTCTGCAGCAGTCTTACTTCAATTTGACCAGTAAACATTTTCACGTGAAATGATAAATTCTGTAAACCTGGAAGAATATTGTTATTTAAAAAAAATGATCATGAAAATCCTTGATGTGCTGCCTATATTTGCAAGATAAATTGGCACGAATAAATAAATAAGTAATCTAACTTGCGCAGGTTTCTTGAATTTTCACACTTACTTGTGCCTTTTCCATGTACAATTACTGAAAACGACGAAATAAACGGGAGAGTCATTTATAAAACTGAAAAATTGTTATATTGATCATCCTTAAACAGAGATACCGGCTAATTGGTTCTGAAAATTTCGCGGAAATTATAAAACAACTGTCGGAAACTTTTCATGGCGTATACATCAGTATTAAAGATTATAGCCTTACCATTTTATTTAACCTCTGGTGAACATAATAATAATAATTCTCAGATGAACAAAAATAGTGCAACATTTTGAACATTACGTATTTGGTTTGATACTTTACGGAATGAATTACAACCAACTATCAATTGTAACAAAAAAACATAATACGTAAATATGTTTAATCATATGAAAAATTATTTTTTATAGATTTTTCTAATTCCAACAGAAATAAAAGACAAAAAGACTAGGGTAAATAAAAGTTGCAGATAAAATAAACATGTTTAAAGACGGCAGATTATATTAAAAAGTGATATTCTATGTATGGGAAATTTTATTAGGTTCTTTGTTTTAAAGACAGAAAAATTTAATGAAAGTATTTTATTTCAATACTTCTCCGAAAAATGCAGTCTTGCGGCAAACGTCTCATTTACGAGACGCGAATAATTGTAAAGTTCAGTTTTACTCATATTTAAGTCTCGGCTATCTTATCACAAAAGGATCAGTACAAATGAGTACTAAGAAAATTGATAAAATATGTTTAGGAGTCTACAATTCAAAGGTATTTTTTAACAACACAAAAACGAATATCAAAGTAACAGGCAGCAGCTGAAGTGGAACATATTGGAGAGCTGAGATAACAAAAAATATTTGCTTTGGAGTGAACTCTGTTTGCATTCCTCTTAGTCTTAGAGGAAAAATTCCCGCATATTTAATTGCAATTTTGATTAACCGCGGGCTGACTTTGAGGCTGAAACCGCGGGGGCGTCTGAGGAGAAGGTTGACAGGACTTTTTATTGAACTCGCTTCTCTGAGTGCAAGAAGGCCTCAGACCTGAGCTGCGACTACGATTTGAAGCTCACTGTAAACACCAATATATCACTAGCGGTCCAGAGGTCGAGCTTTTCCGAGGCAACGATTGCCGAAAATATCTGCAAGAATTCGTCTGCTATTCCGGGACAGTTCCTTTCAGCAAGCGAAACCGTGGTATAAAAGCACTACTGACGGTAAGCGAAATTTATCTATGCTAGTTTTATGGAATCAACGGTTATTTGTGCACATCTTTCGGTGGAATGGGAAAGGATTGGTGGGTTATAAAATCTATGTTCGATTATAGTAGCAGAGTGCGGTGTTTTAATGTTGTTTTGCGCGTGAATCAACGTGGAAGAGAGACTATTGTAGGACACTGTTCGGTTCTATAACCTAGATTTAAGGAAAATTATCAATCGGGTATTGCACTATCTGAGTGGAAGGAGAAACTATGGTGTGTTCCAGAGGTAAAGCGAATATATGACATTTAAAAGCAATGAATAAGATATAATGTCATAGTGATACGTAATAAACCTCTGTCCGAGCAGAGGAACGCCTATGGGTTTTTATACCTAATCTTCTTTCATACTTACATCAAGTCTGCGAATACTGCTTTATAACTTCCCAGTTCTATCTGGTCCATTAATGAAACGACTATCTTCACTAGAATTATTTTTAATTGATGAAACTGTGCGAAACGTATTACTGTTTCAACACGGACACTGTGTCATTCAAGATATTCAGAAATTACTCAGTTGCGAACGGAAAGTCGAGATAGAATCGTTGGAATACTGTGGGCGTTCCAGTCCCTGACGCAACGTTCCAATTTTATAATCTGACAATCGTCGTTACCTGCTGTAGTTTTCAAACTTCTGTCGTCCGTTTTATAACTTAATATTCTGGTGCAGTGACAAATCTAACATGTGTTTCGGTGCTTTCCACTTATAGTTTGAATCAAAATATTCTGTTTAAATACGTTTCTTTACTAATTATTCAAATAAAAAATCTGTGATAATGACTAATGACAACTATGTTAGCCAAGCATCACAGTTAGTTCTCGCACGTAGACACGCTTTATAGCAGTGGCAATTTTCGATCTCTTAATGTTAAATGAGTAATCGAATTGAGCACAATGAAACTTGAAACTGTTTGCTAGATCTGATAGTTATCCGCCTCCAGCTATGGAGGGTCCGGGTCTTTGTTTAGTGGACAGATATTCCTGGCGTTGGTCCAGGCATTCTTGTGGGGCTGCCGTGAGCTTATAAATATGACGAGCCGTCCAACTGTTAAGTTGAAATATAGCTTCATCAATAATTCATCAATTTACTTTCTTCCAACTTCCCTTCTCATCCCTCGCACTCATCCACCAACTGATAACCAAATTTATAGCAATAGAAATACTAATAAATAAGTTTCAAATTCTAATGCAACCGTAATGAAACATTTCAAATATTTAGTTACTAATATATGAAAATATATATTATTTAAATAGTGCCGTAAATTTATTAAATAATTTTAATCATTAATATGCATCTATAGAAAACAGCCACGTTCTATTTTGTAAATGAAATAGATTATTTTAAAAATCTTCCGTTTTTCAAAAATATGCAAAGTTTTTATAATTGAGGTATAAAATCGTGCTGGGTGGACGTTTTAATCCTACGCTTTTCACATATTCTTCAGCTGTTGCAGAATGAAGCCCTAACAATACTCCATTTTTCATATCCCGTAAATCAATTTTCCTCATTGTGGTGGGCTATCTTTCTCCGGAATCCGAAATAGAATCGTTACGTAATCTTCAGATATTAGGAATTCAAATGCAACTCAACCTTTGTGATATTCCAGCCTCGTGAGAACTTATAAAATTATTATTTTTAATAGAGGACAACAAAATTTAGAAATATGTTATTTCTTAATATATTCTACAGGCAGCTTGTTACGAACCTAGAATTATAAAATACTAACTAAATTATTTGAAATGTTAAATTTTAATCATTAAATTCGCATAAAATAAAGATTAAATATGATAGTTGTCACCGGTAATTTCTTAATAAATATTTCTGGCAACAAAGAAATTAATCTCTTTTACCAAATTTCAGAAACTTGTTACTCTTTCTTTTCTCTCATGACAGTGATTTTCTGTATCACCATGAAATAATATACGATACAGTTACTCATAGCAAATTTATTATCGAGTTGTAACGAAGTTATTCTATTATGTCAGTTTCCGACACGTATTTCGTCAGTACTGAAATTACATCTGCGCTCGTTGGCACTCAGGTAATTAACACCTGGATGATGGCGGCGACTCGCCTGAAACCGAAACAATTAAATATTGTCGGAGACTGAATTCACGCTACCGTGGACAATGCCGCATTAGTTATTTTAAAATTGAGTTTGCTCAAGAAGAAGAATTTTATTAGTTTCCTTCGTCTACAAAGATCTAATTTTACTCTTTACCACAATCACTTTCTTCTCCGAAACAAGTACAAAATATTATCCTAGAATTAAACAGACCAATGCCATTACATTTAAAATCCCAAATTTATCTATTGCACGTTCACAGGACTCTCCGTCTGTGTGTAGAGGAGAGGAATATGAGTTGGACAACTGAGCATGAAAAATTGAAAGAATGTCAATGATTGCCTACTGTTAGCAACGAACGTCAAGATTGTTGATAGTTGTTGATCCCAGGAGGGACATAAATATATTCCGGCAGGAGAGTAAGAATGAATAGTTAGAAGAGTGTGGCAGATCCGAGATGAGCAGTTAAGAAAGAGAGAGACAGCATGAAGTGAGCATTTAATAGCTCAATGAAACTAGATATAATTAAATGAAAAATAGTTTATCTAAAAAGTGTGTTGTAAGGAATAGAATTCCGAGAGAACAGCATCCATAACTTTATTTCAGAAAAATGATGAGATTTTCTTCCTATGGGCTGTTAAATAAATCAAACTATTTAAATTTAATATAAGAATGTTGTAAATATTATATAAAAAATGTCTCCTAATTTTTAATAAAATTTATTAAAAAAATGTAGTTTCAGACGTTTTTAATTATTTTTACCTTTTTTATATGATCATTATAAAGTACAAGGTTTTGTATCCCAAAAGTAGTCGGAACTTATATCAGTAGAAAGAAATAGGTCGTGTTAGTATCTATGGACGTTGTTCCTTCCGATATTATCAGGACCAGGATTCTGTAAAGCAAAAAGCTGACGACACATTTGAGAGTCTGAAGAATATATAATTTTAGTTTCCTTCTCGAAAGGAAAAGTCTGGTGTCTCAATCACAAATTAATCTCTTTCTCAATGAACTGATTTAATACTAATTTTTTTCGTTTATTTAATTTTAGGCAGTTCTTAATAAACGATTGGTGACCGATGAATAAATAAATTCTTCGTCTCCTTTTGGAATCTCAAGCGTGGAGATGAGTTTCATAATGACCAAAGATGATCCGGAGGTTGAGTACCCGTGCCAATATTTATTTCGAGCTGTACCGTTAGGTTCATTTCGGTTTTATGTTTAAATTTAGAAAGTAAATTTCTTTCCAATGTTTACGCTGACATTGTTTTCCGTATTATATTTGGGAACGTCAAATTTTTAAACGTTCTGAACACGCCTCACTTTTACCAGTTAATTTGTTCGGCCACTGTTATTAAAGTAGTGTGCTTTTAGCGACGTGTAACTTTTTTTTGTTGAACAAAGTTGAGCAAGTAACTAAAGTACGACAAAAGTTTTGATCCTACGCAAACATCCCTGAGTATCATCGGAGCTAATGGCCTGCGAGCGGGTCAACTTCATTTCTTCATGTAGTTATTATTTCCGTCATGAATTAAACACAATTTATATATTATCTTCGCCTCTGTAATTTCAGCAGATTTAATTAAATACTGATTACACGAATAATCATTTTACCTTTATTTATGGCAAGAAAGTAGCAATTCTAAACAAATCTGTGAAACGTAATGAGGTTCCCTTTAATCTTCTCTTGTCATTACCATAGCAATGTGGTCATTGTTAAAATGCTACTATGTGATTTACATGAATTTCGTTAATTTTAATACGCACTTGATCTTGATAATTACGGAATACTTAATTAAGTAACTCTGTCTGTGGAGAAATCTTCGATTTAAAATATTATAATGTGTTTCTCCTTCAATAATTTTAGATTCAGATTCTTTAATCTCCTGGATTCTTTAATTTTTAAGTAGTTTTAAAAATAAATTCTTTATTATATTCCGCTGTTGTTTCATGTATTGTTATGAATAATTGAAGAATTCGCATTTTATTGATAAACTCTTTGGCTGAGCTGTTTTCTTTAACTTTTAAAAAATAAATTAGATATTTCAAATATTCGAGGATTTCTAAAATAAGTAAAAATATGTAAACTTTGAAGATTTATTTATTGTTACCTGGTTTATATTTTATTGCGAAATCTCTGATATGGATCTCTTTTTCTTCGAATACTATAATTTTTATATAGAAATTCGTCTCAGCTTAGGATTCTTGAACATAAAGCGCATAAAATATTAAAAAATGTACGCTATATATATATATATATATATATATATATATATATATATATATACAATGACTCTATTTATCTGTGTTTAACTTTAATACAATTTTTTTATTTGGGTTTTATGTTTGTTTTTAAATTTATTTTCTGTTGGAAAAAACATGTATGACTTGAGAAGAACCAGAAATATAAAAATTTTCGCTCCGTAAATAAATTTGAAACAGTTGTCAGGAATACGTATTCTTAATCGTTGAAAGTAATACTAGATATAATTGTTTCCTGATTACATTGTTTTCTAACAAAACGGAAGAATACATCGTGGTTAATAAATCGATTTCTCTGAAACGTGCATAATCAGTTTGCTACAAATTAAAAATATTTATTCTATACAGTATTTCAGTAAATATGGCTGCAAAAGAAATTAACTGACCGCAGGTTGAAACTTCTTAAACTCATTGCTCCGACACGTAATTTTAAATTAATCAAACTAATCAACTCTGTCTACAAATGCACATATGTATGGGTTAACATGCATCATAGAGTCACTAAGATTAAAAAATGAAATTTTGAATTAAGTTTTCTTCCGATTTCCTTGTCACAATGATTGTACATGCATTGATATGTCTTAAAGTTATTGCATTTTCTTGGCACAAAAATACTAGAAGGTGCACAGAGAAGAATGTACTTGATTATCATAGCGGGCATGTCCTGGGAGATAATACCGCGGCCTTACTTTTCCAGGTAAGCTGTTTTAAGTTTTTAAACACACATTTCCATTCCAAGCGTCGAAGTTCCGCCATAACGACGTGCGCGAAACGAGAATTTTCGCCCACGCCACCTGGACCGGAGACTGTATTTCTTTAGCAAACATTGAAAGCATTAGCCCTAGAATGAAATGGCTGTTCTTCGGAAGATCGATGTGAAGCTGTCGCTTGTGAATTGCAGACTTGATCCAAGCTTTCACCGTCAGGACCTCCGGAGAGGAGACAAATTATATATGATTAAATACTCGTAGTATTTGGAGTACACGCAAACAAAAATACTTCATTTAAAGAGCCAACAGTAATTGAAACGTAAGGAAATATTAAAATAATATTTTTTACCTTTACTTTCACATGTGTATTGAGGCGAATATTTCATCCCGATATTTTAAAGGCGGCTTTCGATTTAATGTCATGTCAGATAAAAATAACAAGTCATTCTTATTCAAACCTTCAATTACCAATGACATGATTTTTTAAAAAATATATTAATGGCCTTTCGTAGTTTTCTCAAAATTTAATTTACAAATGTTTCGCCAAAAAGCGTAAAACTAAATTTAGTGTGAATAAGTATTAATACTTAGAGTTCTACTTTATTTCATAAGTTAAGCTTTAAAAATATATAGGAAGTATAGATATTTAAACTTGCGGGATCTTAGCGACACAATCCGTCTTAAGCAAGTCCCTAAGTTAGAACACAGATACGACTAGGTATTATATTTTTTTTCACATTTAGTTGGTAATCAAATCTATGTTAAATAGCTCTAAAAGTCTTCTATAAACAAAAAGTATAGGTAATTAATTCGGATATTCAGTCATTTTCTCATATGCTACTTACATAAATAATATGCATTTAATTCAAGATGTATATTAATTAAAGTGTAGACGAGATGTTAATGTATGTGTTTGTGTCAACTGTATCTTCATTCAGACATCCTATACAGAGTGTACTTGGCTATATTTTTCCAGAAATATTACAAAATAAATAAATAAACATTTACAGTATCAAATCAAACCTTTCAGTCAACCAATCTGAAGAGCGTACAAATACGTCCAGAAACCTGTTAATTAAAGATCTTATGTTTAATAATTGTTTTTAATTATGAAAAATGTTAATGATCGTTAAAAATATGATTTTTAAAATATTCGAAAAATAATTAATGTTTATTTCACCAATCCAAAATTAAATTCGATCATATATCTTGAAGAAAGTTTTGGTCTGATTATAAATATTGAAGGTTTAAATAATAAATACTCACGAATTATAAATATAATAATTCTAATAGAGGTAAATTTTTCTATCCCAGGATGTTCTACAAAATTTGTGACGTTTTGCGATAATCTGATGTTACTAGCGTTATGCGCAAAATATATTTATGCACTATGATGAAAATAAATGGTGTTTAAGGTTAAGCAAATAATTTTTACTTTGAAATTCGCAAAATTAAAGTTCTCGTGAGGTTTGAATTGTTCGTTTCATTGTCCCTCGGTTGCTTTCATCGTCGACGGTCCTACACCGCAGATATTTATGGACATTCACCTGCAGCCCCAGAACAATAGATTTTTGTGTGTGAAGAATGTATCTGCGTGTCCTAACGAATTAAACGTTCAGTATATTGTAAGTGTGGAAAGATGATTACTTTTTAAAGCGGAACAAAGTTAATTTCAAACAAGCTGTCTTAGTCAATGACTAACGCTACAACAATACGAACGACTTTGGAAGATTACTTCTAACAAAACATAAATGAAATCTGGAGCTACTGGCGTTGAAATCATCTGAAACATTCGAAGCATTAAAACTGTATACTTTCATATGGCAACGAACGAAGCTAACATGGAAAATGATATGTGGATGAAGTTTTACTGCTTAAATCACACAATCAAAGGCGGTAGAATGTTCGGGGAAGTAAATTAGTCAGCAAACAATTGTCGCAATATGTTATTAAGTTTGAAAAATGTCGTGGCTTACACTTTCACCCTATTCAAGGTGATTTTGGGGGTGAGGGCACACAAGCCATCAACAACTGTATAATTAAATTTTAAACAACGATATACCTGCAATTGGGTTTGTATTCCTATGGAGTTAACAAACAGTGTGTCGGCTTTATGTATAAATATATTCTCACTATGAAACTACATATGCGAAATAATATATATGTATCACGCGTTGCATTCAATGAGTCAACACACAGGAACAAGATATTCCTGACAGTGCTTTGGATTTTCTGTATTTATTACCTTTCGTATATATCTGAAATATTTGAAATCCTAGTTTTGATTCAGCGGACTATTCAATTTGCAATATTCAATTCCTTTTGCTGTTCCGTAGAAACATGTGAATCTAATATTATATTTCCGGTTGTTGCGAGTTAATTATTCATGTATATTTTACCACCACCTTAAAAGGACCTGAAATATATTCTCAACATGTGCAAAATTTTTGATATCCTGTCTTCAAAGAACGGAATAATTAAAATGATATTCGGTAGCTGTTTTTTGAACACAAGTGTTGTTATAAATCCATATTCATGATTTTTGTTAAAGACGAATTAAAACTTATGTTCTGATGAACGTGTTCGCTACCTTTCGTGATTAAGACATAAAAATGGTGCTGTACTTTCCAAAGATGAATCAAATTTTAATCAATACTTTGTTAATAAGAATAAGAGAGTTACAAGTTTGGAGGATTTAAATATATTCCGCTTAAAATTATTAAATGGAACACACAAAGAAGTTTTTCAGCCATGGTAACATTTTCTTACACACTTTGTAATCATACTCGCAGAATATTAACAGTTTATTACTCACATTAAAGTTAATTTACCACACTAAAAATACTCATGCAATTATTAATTTAAAATTACGACATATCCATGACATTCATAATGTATAATACAATTTTTTATTTACGGCATTATTAATAGCCTAGTGCACGCGTGCAAGCACCCTTACAGCACAAGTAGGCTATTTTAGCCCAACGGGTCAAGTGGGTTATGGTATCAGACTTGAGATTCTCCTAAAGAATAATTGCCCTGCCATGAAATATTACTTGTTGCTTTTTTAAAATTCACCTCAGACAAATATTTGTTTGCAGATTTCAAATAAACTGCATGATATTCAAGGTTAGATCGTTGTGCGGAAAGACCCTGGGAAACTGCTTAATTATATAATTTTTGGTCATTTTCTTCCGTTTACATGAGGTTGAAAGTAAAATGAGTCAAGTACCAACTTTCCGGATGGCGTTCATTTTGTGGCTTGGGCTGAATAATGCAATAAAAATGGGACAATACTACATGAAAACGGTGGAAGAGTATGCAAGAAAATCTGCATCATGTAAATTTATTGAAATAATGTTGTTGAAAATAATGGTATGCAAATAACCATAATGAAATAAAATTTTTCTTTCGTATTCACCAACAAACGTAATAACTTCAGCGTGGATGCTGTTTGTAGTTCAAAAGCAAAATTACAGCCTTTTAGTTTGTCATTCACCCCATCATAATGAGAAACGTAATAAAAGGATAAATAAATTTGTTTTTTAAAATATTCGTTTTGAAATAGCAGACCTGTATCAACTATAGATTTCGTACATCGATTGCAAGTCCGGATGAAATATCTCCCTTGCCATTTATGGTCAGTAATTAGTAATTATCACTTCATTTGATTGCAAATTGGTAATCCAAATCAGGAATAGAAAGGCGGCTGTGTGTCGCAGTAGAATTCATGATTTGTAATATAGAGGAACGTACTTCAACGCCCGTTGATTAGTGCACGCAATGATAACGATACAGGAAGGTTATTTGAATACGTTCCAGAGGTAGTATTAAACAAATTCTTTGGAAAATATAACTCCCTAGGAATGAAATTAATACTTGAGAAAATAATCCATAGTAGTGATAAAAGTTAACAACCATTTTTGTTGGGTAAATACCGCAGGAAATCCTCAGCTTCGAAAGAAATTATTGTAAACGACAAAACTCTTGATTATTTTTTCCTCTAAATTTTGTAGTCTTACATAATCATCAACCTTTTGATGAATTATTGAAGTTTCATCCTGAATTAAATTATTTATAATATAGTTATAATTCAGGGTAAAAGTTTCAGTCAACGTGTTTACTTTCCAGAGAACAGAATTTTGTTGTTAATTTGATATCTGCGTTTCTATGTGGAAATTACTGTGTTACTTGAAAGTGTCTCTGTACGCGAATGACGGCGCATGATTCGACCTCAGCAATTTTTTTTGACAGAGAGTTATAAAAGTCAAGCGTACGACACCAGATTTAATGTTGTTACACTGGATGTTTTACAGACAAAATGGGCGAGATAACAGAATAAAGTTTTGCCTACTTCAAATTCCGAATATGTTGTCGGAGAAAATGTTCTCATTCCTGAAATATCTTCATCCTCTTTCTCAGTTGCCTTTAATTGTGGAAGTTTCAGGGAATTAAGAAAGTTCTCGTCTGTGTGGGTTTCGAACTCTCACACTTAAATCTCCACATCGTTTCATTCCCATTCTCTGATTCGCCTCATTGTTACCTTTATGTTCCTGTTCTCTTCACCTTCCACCTGTCTCCAACTTTTGTTCCCTTAAAAGTTCCGATAATTTAGGTCACCGATATACGGTTACTGTCCGTGAGATTTGTTTCTCGTAAATGTGATGTAGAAGACGACGATGAATGCTTAGTGGTACTGACCATTGTTTTTACATCTGAGTTGTAAAGTGTCGGAACGGGAAATTGAAAGGTGAATAAATAATGTTGTTCACGGCTGTAGTGATGTCCAGACTAACAAGCTTGGAGCCTGAGCGTTACCGGGAGGGAAAGCCATCAGTTTGCTTCCCTTCCGGAGAGTGGCGCAGTGGCAACAGAACCTTGGATTGATTGACAAGGCGAGGAGCCTAGGCGAAACAAAGGGCGCTTCTTTCTAGATGAGGAAGGTGTGGGTCTGGTGCTGAGGCTATTTCTGTACACTCGGCCAGCTCAGACCCAGGCGGCCTCTGGCCAGATATCTTCTGTCCTCATTAATACTCGCCGCAAGACAGATACAAAGGCCGCATTATGACTTTCGCTTGTTTACGAGCTAAATTTAGCATTTTATGTAAGATAATGTTGATTGAATTGGTTGTAACTGAAATGTACAGTAAAACTACTATCTGGGTAGCGGATTTAAACTCGACGCTTCGACGACAAGCGCTGTTGTTCTATTCAGACGACAATGACGGGGCAAGTCATCGAATAATCATTAATTAATAAAGCAGAATCATTTTCAATAAAGAGCAACAATAATTCTAATTAGTCAGATATAAATTAGACATATCCTTAAAAAATTTTCGTAATTTTTACGGAGTCAATAACGCACTTCTATTTTACACAGCAACCTTAAATTTCGCGACAGTAATTTTATTCATTATGAAGTAAGAGAGTAATCACAAGGAAATGAGCAAATATATTTTTATGTAATTTATTTCATTTTTTACGCAAATAATCAGGAAAGATAAAATCGGTCACTAGATTTGGAATGTAAAGACAGCAACAGCTTTAAACCACAGATAATATTTTGCGAGTAGTCTGCGAACTGTTTTGGAGGTGAAACAGAACCAACTGGAATATACTGGAAAATCCTTTGCCTCCTGTGACTTTTTCCTGACCACTTACCGTACAAAAAGGCCTTAAAAGCTTTCCTTGGGTCATCATTCAGACGCAAAAAGCCGTGTCTGTGGGTCTGGTCTGATCCGACTAGGTCCATGTCACTAAGAATTGCGCTTCCATGTGATGCATCATCTCCTTTAGTATTCAGTACTTCACTTTTACTATATGCACACTGTCTCTACTTACTCCAGAATTCTTCACCAAATTACGCTATTCAACGTACCGAAAATAGTAATTCTTTATCAGGCTTGGAATGAGTCAGATTTTCATGTGAAGGTATACTTTCCGCGTGTTTTGCAACCCTTTATTACAATCCTTCATGAATGTTTCTTTATAATTTCCGGTATTATCTACAGAAAAAAATTATTAACAATCTCTGAACTATGGAACTTCAACCGCATTATCGGTAATTCAAGAGTATTATAAATGAAAATATAAGACAAATGAGATTTATTCCTAATTTTAATTTTAATAGTTTCAAGTAATGGACATCCCTAGTACTCAATTTACCATTCTAATATAAAGTGCCATAGACTCATAAATATTTACAATTTTATAAGTTCTTGCATTTTATTTTTATAAAATTGTTTCAAGCAGTTGATAAATTAACATTTACATTGATACTAGAGTGTTAAAATCTGACTACATTTGTAATGACGTCATATAAAAAAATGCTCGATGCGAAAAAAATTTGCTTATTGAGTTATTTCCGTATGTATTTTCTTAATGTATATATACCCTCTTCCGTACACGTTACTAACCCAATTTAACGCAAATCAGTTTCTTTTAATTATGAGCAACTCTGCTCCTTTAAAACTTGTTTCGCACCTTTTTTTTTTCGAGGTGTTTAGCATTCCACCCCTTTTGCAAAATGTACAAGTTACAGTTGTTTATCGTAAACTATTTATTTATTATTATACATTACTACGATTTATTTAATTATTTCTTTACACCACATTTAGATATTAAGGCACAAACAAAATTATTTGCTTACATAAGTAAATTTCCCTTCTGAATATAGGGCCTTTCAGTTATAATACCGTCGGATTATATTAAAATGTATTCTATATTTATCTCACAAATTCTTGTAAAGTTCTTTTCTTTATTCAAAGTTGGATACAGGTTGGGTTTCATTAATAGAGAGAATTATCTGTTTTCGTTAAATTAATATATTGTTGATAATAGTGATTCTTTTACTTCTGGTTTAATTAATCAGACCCTTTACATGCATGAAACAACTACGCCGCAATATTTTAAATCGGCGAATATGTAAAATTTTATGCCAGTTTTAAGTGAACGTATCAGTATGAGATTAATATCTGAGAAGATTACGCCGTTGCGGCAGGAATTGCTGTTTGAAAGCACCCCTATGTCGGGTCGTAAAAGCGGTGTATTTCACATTCAAATGGTTATTTATAGTCGTAAAATTTGGCCTTTGTGAAAAGTGTAGGCCTCCCCTCGCACATCGCTTCCGTCACCCTGCAGAGCTTAATTCGCTGGCGGAAAAATGCACAGGAGGCGCGCATCTCGTTTGATGTCGCTTCTATTTAGGGCAGGGCAAGTGCACGCCAACTCACGCACACGCACACGCGCACTCACGCACGGCAGACTTCACACGCACCTATAATTACCCGCCCCTTCATCTGTGCCAAATCTTCCCGACACCAGTCTCTCGTACGCAATCACAACATAGTATATAACCTATCAATTGCAGACCCGATCACCTTGAAAAGCTGCCAGTGAACCGGAGTTATGTGAATTTCACTTCAATTACATATATTTCTGTCGCGTCACTACTATTCACAAAAGAACACAACAATTAATGACGGGAAATTGTAAAGGTCCCCATTCGATATCCTGAGAGATTAAAAACGAGTACGCTGAAAAATTATCTTACAAAAAAAAATAGTAGTTCGAATACAAGTTTAGTTTTATACTTTGCCAAGAGAAAATATTTAAGAACATTATTCCAGTTGAGTATTATACTATATTCCATTATTTTATTTCTAAAACGGACTCAGATCTTCCATGAGAGAAAGGTTGTGGATTTGGCAAAAGTAATCTAGATGTATGAGCTCAGACTCAAGAGTTTTCCCCACAGGAAATAGCATTTTACAGGTAACCTAAACCGAATAAATGAGAAATTTTATCAACGCTCGTGTTCCTTTTTAAGTTTCTTCCTTATTAACACTTGCCAAGGAGAGATTTAAGTTTTTTTTGTATTTTATGAAATCAACGGACATCACCTCATTTTTTAAATTGAAAAATGAGAATTGTTTAAAGAAGTATTTTACGAAGTAGAAGATGAAAGAAATAATTACTTTACAGATATTAAGGTCTTAGATTAAAGTAATAATAACGACTTGCATGTTGCTATTAGAAGCCAGGGATGTTGGGTATGGTCAGTAATATATCATTTCCATTGCCAGCAAATTTAAGAGAACATATAAAAGCTGTGCATCAGCAAAAAAAAGGATGGTACAATACGCTTTTCTCCAAAAGAAGAAATAAATATATTATATTCACGAGAGAAAGAAACAAAGAGTTGAATAGAATATTGAAATAAAAAATTGAAAATGTTTAAGCATATATACTGAAAAGTTATGAGGAAAATTATTATTATTTATTCTGGTAATAAATGTTTTCATCTGTTACGATTCTTTTGAATATATAATATTTGGAGTAAAAAATGTCTTCACGATTATTTATACATTTTAACTTTCGCCCAATATGTATTTTTCTAAAATGCTGATTATGCATGACAAAAGGCACAAGAGTCGATACTCCACCAATACAACAGCAGTTCTTTGTTTGAACGCTTATTGTGTTCCTACGCAGTTGTGCTTTTTAATCACAGAGTTATGACTGTTGTTATTCTCGGATTGCCTGTACAGATATTCAAATCGTATACAAACGAAATGAAAGAGCGGACAATTTTGCGTCTCCACCTGTGGATTCGGGTAAGAGTTGTTCAAATAATAAAAACTGCCAGAGGACTGACAAGCTACAGAATCGGAAATTTTAAGCGCCGTAATTGGTGCCACTGTTTGAGGTAAAGAGGAGAATAGCGAAAATTGAAAAAAAGAGAGACAGATAGATATAGGGTGAGAGGGAAATAGTAGACTGTCACATGCAAAGGAAGAGCCTCTCATTGTCTCCGAGAGAAAGTGTAGTACATAAAACCGGCCAGAGGATAAGAAAGCGGAAGCCTCCGAAAGGAAGAGTGCTGAGATGAATCTCCCCTCAAGTGCTGAAGAATAGGCTCTCTCCCTAAGTGAAGGAAAGAAGAGATTCTTGCAAATTTATAAACAGCAAACAAGGCAAGCTCTTTAGGAAAAGACAATAATTTTTTTATTCGTGGGTTAGAAATCTAGCGTTATTGGTTTCCCAGGACAGCTGGTAATAAAAACCGGTTTCAATAAATTGACGTAAAACTTCACCTTTATTATTCGTTTCCTAGGTATATCGATACTTTTCATTGTTTAAGCTAAGAATAAATTGTTCATGGCAGAGGATAACAGTCGAACGTTTGCCTATTAAAATTACGACTTGACCCGCAACACGATATTAATAGTACACGACATTCCTCTCGGTCTGACCGCCATTACCCACAGCTGTTAGTTTCGCCAGAAGATTGGTTGGTTCTGGAAAACGCATTTAATCAAGGCACAGTTCCGGACTTCACACATCAATATAACATAGATTCGTTTTCCAAAAAATTACAATATGCATAATCTACATGTATTTAACTTCTAAAAATTAAATGAAAAGGCTTTTTCTATTTAATAAAATACAATAATCATTTACAGAAAAACCGTTCTTAATAAATAACTTTAAACAACATATTAATAACCAAATATATAATTTTGTAAAGCGTTTGTATTTATGAAGGATTTAATTACAATATTATGGTGACAACACAATTAATTTCTTTGCTGGAATATGCACTCAGTTTTGGTCTTAATATTCTTCAATAATTTCACTAAAGGTACACTTCTCCAACGTGAGTGTTAAGTCTGCCTAAAATTGCTGCTGTAGACAAATATATTATTAAAAGATTAAATTACAAAAACAATTTCGGAATTTTGCACTTCAATTTAAATTGAATGATTGTTAGTATTTTTTCGTAAAAAATGCACGCAAAATTCGACTGAACTATCTACGAGGAGGTTTGAATCCCAACATAATTTACTGACACACGACATTTTATTTTCAGACCTGATTCACATTAAATCGAAATTTATAATGAATTCAAAATATGAATTACGTGACTACTTAGGACCAATGTATTAATATTAAAAAAAGCTATCATAACATGACATGATAATAATGCCCCGCGTCTATCTATGTAACACGCACTACAAGACATTATTTGGAAAATATATTTTACTTCATGTGATAAAAGACAAAGTACAGAACGCATTTCTTAACTAACAGAATTTTTAAGACTAGTTAAATCTAAATCCGGATTGACAAACATTAATTAATGTGGAATTTATTTATTGAGGTGTTAGGGAAAAAAGTACAATCATTTAGCAAGCGTAAATATTTGTTACATTAATTGATCCCTCAATTCAATTCGAGATTAAAAAAAATATTTTGTTGCAGTAACAAGATTCAGTACATCCATTACGATTATTATTAGGCGACGTATTACAACGTAAACGCTTATACTTTTTGATGTGTATTTGTTCTGCTCAATCTTAAAGTCCGCTAGATGCCATGTGTATTGAATTTGTACGCAATCACCACCTTTGTAGTCCAATCGATAGATAAACGGCCAACTTCCAAAGAAAATTTTGCTGTAGCACAGTCATACAGAAAAAACACTAAGCAGACCAAAAATGATATTTAATTTATTTTATTCGCACTGGGCAAGAAGATAAATTTTTCGAATCTAACAATCACGCAATATTGGTCTATAATCCATTTACTGACGTCATAAACCATTTTATATTTATGTGCATTCCTCAAAATTAAGCTACAAATTCCTAAAATGATTCAATTATTTATTTCAATATTTACAGAATTTTTGCCGCACAGTTTGTTACCCTTATTCAATAAGAAAATATTAGTTTTTGCTTATATTTCTCAGGCTTTCAATAAGTTGGTAATGTCGTAAGGATTCCTATTGAATTTTGGGCACTGTGAAAACAATTACGATATGAGAACTGGAGAAATAAATTTTTCAAGTTCGAAATAATTGAAATATAAAATTTTTCATTGAAACGCAGTTCACCATTTCTATTTGAAAGAATTTGAGGTACAATGAAGGAGTATTAATTGAAGTCCACCTCGAATGTAACGGCGGACACAATGTTCCATTCAGCTATTAAAAGCAGATGTTTGCTGGGCTCTGAAAACCAATTTTTAATTCTGAATTGACACTTTTACGGCCTCTCTGACAATCGCCTCTGTGTTCAGATTCCAGAATTTAAACTCGGAACACTGTACGTCACATCTCATGTCGATTCTGTTCTGCTTTGCTCGTCTAAAATTTAGTCGACGTAATTAGTTCTTTGTAGATGAGTAATTATAGTTGTCAAAAATCAAGACCAATATCTTGCAGCCATCTCGGAGCCTATAATCCAATTAATGAAGTTTGCCGCTAGCTGCGGTGAGTCAGTACAAAATAATACTTTTCATCTGTTCAACTTTAGGAATTTGTGAGTAGAATTTGCGATTAAAACTAAAATGTTCGAAACAAATAAATTATAAGAACTGTGTGACCGAAATGTGTGAAAATGTCAGATCTTTCACTACAATTCTGCAATCCTGCAGCATATAAGCTTCCAAATATTAAAAATTAATAATATGTCTATGCCCAGCGGTAGGTTTCTTTAATAGAAAACAAAAGCCATTTTAAATCTTGGTCGCATATATTCAATAAAATATTTGAACTATCTAAGTCAGCAAATTTATATTTTGTGGAATTTAAAAGCTTCCGCGTGTGAGAGCCATAGTTTTCATATATTACAAATCCAAACAAACAAAATTGATTTGCAAGTTATGACGCAAATCATAAATTTTATATGTATGCACTACGAACTTTTTTCATGAGACCAGAATTAATTGCAATATATTAAAAAAATATGTATTAAAGCACCAAATTAATTGGAATTATAAAAAAAATGTTTTTTCATTCAACGAAGATATGTTCTTGAAAAGTTTTCTTATCGGAAATGCCAGTTACAGATTTGAAAGTGAAATAATAAAAATTAATTTTCAGGTTAAATCGTCGATTGTAAGTAAAGAGAAAAGTATATTACTTCAGTTTCAGATAATCGTAGTAGTACAGGCTGATTAAATATCAATCAGGAAAATTAAAAACGCGATCTTCAACCATTAGTATATTATGTAAATTTTTACCAAGAGGAATTAAATATGGCATACGTATAGCATTTTTATTGTTGTGCCTAATTAAAAGTTGTTTTGCTAAATATTATTTAAAAGCATATTCATTGCTGGTGGTGAGTTTTCATTCATGTAAAGATTCTCTCGGGTGCCGTTTGGTTCCTTGACCAAGCTAACGCGTGCCTCTCAAACGATATTCTCATGTAAGCAATTCCACTTTACTTGTGCAGCCTCGTAAACAGCAAAACCGCGTTCCCTCGAGAATTCTTGAATTGAATTCAGCATCTTGCATACAGCAGACCCGGTATTTTAAGAAGAAGGAAGCATGCTTAGCACAGAAATTTTACTGCGAGCCCAGGATTCGGTGACGTCAGAGTTACGCCTTTCCAGTGTTCTGACTGTTCTAGTGAGTCGTTTTCCCCTACCTCTACCTCTACCATTTCACCCTTCCATTTTCCATTCTCTGTAGAGAGGGGAAGAATGCGGCGCAGCTGGCCTCGCATCCACAGGTAAACACGAACGTGACAAATGGCCCACAAACATGGCCGAATCGTAACTAACCCTACCATCTTTTTGTCCTCGCAAGCTGGCACAGTTGCTTTAGATAATGTGATCAAAACTATTATGATTTTGTACATATATTACCCTTTTAAAATTCAGAACTTCAGAAACAACAAGAAAATTCAGAAATGATTTTGCAAATTCATGGACACAACATATTAATAAGTAAATCTAAAAGATTGTATGGGAAACGAAATTCACGAAATAAGTTATCAATGATTCTCATTTGTAGTTTAAGGGGACTTACGTATATTGTCTACTCTAATTTTTAATTTTTACAGGCTCAATTTCCTCATAACTGAAGCAAGAAACAAATTTGAAAACTGTGTTACGTTAATACTTTTTCTAGATAAATGAGAAGCAACTTCTTTTATTGATTTAATTATTTCAGTATTATTTTTGTAAAACTTTTCCGAATTTTTTAATTTATTAGAAGCTTTATTCTTCCTCCAAAAAAGTAATATTTTTGCAATATTGAAACTACAATTTATTTAGAATTAGTTGGGCGCCCAAAGTTGCCCGGCTATTTATTTATATAAGCCCAAAAAAGTATTTAACTCTACATTAATCCATTAGTCAAGAAGTTATTTACTCGTACCCTAAAAGAGTTAGATATATTTCCGGAACCTTATGGGAGTCAGAAATACTCCAAATACCTTCAGAGAGTGAAAAAAAAAAGGAAGATGAAATTACTTATCTTGAGTGTGTAAAAAGTACTCTCGTTCCGTAAGAACGTGAAAAATATTACCGGTACCCTAAAATACTCCTGGTAATTTAAGAGAGTTAAAAATATCCCTGTACTTCGAGTCAAAATATTCCTACGCACACACGCAAGCAGTCAATTTTATTCATTAAACGTTTGAGGATCGCAAATTTAAATATTACTGGGTAAATTATAATGAATAATGTATTACTGCAAGTATTTCTGTAAAAATTGTGCAGCGTGATACAGTCGAATATCAAACTTATTTTTATTCTGTCTAGTGCTGTGTAAAAAAATAATAAACTGGAGCAATGAGTATGAATTTTTTTAAAGAAACAGACTAGACAAAATTTCAATCCTTTTAAATTGAAATAGAGCACCGAAGCATCAGATCTTATGGAAGCAGCTGGTCTTTTGTGTATTCTCCGATATCGGAAAGCCATACGCGTAGCAAGGGGGACATTAATTTCTTATTCTGCAGCAAAACATCGCTTTCCGTCATTATCGGTATTTACTGGTGAATTTGGCTGCACTTTTTTCTTGTCATAAGCAACCGTAGAATATTTCTGCTTAAATAATTTATTTTAAATTTTAATATTGTTTCTTTTTATTTAGTTGTTTGACAAGGAAAAATGTTTATTTTTACTATCAGAGTTTCATCATATAAATAAAATAGGTTAATATTATAAACTTAAGAACATGAAGCATATTTATAATCAAAATACATTATTCTGTAACAATAAATTATGAAAGGAAATGTAGATACCGATATACTGTATTATTTAAATCACGTTTTCTGGAAAAAAATTCAAATATGGTTTAGGATAATTCTGAAACTGTGTAGAATCGGCTATCAGAGTTTACATACTTATTTTTATAACTTGAACAATAAATTACAAATTTATTTTCCTGTTACTGTAGAATAATTAGAATTTTCAAGATATCTTAACATCGAGTTTCCATTTCATTTTTATTATCCTCAAAATTTTCAGGTCCACAAACATTGCACATCCTTCTGTGGATGTCAAACTCAGAAGTAGACAAGTCTCCATATTTCTCTGTTAAACCGGCGGTTCTATAAGGATACTCAATGTTTGTGTGTCTCATCCTCAAATAGAATATTAGACTATGACCCTTACTTGTGCATTATTCTTGTCGTGAAATCTACAATTCAACTCCTGTATCTGTATTAAAATCTCTCCCGAGTGCTATTGCACTAACAGATGATATGCGCTTCCTGTTGTACAATCGTACACTTGCTCCAAGACCGGTTTACAATTCAAGGTTACCTATTATTTAAATATAATCATACATACATTGCCGGAAAGTTTGTCTCACTCATTCTGTCTCTATCTGTACCTATTGGTGGCAATGATAAACTTACACGAATAAATTGGTGCAAATTACTGTACCTGTTACATATGAAGTGAGTTTACTTGTAAACTCAGTGACGGGAAACCTTGTGGCTGATATTTATAATGCTAAAAAAGTGAGATGTAATTCGAAAAAAAAAGTGCAACGGCTGACGTTTGGTAAATTTGAAGAAAGCGGTGTAGGAAGTATTGCGCCTATTTGCGTCAACGCCGCCACGCACTCGAGTTTTATCGCTCTCCCTCGTGGGAATGATAAGGACAGTAGAATTCCACGGCTCACATGCTCCACATACTCCAGCGGAATTACCAGCGGATCCTTACTTCACCTAGACGGTTTTAATTAATTTCCTCTAGTGCTGAACGCATCGTCGATCCATGTAAATCGCCACCTTTCAAGACGTATCAATATTGAAACGGCACTGGCGCATCTCCTCAGGCATGAGAGTAATTTTTCTAAATAAAGGCACAAAGACAATTAAATATTTCATATTTATTAGGTAGAAGAAGAAGAAAGTAATATGTGGTCCAATAAAAAATTGTTACATGTTTTCAAAATTATTTTGTCGATATTTGAAATATTTACAAAATGGATTAACGTTTCGAGACGGAAACTGAAAAACGTTTACTCAATCTTACGGTCCTGATTGATTCTAATATATAAAAATTTCAAAGTGTGAATATAGTCGAAAAGCAAATTTTTGGTTTATGTGAAAAGTAGGAAGCAATTCAATGAGAAATTTTGGAACTAAAAGTTAATTGTTAATAATATACAAATTTTGAATTGATCACAAAAAATCTTATGAATTAATTACAAACAAATCTTCTGAAAATTTAATTACTACTTAGCATAATGATAGATTTATCACACGGTAATTTTCCATTATATGTCAACTCAACGTTATTAAAATCAGTCACTTTATTTAAGGTATCCTATTTATAATTCACCAAACAAACTTTTTCTATGCTGTAATTATATTTTGTTGTAAACATTCATGTTCCTTTATCATTTAACTAGAGAATGATGCATTGTGTGAGGAGGCAGTGATTTGCAGACCCAAATGAATAAATTCGATGGAGGTGTAACGTGGTCACTAAATAAACAAAGTGGATGACTCCTGAAAAAAGAATTGGCAAACATTGTGCTATCTTATGTATGCAGGCAAGGAAAGTTACGTTGTGTGTTGATGCTGCACGAAGGCTTAAAAAACCATGTGCGAAAATATGCCTAATTATGTAGAAAATTTTAATTTACGCGCATAGTAAACTGACATCAATGTACAATATTTATTACGAAAATGGTTTTACAGTTTTTTATGTGAGACTAATGATTAAATTTAACCAGAAAAACCATATTACCTCATTTTTATTATTTTAGGTTATTTGTGATATGATTGAACGTTTTTGATCAAATTTGGCAGGTTATAAAATTCCTAAGAAAGAATCCAAAACTCACTTAAATATCAAATTAGCATTTAATTATAGGGAACATAAAGTTCTTTCAATACTTTTACTGGAATTCAACTGCTTTATTTTCTACTAAGCACATACTGTAGCATTTATCTATGGTACAATACTCCGGAAGAGTATATTAACACATTGGTGTGTTGTAACGGGTGAAGGAAGGACAAAATTATTTTTGGTACAGGATGCTTACAGTAGTTATATGCTGTCCTATTATAAAATAATATATCTATTATTATTATTCCTTGCTTTACTACAATAGGACATAAAACGTATTCAACTATACATAATTCAATACCATTTATATACCAAGGACATAATTAGTACATTTTCGAATCATTCCAGTCATTCTATGAAAACAGGAAATTCTCCTCCATGTGTCGCCATCTTGGTTTAGTGGGAAGGTCCCATTTTAAAATTCAATTAGAAGAACCAGTTGGTTCATGTAATCTCTTCGTATTGCGAAATTAATTTCCTTCTATCTCGTTTCCAAAAGTAGCTTCAATTTTCGAGTTTCGTTTTTCAGTACGCACTACCATTTTCAGGAAATGTTCACTCCTAAAACGACTTTGTATTTATGAATGGCTATAATCAAACACACTATTCCTTTTTCTTCGCTTACCTTTAACTTTTATTTAAAATAATTTTTTTTAAGAAAAAATATTCTCACCTCAGTTATATTTATCCTTTCTCATTTTAACTTCAAATAAATTATCTTTATTGAGTAACTACACTACCTATAATTTTATACATTAGAAATGATAAAATTTTATTTTTTTCGTCTTATTTCTTGACGAATTAGTTAACACTCATTTCATTATCGACATGGAATATTTTATTCATGTGAAAGCTCAGAATATCCACGTCTTCTTGTATATTTATCTCTGTAGACAATGAACTCATCCGCAAAAGATTTATTATTGGCTCCATACACTCCGCGACCTCTTTTGTGAACGGTAAGAACTTAAGTGGACCGATAACACTTCCCTGGGGCACGCCCGATGTTATTTCTACTGGTGCCGAAAGTTCGTAAATTACCTGAACTTGGAGGTTACAACCCTTACGAAATCTTGTGTTTTGTTCCAAAAACTTCTGCAGCAATATCACTTAAAAACGTACTAGATATCAAAATTGTGGAAGACAAGCCGTTAAGAGATGAGAATAAAAGCGATACGTGTAATCAGAAAAGTTGTTACAAATAAAATTAAGATGCACATAATAAGTACATCTGATTTATAAATGAGAAGCACTTTGAAGTTTTTTCAATTGTTCTCAATTTATTTTTTTAATAATAAGAATTAATATTTCTTCCAGAAGGAAGAAAAGAAGCTTACAATCGATCTTAGCCATTAGGGACATGAAATAATTTCAATTAAAGGATCAGGATGATCAAATCTCGACCGAACCGGATATAGAACTCGAGTCTATAGAATGATGGGTAGAGAAATTAGTTCCGGGCCTGGAGTCTGCTCGGATGGCTCCATGGTTAGAGCGTGCATGTACCAATCGGGAGACACGGGTTCGATTCCCGGTCCATCCTATTGCTTTAATTCAGATTTATTTGTACGTAACACAAATTTAAACTTTTCATTAATTAAATTAGTATGTCAGGAAGATATTTTACTCACATAATTCTTGTATCATTTCGTGTTGTAGTTACTATATAGCGCTATCTGCACACACTATTTAACGTTAGATGTAAATTGTATACAATTTGCAAATATGTTTATACGTATATCCATAAATAACTTAACTCATGTGAGACGATCGGTGGAAATTGAATAAATTAACTAATTTTAATTGAAGATAGGTCACAAAAGTATACATACTTATTATAGAATCTCGTGACGTGCTCTAGGGATGGAAACGGACTGCTTGGATAATTTTACTGAATATTTTTATAGATATGTGAATGTTGTGAAAAAGTATAAATGAGATAATCTAAAATATTTAAGAATTGTATGTATACTCGAATAAACGTAAAAACAGAATTTATATTAATGTATAAGGAGTGAATTTTTTGAACAGACGCGTATGTAAATATAAAGGTGTATACTCACATATTTGAAATATAAATTATTCCTAAAAATCAAAACTTATTGAAAAATAATTCAAAGTGATAAAAATAAGAAATTTAAAATTGTTATGTTTGAATTTACGTTATAATTTCCTTCGTGTTAAACATTGCACTACACATGGTAATGAAGTTAACTTTGAAAGCCAGTTGAAAATAAAAATAGAATTCACATGAGTGTCAAAACATAATACAGACGCACATACATGAATTTTTTTTTGTCGAATGCACGCATTTCCGGCCGGGGTTAAATGATTTTCCGAGCGAATAAATATACAAGTGAGAGCACCTTACGCAGCTGCGCTGGTTGCATACCACGGTCCAGATGTGCATCAACACTCAACACATGGCCGACACGCTTTGCAAGCTGCTACACTTGCTACTCTTCTACGCCAAATGAACCTCATTTCATCTGCGGTCAAATATTTGCAAATATAGATAGTAATTCCTGACTACAGATGCACTACCACCAAACTTAATTTTGACACAGTATTATTTATTTAATGCAACGTATGATTGAAAATAATACCTAGATTGTAGGAAAGTAACCTGGGAAACGAATTGTTATCAATTTTCTATCTTTTTCTGCGGTTCACGAGTTCCTGTAGATGTGTTTCTGGCTACCTGCAAGGCTGAAAACAACGGCAGTAAAATGACCGTCTCACTCACCTTAGACAAGGAATCAAGACTTTTCGCATTTTATATTGTAATATATGGATTTTGCTTATAACTTTATAGTGTTTTTTGGTGCGGGGGCAGTTTCTAAGCTTCGCCGTAACTATCTATATTTCACGGGAAATGCGCTGTCAATGTGTGTTAAGTTGGAAATACGTGAAACGTGTCATGCTTCAGTGATTCAAGTGTACATTTGTTCGCAATCCTTAAAAGCTTATTACTATTTATTTAAAATGCAGGCTGTATTCGGTTCATTTACTAGGTGTATTTATATTTAAATATTGTATAAAGCGAAATTCTCTGACACTACAATCCGCAAAAATCAATACGTTACCTGGAATGACATACAAGTATAAAGAATGCTAAATAAATTTCAATGAAACTCGTTGACGTTTTAGTTGCTATATACGCCTTCGGAACCATCAAACTTTAATAAATGGTATGACTATCACTTAAATCGATAGCATAAATACAGACTCAATCAGAATTAAATGTAATTGAATTTAAATATACATATATCAATTATAAAATTTCAATATATAAATTCGTACCGAAAATAAGATTTTCATACAAATAAATTTATTTTGTTTTCTAAAATATTTTACATTATTCTGCAGTATAATTGACTGAATTTTCGTTATCCGGCAATATGTATAGCAATACGAATCCTCGTTGATTGAATATTATTTCCGACAAGTGAAATAAATAAGTGTATATTACAAAAATAATTTTTCCATTCAGAAGATTAACAACAAATACAAAACTTTATGCTTGAAACATAAACTTGGGGGTGCTTTCAATTTTACATTTTTGAAATTTCTTGTAAATGATGACCGTGGTTCTGTTTGGTTTGTACACTGTAGTTGGTTCTCTTTGTGCCCAATAACTTCATCGCGCGGAAGAAAATGGATACACACATTAAGAGATGTGAGGCGTGAGTGGTCACGCAAAGACCGGTAATGAAATTAGCTTAATGCCTGTACCACACTTGCATGGGCAAATTTAAATTGTCTGAAGCGTTAAATAATGCCTCGCTGCATGCACAGAAGTTAAAAATATATTTATGCTTCGTACTGCAAAACACTTTGCTTGTCATAGCGTGGTGCAAGAATTGGTTTTAAATTTTGCAGTGTTGATTTTTCATTTAAATTTATGAATAAAATTGTGCAGAACGTAAATGCTGTTTCACCGTGGAGTTAAACAATAATATAATTTATATTTTCGAAAAGATATGCAACTGTTGAGGAAAATTTGCAATGAGAGGCGGAGTTTTGTTTTATTTACATTTTATTCGCATTTTCTATACCATTTAAAGAGTTTAAATTTCAAAATTAAATATTCGCAAAACAAAGTATTCCTTTATTTTTAAATTAAAATTAGTTTGTGTATCTATTTTCATAGACTATTTTTAATCACATTTCAAAATTGCTGCTCATTGAATTAATAATGTAAGTAAATTAAAAAATTAAAACGTTTCTTTCCTTTTTAATTTTTATGTAGTAGTTCAGAACATCAATTTGCACATGTTGAAAGTAAACGTTACGCAGTCCGTTTAATGAGTACCATGTTAATTAAAAGTTGTAGTAAATATTTGGAAAAAGTTTTAAAAAACTAGTAGTAAATATTTAAATATATTTTTCTCCCGAGTTCTTATAAATGTGATAATAGAGGAATTTTAATATATGTACCAACTCCTCATGTAAATATCTGTAATTACAGAACGATGGAAGATGCGAATAAATTATATGCAGAATAGATAAATATATCCTTTGACTACAGTCCAGACTTATCGAGAAGTTTTTGTCATTTATCTTTAAGAATTATTTTATTATTTTTATTTGTTGAATAATTTTTCTAAATAAACGTTTGCATTAAATTTTTCTTCCATTCAAATGAATAATTAATACAATTAAAATTTGAACCCGCAAATAACTTTCAACTGTAACACCGCAATTCATTTGACGATGATGGCAGAGCACGTCATGAAAACTTCGTGAATTAATAAATAATTAACCCGGTTAGAAAACCCATTCATATTCAAAATTTTCAACAGGAAATTAATAGCACTCTAATAAAACTGCATTTTTCTATCACCTATAAATTTACATAAATAATATTTTTCAGAATTAATGGGGAAAATTTATATAATTACATTTATATAATTAAGAATAAATTGGAACAATTAAAACCATGCAAAGGAAATGAAGTTGACATATATTAAAATTCGAACGAAATTAAAAAGAAGAGAGGGAAATGAAATTAACATGAAAGCAGGAATCCCTTTGTGAAGTGTACTGGCCAATGAGTATTAAGGGAGAGTGAGAGAGAGTACGAACCCTTTAGTTGAGCTTTACAGCTTTCAAGATCTGAATAAGTGCTTCGGTTTTAGGCTGGAATTTGATTGGGAACAACGGTTCGTGGCGAAAGTCCAGCGGGTCAACAATCTACGTTAAATACGGCTCCGGGGAACAAATAGGACCAATACTAATAATATTGTAAATTTTATCCGATTAATGAACAATTATTCTCTCGTTCTATATAATTCAGTTGATAATCATTCGATTATTTTAATATAGATAATGTGGAGGGAATTTTTCCTTGGTATGGGATTTGGGTGGTAGGACTCGTCAACTTATTCTATTATTTTCCGTACGTGAAAATTATCATATTCGAAGTAGTCTGAGAAAGAAGTAGAATCTGATAACAGATTTGAAAATGTTTGGTTTCTCTTCATTAAGGGCGCAATTAATATCTTCGTACAGCCGAGAGTAGTGAATTGATTCCACAAATTTTATATCTAAACTTATTCTCGCAATATATCGGTATTACATGAAATTTCATTCCATTTTTATCCGAATAGAATAAATTATCTTAAATAACTGGGATATAGTTCGTTCCAGGCTTGAAATTATCGTTATCCGAGGCACGATTTCCCTAATCGTTTAATTGAAAATCTATTAATTACACCAGGGTCATTGCCACAGCCTTAATAAATTTATTTATTTATTATATTGTAACTCTGTTGAGGAACCGAAACACTGACATAAGTAACTGGGAAATTGGTGCCGCTACCTACAAGGAGAACCTTCGAGAAGGACGTGTGTAATAAAGAAGTCTCACTGCTGTATTGAAGATATATATTAATTATTTCTTTACTACAAAAAAATTACTTGTAAAACAGTTTTCAAACAATGATACCTGAATCTTAATAATAATGTACACCAATTTATTTTGAAAAGTTGAGAAAACCACAATGAAACCTTCATACAGACATAAAGTTACTTTTGCAATAGATAAAACAGACTTTCGCCTACACTGGAGTTTTGCGAGTTTTGGATATTTGTCTCGTGATTCATCAGCGTGTTTTTTTTTTTGGTGGACGGTGCCAAGATTTCGGCCGCTGAATCACCACACCGAGTATCCCGGAACAGGCGGTAGCTCTAATTAGATCTTGTAAGAGGTATTCAAACACTGCGAACATTCATTACATTAATCAGAAAATAAAGAGTCATATAATGTGTTTATCCCATTAATCGAATATAATCAGATATTACGCATATTCAAAACATACTACTTTAATTGTATTTTGTAGGCGCATTGGGAATTGTTATTTATTTAGGTAATATAATCATGACGATGTATTTGAAATTTGTAAAAACTAAACAAAGATTCTTTTAGGAAGAACGCGTTCAGTAATGATTAATTACATGGTCTTAAAATAACGTGAAATTAAAAAGCCAATCACGTAGTACCAAAAATACAATATTTTTACGAAAATTACTGAAATATTTAAACACAATTGTTTATTTACCATAAATAATATTTGATACAATTTTAGAATTATTTAGTAAACGTTTTTTACAGTCACATATTTTTGGAAAGTAAATAAATATATTCGAAGCTAGTTTTAAAACAGATTTTTAAATGAAAACTTTACTAGAATTATATTTTCAGAGTTACTTGCATATAATTTAAGTTTATCGTCGATTAATTCCTTGACATAAAAATTTATCTATTTCAATTAGATCTTTAAATCATTTATTACTGTTGTAATTTTTAGTTCATTTGCTACACATAATTGATTATACAATCGTTGCAAGTTCCTAAAAGTACTGAGTCCATTATATGATAAGTAAGCTGTCGGCGTGTAAGTTTTGTGTTAATAACTTTGGTAGTTCTTTCGCCTTACCACTGTGGTCCGAATTTAAATGACACAAACAGCTCGAAATGTCTACATTTCAGTCCATAGAAACAGGACGCATAATGTCTTCGCATCCACGCATCGGTGGATGATTAAATGTTTTTATTATCTAGTACCAGAACTGTGCATTGGGTAAGGTTGCAGCCAAGGTGAAAAGTACGGTACTTGGTCGTCGAGCGTCGACTGCCCCTTATAAAGAAACGATGATATGAAGCCATTGTCTTGTTCTTCCGGTTGCATCCAAAGATAGACGTCGTCCTTGGTGGCAGCAGCTCTGCCTAAACGGGAATATAAACGGCTATCAAGATGGCGAGCAATCCATTACTTACACACAGACGACTTATTTACAAAGTGTTATGTATCCCCATCAACCGAAAATTTGATATTCATAACTGGCATTTATGTTTAATGTAAAAATAAATTATTCTGCGTTTTATTAATGAATGCGTGTGTGGGAACTTGACTGTACATACGTTCTAGTATTGTAACCATTTATACACAAACGCCTATTGAAAAATATTGAAGTTACGTAAGTACTAAGAAAGTGAAACATTGACCATGACATCAAGTAACCTGTCATTAATTACGTAATCATAATCACGTAATGATCATCATACAGTTATTTGACATCAGATCATGCACCATATCTGACGGCTACAATGTTTGGAAACAGAATCATCCTAGAAGTTTAATCCAGTTAGAAATGTATTTGACGGAGATTATTATTCTACGCGTTACATAAAGATTATATTCTCGCAGAGGTCAGATCACAGTATTTTCAATTTGAATTTCAAAATCGTAAAATAAGTTCCCATTTCGTAGTGGCAGTTTTTTTTAATCAGGAGCCAAGACAGTACATATTTTCGTGTAGTTGGTAATTGTAGCAGTTTGAGTCTTCGTGAAACGACAGAGACAATGAACCTTAATCTGTAATTTGCAAATTGTCAGTGACTGTCTTGCTTGTGGTTCCGTAAGCGACGTTAACCGAAATCGAACTCCTGTGGCATATATCGGCCTTTGTATTTTGATGCTTCTGTCTACAAGCAATAAATAATTGACGCAATCAAGTTTATGGGAGTCCCGAACTGCGGCACCTGGAAACCACAACAGACGCCACCAATACGGTAATTGCTGTCGGGGCTAACAATTTCGCTCTCACGAGAAAGATCAAAGCGATGCTCCAATCCACCGTAGCCGTGGAACGACGCTAAGGTGGCTAATCGTTTTAATTAAAAAGGCTACAACAAACTTTGTGGTGGAAAAATTACATGACAGTCAAAGCTTCGTTAATTAATTCAACATTAAAAAGGTTAGATGTACGTAGATATACGATCATTTTTAGTGATAGTACTGGGGAATACAGTTATTCGGAATACTGTTTTTCTAGTCGATTCTTTTAACGAAAAAGTGGTATTATCTGAAGTGGCGTTCAATAACCCGCAATATAAACATGTTACCGAAAAACGAGCATTAACGGGATAAAAACATTGAACATCATTAACATACAAAAAACACTTGAAGAAATCAACTCTATAATTATTGATACTGATAAGTAATAATGAAATCATTTTGCACTAACATTATTATAAAATCGGTGATATTCAAAACATTTCGTAGAGAGCAATTATGATATTTTAGGATAAAACAAACTAATTCAAAACGCATCTAAATAATTCTACAACATCTACAGAAACTATTTTCCGCTGTAACAAATTAAAATGAATTTTAAAGAATTTTGGATTAGGTAACCACGGAAGAAGATATTATTTACATTGGAAAAATGCATTTGCCTTTAGGAATTCATTTCACTAGTCGAGTTCCCTGGGGACTATAGGGTTAAATACTATTCTTTCACTCCACTTATGATAGTCAGAAATGCTGTAATCCGTGAATTACATTGTACAATTTACAATAGGCATTACACTCAAAGCTCTGTCTGTTCTCGAGAAGAACTGGTAGGGAGAAAATGAGAATATTATCAATAAGGTTCACTACAGTAAAAAAGGGTATATTTATTTCGAATGAGATTCCGCAACGCTTACACAGAGACGGACTATCTGCGACTGAAAGATGAACAAGGCTTTGTATATGAACAGCGGACGGGACAAAGCCACTGTACGTAGGACGTTTTCCAGGAAATTGCTGTTTGTGGTCTACAATATTCGAGTGTCTGGCGAGCATGGAGATAATGAAGATAGTAATTTCCCAAATATCGGGCATGTTGAAACTCGGTCGTGAGATCGCGTTATTACTTTTAGGGAGAGCGACTTCCTTGAATTTTGTTTTCGGGTCGCTTTCATTACGCAGCGCTCAAACGTTTTCTAAGAGCACGAGTGTTGTGCTAACTTCAACGTTCCGATTTCGCTTTTCTGCCCATTTGGAATATGAAATTTAATCACATAACTTTACGTAATGTAAAAACATATAAATCTGCAGTACAACGATTATTTTGCAATTATATTTGGTTAGAATCCATGGAGCTTCTTGGATGAGTTTATTATAATCGATGTGATTCTTTACTTGCGGTCGTGTTAATGATTCAATTTACGATCCTTTTTAATGGACTAAATTCTTATTTGCGTCAATCTGAATTTTCGCATAAGTGACAGTACTGCACGGATTATTGTAATGAAGTTTTAGATATCGTCCGTCAAGTGTTGGTATTTTTCTGAACACAGTGGCTATCAGTTTATTGCCAGAGTTTTAATGAGAACGTCCAGATAGATAATTCGTTTGTCCTTCCTCTAACTCTATTAGGAAACTCAATTTGGGATGGAAATAGTTAATTAGGTGCTGGAATTTGTACAAATTTTCGTCGTCCAACTGCATTTATACAATTTTGTCTAATTCTGACTACCTTGATCTACTTTTTTTCTGTCACCTGGGAATTTTCTCTCTTTTCACTCCGTTAAGAATTCACCTATTTGTACAAATCGAACAATGAAACTAAATTTAATTAAGAATCCAAATATTTATTAATAAAGTAAACACAATGCTGTGCTACGAGAAAATAACGTTCGTTTGGAGAGAAGAAAGCAAGAAATAAAGAAACTTCACAGAAAGCGTCTGGGTGATATTGCAGTAGTAGTGGATGGAATAGAAATCTTAGAGTTAAATTTTGTGTGCTGAGAAGTGGAACACTATCAACGGGAACAAAAGACTTGCTGATGAAACTATGGATTAAAAAATTGAATTAAATTGATAGTATAAGTCAACTGTGTGTAAAGATAATTTTTTTCTCGGACTGACTGGATTGGCTAATTTCCGAAACAATTATTTTGGAACAACGATTATAAAAAAGAAAATATACTTTAAATAAATAAACATTAGCCAATTTTAAGTTTACAACGTTTCATCGCTTAATTTGCGACTTCTTCAGATTCAAGTATAAAAAACCGGCAGTCAGCATAGAATGAACTGCCCATCAAAAAAAATTTTAAACTTGAACCTGATGAGGTCGCAAATTAAGCTATGAAACGTTGTTAATTTAATAATTTCTTTTTTCTGACTTCAAATTGGCTGATGTTTATTTAATTAGTAGTTTTCTCAATAGTCGGAATACATATATATATATATATCTCCTATAAAATTTACTTTAAATTCTGACATTTACAAATGGAATCAGTGTCAACGTTATGAACGTAATTTCTTCTTATAACTATTTTATAATCATTTATAATATATGGGTAATATTATAGTGATTCTTAGATAATCTTTGGAAAAATAAGTCCGCGTTTTGTTGATTAATGAAAGTGTATTTAACTGCTGTAAAAATCATTAAAGTAATAGCCATTAACAATATTTGTTTAAAATCCCTTTTTCTCTCTCTAAATAATACTGCCAGACAATTTTTGATTATAATATATGTATGTCAATATGGCAGCGACTTTAAGCAAAATCCGATTAGCAGTGATTTACCATTATTTGCTCGGTAATCTGATATTAACACAGGAGTGTTCAATGCAAAAGATAAACAGAAATTTAAAAGTTTGTAGTAAAATGTGAATTAAGTGGAAACCAACTAATATTCAGAGTGTTTAGTCGACTAACGCAGAATTCTGAAACAGCATTGCATACGATCAATCGTGCGGAAGAGTTAGACGTTAGATTCTCGATCTTCAATGCTCAAAATAATATAATATTGTTAATGCATACAAAATAGTGAAAGGAGAACGCTTAAGAAATTATTGATGGTTGAGGGCTTGTTTGAATGAAATAAAATATGTTCCAGAGCATTACAGCAACGTTCACGTGGAAAGGTAAGTTAGAAATATTACATACTGGAAACGGTCACTCTGACATGGATTTTCCTTGCTCCCAAAAATAATTCTGGTAATTGCTGAAATGAAGTCTTCGCACAAGGATTTATAACCATAAACAAACATTAAAAGCGAAATAAAAAAACATACGGCACTATCATCACAAGTCAGAAATAACAACTATGAAGTTTCACTTGAAACATTTACATGAAAATAATTGCAAAACCAAACTCAGATTTGTAGAAGCGATTTATATTAGTCTTCACAGAAAAGACATGGTAAATTTAAAAACACAGGAACTGAGATCTAAACTAATATAACGATTATTAGAGTCAACAAAAATAAATTTATACAACTTTATAAATATTATATTGTTACAACATATACATATATATACAGGTAACGGATGGAAATGACCTAAGCTCTGATATAAAATAAACAATTTTATCTACTAGTGACCATTATAAGGTTTTTTACTTCAAAATCCATTAATAAACGGTCAGTTTGAATATAACAACTCTTCTTGTTACTTAATAACAATGTAATAAAGCATTGTAACTAAAAATTGTTTGCAGGTAGCTTCAATAAATTTCATAATAGTATGAGTTTATATGTTGATATTTATTATAATTCCAAACTTTTACCACAAACATTACTGAAATAATTGTAGCAATAATGTGTAATATGTATGTGGTTCCCTGAAAATGGAATGCAAACAATTATTACCGCTAAATTTCATTTGATCTGAAGGACTCATAACATCGAAATGAATAATTGAACTAAATAAATCTGTATGAAGTTATAATATCCTATTTTATATGAAAAAATATAACCCCAGGGACTCTTAAATCAGCCTGTATTAAAAGAAATCTTACCTCGTCGTTATTATAAATCACGTAATGCGTCTAAGGGTCAGGAAGTTTCTCAACAACAGGAAATAGGATACACACCTGAAAATAAAAGTAAATGTTTTACTTTATCGCAAATGTTTCTTATTTAAAAAATTATATATATTCTGATATTAACTACAGTACTGTCAAATAAGCTGAATAAATGTAATGTGTCGTGTTATAAATACAACTTAATCGCTTCTTAATCGACTAAAAAATAATAATTTTTCCCCCAAAAACAAAATTGATAAAAATTGACTTTTTTAAAATTTATTTAAGAGATAATTTGTTTGATGCACTCAATTCTTTAATTTCATAAAGGAAAACAAAGACTCATTTCTGAGATGATTGTAAACATTTTCAGACATATAAGGGTGGGAATGGATATGAAGATAATTTAGATATTCAGCGTGTAATTACATAATGAACTTCATAGCAATGTAGTTTAAAGAAGACTAGAGAATGAACCAAGATAAGCTTTTCAAATCCATTCTTCCCTTTCTATTGAAATACTGTATTTGAGTTTTTATGTTGAAAATTAAAGATTGGAAAAATAAAAATAAAGCTATAAAATTTGAGTAATTATTCCTTTCGGTTCTTACTAATATTTATTAAATGTTCTACCTTACAGTCAACTTATAGTTTTATTATTGATTTGACTTCCTGACTTTCAACAATGAATGTGTAACTAGCAATTTAGTACCTCCGAACTATGAAAGAGAATCAGACCTCGGATTCGTATGTTTTGCAAAGTGACAAATGTTGCGTATTTTATTAATTTATAGGATTAAGGATCCTTTAATTCAGCTTATATGGCTGAGCTTCGTTTGCAACATTTATTCAGTTCCAGAATTAATTTATGGAACAATCCTTTCACACAATTACACAGACTACAGTAAGTGTTTACCAATTATTGAGCGTCATAGAATGTATCGATTAAATCTAAAAGAAAAAATATCCATTCAAATAAAAATAAAATGAATTTTGTAGAGGTGTAAAATATTAAACAAATTTGGAAATAGCTTTACAAAATGCATAATGACCGCTAATAATAATAAAAATGTAATTTATATCTATATTTGTGTGTTTATGACGAACGGTTTGCGAAGTATCTAGGAAGAAAGGCAGGGACGCGATACCAAATGAGTCGCGAATTTTTGTTCTTCCATTGAGCTGTTTCCTAATCGAATACAAACCGCACGCCACTTCTATTTAACGTTCCCTCAGGCCAAAGCTACAGACTTCAATTTTTGTGGCCGCACGGGTTTAGATGTTTCATCCTGCAAATTGGCTCGCTCTTCATTCTCAATACTGAAGGAACTCACAGAAAATTTCATTCTGAGGGAAAATCAAGTAATAAAACTCTTTCAAAGGTTAAGAGAATACGGATGAAACGGTATCCATATATATAACAGTTGGATGTTCTTAAATTCCAAAAAGGCTAAAATAGTTCTCTATTCCTCTAAATTTTATATTTATTTTGTTAAATTAAATATTGCGCCATTTACCAGTTACCTTGAATTTTTATTGGCTGATTTAATTATTTTGAAACTTTAGACACCTGCACGGGAAATGCAGTTGAATAAGCATTGTTGCACGAATGGACACATATTAAATAATAAGATAAATTGAGACATACGCCTAGTTTTAACAATTATTTTCCTCTATTCTGAATTACGAATTTTACAACAACCTTAAAATAATCCGTCTGCAGTTAACAACATTTTACGTGCATAGCCATGTTAATTTTGAAAATTGATAAATACATATAAATTGTTGTTGGATGCAGAACTTCAAGTTAACGTTTATTTCCTTAATTTACTATGTCTTTTAGTCTGTTATTTATGGTCGTTAATTTCGTATTGTGTATTTAGGTTAAATGTTATTTCTTATGTTTCAACGCTTGTATCAAGCCTCCGACCGATTGTTTGAAAATCAACAATAGTAGAAAAATTGATAGTTTTATTTTATGGAACACCGTTGTAAAGTACGACTAGTGACTATAATAAGTATAGTAACTTAAAACAAATTTCAATCAATATAAGAAGTAATTGAAATTTCCAAACTATTTCCACGAACATACGTTAATGGTCTTAACTTTGAAGAATAATTTAAATAGAAAATAATTACGCTACGGTTGCAACCAATAATCTTTCCAGACGATTATATTTGCAGTGAACGCATTTATTTGTACAAATCACGACGTTTCCTGATACTGAAGCCAAATAGTATTATAAAATTCTTAAACAACTTGAGTGTGTCAAAATTGTGGCAGTTCTTGAGTGCAGAATTGTGCGTAAGTCCATGGGACGTATTAAAATGAGAATAGTGATTATATCACTAAATAGTATATTTACAAGTGATGGCAAGAAAAAACGAAAAAAGTATCATTTAAAAAAAGAAAACATCGATTTGGTCGATATATTTCTATCTGAATATATATATATATATATATTTCGATTCTGACAAATACGGAACGTGAGTGCTCGAAACAACTCACAATTAATACAGGCATGTGACCAGGCGTCTCATGAAATATTCATTATAATTTGGCAGTTCGTTATTCCGGCCACATATACAAACGAGACTGCTCACTAATGGCTCTTGCACTAGTAGATCTGTTACCCTCAGACGCCAGGCTCGTTCCAAGTATATTTCACCATGAGCGAATGAAATATTTCGCATAGTTGACCACGTTTAATTTAGAAATTAATTTAGATATTTCCATTTACCAACGTCCAAGTTTCATCATTCTGTTTAACGTCAATATCGTAAATTCTAGTTTTAGAGTACCTTTGTCGAAGTAACGTTAACGAGTTATAAATTCATTTTAAGCTTATTGTTATTGACAACTTTGATCTTTTCAAAACGCGAGATTGTGAAATGCTCCACTTTACGGTTTCGTACAACAGTTTGACCTCAAAGACGTGTTTAATACGTCAGCCAATTATCGGGAAAAATTGAAGTCTAATTAGCAGTGTTAACTAACATTTCTGATATCAACAACAGAGCAAACGAATTTTCGTTTTTACCACTCCTACTTATTTAGTCGACTTATCATGCCGATCTGTAAGAATAGTGCAATGAAAAATTATCATAAATTTAAATAAAATGTCGTATGAGTAGAAACTGGATATAATGAAAATGATGTATGTTTCTCTATCATCACCGTCCTGCCTGCACTTTCGTCAACTGTTCTATGATAATTTTAGAAATGAAAAGACTCAACGGTCTTGATCCCTGGTGTGGAGGTAACGCATTTGCCTGCAACGCGGAGGTCCCGGGTTCAATCTCGGCAGCGCTTCAAATATGTTGACCCTTGGTAAGCTCCAAATTTGTGTGTCCTACTTTGGATAAATATTTTAACTTGATTGCACTGTTTTTAATTTAAAATTTATTTATTATTACTCTTACAAACAACACAAAAAGTTTGATGTGTTTTAATCAGTGAATCTGACTTTAACCAACAAATAATATTATGAAATTAATACAAATTAACACAATTTCTAAATGGAATGGTGTGAAAGTGGTAAACAATATTTACATCCGTTGGACTTAATACTAAATTTATTTTAATTTAAGGAACCATCATATATATATATATATATATATATATATATATATAGCCGAAAGTTTGGTGTAGTAATAACAACACTACTTGATGAAAATTACGCTGTAATTCGTTTCAATTTTAGCATCAGACAAGAATATATTGTTACTTCTCCTGAGTTTTCAGACTTACAGTCATTGGATATATTTCAGTCCCACGTTCCCATATCAAAAGTTTTGGTTGATCTAGTTAATATTTCAACAAAATAATTAACGTTTCACCAAATTCAATGAAATCATATATGTCTAATATAACCTATATTGTTAAGTCTTGACTGAAGTTATTCGTATGAAATTTTTCACATAAGTGCGAAGACTGTAAGAATAAATTTGCTTAACATAGTTTATGTTTCAATGTTGTTACTGGTACATTTTGCTACTTATTCCTTCGAATGAAAATGAAATCTTGAAATCCGCTGATTTATCTTTGTCTGAGGAAACGCGTTTTATGCCGCCATTTTGTTTGGAGACTTTCGTGGCTTGATCCACAGCTCGTGTCTCTTGAGCATTGTAGACCCACTGGTAAGCCTACCTCAGAAGGCGAGTTCAAGATATTTTATAGCTCTTTAGTTCGTGAAAAGTGTAATATTCTAGCAACACTAACAGTGTAGTCATAAAAACAACGTATTGGTCGTTGAATTATAACATAAGAATTATGTAAAATTATTCAGCCTTCCAGCTAATTTCAAGGACAGCAAATTATGAAAATAGCACATGGAATTACTTGCAATCAAATTTATATATGTCCACAGTAATTTAAATATTACAAAATTATAAGGTGTTATACATTTAAAAATATATAAAATTTCATGTTAAAGATATGTATTGCACTTACACTTAATGATACATATGCCACTAACACCTTACAGTTATTTCAGTGAAAATATAAATATGAAAGGTTATAAATTTCAGTTCTAATGTTAGAAAATATTTGAGAAAAACTGTTCAACCTATAAAACTGGTACAAATTTCGGAACATATAAAGGTATTTGAATCGTTACATTAAAAGATCCCTGTAATAAGTAGGCCTACAATAAATATGCTTATGCGGAAAAATATTTTGTATGAATGTTTCAAAAAGTGAACGTGGAGAACTACATTTCAGAATATCCTAACGCCACGAGAATATGGAACCCATTAAATGTTTAAGAAAATTTTGTGTTATGAATATAACTTCTCATTTTGTTTTTATACAACTTATTCTATTATGTTAGAATATATTTACACGGATTAATTTTTGTTAGTATTATAAATTGAAACGTAAACAATTTAGCTAACAGGTTATCTCAGGAGTTGAGTATGAAATGTTTTGAACTAGTGACACAGTTGGCCTAAAAGCATTTCTGTGACTTACTTGGCATCATGCCATATTATACGTTATTTGGGTCTGGATCCTAGAGAGCTAAAGTGACACATAATTTTCTGAAATTAGAGGGCAGAGATTACTAAGAATGAGAGGCTGCGATGAAAATATCAGAATAAATTAAAACAGCGTAAAGGATTCTCATCGCTTCCCGAACGTTGTTCGAGAGATCAATAATGTTTGAGAGAGATTTTCTCGCAATTCCTGTTTCTGAACCGCAACAACCTCTCTATGATGACGTTGAATAACAAAGATTCGCTCAACATCAAATATTGGCATCTTCATGTTTTAAAAACGAGCACCTTCAATTATTAACTATCTGCTTTCAACAGTATCATGTATTTAATAGTCGAGATAAATATAAAAAAATATTTTTATGTAATTTCTGAATTAATCTGCTATTTCAAACAGAATAAGAATAGCTGCTCACACGATCGCTGTTGGTATTTTGGTAAGTGGAAATTTTTAGTTGAATTTGCACGAAAATAAGTAGTTAATTTAATAATTATTATGAAAACCTGCGATAATTGTCTCTTCGATGGCCGAATATAGAGCAATATCATTGAAAGGGCTGTCATGAAGAATATATACCGGTCGAAAGTCGTCTCACGTATATCAAACAAGAATATCAAATATTTGCATAGGTTAATTGGAAAGTGATGGAACCGTCATAAATAAACCATCAGCTAGTCGGTTCAACGCACTCGTGTAGTATGAGGCACTAAAATGTAACACAAATAGTAAACTGTGCGAGCAGTGCGAGTCTGTTACAAACCCACAATTGCTGTTGAACGTGGGAACACAGTTTTGTTATTCCTTTCACATAATTGTGATAGCGGATTCCGCTTGTCGTCCGACGCATGATCTTTACAAACCCACAACATTGTATTTTAATACTGGATGAGTGTCGGGAATCAAAGTCGTGTAACCACGGAATGAAAGCCGGAGATATGAGAGACGTGTAGAGGAGGAGGGTGACATAGTCACAGCAAAAACCTGTCCCGTCACTCACAATAGTGGAATCACAACCAGCACTGCCGTACGGGAGTAACGCTCAAACGTTTTCGCCTTTCAGACGATGTGCCCACACCATTTTAATAGAATACACTTTTCTCCCAGGTATAAAAATATATCATTCTGAAACCGAAGGTCATGGGAAGTGACAATGTCCACCATTTAAAAGTTTGGTCAGAATAAGAGATCGGAATCAAATTGGATTATTCTGCAGCTGGTTCAGAAAAATTCTAGAATGATGAGGTATAAACCAATCTTGTGAATTCTGAGGGCTGATCATTGCCTGTGTGCCGAAATGCACAGAATATTTAAGTGAGACTGCTACATTCTGTATTTAAACCGATGATGGAAAAATTATCATCGGGTCGTACGTACTGTGCACTAATCTGTCAAATTTCGGCCAATAAATCAGTTTTCAGCCAAACAGGCGAGGAGTAACTAATCTAACCGAAGAAACAATTACTTCATGAAATAGTTATTTATAAATAGATTTAAAAAATTAATTTAAAGGTTATCGATCACCATTACACGTGAAGAAAACTAACTTTTTAGATATTAATTTGTTTTTCTTCACGATATTTTGTTGTTCCAACGCTTCAGTCTGTACAGGAGAAAGTTACATTTATTTTCCAATATTTTGCACACGGTCAATTAATAAAAATATAAATATAATTCTACATTACTTCAGAAGTATTTAGTTAATGGAATATAATTGAATGTACGAATTAACAACGACCGTTTGTCAGAAGTCTAGTGGTTCTTTCAATGAGCCGCACGTAGATTATTTACAAGATATACGTCGTGAGATATAGCAACTTGTGTCAGATGCATGGTAGCAGAAGGAAGTACGTAGAGGGGAGCATTGTCGCTAGTTGGGAACTCCCCCTTCTGGAGAAGCTGTAACTACGCCACTACGATTCTTAAAAACAGTAATTATTGTATATTCATACGAACGGGATATATCAAGGTATTTTTATCACCCTCTGTACTGATCATCTCTTAACCTTTACGGATGCGTTTTGTTGTACAACATATCCAGAACTGAACACAATATATATCCGTGCGCCAATGTTTTCAGTGCAGTCTTCACACTGCCGAGTTGCCGTAACAAAGGTTCGTTTTAAACTAAGTTCCGGCCTACCCGCACTACAATTACAGGGTAGTTTGGATACATAAATATAACTAGAATATTTTTATTAATTGAGTAAATTCATGAAACACATTGGATGGTCTACTTGTGGGCAACTCACGATATCACTTATGATCAGTGATGGAACTAACTTGAATAAATGTTAAAGCTACGAGTCTTTTATGGTAATTTTCCTAGTTAATGGAAACTATGCAAATTACTAGCGGAAAGCGTCCTAAGCGTGTAGAATTACGTTTATTTTATTTACGTAAATCAGTCAAGTAATGACTAACTACAATTAGCGTGTGTCTATGAGAATACATATTTGTACACAGTTTCAACAGGAGAACCATAAACATAATTCGTGCAGCCGTTGTCCTTTCGACAGAGTAAATACACAGCGACTGAGTGAGAGGGGGGGGGGGAAGCAAAGAGAAATAGAGAGACCTGTTACGATCTTTTGTTGCGAAAACAGGATTCGCGGCAATTGTGGGCTAGTGAAGTGTGAAGTGGAACGTTTACCTACATCAAAATAGAAATCATTGTATTAGATGTTTACATTTTTACAATAAACTTTAATTTGATCAGTTTCCATGCGTGCACTTTGTTTCAATCACGCCTTTCATTCTATAAATTTTCTTTCATAACAAGTAAATACAAGTATTGATTTTATTGCAGATATACATTTAAAAATAACTCATTGTATTGAGCATTTGGAAAGCCGATGAATAATGTAAGTGATGAGAATTTCTAAATCTCTTGATGAATATTTAAGTATGTTATTTATAGCAAAGTTCATCGTGGTTTGATAAGATATCACAACCTTCAGGACTCCCGAAGGGTATTTACTAGTACATATTCTTTTACGTTGTCATTTCTGTTAGTGGGCACGTTAAATATTTACGGTTTTCATGTACTTATGACAAAGTCTACATACTTGGAAGTGTTTAGGAAAATAAACTATATTAATTACTCTGCATTTTTTACTGTTTTAAAACTTTGAGTCTTTGGTAGGAAATAGCAATATAAACAGTTGATATTACTACTAATATATAATTTTATTTAATTTCACAGTAATTTTCGCCATTTTTTTACCGTATGCTTCTATTAAAACTGACTTGAAAATTAGTAAAAATTATTCACAAATTCATTTTTTTTCTGTTAATTAATATTTATTAAGAAATATTGTATTGAATATGAATGAGGTGATCTGAAAAGTAGTTTGAAATAATATTCGAACGTATATTTTTCTAATACCATTTCATATATTTTTATCTACTGATTTAAATGAAAGATATAAATAATTTAACTAATTTTGGAATTCCGATTCTTGTTTAAAGCTCAGTTTGGGGTGAATCGGATCGAACTCGTTTAAAAGTTCCAAAATTTGTGTCCTACTCTGGTATGATAAATTTATATATTAGTTTCTGATATAACTATAATCCTGAATGCTGACAAATATGTCGCCATAGATTAATTTACAAACGTCTACAAAAAAATATTATGCAATTTAAAATACTCTTATTTGGTAAATTTCTTTATCCCTTCATTAACATTTGTCTTGTTTATAATAGTGGTATGACCTTTTATATTTACCACATTTACATGTTCAATATATTTATGTTATATTTCCAAATATAATCTACGATAGTTATAATAACACTTTGATTTTATCTGCAATGATCTCATGTATGTTTGTTTCTAAAGAAAGTTTTAGTATCGTTCATATGTGGTTTTATTTTTTAGATTAGACTAATGAAACCGCTACTCGGAGAGTTTATTTGAAACCCAGTAAAAATTTTGCCGTTAAGGGAAAATGAAAATTACGCTCCGTAACTGCTGAAAATTTATTGACATTACCAAGTAACGATTCGATTTTAATCGGGAAAAAGAACCTGAAAAGGCAAACGCTAATTGTTCCTGATTCCATTATTAAAAGAGAAAAGATATATTATACTAATCTCCACTTTAAGCTTTCATTTCAACGAACATACGGAATTGGCCTTCATGCAACATCACAAATTAAGATTCGGAAATGAAAGACAGTTTTAATTAACGACTGAAATGAGCTTTTATTTCTGAGAAATTCATTTTCAACATGTATTAAAAGCAGTTATAACTTGCGCGAAGGATTTTGCGTCCGGATATCAAAAAAATTATCTAAATTTTAAAGTTTGGAATAAGGTTTATAAGACGACCAATACTTGAAAGTTTGGAGCGGAAAGGAAAGTACATTTTATAATTACTTTGTTAGTAAGAGAAAATTGAAAGGTTTCTGAGGAGATTGGTCCAACAGTTAAGCGTCTCCATGAATCGGAAACATTACTTTTTGAAAAGCAAACAAATGAAAGTATAACTTCTGATAATTCCAGGAGGATCTTTATTTACAAGATAAAGTACATCTAGTTAAGTCAAGTGTTGATAGTCTCATCCCATGGAAGCACTATGAGTGATAGGTAAGCAGCCTAACGTGTGCAATGTAATTTACCTTTATCAAACCAATTTGATACATGTTATTTAATTTACGAAACAATAAAAATGTGTGAATTGCATATTTATCAACAATAATCAAGATTGAATTGAAACACTGACACGAGTTTCTTGTTTGAAATTTTGTAAATTATCGGCAGTTGAGGTTGTATGGTTACACGAGGAAGCAGTTTCTGAGATTACTGCTGGAAGATCAGCGTTCAGAGTTTTGGAATGGTTGTGCGATTAAGTCGATCCCTCTGGGATCTCTAGTTTAACTTCATCTGAGAACAGTCCCCGTACCAAGCCATTCATAATGGAACATCGCAAGACGGAAAATGGCTGATTCTGATGGGGGAACTATCACAAAACAAATTATCACGTACTGCTATGTAATTTTAAATTGTAATTGACGAGAATTAAGTAAAAATTCAGCAAACTTGAACACATGTTATTTATTTCACGGGCCACATAAATAAATTAGTATTGAATATTTCGAGTGAATATTATACGAAGGGGAAGTAAAAATTAGTTTAGACGAAATTGCGTCTTAGCGTTCAGATGCCTGGCATATTATATTTAACATTTATGATTATTGAAAATTATTAGAATGAAAACGTATAAACTGTGCGTTTTCTATATACCATTCTTACATTTTCATTAGGATTATTTAATATGGTAAACATTTAGCTCAAATAATACATCGGGGTCCAGTAAATTCAGTATCGTAAGATTTAAATGTTCTTGATTAAAGCTAATAAATGGAGGTGTTTAAAAATATTTAAAGTGTGTTTGAAACTTTAAACAGAAATTTGTGGTCTACAGATGTACTGTGCACCAAATATTTTTCAAGATCAGCTAAATTACAAGGAATTAGAGCATTTAGTTAGTTTAACGAGAGTGAATAATTATGATAATCAATTTTTCATATAAATGTAACCAGAGGAAACTAATTCAATTCTTATAAGAGAGATAAGTTTTTTTCAGAGAACAATTTTGTTGTTGTATGCAGTTTGCCTTGCAAAAAACACTAATTCTGTTCTCTACGAATGCATAGAACCTAGTTATAGATAATTTTTTGAATTTAGGATTCGTGTATATTTGGGAAAAGAAATATTTCATCTTGGAATTTTTTTTAAAATAAGGCGTTACTTTTCCAAGTTATCGTAAGAATATTTACGTATCCTGGTAAAATGAAAAAACTTGAGTGAATGTTATTTTTTAAAAAAATAATAAGTTAAAGTAAAATTAACTTTCATTTGTGCCTGGGTTTCGTACGATTTTTACATCGTATTTTTACATGTTATTCTGATGTTAGATGAGCAGTCCCACGGTGAGAGATCATAGGAATACTATATATTAATCACAGATTACACTTATTTTATGTATTTGTTAGATGAGACAGTAAGTACATTCTTACAAAAAACTTAACATTATTGTATAAAAGTTTTCGTGTGTATTAATTAAAATGTGTCATATATAATTAATAAAGTTTTTTCTAATAGTTGCATGTAATTGAGCTATTTAAAAGTTTTGCTTAATTTATATATCAAAATTCGATAATTTTTTTAAAAGGAGTCTTGTCATTTTGCACTAATGATTCATTCTCATTGTCGTTCTCGTGTACTTGTCAGGTGAGTGCGAAGGTATAAAGGAACATCCTAGCTTAAGTTGATTCCAAACGAATTCGGAATTCATAAAGCGTTGGTTTAAGGTTTGTAATAATTCATTCAGTAGATGTCCCGTGGAAAATATAAATTCAGCTGAAAAATATAGACTGGTTTCACGAAAAGGGGAATTTATTATGATGTCATAAGTTATTTAACACCATCGTCGGCTTAAGTAATGAAACAAAGCTTTGCTTTGTGCCACGAGTGTATGTAAAAGCTATTAAATTTTTTTAATACGACATAGCTAAAATTACAATAAAGTCAAGAGGAACCAGAAAATAGTTTGCTTCAGGGTTAATTTTGTATTGTTAGATATTTTCGGTTATAACATTTCTGTGTATCTAATTCGAAACATATAGGTGATTAATATTCGCGTTGAACTTGACAATTTCGTACAATTTTCCATACCTTGCGTTTAATAATTACGATTTAGTAACAGTGAGATCAGTATATAACGAAAGTTAAGAAATAAATATGAGAAATGGCAAACTTAAATTCTTGGCATGAGCATAATATTCATTTCTGTTAAGTTTACTCTAAAGCAATGGGACGGAAACTGAGTATAAATCCTATTACAGTATTAAAAGAGAATCGCATCGAAAAACACTCACACCTATCACAAACGTTTGAATAGCAGGCCACAGTCGTAAAGTTAGACACGATTCTAAAGCTTAAAGACGATCTCTTAAGCTCTGAAAAAGAAGCCAGTAACAGCACATTCTTTATTTACACCATTTGACAAGTTCTGTGATGTTGATAATTACTACATTAAATGAAACAGTTTTTAACAAAACATTCTCGGTTTCATTATTCATTATTTACATCGGAAAATTTCTCGCATTCCTAATGACACAATTATCAATCAATTTCTGTATATTAGAAATAGGTCATAATTTGTAATTCTGAAACTAAAATGCCTATAATAATTTTTAATTTATCAAATTCAGTCTGAATAAAATTATTAACGAGAACAAAAATCAAATTTTAGGGTAAATTTTAGAGCTATATTTACTGCAAAATAGTGGTAAGATTTTTTAAAAAAATACAGGTGTATACATTAAATCATCAGAAGTGATACAATTACTAGGTATTTAAAGTTTAATATGATAAATGCTTGATATGTTAATTGACGTTAACGAAAATACTTTTTCAAATTGAAATATGACTGACATAAGTTAATGTTTTGACAAGGAATGAATAATTTTAATATTTTTCTCATCTGAATGAAGGAGTTAACTTAATTCTGTAACATTTCAAATTCGAAAAGATGCATTTATATATTATATTAGTAATCTTCCACACTAGTTCATGGCTCGCAATAGACGACTGCAGTGAGATTAAATGTTCCTGAGAGAGAATAAGTAACTTGGAAAGGAGATTTATCTTAGGCAGCGGTAAACCGCCGAGTAGCGAAGAGAACCGCCGCGAAACCGACGAACCCAGGCACTATGAAGTTGGAGTGGATGATCGAAAACCACTAGCAGACTCTAGAGACTGGTTGGCTGAAGCTTCGGTTCATTTCTCACTGCCAAACTCTTCTCACACAAAACTCTTTACACACACGGATCGTTTAATCGAAAATTACCAGCTCGAGTGGTGGGAAAAAATTCCTACGACTGCAATGAAAAATTATTTGTCATTTGTAAAATTTATCAGTTGTTGTGGGATCATAGTCCGTCGACATCTGTTATCTTGGTTCCTCTGACCATGTCTTTGAGCACAATCACATCTCTCGTCTAAATTTTTTTCGAAAACAGACGGAAACAACTTATGAATTAAATCCTATACGCTATTGTCAAAATATCGAGAGATATAATTGCGACACTAAAAATATTTTCTGCAAATTTTCTTCAAGGATTGGTCAATGACAAATAGAAGGAATTGGATCAAAACTTCATTTATGTTTTCATAGAAACGTCATCTTTTTGTATATTCCGTGGATGTATAAATGAAGGAAGACTGACTTGGATTTAGTACTTGTGTAAATCTATGATCATTCGTAATCAAACCCTGAAGACGATAAATGTTAAAAAAATTAAAATATTGTACACGATTTAAACTACACGCAGTTGTAGAAAAGACTGCGTGTGTGAATAAACTCTTCTTTGGCAAAAAACTAACGAGTTGTGCAGTTTCACTACCGTTTGCTACACTGGGAGAAAGTAAATTTTTTTGTTTGAGGGTCGTATCGGTAAATGATTGATCGATCACAGAGTGTGTTTAGAATGTCACTTGTCAAAACAGAAGCTTACAGAGTCACCGATTAGTTTACTGAACTTGTTTTACGTCGTGATTGAGTTAATTTAAATTCCAAAAAAAGTTTGAAAGTTGATTTTGGAATAGTTATTTTTGAAAATTAGACTCAACACATCCGGTTTTAAGTAGCAAGAAGGCAGCAAGAAACTTTTTTTTGACACCAACTGGTGTGTAAATGTATTCCTATGCTGAGTGACGAGTTTACCAGGCTGACCATACAGCTAATGATATTGCCATAGGCCTAGTACAATCTACCGTCACGCTCCTTTCTACGTACCGTAACGAACTTGTGTGAATAATCGGCTGTGTTTTATTCTCCTCCGCAACTGTGCTCCAACGTTTGATCTTCGGTATTGCAGCTCGGCCGCTAAGCTGAATCGTGATTTACATTTGTTACCTTGGTGGCAAACTCGTTGTTCCATCTGCGTGCTAATTGCTTTTCGGCCCCCCCCCCCCCTCTCCCCCTACCATTCGTAGTGGCACTTGCTGAAACGTATAATCTTTAAGCCTGCGTATGAATTTACATGAAAATGGAACACAAACCCAAGGTAATAACATTACGGTTTACGTTTTTATGGACAGCTATTTGGGGCTGCTGGGAAAACATTCGGAGAATTTACGCGCGTTCCAGGAGTACATCATTAAGTCTGGGAGTCGGCATTTAATATCACGTCCCTCATAAAACTTGTTTCCCGTTCCAAACAATTCATCCGTATATATTACCGTAATATATGACCCATTTGAAATTTTGAAACCTCAAAAACAATGTTTAGTCTCTTTCAAAAAAACACAGCGCACAAATTCAAAAAAATGTTGATATTCAGAGGGCGGATGCACATTTGTGACTCTTCAAACAGTTGGCCTATGAGTGACGAACCGTTCAGAACACCTACCGGATTGTCATTTGTCCACCAAATATCGGAACGACTTCAGCGACTGTATATAATCAAACTAATGCCAATATTCGAATTGAAACCATTTCCGTGATCCAACAGGCTTTCGAGAGTGATGGCACCAACATATTACAGCTGAAGGAGTGGCATATCAGCTTCAAACATGACCGAGCATCAGTGAACAGCGAACCACGTCCAGTTGAGGTCATCAACAAGTCTGAATGTCATTAACCAATCGGCCAAGCAGGATCCTCAGATCTGAAACTTGCGACCTAGATGGGCGTAAAAACTGGATCGCAGTTTCCATATTTACGAAGGGATCATATTAGTGGAATTCAGCAGATCACCGATCCACATGTTTCCAGAAATAACGTATTCATGGGGATTTCTATAAGAGCGGGCCTGTCAAATGTCACTTTATATAAATATATTTATACCATTTAGTTGTCACTAATTTGAGATTGTCGTGTCTATAGGATAATAGACACATACAGTTTGATTGGAAACGAATTGGACCTCATTTTGTGACTGCAAACGAAAGTGTTGGATCAACGTTTCCACTACGAACTTTCAGATATCATGGAAGTAAGTATATATAATCATAAAGTATTAAAATTTACAAAAATACGACATTTATTATATAAAATTCAAAGGTATTATTATAATTTTGAAATTAATTACATTATCGTTAAATTAAGTGTTGTACTTTAGACTTTATATTGAGTGCTATGACTGAATTAAATATCATACAAGCTTAGTTCATAAAAAAATCGTTTACATTCCAAACCGCGATCTGGTGATTTTTTTTCTCACAAATATCATAATAATGATCAACTGAAGCATGTCGCCCCGTATTTGAAGTTTAATTTTTTTATCACTCTCTAAGCCGATCTGGTGAAAATGTTTGCCGAACTTCCTCTTAGCGCTAAGGACAAAAAGCAGCGATATTATGCCGTTAGTTCTGCTTAATCTCCTGGGAACCACAGGAAAGGGCCAATTAAGAGTTCAACAATGAGCTTTCACTGTGCCTGAGAAACTGGGCTAACTACAGATACCATTGCTTGTCATTCTCTTCGAAAAACAAGTGACTAGTAACTTACTACGACTTTTGAGAGTAAATGTTTGAAAAAATAGTTGACAGAATAGAAAGTTTCCAAATGTTCAACCCATTCAGCCCAATTATTCCTTACACCCGTGTTTTTCAACGAGTTTCGGCCATGTTTATATTTTACTATTAACCGATATCGTGGGCTCATGGTTACTGAATTTTGACTGGGCTTGAGGTAGCGCGTCTGCCTCACAAGGGTCCAGGGTTCGATCTCGGGCACTGCCAAATATGTTAATTCATTCCTAGCATTAAAACATTTTTTGACTATCCTTCCCTCAATTTTTTCATTACTCTCATTATTTTTCTGATTGCTCATGAGGCTCATTTATTTAATGTTTTTAACCTATGCAGCACAGATTTGAATAAAAAAATGATTATTTTCAGAGAAGAGTACATATAATGTTTATATTTGAATTTAAATGAACATTCAGAAATACTTAAAGCTTATTTATGCTGAAAAATATCTCATTTTAAATGTTCAAACGAAATGAATAAATTTTCTGTAAATTATCTTACCGAAATTATGACCATACGCCGTATTTCAATTACATACCGATTAACTTTCTATTTAGTTTCTAATTGAGTCATATTAATTGTTTTAAATTTAAATTACCGACTAATAATATAGATTCTTCGATCTTTTTTTATTGAAGGTACAATTTGTACTGTGTTCGTATTCGCAGTAGAAGAGCTTTAAATCCTTCACTTTGATCAATCAAGGAGAAAGTCATATTAATTTGGAAAACCAAAATACAGGACTGGCATTAGATTGTAATAACAAGTACTAAATAATTTGTTAAGTTAAGCGCCAGTTTACGTGCAGTTGTGATTCCAAATATTACAGATAATTTAAAAATTAAAGATTTTTTTGTTATTTATTAATTTTACAGGACAATATTTTCCTGTAATTATTCTGTTAAATTGAATAAAACGTTAATAATATAATGAAACTAGTACAAATTCTGCGTTCTCCAAAGCTGCTTAAATAATACGGACGCACTGCTTTAGCTCGATTATCAGAAACGACCGTCTCTGCATTTAAAATGTTTCATCATTTTGAAATGAGAGAAGAAAAGTAAGTATATTTTCCAACAAGAAGACCCTTTTATAAATTTACATTTTTATCAGCTTTCCCTTCAACAACTTTTCTTTCAGTTCAGGTTATGAAAATCACTGTACTTGCGGGAAAACACTTTTCATTTATTTATTAGTAAGAATATTTAGGGTCATTACCAAAAAGCAATACCACACGCGGAAGAGAATATCTGGTCAATTTGTATTTGAAATTCGACATTTTCACGAATAAAATACAACCGACGCATAATTTTTGTACAATAATTCACTTTTAATGGAGAATAAACTGTGTCTAAAATTCAAAGTTCTTCCCACGAATGTTTTCTGATCAATCATAAGTGCATATGTAAAATATCTTAAATTTATTTGAATTTTGTTTATTTTATATCAAATTATTTGTAAATATTGCGCGTATTTATTAAATTTTCATTGAAATTTCGTTTCTCAACGAAACTTGTTCCTGTTAAATATCTATAATGTATTGAAGAAAATATTTAAAATTCTGTTAAAGAAAATGTGTGCAATGGAAAGAAACTAGAGTTCAAATTTTTTATTTTAATATTTACTTTGTTATTCCAATCACAATTAAGACACAGGAAAACTAATTAAAAAATTTGCTTCCGTTGGGTGATTAAAAAATTTATATAATGGAACACAAAATCATATTTAATAATTTCAGCGATTATATAAACTTATCATAACTCTAAAAAAGCAAATACGTAATAATCCTGACCTGTAATTCTAGGCGAATTGAAATTACACATTTCACTATAGACGGTAGCAGTTTTCAATTAAAATTTAGGCTGTGTGTATTGATCAGATAAAATAATTTGTACTTTACTACGGTTTTTAATGCATTTCTTACCGTTCAATGTTAATTATGGACGCAATACTCTGTGAGAATCTGAGCACGTCCTGGTGGACCATCACGCGTATGCTGTTATTTTGCACCAAACCCAGCATGTGCCGTTATGAATTTATGCAAATGGAAACCATCCGTGGATATATAATATAGTTTCATCCGTGATTTTCGTTATTAGATACAGAAATCCAGACGTAGCGGGGGTAAGGAAGTCATAGTGTGTACTCAATGTATACGTAGCCAATACTTTTTTCTTTGGCCGAAAAACTACTACTTTTTATTGTTAAAATCATATATATTCATAAATATTTTCTTCCATTTTTTTTCTGAGTTTCTGCGTCACTTAATCTTCCTTTTCGCCTTCTTTCTCGTTATCTACTTTTAGCACGACGATGTCAATAAATTTGGCTATTTTCCACTTTACAGTAAAGAAGTGATTTGACCGAACTCAATAACAGTAATTTCACAAAGATCTCTAATAATTAGACACACGAATACATGCACCTGATTATTCGTTAAATAATCTCAATGAACAGAACCGAAATGGAGCGATTTACATGACATTCCACAATTAAGACATTACGTAATAGAAAATAGAATAATGCTCAATGTAGACCATCAATGATAGTCTGGGGACAAATTGTTTATAAAGTCAGTCCATACCTTACAATACGAAACATATAGTTACTATAATATATAAATAATAATATTTAATTTACTGGAACATAATTGGATTCAGTGCTACTGCATGAATTCTGTAGTGTCCACGAAATTTTACAATTTAAATTTGTAATTAGAGATATTGACACATGATTACAACAAACTACGTACATTCCTTTCTATTATGTTTACTGAATTCCGATTAATGAAATGTAATTTCTAATTTGAATTACAGCAAGATATTTTTTGCACTATGACAATATATTAGCATAAATAGATTGAATCGGGAGATTTCGTAGGAGATCAGTCGAGATTGTAATATAGCGTCTCTTATTTCAATAACAAATTTAACTTTAATAATATTATATAATCATAAACTATTCAAATCAAATTTTATAGCGTATTTTCCTTCAGCCACATTTTATCTAGGAGCAGTCGTTTAGAATCCCATCCAGTATTTGATTACGAGGCATTTGCCTTAACCATTAGACCGTGAGCTCCATACGTAATATGTATTTAATGTTAGGTGAAACAATGCACATAGAACGTTACAGTGTTTGCGTATGCACCGACTCGAATAGTCATACATATTAAACGCTGTAAGTTAACGGTAGATGTTCTCTTTTAGTGACAGATGAGCGACGATCATTCAGTGGGAAGTCAGCTAATTTCTGTAGGAAGGCGACGTGACGTGACGCAGCACTTGTTAAGCTGATTTGCCATCCTCTTCTCCAGCAACAAATAAAGTGAACGCGTTTAGTCCATTTAAGATCTGTGGGCAAGTCCTTTGAGTCGGGATCCACGCTACTCAGTATTATGGTAATCCTTTTGAAATTAAATGGTGGGATGCTTGTTTTTCAGGGCTGTTGTTTGAACCTACCTCTTTAAATAAAAAAAATCCATAATTACTCTGTGAATAAAAAAAATACTTTTGATTAAAAAATATCGCTGAAATTATTACGAAGATTACGATAACGTGCGATAAAGACAAACTTCGGTTTAATTAGTTGAGGAAGAGGAATCAATTATAAATGTATCCGATAAATTTTGATTCATATTTTACTCAATCACTGAATCTAAAGCTCCTATAATAAATAAATAAATTTTAGATTGTAGTATCGGCTTATCAATTATAATTATAATAAACAGCAGTCTTAAATTATACAATATACATTAATATGTGATTAAACATAAAAATCTAGGAATTTATAGACGAATAGTGTGTTTATATTTAATTACATACAAACTATCCGTAGATAATTGAAGAATCGACCTAAAAGCCGAAAGGTGTCTCTGGTTAAAATTCCGGCGGAGGCATGTAGTTGGAAAAATTTAGGGGAATTTATTAATAGTTTGTAATTAGTAATTACAAGCCTGACTGTTCTATAAAGGAGCGGTGTGGCCTAACCACCTGTACCCCGGTGGGGATCTGAATACACTTTAATAATTGCTGCTTACTCATTGTTATAGTGTATATTTCAGGCAGTTTCTTTTGGATGAGCATTAGGTTCATTCTTTGTGTCTCGGTGTCCTGAAGACCGCCGAAAAAAGGTAAAAAAATCTATGTAAAATTATCAATGCTGGTTATATTATTCTCAGTCGAATCATGATAGCTCCAAAGCTATTTATTTCAACTGTCCGTTTCTTCATCCCAAGGATATTATTGAAACAGCTACAAACCCATTACTTAATTGATCGAAAATTGTGCTAAGGGAAAGGTGGGACTTGTATAAATTTCCAAGATACATGCAGACTTTGAAATAATAAATCATTTGCCAACTATGAATTTATTCAACTTTTCTGAATTCCTTAAAATGGTAACGTAGTATTGAATTATACTTTATCAATTCATTGAAAATAACAATAACAATCATAATGGAATTTCTGCCTTTATTGTAAATCTAGGTTCGTAAAGAAAAGTATCCGAGTTAAACTCTGATAAACTCAGATGTTGAGCTGCTGCTTCCTATAATCAATCACAATCGGTCTTTAGCGTCTCACTCGGCTCTGTATCAGTTCAAGAATCTACGTAATTCAATTCGATACGTGAAGCAACATTTTCAGACTAAATTGCAGTGAGAGTGAGGAAACTTTCCTCTCAGAAACGTTTACACATTTGTATGATAATGCAATCTGGCGAAAATTACGGTAGGTAATTTGAATATGTCATAAAGCAAGAATAGCTTAAAGTGATGAGGGAGAATACCCTAGCTGTTGTGACTTGGAATTTCACGATCATTATAGACAATAAGTAAATCTCAGTTACTTTACTCAAAGTGGAGGTTAAGGTTGTATCAGTTAAATTTTGAATACATCTTTTATAAACGGAGGAGAGAAACTATAATATAGTTACTCGTATTCCGATGTAATAATATCGTATCATATATAAATCTTTAAAAGCTATATCTGGACTGATATCACAAATATAGTCGGAACTAAGTAATGGTCACATCAGAGAAAAACACACTGATCGGATCTGTAAGTCATACAGAAACAATTGAAACTATTGAATGAACAAACAAAATATTTGATAGAAGTCATGAACTTAGTTCTTTCATGAACAAAAATTAAGTACTTCTCGTTTCCACAAATTATTAAATTCATTTGAATATTACAATTGTGGAAACTTTGAATTGAGAACTTTTATTGGTAAAAATCCCATATTTAAGTAATTAATAAACCACTGACAATTATAAAAAGTTGATTACGGTGAAACTTCGCACCTTTACCGACATTTGTCACTTCTCAGTTGTTTATTCTTAGCCATTAAGAAAAATATGAAATTAACCTCGAGTACCAGTCGACTCGACAAATTAAGGTATACTCTAATAATAATATTCTCAGTTGTTATGTATCACGTGACTGTTACCTTTCTCAGCTGAGATTACGAACATGTTAACCAAATCACATTCGTTATTTCCTCGTGTCAGGGTGCACATGTGCAAGGAGACAACTCGCGAGACTGAGGTTTGGTAAAACTCGTAATGCATAATAAGTTCCCTAGGTCGCCATTTCGATCAGTTTTTATAATTAGCATTTCCTGTGGGATTTATGAGGACACGAACAAACAGTTTAGTCTTCATATTTTGCTGTATCCAAAACCAATATTTCTCAGTTTGTGTTCTATACGTAAGCAGTCAACAGATTAATGAATATTTAAAGGCTCCTAAAACACTGAGCTTTCTTTGGATGTATGAGGCTATAGCGGAAAGAAATATTTGAAATCTTCCATTCCTCATATAGATCACAACTTTTATACGGCAGACATAATTTGAAATATTAAAAGTTGAAGTGTTTTATTGTTTACACAAATAAATGAGTATTATTAACAGTTAACGTCGTGATAAACGCGATAATGGGAGAAGTGTTCCTTTCTGCAGTGTGGTAGAACACAGAACACTGAACTCACCTGCCCTGGATCCGGGCCTGAGTGATATTAAGAATGCAATAAGCTAATGTGCTCGTGCGCCATTACCCATGCGTAAATTCCTGCACACAACATTATTGTTTAAAGCACTGATAAAGTCCAAGCCCCGAAAATACTACGTGCACGAATTTGTCCCACAGAGTCCTGTTATAAATTTAGCGCGGATTTCTCATATCAGATCTACAAGCGTTCTTATAATATTTTCTGTACTCGTGTTTTGCAAACGACAACGAAAAGGATCATTTGTTTCATTCATACAGTAACTGATGCTTGTATGAATTTACCACCTCAACAAGCTCATGAATATGTTCATTCACGTGATTTATTCCCTCATTGAACTGAAATAGAAGCAACATTTCCTGAAATAATACGCGAGCAGCGTGAAGAATTACAACTATTATGTTGAATGACGATAATTACCATTTTAACGTAATAAATCGAAGAAGGAATCACTGATACATTTTGTGTACTTGTAATTCTAATATAACACAAATCAAAAGGAGTTAATAACGATAATAATATTCTTATAAATATATATATGTTGTTATAGCCGGATTATTTCAAGTGTTGAAAACTGACATTTCCGAATTTAATACTCACTTTTCTTATTCAGACAAAACTAACCTGAATAAGTACAATCGTACTGAAGGACGTTATAATTTGTACATATTACCGTTTCTAACGAGAAAGTATGTATTCTACTAATAACACTAAAATGAATTATAAAATAATTGAAGTCAAAATTATAATTCGTTTCCGGACGTTTATTCATTTGTTAATAAGTTTTCATTCTTAACCCGTAAAATAAAAACCCGAAGTGTTATATTTGAAACATGTCTCACAGAATCTTATGTTTAAATGAGCGTATACCGGACATGATAATTTAATACAATATGGATCGTTGCTGTAGTATAAAGTCACGCTACTTGAAAGGCAGTTATCGACGCGAGAGATCTTATTCTCCTTTCCAAAATAAATTCGACTCTGCCTCCACGGCCTGAAAGGTCTTTGAAGACACCACAGCAGACCTTCCTGTTGTTTGAAACGGAAGATGACACCTGTGAACTCAGATACAAGCAGTCTGGAGAGATTGCTTGCAGAAAGAGACAAACCGTAGTAGCCGAAACGATACATTTCACAATTCAATATTCACAAATGAAACATGCGTTTTACGTCTGTAAATATGATGGTTTTTAATTAATTTCAGGTTGAAGCTAAATTTTAAATGAATTATTATGCAACAAACACACTTTACTTTTATTTATCTTAATTAAATATGTTTTAATAATACAACGAAAATATACAAAAATAAAAATAGTACCGTATTTAAAATAGCAGCATAGTCTACATGAAACTTAGAAAAAAAGTTGTACTGCTTCTGATCCTCACATATCTGACATCAGACGTATTTAATAAATCAATTATAGTTTGAAAACGTTTGACTTTACGTCTACTACATATTTGTGAAATTAAACTATGAAAACAATGAGAGTAAATTGCTATAAATGCTTCAATTTGTACAGCTATTCAAACAGTAATTAACCGATGCTGCGGCACAAATACTTTCCAATACAGATAATGAATGGGTATGAAGTTCGATTTGTGAAATTAAACTTCCAGCGGACCCTTAAAGATAAAAGTATTTTCAACGTTCAGCTACCATTACAATTCATCTCAATCAATAATTAGTCCTCCATTATACTTTACCATCTAATAATTAAATTTTTGTTAAGTTGAGAATACTGTATTGAAAAATATCATGTGAATCTGTTTCTGGATTAGAATTAGTAATCAATTTGGAATTAAGCTTAGCAACGGAATAAAATATCTGTAAAGAGAGTGAAGCCCAAATTCTTAATCTAGAAAATTTACGAATGGTTATGTAAAAATTTTTGATTATATATTATAAATATAATTTTGTTTTAAGATATATAATTTTGTGTCATTATTTTATTATTAATATAAAATGGACAATAGACAATAACAAAATAAATAAATACCAATTTCAATCGCATAATTTTTTTTTACTTCCTCGATTTTCAAGTTTTATTTTCCTTCACGTACAAGTGGGAGATGAAAAATAAACTAATACCATACTTCCATGTTTGAAACTGTAAATAAATAGTACTCGGATGTAGAAAGGCGGTATGAATTTTAATAACTATATGTGTTTATTGGCGTGTGAAATCTGTAGTCCATATTAAAGGAAAACTATAATAACTAACTTACTCCCACAAAGTGTTCTATTTTTTTCTCCTTCCTTTATAATGTCTTTCTCGTTCTGCCATGATTCACTTTGAACCAATAATAATATACTCAGTATATCTCTCCCACGTCATAAAACAAATTAATGTTTCCACATCCGTCTGCAGGTAAATTATAAATACATTTGTATAGCAATGAGATAAGGTGAAGACAACGTAAGAATTTTTTTCGGTCAGTTAATATTCGACAGGGAATCGGGATGTTAGTAACATCAGCCGCACACTATGTGGACGACGAACCTTTATCAGAACGAGATCTAACCCCATCCTTCCCATTCTCAGAACTGTTCGTTAGTGTGGCGAGATAAAGCTGGATTAAGAGCCACTAATTAGGAGGCAGCTCCGTATTCCCTTCTGTAGAATAAATTATAAACGGTAAGAGAAATAGAAGCCCTTGTCTGAGTATTTCATGTGGATCTCTTGGCAAATGTGGAATGAATCCCAATTCAATTGAAGACACGTTGCGGCTAATGCAAGTCACAAGGCCAGAGAGATGAATGCTACGGGTGGCTCATTAGCACAGCCTCGTTACGTCCCAACTAATGTTGGAATATGAAGACAATGCTCAAGCAAATTGCTACGACTTGGGTCAATTGTAACAGCTGCTCTCCAAAATCTCGAATGAATCTGTATGTTCCATATGGTAATGACCACAAATTACAGATCGAATAAGAATGTGACTATATAAAGGTAAACTTGTCCGATGATTATGTACACTGAAAAAATTTCATGCAGGTTTCCAGCTTATTCAGAGTTATAAACTCTTCATCTATTTGATCTTATTTAACAGACTGTAAACAGCGTATGAAATACTAATTCAGAAACGACAGAAGCTCAAATAGAAATAAACGAGCCTGGATTCGAATTATGAGCCTTTACAATTTTATAACAAATTTATAGTTTCAAGTTGAGTACTGAACGCATAACGTGTTTCTATAGAAAAGTGCCTTCTACTATTATACTTTCCTGCGAGGGGTTGCTTCAGGAAAACATGGAATTTGTGATGGGGAAATTAAAAACTCCAAGCGTGTCTATTTCCCTAAGATTTCGTTCTTAAGACGACTAAACAGTAATCACGACTTAATGAGTTTTAACAAACGATATTTAAGAAAAAATATTCACATTTTTCTCTTATAAATACCGCAAATATGAAAGCGCAAATAAAATTATTTTACTGACATTCATCATTAACATGCAACTTTTAATTACCCATGACTCATAGCTCAATAAATTTTTCATGTTAATTCAAACTAGCAATGCCGCTACAAATATAGTAATTTTAATATAACAAACCATTTTATTTTAGTGGAAATATTGTAAAGAATTGCAAAGTTCAGTTAATTATATTGTCTTTGAATGAGTAACTTATTATTTCTGCTCAGGATTATAACTGTCTTCAAAGGAAACACATTGTATTATAATTGGCTAGTTTAGCGACTGTGAAGATCATAAAAATAGTTAACTGAAATTATTTTTAACGGTGTGACATTAAAAAATCACGCGTTCTAAGTTTTGACATATTTTACAGATCATTTCTGGCACTTCAGTAAACATTAAACGCAAAATATGAAGTAGCGCTTCTTCTACCGCTGAATGCAATTTCAAACAAGTTAGATATTATTCAACTTAAACCACAGAGTTTTTTCTACTTATTTCTGTAATCTTTTTTTATTTTTAGTTGAATAGATTAATAGTTTTCTACCCCTTACAAAGAGTATATTTACTCAACCGGCTCATGTCAGACACAAAAATGCGAGAATTTTCGTGCTTAATTCACAGGACGAATAATTGATTTTCGCCTATGCGTTTAGACCCTAAGGAGTCTGTGTAATGGCAATCCAGACAGTCCCTTGGACTTGAGAGGCGTTTAACAGGGTCGGACGAAGTTGATGTAGGAACACTGATGAAGTCTCTCAGCTACAGAGGTTAACATGAATAGAGCTATTATGGGTACAGGCATTAGGGTCCATTATAGCCGATTATGGGAGGGAGAGAATTTCTCAAGAAATTGGGACGGAACCACCCTGGTTTTATACCGAAATTTCATCACTGTGTGGCGTTCAGAATTTTGGAGGAAGATGAAAATTCGAAATCAGGAATGCCGCCTAAATTTCTTAAAAGTTTAAAATCACATCAGAGACAGGAAAATTGATTGAGAAATATTTTTTGAAGGTAATTAGTTACATCGTGAACTGGGCTAAATTATAGTAGAGTTGTTATGGCAGATTTTGGTAAATTTCCATCGTCAAAGAAAAAAACGAAACGAAAATAAGGATTTATTAATTATGGAAAGAAAACAATCACATAGAGAAAAAAAAAGGCTACAAAAGCAGATTCACAACTTTCGTCTTAAATCCAAACAAATCGTTCCTCACGCGAGGCATTCCACAAAATGGCTCAGTTCCTATCAATTTCCATAACTAACCTCTTATGCACAGAGATGGGCAATTTTATCGTACCAGATTTTGTCCAATATATCAATTTTGGAAGTATACCTTGGTGTTCGTTGATCATCATCTTAGTTTTAGTTAATACTGTTTTCTATGCATTTTTTTCTACTTGGTTTAAAAGAATTATATGATTATTTCGATCGAATCTGTTGTGAATTTCAAAGTTTTAGCCCGTCTGCCTACTTTAGTTTCCGAAACACATCCCTGAGATTTTCTTTGCGAATATTTAACTATTTGTCATTATCATGCAGCGTTTTCTACATAAATGTACAGATCTAGAGAATTTAGTGTTCTAGTTGCGTCAATTCTTGTTGATATAGTAATATTTTTTAAGGTTATCTCTATGAATTCAATTCCTATAGGTATTAACTATACATTGTTTAAGTTATTTTCAGATTTCTTTAAATCAAGATACGTTGTTTATTAGGGATTAGTTTATTAGTGTATAAAATTTGATTCCTGTTTCATTCATTTTGATAAATAATTACCGATGCACGTTCCAACTATTTGGCTTTTCCAATTTTATTTTTGATTTGTATATCACCATCAGTTCAAGATATGCACTCGTTTTGAATTAATAGTATCTGTGGTTAACGTTTTATTTTCGCGAGAGTTGTTCTTGTGCTATATGTTAAAGTACATCGACCAAATCTAACAAAGATGGCATCTTTATATCAAGCACACGCCATGCTACAAGTTATAATAATAGACATTATACTTTATTAATTACTTTCCTGAGTATCTCATTAACAAATACATTACGTGGACGCGTCAAGTATACACACGATACTTTACATTGTTTATAAAGACTCTGATGTCAACGAATTGTGTTTTTTAAGTCTCTGGAGCCTTTATTATATGTTCTGAGCTCGCTATAATATTATCATGTTTATTCTATGATAAGCTGTTTAACGAAAACACTGTCACGGCTCTTTTTCTCTCTCTGCTCATTTGTGTCATTTTCTTACTCTTTTGTTGTGTCTTCTCGCCTTTCTATTAGATGATGGCTTCAATAAACAAGCGTGTGAAGAGGAAGGAACGGTTTGCTTGCTTGCTTGCCGAGTCGCCGGGGAAACAGAGTAAACAGGACTCATATGCCCTGGATCGTTGCTGGGTCCTTTAATTTTAGAGTGAGGAAAAATCTCAATTCCTTTATGCCGTCCTCTCAGGTGTACCATGTCAAAGTCCTAGTCTTAACGAAAGCAAATTAAATTATTAGAAAATCTCTGATCAGTAAAATGTTTTATCCTATGCATTACACATTTTCGTGAATTGATGTTAATGCAATATTTAAATCATTTGAAGTGGAAGACTATTTTCTTAATAAATATTTTATAGCAAACGGAATTTTAAACGTTTAAGAATATATGGAAAGAAGTGATCGCCATTATTAAACTTAACAATAATTACGTAAAATTTCTTAACTACACTCATTACGTGCCGGGCCCGCAATTTCTACACAAGAGACGCTAACAACCTTGCAAAATCAAAGGGATTTTCAACGAATTAGTTAAAATTTTACGGAAGCGTTCTCTTGTACGATACTTAATAACGTAAGATGTGTGAAAGTACATCACAGTCATTTCACGATGTTATATTTACGTCTTCCAAATGTAGAAATTTTTTTATATATTTTATATTATATTAGTTATATTTTCTTATTATGGAATATGGTCAATCAAGTCCATAATTAATTACTAAAATATCATTATGACAGATGCCACATTGCGAAGGGCAGACTTAAATCTGAGTACAAAGGCTCGTGTGGCCTCTGATTAGCGCATCGCTCCCAAAAACTCAATATTGCGGTTTGAAACGCGGCCGAGTGTGGACTTAAATGTGGATATAAAGTGCCTCAAATGAGACGCTTCATTGTGAGGGAACATGCGATATGCTATGCATCTGCGAGTAAATGAAAGTAGAGCCAAATGCTAGATCAATTTTTTTTTCATATTTTCCACTAGTAAATAAGAAAATAACAAGTGTTTAACGTAAAAATGTTTAGTAAATATGTATCTCTTCTGATAATTCATATCTTCCTTTCTTTGTATGGCTACTGTTTTCCAGAAAATATCGGAATCGATTCTTAGATCAAGAGTTCTGTATCACATTATCAAAATCGACTAGAGACATAAGGAGTACAAACGAAGTCCAATCAGAGCTTGCAGAAACTAATTAATACGTATATTTTCATATAAATTCATATTCAGTTCCATTGTTGAAAATGTTTATAGTTTATATATACGACTATAATACATTTATCAATAGGTATCATGAAAAATGATTATTTATGGAATTAAAAAAAAGGTGTGAGCGTCCTTAGAGCTTTACGACTCTCAAGTCCAGAAAATTACGTATAAAGATTTTACACTGAAAATAAATAAACAATCTAATGTTATTAATTAAGAAAGTTTTTCATTTCCCAACAATAGATGAAATTTATGAACAGTAAGTATGGTGCGTTATTAAATTTGCTTATCCTGAGATTTAAAACAGTATGTATCGTGTCCATCCAACTGTAACTAGAAAGCGCCTGCTGTTGCAGAAGTACGGTCTCATGAGCCGAATATGCGAATTATAATTATCGATTTCCATGGGCCAGAACTTGAAGCCAGTTTCGGCGCCTCTGGATTGCATAGGGAGATGGTTACGTATCTAGTTTCGAAACACAATATTAGAGGATCGAGTCCGAATTCATATCACAGCTTAATGACAGTAGTTTAACTTGGATTACAAAGTTGCCAAAGGTGATTCGGGATAATACTGACGTAAAGTGTCTTTTCAAATACACATTTATTGGTGTTGGGGGCAGATACTGACAACGCAGCCGATAAATCCAGGAGAGAATCGTGGCGTATATTTTCCATTGTCATACATACAGTTGTGTTTGTGCTGTCGTGTATGTTGTTTAACGTCTGCCTTCACAGTTGAGAGGCTATTACAGTCGTCGTGCCTTTGTGGGGGAAGCGTTTCTAACGCTTGGAACATGTCTAGATCTACAATAGACCTCACGCACTCCTCACACACAGCTTTCACAGTATGGTCCAAATTTGCTTCATATGTCACACAAATACCTTGATAAAATATGGCTACTGTAATAACGAGATAATATTTGATAATGAATCACTTTGTCTACAAAATGTGTATATACGTCTTACACGACACGACCAGGATTTAGGAGTGACACGGTGCCAGTGTGTCGGTTCTTCTTGACCGTGGTAGACACAAACCCGGGACCTCTGTGAGCACAACAGGTCGACGAGAGTTTGAGCTTCAGACATCTTAAATGGCTTAGGTAAGAGCATGTTACAAGAATGAAGAGAGCCCACGAAGTCATGAGCAATTCCAGGGATAAACTGCAAAAAGGCGCACCATCTGGCCAGCAATGAAGAAACGTGAGTTGACAGTATATAAGCTCGCATAACGTGTAAAGTTTGAGAGTCAGAATTCTGAACACTGCCTGCAAACTTTCAATTCATAGGAAATGACCTAAGCAAAACATCATGTTTGATGTAAGCAAGTATCATACTTAACATCCGTTGCCTTGTATGAGTGTATTGTTTTAAAAGCATATTTAGAGCCTCGCTATCTCATTACGCTACAAACGTAGATAGATATTTTTAATGAGTATTAGCGGCTACGTAGTGGCGCAGTGTTGATAAGCCACGCTGCTGTCTCCCCGACCCGCAAAACATACTACAAATAGCGAGCCAGCTGCCAAGGTTTGTTAAAAATACTCCAGGAACTCAACAATGCACGTGGCTCAGAGAACACAGCGTCCCAAAACACCTGCATTCAGCTCACTGTCAAAGGAACACATCATTATGACCCTCTTTCCTAAACCTTTTACGAAAATGCCGACGAGCACGAGTCAAGACTAAACAATATCACACTGCTCTAACGAGGGAGTTTGAATAATTTAAATTGATCTTTTTCCCTTTTATGAAAGCCCATGAAGTATCAGGTAATTATTATTTACGTATACTGTATTCAATTGTTTCATTAATAATCCACGCCTGGGTTTTAATAATGTTTAGCATTGCATAAATTCTACAAACAGTTAATTTCACTTGCCCCACCTAAAATATCTTTGTTTTTGTATGCGAAATTATTTAAAACAGAAGAAAGAGGATTTTAGATATTACCCGATAAACTTTAATTCGCTTACTATTATGATTAGTTATTCATAGAGAACAATATATAGTTTATAGTTAATATTCCATCGTTTCTACTGTTCGAATATCATCAAGTCTCGAATATTTAAGCACAATCATCAGAAATTTGTAATCTTTAAAATATTTCGGAAACCGTAAGTTTACTTTCTCACAATATATATATTCACTGAATCTTCCAAACTTTGTGCATATTGATTGTAAAACTTAAATTATTATTTATTTACAATATTTACAGTTAAGGAACCTATAATATGTATGCAATGTGATATTACGTAGTCAAAGATTGTATGCTAATATGTTTTGTTCTTCAAGTCTCCATTTTCTATTATGTGCTTCGTTTATTTCCATGTCAGTTTTGTATGATAAACCTTTGAAGTGTCAAACTGATTAATACGAGTATAATCATTTTCCAGTAGCTCCCGTGGGAATTTCTGCTGTTTTAATCTGTTTTGACAAGCGTGTGATCGAAATTTTACGGACTGATGTCAACAAATTTTGTTTGGCTGAGTAAGTTATCGTATTCGAGTGACACGTTTTATTTCCAGATATTCGAAAAGAAAAAATAATTATATTACGCGAATATTTTCTATATATACGCACATACACAGAGTTGTTTAACTATTCGTTGAATTTATAATGTAATTCCTGAAATTAATAGCATTAAACTTAGAAAACAGCTGGAATTTTCGAAAACGGTAATATATTATATATAGCCAACTGTACGAATTCATATGTTTAAAAAATATTCCAATATTCCTACATACAAGATAAATTTAAACTTAGTCTCTGCGAATGTAAAATTTTACTATTGACGCTGATTTCATTTTCTTTCACATATTCAGTTAAACCAATATCTACAAAACGTTGTAATCTAACAACATAATTCTGAACAAACAAAATATACATACATACATTGGAATATTTTCAGAGAATTTATACCACTTTACTTGAGGCAATTTTTCGACTTTTGCCTGTGTGAGCGTAGATTATTACCAACGATGCTACTGGCATTGACTTAATTTACATTCAAAATGGAGGATGTGTTAAAAATTAAAGCAATCGTAATATACGCGGAAATATAAATTGGAAATTAAAGGCGATCTTGAGTTGTGAATAAAAGAACCGTTCGTAGCTATTCGCCGCGTCTTTGATTCATCGTCCGAATCGTTTTATTGTATCTTAAAACCATTAAATAAACAATCAATTGATAATTTAATTTCAAATAAATGATATGTCGTCAAGGAGCATGCAACGGCGTTAAATAAACCTGACACGAAATAGAAAATGTCAGTTATCCGTGTAAATAATTTATTTCTTGTTTGCAGTCGTTTGTAGAAAGGCTTGCAGTGAAATTGAAATTTTATAGAGCTTAAAAATTATGGAAACATTATCAAATGATAACTCTGCTGAGCGGTATTATACCGTGTTAAGCCCTCAACAATTCATTCTGTGCTACCCTACAATGTTCAGAGAAATCTGCTTTCCAGCAAATACCTGGGTTGCTGTTTGTTGTTTAATGTTAGTCTATCCTGCAATGTGTTTAAACACTAAGGCTGCTTCCTGTACATGGAAACTTCGGCTAGAAATGATGTTAGTTTGAAACCTTTCGCACATCACCGCGTGATTAATTATAATTCCGAACTTTGAGCACAGTAATGATAAATTCGATCTAGAAATGACTTTCCTACGGGGACTGTAATTTAATTGCAATCCACGCTAGATAGCTTCATTTCAAGTCTGTCCATAGAACACGGACCAATTTAAATTCAAATGCAGGACCGAAAAAAGCAGTTTTCAATGAGTGCCATTACAAAACACAGCAACCTGGGAAATTTGTTGTTGTTCCCCAGTCAAAAAGTTGTTGTGCTCCAGACAATAGTGTTCTTCGTCATTTTATAGCACGGCGCGTGTAACCGCACTTTCTCTCGGCCAAGAAATACAACAAAAATTACAGATTTAAAATAAGCATAATGCAAGTATTTATACAATTATGTTTCAACCAGGTTTGGAAAATGTTCCATTCGTACTTCAGTATGATCGTCCTCTGAATAAATTTTATGCCAAATCATCCAAACTTTGAATTCATTTTGATTTTTCAGCGTTATTTATAAAGTTCATTGCTTTCCTTGATTTAACTAAACTTTCCAGACATCTAATAAATTGTTATAGCTCAAAAAATCTCTAAACGGAACACGAAATGTGAGATCCACATCGAATTCATGTTACTTTTCCAAACTTCTAAAATAATACAGAGAGAAACAGGGTGAATGTATTAGATAAATAAAACATATTTCATTTCAAGACAGAAGAAGAAGCGTTATTCTATATAAAAACAATTGAATGTTGCATGAAAGGCAGTATTATCTTTAGGATACATAATAATGCCTTTGAGGAGCGCTCATAGTGAGGGATAAATTTTTCATAAAAGTTAAGCAAAGGCAATAACGTCGTCAACCCGGGTACGATTCTTTCCAACGGGCATTCGGAAGGTAAAAGCGTGTTAATAATACCAGAAAGGTCACCGGAGAAAGAAGACTTGTGGGGGGTTCGCTTACGTCATATTGATTGGAGTCGTGAAGACTCGTGAAAATTTACCGCGCATTATTAATGCATTAGCAAGGCGACTATTAACAACTTTACACATCTTTGCAAGGAGGGAGGTTCGGCACGTTGTAATGGCTGTTCGTAATTAATCCCAGTAGCACCTAACTTCGCCTCTCAAAGCAAACATTTCCCGTATAATGAGGGGAAAGAAACACCTCGCCGTAAACCCAAATTCCTTTCTGAATAATAAAATACATCGATCGTGACATAAATTCAGTTTTAACCTGCAATACTTCGTAACTTTGTCGATGTTTTACGGACCCAACTCCCAACGTGATACGGATACTTAACGATAGAAAATGAATTAGTCAGTACATTACGAGTTTTACGCTCTTTTGTACGCAAATATTACGAGTATTGCAGTTTAGGAAACGCTACCACTAGAGCCGTTTTCCAAGAACCAGAAGTACTTTCAGGAAATTCAATCTCGTTACATGTTATTTCGAGCGTGATCGAATAATGAGATATATAATTACACCGTATGCTACTAACGGCACGTTTCAGAAGTTTGAACAATTACCTGAAGCTACAAGTCCGCGCCCAACCTCTGCGCTTAATTACGCGCATTTCGTTGGCGACAAATTGGTAGCGAGTGCACCAGGTTAGGCCAATCCAATTTAAATTTCGCCGCTAACGTAGGTGGCGAGGTGAGGCATTAGGACGGCGGGGAGAAGAGGCACAATGAAATCAACCGCTAGGAGCTGAGCAGGAAGCTCTGGCGGCTGTATATGGCCCGGCAAGACATCGACCTCCGGTCACGTCGACAATCCCTTCTGCTGATCTGGACCTTCGCAAGTCCAAGGCCGTCGCGGGAGCCCGAATCCCGGCCTCGCAGAATCCGGGCGTGACTTTTAATTTGGACCGCGGAGCGAAAACACCCGCCGAATTAGCCATTACGTACACGTCGGCCGGAAAGGACAAAAACAACGTCGGCGGTGATGTAAAAGGTTGCGCAAAAGCTTGACGGCTGGTGACACTCGCACTGCAGTTGTCACATAATCACCTCTTGAGCTGCACGCGTGGGCGTTCTCTCGGCGGTGGACCACTGGCGTTCCTGGGCACGAAGGCACACAAAATTTAAAGGCACGCGAGGCGTTTCTCTCTCAGATTCCGGCGCCGAGAAGTCCTTTAAATATTCACACTCGACAAGATTACGCGATCGAGTCACTCACTCACTTCAGTCATCCGTGGTTTTCCACTCCGTCCTGAAAGGAATCCCGGGCAATACACATACACAGATACGTACGCGCGGATTCAGCGCCTTCCGGAACGTCAGAGAAAAATTATTTCACAGCCTCTGTTTTAGGTATTTTTTAAACTGCCGCTTGACCAATCATGACCATTGGTTGTTATTCTAAATTCGAGTTTGGCCAGCGGCAGCGGAGACACGACCCAAGCAGTTTTCTCAGTGTCTCCGGGGGGAAGGTTCCGGGCGTCGCTTTACCTAGATTGTCGGCGAGAACCCCGAGCAGCCGGAGCAGCAGCAGCAGCCCCAGCAGGCAGCCTGTCCGCCACCTCATGTTGTCAGCACCCGCACTCAGCCATCGCAGCCGGCGCTACCGTCGGCGGCTGGCGACACACTGACAGCCGCGGCCTCGCGCGCGCTCCTGGCGGCAGAGTCGGCAAACAGCGCCCCGGCTCCGCGAACTTCAACGGGAGTTCAACAACCTTCTGCGGACCAACAATCTTCCGAATCGCAATCGCCACAACTCAAAAAATAATACAAAACTTTCCTCAACAATAAGCCCCGTTGAGATCCCCGCGAGTTGCGATGAGACGATAGCATCTGCAGGCGTCAGGCTTCCAGGACGCAGAAACTCCCTTCACCGCGCCAACAGACCGTAGCGTAGCGTCGCACCCACAATCTACGGGATGCCACATTCGAAACATTCATGTAGGTCATTAAACAGTCGAAAATCGACAAGAAAGCCGCAGGAAAATAAGAAAATCAGCCTCGTGGCTCGCAAAGCCAGAATGTGTGAATTACTTTGACATCGCTACTGTAACTTCATGGACTGTGCTCGTGCTCGAGACATGCGTCAACGAAACGTTGTTCTACCTCATGATTTGATTTTTCTATATGATTTGTCTTTCACCTGTGTCATTCATCTAATCTGTTCCTCTATTCTCAACTTCTAACTGGCCTAGGAAACGGAAAACCCGACATCTAAAGATTTCTCACTGTGTTCGAAATTATCAAAACTGTAAAGTCTCCGAACTAAGAGTGAATTTTGATAATAAAAACTTTTGTCGCAAAATTTCAATTCAAAATTACGCATACTAGAATATTAATACTTTCAAGGTAAGAAAATTCAACATTTGCAGTGATTTAATGAATTATTTATTAGTGATTACCGTCACCGGAGGAAATTATCATTAAAGAAATTTTAAAGGTTTTGTTTAAATGCTAACTACAAATGTCATCCTCTCGCCACGGGGTCGTACATTCCATTTTGGTTCGTAAATGTCATGAACGAATTCCCGGCGCAGTTTAAGAACAAAAAAGACGTGTTACAAAGTATGAAATATCTCACTATACCTCAAAACACTCGTATTACATTTTGCAGTACTCGTAATTTTACAGGGCGAAGTATATTTAAACTTAAATTATTGTATTGGATATTAAGTATATAAATTGCATATTTCTTCAAGGTACGTTACTTTACATTTGTCTCGAGACCTGATCATGGGTGTCTTCATGTTTTATCATTATGAGGTTGACATTTGCAAAAATTTTCATTTTCAGATTTATTATATACAAAAACTGTCGTTTATTGGTGCAATCCAATAATTCTATCTGTGACTCATTTTCAACAGAACATTTTTAACGAGGAAAAGGAAGTCGAACTTTTTCTTTAAACTTTATTAAAACTATCGGATAATAAAATGTCCATTAAAATGTACTTAGTAATAATTGAAATAACATCTACGCGTAAAACATCAAGTATTGGAATCTCGAGATTAAAACGTGAAAATGTTTCCCTCCCGTAAAATATATGCCTGAAATAGGAACGCACAAAAATTGTAATTAAAAATGGAAGCCGTCCACGTGATATTCTGCATAAATCGTTTAAATTTTGAAAATTAATTTGAATTCAACGTAAATATTTCAATACCGATAACTTTTGTTTATTGTTCGTCTTCATGGACCTCCTATCTATTTATTTGAATACAAGAATATAAGGTTTCAATGTTAACATAATACCTGTAACCCAGTGACATATTTTCTTTTCGAGGAATGCAACGTGACTTATGTCACGTTCACGATTATCTAAAATAATGTTAACGGTAGTTTTATGCTGTTTATTTTATTTCATTAGAGATCAAAGGCTTTCCCGGTGAATAGAATTATTTTATTTCAATTTGTTACAGAACCATGTCCAATCCAATTTAATGAATTTATCTCTTTATATTTTCGAGTGTTATTTTATGAGAGAAAGAGTAAATACATATAGTTTAGATTATTTTACATATTTTGTTACTACATTTAAGTTTAAACAGTTTTAATCTAAATGAAAGGAAATCTATTATAATTTCCTGAATTATAATCAGGTGTGCGTGGTGTAAGAAAATCAATTTAATACGTAAGTTACTATATGTAGGAATAGTGGAATGTAACGTTAAAATCCCGATTTCCTTTTGACGTTTAACATATTTCATTGCTGACTTGCAGAGCTTTATGATACTTTTGATTGATAGCAGGAATGACAGGTTATTTATTTGCCGCTGCGAAAAATTTAACGTTTAGAATTTCCATCGTAACTTTCAAATTGTATATTAAAACAAAACTAGCTATCTCTTCGAACTTGTATGTTATAAGAATTAATAAAAAAAAATCTAGTCTCAATTAATGTAGTTTTGAACTGATTCTAACGTCAAAATATGTATAATGGTAATAAAATAGTTTTTATAACAATGCGGAAGTAATTAATATAATCTTAAAATATGTATATAAAATTAATAGATTAAAATTCGACTATTTTTCACTTTAAAACTTTCACCTCGAATCCGGTAAAGTAAATTGAAAATTTTTATGTGCATTTAATAGGATCAATCTTATAATACAAATCATTTCAAGAATATAAGGAATTTCACATCAGAACTTGTAATTATTTTTCAATTCCTGAATTAATATTAAGAGAATGGCTCCAAGAAGCAAAATGGAACAAAATTTCTGATGTGGATAGGAAATTGACCATGATTCTTCAACTGTGATACGGAGATTTTTTTTAATAATGGAATATAAATAATCCAAATGAGAATTAAAATTGGAGAAATAATTTTTTATCATATACCTAACATAATTCATACAAGTTTTTCCTAGTTCTTAAATAATATTTAATCTTGATATTTATCTGACTATAAAATCAAATTAATAAATATAAGAGCAAAACATTCAGAAAAGGCTAATTAATTAACAGTGTAATTCATAAAAACAGTTATTAAAAATACAATTATTATTCAAATGAAATTGTAAAAACTAGATGTTAAATAGCCAATAAAATATTTTTAAAAAAAACGCTTCAATCAAGTTAATTCTGATTCTGTTAATGTTTTCAATACGAAAATTAATCCTAAAGTTAATATATATATATATATAGTCGTTAACATTATTCATTACGCTAAATGTAATAGTATACGAAATGTATATTAAGGTCTTATAATTACAATAAAGGTAATAGAAGAGTAATTTATTTAAACTTTTTTGTTATTGTAGCCCTTGAGCCGTTTCCGGTGACAGAAACTCATCGTCGTTCTGTTGCAAATGGTACATGAAAACATAAATACCACATTAGCCTAAAAATAAAGGTAAATACAGTTACAATATTCTGTAATATTGAGACTTTTACTACTTCAATGCAGAATGAGCAATTCTCTCTTTCTTTAATGGAGCGCGTATTGCCGCCGTCGTAATGACAATTAATACTAAGTACGCGGTAGTCGAGTTTTAATAAAAATTTTGAAATTGGTGTACAAGTGAATTTTAGAAAAGGATTTAGTGCTGGATGTGCTGTGAACATGTCATAATTGTATTCGGAGCCGCGGTCGAACGGTCGAAATTGAATGTGAATGTACAATTCGCAGGTCTCGCGAAAATGAACCTTTAAGGACAGTCTGGCTGAGTCCTGCGGGAAGCCCTGCAGTATCTCTCCTCTCCTCTCCTCTCCTCTCCGGAACCCTCAAAAGTATCCACTCGGATACACGACGAAAGTTGGACTGGCCTGGGGTGGGATACCTAACTTATCTCCTCAACTGCAGAGGAAAAAGGAGAGAGCTTCCAAGTGCGATAACAGACTCACGACTATCGTCAACAAAATGAACAGCCGTGTAACCAAGTTTACAGAGAGAAACTTAAAAATTTAACTTGAAACATATTTAAAAATGAACTGCTGTGACTTAACAAACATCCAATTCACTGGTCCTGTTCGTCTTTTACATTACAATAGGTGCCACTAGCATTAGTATTGTACGGATGTTACCTCAAATAAAACTGATCGGCTTAACAATAAAAGCCAATCAAAAAAAAAATTTCGCAATACTCGATACACTTTTCTTAACTTAGTCACCGTGATTTAAAACACCACATTGTATATCACAAACAACATAAAACTGTGCAATGCGTGCTTTACATCTTAACGTGGCTTGAATTTCTCTCCTGAAGCCAAATTCCCATAAACGTCTATCCGAGAAGTCTCTTATAATATTTCTCATATATTCTATACTCAGCTCTTCCGACCGTATGTCCGGATGCAATCTCACTTACTTTCACTTGAATTTATCTTACATATTGCCGAATATTACTCGAATGACCTCTATACAGAGCTATTTTCGCCGTTTGGATGTCCATAAATGTAAATAAAACTTAGCTTATAAAAAACAGCTTGATGTTAGTAAATAATTTAATCCAACATGACGCTATCATTTTCTTCTTCTTTGTCATAAAAAATATCCGAACTGTATTTTTTGCGTCACATTCATCACAGTAGTAACTTTGGTATACGTTCGATTAACAGATAGTTTACCTATATCTTCATTTCAATAACCTTCGAAATTAATTTCTCTCACCGTATTTCCCAATAATTTCATCTGTCCATTTCTGATATTTCATCAGCTCTTTTTGTATTTTCAAGATTTTTCAATTAACGTGTAAAGTTTTAAAATTACCGCTTACATTTCTTGTTCTGTGATGAATGTTTTAATTTTGTTTATTTTGAGCTCCTAATATAGTTGAAATAACCTTTGCAGCGTCCTTCCTTGCTAATCTTTTTCTCAACATATTGAAACTTGTACTAGCTCTACGCGTGTGCAGGAATATAATATTAAGATAATGAATGTTTTCATTTGTGATAAAATCCCGCTGGTAGTTTCAGCCGATACTCGAATATTTTAACCAGGCGATTTCTCTACGCAATTAATCAAACGTAATCAACATCCACTCTGCACCAATATCGTTTCATCTTTCATTATTATTTCCAAGGTCGAGTATCAGAATTCCCCGACACTGCTGAAAAAGGACGTACATACTGGTAATGAAAAACAGTGAAAATAAAACAATATACATAGATTAACACAAGCTGTAGGTGAAGAAAATGAAGGAGATTCGTAAAGTCATGCAGTTAAATATATTGCTAGTAGGAAAAGTGAAACCATCCAGACTTGTCATTCGCCTCTTCGTGGCGTAGCTGAGCCGAGCAGGTCCATGTCTGTAATGATTAGTGGCTCAAGATTATATTTGAAACGAATGTGCCCTCCCACTCTTTGAAAACGAACAGATTTGTAGAACTTTCTGATGTGATTGTTATAAACAATACACGGTTGCAACGAATTTCCTTAACAACACCTATAATCGCAAATAACATTAATATCAAATATTGCGTTACAAACGCAAGCGTAAAATACTTTGGTAATAGATTTTTATGTGCATCAAAATAATCTAAGATTAATGAAAAACATAATTTTATCCCAATTTAATATGCGATTATTGTCAAAATGGTACTCGTATATCAGTACATTGATTACAGATTAATAATAAACTACACAAGCAAAAATAAGATATTTCCACTTCTGAAGATAAAGAAATTTTGAGAACTATTGTAAAAAATAAAAATAAAATTTTCTAGAACATTTTGTAGATTTCTAGTTACAAGTGTGTCAATTTGTTGAGTCTCTATCAAATATATTTTTAATGGCAAATGTGATACGAATTACTATTTGGCCGGTTCTGGGAAAGGGAGCATTCTCATTTCGTTCGAAAAATTTGGTCTTTTGTGAAATAATGAAATTGGAATTGTTATGTGCCCGTCCGATCTCGTATCTTCTATCGCAGTCTGACAGCGGCCTGTCAAATTGTCGCTCATTTCACTATAGAGTTTCACAGATTATGACATGGTTTTGACGGAAAGTACTGTGTGAATTGCTGCAACAAATTGTTGATAAAAACATGCCCCGATAATTACAGACCCAAATGTATAATTCAGATGCCCGAATTAATTTCACTCAGCTGTGTTATGTAATTTTTCATTTTTATTGCAATGTGTACAGTCTAACTCAGGCGTATGTGGTCAACGTTTTTCATTTGCGAGTTTTTATTTAAGTGTACAGCAGAAACGCTGCCATCTTCCAATATCTTGGAATGGCTTCTCTAACATCTAATAGAAATGGTTAAATATTATATTAAAGTTCAAAACAATCGAGAAAATATACTTTTATTGATTCCAACAGGTTTCCGAGTCTTCGAATATTGGCCTCCGTCATTGATATTTATAAGTCTCACATACACATCGAGATTAACACACGTTATCAAAATTCTTAAGTCATAAATGATTCACGTCCAGGTGTATTGACATTAGACGAGTTCATTTGTATTTGTGTACTGCTTTAAGTTTGTTTATGTGCCATATTTACATCAAAGAAGATGTAGAGACCGGGGAAGTTCGTATTTTTCTCGTGACCTCACTGAAAGCGGGCTCAAATTCAAATATTGACACTATCCATATCGAAGCCTTAACAAGGCTGTTCTAAGAAGCTTCAATACATTTACATTCTGACGTTTTCGACATCAGCAAGATTTTTATTAATATGGATACAGTACCTAGAATAAAAATATATAAAAACTGTATGTTTACCAATAAATCAGGAGCCGTTCCCGTATATGTTAACTTAAATGCATATAATTACGATTTAGGAAAAAAATACAACTATTTTTAAAAGAAGCTTAAAACATTTCCAGTCACGGTCACAGTTTATGACTTAATCCTTCCAAAATGCATTTATGTAAATATTTCAAATGTTTGGATATTCAAGGAAACAAATGTATATAAATAACAGTTGTAAATTACGTACGTTCCAATTTTACTTGCATTTCAAATTTTGTATTTTAATACCTAATTATATCTTTTCGATAGCAAAGTGTAACAATGAATTGTCTTAATCTTTTTGTAAGAACTTGAAGTCCTTTAATATTCGAAAATACGTTTTATTTTGATGAATCTAATTTTTTATGAATTTAACGCTGTCCTTTGAGCCCGAATATCGACATCTGAAAAGGAAAAATACACTAAAATAATATTTCCGAAACATAAGTAATTGTTTTATATAGTAGCCGGACAACTTTAAATCGATTACTTTCTTTAGTTCCGACGACAACAGACAAATAAATGGAATATTGAAAAACGGTGGCTTCAGTTTAAGGGGTTCTTGGGTCCAAACGTCAATCTTCTAGCGGAGCTAGTAGTGTTATTAGTACTGAAGAAATAAGTGGATTTGAATATAAGGCCTAAACCTCGTGTTTTTCACAATCAAAACGTTTCATTTAAAGTTGTCTCTAGTTCAGGTGAGAAAGATTCAAGTACAGAGTACAGAGAGTACAGAAGGAACGTTGACGTCCGCAAATAGTATATGCCTTCACCGCCATACGAAAACGTTTTATCTTCTCCAGCGTTTTGAAAATGTATTATGATTGTCGATGTAATTTTTCAACGTTCCTTCTGTACTCATCGTCTTTAATCTGATTCTACAAGGAATTCTTTAGTATTGAAGTTTGGAGATCCTGATGACTGAATGTCAATATACTGCCACTATGGTGTTCCACAATGTTGACCTGTTTATAAATAAATGCAGGTCTGAGTGAGTTACCCTCCATTTATACAAAAGTAATATTGTGTTTTTCGGAAAGTATAGCTAATTTGGAAACAAACGAACATGATCCTCCCGCCTTCAATTGTCCGGTATTGATATAAATGGATCAAGTTGATTCATCACATATACACAAAGTTAGTTCTGCATTATTATAGCTTAACGTTTGAAATGGTTAATTTTGACTAATCTGGACATTCTAGTATACTTATATTCTGTGTATTTTTTCTAAACGTGACGTGTAATGTTACATTCCAGAGACGTTGTCACCTTGGAGGACCTTCCTGGAAGTATGCGCCTGGGACATCGATATTGGTTTTCGGCTGAAAGCAACGGCAATAACGATACGGGAGGATGCGTGGAGGTTCTTATATATATGCTGAGACCAATATACATTAATATTTGATAAGCTTTAGATTACGTCCAATTCTGCATTTGAGGGTGTGTCTGTTACATTATGATGGTTCCTTGAGAGATCCGTGTACTCGAAATATAGTCCTGTTACTAAATAATTTTTCTACATCAATCCAAAAAGAATGGGGATTGTAATAAATATTTCGATTTCTAAAATACTCAAAATGTTTCTTCACAGAAAAATAAAGGGGTATTGAGATTAGTTAATTATGTATTAATCGTTCCAACTCAGTAAAGTAGATCAAAAACCACTTCTTGGTTTTATTTCGAAAATTTTTGTGTAAGACAATTCAATATTCTATTAACCTAATAATTTAATATCAAAAGTATTTATTAAATAGAACTGACCAACGATAATTACTAAGTACAGGAGGATGTGAAATTATAGTTTAAAATTTCTCTAATATTCACATGATAAAATAAAATATTTATACAAAACAAGTTAACAAACATAGCTATGAATATAGAAAAAATATAGTGATCGGGGAATAAATTGTCTTGTAGTTGTATATGTACCACGCTAGTTAAACAATTTAATTTTAACTTTAATTATCTTCTTTAAATTAGATGCGAGATTTTTTTATTGTTGCAGATAAATTATAGAAGAAAATATCGAGAGAATAAAGTCAGTTGATTTGAGCCAAAACGTCTCAGTTTTTAGTATTTTCAACATATTCCGACCAAGAAGTCGCTAAAAATTAATTTATAGTAACATTAAGTAAGAAATTTAGTAATAAACGAATGATTTATTTGTATATAGGTATAATATTTTGAGACCCATATCAATGCCTTATGATTAGATATTTATGATTAAATATGTTAACCTAATATTCAATTATAGTCTCTGAAGGTATAAAGGGTCAAAACTTAATTTGAAATCAGACACTCAGTTTTAAATTCAATAATGAAAATTATGACGCATCACATACTTTAATGTATATATTACAGTTAACGTAAGTTTAATTTGATTTATTTAAACCAGAATTTAAACAAACTTTATCATATTTGTTTAAACTATCGGCATAGTGAATGCCTATGTAACTTACTTCATTCCTACCGCTGATAATTTTAGTTCTATTGATATTTATTAATTTAGCCTCAGTTATTCATAATTTTAATTTATTTCTTTGTATAAAATAGATGTGGCTTCAAATAAAAAACAATTGTTTAATATTTTACGACGTTTATACAACGATTGAACTACTTTAGACTTAAGATTCAAACTTATTTTGTGGTATAAATACATGTTTTTAACTTGGAAACAAGTGAATTCAAATTATCCCTGATTACAATTTGAGCTAGGTATATGATGAAAGTAGCGTCTCTTACACATGATGAAAAAATTGAACTTTTCTATTTTAAATGTAAGGGAACGATAGCAGACTTAGTTTTATTGAGTTATAAATTTATTGCAACTGTATAAGTAGTATATTAATTTCCAGAGTTCTACTTAAATTTTGTTTAACAATATTATCCTTAGATTGACTATTTTCAATCAAGAAACATGATAAACTCATACTGTGTATAACACCAAAGTTTAGCAAACATACATGGTTTCACGATGTCTGTTTCAGCGCGAGCTGGCGCGGCGTTTAATGTGGAAATCGTAATAAAGATAAGGTTTCAGACCCTCAGTTCAGCCAGCTTGTTTTAATTTTTCCTCATAACGCTAATTGCTTAGTAAAATACTCCAAAAGAAAACGGACACATTAACCGTACATTTTATTTAATTGGCGTTTTATTTTCCAGGTTGTTGTTATTTGCTTATACTTATCGTTGTTATATTAAATAGACAATCCAAGTCACATATTTGTATGGACTCAACTAAGTAAAGTTATAAATGCAACTAACTAAAAAATTAAAACAAGTAACGATCCCACAAGCTGGGAGTTTATTTAATTTAACTTTCATATTTCACATTAAATATTTTACTTAGCGGAGAAGACTTCAATAATATACACTGGATCTGACTGGTTTTAAAAAACGAGTTTCAATTACATATTTTATGGGCAATAAGAGGTTCAAAATTTTAAACCTATTTAATGAAGATATTTCCGTTTCGGAAATGAAATATCACCGTCATACACGGAAGAAAACGTTAAGTATTAAAATTTTTGTGCATTAAATAATTTAATTATTAAATAATTTACATTTCCGTATACTACAAAATTGAGACGCTTGAAGTTATGTTTGACTATTCGTATCATATTAATTAAAAATCATATGTTGCAAAACACGTCGATAAGAAATAGAAAAATCTACAGTAATTAAAAACACAATAATTGATTGTACATTTTGTACAATAAAATGTCTTTCTAAATTACTACATTATTTTTAATTAAGTGTACAGTTATTAAAATTAAACATTTTTTTATAATTCTTCAGGTATCCAAGAATTTTAACAAAAATGTTAATGTGTATTTTTTTAAATAGCTAAAAATAGAATTTATTTTTTAATATGTTATAAAAATTTATGTAATTCCATTCTGTATTCACGTATCCAATAGTTATTAGAAGAATATATATATATATATATATATATATAACAGATTCTAATATTAATAAATAGAGGCGGGTGTAATAAGTCGTGAATAATTAAGAGGTGATTTGCATGCAAATGCAGGTTGTTCGAACGTTTGAAAGAGCAGTGTCTCTCACAAACCATTATAGCATTGTAAGTCAGCCATACATTAGTTTCGTGATACCGTATGTGTCATTTTAGAATTTGTTAATTCCTGTCATAGAGCTCTTCAAATTCAATTAATCATTACGTCTTTTGGAGAGAATCGTTAGTTAAGATATGGCACATCGTCAAGTTAATTGTAGATTCAGGGTAAAATAAGTATAATTCGTAAAAGCAGACCATCATAGTAACATTAGAATCACAAAGTAATACCTTCCTACAAATAATACATGTGAAAGACAGTAAACGTAGTCTGGATTTACATGATCATCTGTTGAAATATTGCTGAGTAATTTTGGAGGCAAAAGTAATGATTAGAGCTCAGTTTTATTTAACAAAATGAATTCCATAACCGAATTTGAAATCCTCCATTATACGATCATTGAATACTTGCAATAAAATGTTATTGAGAACTTCAATGAAAATCTTAGGTTTCCATTTACTGACTTTATTGTTATCAATGGAAACCATTACTAGGCTTATATTACAGTTCTCTTCGCCGAAACAATCTCATCTAGTTTCAATTATAGTTGGTTGCTGGGAAATCGGAGAATATCTGTGGTGTCCGGTGATTGTTCACCATGATAATAACACTTCGTCCAGGATACATTAAAACAACAGCTCGTAGGTGAGCCTCCTAAATTAGATCTATCACAGACTGCAGCTGATTTATGTAAAAATCTCAAGTACCCATATCAATAATTTTAGTGCCATTGTTAAATATACGATTTGAAGTTTCCGTTATATATATATATTATATCAGATGTTCAATTATTAATCGATTACCAGGCATCAAGATTTGAAGTCGTCATTAGCCTAATGAGGAATCCCGGATTATGAGCACGCTTAATTCGTATTTTTATTAATAATAACTGTATGGAAACGTTTATTGAGCAATAACCCCGCACGGTCCTAGGTATTTCATTGTGAACTAATGATCTTCCTCATAGCTAATTTAATTAGTCGAATTTGCAATTATATTAACGTTTATTTGTATTACAGTTACGACAACTTGTAAAGCATTTACTCTGTATTAATTGCAGTGCTTGTTTACTAGACCATTGTTATTCAATTTTGTTCACGCAGGATTCCGTTGCTGATTATATTGGGGTAATTGGTGTTGTGACGGCACTTTCGATTTTTATCACCTGCTGAATTAATCCGTGACCCAACAACATTTCGGAGTAGTTGATTAAACGCGGTTATGACTTCTTCACAAACCTTATATTCCATTTAATGTGTTTAATGTTGCAACTGGAGTCAATTTTTCTCTTGTTTAATAATATTTGCTGCAGTTTGATAAAAGAAATATTAATGAAACCTGCGTCTGCAGTTTTCTATTACGAGCCTTCTTCGTAGTCACCGTCGAACATTGTACGTCATGTTTAACGAGAGTTGTTTTCACGATGGAAATTATTACGAAGTATGCGGTTATTTGTGCATGAAATTGATCCATAACGATCTGACAGGAAACTGAAGCTGTTTTCTGCCTAATACGGTATTTTAGCGAAGCAGAAAATTCGATACACGAATCACAGCACCCAGGTCGGATAATTAAATGCATCCGTGAACCGCGGATTGCAGTGGGAGATTCTCTTATTGAATCCTTCCATGAAAGAAGACGTCAGTAAACCGTCATCATATTGTTGAAGATATACGGAAAATGGAGATGCGGATCGTAAATAGAGAAATTAGGGAAATACAAAGCAGCTTGTCGCTAAATTTGACGCGGAACAGACTGAAAGCTGTGTTTTTTAACCTTTGATGAGCACGTGTCCTTATTTACGCCTACGTTTAATGTCTCTGATAGCCAGTAAATAGTCACAACGTTGATTCATAGTTGAAAAACAGGTAACCGTTTAATTAAAGTATGCATGATTTCTATTGTTACGAAATAAATTATAAAGGAAAAAATTAACTTTGTTAAATACATTAATAGCTTCGAAGTTGTATTAGAATATTGAATAAGTAAAGCGATGGATCAAACGAAAATAAAATAATTGTGCTGTCAAATTACTTTCCAAAAATTGCCGTTAGTACAGTAGGTACAGATTCCATGTGCGAGAAAAAATATTATTATTATTATCTATAATAATGTAGGTGATCAAAACTCTTAAAATGAAAATAAATATGCTTCATGACCATTTATAATAGCATTATGATGGGAATAGTTCTATTTAAAGTTTAGTAAAGTTGAAAATAAAATAATGTTTCAATAAAGGTTAATGAGATTTTGTTTCATCTTTAAGGCATTTCAGTGAAGTGCAGAGACGCCATTTATAGTCCGCGTGATTATTAAGTAAAATGATTTATGGGTGTAATTTTTTCCATTTTTATTTTATGTTCATGTTGTTATACAATTTGGGTACCTTAATTGTATTTTAAACGTTGCCTCCAGACTTTTCCCAATTAAATAAATCTACTTATCTCTATCAAAAAAGTATACTGAAAATTTCTGGTAATCATGACATGTGGTCCTCTATTTCCGTAGGCCTTAACGTTTTATATTCTCGACATTTTCAAACGAGTCTTTAAATAGTATGCTATTTATTTTTCATTAACACATTAACGTGACGACCACAAAAAAATGTTGATTATGCAGTTTTTTAAGACTAAATATTTCAAATATTTAACTAATTATCAAGGTTAATAATATGTTCACTGTTCCCAGGGCTAATGTTAGTGTAAATTTTAATGTATTGGAGTCTGCTCCGCAGTACCATGTACCAATTTGGGATTCACGAAACCAATGCAAGTGTGGTTCTCATTAAAATTAAAATCAATTTAAAGCGTTTTTTTCATAATTTTCATGTATCTGAAATCACTTCAATACATTGAGCAGAATTTTATTAATATATTTATAAACCTACTCGTCACGCGTTTTCACCATTGTTGATCTAAAATTATATCGAATTCATGTTATGAAACATTTTATTGAAAAAACACACATTTAAAACCGAGTGAAAGTTATTTACAGTTTAATGTTTGCAGCACATTAACTGAGTTTTAATGAAATATAGATTGAACTAGTATCGTAGAACACTCTTGGTCCATTAAAGTGAGGTCGGAGTTGCTCGTGTAACAATTTCAGGTGAAAATATGCCCAAGACTGTGAGGCTTACTGCAGTCTTGTCTAGTTGACGACTACATTCTTCCGGGGTTCGTGAGCCTAGGCATTCCTCGCACGTTCCTCTTGCGCCCTTTATTTTTTGTAGACTTGTGAGGAAAGGTGTCTGCTCCGAGACGCTTAGAGCCGTGTAGCGGCTAAAGTATGTGCGCCCTGTTTATGCTTATGAGAGCCCCGGATTGCGAGAAGTGCAAACATTCCCGCTACTTTCTGTACATCTCAAAATTCTGTAATGGAAAAGTAACTTTGCGGAAAAGAACGCACTTAACCAACAAAGTATATAGGTATTGTGATGAACGCTGTCCTCAAGGAAAGCATTGAATTAATTAATCAGTTCGCGTTTCTAAAATTAATGCCACCCTGTATATCTACCTCAACCGTTGTTAATGGGAGTACTTAATTTGCTTCAATTAGTGTGATATGGGTTAGTAAAGGGCACTTTTAGCTGTAATGGAAAAAATCGCTATGGTCAATCAGAAAAACGGGGAATTCGGTTTTTATCCATTACGTAAAACACCAATACAACTCATTCGGAACCACGACCATGAGTTCATAAATTCTACGACGTTGATTTAAAAATGTAATGAGTGATTATAAATTATGTTGGCAAGAAAATTTAATAATACTACATTTACGATTTTGCTACGACATGATCTCAATATTTTGTGACAAAATGTATAGAGCAATTGTTGACTTTGTAATAATACAGATAAACAGACGAATATTTGTGTTGTTGATGAAAATCCGTAAATTCCTTGCATTGGACACGTTAACTCCATAGTTTATCTACCATATTTCCATTGTATCGCGTTTCGTTGAATGCAATTCATGGTTGAACTGCCAATTCCGAGATTTGTATTCACGCAGAATTTCAGCTCCACCCCGTTTCTAGACTACATGACGTAAACTACACGACGTAGACTACATAGCCATATAAGTTTCTTTTCCTCACTTATTACAACAATCAAAGTTTAGGAATAGCAGTCTCAAAAAAATGCACTTATAAATTCAAATCAATTTATATTCAAATACAGAAAATAATTAGACATCAACACCAACATAATAATTAATAGTATTAGTTAAGCATAACATTAAAATTCTGCCATCAGTATGACTGTAGAATGAACTCTGGAGAAACACGAGTGTCTTAGCAGGAGATCTTGATCCTTGCATCCCAGTAGCTGCTGCCTTTATTAGATCAGCTTTAAGGCAGCAGTAAATATTTAAGTACATGTGTGAGAGTCTAATCGTTTCCTTTTAGTAATGGATGAAGGGAAGAATCGTAAGAAGGAAACGCACATAATGTTTGAGTTGGAACAGAATTCCCATTGACAATCCGTTTAGGACACGTGACTTGGCGGGGACGATGAAAAGATTTTCAAAACAACGGTTTTCATAACTGGGAGCTGAATAGGCAACGTATTTATTTAGAACCAAATTCTCTGAATAAGGATTAAAGATTTTGAAATTTTGCCCCTTTAAAAATATTTCATTCTGAATCTTAATAATTATTTGCAATACTGTGATGTAAGTATTCGGTAGTAATTATGAAAAAATATAAAGTATCAATAATTGAAAGTATCTCAGAAGATGCGTTAAGTGCACCATAAAATTTAAGAAATATTTTTATTATTTATAAAAATAGGTTATACTCCAAATGCCAAAATTGATTAAAAATATTAGAGAAACGATAAATAGTAATTATATGATATGTAATTTATGAAAGGGTAAGAAAAAATATATATCTTGCAATTACTATGAACGAGCAACTTTTCATATTCAATATTTGTTTCGGAAGTGGAACACAGTCATTTCAATACATACGTTGGTTTTGTCATTAAATTGCTAATATGAATATAGTCATAATTGGAATGAAAATTTTAGAACAAAATTATATCGGCAACGATTTTGAAAATAACGACGACTAGAGTGATTGATTAAAAATTGCAATGGTGTAACTGTAAATGATATTGACTTTACTCCGCGTAGGAGTTGAACCGGTCAGATAAATAAAAGTTATTGAAGTAGATACTATTAACGTTGTGCAACAAGTGTACTTACGATATAGTAAGTAATTATTACTCCTAATAACATTTATCACCTTTGTTATATGCACTCAGTATTTAGTAGTTTCTAAATTTTAACTTGTTAAATATCGCTCGTAATTCGATTAGATTTCATGAGGAGAATACAGTTTTATTTTTAATTTTTTTTTAACCTAATTTTGTGGCGGAATTTTTATTCAGAAGACTCTTCGGCGAAATATGTATTTGGGATGAACTACGGCGGATTTTCCATGGAACGGTCAAGGTTTTAGACTAGGGCTTGAGATAAAAGGAAACATCTACTCGTCGATTTAAATTCTTTTTGTTCGTGTCTTGGGGTTTTCCCGAACCACAGCTGGCTGCTTTGGTGTGGAAAGAAGGTATTTTTGCCAACTTTAATGTAGAGCGGTCAAGGGAGAGACTCGTGATCACACTTCGTCACAGTGCGAAGGCGTTTCAACAGAAAGGAAATAGTAGTCGCTGTGTGGCTGCTGCTGAAGGACTTCACTTTTGGAAAGGAAACCATCCCGAGTTCAGGATCTTTACCGACATCAAAAGAATTTTCCGCACAACTTTTATTGAAAATTACGCGGACCGTCCAGGCTCAGTTTTCTATGGCAAGTACAATTCAAAATATGTGTTAATTGCCATTAAAATTTGCACTTTGATCTAATTACATGCGGGCAAAAATCCTGACGAAAATAGTACTTATATTTGAAAATAGTACTAAGTAAAGTGTACCGTTTAAAGTAAATTAATTTTCCCCGTTTAATCATCAAGATTACACAAAATTAACGAAATGAATAACTTAGCGCCAGTTGGGAACGGATATAAACCAACAGAAACGTTGACCTTTTATACCTGTCCTCTGCTTTGATAACGTAAACTACAGTTTTACCAGTGGAAAGTGAACTCTGGTGTTTTGCTGAGGTAGAAGCTTTTCCGCTGTGACCCTGTGTTTGTATGTCGAGCATACATTTATTTACGCGTAAGACCGATTGTCAGTTTTTGTCAGATTTTTAATACTTTAGTAATTAAATAACGACGGAAATTGCTGTTTTTACGCGTATTTGACTTTCCCACTAGAAATGCGTGAATGTGTACTGCAAATGCAAACAAATTTGATGTTATAAAATATAACTGCCCATCATCGAGACAGGTGAATGTTTGTTTTTATCGAGTGACAGAAATTACTCGTAAAACAACCCAGTAAACACCAGAACAATTTGAAAATTATGTGAGAATCATAAATTTCAATTGAACTTCGAAATCTGACGATAATCTGTAATTTATGCCTGGTATGATGTAGCCAATGTAATTGTTAATGCTTATTGCGCCATAAGTAATGTAATAATATAAGCAAGTAGTTAGGTTTTATTTTACCACATGAGTGCAGTTTTATTTTAGCAGCAAATTTTTATGTATCAATGTGTTTAATAAATTGTGATACATATAATAATAATCAGATGGATGTTTTCCTGTTTATACATACAGACATTCGTATTTGTGTGTCAATGTAATTGGATATATATGTAATTAGTGTTAACTTATTTGGTATTTAGGATGTACGGAAAGTTTTCATAAAGAAAAACACCGAGTATTTCGTCTACAAGGGGTAAAGTCAAAATTCGTATGTGTGCATTCTCAGATATAGAAACTTTTCGAAACAATGTAACGAAAACTTCATAGGATTCTCCGCTGCGCTGACCAATTTTAAGAGAGTCTCGTCTTTATTTAGTTTTTGTAATTTTATTTCAAAAGACATATTTGTATGTAATTAACCATTTAGGACCGGAAAATCTCGACTGGACCGGGAATCGAACTCGGGGTCACCCTGATACGACAGGTAGATAAAGCTTAATGGCTAGAGCGACCACGTGCCAAGCGGTGATCCTGGGTTCGATTTTCGGCCCTGTCGATCGTAATCTGACACGTTACTACATTTACCCTAATGCATTACACTATACACGATATGCGGCCATTGGTCTCAGATGAAGTTATTTTAAAGGACGAGGGGATATTGATTTGCATTCGTTGTCGACGTTGTTATTTGCTACATTCGTTTGGACTAAGAAGTCTTCTGAAAGAGAGAGTCCATTACTTAAAAAATCTTCGATAAAATCCTCTGTGACTGCAGTGATATCCGCTACCTGCAAGCTTGTTTCTGATAAAGAACTATTTCCGAAATCCTAGAGAAAAGTACGATAATAGGAAATACGAACCATTCAACTGACAGCCATTGTTCAGTCGATTCTATTTACAACTAGGTGAGGCGTTTTCAATTTTGTCGAAGTTGCAAGCCGTTTAAGTTTCGTCGGGGACGAGTACCTTTTATCTCGTGGTGTTGTGGCGTGGGAGGAGCAGTGTTGTGAGCTGATGATATCTGCTCGCCTCAAGGAAGACGCAAAGGAGCTCAGATAGTCGAGTCTTGATACAACCTCACAATCTGCGCCGTTCGAGATCTTTTTGGGATACGCAGAGCCGTAAATTGCTTTCAAATCTGTAGAATATTTGAATAGAAATGAATTAAATATTTTGAACAACCTCCCGTAATTTTCAATTGAAGTTACATATTATTTAATTAATTAATATATATTTAAATAACTTAAAGAAGTTATTACTTTCAAATACATTTTTTATTTAATGAAAACAAATACTACCGTGGCAATTTTACGATGTCTTTGGACTTATTGTAAATCATGGAAAAAGTCTGAACTTATATTCATCATGAAAGGAGAATAATTTACAAATTTGGATGAATTGACGAAGGTAGTAAATTATAAACCAGAATATAAATGGGAAGAGAATATGAAATAAAATGTGTAGTTCTCATCTTACATCATTCTATTGCCATTAAATTTATTTTCCTATTCCTAAGCAATTCTAAAGCTCGTGCAATAGTTATCAAATATTGCCTCAAATGAAAATAATTAGGGAAGATGAGATGAAGAACACGATTTTATGTATTTTAAATAAATAAATAAAATTCTTATACAATACACGAGTTGAATGTATTTATAAATGACAGATGAATTAAAGGAGAATGATGGTTACCAAAGTGGTTAGCAAAGTAAAATACGAAAGAGATGTCTAGAACATTGTTTCTAATATAGACAGCATAATAACTACGACTTCATGCAATAGCAACTTACCATAAATATTATCGTATTATATTTTGAAATAGTAATTGCCTTTATTCCTGGATATTGAATCACTACATAAAGTCAAATATCGACGTATATTCTTATGAAAGAGTAAATATGTAAAGATGGGATGATAAGTTTTCCTTAGGTTTGTTGTATGTTTTGCAGTGTATTGCGCCGAAGTGTTACGCCCGAATAAGCAATCAATCGTGCGACAAAGTCCTCTTTTGTTTGAAACAGCAGCTTGGCTGTTTTCAGTTGATCCTAGCTCCATTCTGGGCTCAGCTAACTGTTTTGTATTGCGTAAGTGCCTCAATGGAGCTGTGGCAGACTGTTTTGCATCCTTCATGAATCTGCCGTCTCATATATCGTTATTGTGAGTACCGTTGCGGGATGAACCAGAATTTAATACGCGGTCAACTTACGGGTCATATCATTTTATTATGGACACATTCTGACAAGATGTGTAAGCCAGCTCCGTGTTGGACAAAGAAAAGAGGATTCGAAGGGATTTGTGAGAGGTTATAGTAGCGGTAATCAACTATAGTTGCTTCTCAGCATAAACGACAAATACGAAACACTAAACCAATACAATTAACCTTATATTTTTTTTACTTTCCCTATTTAACATAACATAATTTTTTGCTTCCATATGGATGAAATTCAAATAATAATATTACTACATATATATAAATGTAATGTTTTGGTACTGAATTCAGTGACTCTGTTTGCACAGTTTAAGTTCATACATAAACAGCGTGACCAATTTAGCTAGTTGCTAATATCGTTTGAGCAGTGTCAACGTAGTAATCTTATAAACGGCTGGTTCCTGCATGTCTACAAAGTGCAGTTGCAATCGTGCAACAATATTTTCAGATTTCTTAAAATCGTGTTTCCACGTAAGTGGCAATGTTAACAGACATGGAATCTGGGAATACACATGATCAAAGAAACAAAATACCCATTAAGTAAGAAAAATTAAGTAATATATGTATATTTTAAATCACAAAACACAATGTTCCATCCCATCTTTGAAACTTTATCAGGCGATAAATTAATAAAATTATATACCTGAAATTTATATGATTAATATTAACATAATATATTAATAGCAATATGAAGTACTTGGATAAACATATAAATTTTTCCTTATACTTTGATTAAATTAAATTTTTCTCACATAGTTTTTTTATTTATTTTATATAATTAAAAATCAGACTAATTTATAAACCACATGTTTCTTCACAGGTAAAACGAAATGGTGTTATCTGATACCAAGGTTAGAGGACCTGTCTTCTTAATGGAAGAAACCATCACGACAAACGTTTACTTAGTCCCTGTGGAACTGTTAATAACGTCTCAGTTAAATAATTTCAACCATAGGCCACAAACATGAAGCTCGCCTCCCTGCGGTTCCGCAGTTTTTCATTTATCGAACTAAAAATGTGGCAGGCGGGTGTAAAGGGATGGACCAACACGGTCTCCTGGTATTACTATGCCTGATCTCTTCCTTTGAGTAGAGTATTCACCACATCAGTTCATGATATAGAATAATTGAATACATGTAAAAAATATTCTATGTGAAGTGTTACAAAATAAATGTTTGGCCACGCTTGGCGAGAATTACAATATCTTCTTGAAACTCTCCGAGCTACCACGGGGGTGAACGTTTAAAGCCAGTGTCGCAAATGGTCTTATTAAAAAAGTTCAGCAAAAATTTGCAATGTATGAACACAAATATATGTTTTAAAAAATAATGAAGCTATGGAATTTAATTAAAGGACCAGGATGAAAAAGATTCGAGCGGTCCGGGAATCGAACCTGTACCCGTGACTTCCAAATAATATGTCTGATTATAAAATAGTATCTCTAATAAAAGGGAAAAAAAGGTGTTCACTCTGTATTAGTATTGTTTTCGTCATGAATAGGTTATATGGGTGAATCAAGTTGGGGTCGTACTTTACCGAATCTTATGGAGCCTTTGAAACGATTGACAAGGTCTGGTGGAGAGTAGTGTTTCCCTGACGAAGCGACAATCTTAAAAGGGAAGACGTAAACTAAAAAACAGTGTGCACGTGTGTGGTGCCAATGGATGGATGGCAGAGGGAGGACATGGGAGACCACCAGACACCCTTCCAACGTAAACTCATCCGCATTCCAGGGATGCTTTCCACTGCCATTATCTCTTAATCACCAATACGAATGATTTGTCAGCCACTTAACGTCTAAATTCCAGAAAAGCTTCAAACGTTCACTTACTCGTATCCAAAACCTTATTAATTTACAATGTACGTACATACATACCGGTTCTTACAAACTGATTGCAAAGAGCAATTTAGAGTTTTATTTTGTTTTTTATTCGTAAAAAGTAAATTATATGATGAAATAAATGAATAATGGCTTATAGTCGAGATGCAGATGACAGTTAGCGAAGGAGAGAGTCACAATGATATAGATAAAAATTCAGCTCCTATAACGGCAAAGAACTCAGGTCCTCGTATAATAATGAAATCATCATCAGATGCTAGTGCTGGCAACTTGGAATGAATGGGATGGATTAATAATTCCTGATGTTTGAAAAGCGTGCCTTATAACATAGTCAACATTAATCTGGATTTCAAAATAGTATCTGTCATTCTTGTACAACGTTGTGAGGGAAACGCATGGAGATATTAAGTGTTTAGTTTTATGGCCTTCTAAAATCTGATGCTTTTAACGGCCGCGTGTCCGATTTCCCGTAGCGTGTTTGTTAGCTTGATAAGCTTATATGTTTTTATGTAGAATCGTCACAGTGGGCTGATAGGTAAATCATATGAATCTCTGTAAAACTCAACTTTATCAATTTTTTCGAGGCAAACGTTTATATATATACACAATCCAAACACACACACATATATGTCCAAAAATATATGCACACTTCGTGAAAAATCGCTTATATATTTTTAATTACATGAGACTAATATAAAGATACCATTAATGTCCTGTCAATAGTCAGATGTCGTTTCCAGAGGCGTTTCTAGCCTCAGTAATAATATTTTGGTATATACTAAATTCCTTAAGTTGTAATTGCGTTTACTGTGTGCTAACTTGCAAGTGGACCAGTATTTTTCAAAATTTATAATGAATATAAACACTATCTGATAAGGCCCTTTAGTCTCACGAATTATGAATACGATCTCAAAGACGTTTTCCATTTCTTAAAATATTTATACTCAAAAAAATACCCGCCGATGTGTTTGTCTTGCCAAATCGTGAAAACAATAATGAAATTGGGAACATTGGTTTTATTTAGATTCATTAAAACGTATCGTTGAGATATTGTAGTTTAATACATATTATTCGACTTCGTTTACTATAGTAAAATTAATTTTTTTAACATGTTTGACAATCGAATTATAGCCAAGAACCGTGTAAATTTTGTTATATGGATCAAAGTACCAGGTAATTGTTCTAATGTTTCAGCCGAGGAATGTCGTATTACCGTATTCGATCCATGCCTAACTATTCGATCTACACTGCTCCAAACTCATTTCTTGTTTTCTTAAGATCACTGAAGTAAAATTTATATGTACCACTAACGCGTTTTTCCATGAAACGGATGTTAGTGTTTTATTAACAAATATTTGTAATTTTGTATTCAGTAAAATTTATTTCTAACTTAGTTTTCTTTTAAGAAGGAAAAGTGCTTCAGTCGATCTTATATGAAACAAGAAACGTCATGAAAATGACAGAGCATCGGATCAAAACAGCTAAATATTAATTAATGCGAACTTTCACCTTTCACTTCTTGGCAACTTTCGCCTGGAAGGGGAACCCAATAAATTACTCATTTTTGTGTATTAAAATGTTTGTGTGTAAGGGACGCTGATGAAACTTTGTCATGAGTTTCAAACTAAACGAATTATTGAAGTGAGTTTTGAGAGCTTGTTCTGATTTCTCTTTGATGCGATTTCTTCAATGTTTTTTTAATCCCACCATAATTACTTTACATTCTGGAGAGAACAACAGAGTTTAATTTTCTTCGGCAACCAGCGTCAATTTGACAGGAAGTTATTTTCCTTTATGTCAGCATTGAAGAACGTTAAGGTTTTGATTCACTTGCTAATTAGCCATAAAACACGACGGGGATGATTATAAATAAGGGACCAGTTCAGAAAGGAAATTAACCTTCTTTTCACACTTTAACCTGTTAATGTGGATTTTTCTTCATGTCATTTTGCGTTAGTAATATATTCTTAAATTGTTTCTTGCACCATATACTAAAACAAATATTGAGCTCTGAAAAAGAACTGTAAGGCGTCTGCCTTAAAGTGATCCGAGTTGAGTAAGGCGAATGATACTTGTGGAGATTATAGGAGAGGGTTTTTGCTCTGTCACGGACTAGGAGAGGCGAAGATCTTGGCGCCAGTACCTGAATTATTGATACCACGAGAAACACGGCTGCGTCGTTGCCTTCTGTCGGCTGTATGAAATTCCATGGTTTCAGCCACAATTTTTAATAGCTGTGGTAATGATATTAGCCGCTGAAGGGAAACTTATCAATGGTTCTGTCCAAAACGGGACGATTAATCCTGTTAATATATCGCTGTGAAAGATATTTTCAGAAAATACTGACAAATATCTGAAGATATTGTAAATTTAAGCAGATAAACCGAAACATCAATAAATACTTTTATTCCAAATATCTGACAGGTTTAATGGTAAACGAAATAACTTTTCCGAAGAATTCAAAACATTCTTCTAATCATAATATTCACTAACTAATTTAAACTTACCGCTGAACATAGAAATTTATCACGGCTGCACTGGGCTGTATTTACTTCGTGTAGTTGTGCATTACTCAAAATATATTACCTTACATTTTAATTCAAACTTTATACTTCAAGTTATATGAAATGTTTTGAATAAATTTGTGATAGTAATAACAGAAACATTTTATATTCTTTGCACAAACATATGTTCACTTAGTTCCCAGCTGAAAGTTGCGTTTAAAGTGTTATGAAATTTTTAAGTTTTTCAATATTAAATGTAGTTTTGCAGTTGAAATAAGTATCCATTCTTCTCTAATTTAAGATAAATTAAATGACCTTTATAACAGATATTTTTTAAAAAAATTGTTTCTAAATGTAAATATAATTTGTTCAAAGTATGTTTTAGATTGGTTACACATATTTTTACAGAGAAATTTTTGTTAATTTTCGTGAGTGAAAAACGTCAGTGAACACTCGTCTTTTCACGAATGTATTCGTTGTCTTTTGTTATCCTTATATGAGGAATACGTATAAAACGCATCAAACGGTCGCATTGCAAATCGAGTAGAGAAGTGAGAAACAGGAATATAGCATCCACTGTTTACGATGAGCGACTTGACAATACTCCTGACTCTATCTGAGATACACGCGCCATCGTGTTCTCTGCCGTTTATTTCACCTTCTTCTCACAACACAGCTTTGGTTTTCTGCTCTTTACGACCAGATCACTTTACGGTCACAACGGGCGGCCTTATCCACACAAATATCGTAATATTATTCAGGTTCGTATTTCAGAAATGTATTTTAAATTTCAAATTTCAGAAGTGTTGAATACTGTGGCAGTAGTTTGAAATAGAAACAACATTGCGACATACCACGATGCCACAAGTCATTTTGTCTTGTTATATTTCAAGTCTCTGCATTGGTCAATTTATAAACTCCTCAGACTACAATTTATACTCAAAAGTTCTTTTTTCTTACTCTGAGAACGAGTCTAGCTCGTATTTCCTTGGTTATTCACAGCCTATTTTTCTAGCCATAGGCTGTTCATATTACAAAATCACTTTGTCCTTGCTATACAGATTTTTTTTATTGAAGGTGTTGTTTCATTCACGTGCGTTCACATTGGGAATTTCAAATTGCACAAATTAATCAAGCATACTAATTTTTCAGAAGTCCATACCACCATTTTCGTGACTGATAGCCCACGTAACCGCCGTATTTATACGGTTTAAAAGTCACTGCATCTAAAAAACTAAACTAAGAGAGGCATAAACAATGTGCTCCAAATTTTTATGTTTTTTAAACCAAATACTACAATATTTAAATGAAAGAAAATTAAATATTAAATGGGAAAATTGAGGGAATGATATTTACCTCAAAATCTTGATCTTCAAATAATTTACACTAACTTTTGCATTTTCCATCTTCTGTTTTGTTTCGTTATAAGTTCCGTAGATCTGATGTCTACATATATAGGGCTTTGTTTCTTTGTTGCAGAGCTTATTGCCCCTACATAATTCCTGCGGTACGATTATTTTTTGCCTCTTGTGCAATGATACAAGTGAGTTTTGTTCATTTTGTTGGCGATAGGGATTTGGGTTTTGTAGATGCTTCTCGGAAACATAACAGCATCAATGAAGAAGCTTTCGTTGTTTTCCCGAGGCCACATTAAAGGAAGCCTTTCGCGTTTGTAGAGATAACGTTCTGCGGAGTTCAGTTATGCATCTGACCTTCGTCGGGTTCAAGATAAAATCGTCCGACTGTACAGATAAGCCAAGAAATATATTTCTGCAAATGCCGCGAATTCCCTTGATCTATGTCTTTACGAATTTATTCTCATTGTCCTAACGAATATTATTGTTGAGAAAGTTTATAATTATTTCCGCTAGGATCTAAGTATGAAAGTTCCTGAGAGCTTCCAATATTTACATATATATATCAAATGTATATGAAATTAAAGATAGTCCAATTATGTCGCTTATTACATTGGACATAATAGTTCGAAATTTTAATGAATTTTTTTGGAGGTAAAATTCAAGAAGCATTTGGTTCGCAAAACTTTCTATGCAATTAGCTCATTACCGGTACTGTCGAAGGAAGGAATATGTTGTCATACTGTATCATATGACACTTAAGTATTTTTAACTGTCTGGAATGACCAAAAATCTATTTGAAACCTCCATCTGTTTTTAAGGATACAATTCGCACCTTTGAAACTGAAAATATATTCTGTCTCTAAATTTTTTAGTCGGCACAGTGTTGCGAATTTTTAAAACTCTTAGTAAAAAGGGTCAGTTATCAGGCGGTAGCAGTTCATTTGAACTGAATCCAGAGAGAACATTTAAGTCATCCTTCAGATACTTCCTAACAATTTGAGGAGGGAGGTGACCGACCAACGATAGAAACCGTACATCTCTGACATAAGAGAAAATTCCACGAATCAACTGAAACGTATCAGAAAAGTTTTTCGGCCGTAATGTTAGTGCAAAAGCATTGTTAGTTGTGTCAACAGTGACCACATAATTTGTGATTTATTAAATTTTGTGACTATGATCAGTTAATAAAGTATTTTATTTAAATTTTATTGTGTTTAATTAATTATCTGGTCCTCAATACTAATCAACTTTAAGTTACGTTCCATGATATTATTGATTACAAAAAAAAGAAATTTGTATGAATCAGTCACGGAAGAACTAAAGTTTCGATTAGTCTTACAGTATTAATTATTCAAACAATTAATTAAAAGGCTGATCCACTTTACGGCTGTTTAGTTAATGGGTTTGGTCGTGAAAAGAGAGAACACTTGACGGAATTTCCTTTCCTTATTTTCTTGCACTTTGAACTTCTTAAACGTTTACGACCCTGTGAAGTGATGATCTCATTGATCTTTTGTAACATTTTATGTACATATTTTACAGATACTTATCGTTTATTTTATTGTCTGAGTTAACTAGAAAAGATTAAATTACCGGTACCAGAAATTTGAGATAAGTTCTTACCTCGCATGTATCATATTTCAAAGCCTTAACTATTATTATAAATACCATTTATCTATATTGCTTTCTCTAAACATTAACTTTGTTTCCAATCTAATCTCTTCCTACTATCACTAAACATATTTCAATTGTCAGAAATATACCATTTAATGCAGTACTGTAATTAAATGTCAAATTAACTCACATTGAAAATTTTACTGTTAATTTTAACATAATTAGGCAACAGGTATTACTTTCGATCAGTAAATGTGTGTCTGAAAATGTTAGATTCTTCATATATAAAACGTTAGAATATTGGTACAATTAAATAATAAATTTAAAATGAAAATTATATTATTTTCATATACTTCAATTGTGCTAAACCTTAATACAAGTGATTTTTTACATTTTAAATAATATTCCTTGGTTAGACTTTCGAAAGTTACAGATTAATATTTTTATAATTATTATTCTATGATCAATACACTCACGACACTAAAGTATATTATTTTAATTTATTGTTGGTACTGACTAGTGAATATAATCGCATACATTTCCTGATTCTTAATTTCAGGAGTTTGTTCTGGAAAAATTCTTATAGGGACGTATAAATTATTTCTCCCTTGGTGGATACAAAGTTTTTTTAATACTCCATTATTCAAAGTAATCATTAGGAACACTGTACGTCCGGTTGAAACTCAAATAAACACTCGAAAATACAAACGATAAATGTACAGATGAAGAACAAAAATGTATTCATCTATAACTTAAACTACGAATAGTGGGATAATCTGAGCGTGAGATAATGTAGAATATTTGATTTTTTTTATAAAAAAATCGTAGACTCCTAAGTATCTGTAAAATGACGAATTACTTCAAGGAGATTATGTAATTAGACGCGAAAACATGATTTCCAGCTAATTAACTATTTTGACAAGCAACAGCAGAAACATGTTATAAATATTTGTGCGCTATTTCGTGCAGAAACTCCACGGCTGTGAGGCAACATCACTTGTCTCTGAAGATGTTTGAATTATCTTCGCAGGCGCCGACTAGTAACCACGTTACGCCTGCAGTTTATCGTAGCGACATCTGTGTCTCGGGCTGCAACTCAATTACCACGGGGCTTCTCCTTTCTCTGATGTTTCAATCTCGGGCATTAGCGAAGGACAATAAACATTGACAATTCTATTAAGTAACTCCAAAAGTTCTTTCTTCGATCAACTCAAAAGGAGCAATATGCTTTTAGCGACGTAATTGAATAATTAGCTTTTAAAGATAGCTGGCACGAGTCGTGAGTGCGCCATCTTTTATATTCAAGAATATCAACTTCGTTCTCCACATATAATGAAGATAAATTTTAATTCCTTGCAGTACATTTTAATTTTTAATATAAATTTATGAAAATTATCCTGGAACGGTCAAACGTTTTATTTTACTGTAGTATTTTTCTATAATTTTTTTCCGTTTTCGGCTTCACCTCCTGTCTTCGATGTAGGTATTAATCTAGGTATTTCCGGTAATAAATTCATTTTTGACAATATTAATTGCAATCGAGAACTGCTTTATTTATAATACATTAGTGGCTGAATTCGTGTCTTAAAAAGTTTTGAGGTCTGCAGAATACACGCTTTGGAGACATTTTTTATTAAGTGTTAGGGCTAGTAGGTTCCACCAGACTGTTAATTCTTAGACACACTGCACCTGAGGTAGTTCTATATTTACAATGTGTTAGTGTTAGGAAGAGAGCGGAAACAGCAAATTCTTTGAAAATGACTATACAACTCATACTCACCATATCTGGACAAAACAAAAAATGTTTTGTTAAACAGTTAAATAAATTGTAACTTGATATTTCAAAACTCTGAGTAAATATCGGGAAAGTCTTGCGATCGTGATGAATTCTGGACGGTACTGAGCACAGTCTTTTGACGGTGGTTCACGGAACTAAGCGACCTCAAATAGAAACCTGAGTAAAAGCGTTCAGAAAAAAAAAGCGTCCTTGATGTATTTTGTTTCGCAGTGGATTGTCGTTACTGAACTTCGACCTAGCTTCCTGTATTCTGTTCATGAAAACATAAATCCAGTCCCCCTATTTCTTTTGCGTAGCTGACTTCCTCACATCAGGAAATAACCGTTCTCTTGGTCATCCGGAACGTTTAGAGTTATATCTCTCAGCACCTCCGAAACAGAAGGCGTAACTGGTGACACGCGTGAACATTAATATTTTGAGGAGACAAACAAAGCAAAAAAAACACCGTGATGGACGCTTATTGCACTCAGAGATTACTGCCTCTCAAATAAACCCATGTCTTCATACATACATAAAATAATTTGTTTATATTCTAACGCGAAAAATATAAATCTGAATAAGTCGAAATTTCATGCTTAAACGCTCAAATAGTGAGTTTGAAATTACTAGTAGTTTCAGAAATTTTTCAAGTATTAAAGTTTTGCAGAATATTTGTTAATTCACACTTAAATTAGTGCATCAAATTCATATTTGGATTCATCTGTGTTTCCATTATGAATAAAATTCTCTAACGGTGTCGTTAAAATCCGTTATTTCTATCAAATATTATTATGGTCTAAAAGTACTTTTGAAACTGGGTGAACGATTTCGCTTTAATTTGTGATATAATTTTATTATAATGAAATATAATTTATTATTAATACAGAAAATACGGAAAAATGGTAGTAAACGCAGAATGCTGCTACATAATTAATCATTTGACAGTTGATGTATTGTGAGTAATAATTAAAAAGACGGCTAAATACTTGAATATCAACCGATCTCGCATACTTTCGAATTTAATGTCTTCACCTTGGCCGTTACGATTTGGCACCTACCTACGGTGAAAACAATCTCGATAAACAAATAAATTTTTCGGTCAGACCGACCCAATAATATCACTATTCAGCGTTTTCTACGAACCGTAATCTTTTATGTTTGCGTAGGAAGGAATTCATTGCTGATGGATGTTGGCTCCACCCCACAAATCTCCCGAGTGATTGATTCGTACATACCAACGCTGCTACAGAATCCAAACAGTTTTAGTCGATGGGAATCCTCAACAAACTATTGGCTCAAAATTCAAAGTAACCAAATAGTTTCCCCAATCGCTGCACGAAGTCAAGTCAAATATTTCATACATATTTTAATGAATTCAAATATAAACGAATTTAAAATTTCCTTTATTTCTTCAGTGGAAAATGGACTTGATGGGTATTATTGTTATTAATTTTAAATTCCATGCAATTGTATGAACAGCATGGTTCAAGGAGAATATTGCGGTGATAAAAGGCTCTTAGGTTATTAGCCCGTTTCGTTCAGGTTGTGCCAGAAAAATTTAAGGGGTTTGGAGGGGTGAATACTCGGGCACGTGGCCTCCCTCTGTTCCGTCGGTGACCCCATTTCAGTAGCAAACATGAATTAGACCGGAACACATCGTTGCTTTAGAGTGTGGACGTAATTTTCTTGTCAATTAGGAGAATGGAGTTTTAAATTTTACCATCTAAATTATTATTTCTAAATGACAAAACTCTGACATAAAATCAGATGAAGGCGGTGCCATGTCATATGCATCACTGTAATACAGACGTATCCTACTGTAAACCTCTGTACTCAAAATTTAAATGAAATTTCAGGAAGGACAAATATTTTATTTAGACATATTTAAGACGATTATGGCAATATTGCCTAAAGCTCCCGAATGATTCCACAATTAAGCTTATTAGAAAAGGCGAGACATGATTCGGAGGTACCATTGAAATCAGCGTCTCATGACGAGAGGAATGGGGTTGTACATCCGCTGGTAATCTTAAGATTTAAAGATTTTGGATCGCTTCACTGAGCTAACAGCAATATATATAGGAGTGTAAGACTCAGTAAAAATTTACACACATTTTAATATTTTTTTAAAAATATAACAAATTAATTTTATTTTCCACCAATGAAAGATTAATTAGAGAAATCATATTTTTTTTAAGTTGAGCTAATTATATTTCTACTAGAAGTCTTCAACGTTCAAACGATTTCTGATATATATATATATATATATATATATATATATATATTGTGCATGTTAACAATCCAATTTATTTAATTCATATGAGTTCCAAAAAACTTTACAAATCATAGAACATGTAAAAATAATTTAATAAATTAAACATTGGATCATATAGCTTCTATATTTTTACTAGTTTTACTATTTTTACTAGTTAAATCCATGCAGTTTTTATGGAGGAGGTTGGGGGCGAGTTCTCGCCTACTTCTCGGGTGTTGGAATCCAAACTGAAGCTCACCTGTCAACGGTGGAGCCACGTAGCGAAATCTCCCGCCGTTTATCTTTCTCGTGGCGTGTTGTTATGTTTACAGGCCCCAGGGGAGCCGTAACGGCCATTGGCACAGTGTTGCCAGTCAAGTCAAAAAGAATGCGTACTAAGAGTTCGCTGTGGAAATCATCTCTTTTTTCAAAATGAATTACCCGATATTTTTTCACCTGAAGTGATACATTATGTATTTTATTTCATCTGGACAGAATAGAGCTTATATAAGTACTATACGAAAATGAATAGCAACATAAAAGGTTCATTTCTACTGGGGTGAACTATGAATGTTAGTCAGACTTGTAAATACTGTAAATTCATCAATCATGATAACTAGGACAGTTTTCTACTGATAGAAGCGTCCATCATGAACCACCACTGTTCGTATTATTTCTGTTGAAAATCGCTCTCGCTAATTTTCCCAAACAAAATAATTAAACACCCCACAAATTTCGTCACACAAATCCATGAAAGCCATTAAGTCGATACTTATATTCAAACTAGCTACACTAAGATAAAATACTAAGAGGAAATGGAAATATCAATAAATTTCAACGTGGAGGGTAAATTAATAGCAAAACGGCAATTATGGTAAGAATACCTCAGATTATATTTAAAATTACGATAATATGGTACCGAAACACAATGGCTTTTTAACATGACGGGTACACGAAATTAAATTTAACGTTCCACGACGAGAAAAAAACTCCTAATTTCACCCTGTACGTTTGAGAAAGGTAATAATGATTCATGGAACTCACTCTCCGTCATCACAGATACTGTCATGGATTAATACGCCGCTGACATAATTATTGTGGTGCTATTAATCCTGCAAATTGCGCAGGAATAAAACGCTCGTATTTTACGATCCGTGCGACAGATTGACTCTCTCTTCCTGCCAATGGAAATTTTAATCTGCATATCGATTGGCGAGTTGCAAGTACTCAAACGCTGGTCAGCGGGACGGCTTGATTGCAGGTCGCAGCTCTAAAGCGCTTTAGGGGGATCACTTCTCTGCATAAGCTCCATACCTCAAACCAGTTGCCTCGTGTGCACACCATTTCACATAACCGAAAATGTAATAAGTAGATTAGGTTACGTACCTCCATTTAAATTCATTTCTGCTCGCGAGAAAAAACAAAATACAATTTTGAACTAATGATGTAATTCACCAGATACGCAGTTACAAAATAAACCGCACATTAATACTGCTGAAATTCATTCAAAACCTTATTTCAATTACAAAATTTTAAATTTAAACTAAAAACTCTTTTTATAATATATTACTTTTACGAGATACGTAGATAATAATATAAACTTTGAAAAAATATTTTTCTTATTAGAAATATTCTCTAAATTTTACCGATATATTTCAAACTATTAGAGGAGCATAAAAAGTTAATTTAATAAAGATTTGGATTCACGTTGACAAATTCATCGATCACGGAGAAATAAATTATTTTCCTACGGATTCAAATGTGCTGATTCTGTTGTTTGTTATAAGACAGATTCTTTATGTTCCTTTAGAAACTAATTTGTAATCCATCTTAGGTGCGGACACTTTTGTTCTCATTTCCTCTTTGGTGACGAAGAGAGATTAATTTACTATAGAATATTGGCGTTGACGTGAAGCAGCAATAAAATAATTTATCTGCGTTAATAAATCAATCTAAAATCTTTATTTTAATTTACTAATACTGCTTCTTGAAAAAGCTGGCAAATTCTCGTTCTTTTAATCACTGAAGGAAAGTTTCATTTAGGACTAGAAATTATACGTTCTACACACCTTCATCTTGCAACTACGTGTTTAATTTGCAAACTATCAGGCATTTTTACTGTGATATCCCCAGATTTCAGAAAATTTTTAAATTATTATACATAAATAAGCTAAATAGTACTAGTAAATCATTAAATCTAAGGCAAATGAAATAGAAAATTTTAAGTTCCGTTATAAAAAAAAAACAGTTTAACTGATTTCACTTTAAAATATTTTTCATAGTGTTAGTGTAGAACGGTTTTCTGAAAACTTCAGTACCCAAAACGAGCATCTTCTAAACTCAACCAGTATATATAGTAAATATTTAAAAAGGATATATTATTTCTCAGATTCATTTTTCTTTCTCATATTGTATCTTACAAATATTCAGACGCTATTCTAAATCTGTATCATAAATAAACGGATAATGAAATAAATCTACTTATGTCAATTTCACACGGAACCTACGACTATTATAGAAGCCCACGTAACACAATGTTGCGTTTGCATGTGCATAATGCTAAAACCAACAGAAATAAATATAATATATATTAATTTATATATTAAATAAATTTATATTTGGATAATAATTATGGGTGAAACAATATCTTCAATAATATCGATTAACATAATAAATAAAAAAAGACTGAAATACATTCTGTAGAAATTTGAGATTTATTGAAGAAATGATTTGATGCATACAATTTTTTTTAAATATCTGTACCTCAGAAAAATAACGCATACACATAATTTCTTCTTCGATCCGCTGAACACAATACATTTTCTTTTAAATGTTAGGAAAATATTAGTTTAGTAGATAATTCTCTCTTTATCATAATCAAACAGACTTTCTTTGTTCTTCTCGTCAGTTATGAACTTTTAAAATGAAGAACATGTCTTAAAAAGCCATTTTAAGTGATTAAAATAGTGCAACTTACTGATCAATTTTGCATATTTTATCTTATCAATTATGTTGATATTGCACGTGAACCAGATTCTCCTTATAATGTGGCAACATTACCAGAAACTGCGTTTGCTTGCATGTTGCACGCAAATGACATGCTCACTTTGAACCTATTTTTCAAACCTTGGCCTTTCAGAACTTCTGTTGCTTGTTAATGGTGATTACGGAATGAATTATTATGAGATATATGGATGTAGGCTTTCATTAACCTTTAGCGCGAGATCATGGCAGCATATTTTACGAACTGGAAAATAAGGAACTCTACCTACGTATGAGTTACAGTCATTTAATCCAGAGAGAAATATTTATTAATATTATATATATAAATTTAACTATACAAAGTTCTTAGACAGAGGTTCGGACTTGATGGATTCAATAAAGACCTTTCAAAATATACGTGAATTTTTTGATAATTCCTCTCCTCGTATACGTCGTCTACAGACACGAGCGAATTCAAAGTAGACTATTTTTTACGTTTAATAGAAACTCAAATCCGACTGATATGAAATCTTAAAATTGCCCCATCGGCATGAATATGCTCTCAGGGGATCTAAGCGTTTCGGCCCTTTAATCAAGAGGCTGAAAAGAATATTGCAGTCTCCCTATATTTTACGTACATCACCATGGATGGTATGGGATAGATAACTGGAGGCCCCGTTTTCTCAATGGGCAAAAAAGCAACAACATGCCTCTGTTCGAGGAACGAAATGGCACGTAATAATTGAACTTATCGGATCCATGTACATATTGCAACGAATAAGGGTAGAAAAAATTTCTATTCAGCAGTAAATTAATTTTCAATGGGCATTCCGTATACTAAATTAAACTTTTAAGAGTCTGAGAAATGAACGTCAAAACAAAATAATTATATGAAAAAAGATTATCTTTCATTAATGCAAGTTTCTACGTAGCTTAAATATGAATCATAATCAGATTATATAAAATAAATATTTTTTTCCTGTATTTCATCTTAAAAGTTTATTATTGTTTCATTTGTATTTATTTACTTCATATTTGATGTAAATCGTGATTTTAAATCAAATCATTATGGGGAAAGCGTAACCTCGCCAGAGGTTTATTAACTAGAAAAATGATGGTTCTGTTTTCTCTGATGTCTTTCTGTTTATCAACTTGGGCGAATTCGATATAAAGTAAATAAAAATAAGACGAACGAAATTTTTTAACAGACAACGAAGTTTTAAACTTCACATCTCCGTACTTCAGCACCTTTCTATTGGAAGTGTCAACAATCTCATATACTTGAAATCTTAGCTAAAAGTGCAGCAGTAAAGAACAATTTCGGTAGAAAATAAAGGAAATTCTAAGGCTAACGTTATTTGCAGTGAATCCAATCGCAGCTACAATCAGGTACAAGATAGAACCTTTGCTTCATTATAAGATGGTGATTCGTCGTTGAATTTGCGTAAATTTTGGCCATCCCTGATTGCACAAAGCGCTTTTATTACATTTTAAAATGTTACTAATATGAGCGGCGTGCTGCATAAGCATCAGGGAAGTTCACTTTAGCAAGCAATTTCTCAGAGACAGCTGCATTTATTTTTCATTTCAAGGAACAGGTTAGAGAAGAAGTGCAACTAATAAAAATATCCAGCAAAATTTAATAACCTGTTCTCACTTCTCTGCTTGTTTGTTCGCCATGTTTTATATAAATACGCTGTTTTAATATATTTTCCAGGTAATGTAACCGTAGCATGTTGGGAATCGTGGATAACAATTCACGTTTTTTAAAAAAAACTCGACCGCAGGGCCTCCGCAAACCTCTCCTGTGGTGTTAAAAAAGTAGACTTTAACTCTGTTGAATCCATTTTATATTTACTTACATTTCATGAATTAATAAATTAATTTGCAAAAAAAATTTCATTAGTCAGACATGTGTTGCTTTTTGTTTTGAACTTCTTTTGGCCGACATGAATAAACCAAATAACATTAATTTTCATTCGAATAAGTGGAATTTGTCATTATTATTATTTATCAATACTTGTCAACATTCACGAGGAATGTTAATAAAAGTATAATTTGAAACCCAGTGCAAACAACAATAATTTAAACAGAACATTAATTCAAAAGTTTTTCTTATTATAAGTACATTTTCACTTATAAATCTGGCATATTTACACTACGGTCTCTAAAAAGTTTAATCTAATAAACATAATTTCTTATTTGCCGCTTGTACTACTATACTCATCAAGGTCAACGTACTGTGTCTGATTATTACAGCACAACTGTAAATGACTAAATGTCGGTGAAGTTAGTAGTGTGGGATCTCTATTGACTTAACAATTTGACGTTAACTAATAACTAGATAATCCTGTCTATTGTTGCTTTCAATTGTTGATTTGAGTGATAATCGCTAACGGCTATTCACGAAGGCCAGCATTATTCCCTGGCGATCGTACGTTAATCATCTACAATAACGGTCGAATTGAAAAGGGTGAGTTGGAAGGAGCAACGTAATTAACTGTCAAGCAACTAGGTTTAAAAACTGACCATAGTTTAACACTGATTTTAAACTGTCCAAAATTTAAAAATATTACTTTATCAAAGGCTGTTATACTATTAATTTACTAGTTTTGTGCCTGGCGTTGCCAGGGTATTTATTTATATGTTCGGAAAAATATTTAATTCTGCATTAATCTATTAGTCAAGAAGTGCTGTAACCTACCTGTGGAGATAGAATGTTAATTTCATCATAACCGCTATGTTGCCACATCTTGAGAGAGTCACAAATATCAAAGACAATCCTATATGCTCCCTGTGCACTGAAATAACTTAAAAGATTACCCGTTCCATAACAGATTTATACAATACTCTCGGTTCTATAAGGAGTCAGAAATACTCTTGGTACCTTAAAAAAAAATCCACGTACTTAATATAGCCAAAAAAAATAATACACGTACTTCAAAAAAGTAAAAAAAACAATACTTCCGGGTGATTGAGAGTCGAAAATACTCCCAGTACCCTAATAGAGTAAAAAATACTCCCGGTATCTTAATAACATAAAGAAATGCCCTCTGTGCCCTAAGAGTTTCAAAAACATTCCCGTTTCCTAATAGAGTCAAAAATACTCACCGTACCGCAAGAGAGTTAAAGTACCCTAATAAAATCAATATTATTTCCAGCACAAAAAAATTGTATACAGAATATGTTTATGCATTTTTTCGTCACATTAGTTTTAATTAATTCTCATATGAAGGCAAAGGTAAGAATGTACATTATTTTGTTTCCTGAAATTCCTCCTAACCAACTGGTCTCAATTCAGATTAATGTTACGTATCTGATCATAACGGATCGAGAACATTCATACTAAAGTATGAATGAGAACACAATTGTTTAATGAACTACCCTAAAGAGTTTCAGAATGTAATACAAAATTCTGTGCTCCGACGCAGCACACTCTAAATCCCATCAGAAACAAAGGCGTATTTCATGTTTTGCTTAGCAAAAAGGATTTTCTTTTCTTCGTGAGAGTAAGACTCGTTGCACATACCTCACAAAAGAAACCTTGTTTTCACAAGGCCTTTGCAAACAAAGCGCAGCGTCTAAATACTGTACCTTTCTGTCATTCTACTCGCCCAGTTTACATAAATGTTATAAATTCATTTTCCAGAATTACACGCAATACAAAATTTTTAAAAATATGCAGAGTTTAGTATTAAATTTACAAATGCATGAGTTTGTGCTTAAGGTGTAATTATGAGACTTGGATATTCGGGACACTATTGTAATGTAGGATTGTAATTCTAAAGGTGAATGTTCCTTTTAAGGCGAAACCTTTGTTTAGAACAGAAATACAAAAAGTTGTTATTGATTAAAAATTACACTGTGATCTTTTAATTTTTTTTATCACCACGAAACACTATTTCTCATAACACACATTATTAGGTTAATTTTTCACTTACCAGTGAAAGATATAATCATTAGAGACGAAGTTCAATTGCCAGTTAGAAGAACGTTTGAAATCTATTTCCAATTTTATATTGACATTATAAATCAAGCAGATATTTGATTTGTCGTGAGTAATTATATTTGTATCATGGTGAATTGTAGAAATCATTTATCATCAGAGAGTAACTCTGTTTGGATCCCTCGGAATACCAATCCTTCTCCAAATGAAAAACGGCAGCTCAAAATGTAAGGAGGTGACATTCTTAATTTCAGGGAGACCGATCTAAAAAAATCAAATGCAATCCTTGGAGAAAGTTCATAAAAGAGCAGATAATTTTTTAAGAGTAGGGCATATAGTGGGAACGAAAAAAGGAAAAAATTAGGATTTGATTATCGCAAAGGAGGGAGAGAATTGAGTATGCTTTATAAGTAAAACGTATTGGAATAAACTCCAGAAGCCCAGTTATACCGGTAGATGGGACCATCAATTTAAAAAAAATTAGATGTTGGCAAATGTCCTAAATAGGATGATCAACATCTGGAATAATTTTCCTGTAAATGTGTTTGTGAAAAGTCTTATTCAAGAAAATAAATTTAAGTTGAATATTAAAAACGTAGCAACTGATGTTGTTTCATTTGAGAAATCAGTTTAAATATGCAATCCGAAGTGAAGTGTTAATACGTGATTATTCCAAAACGTTTGTTTAACTTATGATGTTAGTGTATTATTTTTGTTAGTGTCAGGTAGATTGGACGTAATTGTATAATAAACAAATAATATATTATTTTAATATCTGTTTTTAACAATTAGATACATTTAACGACCAGTAACATGTTTATGAATTGCAAAAAAAATATATCTCATTCGGTAAGACAATTTATTTATTCCACTTGGTTATTTGCCCAATTGTATATTTTTAAATGTGTGTCCGGCCCTGTGGAAGAAACTTATTTGTGTGCTCAATTTTGTATTGTAAGAGTGACTTCATAGCACGACTATGTTAGTGCGAGTATGTCTAGGCATTGCATGAGAAATTATGGACATGAGATCCATTAAATCATTTCATTGACTTGTTGAATTTCAATTTATAAAATAAAAATATCCATTGTGTAAATGTAAGAATCGTTGCCAATTATTGAAATTGAGAACATAAGAGAAAATTATAATAAATAAATCGAGAGTAATTCTAAATTAGGTTGACTAAAATTTTGGTGCTAGTTGTAGAGAACAAACGGAGTTATTTTATCAAAATTTTATTCATACTTCAATAAACCACATCGGAATGTATGCAATAGCAGTCGTAGAGGAATACTAAGTTACTTAAATTTTACCCTTGTTCCTAATATTGACACAATTAAAAAGCAAATATTTGTTTTCTCACAATTTTTTTTCTATTTATTAATTACAATACTTTCATCCTAAGATTTTCTGTTGTTTACATATTGTTTACAGTAAATATAAAATTTAAATTATGTTCATAATTAATATGTACACTTGGTAATTAAGCTAGTCCAGTAATTAACCTAACAATTGTTATTCGATGTATACAATTTCTTGAATTAAAATATTAAGACCGTTTGTTTCACTAATAGTCTGTTATATATTCCATCGTTTTTATAGAAGATCTGTATCTACAGGAAAAGTAGAATATAAGAGTCCTCGAGTCAAAGGACGCGAGAACTTAAGACAGCAACAAAATTGAGTCGACATGTTACCAATCTTCCACGTCAACAAACCTTCTCGTAGCGTGATGTATTATGAAGCACTGAACACTAATCCTTCTTAATCTGCAGTATACTTAGTTGCACCACTCACGGGAATTAACACCTCGGCTTTAAAGTATCATAGACGCTTTACCACTTCAACGCATTGTTCTGTACCTTTACTCATATTTTATGTTCGGCAAATCCTAAGAAGAACATACTATTGCTACACTACATATTGTTATCAGTAATTTCTTACGACAACGACAAATATCGATCAGTTTTCTTGTTTCAAGCCGTGTATTAAATTATTAATGACTGTATAGGAAAAACTGAAGGCCAGAACCAATTTTATTTGGGTTGCTATAATTTTAATTATCAGAACAAAATGATGAATAAAAAGTACTAGCATTAAACAGTGAGCAGGTTATTTAATTTTCCGTAAAAATATTACATTTATTTCACCCCTTCTACAGGTTACGTTGATTAAAATTTCAAATGTGCAGAAGCAAAGATTTCTTTATATACAATCCAATTAATATCATCATTCATCATCTAAAATATTATTTGAAATATTATCAGGTTCATCCAACGAATTATATTAAAATGTTCGTACTTCAATTGATTTGTTTTAACATCTAAATAATGAATGCAAGATTATCGGCTTCATTTTTTTTTATAGCTAATTTAATATCGGCTCTTAAACAGAAAAACGATAATTACGTTAACTGTTACTTTTTCGTTTCGTTTCAATATGTAAATTAAAACAGCTCCGAGTTTTAATTATTTAATGTATAGAATACCGATACTAATACTAATTAGTGGTATTTTATAAATACAAGCACAAAACTTTCCATTACGTAAACACATTAAATATTAAAAATTAAATGGAAGAAACTGGAAAAATTCCAGCGCATGAAAAAGATAGAATTTTTTGCGTTTTTATTGACTCGGTAACATAATGCCTCATTCCCCCAAATTTCTGATTTGTTTTATATAAATATGAAACATTTTATAATTCTAAAATATATTTAAAATACGTGACATGATAGCGCATGCCCTAATATATTTTTTAAATGAACAATAAAATAAAATAAATCCACTTCAGATTACACATGTTCTACGTAAATTGTATAATAAATCAAAATATTTTATATGCAGAATTATAGGCTAGGCCGCTGTTTGTTGCAAAAATAGTTTCATTACACCCATTAAGAATTTAAAACATATTTATTATTTTCATGTTTGTAAAGCATTGGAGATACTAGTTGCGATTTAAGGCAATTTTGCATTTACCGTAGGCATCATTTGCTAACATTGCTCGCAAATATTTTATTACAACCATACATACATATTCAATTTATCATCCTGATTTCTACAGGTAAATAAAAGCATATTATTACTGTATTAGTTACAGTTTCTTCTAATCAACGTAAGACATTAAACTTCACTGAGAAATAGACAACAGAAATTTTTCCAATATAATGGGATGTTTAGGTAATTGTGGAATGAAGCTTGAACGATCGCGTTTTCCTCATTGTTGTGTTTGTTTGTTTGAATGTATGTGAATGAACAGCACGGAAGTCTCGTAGAACGAAAATAGAACGACTGGAATTCTGTTCGCGCGCGAGCATTTATGAGCATCGGTCTCAGGGGGCGAGTATTCTCCATTGCCTTGATTATTTCATTCCCCCTGGGCTCAGGAAGCCCTGTCGTCTATATACAGCAATAATTGTCATTGGCTCTTTTTTCCTTTGAATTTGCACAGTACAATAATTGTGGAAAAAACAAAGGCCCGGATTTTAATATGTAAACACTACATTGCCCTCTGCGATGGATTAAAACTCTATTTCAAATGTGGACTTGCTTTAAGCCGCGTCCTGAGTCTAGTTTTTATTTTTTTAATAGATATTAAATTACAAAAATAATATATACATTAACGATCACTTTCAAAAAACACAATGCAATTTATTTTATTTATTAATGATAGCTTGTAATGAAATGAAAATCTAAGTTTTTATGTTCTGGGAGGAGTATCTGTGAGGTGGAATGATTGGTAGTGACATTTTTGGGCGTGTATTTTACGAAATTGTGTTTATGTTGTGTGAATGAAAGTAAAGAAGTCATATTAATTCGGACTATTTAATTAACATTATATAAAAAAATTATAAAATATAATTAAAATTATATATATTATTATTAAAAAAATTACAAAAAATATCTCGTTTATGCCAAAATTAGGGTAGTTTTTATTTCTATGTTGCTAGTTTGAGCGGGGGCTTTCCAGTCTGATACATCGTTCTCCTCTCCTTTCATATTGAGCTTTTAACAATTCTGAAAAATCGAAGACTGCAGAAATAGTTGCAGTTTCCGTTCGAAAGGTTTTAAAAATGAGGCATTTAAGGAGGGAATAATTGGGTTTTATTACGTAAACAAGTATTTGAAAGGAAATTCTTTGGCGAGAAGGAAGTACGTGGGAGAAGGAATGATTGAAAGCAGCGTTTCGAACAATAAGAACACTGCTCGCAAAGTTTCCGATTCTTTTATGTAAGACTGAATTGAGTTTGCCTTTCTCTTGCTCTACTGCAGTAGACTGACGCTGATTTTTATTGTTTGAAAAGTTTCTAATTCTCTTCCTCGCATTCCCCTCCTGGAAATCGACCCCTCCATTGCATGTTCATCGTTTGTTAAATTAGAAATACGACAAAATACAATATAGTCTTACTGAGAGTTGTTACAGTCAATACTCGTGACGTATATATACAGTTAGCTATTGTGGTTTAATGAATTTAATGATGCTTCATATTTACGTCCTTTTTGGTCGTGTCCTCATTCTGGAATCGTTTAAATGGTCCTCTTATCTCTTAATTTGTTTCGGGGATAAGGTTGCCTGATTCGTTTCCCATTTTTGTAGTTCACTGCCGCAATGCTCCAATGGTACTGATTTATTGAATGTTTCCTTAGCTTACGACCTCTGTGTGGTGAGATAAATGAGCTGAGAGGAAGGAAGATCTTCTCTACAGTAGCTATGTGCTGGCTGTACACAATATTGTTTCGATGAACCGAAATTGCACTCAACAAATCTCCATTAGGTACTTCGCAGGCATCGAGTTTCAACTGTCACGCTTTGTGTGTTCGTGGGCGAATGTTAGTTTCATTTCCGCAGATTGCGCTAGAAGCAAATCCGTAAACCAAATTCCGACTGCATTGCAGAACTGCAATTATTTCAACATTACCGTTTCAAATTAATAAATGATTTTCGTTATAATTATAAATTACGGTGCACGAAAAATAACTACAATAGAACTGTTTTGTTCTCGGTATAAAATATAAAACAATAAGATTTATTATGTACCTTACAGTTTTTAAATCATTAACTATTTTCTGAAAAATCATTAACAAGAACCAACCTAGATTTTATTTGAGGATGAAGGCTTTCCTGGTGAATATGTTGTATAAAAAGTTCTCGGGCCTCAAACCGAGAAGTCGTTTTATAAACGCGGAAAGATTCGACGGTGAGCTCTTATTATATTATAAAACGTACAGAATTTCCGTAACCAATATGTATCGTGTAAGATAATAGAAGTTCGGAATTTACATAAACAAAGTGTTTGTTTGTAACTTAACAGAAATACAAAATATCTATTAAGTCATATTTAGCAACCCATCCTTCTTACAGTAATTGGGTCTTCATTAAAGTAAGATTTTTCTTAAAAAAGTATCCACATGTACTTTTCAATTAAAATAGAAAAATATCTTCTCAATTAGCCTATTGAAATTATGCATTTCACATTATATAACTTTATTTATAAAGGAAGCATTTTGGCTTGATTAACGTTTTATTATTAAATATCAAATTTTTGTAATTATAAAGTTAGTATTGTGTTTATTTACGTAAGAGAATTCTTATAGACCTATATTAAATGGCAAGATCTTAGATCACTCACGAGGATTTGTGTAATAAACAAGACGCTAACTTTGTTGTTGTGTATAGGATGATGCGTGAGGGTTATGCAAATGTTTTCTCATGTTATTCACAAGGGAAAGGTAGCTGCATGCGGTGAGTAACAAAGGAGAATCGGGGTTATTTATTAAGCAGGAACTAGAATAGAATGAAGTAGACGGTTGGAATATCAATGAGGCTTTGATGCGGGGAGAATTCGAATTTACAGGCAAGAATGATCATGCTTTGCATCTGGTATATTCGGAGAGATACAATGTGTATTCACTCCATGTTTATGTGAACGAATGAACCGTAATAAAGTGGAGTGTTAAATATAAGTTAGCTGCTATTGAAACGGGATGGACGTACTTGCATTTATTACGTATTGAAATGAGAAGGTACATCCACGATTTCTTACAGAGGAAAACGAATTCTCTTGAGACAACAAGGAGATCAGGTGACCGTTTCAGGCTCAATATAATTTCAAGTCATTATTTAGTCACTGATTGACAAATTAAATTCGTTAACTTATTGTTATATTTAGTATATATTTAAACAAGTTAATGTAACAATGTATTTCAAGTAGTCACTACGAATAATACTATAAAATAAATAATCATGATCTACTTGAAAAATATAAAATTAATACCCTTAGCAAATATTTTATTATTAGATTTTTAAATCGACATTTTCATTACGATTTTTCCGCCGGATATTTTTTCTCGCCTCAATCGTGTTTTGTAGGAATATAATTTATCTCCAACAGTTTCACCATCCATCATATTCATCGGCACTTAAAAAGGTTTCTTATTTCGTCAGAGATATCCAAACATTTTCTAGCTGTGTGTTAGGTTTTGATAAATAGTCGACCCACGGGACTGGACCCATTAGCTCTGCAGAACAATCGGTGGGATGTCCAGCGACGGAGATTGGAAACAAATCCTCAGCCTCAGTTGTGTGTCAATCGGTGAAATATTGACCAAAAGGAAACTGGGTTTCTGCAACAGCGAGGAAATGGCAGGCCTTAAAAGCCTTCAAATCACGTAGCTTACGGAACAATTGCCGAGATTGTTCTGAGGAAATTGTTGATCCCTGTCAGTTCTGAAGGCAGTTGGTTCGATTACTCCAGAGCCCGAAAAACCTGATAACGTTTAAAACAATGTATGTAAATAATCTGCGTAAATATCCATACTCAAGGTTTGAAAAAAGTCACTTGAGGTTTCAATTGGTAAAAGTCAAGGAAATACATGTATTATTATTTAGAAAATTAAAACTTCACTAGAATCAGAAAGGAGAAAACTTTAAATTATTAATCGGAAATATATTTGAGATATTTCGTTCCAGAAATAAATTAAAAACAAAGAAACTGAAAATTAGTGAATTTCAATTGATTAATATATGTTCGTATTCAAAGAACATTTGTTTGAAGTATGAAACGAGTTACTGTTTCTTGTTTATATACGTATAATATTACCTGTTAAGTAAGGAGTAAGATGAGAAGATTTGTTCTTTGACAGCTAATCAACTTCCCAACATCCCCTCTGCTCCCGCAATGCTTCGCGTGGTTGCATCAGTAAAGGCGCTCATATTTTGTGACGAGGTATGCGCACAATGCAAATAAATATTCCAGTATAACTAACTATAAATCGTTCATTGCTATCGAAACTAAACCCTAAATTATATTCTGTAAGTATGCTTCAGCCTTGGGTATAAAGGTTTGATGTTTTCCCGGGTAATTGAAGGAATGAAATTCTCTCGGATTTCCAACCGGGTTGTACATTTAATCAGTGACATTTCAACAGTATGAAGAAGATGACGGTGGTAGTCGAAACGTTAGTGATTGCATGTACAACCCGTTTGGAAACCCGAGAGAAATTAATTCACTCTTAGATATGATTGTACTTCTTTCCTTTCAATCATTCCGGTTCCATTTTAGTTATTTTGCGACATGTTAATTCCTTTAGGAGTTTCATACAAAACCATGCACTATAATTAAATACGCAAATTTTGTCCTTTATAAAAATTTATGGACTGAAAATTATCTAAGTTACATTATTTAACAAATACAGCAATAATAATAGTTTTGAATTGAATGGCGTGGAGCTTGTAAATGAAAGATAACACAATGAGAATACGAAATAAACTAAAACAAATAAGCAATGGAGAAAAAAAAAGGATATTTATTACTTCGAGATTCGTTGCGTTGTTTAGCGTTCCAAGCTCGAATTAATGATTAAAACCAACTGCGGACGTAAATCGAGTATGGAAAATCTGCCGGCAGTATATTTTTAAAAAAATTGCCATTTTGTGGCACATGAATGAATAATATATGACGTCAAGCCGTACTTTTGCTTTATTGCACACATGGGCCTCAAGTGTTTTTAAAACAAAGAGGGCGCCGCTTACATGGGCATGAAGACACGGTTTCAACACCGGCCGGGTCCCGCAATGAATAATTACAAATGTAATTTGACCGGATATGAATATTAAATTGGCAATCGCGCAACTCATTTCGCAGCTTTATACATTATTTAAAAACAAAGCGCTGTTGATTATTATAATAATCTGCATTACCTGACTTCAATAGAATGCTATTCTTTTTTCATATTCAGCCATAGAGAAGTGAAAGCTTACGTAACCATTTCGAAAAGTAAATTTCTGATATTGTATGATATTGTATGATTAGGTGCAATATTATGTGGAAAATATTTCGTTCTAATTGTAATTATGGGAAATAAATTTAAGGGTATAGAAATTTTTTATAGGAAGTAAATTTAAAAAAGAAGAACAACAAATAGCTTCTAATTTAAACTGTAGTTCCTTAATTACGAGACATGGCTCTTTGAATGGAAAAATTACATTACTTAGATAAATAATTAGCCTAACAAGTGTCAAAATAAGTGATAAAAAAGTACCACAAAATATTTTGCTCTGATTGTACTTCCTGCTACATAGAACAAACAAAACGATTACATGATAACCATCAGTAGTCTCCAATAATCAATTGAAAACATTCATTTGATTGGAAAAATTTTAGATATTGACACCACATTCTATTTCATAATTATATCGGAAATGTTTCACATTAAATCTAACATTGTAATTAAAGTATAAACTGGTATTACGAAAATCAACCGTGGCTATGTTCTGTTATTATTACGCTAACCCCGCTTTACTTATTCACTGTAATTCCGTTTACTTCGTTTTGGCTTCGCTTTTGAGTTCGTCACCTGGTTTGTGCCGTGTGTCATTCTTACGGCTCTTCCTTTACTTTAATCAGAACATTAACTCCAGAAACGTTGTGTGGTTTTTATTTTGCTCTTATTTTTGTCTGTTCTTTCGCTACTTATTTTACTTTTAAGACGGCCTTTCCATATTTTAATTTCAAGAATTACATTGCTATTATGAGGAAATTCAGCCATAATTATTTCTTCATAATTCTATGAGATGATAGAAACGGCAAGTCTGTGTTCAGGTGCTGAAAATATCCGGTCGATATTTTTCTATCGTAATCTGTTAATTATTATTTCTTTTAGAAGAGATCACGTATCATTTGTAGACAACAAATCTGAGCATCTTTAGTGTAATACTATTAATTAATTAATCAATTGTCAGTCAGTCAACTTTTGTGTGTGTTTTGTATTGAATGTGAGAAAAACGTTTGCACACTTTCGTCAGACCGTTATATACTAGAATCGATTTAAAGTGAACAATTTGCCTTTCCGAGGGCTTTGAGGAGTGTATCTCCGTCCATCATTTGCGCGTACAAGTTACTTTGAGGTTTTACTGAAAATGATATCCAATTAAAATCTTCAGACTGACTGTAAAAGAATTCTCATAACTAACTAACCTGTCACCACATTTCTGAGCAGCGTGTCACTCAAATTTAATAAGGCTGTTAAATTTTCAAACTTAATTCACTCAAATGTGCTCTTCATAGCGTCCCTGTCGTTATTCTTCTGAAGACTGAAATTCTTTGGAATGGGGTAATCGTATACTGCGCCGTGTCTCGACAACAAAAATCGCGTAAAACTGCGAGTCACGCGATACTGATCAAGCTAATTCAAAAAATCGAATTGTCAGACAAATAGTTGTCCTATTATTTTAAATGAATGAAAAATATGGGGCTGAATGTAATTCGAAATGACAAACGTCAGCCCTAATTTAGAATGAAGGGATTCCTGATTAAGGTATCTGAATTTGTCGGCGACTTGGTTCATTTTTCAAGTGCTGCGATAGCATTTCCAGTCGAGGAATCAAAATTCCGTCATATCGAAGAACGTTCCGCAGCCAGAGCTGACAGGAAGCCAATATCTCGAGACAGGCGAGAGCAGCTCGGAACTTTATTCCTCGATTTTGACGAATTGCAACAGGCATCAAACAAATCTATTAAGACCTTCCGACAAAATACACATAAGATTGAGACTGGCTGCCAGTCTTCTCCCTTGCGTTGTCTGCTCAAACTCGACTGTAACACAGAGGATCGCAATTATAAACAAACGTTCAATTTTTAGATTGACAATGACCTCAGAAAATTTTCATGACGTATTATTAAAATGGATAAATAAATCTCTCTGGTACACGGTGCCATGTGACAATAAAGACAATTTTGTTATTATTATTCAAAATTCAATACGCGTCCTATATTTTCTGCTTGTTCGCTAGTTAATTGAATTATTTCGTTGTACATTTTATGATGTCCCTAATATTACTAAATAACTGAATTATAAAGGCATAATTACCCTGTAATAACAGGGTAATTAACTGCACGACGTGTTGTAATTGTAGTTATACAACCGGTGCATGTGCATTTATGTAACTCAATATTTCAGACCACTGTAATAAATATTCTGTATGTATATATGTGGAAAAATGTTTGTACTGTACCTAAAATAATTTTTTAATTTTTTTTATACTTTTTATTACAAGACATGGCTGGCTGATATTTTATTTTACTATTTCTTCATAATATTCATTCATTGAATTTCTTAAAGAATTTTATTCAGACTGTGATGAAGGATTCCATAAATGTAGATTTTTCCATAAATGTAGGATTTTTAAGGTTATCTACAAGCGTAGATATTTTCTTTCATATTGTATTTATATTAAACTATGTATTTAACCAAACTTTTCCTTAAATCCAAACTGTTTTTATCATCATTGAAAATATATTTCTTCATAAAATTCCATTAATTTTGAAGTATGAATTGAAGTTACATTCGTGTTACCGCCTCTTAATCTCTAAATTTATATACTTATAACTTTCCTTCGTTAAGCAGTTCTAATTTCAACTAAATCCAGCGCATATAGATAATGCTATTCTCTCGTTGAGTTTTACTTCATGGCAGAATGAAAGTCCTTCATTAAAATTTTTAACTCTGTAAGAAATTGCTCAAAATAGCGTGTGCTCGTTCAGATTTTATTCATGCAGTTTCTATAATTGGTGGTAGTAGCAATCGTGTAAGGCTACACATTGACATATAACCGCAGTTTGAGGAATAAATTATTCACAAACTCGCTAGTTTAAACCAATAATGACCCATAAGGACACTTTACTTATATTACTTCCTCAAATATTAATGGTTTGTTCAAGTTCTGATTCCTTTAATTTATACAACATTACATTTCATAATACCTACCAATTGTTTTTTTTGTTCTAATGTTCCCACAGGCATGGATTCATTTATGACAGAACACTGAATAACGGGTACTCACAACAGTTTAATTACCGTTTTACGTTGTACTTTATTTGCATTCCGAAAATTAAAATGGGTATACGGTAATTGGCACAGTTATTAACCAGTGGCCATGGCGAGTTTAGAGACTAAATAAACTATAACACCTGGGATGGACGCGTTCAGAATTGTTTGAGGAAATGCGGTTGCAAACAACGTTGAGTAATGCAAAAATAAGGCAACAATAAGAGTAATAAAAAGGGATGGTGTTAACTTTACGCTTGGTACCTACAGGAAGTAGTAATTTGAGCAGCGAATTAACTGGAGGTGAAAAAGTTGCAACTCTTTGAGCAACGAGAAAGGACAAACTCTCAGCCTAAAATGGAATGACTTCGCATAACTAAAAACGATCTAAATTAAACCATGAAATCATATTCACGGATTAAGAATAACGCCAGATCACTTTTTGTAGTAATCAAATTATTTTATAAAATATTGCGAGACCATAATGCATAATAGTCACAGTGAAGGGGAAATGTGAACGTGATTACAAAGTTAAAAAATATTATTTACCAAAATTATCAAGAAAATTTTGGCTTAACAAGAAATTATTTAATGAAGTAATTCGTTTTTATAAGAGTCAAATGTAGTTTACAAGATATTACAGGAATTGTGAAATAATTGAATTAATATTTATACCTTATAATTACAACAATTGCGAAACTCTAATTACGATAAATGGAAGTGAATTTGGGCGCTCGTCCGGGTTATAAATACAATTACACTAGCCGTATATCTGGGGTTCGATGTTTTTCATTAAATAAAACTCAAGGAAAAATATTTCTTAGTACGGTAAAATGTCATTCTGCCATGCGTTGATTCTCAAATAATGTACTGAGGGTTTGTGAAAGTACCCGATTTATAAATAATTCTTATTAAAATATATTTGAATACATTGTTATAGAACGCAACGTCTCTGGATATTATTATTATATATACTAATCCGATTAATTATTGTAAAATGTATGGCGAATTGTGACAGTCACGGCCACAGCCAGTTGGATTTTAGGAGATTCAGTGTGATCGTGTTCGCAATCGAAGTAAATTTTTATTGTTTGCTGGATTTTACTTGTATAGAATATACAGCGCATACTCTCACTGCGATTCTTATGGCGATTAGTTATGAACCTGACTGTTTTCTCAGATAGTGTTTTGATTTCTGCTTTTGAATGCTGTGCTGATAAACCGAAGTCTGCACTTATAAATTCTATATTTACGCTTTAGTTAGTATAAAGGTTTGCGATTTGGAACAATCTCGGTACCACAAATTCATCAGAATTTGTCCTCCTCGGCTGCTAAGTTCTTCACTCAAATCGAGAGGTTGGAAGGTATTTATGAAACAGAGACAACTTTCACCCAACAATAAGGTGATTTAATGCGAACCCCATCGTTGGGTGTGGCTGTTGTGGTTGCGGTCTGGCATTACAGACCACAAGCATCATTGACTTTCTTCAGCGATGGGAATCGATCGGCGGAACCTTGTAGTAAAACGTTGCTGGAAGTGAAATTGCCACTTGATCAAGAGCTACCTGACTACTGTGGGTCGTCAGTAATTAATAATAATAATAAGTTAATACTCAGAATTTTGGAGAGGATTTTTCTGTGTACTCCACGGTCAATATTTTGCTCAAGTCGATGTCTCACAGTTTCAACAGTTGCTGTAAGGAGATCGTTTAAAATTTTATATAAATTTTATGATACTGAGTAATATTTATCCACAAACATAAAGGTTATAATTTTTTAATTCGGAGCTAATACGTTTCATCTACATGTCCAGACTTATTTTTGATTCACTGCCAATAATTCTTGACCTTCTTCTGAAAAAGCTTACAGATCTCTTTTATTGTTTCCATACATTATTATTTCCATACTACCTTGCGTTACTTGTATTTGGTGCACTGTGGTGCAAAACTGATCCTTTTACGCAATTATTCCGTTCTAATGGTAAATTTGATAAGAATGAAATTGAATATTTTTTGTAATAACTCCTGTTGTGCCCATTAGACGTTATACTTGTTGAGCCTTCTTATTGCCGTATGAATTCGCTGAGCCACAGCTTTGCTTTTCGCAAACCTGAACTTGAACTGCGTCTATCCGTGGATTAATATTTCCCATCCGTGGACGCTTTCACAGAAATGCCTGTAGACTGGAACCGGCTTGGATTGTTGCGGTTGTCCTGAACGCGGCGGCTTCCAAGGTAAACACTTGTCGCACACATTCACAATGAGTCCCCGAGGCCAATGAAAGCATTGTATCCGATGCTATCCACGCAGTTGCGTGAGGTATTGATTTGGGAGGATTTGTATATAATGCCATATCGCGCCTCTAGGGAACGCCGTACACTTTATTTCCGAATGCCCTGCTTACTTTGATATTTTAAATAAATGAAAACAATCCGTTAATACCAGGATCTCCTGACTAATGGTATAAAAACACGAAAAATGATAAAAATATTCCAACGAATTTAGAGTTGTTTCCTTCATCTGCAATTTGAGATTGATAGTATCCGAAAAATTTTGTTAAATAAATTTAATACCTTTTCACAGAAGTGTCAGTTGGCTATCATGACAGGTAGAGGGACAGCAAGACATATATGTTATTCTGGATGCCCGCGTTTTAGTCATTTGAGTGATATACAGCACAAGGTCAATATTACCTAGATAACCTTTCAGTGAAAAATAAAATGACGATTTATATTATACGAATTTATCGCCGTTAATATGTAAAACTGAATAAATTCTTCCCTGCAGAGTAATTATTCGAAATGTTTGAAAGTATTTACGTATTATCTCAAACTCACAAGTTTAAATTACAAACATTTCTTTCGTTTGTAAACTGTAAACAAAGCAGTTGTTAATTATCAGAATATTAGTTCTAAGGCTTAGAACTAACTTGGCGAAAGTGACAAATCGTGACCCGAGGAATGTTTTCTCATTTATGAAACTATTCTGGATTGTGTTAGAATGGAATACATTTATAAAACAGGCCTCACTTTGAATAATAATACTTAATTGTAATAAATTCCTGATTTTTCTTTTACCACCTGTGGGCAACTCATCGCTCTGGAAAGGCGTTTGCAGGAAATGTACAGTTAGCGATTCAGAAAACATTGAATTTCAATTCCATTTTAGTTTTATAAAACGTGAAGTACCAAGTGAAAGGTTTATTTTTACATGAATATAAATGTGTGAAATAGAGTTAATGTTAGTTGAAATTCTAAAACAAAATAACATTTTCGCAGGATAATAATTAAAGCGGTTAAGTTTTTATATGAAATTATTTGCTTTTATATAGTTATTTGAGTGTAAATTGTACATAATTATATTACTGATTATGAAAATATTATTCTAAGTTGTATTATTTACTTATGACTAGGTCCTGCTTTGTGTAAAGATATTTATGTTAAACTAAATCAATTGAAATTTCGCATTAATTATATTTTTCACTATCACAATTTTTAATGCCACGTTTCATTTTTTTATTATTTAAGTTTTTGTCGTATACGAATTATCTCAAATATAAAAATTTATTTTATGTTTATCTGATTTATAAACTATTTTTAGTTATGTATTTTTTCTAAATGCAATACTTTATTATTAACGTATTTTTTATGAATGATGTATTTTCTTATGTACATAATTATGTTTTGCAGTTGTGCAATTCACTCAGGAAAGGACTGATAACAACAATATAAAATATATACACGTTATTATGGGTAATAAAGGCCTAGTCAGTTATTTTCAACATAATTCGACAAAACTGTATAAATTAAGTGTTGGATTCATTCCAGAATATATTGGAGTAATAATTGAACCAGAATGGGTAACGATTTGTATTATATGGATGTAAAATCAGCCTGTGAGGCTGGCAAGTTGATAGAAGCATTCAAAATCAATACTGTCATTATAGTTGATTTTGTGCTACATATGGCAGATCCTAGAAGCGTCGATCCCAGCGTCCGCTGAGACGAAGAAGCCTGCTGCAACACGTGCGAAGCTGCTTAGATGATCTCTGACTATGAAGAGAGCTGGTGCAGATGGCGGAGCAGGAATGGTCTTGACGCATGCCCGAGCCCTGGATCGTTACTAGCTCAACTCTACGTGCTAAATGAGCAGCCCTCTTAATAACACAAGTAAATCACGGAGGCCGGACGGTGCCCGCGGTTTTCAATACCGCAGGTCTCGGGCTTGCAAATTCTCCCCCTCCGGATCTCGTTAAGGAAGCAGGCAAACTCTCTTCCTCCGCCTCACACGGCTCCAGGTCCTTTCAAGGCGTCTGCTAATCTCTCACTAAAGGGTAACTCGGATTACCCTCCTCAAATCGTAACAGATTAGAATACCAAATTTCAATATCAATTAGGCTTCATATTTAAGATACGCTTTAATTCTGAAGAAACGGTTGAAGATAGTTTCGTTTCACTAATTATGTATTCTTTTAACCTATATTTCAATAAATTATAAGGTTTTTTTTTGTATCGCATTATACTTTATTATCCATTAAAATTTGTTTGGGGAAAGGGTTGAATCTTTAAAATAATAATTTATTTGATTTTGAGTAATACTACGATATAATATATATTGAAATCTAAGAAATAAAGTAGAGTGTTTGTTTGTATGTATGTATGTTAGTATATTTGTATGTACCTTATACAAATCTACACCGGTGGAGCAAAATTCACCAAATTTCGTACACGTTTTCTTTACAACCAAGAAACAAACACTGTCAGGGTGAGATGTGTCTATCATCCACAGGAGACGAGGTGGACGGGGGTGGAAATATTTAAACGTGCTAAAACAGCCGATATTTGAGTCGGATAAATATTTTTAGGGGTCAAAGATATTCATAGTGTTTCTACCGATGTTAGCTGAGTATAATTTTCATCCCCTACACCATGGGAAAAGAGCATTCTTAGCGGTGGGGGTGTTTGGGCATTACATGAAAATAACGCGAATACTATATTCTCGAATACCATATTGGATTCAAATCCAGGGTAATGGAAGTCGCTGAGTTTCATTATTGCATTCAATTGACCTTTTAACACCCAGGGTAGGTGTTGGACGCGGGGGGATGTTTTCAAATATGTTAACCAGCCGAAATCCGCAAAAAAAACCACTCTTTTCTCATGGGTGTTGCTTACCCGAACAGTTTCAATAAATAATCATTAATATACCAATTGTATATTTCCATTAAATAGAAATACCGTAGATTTGGGTCAAATTATTGTGGCGATCGTTAAATAAGATTTTCTGGTTGCAGTGACAAACTGCAGAAGAAAAACCGTGTGTAAGGTTTAGCGATTGTGCTTCTGCGTCGTATTGTCAAGTTGGTATTTAATAATTAAAACTAAAATATGCTTACAGAATTCAATACTTTAACAAAAGGTCTATAAAAACTTAAAATTGATTAATTTTTCATGGAATTATGATATGATTTATTTAAGTTGAAGTTAATAATCCATATCTTAGTACGGATCTAGTAACGCAGTAAATTCGAATAATTCTTTAATGACTTTGAAAAATCTGCTTTAGAATTCTGTGCATCTGGCCATTTGCTGAACCGTGAGACTGGCGGATTTCCATGCGCGGGGATTGGATGAAGGAGAGATTATACAGGATTTCTCCACAGACCATTACGTTTCATGCAGATGGAAAAATTCAAGTGAAGTCTTTAACAAGTACTGCATATTACGAGGGATTTTCTTGTGGAACCCAATTTCATATAAGTTATAGGCGTATATTTTTCAAGACATACGCACCCTTCCAAAATGGATATAACATATAAAATATTATATAACAGAGAAACAAAATAAACCGCTGCCTTTACTTTTGTTGGTTTAAAAGTGAGAAAAAATGACAAGAAAATAAGTAAAATGTAATTATTTTATCAGAATATTAAATTTCAGTTAATAAATAATATATAATGTGCTCGAGGTTCAAATTAAGTAAGCCATTAACGACGCACTCCAAGATTTTGCTGTTTGCTTCGTCAAAATGGATCACTAATGGGAATGTAGAGTTATTGAAGTCATTATAAAGAGTATTATTCAGTAACTCACTGTTAAAGGACTACAGTAAATATTTTACACCAAGAACAAATCAGTTCAGTCACTTGAACAGAGATTTTTAATAAGTCTGAGTAAGAAGAACACCAAAGCTCTCCAAAATACCTAATTCAATAATTACATCTATTTCTTTATCACTCAGTTCAGCGTTGATGTCATGATTAAATCAGAACTCGAAATTTCTTTACACAAACTGGGCATATTTGTGGAACGCATATAATTATTAATTTATATTTTAATAATGACAATTTCGGTAAACTTGCTCAAAAATCACATTTATTTTTTCACACAACTTAAACGTTCCCGAAATTAGAAATGAATGTGACTAAAAGTGGCCTATTCAAAAACCTCAGAAAATTCTGTATGTTCAAAAGTGTTTTAGAAAAATATCAACTGAATTAGTTCTAATTATTATTATATTATTATGAATTATTATGATGAATAAAATATTTCCCTCAACCTTTTCGTGAGATCACTTACAGAATAAATATATAGGTCTATGGTAAACAAATATTTACACGTTTTACCTACTAATTCTGTTTTTTTTTTCATTGTTTGTAAGCGGCTAAGACTATATTTTATTATTCAGAGACGCGAACGTCGTCTAATGATCTGTACCTCCATTGTGAATTTGCATCTATGTTTCACCAAACGAACTTTAATCTTTCGAGAATATAAGACAAAGGTAATACACTATTTACAATTGCCTTCAACAAGTTGTTAGTAAAATCCTTCCTGGAATTATTGTGGCTACACAAATAATTAACAAACTTGAGAGAGATTTCAGCCTCATGACTGCTTTATTGTTTTCAAAATCGAAACAAAAATGTCACTGACAACGATAAACAGTGCTTGATTTTACTTAGTAAAAATTAATTAGGTTTCTCCGCAGCGCGAAAGCCGTAGACTTAACATTTAGCTGTTGTAAGGAGATTATGTTGATGAGAGGGATCTTTAGTTCAGTTGCGCAGACCACGGATTTGCTTGGTACAAAGCTGCTTACATTACTTTCGAGTCTATTTCATTTGGCGTTCGGCGTGTGACTAATATACCGTAGGATGCAGTGCTATTTCCAGCCACAATCGAACTATATATTAACATCAATTTTTACTTAAAAATCATTATTTATTTTGAACGCATTATATATTTTTTGGAAAGAAATAATCTGCTGTAGCCTTTGTCAAGAACTTGAATCTGTGAACGACGAAGCTGCTTATTCAGGATTGTCTGAATTTTTGTGATCAATGTTTTTCGGTTTTTTAAGGATCAAGGAAAATTGTTTCAGTAAGTGAAAAACTACACGTTCAAACTTAAGCCTTGGAATTAGATTATTATCTCGAAATTTTGACTTAGAAAAATGTAGTTTTCGTAACTACAATTCGTTGTTTTCTGTTGTACACGTCTATGTGCTGCTCTGGGAATCTTTATAGGTCATAATACAAAATTAGGAGAAATCGCAACTAGTGAACTCGTGCTTATATCTTAAGTTTTATTTTGTACATTCGTGATTTCAATTCTCGGGGAAATGGTGTTGTACAATTTTACTAAAAAGGAAACTGATTTATATATTATTTATATATTATTTGTAAAATGAATAGAGTGCTGAATGTATCTCTTAATTTTAACCCAGCTCGATTAAAGTCGTTACTTGTCAAATAATAGTACTCTATTTCTTCTTGCCCAATAATAAGCGGAAAACTTATTTGGCGAGCAACAGTGCACAATCTAATTAGAGTCAGATTTAAGCCAGAACAGTCTTATTTCCGGAGCTGCGCTGCAACGGACGCGATGAACTGCGATAGGCATTAATGCTTCGGCTTATCGTTTCGTACGCGGACTGTTAGTGAGCTAAAACGTGCCCCACGATCACCATGGCAACGCTGGTACACAATCCCTCGCGTCACTGTCGCTAGCAACTGGGCAAACCGACCGGGAACGTGGCTCCAGGCAAAAAAGGAACCACACTCAGACGTAAATTTTTTCATTTTTATTTCACTTACGTTTTATAAATTGAAAAAGGTTATTATGAATTATTTTAGTACATCGCCGGGTTTTATATTCCTATTCCGCCTCAAGTAAATATGAATTATGTTGTTAATCAATCGAAGGACAATAAATCAATTAAATGTAGGTGATTAATTCATTCCAGCATAATTTGTTGTTCATTAATTAATAATTAAAATTTATTTCTGATTTTTAACATAGAAAATTGATTAATCAATTCCACTATTATGAATAATTTTTAAATAAGTTAAGAATTGTATTAGTTTAATTTTTTCAATTAACAATTTGTAACATAAATTACTTGAAATATTGGCAACGAATTATAAAGGGAAATTGCCTGGAAGTTTTCTTTAAAGGAATTTGTAATTTAATTGAACATTGTTATTATAATGAATTTACTAGATTTGAAAGGCTTTACAGTGTTCCGCAATAGTGCCACGTTCAATTTGGTAGAAACGGAGCCAGCTTGTTGTGTCTCGATTCAACCCAGGCCGTGCGAACGTTTCAGACAGCATCCAATCAGAGGTAAGCCTGCAAAATTTGAATTTGAATTCATGTATGTGATTGGTCCCCTAAATTCAATTTTGATATAAACCCCCATAGACTTTCCGATTTAAGGGGACATTTTAGTGAGATTTCTTAGAGCAAAGTCTGTGACAGTTAGCGCAGAAAACATTAACGTGTGTCAGAGAAGCGGTTAAACAGTGCTGCTTGTACAGCGACTAGTAAAAAAGTTAAAACGTAATCCTATATTTGCAGATTGCAAGAACATTAAAAACAAGATAGAGATCGTTTCTTACTTTAATAAGAATATTGGATTCCACAGTTGCGTGTAACACAAAACGAAAATTATTATAATTCAATATTAATATTCTCTACACCGTTTGTATTGAGGAATATAAGAATAATACATAATCTAAAAATAAAAATATGAATAATGATTGAAGGTAACGTGACCCCTGTAATTAGTATTGAAACTTTTTTTAATCGTGTAAAAGGAAAGACGGTTCCAACTAATGTATTTATGTCCTAGGGAAAGGAGAACTTCAGCACGCACAGATGGAATCGTGGCTTTCCTGGTGGAGAACCGCGTGTTATTAGAAAAGCACATAAAAGAGCAACAGCGCTAACTGCGGATCGAGTGATGGTTGCTGAACACGGAATCGCGGTGGATCAGAGGATACATTCACTCACTCTGAATACTTGGACTGGCGTATTATTTAACAATCTCTCAATAAGTAGTTAATATTAAATGATTATTTTTGCGTTAGAAACTGTTTGAATTTGATTAATTATCAAATATATGGAAATCAAGAGATTTATCGGTTGTTCAGATAATACGCAAAAAGATAAGATAATATAATTTTTGTTTAATTTTCAATAAAAAGCGATGATATGCAGTCTATTCCAGAAATAATTGCAAAATAAAGGCAAACCTACAATATCATATTTTGATCATTTGAAAGAATACAAGTGTGTGTTTCTTAGATACGGGTATATGCGACGACTGATGTTTCAAAATGCGAAATGCACAGTCTTGAAAATGATAAGTATATTATTGTCACATGTTGAATAATTTTCTCATATTCGGGAACAATTTAAGGTCGCATATTTTTTCCTAATTTAGAAATTTTTGGATATATAGATTAAAATCAAATGGCGATTTTCTGAGAAAAATTACTAAAAAATCTGCAGTGAAATGAGTGATTCCTGGATTTATTCGACGAATTATTTGTATATAAATAAGGGATTAATTTTGACTTCAAAATATTTTCAACCAGACTACTACAAAACTCCGAAACCACGTGCATCTGTCATTGTCACCATTAGTTGGTTCGAGGTAACTCAAATCATTCTTCAATATACATTAAAATAGAGAAAGTATTATAATTACACAGTTATTCAATAAATTTGATTTTGAGCACGGAAAAAACTTCGGACTATAAGCGTTAGTTTCACAGCAAACTCAAATTTATATTTATGCTAAATAATCTGAATACTAAATTCTTTATTTCGATAAACATCCATGTGGCGGAATGTGAATTGTTATAATGATAGTTTTTTTAATTCAAAGCTTTGTAGGATCTAAGTAATTCATTAAAAATACACGATAACTTATTTAAATAGAAATATATTTTTTGAGATGCAATTGACTGTATTTCGTCTATATATATTGGTAAAGCTGTACAGTCGTGGAACAACTCAGGCAACAACGAAGAAGCAAAACACCACTGAAACTCGGAACATAAATTATGCGTCGATGAAAAACGATGGCTGTACATTTGTCACGCACAATTTGCCAATATGATATTCAATGTGACGATAAAACTGGATGGCTAACTTTCTTCTCCCATCCCGCGCGGAGAATCGGAGCGCGCTATCTTGGTCCGGCAGCTATAGAAGTTTCGAGTTGGGACCTCAATCAATCACTCTTCAGTCAGATATTTCCCTCACGGAGTTACGGACTTTGAAAAATATCCCTGTGAGCGTCACTGTTCAAGATACTGCCACACTTCGTCTTACCAACCCAAAGATCCCACGAGGCATTTAAATTTATTCCTCCAGCAGCTGTATGTACAAATGAGCAATGTGTATCACGTCAAGAAATCCAGGTCTCACGTTGGAACTACGAGGGTTGCTTTTCCTAAAGAACGTCAACAAAAATTCTGTAGCCATAAATAAACATTTTTATTTTTCCCTATGATCACTACGTGACGAAAATTTTATCGTAGATGAATTTAGGATCCAACGTCATTCAGTCATTAAAACTTGTGTGTGTGTGTGGGGGGGGGGGTGCATTCAGGTAATGCGTAATGTTAGGCAATAAAATTGATAACTTCCGACATTGAGAATTTCATCGTATTTTACTTAGTCGTATAAAATACTGACTAATCCACAAACTACAAAAACAAACAAAAAAAGAAAAACAGCCGTTTCTAAAGTGGTTTAATGTTTCACTGAATCACGTAATTATGTACGAGTTTCAGCGAGGACTCAAAACAAGATTTTGGTCGTTTCAAAAAAGGTTAATTTGGATAAAAAAGACGTAAATTGGAAGAGTAACAGAAAATATAAGAAAGTGAAAAAAGTTCTCAAACTGCGATGGAGGATTAAATGGTTATGAATGACGTGAATTGGATTCTGGGTAAAGGCGACCAATAAAATACCAATATAAAACCTGGAGGTGTGGCAACCGTGCTTCATGCCACATGTGTGTCAATATACAAACCAACTCGACTGAGGATGTATGACCGGAAGGTCAGCGAAATATTTCTTCCATCACATGTGAAAGAATGGCAGAAATATGACAATAATGGCGAACGGAAGGATGCTGATTTCTACTTGCACAATAAATACAATTTTATGTTTAATGAAGGGAGTGACGCTAATGAGGTATGTATTCTTGGCAGTTGCGAGTGGTGTTAAGGATTTCTTAACTGGAATTAGAATAGTAATGATGAATGTGGCCGGTATTCAGGCGACTAGACAAAGGCCAGCCAGCCAGCGTGATGGATCGCTGCAAAGCTCCGGGCCACAGCCTCATTGTTGCGCGACAGACACACTGCCCCAAGAGATCACGTGCTCCTGCTAAATCAAGACAATGTACAAAAACATTATTCATTCCCTACGTCAACAGATTACACATATGTGTAAGACATCTTCAGAACAACCTAATTTTACTGATAAAGTGGTTGTCACTTGTAAGAAATCCGCAAAATATTTCTTCACTTTGTATGCATTAAATATTAATAAATTCAGATACAGCTAAGCATTTGTGAATTCTTTAATGCATATGTTTTCCGGTGCACTACGCATCTATATTAAAAGATTAATAGTTAGAAAGAAATCTAAACAATTGTTATTCACTTCGATTTATTTAAGATCATAAGTTTCGGACTTTTCAATTCTAAAACTAGACTAAATTCATTTTTTATGTCTGTGCGTCATGAATGATAAATGTTTGTTGCTCGCTTTTCTCGCAGCAGTTGTTAATTAAAAATTATGAATGATGTTCGCTCTTTGAGAATGTGGTCATTTGACTACATTAAATTTACCTTTTACGAACAAATGTAAACTTTCAAAACAACAATTAAAACATTTTTTTAAAAGTAATATTTAAAATCTCTTTACAATTTGCAGCAACAAATAATGACATGAAATTAATTTTAATAGTTTTATTATTTTTCTGAAGCTAATAATATTAAAATATGCCGATTCTCGGAAAGAACCAAGAAATTATGTATAAAAGTTCCAGGGTATACAATTAACTATTCAAAGCGAATCCACAGTTCAAAAAATATGTCAAAGTGTTCAGACACATAACTTAATCAATTCGTAAACGCTATATAAGCATAGCATTTGGATATAACTGATTGATGATCAAATGGAGTAAGCTACTGGATCAGAAGAGACAAGCATTTGTCCTTTTCTCAAAAAATTGGAGAATAAAGTTCTTTATTGTACACAAAATTCTGGTAGAATAGAAGAGTCTGTTTATTTGAGAAGTCTGATAAGAAATATGTACGTAGAGGATGGAATTAGAAGTCTTGAAAGGGCTGCGAGCTGAACAAATTCCAGGAAATTGTATGGCCAATGGATAACGAGATCTCGGAACAGGTTGTGGAAAAGTGCGGGAGGTAACACTTAAGAATTTGGTTTAGCTACCTGGTAATGACATCTACTTCAACTACGGTAAAATAAATATTCCATCCATTTCGAAAAGCATAAATTCTGCCTAAGAATAAATTGATTATAGGACAGTTATGGAAACTTTGACTTCCTGTAAATCATTGGATATTAATTTTGCGCTGTAACATAATTAAACTTTTCATTGACCAACATTTAAAATTCCGAGTGTTCAGTAATTATCGCAGACGTTATGACTAACTCTCAAACAAAATGCCTAATTACAGTACAAATACTTCCAGCGTTTTTCAACTGTAATTCTTCTGCTTCGTAAAGATCGCGTTCGGTTTATGCAACAGCAATGGCGCATAGACGACGATTCTAACTATCGTAGTTTGATGAGAGCAACGTCTGGTGAAAATACGGACGCCAGCTAGTGATCCATTATTCAGATATGCTGATAGAGCAACTCTTCGTTTGCAAGTGCAGCAACTTTGAAGAATCAGCTGATCGTTTCGCCTTGCAACTGGATCATCCAGACGAGTGCGCGGCTCAGAGGTCTCAAGGGTTTTGCATTTACACGAACAGCATTAAAATCTTTAAATATTCTGGTGTATTACATAACGCCAGTTGTAAATATCAAACATTTGCCGATGCTTTTTGGGTTTAGTAACGCAGTAACTCAGAGGACAGCCATTGTTGGATTATTTTAAATATAATATTCTAGAATGAAAATATCTTATCTTCAGATTATTTTATTGTTTTGAAATGTGTTTGGGAGCATTCGGTTAGAAGATTTTCTCCTTTGGTTGAATACCGGGAGAATTTATTTGAGTCTTATTGCTTCGTTCTTTAGTTATAATATTCACCCAAATTTGGATTAATATTGAAGATTTGTTCGACGACTGACCCCAAACAGCTTCTTTTGTAAAAATCTCTCCAAGAGGAAATATAATGTGACCCTAGCCCCTTTAGCACAAGCTTACGAGACATTTATCCTGTCAGTTTCGTAAACGTTACAAACCTAGATCGAGTGCTCGGACATGGCAGGGGTTATGTTTTATTGGGAACATGAAGCACACAGAGAGCGCCTCTGATTTTTTTTCGGAAATTTGAGGATGTCACTGAATAGCGGAGGGGAGCGCTGGGGTTGTAGTTTAATCAAGTGGAGTAGACGGGCTCGTGGCCACAAGAATACGACCAACACTAAGGTTTCGAGGAAGCCCGCTACGAACACGGATTTTAGCGCCTCTAATTAAACGAAGCGACCAAACTACTTTACTTTCCTCAAGAAAAATTGTTTTCCCGTTTATCCGGGCAATGCACACGGCTCTGGAGGCGAAACTGCCCGTTCCTGAGAAACGGAGATATTTCTACTGTTTAGTTGCTTGAGAGAAAGTAAGATTTAAATAACAATAACAAACGTGTACGTACAGAACATTGAAAATTGTATAACGCACGACCAAGAAAATAATCCGTATTCCAGACTGCGAATTTAACGATGTTAAAGTCAAATAATGTCAAGATAAGAAACAACGTACGATGGGCCTATACCCACAATCTTTTATATACAAAAAAAAACCTTTTTATACAGTGTACATGAAATGTCATTTGCATTAATTTTGACATTTTCATTCCAACTTCTTCAACTTAAAGAATTTTAAATGCATTTTTAATTTCCCATACTTTCTTTATTGATCATTCCGAGCTATAAATTTATTCACCTAATACTTAGAAGGCAGACACCAATATACTGAAATCCCATTTCAAGTTAATAATATAAAAATGAAAAGAAAATCACTTCCAGGATTAATCTAACAGGGCGTTCCACAATGTTCAGTTTTGGGACCTTTATTATCCATCATATACATAAATGATATTCAAATGTTAACAATGTTGGTAGAATATATACTACGGCAATGTCTACTCCCATATTAGTTATGGAATAGAAATCTGGGGATGTGCTGCTTCTTACAATAAAGCTATTAAATTTATATTTGGTATGAAAAACAGATTCATGTAAACCAATATTCCATGAAAATAAAATACTAACTGTCTATTTTCTATATACCTTTAAAACTATTGTAATGGTAAAGAAGTCGAAAAAAAACCTCCCAGGTCAAAACAAAGCTGACCCTTATAATACTAGGGCAATTGCGGACTATTTTAGAGTGCGGACTAATACAAAAAATATCTCAGCATGACCCTTTTCTGAAAGGAATTATATTTTACAATAAACTTCCACTGTACATAAAAGATTTGCAAGACAAGCACTTTGAAATAACTCAGAAAGAGTATTTAGTAAATAAGGTAATATATAAGATGTCATGAGTTGTGATAATATGATTATAAAACTTTTTACTAATGATTTAAATGTTTCTTTTTTTTCTTTTGTACTCTTATATTAAACCGGACACTTTCCCATATTGTAGGTATGAAATTATATGCAAATAAAGTTTATATTATTATTATTATTATTTTAGTCTTCAATGAGCGTAATTTTTTTCACCAAAACTCCTTTCAATAATTATTTACTTCTTCTAAGTGTTTTGTATCTACAGTTAATAAAGTCCACGTTCTCTTGTCAGACTTTACAACACCACATTCTTATTTTATATAACATTACATACATACATTCTGGAAGAATAAACTTTTTGCATATTGTATTTTCCTGCAAAGTGACAAACAAAGACACATACTGAGACTTAGGATTTTTTAGCGATACAGGCCACATAAAGAGATGTATATATTATTGATTTTTTGTATCTAGAGACAAAGTTTTAATTGTGCGTAAATATCAGTTTTAATGCTTTGTTATTATTTGATAGACTGTCTGGGAAGATTGGGAAGAAATATAGATTTTCTTCAGTTTGCTATTCCTCGTGGCACTGAAGAAAACTTCTGTTATACGAAAGTTTTATTTAGAGATAATAGAGAAAACCTGAAAACTTTTATAAATGTGCGTTTCTATATTTGATAAGGTGTATTTGTGAATTAAGTAATTATATGTTATTATGAACAGAAGGAAAACGTACCTTTCCAACGAAACAATCTGCGTCGTTGCAAAAATATTAAATATAATCAGAACTACTGCAATAATCCAAAAAGCTTAATTGTAAACATGACCGCGTTAATCCTTTTTGACAGATATAACTCAATCGCTTAGTATGACCGTCGTACTTTTATTATAAATTGTTTTACAACAACAAAAACTGTGCCTCGTGGATACTTACAGCAAAATTACAATAATTAATAAAGACATTTTCTAAATTTCTTAAATATTTTGTTTTAACCGAATAAATATATTTCTTCCTACGTAACTTTCTAATATCATTGCTGAATATAGTGGCGTCAAAGCAACTCACTAATTATCAAAGCATGATATTGAATAGCCTATTAATTCATATAATTAAAAATTATCCAATATATAACGATTCTCTCCAACACTGGTTCAGTATAAAATTCAAATACAGCTTTAAAAATTACTTAAGAAATAAAATCTACATCTTCCGGCACTAAATATGGCAGGTATCGCGTAATTTAATTTCCGAAACTAATATTGTGTCTACAGTATTGGATTCCGATAAAATGAAGTCGGGTGCCTGCATAATGGTCATCTGAACCAGCTTTCCTTACTTAGTATAAAAATTTGAGCTTAAAATCTCGGTCGATCACGGGGTAGAGGTTTCTCAGATGTGAATTAGAATTAATCATTTCTATTTCTTGCTGTTTTTAATTAACGGCAAAAAACCTAACGGGGAAAGAATTTTCATATTGTATTCTCTGATATTACATTCTTATTTTAACATTACGAGTGAATATACGTGAGCCCCCTGATTATTCTGAGCTTCGTTACGAGCTTGACGGAAAAGAGTCCGCATATGCGTATTTCCCATTACTTAGAAATGGAACCTTTGACATTTAATGCCTTTATGCAATTACAGCGAGTGAAATACCGAAACACTGAAACGATCATAGTGGAAGCAAATTAAAAATTAAATTCTGTAGTCCGTTCGTATTCGCGTTCACATCTTTGTTATAAGATAATTATTATAAAATAATGTTGAATCAAAATTTTATTACAGTTACAATTTTCGTGCTACTTGGAAAAGCATATTGTTGATTTTTATGTAACTTGCACCATTATTAAAAAAAAATCTGCGTACTTGTATCTCAAAATGATTGACTAGTAAATTGAAGCACGTTCATAATTAAGGTCGGTGTTTGTTTTGAAGTTTGTCTGAAGCAATTAACATTTGTTACAAGACGAAAAATATGTGGACGTGTTTTATTTCGTTGACGTAAGGCAAACGCATTGCAGATGTCTCCGCCACTTTATTTTGTAATTCAAATAGCGTGCATTTATGGTAATAGTTGAAGGACATTCTCCACATTTAGAGAGTTACGCATCATATAAAATGTCCATCTTATTCCTACAGTAAAGTGAGTTTACATGTAACAACACACCGGTCCACTTCATATGAAATAATAAATTCAGTATATATTCTGGTCCGAGTCGTATAACATTTTAGTTATGCAACTTATACTGACCAAAATAGCATGAAATGTAAAATTAACTGGATGATATGATAAAACTGTAACTGGTAAAAATTCAAGTATGTGGATAGAGGATAGTTCCTAGGTTGTTAGGAGTGCAATGTGGTAACTGGGGGCCAGAGTTAGCTCCTCCCAGGAGATAGTCATCTGTTCGCTGATTGAACCTCCGATCTCTGATGGCACAGCAACGCAGCTCTTCCCTCCTACGCACTTAAGTGTTCTCAAAATACGAATCTGCTAAATAATTGTTGGCAAGACAATACTGACGAAGTACTTCCCTTCCTACGTGAAACATGCACTTAATAAATTTCCTAATTTATAAAGTCAAATATTTCTTATACAGCGAATTATTCAGTTTCGTTTATTATTAATTATACATTTTAGATTTTGGGAATCCCGTAACATTTTAAAATATAACGACGCAAAAGTTGAACAAGTAGATCGCACCAATAAGCATTATATAAGAATATTTATACCACGGCGTAAAGGTCTGAAGACATGATCGCAGAAACGTCAACAACGAGAAATCTGAACCTGGTTCTTAACCATTAAAAATTTATTAATAGTTATACCATTTTTCGTTTGTTATTTACTGTTCTTTGCCAAATATTCATAAATTTTGGACGTCTTTCAACTGCAACGAATTACTTTGAATCTTTCTGCAGGAGTTTAAATCGTGTAAAAGTTGAAAGTTTGTCTTCATGGATTGAACTTTTGATATTAGAACGTGCCAAACAATGAGACCTGAGACACTTCTACAATTACTATACTTACAATATAATTCCTTGGGTATTTGTTATTCGTAGCTAAATTTCCTGTTACACTGAAATTACTTGGCTAACGATAGAAAATCTGTGTTGTTCTTTTCTTATAAATACATGTAATTATGAGACGCGCCAACGTTTTCCAAGTATCTGGCATATGGTCGATATTTATAAATCGAAGAACACTGGTTTTATTCCTGAAAATGATTAACATTTATTGTGAAATATAAGGAAAACAATGAACCTGTAATAATAAATGTAAAATAAATAAGTGTATCAAGTAGTTGCTAATGGCCTAGAAGTTGATGCGATTCAAAATAAAATGAATTAAAAAAACAAAAAAAAGTTTTATAGCTCCTTTCGAAAGTCGAGTATTTCTGTTACTTTTCTTTGTAAAACCTAAGTTGTTTCGTACCAAATTGCAGCGTATTATTCACTGAACAAATCTACATAATGTGTCTCCAGTATAACACCCTCAGTTAAACTTTTTTACTTTTCAGTGTCAATTTTTTAAAAGAATTCTATGAAATATTCTAAAGCTTCTACATTCACACTTTTTTCCAATGAATAATTAAAACAATAGTATTATATAAAATTGTTCTTTAGTAATATTAGAGCAAGTATTGTTGAAAACTTTTGTCGGAATTGTCCACTTGCATACGGGAAGACGATGTTTAAATTTATATAAATTTTCCAATTATGAAGACACTTATTCAATATATCTGAAATTCAGTTCCCTTCTTATTCAGTCTCAGCTATGAAACATTGCACTGGAAGTTTGTGTTATTTCCAAATTGGACGTCGCAAGTCCGCTCTCATTTACGGCTGCTTAAAGGTGCTCCTTACTTCTCATTTCCGGAAAGTGTCATCTCAGCTTGTGCACGTAGCAATGGCGAGAGACTCAACTTTAATGGGTATTAAAGATCCGAACCGCCTTTATTTTCTGTAGATTTAAACTATTTCAAAATCGTCGCAACGCCAATACTTTACTTCCAGTAATTCAGAAAGTTTCTAACGAAGTTTGTCTCACAATGAGAGTCTCTAAGTGCGAAGAAACAGCAAAATATTCAAATTAATTTAGAATCCCGTATCTTCCAACTGTCAAAAATCGTTCTTCAGGCGATATTATTACCTTTGAAATGAAATTAATTATATGAAACTTTCCAGAATTTATTCAATATTCTCACGGGTCTCTGCACATTTTAACAAGTTAAATTATAAATATAATGAATTATAAAAGTAAATGAAATTAACATGTAATATAATTATATTTTACTACTTTCACGATATTTTATTTACAATCTGAGAGCATAAATTAAATAATGAAGATATGACTTTACTTAAATGAATTGAAATTTATTTTTTCTTCATTCATTCTGTATTTAAATTCGTCCAAATCTTAAGACAGACAAATTTAAATTTCCTCCTACAATATCCAAGTCCGATAAATATTTTAACATGCATGAGTATAAATAAACAATATGGAAACAAATTAACCAATAATAATTTAATTCATACTGTCCTCATCAAACGTATAAATATCTATTCTTCGCATTGTTACAGTGTCTTATCCACAGTTTCTTAGACCTTTATATCCCAAACGAAGAAAAAACTTCAAATCACGGAGTGAAATTGTCTGCAAGTAGAACGTCATACATCATCCAGAATATACGTAAATCTATTTTCGCCAAATGGACATTTACTTACACATGGAAAGTATGTAGTAACGGATTTGTTTTACAAAGCAAAGTACAAAAGTGCGATTTCATGCTCATCCATCCTAATTAAAAGTTAGTTTCCTAAATTTCCTCGTGAAAATTACTTGATGAGGCTCCCAAGCGGACTAAAGGCTATTACGTCTCATTTCCTTCGAATGGATCCCACTCCACGCGTTATACTGGAAAACTATTTACTGCATTAAATGTCAAATATATGTTTAAGATTGCAACACTTTCCATCTTTAAACTCAGAGATAATATTATTCGGGTGTTACGTAGCATAATTTTTGGAATTAAAAAGCGAAATAAATACTAAGAAAGAATATAGCTCAAGTGATATAGATTACGGGAATTAGAATTTTACCATATAATATGATAAAAACATGAGTAGACGAATGACTTTTCGAGGGTGAGCAACTGCTCTCGTCTACATCCGTACAAAATATCAGTCGTGAGTACATGAATGGTCTGAACGGACCTCCTCAGTTCAAAACAGCTGAGGAACGCGAGTGTCTCGGCCACTTGGAAGTGCAGAAGAAGGAACAGAAATTAGTTCCAAATCTGGAGAATTCGAGGGTTTCGGTCTGCGAGGAAGCAACGAACTGACCTTGGGGGGTGAAAATAGATTTGGCAGCTGTCGGGGGTGTTCACACTCGATCGTCAGACCAATTCTTTTAAGTTTCGTTTTGAGATAATATTTGGACACAACTCTGGAAAGCGTTGAAAAATAAATCAATGCATATTGTCTCACTCGTTATACTCCAGTTAAGTAACAATAATTAAAAATGCATCATTAATAAACACAAATATTATAAATAGCTCGGGTTCGAAAACTCAATTAGACAACATAAGTCGTTAACATTTCATAGAAACCAATACATAATTCATTTTGCATCAGATAAATTTTATTTCTGTAGTATTGTGAGTGAGGCAAGATGAGTATGGAGGAATTAAAAGCACCTATTGCATATACTTTTAACAATAAACAGTAACAGATTGTAAAATTTGATGAAAAAGGCTTATTTATAATACTATTAATAGAAGTTCTACGTTTCGTAATAGTAACGATGCCAAAAAGGTGATTTCATATTAACTGAATATGTAAACGAAACTTTATATAAGCTTACAAAATGTGATTCTGCATGAGTCTTTCAAAGTTTAACAAGTTGTTACTTAACATATCCGTAACAAAGTCACCGATATGTCTTCTTAATTTAAACTTAGAAACGTTTTTCTGATAAGAATTGTTCAAATCTTGTTAATCATTTCTACGTTTAATCCACACAAAAAATTAATTAGTTCATGTTGAACGTGAATCTGCATGTCGATTCTGAACTATTCTTTTCACTAAACCCAGTGTTCTCAATCCCTTGCGTATATCAATTTTATTACTGGACTGCGACTCGGCTAAAACTCGTACATCAATACATTTTATGAATTACTGGAAATATCCTTGTCTTTTTCCGATAAGACTCTAAAATATGGTGTTTCCTGAATTGTCGTTGCGTCGCGTCGTCGGCTTCTCTGTTAGGGAGACACGCGATCCTAATGGCTTCAACATTGCTAATGAACGCTGTCTAAGAATACCGACTCCCCCATTCCAGAAATAAGGCAGTGGCAGGATTTGGTCAGTTACTGCCAGGAACAGATGTCGCCGGAATGGGGAAGACTTCCGTCCCATAAATAAGGGCAAAAACTGCATATAAAAGGAAGAGATGACTGCAAGATATCGGCAATACGAAAGACTGAAATCGTACTCCAATCGATCAGAACTCATTCCTGACAAAATTACTAGACAGAAAAGTGTTTATTATTTTCACGTAACTGTGAATTGATACAGCTCCTTTACTGTCTAAAATTATTAACCCAAACATTAGTGTTTCCGACGAATTTGTTTGTTATGATGCCAGTCTGTTTTTTTTCTTTCTTAAGGGCTACGAGGCTTTTACCGAAGACGAGCCGAGGTGTGGAAATTTATAGTCTGAGACTAGAGAAGGGTCGTGCTGTCGGTCTGAGAAGTATTCACATTACTCCAATTTACTCCGAGATAAATCCAAAGGCATGCCGGACTTTCAACCTTATATTCTCAGGCTTCATTGTACCGTACAAAGTAAAGGATACTTAATGTGTGATAAATCGTACATTTATTTTAATGATTAAAAAGAACAGATGATTAACACCACTAATCAGCCAGATAGTGGCCTACATATTCTAGTGAAATTAGGTTAACACTGCTAACAAATTGGAAGTACCATTTTATTAAAAATATTCTTCAAAAACAAACCAGCATAAACAAATATTGATTGTTTATGGAAATAAATCTGAAGAAATATATTAAGCACATACACACAAAATTAGAGTAATTAAATCCACAATGATGAGTTCTACAATCTAATATTCTGTAGGATTTTTTCTGATTATGTTCTCATTTTGCTATTTAAATATTTACATTTAAAAAAATATACGTATATTTACTTATAAATATAATATAATGAATAAATTAATACCATGCATCTGAACATTGGTAATTATTGATATAATGTAAGTAACTGTTCTCCACGAAATAATAATTCGGATAAAAAATGTGTCTTGGTTTCACATATTTTCTACATCAGATCGATTTATGTGACTTGACGAATACCTCTAATTTATGTTTACGAATAATTTCAATTGATTCTCTTCTTTAAATATTATTTTGGGCATAATTGCAAATTAATTTCGTGTGTCAGCTCCCTTTTTGAAGCCCTCTTGTCCCAAAACATTCACTCGCCGAGGTAAGAGGCACTTTGGGAGCCGCATCATCTGAATCGATTGAGACGCTCTGCCCTTGACCAGAATCTCTCAGCCCAGTAACCGACCAATTAGGCTGTGTCAACGTTACTATTGCCTCAAACTAAAGCAGCATTTGCCTCTTATTTTATTTCACATGAAATGCAAATGACATAACGACAGGAGTAGTTTCAAGAAATATTTTACAAAGTTTAACATTGATTAATTATTCGTTGTTTAACCAGTGGAAGTCTGATGAATTTAATTTTTCCGATTGTGAATCAAATATTCATCCACCGTATCTGACATATCAGACGTCATCATACACGAGTTTTCTGCTGGTTTGTACTAACCGGTAATATGAAATATGAGCATTTAAATTTATTGGTTCCATTTGTCCACATTTTTAGAATTCGGACAACTCAAAGACTATGAGCACGCAACAAACATAATTTCAGCATGAATTCATGATTACTTATAGAAATCATTTGTAATATCTGCAATAATAATTTTCTAATAATTATCAGTAGCTGTCAATGTTCTATATTTCTACTAATTTCACTTTTTACTCCTTAAGGAAATATTTTACCTGCCATTTCTTAAATCTAAGTTTTCAGTTTCTTAAGCAAGGATATTTAAGTTACGGAGTATCGAACTATAGAGTCCAATAATTATGGGTATATTAATTCCCGTTATCTACATATATATATATATATATATATATATATATATATATATATTAAGTATAAAAAGGCGGAAAGCAATAGAAACAACGTCGTTGGGTGTGACCCTTGAGAATTAATATTTGTACTTAAGAACAGTTTACGGATAGCGTTATTTTGGACGACAGTTAAATTCGCTGTAAGAGGTCCGGGCCCTTCTTTTGTGAGAGAATTTATCTTCCACAGGGAGCGCTTCTTGCCGCGTAGCCATCAACACTGCACAATTTCATCTCAGGGAGTTCAGACAACGTGCTTGTGCATCAAGCCGGCATCTTTATCTGCAGGCGCACAAATTTACTTGTCTGCTCTCATATCTTTCAACACTGCCAGACGTCTTAAATAATTACACTTGCTAATGAACGATAAACACCACATAAGTAATTAGAAAAGGAAATGAACTTCTCCCTACCAGGTATCATAAGTGATAATTGTCAATATATTTATTAATTATTTCGTGCAGAAATTTTAATCTTCAGGTAACGCAACACATTTACATTCAATCTTAATTATATAAATATAATTCTTAATATTCTACTTTCAAATAATAATCAAAAAAATAAATGTATGTTCCACAATTTTAAATGCGTTGAGCAATTTCAACCAATCTTGGAACACACGTTCTTTACGATCCGGGAAGAAACACTGTGGTGGTAAGACAAGACTAGCACACCGAGGGGTGGCTGTAGACGGGGGAATGAATGCAAAATAAACTTATATTAGCGTCGAATAAACAGTTTTTTGGTTCGTTTACATAGTGTCGCTCTCGATGTTGTTAGTATAACATTTTACACCATAATGGCATCGGAGGGTAGCAAAACTAGGGGTGGTGTTGGAAGGGTTGTCACAAAAACTGATATGGATTCTACGGTTTTGGAGCACGTTGAGATGAATACGGACATTCAATTAAGTTCACGTAACCGGTGGATGCGGGAATGAGGAAATTGTAAAATGTGCAAATGGTCGGGGGTTGGTGTCACATTCGGGGTGATTCAATATTTATATTAAAAGGTTATATAATGAAAATAGAAAGATTTTTAATGGCAAAATATTGAAATTACTGAGTTGCAGTATATATTATATTCACTGTGTGAATATTGCTTTATTAATTATCTACCTCAAATATTACTTTCATTATTTTCAAAATAAAATAATTATTTTTGATAATTGAACTACATAACATTAATTTGTGAACAAAGCTATACTGAAAATTTAATAATTGCTTGATATAAATCATTAGGAATGTGTTATGTCTGCCTGTTATGAAAAATTAATTCAACTCGGATAATAATTCATATAGGTTAACTGAATAATTATGTAGGATTAGTTTCATTAACGTATAACCAGTAATAAGTAATGTAAGTAAAAAAGAATATTTCTAGAATGTGGAAACCTCATCTCAAGAACTAAGTATAAATCTTATATTACCGAAACGTATGATGCAATTTTTTAACGGAAGTTTATTAAAATCAAATACAATTTATATTGGCAAGACACTCAGACACAACACTTTCCTCAACTTTTCAGTGGAACTGAATCTACAGCGAAATTAATGTTTAAAAAACTCGTATTTTATCTTGGTAAACATTGAAATATTGTTTTTTTCTCACTTAGAGAGTTACACAAACAATTATGTAATGAAGGCTATTTTAACATTTTGTTTTAAAACAACGTTTGGCCTGAAAACTCACAGATTTAGAACTATAATTACTCTGCAAAGTGTAGTCGAAATTGTTTTAAAATGGAAAGAAGATTAAATGGCCGTCAGGATCACTGGATTTATCGCAGCGCTTAATTATTTTGGCCGCACACGTAGTACTCGTAAGCAAATTCCTCAGCCTGTTGATAAAGTGCGCAATTCAATATGCGCAATTTTAAAATGTTTTATACGGCCGTCGGGGGCAAAATCTTCATCCTTGAGAGCGAAAGAGAGAGTGGGAGGTGGGGTAATTGAGATTAAATAATGAATTTATTAAATTTTTGTGGATTAAATCCCAGCCGTTGTCTGCGCAAACAGCACAACATTGAACGCACTATATTTTGAATTATTTCTGTTTTCCTTGCATTTGTATGAGCCAATTGGAAGCATGTCCTGGGAATTAATCGCATTCCGCCAGGCTTCCAGGCTGAGCAGGGCAGTAAATTAATGCACGTCGTACATGACTGCTAGGAACGCGTACAATGTGTAACTATTTCTAACATGAGAATGTGTTTGAATATGGCGACACCCGTTTTGTGGATTAGGAATGGAATTTTATTTCTTTTCATATTTTTAACACTTTAACTAATCTCAGATATATACACAATTCGAAGAATAAAATTAGTTTTGCCCAAGGTCTCTGGTAATTCATCAGACCAGAATGTAGAATTTAATTTTTTTTTATCTAATATTATTTTAAAGAAGCCACCTTCATTGATCACATCAGTAGCTTATGGACTCCATAACACCGCAAAAATTTGTAGTTGAGTTCCTTCGTAAATATATCTTGATGCCAATAATGAATAAACAGGAACTAGTCTTAAAGAGACGTATTGTAAATTTAATGACCAATTCCGAGAGCGAGATATAAATGCAACTAATATTTCAGCACAAATGAAAATTGTATTCTCCTCTCCACAAAAAAATATTTAATATGCACATACGATTTTACGTTATCGTGAATAAATATCATAAAATGGTATCTCACGTATCGTTTAGTAAACATTAATTTTTTATTACAGTGAGGTTTTCGTGTATCATGAAACAGTATTATTAATAAAAATGCAAATAAAGTCTTTATTCCCTATTAATAGTAAACAAGTAAATGACACAGATGAATGTATAACATGAATATAAAATAATCCTATTCTATTTTTTATTTTATGTGCATGTATTTAAATAATTACTGAAAAGGAAACTCTGAAGCAGCCACCCACTTGGAAAAAAATAACTAATATCCTTTAACATGTAATGTATTAAAACGCTGTTCATAACCCCTGACCCTGTCCATGTCTCAAAGCTGATATTACGTATGTATGGAATTAATCATAGGTTTTTAGTATCAAATAACTTAAGTTGACGGGCGATACAAAGTATCTCAGCGTTTGTTTTCAGCTGTCTACATGTAATCTTTGAAGTTACATAAGCCGAATCCTGCCAAGGGAAGGATTGGAGGAACGAGATTTGTAACTGTAGACTCAGAGTACTTAGTTAAAATGTTCTGAAAACCGTATTAATTAGCACAATACATTTAAATACGCTGGGATCCGTTGCAAATGATTTGCTAAAATGTTCTCTCTAATTTTAAATCGATGGCAGTTGCGGTTGCAATGCAGCCTGTAATTTGGACGAATTCTTTTGTAATTAGCGACGCGACCAACAGTTCCGGTTTATTATGCAGCTATCAGAGAGTAGAATTAATGCGCCATTCTCTGTGGGGCCAGCTGGTTGATTGGCGATTTGTGGCAAATAACTGATTTTCACCCAGTGTTATGTATACTCCATTCGCAAGGTTGTTACAGTCAGGAAAGTCGCTATTTCCTGCTTTCAACGAGTCTGCGGCAACGATTCTTCTCGCTATTTGTCACTTAAGTTGCACATCTATATTGTTTATGACAAACTTCTCGAACAGGGATTTTTCCTGAAAGAATGCTTTAGAGGCGTCCATGCTGGCCATGAAGCGATTTGACCTATTACAACTTTATACTTTAAACAATCTCCGCTAGGGATTTCATTTGGTCGCAAAACGAATTTTCCTAAATAAATGTATCGCAAGGTTCGGAACCAAAATGCTACTACAATCAAAAGAGAAATCGGAATTTCAACAACGTAAATGTCTCTTTTGTCATATCAATCTTCGCTTTACATGGACTACCAGACACAGTAAACTTTATTTTTATATACCTGCCGTTGAATGTAATAATCATGACTTCATTTGCATTAATAAAATGTTACACCGATCGTTTTGTTTGTATTTTAAAATGCCCGTAGGATATTTCGACTCTCAATGTTTTCAAAATATAATTCGATTTAATATATTAGAATATTTATTATAATACCTTGCTAAAATGATAATGAAAAATAACATTTAAGCCTTATGTGTGCTGTTCATATTATGAATTCGATTAAATTTAACAGTGTGGGTAAATTTTCGAATGTTATTGATCGTGTTTCCCCGTTGTCTAGAAGAGAGAAAGACTGCAACATTTTAAACAGAAGAAAGTTAAGAATCAGAGCAGAGAACACGAGTCCAATCACTCCTCAAAAAAATAAGCCTACTACATTTCAGTTTATTACTCAATCGGTTATTGAACCTTCCGCATCTGACAGATACAACAGCGTAAAATAATAAATTCATAATAAAAAGGTTCATAATAAAAAGGTTAAAAGAAACAAAGCGGATGGACGAAAATAATTTATATTATTCGTAAAAATAAGAGTCACTCTGTATTAGAAATTCGTAGCAAAAAGTTTATCACTGATGCGTTCATATTTAGTGAGATCAATTTAGATCCAGGCATAAACGGTTTAGCCATGCCATATCGTATTATAGTTACTTTGTAACTACAAAATGTAGTTTAAAGAAATTGTGGTTTTTATATCATTATTTTGTTTCAACAAAAATGTTACGATGTTACGCCGCCGATATTCCATAAATCTCTCTCGCACTTTCTTCGAGACGTGTTTACCAATTAAAAATAACTCCGTGAAAGATACAAGACAATAAATATTTTAGAATCTGAATTAAAAGTCAAAAATAATAAAAATATGTAATTTGTCCTTATTTCAACAAACCGCTCTTCCTGATCATAAAACGTGGCGTTTTGTTATTTTAGTTCACAAATTTAAATGCGAAAATATTTAACTTGACAATTTCTGTTTAACTTCTAAATAATTTTTCGCGGAGAAATGTTGTCATTGCCTCAAACGCAATTGTGAAAATCTGATATTATCCTCCAGGTTTGTTTGTTTTCAATCTTGAGCCATGGACTCGTTTTTATTCCGCTCTTTGTTTGAAAACTTCCTTTCTTCTCTTACTATGAATTTTAGTCAGAGAAAGATTTTCAGGCGGTTTTCTGTGACAAAGCAAACGATATGACGAAATTACTAACGCAAATGTCATAGTAAATTTTCGCTTAATTTTTTCTTTAAAGAAAGTGCATATTAAGTCTTAAATTACACCCTACTTTATTACAACACAATGTTGTTTGTTTCAACTTAATGACTTTATTTTCCACTAGAGTCTCCTAAGAGAAATGTTCTAAAAATTCATGTCTGATTGCTGTGCCCGGAATAATATACGAAAATTTTATGCTGTGCTAGATTCTGTTCTCAGAACAATTGTAATTAGTTACTTAACAAATCTTGTGTTTTTCTTCAGTGAGAAATACATACTACTTTTATGGACAGATTCATTTCAAATTTCAGTGACATCGCTATTATTTAAATTGAAAAATGAAGACATTTAAGGCGCAATTTGTGGTAGTTTTTAATTTTCCCAGCGATGCCTGTCGCAGGTTGCTAACCCTTGAAGATAGCCATGGTGATAGTTATAGACTATTGAAAAAATGGAATTCTAAAGTTAGAAGCAGGAATTAAGTGTAAATTTGTGTAAGAACATTTCCCGAACAGAGTGGCAACGGTTCTCACTCAACAACTTTTCCTTTGTTCCCTTTGACCTAACACCGGTACCTCAAATTTCGCAGTTCTTTTCAGCAGTTTTTCAGTTGTTTTTTGCTATAAGGATTAATAGACACCACGATTATGTAGACAAAAATTAAACTAGATCTCTTGATCCTTTTTTTAAAAAAAATTAAAACCTCTATGTAAAATAGGATTCTTTCGCGTTCTGATGCAAGAGCAGCTTACTATTTCCACCCTGTGGCTTTCTGTCCAACATTTATGCCAGGATATTAAATGGTCAACCATGTTGCTGACCATTGTGTGCGGGGATGTATGCGAGTGTCTGACGACACAACTATTAATTACTTGCGAAGCGAGCCCTGATTTGTCATGGGCTTACGGAATAATGGCGAGACTTAGGCTTGTTGCTTGTCTCACCTTGGGAGGTAGAGGTTTTCCAGGATGGAAAGCTAAATGCAATTCAGTAAATTAAAATTACTTTACAGTTGGATTAAAAGCTTTCTTGTATCATCGATAGCATTATTAATAAATTATGTATTAGAGGTTGTTTGGATAAAAAAATAACGATTGTATGTAAATCAACTTAAAATTACCGGTCGGTTAGCCTTACGTCTGAAATGTATAAGCAATTTGAGCACAAACTACAAATATAAATTTAAAATACCTGCAGTGAAATTATTGATGTATATTTCCAGACTGATAGTTATCACAGAAATAATTTTAAAAGTAAAATACAGTTAAACACACTATACGATCCTGACCGTACAAAAGACGTTTGTCAAATGACATGTAAACATTGAAACAATCCAAAGAGTTGTAGATAAAGCCAAAGATAGTTACATACATTTGTACCGATAGTATAATTATTTCTCAATTTGTTTAAAATATGTCTACGTCATTCCATTTGTATCATTTATATTTTTATCACTATTGATAATTATAAATACACTCAGCTGTTAGTAGTTTTTTTTTGCATAAAATAGATGTGACTTTAAATGAAAAACAATATTTGGTTATTTTACAATGGATATGCAATGGGGTAACCACTTTCGATTTAGGATTAAAACTTAAGTTGTGGTTATAAATATTGTCTTTTTTTTTAAAAAAAAAAGAAGTGTCTTCAATATTAAGCTTTTAGCAACGTATATGACAAAAAAAACTTTCTTTATCCATAGTCAATTTTTTTATCTTTCAATGAAGTAACCAATTTTGCAATGTGATTCAAAGGTTTAACTGTTAACGTTTTAACAATTTTATAGTTATAATTCACAGTTTAAATTGAGAGAATTTAAGAATTCACTTTCTGGATATTTCCATCAGTAAAACAGATAGAACACTATCAATTAATTGGTTCTCTAAACTTTCAGCTAATTTTTTCATTTTAAATTTTTATTCTAACAATCTTATCATCGATTTACAAAGGCACAAATAATTTAATTTTAAGATACTTAAAATTAACACATCACCAATACTTTGATATTATAAAACAAAAATTTTAATTTAATGTAAATATACATCAATGTAACTATATTTGGTTTTATGTACAACTCTTTGAATTGTAATCAATATTTGCATGTCATTTGACGAACGTCTTTTATTAGGACGGGACCGTTAAGTTATTTTAACTGTGTTTTACGTTATATATTTTTTACCGAATCTTATATATTTATTGAAAAGGTATGAGTTGGTAACTAATTCTACATTATTTAATTAATTTTTATAAATTGTGATTGTATCTTATATATTTATAGTTATGCTTGAGAATTACGTGTTGGATGAAAGCTATCAGGTATGTTTAAATGATTTTATTAAATTGTAGTATTGCGGTTATGAATTATTTACATGGTGAAACAATTTTCAATTTCAAAAAACAGGTCACAAATAACTGATTTCAGCAGAAAATATTTGATTTTAATGACAACGTGCTGTGTCTTACTTAGGACATTGTAATTAAACATTTGTAATTAAACTTAAAGAATGTATCAATCTCTGACATTTTCAAGTAACGTTTACAATTGTAACATTAAAAGCTTTTACAGAACATAGTAGCAATGTAAGCAAAATTTCTTCGTTAATTCGGCGGAGTTTAATTAAAAAGGTACCGATGTTCTGTACTTCCTTGCCAATATTGGAAACGTTTCATCCGCGAATGAATGAGGCACATTGATATATGTGTCCCAAATAGCGTAACCTTCGTTGGAATCAGTCAGAAAATGTTTTCCCGGAGTATTTCAGTTAATGAATAAGAAAGATGGCCAATACGGACACAAAAGGGTAATATAAAATTAATTATATGTAATATAATATATTAATTTTATTAATATATTAATTAATAATATAGAATTAAAAGGACTGCAATACTGATATGAATTAGTGACGACAGGCAGAAATAAAATACCCAACTGAAAATAAAATAAAAGGGAATTATTTAATAATTTTGTTGTATGGAAGACGAGAAAGTAACATCTCTTAAATAAAACAAAAATTACAGGCTCATGTCAGGGATGATTCACATTAAATCAAAGATCACACAGGAATTAATGTACAAAGAGATACTATGAAACTCAGCAATTGCTGCGATCCTATATTGTTACGCTAAACCTTCTGTTTTTCTCATTGTCGTTACTGCCTTATTGTTTTTTTTTAAACGCGTCAACCTGTTGGTTATTGGGGACCCTCTAAAAGTATTTACATAATTAAGTTACAGCAGGTTAGAAAATTTCCAATTGTGAACAACGTTTCAAATAGCGGATGATAGTTTTGCGTCAGAGACGAACTCCAGGAGGTTCTTGATCGCCGTGGTGTGTATGCAGAAGTCTTCTCCAGAGAATTCGGCTAATTAATGTTTTTTATTGTTCCGCTGAACTGTCTGCTGTCCCTTTGTTGCCTTTTTGTCGCTTTTGAGTTTTGTCAACTGACACGTGCGGTTGTGTCGCTCTAGGCACCTGACAAAAGGAACAAGGACCCCAGAAACGTTGTTGCGTGGTATTTATATTACCCTTTAATGTCTGAATTGACTATCTTTCTTATTAATTATTACATTAATCAGACGTAATTTTTTTTCATTTTAAAACCAAATTAATATATAAATTAATCAAGAGGGAAACCAGTTTAGCTTAGAAGCAAAATTGTAATAGAAGTTACAGGGTTTAGGAAACAATAACCCATTTAGATTAACATTTTTATATTTAAAAAGATTAAGCTGTTGAACCAGACATATATATTTTTAAAAGCCTGTGTGACTATGATGTTTTGATCTGTTATTATTTTGTTTTTCTGCAAATTGTCAGCTCTTTATACTGAAATATTAGTCATGTATTTTATTTTCACGTCTGTTTTTAACAATGAATAACCTTAACGGCCTTTAACAGACGATTTTTATCATTTAAAATAATTATTAATCATAAAAATCTTTAATTAACAACATAAAACGTTTCTTTACATATTTGTAAAATCTTCAGGCTGTGTGAGTGGAAGAAAGGTTTGTTTTGATGTTTTCAACGTTTGCTCAGTCTGATTTTATTTTCATGTAAATGATCGTTAAATATATCTGCTTGGTCACAGTGTAATTTATCTCGAATTTAAATATTGATACATTATGTGACATATTGGTATATTATGAGTGCTGATATCGTCTTCGAATGTAACAATTTATATATTTAATAAATTTTTCACGGTTACGCACCAGGTTTAGATTTCTCGATGCTGAAGTTTCTGCTGGTCGTTGATCTCTACCACTGTGTTCAGCCTGTGTGGCGCAGCTTGACGTGTGCGAGCCTCGGACATGCTGCGACCTGATTGGCCGATGAGGATCGCCTGACCACAGCGTAAAGGGCACATGTTTTTCCATGTCGCGTAGTAAATGTCAGACGGTCCTCAACGGCCAATCAGGTCGCAGCATGACCGACTATATATAGCCCGCACACCCACGCAGCGCCACACAGGCTGAACACAGCTGTAGAGAACAACGACCATCAGTTACGTCAGCATCGAAAAATCTGAACCTGGTGCGAACTCGTGAAAAAATTAGTTAATAATTTACACCGGGAAAGCTGTCTTTCTTATAAAAATTATTGCCGTTGCGAGAGTCTGTGCGTTATTAAGAAAGTTAAATTTATCAGGTTTTTTTTATTTAAGATACCTATTTTTAAAATGAGAACAAGAAATGCACGTGAATATTGGGAACTGAGCGAAATTTGCATTAGACACCTACTTTTTTTTCTTCATATTATAGAAAGCCATTTAATCTTGTTTATGGGACTTAATATGAAAACTTATGGAACGAATAAAAAAATGATTGACTATAATTTTACATTTGTAATTATTGTAAGTATAGTAATTATTGATTTAAAAAAATAACTACGGAATACGAAGAAGATGAATATGGGAACGCCAACATCATTCCGCATAAAATAAAAATTGATTTGCAGAAAAATAAATAAAATTAAACAAATAGTTTTTAATTTAAATAAAAATTAATTATTTAATTTCGAAAATTACTAAATTAAGTACCACATTATTAATTTAATTTAGTTAAATTTCAAACAATGAAATCTGGCCGATAACACATTTAGGGATAGAGGCCGAGTTGCGTTACATAAAAATCAAAAAAAAATCGGGGGGTTATGGATAAATGACATCTCGGGCAACGCCGGGCACCCAGCTAGTATATGAATAATACAAGGCATCAAACAGAGCTGTCTCGCACATCGGGTTATAACTTCGACATCTGGAAGTCGCTAATTCATTCCGACAAAAGTGAAATACCCCCTACAATTGAACAAACAATGCCGGTCACTGGCCCATACGCCCACTTTCACCTCCAACCCCATAAATCTGGCTGCAAGTCTCGAGCTTCTCCATTCAGATGCGAACGCTTTACGGGCTGACTGTCTAGAATAGATAGAATTTAGGTTTCTATACGAATGGTTCAGACACATGTTTCCGAGCTTTATTTCTTACCATATTCCTCTGAAGATGAAAATAGTTTATACTGTTCGAAAATATTTTACTTCCATCATTTCTTCTGTGTTAATTTTCTCTACTACGAATGACGAAACATCCGATATTTTCGACAACTGTTTTAAAATAATTGTTAAAACAATTAAGAAATAGTAATTCCAACTCCAGGTTATAAAATTAGTTAAATACGTGTCGTCCACTAGTCGTTAGCTAATGAACCAGTACGTCATCGTCAATACTTGAGATTTTAATTGATTCACCATCCGTGCTAACTGTCGTATAATTTGTTTGTGAACGGTGACGTTCTGTTTGGAGTGTATTCCTGGCATAAGTTGTCAAGATGTGCTTATAAATACTAGGTTGCAAGCGTGCCAGCGTTGAGGGTCTTCTTCCTTTCCTCCCCTCGAGGGCTACAAACGTGCCGGTAAAACACAAAGTCAAGACGCTGCCCTAATTAGCACAGATGGTCCCAGTCTGGCCGCCTTAAGCTCTGTTTGAGTTCTTTTAATTGGCCACACAAAATCCCATACCTCAGAGTGTATTTTACACTTTATCTGGTGAAGACGAACAATGTTGATTTCTCTTCCACTTCTTGTCTCTACTGTTGTCATCCTGCACGTTTTTTCACCGCTCACAGACTCACAACAGTATAATTAGTTTTCCTGTGCCATTACTAGTAGAATTTTAAGCTGAAATCAATGATGAATGTAATGATAAAGGAAGTAGGAGTTGTAAGGTGACAGGATCCTCCTCTGCTCCTAACAATAGGTCGCCGAGTTTCCGGCGGAAGGGTAGCGGACGAATACGAGTTGTGGATATTTGGTTGTCTTTACTCTTGTAGATTGAAATTATTGAGGATTAGTTAGATTTATAGTTCTATTAACTTGTAAATGGCCGACAGCGCTTACTGTCTTCATACAAATTGATAAGATCACTGTAATACGCTTAACTTGGATTAATATAGTCCGCAACCTAAATTTTAGCAGGCAATTCCTATATATAAAGGGTCTACCGATAAGTGTCAGAACTTGAACGATCACGTTGCAACACTGCCTGAAATTATATATCAGTTTATATAATTATATACAATTTTCAGACAAGTGTGTGAATTTGATATTAAATTATGTATTATTCACTTGAAATTCACCGTCCGAAATATACAAAACAGCATTAGTAATTTAATGATTCATAAAAGAGCTTCGTTTATCCCTGCCAAGCTAATGTAGTGTGGATTGATTAAACATCGTCTTACTTAGAAAAATACAGCTTAAATTGAAAGACGTAGAACAAAAGCGTTCACGACTCTCCCGCATCCGAGGCGCAGCGGTAAAAGCAACTGCCTACACGTGTTTCCTTTCACGTTAAGAGAAGCAAACAGATTTTCTGTCTTCCTGTTTTTCTAACAGTTCGGAATAAGTTTACACGGAGTCCCCTCTCTACTGGCCCGTAGCTGGGAAGAAGGATCGAATCCAGACTACCACAGGACTCTATTCCTTTAAAGCAGATATACAACGCCAATAATAGACTCGTGCCATCTTCCTTCAACTGTTCTTTCCTACTATACGTTTTACAAAAAATATAGCTTATTTAACAAAAAAACAGTTAAATAAAACTGTACGTTTAGGCTTTGTATCCAGTTATTATTATTTTATACATTAGTTTATTATTTATATTTATATTCCACTCAACAGTAATCATTTATATTAACTTCTGAAACCAATCTGTACGAATAAATTTCCTGTTCCAGTAAATTCTTTACCTGTAGCAGAAATATAACTGCAGTGATTCGATGTAATTAAGAATTTTCTAATAATAATATAAGTAACTTAATTAATACGTTTCATTATCGCATACAAATAAAATCAAAGTTTTTAAGTTAGGCTTTTTTAAATAAGAAACCAGTCTCAGATAAGATAAATTTGGAATAAAATGGGTTGATATGCTATTACTTAAATTGTTAAATTATTTCAACGTAATAGATTCTGGCATCTTTGCCAAGTTGTAAATAATTTGAATACGTTTCAAAGGAATTTGTTCATAAGGGTAACCTCTTTGAAATACACATGTTTTAATTGTTGTTCCACGAACGATCTCTTCACTAGAGAGGGTCCATAAAAGACACATGTGGAACACATGCTTTTCCAGGACCAGGAACAAAGTGCTTCGTTCTCAACTGTTGAAATGCGAACTCGGGCTACGGAGGATGAAAGACGAATGCTTTGAAGCTCGCAGCGAGAAAAATAATCAAAATTTGGTCGAACCAACGTTTCTGTCAGAGAACAATTCCAATTCTCGGTAAACCTGTTGCAATAGCACTTAGTTTCTCTTATTGATTTTTTAGGAAGTGGAAGACTTTTTTTAATTTACAGGTGTTCCGTTGTGATTATGGTAAAGAGAATATAAATTATTAGTAATTTGGTAAAAGACAACTAAAATGAATACTGACACAAAATATGTTAATATTGTAAGGAGCATGGAAATGTTCTACGTCATTCTACGGCATATAAAAATAGTATGTAGACGGAATGAAACATGTATTGGAACGAAATCCTTACTACGACATTGTACACGTATCAAATAATATTATTTGCATTTACTACTCACGTATCACATTGCTTATCCAGAAACAGTTGCTCTTTTATTAAATATAATTTTATTTAAAAATATATTAAATGCTATCCAGTTCTTTTGTGTTAGCTGTTCTTCAGTTTACTAATCAAATTATTTTGACCTTTCTCCCAAAAAATTAAAAACAATTTTTATCAAAAAGACAAACGTAATAATTTGTCAATTTTTTATATTACTCCCAATGTTTAAATCAGTCTCCAATTTGTATGAGGAACTATTTCATGATTTAAAAATTCCTTAATTTTTCGGCAATAATCATCTGTACAGAGAAAAAATCATTTTATAGAAATGTTTACAATTTAACACGATTACATATTTTTGTTTAAAAAAACATTAATTGCAAATTTTCAAATTGACTCAATATTTTCAAAATTAAATAATTTGTAATATATAATTACTTTCTTATTCAAATTGGTTAACATTGGGTTTAATACAAAAAAATCAACAAGCTATTTTGATCTTTATCAATAAAATGTAAAAAAAATCTGTAGTTTTTCATTTTCACATAAAAGTACTTTTTAACATCATTTTAAAGTAAATATATTTATGTATAAGTTTTTATTTAAATCTGAACTGTAAACGTGAAGCACTTTAAAGTGACAGAATTTGATACTGAGATAAATATTTCAAGGTAAACTAATGTGGATTAATTTTTTTTAATAATTAGCTCTTTATCTACTACAACTTTTTTTTTAATATTTGTGAGAGAATTGCAAATATTTTGTATAATTTCTTCGTAAACATTCCTCCCAAAATGCATAATAAATTTATAAAGTTTTCGAACTATTTAGTATTAATAAAACGACATGAAATGTTTGCGTGTATTCTTTCTTAAGAAAAATTTTAATTAATTTTCCTATTTTGTCGCATACATGTTGACGACGAGTACATGAGATATATACTTTTTACTTATTAGTAAAAGTCCTAATGTTTGGACACCATTTCAGATGGTACCTGAAAATTTCGAGGTATCGTGAAGCAATTCTCCTAATTGTCCCAGTACTTTTATATACTCAATGTTTTACAAGGGGAACTAGGAAATTGCGAATAGTGTTAATTCATACCACCACATTTAACATCACCCGACTGTTTTCTCGTAAGTGGTAATTGCTATACTTACGTGAGAAACTGGTTTGAATGTTATATTTTACGTTGCCCGTTGATATTTTTAAATATTAGGTCGAGTTATAAGCCCGCGTCCAGCGAGTAGTGAATTACATGGATCGGACCAGATGGCAAAGTGACACCAGGAATCGGTAAACCACAGAAAAAAATGACTGGCAGTACCCTTTCTTTTAGATGAATATGAAATTATTCACAGAATGTCTGCTACAATTCAATATCCACTAAATTGTTAATTAGTACAACAACCGTGCAACTAATTAATCATTAGCTTCCTGTGAAATCTATTGTACAAGAACAATGAATTTTTTGGGTTCTAATACAGAGTGCATTAATTTTAACTTTTCAAATAAATGGTAATGAACTGCCTTGATTGCAAACTCACTATACGTAATTGAAGTAAATGTCAAATTGTAGATTTTTAAAACATTAGAAATGCAAATGGAAAAAGTATACATATTGAGCAATATATATTGAAGAGGAGAATAGTTCCACTTATTGAATAATAGTATACACAAATTAAAAATTACCGCTGACACTAAATCTATCATGTCGTCGATAGTTTAGCATTTCTAAAAGCAACGTATATTTTGTACGCATTTAGCAGCTCTCTACCTGTTTCCATAAAAAAAAACATTTGCAGCGATGGCAGCAGTATGACGAGATTGCAACAGAGCTTATTCATTTGTTTTGTCGAAAACGCCATTTAAAAGATATGCGAGTCAAGTGACTCGATAAAAGGTGATAAATAGCCCTTCTATTTTTAAAGCAAAATACAAAGTGAGTCATGCCAAAACTTTTGCCGCTAGATTGTGCAATGTATTGCTTTCCTAAAAAATAGCAAATACTTTATTTGTAAAAAAAAGGTAGGCCATATTCGTATATCACTGGAATGCAATACAAAAGTACGATTTGTTGATCATATTTTAACAGTCAGCTACGTGCAATTTATATATAACTTCTTTTATTACCGTTCTCTTGGCGGAGCCTCCAGGAAAATGAATTAGCTCGTTAAAGTATAAATAATAACTCCCGCTGGATAAATTCTTTTACACTCAGCAGTTTTTCGCAAGGTTTTAGCGATAACTGTCCGGGTAAATTTCCTAGACTTTTTAAAATTATGACTCCCGGATGATCAATATCCATAAAAAAATGTGATGTAGACAATCGTTCATTTCATATTTTTAAAATGTTTATGTTGTTACTGCTTCACCGATAACTCTATAGCTGATTGAACGTACAATCTAAAAACGTATAACATAGGTGTTGATTTAGTTATATAATTATATTTTAGGTTTAGAATCACAGAGCCACAAGAATAATTTTTCTTATTTTTCAGCGATTTTTACCTAAATATTTACTGTCCGCAAAATAAAATAGTTTAGTATCGTATTTGGTAACGCGTTCCAATCAAATGGGTTCAAAGTTGAATTTAAACATAATTCCGCGATCGCATGAATATGTTTAAGAAATGATTAATTATCGTACTTGTAATACGTTATTTCAAGAATTATTTGTTTATCACTTCCCCAAAATGACAAAGCACTTAATGAACGAATGATGAGTGGCTAAACTGGCGTATGTAGGCCACATGAGGTTTCTGTTTACGGTTTGAATTCCACACGTTGACAAAGACCCAGATCGCAAGGCCGTAAGGTCGTCACAACGTTCGTCGATGAAACTTGTGTAGCATTAGATCGAGCTGACTAGGCACGGAACGCAATTACGAGAATAAGCGTTTCCTTGGAGCGGTAGTGCCTTTGATGCGGAGGTGTGTTTCTCCAACTGTGTAATGTCTAAGCTGATGACGCCCACGTAGTCCATGTAAGACATGTTTAATTCAAAGCCAGCTCCTGTCGCTATATTTAACTGCAGTTAGCGCACTTAACCTTGATTATGCGGTTTACCTGACAACCAATCTCAGCCGAAAGCTTGCTAATTAAGTCCCAAGTCTCCCAACATTCGTCAGGCTCGGCGCCAACAAATCCCTCTGTCCAGTCCTAAGTCTGCTAATTAGTTTTGTTAAATAATTCACTCCCTTCAAAATAGCCAGAACGGAACTTCAAGGCAAACGTACCGGAAGCTCACGTACATGACAATAGTTCTTATATAACTTTCTTCGTATCGGGCCTACTTAATCGGCCTCAAAAAATTAAACTTAATTAGCATTAACTTATTGAATTTTATTAATATCTGACAGAATTATACAATTATTTTTCTTATCACTAATAATAATTTACTCCACCATTCACCGCGCAAAGATTTGTAATATATATTTTTAAATTTTAATTCATGTAAATTAATCTTAGCACTAATATATACTATTTATAGTTCTGTTTTTATTATGATACAGTATCAAAAGTTCTCAATCCAACGACTATCTTTTTTTTACATTCACGTGTCTTGTTTGACATTTAATGACCTTTGCATCTAATTACTGCTTGTAATTAATGCAAATTAAAGCCTGAAGCGCGAAGTTCCACCGCCAGTTCAAGATTGCTCCTGGGAAGAACGCTGAAAGTTCCCCACCGGCATGTTTCCCCTGCCATGTCAAACGATAACTGTAGCCATTATTCTTACTTTCATACACAATACACAGAATTTTATTTCCTTCCTGGAACAGAAAAATAATTATTCATCCACTTTATTTCTTGACGCAGAATTCAAAATATTCCGACATACTGAATTAACATTTGATGAAAACTAAATACTGCATTAAAATGTGGTAGTAAATTTTTCTATTAATAACGCAAACATATTAAACCGAAATAAACAGTAAATTTTTTTTGCAAGAAGTATTAATTATCTGTTGCTCATTGAAACAAATATTTATACGAATTATTTTTAATTAAAATTCATTTGTCGAACAGGTGGCAGGAATAAAACAAGCTTTAGTGCACACTTTATTCAACGTAATGTATAGATTCGTGAAAGTTAATCTGGATTTCCTTGTTCACTGCTAATAATCAGTCAGTTCTCTACTTATTTCTCATTTTCGGAAAAGAAATTCGACCTTATACTTCCACTGATTTTCCGAAACTTTTGTGATGATTACGAATGAAATGTTCATAGACAATGTAGTGTTAAAATGAAAAATATAAATACCACACAACGTTTCTTGAAACCTTGTTCCTTTTTTCAGGTGTTAAGTGTAATGTTATTTGTGAAGTTTTTTTATTTTACAATAATTTTCATTTTATCTGAAAATCTCATTTAACCTGTTACTAGCATATTTGATATAAATTCTCATTTATTTATATTTTATATTCTCTTATCTGTAGGTCATAGTTTTTTTCTTGTTCTCATCAATATATATTATACATTGGTATTTACGACTCGTCTTACTTCTTCGGTAGGCCACTAATTGATACAATAAATATATCAAAATGATATGAATAAATCTATGGACTGTTATATCGTATGTATTGCATATATTCAGTCAGATTTGGAAAATTGAAGGGGAAACAGTTGAATACAACGTTTAATATAGTGAATCTATGACATCTTTTATGCAGATTTGCTGTTTAAAGTAAAGGTGTAAGCTTTGAATAACGCGTAGACACGTTCAACTGTAGGAAATTGTTAATAGATATTTTAAGTATACACCACATACATACTAGTTATATGATACATACGACGCACAACTATACTACACGTGTTTTGAAAACTATTTTTTTCTGCTTTTTTAAATATAATTTTGGATTTCAAATATAAGTTAATACGTAGGACAGTTAACTAATTATTTTACGTCTATTTAATATAAAATTAGAATTATTATATTGCTGGCAAGTACGGATTATTGTTTAATTAGATTGATAGTAAAAAGTATTAATATTTTTGGGTTGCGAAGACCGTCACAAAAATTAATATTAATATTTATCTATCACAACACACTAAATAAATGTAATGGCCAAACATTCTAATAAAGTTTAATAATAACTGAAAATACAATTATAAAAATATATCACTACGTTTTACCAAGTTCACTATAGTTGATAAACGGTAAATAAGATGAGATCTTAATAATTAACGTAATAATCTAAAATTTCTACAATGATGTTAAATATTATGATAAATTTTATTTTATACACTTCCAAGATTTTTAATGATTATGTTACAAAACTTATTAAATATTATATAAAAGAATTTTAAATAAATATAAAAGAGCATGGGCTTGTCCCATTGCCTGTTGTAATGGGGAAAAAATTGTCAAGTCAATTATAAGCCATTTCTGACTGTTTCGCTATTGTATTTATTTATTGCGTTCGTGAAAATATGACTTTACGTAACTGCTGAACATTTCCTTGCTAGATCGACTTGCATATATACGCAATATGTATTCAAGATCGAGCACCAGACTGCATCTAACAAATAAGCACCAGTAAAACTGTCGCTCTTTCCAACTTTGAAATGAATAAAAGTTCGCGGAAAACGCGGAAACAAATCGTGAAAGGGCAAGACGCCTGACACTGAATCTCGTTCGTGTAAGCCAGAGCAATTATTTTGAACGCCGCAGCTGCTATCTATATGGAACGGGAAAGGGACGTGGAAACGGAGGGTTGAGGCTGTTATCCCAAAAAAGCTCTGCCCGAGACACAGGAGGTAAAAAAACACGGCATTCTTTCATGCACACTACAGCGGTAGCCCAAAGAACGTATTCACGAAACGTCACATCTGTCGTTCACCATATTCAAGGGCTGCAAATTCGCTTTTAAATTTCCGCCCCGGCCAATCGTTTAAGGAGAAACGTGAATATATACCACTATATATATTACACAGAATATCACTTTGAACGTATTCCTACGAAGTAACCAATTAATGATAATTAAATAAGTAATTGATGCCACCAACTTGAAATTTAGTATTGCTTACTCACCCGGATCGTAGAAAACAAACCCGCGTTAATTATTCACTTAAAAAATAGTGATAGTGTATTTCTGAAGATATCTGAAATATGTTGATCCACGCCTATAGTCAAAGTACATGGAAAATATACAAATAATTTTTTGTGCGATTATGTTTAAATAGTCTGAAGCTACTGATGAAATTAATACTAATGTGGAACCGGCGTCCCAGATGTGTTCCACCTGATTGAGATGAGGTGAATTTGATGGCCAAAATATCAACGTTAGTTCACTACTGATGAGATCTGTATATTCCAACATTACAAAAAATTTCTATCAACCGTGTTTTCTAACTTACTCTTCACAGTAATTACTTATTCCCTAATATAGTATAATAATTCTTTAGTAAAACAATCAATCACTCCAAAATCCATTGCACATTGCGGTCGCTACTGTATATATATACATATTTAATCAATTACGGTCTGGCGTCCATCTTCTTTGTCTCATAAAAGATAAATGTACTACAAAGCCTAGAATGATGCACTTTTAGGAATCGTAATGGTACCTTTCAGCAATGAAACATCAATTTTAGTGTCTGGATGATGGTCTATCAAGTTTTGTTCAGTATATGTGGAGTACGCTGAGTCGAGAATTGGTCATCTGACGTGAAATAACCTTTCCTCACATTCGGTGCCTGCACAAGCGTACTTGCAGCTACGAGCAGACGATTTTATGTGCGCACATTCCTCTCCCAGTAAAGCTGGTTTAAATCCATCGCGTGTGTCGGTAATTCTGGAAAACTTTATGGCGCAGTCAGTTTTAACATAGAGGTTGACTATGTCGGTGACTTTCCGTAAATTAGTTCTGAGGCGAATTGTCTGTGAGTTTGGCAAAGCATCCTGTTGTGAGCCCAGTATTACAAACCAATTACTAAAGTTTGAGGCCCCAACATATGAGCACACATGTGAAACTATATCTGTTGTTATTAGAAAATACATTCATAGACGATCATATTTCAAATTTTGCTTTTGCGGTTTTATGATTTTCGAATGCAATACGATTGATCCTAATTTACATGTGTGTGTTTGTTGTGGTTCAGTACCATGTTATGAAATATTTTTTTACACTCAAATTCCGCGATAATTTTTACACTTTAAATTACTCCTTAACGAAATAACACGATTTAATTACTATCTGAGAATATATTTTGTCCAAAGGTTCATAATCTTCCACATAGACGTACATTTTGTTCGGACAAATTCAAGATTTCCTATTTGCATAATTTTTCTGTGATCTTGAAAATAATAAACATTTGCATGATGTATCTTCCCATTCACTTTTTTAAATATATTCTGTAATTATTTATAATTTACCACCGGAGAATAACATCATTTTGGAGTGAAACTGCATTACAACGTGATGAAAGGTTTATGTACTATCTTACCAATGTTTTAAATATGTAATGAAATATTCAACCACTCTATACATGTGTGAATAATGCTTCATCAAATTTAATTTATAAAAACAATAACTATTTAATATTAATTTATTTACTTAGTGAATTCGTATAGCCTTCAAAGGAAACTATGTTTTAATTATTTATATTACGGTAAATATTTAACTCTATATTTGTAATCAGCCTATAGTGCCTTTAAGGCTGTGACCTGTGAAATCAAGTTACGAACAGTAATTCTTAACACCTTTACAGCCTGTCTTGAGACCGCGAGTGAATATTTATAATAATTATTTGTAACAGTCTTCCTCACCATGAATTTTGTTCATCTTTGCATGAGATTATATATTATATTGCAACTAAATTAATTTAATTATTGTTCCAAGCCATGCCTTGACGTTTGACGATCTCGAATGTTCTCGTTGTCAGTGTATTCAAGTGTTATTTGCCCATTGTTCCAAGAGAGGTCTGTTTAAGAGGATTATGTGATGAATTCCACTAAATTGTTTCTATAGGCACACAGTAAGCAATGCGTTTCATGGGGAAGCATTGCCTCAGAAGTTACTAATCCGTATAGATCCATCCAAACAACGAAATTTAGATAATGTGTTGAGATCGAAGCGTAATTACGAACGTATAATTAGTAATTATACAGATAGTAACTTGCTTGATGTGGTTTCCGGCCAAATTCATTGTACTGTAGACAGTACCTTCTAGTAACTGCACTTGTAAGTTTCATTTATTAAAGCTGAGAATTATTCAGGATAAGTTGTTTCTTTTCCGGTTTCCTATGTTATAACAAAGTGAATAATCAATCATTTTGTTAGAAATGTTATCCATTAAATTATCGTATCAAATACATCGTACCTAAATGTCGAATCATCTCAAATGATTTAAATTTTATATTATATTATTTTATATTAGAAAATGTTCCGTTAGAATAACTTTCGCAGGGAATAGTTGTAAATAAATCATGCTAGTCATAAACTTCCTTCTCATAGTAAAAAGAATTTATAAGTGTTCCGGATTTATCCTTTATGCTTATTTTTCAAGAGGTCAGGCGGATTATTAAGGACAAAAATAAAATTAACGAACAATGTATTATAATGAATAAAAATACTAGTCATATATGAATTTGAGAAACGAACGTGAAGTAAGGATAAATTAATTTAATCAATCACCATATATTTTTAAAACTTAAGATGGCAGTTTCACCGTGTAACTTTTAAGTTTGTGTTAATAATGCATATAAGATGTTTCTAGCTGAACTTTGTCGGTAACATCGTTAAAATTGTTTTACATTTTTATTATGGCTCTTATAAAGTTTAGGTTCCTTTTTTTTCTCAACGGCCTCACCAAATAATGAACGACGGTGTTACTAGGACGTGCCGTGCAGTTCTTTGTCCTCCATATGTCTCGAACCGTTTACATTAATTTCTTCAGAAATATTTAAACTGTAACACTTTTAGCTGTAGAAAATATTACTAGTTTTTTCAAATTTTGAATATAATATTGAGTTATAACGTCTATAATACCAATAAGTAAAACTATTACACACCACCCGCTCCATGTGATTTATTTAATTTCAAACACAGAAATTGTGACCGCAAAAATTCGTTATTTTGACAGTTGAAACGAAGTTTTTGTCATTAATTATGAATTCCATAACATTTCTATTCTTTCGTTACAATATACTCAGGAATAGAACGTGCCATCTCTATTTCCGTGTTCCCGATAACGATTAAATCATACAGAGACGTCGAAACAAGAAATTTTAGGGTAACTGCATAATGGTGACGTTATCGTAGACATCGTTCACACCTAATTTTTAAACCTTATAAAAATACCGAAAATATGTCTGTTGCTTTTCTTAACATTATGCGTACGTTGAGAAATTACGTTCACGGCATATGCAAATACGAAGCTGAGTTACACACAGAATATTAATCATATTCCGCTGGTGTTAGGGATAGAGGCAGCTATCATCATCACGATGCTTGATAATATCCTAAATTAGAAGTTCTTTGTCTTATACCTAGTCAGAAACATTTCTTTATACGTCTTATTGAATCTGTTTGTTTTTAAAAAAATAAAATTAAGGTGGCTACAATTATTTACTATCCTACATTAAATGATGTATTTTCTGGGCTTTGAGCCGTGAGATTAACCGGCTCAAAATTCGGAAAAGTTTCAACCATCAGCTATATCAAATTTTGCTCTTTAATCAAGTGAAATATGTCTAATCAGTAATTATGCATATTAAGTGTACAACACTAGTCGATAAAAATTTATCTAACATAATGAAAGTAAAAATTCAAATAAACTTTTGTTATTTTTCTGGGATAACATGAACGGAAAACCGGTGATAGCCCTCGGCAAGTTTCACACACTATAATGGTTAATAAAGTATAAAGAAAACTGGATAGGTGTAAATGAAAGAATAAATTAATTTACGTTTTGTCATTGAGTATAACAGATCTGGCAGCAATGGTTTGAGCTCACCAGGTAGATGCCAGCATATTGCAGCAGGATTATGGTTAATGGCATGGAAATATCCCTGCAATGAAGCACGACTTGTGTCATGCCGTTACGTTAATTAAGAAGACTTAGCCATAGGGATCTACGGAGAAAACTGACAGACTTAGGCGGAACAGACATCATGCAAAATTAGTACGGGTAAGTGCTTGGAGCAATTCTCTCTACGGGGTTTAAAGCTCAGATTTAGGCTATGGGATATTAAATTTGTTCTTCAGCGAAGAATCAGGATATTGCTATTTAGAATATAGGTAGGAAAATGAATCATATTTCTTGATACGTTCCTAATGAATACATTCTGAATTGCTCTATACAGAACAATCAACGTCTCACTTTCACGAGCTAAGACACAAATAATCTGATTTGTTGTTTGGAAAACTTATTATTATTCTGTATCTAATATTAAAAACCAGAAATGGGCACTTTATTTAACTTAAGTATGTTGGTGATGCAATATAATCAATTCATAACCATGGTGTCGTACATTACAAGACGTTACTTTCACTATATTTTGATGAAATAAAATTCGGCAAATTGAAACCTTTTGCAGATACGTTAATATGTATTTTGAACATTGTTTTTAGATCGAAGCCCTAAATTTCAATCTTCATATAAGCCAACGTCTATTGCTGAAATGTTATTTCCGTGTACTCAGATTAAACCATAAACGTTACACAAATCAATTTAAGCAATTAACTGTGGACGTGAGTTTTTTGTGGCTTTATTTTCAGTTGTTGTTTTTGAAGTCTGGAATTTGGTGTTGATTCCGCAGTGGATAAAGCTGATTATTTACAGAGCTGATAGTGTGGGCCCGCATGCGGTTCCTACTTTGCTTGCTTGCGACCGTCGCTATTTACTATGTCCTTCTTTGTGAAATGTATTGCTAACTTAGTCGGAAATTCGAAACATATAAGGTAATAGTTTAAATGTAATTTTTCTTGTATAAAGATACAATATATGATATTTAATTATAAACGAAACTGGAATCTCGTACTGCCAATACGAAAGGAAAAAGGTTGAATATGTAAGTCAGGTATGAATCTGAAATCAAGAAGCAATCTTCTGTGTCATTTTTCACGTTTGCTGCAGGTAGTTCAATTGAGAACGAATACAACTGTCTAGACGGTTTTTTATCGTCGTTCTTTTTATAAACACTGTTGGAAAGTTTATTCTCAAAGGGAATATATGTATTTTTTAAATTCAGTCGCGAAATACGATTATGTATTCAAAATAAAGTCGTGCTTAAACTATTTTCTATTTAAAATTCTAGAAACAATTTTAGAGGGTGCAGATAGTGTTTTGTGACCACGCTGTTATTTAATAAATATTACAAAAATAAAATTGTTTGGTATAAGTAAATGTAATGGAAAAAAAAAATTTCTGCCAGAGCGTTTACAATTTCAAAGGCTCTAATTTTAATTCACATCTTTTTAGTCATGTCGCAAACTGAAGAAGGCTTAAGTAGATGCCGAAACGTCGGATATTAATTTTGAAATAATTTCAAATTTATGTTCCATGATGATTTGTAGCCCTAAAACTAAAACCACCTATTGATTTACTGGTTTTCTTATTCGGACTCATATTTTTTATACTTATTTTACACTTGTACATTAACTATTATACTTATTTTATTGCAAAAATTTTCTCGCAATAAGAAAATAGTGAAATCAGTAATTCAACAATTAATTAAATTAATTTTGAAAAAGTATTTTGCAAGACTTAATTCGCGTTTGGTGCTCATACATTTAGAAATACTTTCTTGTAGTTACTATTGTTTAAAGAGAGCCTTTGTTTCATATCGAACCTAATTAAATTAATAAGTTAATAGAAGTAAGGAATGTTCTCCAAATGTCAATATTAAATAATGGTACTAGTAAAATTTCAAACTTGCCGATTACGGATTGAAAAATTTGAGTTATATTTTTTTCGTAAGCTGCATCTTTTTATTACGATCGAGCGTGGCTGACATTCTCGCACCTGCGTTTGATTTATCAGATTCTCATGGCCATCAATATTCCTGACACACGTTACACAAGTAAACAACAAATATTGCCGACCCGGTCCAATTATGTCAGCCACTAGAATTTACACAAGTGCAACGGTTGGCTTTTGTACTCGTAGTTGTGATGTCTGTAAGCGACTCGTGCACTCCTAACAGCGGCACGATCACTATTCACTATTCAGGACCATTTAAAAATGGTCTAGAAAATATTTTACTTACTATATAAAAAGACAATATATACACATAAAGAATTTTTGAATTTGATAAATGAAAAAGCCTAATTTCATTGATACTCGTGGACAATTAAGACAATTATGCAGTTGAAACACTATCATATTTTTAGGTTTTTTTTTCGTTCTTCCTTATTCTGAATTATATGATGTAACTTATTTTAATATACGGTTTGGTTAAATTAATGTGGTATTTACGCATATGTCAATATTTAAATTCACTTTATTTTTGTTTATATTACAGAACTTCAACGAAGGAGAGCTCTGTCACACTTACAAATTACCCAATAAATATTCTTCATTTGGGGAAGCCACGTGGCCCGTTTCTTAACAGTTTTATCCTTGGGTTTCTTGACCAAATTTACAAAATATGGTATAAAGCGGTTCTGATTTCATCGCAGAATGAGTCTGAATAATTTTTGTAATCCAACTTTCAGTGTATCATTTAATAACAATATAGGTTTAATTGCAACTTGAAAGATTATTTTTTAATTGCCAAATTTGAACAGTTAGCGTCTTCTTAAACAGATAATATTTCAAGTTCAAAGTACTCATGCATACATTAATGGAACTTATTTATGAATCAACATACTTGATCGAATTTTAATGATTTACTCCATCGTAAAAACGACTGAAACGTTAACACATCAATAGGCGGAATAATTATTTTGTCAGTAGCAGCGATACGTCATTTTAAGTATTCCAGCACAACACAATTTTATCCTGCATAAGAAATACTCATTAAAATCGTTTGAACGGAAAATCCAAACATTTTTAAAAACGTGTGTTGCGAATCGGCCGTCTGTATCTTTCGTTTGAACGTGTAATTAATGTCAGCTAAAATGTCTTCTCTCTCGTTTAACGAAGTTTCTTTTCGAGATATGCGAACACAAACCCATGCACGCTTTGAAAACCAGCTGTTTCAGTTATTGGGTGAAGGAAAATTGAATCCCGTTATCGCAGAATAATGTCCTTAAACCGTCCTCAAATTTTAATTGACATGAAGAAATTCTTACAAATATATGTGAAACAAATAAATGCAATTCTCGGAGTAATCGATTCACTTACATGTTTCGAGCCTTATGTATCAGTTTCGATTGTGTATGCAGTAGTAAAAAAGTATTTCCGTGCAGGATACAGTGGAATTAAATAAAATTATCCTGTTCTGAAAACTGGTATTGGATTATTGATCACTACATTAAAAATACATATTGTTCTCAGCTTTCGAACATTATTTCTAATAAAAAAAATGTGAACTCAACTACCCCGAACACATAGTTGTTAGTGGAAGCTGGCAGGGTGTAGAACTGCAGTGAGGTATCGCGGCCAGTAGAGCAATAATTTTCCCGACACAAAAGACATCGCCTGCAACGTTATTGAATTCGCCTCAGTTATGAGAAAATGAACTAGTTTACACAGGCAAAATTACGGTTAGCAATAATCTGTAAACTGAAGAGAGGATGCGGCTGATGTCAACAATTAATTACATCAATTCTAAGCAATCAATATCGGCTGCTATAGTGGGCGGTTAATGCCCTCATTTGCACGTAACCAATGGAACATAATTGTTTAGCGAGGCGCCTCTGTATGCTTCAGTAAACAATGGTCCTTATGCAAATCACGAAAATAAAGGAACTTTTCAGTACCCGTCAGCACGGAAACACTAAATTTCAAGTAAATTATATGCGATAAGATGGTGAAATATTTTTTTGTAATTTAAGAATTTTTATCTGTGTAACATCTGAGAATCAAAAGTAACGAGAACGGTGATATTAGTATCGAAATGATTACTTCTATCACTTTGTAATGCAGGTATTCGGTGATGTCACAGTTAAGCAAAATGATGCGTTGTTAGTTGCTATTTAGTTCTTCCCCCGCAAGACCAGGACACACAAATATCACAGGACACTGATAATTTTTATTCGAAAATAAATTCATTTTGGTACGTTTTTGATTGTTGTGGAGAATCATTACCCGATTTACATTACGTATAACTATGAATTGGAAAATATGTTACGAGAAGGACGAGTATGAGTACAAACTGAATAAAAACAATCTTTTACTTAAAATGAGTTTGACTAACATTACACTTCACTTCATTATTATATCAGACAACTCGTATTTTTCCGTAAGGCATTAAACGATAAAAAGCTCCACTAAAACATATAGGCGAACATAATAAATATATCTGAAGTTGATAAATAATTAATACTAACATGTCATCTACTTTCGCAGATCAAATATTTCATCTTGCTAATTCAATCGTAAATGAATATTTTCTCGTATCGGTTTTCTGTTTAGAGAAACAAATAAATGTTATAAACTGTAGCTACTAAACGCGTTGGTTTTGTGACTAGAAATCCTTTTTCCTTTGAGATTATTAACATGCCATATTATGAGTAATATCGATGGCCAGTAAAATTGCTCCATGAGAGTATTTTTGACCGTAGACACATTTGTCAGTGAAATAATCACGTTTGGAAGGCCTGATTGATGGACGTCATATTTAAGCGGCAATACGAAACATAAATCGTTGTCAAATGCTTTAACTGTGTGTTTATGATGGTGTGATGCCTGTGACTCTGGTATGGTGCACATCCGACTGCTGGAGACTAAGAGCCACTTGTCTTAGAATGTATGAAATTTGTTACTTGCGCATATGGCCCTAGTAATTAAATAGGATAAACGTGCCCCAAAAATTACTTGTTTTGAAGTTAGATGTACTTAGCAGTGACAAATAAAATTCAAACTTATATTCCACTAAAGAAAATATACTCTCTCGTTCACGACTACTTGAAACAGTAAATGTAATCAAACATTCAGTATTACATTTAAAGTGAATCTCTTTACTGTTAATTTATATTATATTATTTATATTAAAGTTCTGTTGAGAGCTGAAGTTAAATTACACACTTTGTTTCTATGCAGCAATTTTATCAGGCTCATTTAATTTTATGCAAGTAAATAAGCTCTTGAAACACAGGTAAATAGAAATAACAATGCGTTTTGCGGGGCAGTAACAGGGTCTCGCTGAATTTCAGTTATGTGTGGAATTTAAATGGACTGCACAAGGACTGTGTGCAGCTGAGGTTTTGGTTAGTCTCGTCTGCACAAATCAAATCCATATAAACAAAACGTACATAAAGTTTCATATTAAAACTGGCACTTTCACTCAAATTTTGAGCTCACAATATTTAATTCTGGTAATTACTGATATGTAAATAAATTCTTCAATCTTTTTTTTTCAAAATTTTGTCATATTAAACTTTTTATTATGTTCATATACTTACTCCAATTGTATTAATCATTCGCCAATTTATATGTAAATTACTTCAAAATTATTTTGAATTTTCCGATCTTTTCGTAATTTTACATAGTATATTATAACAAAACATATCAGTTATAGACTTTTTATTTACATAGTTATTTATATAGGTGCATAGACTTCTCTGTATTTATAAAGTTAAAAACTATGATGACCATAAGTCCCATTTACTTAGAAATTCCAAAATATAAGATTGAGTCGATGATTTCTTCCTGCTTTAAGGATATTCATTTTGGTAATATTAAATCTGCTGTGGAATAATTTTACACACGAGCCATGTGACTGTTAATTATGAACACACGTTGGTGGTGAACGTGGCTAAACCCTTTCGTATTGGAAACCGATTTCACGTGCAGATAATTATTTTATAAAATTCACGGTGATTTTATTCTCGACCGTAGAAGAACCGTTACACAAGTCATCCTGACACAAATTACCCGCTATTAGTTCCTTACTTTAATACAAAACTGAAAATAATTCTTTCGTTTTATATTTACTACATTTGAATTTGGAGTATTAGTAAATTCACACCTTTTGTTTGCAATCCATATTATTAAAATCTAAAGAACCGAAAGAATTGCCATAAAATTATATTTAAAAAATTACCCGTGAGCTTTAACTGATGTTATAGTTGATTAATCTGTTATACGTAAAATTATCTGTCAATGCGTCGTGTTTCTTATATTAATTTAGTGGCCTATTGATCTGAAATTCAGCGATAAAGCTCACTGTTTCAATTAGTCCAACATTCTTAGCCATTTAACATAAAATAAGTCAATATTGATTATCCAACGACATGACAACGTGGGAAGTTGGAGAACTCATAATCTATGTATAGATTCGCGGTTATAAACATTTCTTTTTCTGTTCTGTTTTTATGTAGAATTTCAGGATAATCTCGAAGTCGAGACGCATTTATATTTTCCCGAACAGGTAAGTATTCATTAGAAACGGCCACACTGCAACTAACAAGTTATAAAATATTGTAATTTTCTTTCAGAATGAATGAACAGAATTATTTTTTACATTCAATACAATAACTCGTCTGATGCAAAATTGTAATATGAATTATTTAGTAATCGGGATTTTCTTTAATTCTTTCTGGTTTTAACCAATTTTTAAAAATCCATTTTACAAAATTGGCAAGTAATATGTTCACCATCTATAATCCGTTATTAGAACGGTAGAAGAACGGAAGGGGAAGGAAAATTCTTAACGACACTGCTTAATTTAATGAGAAAGTCACAGAATATTGTTGAGGAAAATTTGGGTTCGTTTCTGTTGGGCTGTTTACACTTACTCATTAAATTACTGAAGCAATACAAAGAGGATTATCAAAGGTATAACATAATGAGAATTTAAATAGAGATTTAGCAAAAAGTAATCCCAAATATCAATTGCTGTGGCACTAAATTTAAGTACCTTATATAATATATGGTTGAAATCAAACAGTTCAGTATAATTTATTTTAATGAAGAAGAAAATTTCATGGCTGAAAGATTTGAAATCTATGGTTATATCAACGATGTAATTTTAAATTAAATTAAAAAATATAATTTCAATAAATCCTTGAGTATGAGGGCCAATGGTGAAAATATTTTCTGTTTGTCTATTTTTGGTTGTCCGCTAACTGCTTCCCTCAGAAAAAGAGGTTAATTTTTTTTTGTATATTTACAATGTAATGGGACAATTAACGATATGGGGATCCAGCATTCAGTAGCTTCGACTATATCAGTAGGGTCAACGGCACTTACCCTGGGGTGTTGTTGACTGGGCACAGGTCAGCCATTAACTGAAGCAATTTGGTTTATTTGCATTGAATATCAATACTGATATCTTGGACTGATTGAACCATAAACTAATTAAATATACACTATACGTAATATTTCTTTGATTTTGTATAAAATCATTGCACTAGAACGGTCCTTTTATGTACCATTAACTTATGAATATTTACTTAAGTAATATTTTCCTATATTATGTTGAAAGCTATCGTTAAATTATTTAGTAATTTTACTGAATTGTCGGGTTGTAATAACATGAAATTATTATTTTTCGCAACAACTGAATCTTTGCCGCTTGTAAAAATAGACATTTTTAGATACATATGAGAGCCTAATAACGCAACAAAATAAGAATTATCATGAAGAGATATAAAAAAGAAGGTATTGGTGAGAATATGCAATACGAATTTCAGATGCTCTATCAATTGTAATCATATGAAAAATTTAAACAAAGGGGCACACTATAATTTATTATGTAATATACCATTATGCTATACGAGTTATAAGGCAAATTACTTTCCAAGCATAAATGAAATCGTGGAGTATCGATTATGATATAGCTGTAAGTTAACATCGGATATGGAAACGGCAGACTTTCTAAGTTCATCTCTGTAATTTATGTTACGGTAATAAAATTATTTAGATTAACGCCAACATAATAAATTATAGAATGCATAGAATAATAGACAATAAGTTGTTTATGTGATATATCCTCTGAATTATTGATTATTTTACGGGGAAGCAATAATTACGTACTAAATGTTTTTAAAAATATGAAACAACTATTCGGCACTGAAAATACAGTTCCTGTTTTACAAATTGAGTTGAAAGTTTTACATCAGTAGTATGTTAAATTATGGAGCTCTTGAAATCAGTCAACTTAACTAATTAACAAGGTTGATTTTTAATGGAGACCGTGTTTTCGAGAAGGATTGTCGTGTTGAAGTCAAAGGATTATTTCAGGAGTTGGGTAATGAAATATCTTGTGGGGTAATATAGACGGAGTAATCAAGGACTTTGCAATAGCCATTGATGTAGTGCCTCACGATATCCAATTTGATAAATTAACAGACGTTAATTGACGTTGACGGTATACGGCAATATGTAAATGGGTCATTAATTAAATTGTTTCAAATAAATAATGGTGTTTCGTTAATAAGTTTTTGATTATAAAAGTAATGCAAGGTATAACTGTATCTAACTTTTTTTTCACCCTGCATAAACATGTTTTATTTGCATTGATGCCTTTTATGCAAGTCTACTGATTAAAGTTTGTTAATTAATTAATGACATTTTGAAAAATTACTAGTCTTAGAAAGTAAGGTCCTATTTAATGATCGGGTCGAATAGTTTTCTAAAAACACAGCTTATCCATATTATTTTCCCATTTTTATTATATTGCAAATAACAATACAGTGTATAGTCTAGTATTAAATCTTAGTTATAATATTTCTGCAGCTACATATTCGTTTTGATAAAGGAATAGGACAGAAAAACAGTATTAGAAAGGTTTTAATTATTTTAACTGTATATATCACTTTTCTTCAGAGATAGAAGAACCTGTAGCTACTTTCCGGAAAATACGACTAACGATATGTCTTAAGATCAAAATCAACTAGTTGATTTTGAACAATTTTCTAAAGTGGCAAATTTTTCTGTATTTTCCCAATGTAAATAAATATAATTGAAGCTTAAATAAGAACTAGCTAAAGTATTGTTCCAATTCTCTGTAATTTATCATTAAAGCAATTATTATCTTAAATATTTGCTCATAATTACTCTATTTGCGACTCCTATACTGATTAAATTTCATACAGTAAGTTACACATTTTCCCTTATACCGGTTAAAATTATATTTGAAATATATTAAGAACTAATTATTGCGCAGGTGAAATTAATAGATTTTCTGTATAAGAAACTACTTCTAGGGTGCCCGATTCCATAAAAAGTGAACGCAAATGTTTTATATAATATCTCTAAAGAATATTTCGTTTTTTAATTCAAGAGAATGAGTGATCCGGACGTTGTGCAATTTATTGCCGATGTTTTATTTGTAGGCTTATTTTCTGTTACAGTTTCGCAGGTGGTCGTGGTAAGTAATGTTCGTGGAATACCTGAGCTTGTGTTAATGGTTTTCTGGGAACAGGTACCTGACATTTTCAATTTTTCCGAGAGGCACTCCTTAATTAGAATCATACTTGCGGATAACGTTGAGATCAATTATCTTCTCATAATATTCATACATTAAATCCATATCCTTAAAATCAGGATAATTAATAGCCCTATTTATATACATGACACGAATTCGCCAAACTAGTGATTAATACGCACGGATAAACGATACAGGGAAACGTACATTTTCTGCCATAAATTAAAGCAATTAAAAATTTAAGGAATGGGGCCCAAATATTCACAGGATATGAATAGTAAACTTAACATATGCCGTTTAGATAAAGGTTCATTAAATAATATTTTGGTAACTTTCCATTGTTTTATAAACTGTAATGTATCCTACCAGATATCGTCAGCCTTAAATTTCATGTTCACTGATTTTCGAGAAGCGTAATACAATTTCAAGGAGGAGCTCAAATACTGTTTCCTTTTTAATCCGTTAAGAGTCGCTGTACGAGGCGAATAAAATCTGACAAGTCGTGGCCCATGGACAATCAATCATTCTTGTACGTAGCTGATATATTGCTATCGCTTCTACAGTTTCGTAACCGTGATCTTTGGATGCCTACTGTAAAGACAGTGTTATATTTTTGTCCTTGAACAATTGATTTATTAATGTAAATTGATACAATTTTTAAACAACTCAACTTGTATGGATTTATATTCATTCTTGACGTAGATATCATGTTTGCCTGTCTTTTGTTGGTGAAGGCGCACCATTGAGTGAGAATAACTGAATTCAGAGAAAGAAGACACACTGGTTTGCTATGAGGGACAGGAATGGAAATGAAGCGTCTAAAGAGTTGGCTGGCCATTCATTCGTGTCATTTGCACAACAAGCAGCCTATTCAGGAAAGTGACGCGTAATAGTGGATGGGTCGCAGAATTGGAAAGATGCCACAGCGCTACACCCCATAGATCAATAGCGACATTCGCCTCGGCTGGCTGAACAATGCAAACACGACGTCTCTGGTAATTGCCGAGGAAGTGCAATTGTTTCCACACAATCGTTGCTAAGCAGATGCCGCCGTGTCAACGAGTCACGACGTTTAGCAAATCTCTTAAAAGTCTCTCTCCCTCTTTGCGAAGTGCATGTCGAAACTTTTCTTTGAAAATAAGGAACAAGTTGCTAATGTTCAATGTTTGCTCAACACTGTCAAATATATCTGAAAAATTCATATCTGATGCCCAGAATTGAAATTAACAAAATTACAGTTCAATAGAGAATAAATTTTTCCTTTACCACTAGACGATTATTTACGTTATATTCTTTCTTAACACTTGACTACTAATAAATAGCGATAGTAAAATAATATTTTACTTTGATCAAATATTGAATTCTTTCCCGGTGTAGTTGTTCAATAAATAGTTATTGGTATTCACACGGGTTTTGCATATTTATATTTAAACGCAACGTTTCGATGACTAAAATCTCTGCAAAACCCGTGTGAATACCGAGAACTATTTATTGAATATTCTACTTTAGTTTCGCTTTAAATATAGTCATTAAAGATCACTTTAACAGTAAAATTTTGCATTTACCGTGCATCGAATTTAATATTTTTGTTTATAACTCAAATTTTGCTTATTAGACATATTCCACTAATAAATGAATGGCCGCCATTGTTGTATCGGATTAAAATTTTATTCAAGATTTGGAAAAAATAGTTACTATTTATAATTTCAATAGTTAATAATTTAAAGTCGAAGCTTTAAATTTCTAGAGTTTTTATAGTGACCACATACTTGTTATTTATAATTCACGTTGTGAGGTTAAACTGAACTCTTCTATTATAAGACGTTATGTGTAGGAAATACTACAGAACAAAAAGTTTGCGTTATAACATTTTCAGATCTCGATCCTTAACATCGTGGCGTCACGATAATCAGTTGAGGTCGTAATTCAGTAAATCGGGATCTGAATGACCCTCTGGTCACGCTGATTTGGTTTTTCTCTCTTTCCACGTTTCATGCATATCACTTCATAGTGTTTGGCATTCTACAAAGCTGAATATTTGCTGTTACGAGGCCACGACCTGATATCGCTTGTGCCACGAAAAAAAAGTATTACTATCTATCGCTTTCCATAATTACACCACGCAACAAACGATGTAAAATCAGTATCTGATTTTGTTGTCAACTAAGCACCGTAATTTAATGACAGCGAAGCTTCTGTTATCTGACTGACGCAGGGTGCTGCTCAATGATTCATTGACTTCGGCGAATGCTCTACCCCCAAATAGGTCGGAAATAATGTTCACAATAAGAGATCCCCGATAACGAAACCGAATCACTGGGCACGACCAAACAGCGGCGTCATTCTCAAACTGCTTAAAAGGTGCAGTATTTTTTATTTACGTGCAAAATTCACGAAATTCCAGTCACACCCAATTTTGCTGTGACTCGAAATAAATTACTCAATTTGTCAAAATGTTGACGAATGAAATCCTATTTTGGATTAAACAAAGTTACCTGCGAATAATGAAATTATCCATACTAGCGCATTGATCGTCTCCATCACGAAGTGATACTCCAGCTCTGTGCTGCAGTTAAGTACCATTATATTATGAAGTGGATTTAAATTTGCTAATGCATTGGGTGACACAGCAGAGGCTGTGATAATACTGTCAGGGAGACAAGATTACATATAACGAAGTCTGGAAGGCGCCATGTGTGCAGAAGGAAGAGAGGCAGAGCAGAACAGAGCAGAGGAAGTGGGTAGTAATGGCTGATACGTGCGTGCTTTAAATGCAACTTTGCGCCACAGGTGTTCTTGCTTTACTAAAGTAACAATATCATCCTCGAAACTTTCATAAGTTAATAATAATAGTAAACATCCTCTCTACTCCAGTCAGAATCTTCAGAAAGTAAAACAGCTAAATTATTTCCAATATTTTAAATACATGATAAGATCCAATTTTTATTTTTTCAAATAAAATTGATGAAAAATGTAATTTCAAATAATGTAAAATTAACGAATGGTTTAAATGACATAAATCATATTTTACTTGCTATTCCTTAATATTGAAACACATTATTAAATCATTTGCATGCATTCTACTGACTCGTACATTTCTGTATGTTTTTCATTGATGCATTTAGTTCCTGTAGTATTCTTAATGACTCTTTCCGTTTTCGTAATTCCTCTTGCTTCGATTATTTCAGCTTTGTTACACGTTCCACCAAATCCGTAACTCTCATAAAAATCTCTCTCTCATACAATGTCAATCCTCTCGCGACACGGTACCTTTTATTCCTTCTAAATCAGTTATTTTGTGTGGGCATAAATCATCAAATAAAATATCATTTTACAACTGATTTAGAAAATGAATGCTGAGTGCTTCCATTGCTCCATCCCAAATATTGTTTTGTGAAATTACGAATTTGTTTGTCTGACGAAAATTTGCAAAACATCACTTCATAAAAGTGTTGGCATATCAACTGTTTGGTGTAAAAAAATTCTTTACATTAACTTATGCCGAATTGGATTTTATGTCAATAGTTTACAGTAAAATAGATCAAATTTAATTTCTCATTCATTGGTTTAAATAAATAACGATAATTAATTTGAAGACGTAACCTACACGATTTACCGTTCTTTTCTGTAGTTTCAGTTCGTCTCGTGTGTTACAAATAGATACCGCGGCTACACAACATATAATTGCAAGTGTGGTCGCTACTAAAGACTTGTGGAGCAGAAGCGTAGACTCATTTGTCGGAATTAGCATAGAAAGGCACGACCGAGATAAGGAAGGTTGGCCCTGACTTCCCAAACAAGGACCTCTCCGTATTTGAACTGTAGCCAATATCTTGTACAGTCAGAACTCGAGTGTCTGCCGCTCTCCACTTACTTATTGCATATTTATTCAACCAAAGGCAATTATTCAACTTGCAAATGTTAGACCTCGGCTCTCGATTTGTGCGGGACCGTTCCTGCCCGACGCGTCCCTAAATATTTATCTGAGCGTACAATGACAATACCTCACATTAGAAAGCGTTTTGCGAGTGTTATGTTCTAATTGACGACTTAATTTTATACATGTATAGAATGTAATGGAGTTTGACATGCTCCTTATCCGACGTGGCGCCACCAATTCTCGGTTTAAAGTTAGTCAGCCACACTCTATCTCATTTTTCTCCATATACTGATTGATTAATGTTATATATATACATACATATATTGTCGATTGAAATGTCGTTACTCGGTTTTTATCATTTCTTTTATTTCTTTCATATACAGACTATAGTGACTATTATTGGCCATTTTCTGAACAATTTTTGTGTCTGGGCTTTTTAATTTATCTTATTTATAATTTCGTATTGTTAGGAATTTATTCGCGAAGTGTAGTTATTATATTTCATTCCCAAAGTTGATTGTGTTACATATAAGGATAATTATCGTCATTTTGAGATTTCTATGAATAGTATGTAGTGAGATATATTTATTGTAATGTCTGTAATATTAATTGTAATGGCGTAACATTTTTACTAAAATAAGAACTAATGGAATTTATATATAAGCGTACCTAAAAGATTACTAATTGAGAGATATACTTCATATGATAGTTAAATTTTATGTTGAACAAATTTATTTCTTTTGTTTTGATTTCCTCTGTATGCGTCTCAAAGAACATTATATGGAAATAATGGTTGATGTACTGAAACGTTTACGTTATTTTTATTGTGGCAAAGCGTTCCTTTGTTATGGGTCAAGTAATAATAGTAAGTTTCACCCCGTCACAATCCTTCAGCGTCCAAGAGTAAACAATTGATTTATTTGAACAATCAACAACCCCGGCAACCACACGTGTGTTTTTGTGCGTAGCTTGAGCGGTCTCGAGTGACCAAGCAGGTGAGAACATCACTCTTGATTTCAATAGCTCGTATCCAGTGGACGATGTTGGCGTGTTTTATGTTTAGAAGTGTGAAGGTTTACCTTTGGCAGGCAGCCCACGCGTGCCCGTACCCGTGAACGCCTGGAATGCGCTTCCTGGTCCATGTGGCCGTGAACTCTCAGGCTCTGACCACTCTGCGAATCTGGGACACGCTTCCCAACCTCTCGCAACACACGCTCCTATTTCCATTTCAACAAATCACATTTAAGCTTGTCTCATATTTGGTGTCTACTCACCGGGAGATACACTATTCTTAATATTACTTTTATCGCTTCCATTAGAAGTGGGAATTAATCTTTTCCTAATACATCCAACTTACAATGGAATAAGATTTAGATTTATTATTCATCACATTAGACCTCGGTCGAGGAAATATGATACGTCATAATATAAGATTACAAGAAAATAATAAATTATTACAATTATAAAGTTCAAAAAACAAACGTACTTTACAAAAAAATTATATAATTTAAATCTACGTTAAAGATATTAATATAACAATAATTAGTAATTAAATAAATAAGTATATTAATCTTCAATTTTCATTCGACGGAGTTTCCATCAGAAAATCTTACTTCGATTCTCGTCGAACATGAAAAAGAAAATAAATTGGCTGTTAAATTCTACAAGATTATAATAGTAAAATAATAGCATAACTTGATAGGATACCACCAAACTATTTTATGAAATAAATTAATAAATATTAAGTTACCTCCATTAGCACTCGAGAGACTTTCTCCACATTGACGTCAATGAAAATGTTAAAAGTTGAGTTATTGCATGTTAGTCTCTTTAATATTTGTATGGAATTTATTATTGGATTAACATTTGTTAATATCGGATTACTATATATTTGTTTAGTTACATGCCTAATGTTTGGTATTAACTACCACCAAGGTTATCTCAAGCACGAAATAAACTTCAATCATAAGTTTGAACCTTCAACATAAACTAATTAGTCATTAATGTTCATAAAAAATCATAATCTTTAACAACCATAAATAATTTTAAACAATAATAAATTTGGAAAACAATATGTAACAACTCTGATTATAACCTCTTTATTTACAGTTTCAATCAAATCCATATGGGATGTTGTCGTACAGGAACTTTCAATAAATTGTTTCATATATATCTGTAAATTTATAATACATTAGTTTAAGATATATATGCACAATATAACACTATTATTTGTCTATAATATTTCATAATCAATACACATGGTATTTTTACCATGCACATTGAATGGTTCCTTATTCTGTCTAGATGACATGCTTTATTGTTACTGTATTCAAACACAGCTTTAAATGGGCTCGTAATGTTAACTATTTGATCCACAATTCAATGCTGCGTGTGAAAATACCATAATTCTCTATACAATAAGCCAATTTGATTAGAAAAATCATTCCGTAATAATATACGCTTTTTGCAATAGTGAGATTTCTGTACTTAATTTACTGCACATTATTTAATGTAGTTACGCAGCTTAAAATGACCACACCGCTAGTAATTAAGATTATGAAGAACAGTCTTATAGTTATTTACGCTAGTAATACGCAGTTATTTTTCTGTTTGCTGAGTACGAGCTTATCAGAACTGAACCAAATTTTCATGTATTTTGTAGAGCATCCCTAACTTTTGCGTTTAATATGTATAAACTGCTTTAGGGAAAAACTAAATAGGTATTGTATAAGCTTACCGAGTTGATTGAATTGTAATCTAATGTTTATAATAATGAGTTTATAACTTACATATTAAATAATCAAAAAGGTTTAAATTGTTATACTAAATCGAATAAATGATAACATTTAATACAAAAACTAACTATGTTTATTCCGAAAATAATTTTAAATAGGATTTAATTCAGGAACTGAACAAATTATCTCAATAAAATTTCGGATGTAAGAAACATGAAACCGAATTATCTGATTAGAATAGAAAAACATCGACCGGACCTCCGCTTAGTAATCAGCTATCCCAAGAATGTGTTATGAAATTTTATAAAAGGAATGTTATATGAATATGGAGATTGAAAAAATTTACTTTTATTACAATCGAAATTATTTACACAAATTTATGCACAAATAACTATTGTGGAGTACTGAATCGGAAATGCTAGATAAGACTATGTAATTAAACACCTTATGATAACCGAAATAACCGCATAAAATTTGAGTGAGCTTTGCTATTCCGGCCTATAGTTTCGACTCATAAATTTTCAATGCCTCCATAATAAAGATTCTTGCCAATGCTTGCCGAGTACAACTGTTACTGGTAATTAATTCCGACATCCTTCAAGCCACTCCCGCTCCGCAGATACCGTAATGTAAAGGAGTTCTTAGCAATATAATGCTGTACTTAGATTGACAAGGACAGATACCGGTAATGACTACATATTTCGGCCATCGGCCCAATCGTCGAACCGGTTCTGCGCACAGCGTTCCTTAGCCTCAGACAGCTTTCAGCTTCATAGTGTTCGAATTAGTGCTAGTTTCTGCGCTTGATGATGATGTGACGTGTTATTTAAATATCTATTTGCGTGTGTTGGTTTCCTATACGCCTTATATCTGCGAAAGCCGTTTGTTTTCCGTATCACGAATCATTCAGGAATAACATTTCACCATCAAGAGCAGAAACTAGAACTAATTAAAACACTATTTTAAAGAGCGTAAAGTCTGACGAGAAAAATAACACAATTGAGGAAGGCCAACAAGTAGAATGAGTATAGTTCGTTCATATATTATGGGTTTTAAATCTTCAAAACTCAGCGGAAAGTGTATTAGTTAAAATGAAAGCTTTACTTCATACGTCGTAGGAGTAACGGAACACGTTGGAGGCATATATTGGAATAACGACATATCCCCAAGAATTATAATAAAATCGACAACGATCTCCCGTCAGTGAAAGTCAAACTGGACAAAGTACTAGTAAAAGGAATGTACCGAAATATTGCGTGAGTGTCGTACATTTGAGAAACCGGCAGGTCTGAGAGAAAATGCGCTTGGAAAGAAATATTTTATCGTGCCCAAGACTAAGGCAGAGACATCCGACGTAAGGTGGCAGACCAAAGATGCAGGGAACGAGGGGAAATCGCCTCTTATGACGCGAAGACGGGTAAAAGGCATTTAAACATTGGAATACAGATTACCGCAATGACTTTTTTTTTACATTTCTAGGACTTTTCTGAAGTTAGGTGAAACTTTTACAATAATTATCGCAGAACAACTTTTAAAATGATGAATAAAAACCCTTTGCTAATGTGGAACACTCGGCCAGCTGCATCCTAAACTGGTCGAGACACGGAGACAGTAATGCTGCGTCCCCACAGAAAACCCCTCTCCCCTGTCCCGCCGTGGGACAAGTATCCAATTCCCAACCTACCTGATTCAGGTTTTCTAGGATTTGTCCTGCATCACTTTTAGGTGAATTCCGGGTAGGATCCTTAAAACTACAGCCCGGGGGCCCTAGTTAACCCTTGGCTACCTTCCTCTACCCTTCCGCATCCCCCCTTTCAAATCCCTTTCTATGCTATTAAAGGAGAGTTGTATTACTCTCGTGTAGCCTGTAACTCTAAAAAAACTGATTATGTTAATTCATAGTTATTTCGGATATATATGAAATGCCTTAAATACTACATACTGTAGAAAAAAATCTTAAAAAACAATGTGAAACCAACATTGCTATTAACTTGTCTTCCTCCATGATACTAACTTGTCTCCAAACAAAATTACTCGATTTTTCATTTAGGTCTCAGGCATCGAAAAAATCCTTAGTTGCCCAAAAACTTTATATATTTTACTCAATTATTTTTCGGTAATAAATGTCTCTTTGAAAATTGGTGGAAACAGAGGTATGACTTTGTGTGAAAATTTCAGTTTGCTTAGAGAACAATTTTATTGGAAAGTTGGTTTCAATCATTTTATTCCTTGAAATTTATTTCATATTCCAGCGTCTATTAAGACTTTGCAGTCAAAGACTGCCTCTAGAATGTTTTGTGTTTGCGTGTTTCTGTATAACGAAATTATTGCGTTAAAATGTATTTACACAACGAAAGAAATTGAGGGGCCAAACTTTTGTTTTTCGTTCTGAGATCTCTGTGTGTATTTGCACATAGCTTTGGTAATCATCGCTGACGCTTTGCATCCGAGAAAAAAACAGCGTTATTCGTGCCAGAGATATTTTCACAGTTAGTCCGCTATGCAATTTACAATGACGAGAACACGGGAACAATCAGTTTTAATTGTGCTCCACTCCCCCCCTCCCCCCCCCCCCGCCTTTATCGACCCGATAAAAACTGAAATGTGATGCGAATTTCTAAAAAATATTCTACCGTTAGAATTGCACAAAGGCGTTCTTATTCGACTTACAGGCACGATGTGACCAGGCTATTCCTTAAGAGAGAAATGCCGTAGGTAATAGAGGGATCTGGGAAAACGACTTGCAATTAAAGCAAGAAAGCGAATTTTCCGTTAAATTTTTTTTCTTCCCTTTCTTAAATGTAATTTAAAGGAGAATATCTGCTTACCGATAAAGAACATTTTTGATTAATTTAATTAGTATTACACGTCTGCCTGAATTATAAGTGTACGATTCACGATTTTGGGATAATAAGCATAGAAATAAAACCAAATTAACAGTGTTTTGATTTTAGAAAGCAACAGCCAGGGTTTTATTTAATACTCATATACTATAAATGCGTATTTTTCTAAAAAATGTGGATAAGTGTGAGACAAGACGTCATTTTCTACATAGAGAAGGAGGGTTCGAATATTAATAAGTCGGTATGATTTTTTGATCGCTTTTCAGTTCTCTAATGGAAATGTTTAGAAAATAATCATAACATGACGACACTTGTGTGTAATTAGCACAGGGTTTTTGTCTGTACTACCCAAGACCTAAGGAGTCTATAATTGACTAACGAAACGTTCACGGTTGTCTAGCCTCGTGGGGTAATTATACTCAGACTGAATTTCGAATGTCGCTGACACAGTCACGTGAGAACCTGGGGAAATACGCCCGAAAGTTTTCCGTGACATATTAATTCAGATTATTATCACAATATATTTTCGCAGGAAGAATTCTAGGCAAATACCAACAGAAAAGAATGGAGAGAAATTACAAATAAGAATCCGAATTCCGAATGTTACGTATTGTAAATGTACAGAAAGAACACATCATTTCGATGTTGCCGGTATTTAATTTCATCGGAAACTTTTAAAGCTTTAAGGCCAAAATAAATATTTATTTTTTATTTGCGTTTAGTGTCACTTTTCGTTCAATTGTCATCAAGATGTGTTTAATTCCAGGAAACAGTTGTTGGTTCTATTGAGGCACTTTTTGGCTTCGCCGGAGAGAAATCACTCCGATATTAGACAAGCGAACTATTTATGAGTGCCCGGAACAATTTGGTGCTTCAGTTTTGGAAAATACATTCCACGTTTGAAAGGCTAGACACTTCGTGCTAGGTGCTAGTAACGTCACGTCACGTCTTGTTGCTGACGATATGACTACTCTTCAGGATTTACGTCCGTCATTGTTACACACGGATCTAGAAATAATATGAATTCGCACACAGGGAATATGGAAGTTTTCTTCATATCAGTTCGTTAGCCGAGATACAAAATGAAATAAATACTGGAATGCAAATAAATTTATCTGCAGTGACCTTCACGGTCATTTATATACATTATTTCACCCTTTGACTCTGTACGAATTATTGTTGAGGTTACATAACATATAATCAACGCATGTTTCAGAAATTTCAAATGTAGTGGGGCTCGAGTTTGTGGCGGAAAATTTAATTAAAGTATTATGTGACTATTACTTATTTAAAATTATCTATTTGAAGTAATTTTGAACTGTACATAATTTGTCGAACATGATTCGTATAATTCGACAATTTACGATTCCTAAATTAGGGATTGAAGGAAAATAAATAGAAACTAATCTGAAAGTGGCAAGTGCTGAAGCAGACCACGTGCATAGATCTCACGATTGCGTCTATATTTAAGGGAAACTCCAGCTCTTCAGGTAGTCGTAAATAAACAGTTCCAGAAACTGCTCCAAGTAAAACTTCATACAAGTTCGTGCTTGTATTTCATAGATTTCCGCAAAGCACGGACCCTAAACTTTTATGTTTCTCACTTTTACATATCGCTTCAGGAAAACGTTTACTGAAAATTGTCTCAATCAACTATTTTAAAGGTGAAATACTCGAGAAAGTATTTACATAAAATTTTTAATAACACTTAGAGTGTACTAAATCCAGAATTTTGTCTACTAATATTTAACAAATGAACTACAATATTAACAGCTGTAACAACTTCTGCTGTATCTTTCTTAAAAAATGTCCAGCAATTATATTATCCTAGCTCTGTCATCTCCTTCTAGACTAGAGGTTACGTGTTTCGTAGGAGAATGTTATTTTTATCACATGAATTTTCATAATATATAGATTATTAATTATTCTTGCCTTTATACACGGGAAAATAAAATGAATAATAATTAAAGAAAACGTAATACTATATTAACATTTAACGATTGTAAATGTGGTTTCAATAAACTATGTACATAGAAAACACGTACAGTTGTTTTGAGATTATATAAAAAAAATTATTAACTGCTTCGACAACTAGAAAAGGAATTTAACAAAATTTGTCATCCACTTTCTAAGTGTAGAATAGTGCAAATTAAAAATTTAATTTATTCACTGACTTCACTTAAACACCTTCAAAATTAGCTCATAACAAGTCCAATTATATGTAAACCTACTATTATCGAAACCGTAAAATGTTACTAAAAATGTGAGAAAATAAATACGCACATATTTACAAAATATTATTCTTAAATTCAAATTATTTAAGGAGGTCATATTTGAAATTATGATTAAAAAACCTCATAAGCCGGGATATTACTGCGTATGTCAATTTATATCCAAGAATCCAGTGGAACCTTCTTTGTGTATTACTGGCGGGGTCTATTTTTCTAAACAAAGGCACAATTTAATCGTCCACCATTGTTCGATATGTTTTTGTTTTGCGTCATACAGAATATACGAGGCTTACCCTTTATAGTAGTCAACCTTTCTATTAAATTTTGTGATGAGCTTTCAATAAACAATATATATATATATATATATATATATATATATATATTCTGGAACATCAATTTAACGTGACGTCATTAAAAACTTGTATTCTTCGTGACTAAATAAATTCACATGAAAGGTAAAATCAATTTCAATTTGAATCAACAGATTCGTATCGAACGATTTATTATGGCTTTGCAGCTTGTTCACGATGGTGCGAAAATATTTGTTAAAAATACTAATCAATGATATATCCGATAGTATGCTTAACCTACTTGATTTTAATAATACTAATTGCGTAGTTTAGTATATATAAATGTGTGGAATTTATATTTGGATATTCGGCTTATAGCATTCAATTAATTACCGTTTTACTGCACTGATTTAGATATTATTTGTTAGGAATTACAAAATTTTTAAGTCAAATATTATTTGAATTCGCAGAATCTGTGTTACAGCATTATAATTAGTAGTACGTAATTGAATGAAACCCCTTTATATTATTAAGTGATATTATCTATAATAAATACACAGCCCTTTATTTGTATTTTATGCCACAATTTAATAGTTTTACAGAGTATTTTATTCACTTTTTTTTATTGAAATAACGTCTGAGAAACAGTGTTAAATTTGAGACGAGGATTCCTGCGAAGCGTGTAACCACGAGTCTAGAAGAGGATGAGGGCCCTAAGGAGCCGAATTGTATGCTTCCGTAATTTCACTGTTGAACTGGCTCTCCTTTTGTGCACCGGCCGTATTCTCTGCACTTGATTAGGTGCAGGATCGAAGAAAGTAAATTATAATTTCTGTGGCCGGTCACGACAAAAAACATGAAAAGCATCGGCGGCCGCAAAAAAAAAGGATTTACGGATCCTTCAATGCAAAATTTTTAGCAGAGTTGGGCTTTAACTTAAATCAATAAAGTGTAAGTATTCCGGACAGAATGAGAAATTTTATTAAAATAATATATTTTTTGTTTTGATATTGCTTATAAAAATAGTATCACCTTTTGTAGTCATCTAATACGTCAGTAATAAGCACAATTTCGTGTTATTAGGTATTTACTATCATTTAACAAACACATATAATATCTAAATACATTCACGAATTACTGTTATTAATTCCTTATCATAAACATAAATTCCCCTAGGAAGCTATGCTGCCTGTGACGCTCGTAGTATCTTCACTGATATTAACGTCTTACATGCATTTTAGAGACTATTCTTTGTATTGCTTTATAAATGCTGTCTCCTCTGTCAATCCATCTCACTTGTTTCTAAGGATCTGAAATTTCTTTATGTCAAATTAGGAATGTAACTACTTTAACTTAAGTGACTTGTAGAAATATATATATATATATATATATATATATATATATATAATCATATATATTTCTACAAGTCACTTAAGTTAAATAAAGGGTTATATATATATATATAAATTCAGTAAGACCACTATGTTTTCTTATCTAATCCAGGTCAGTGGATTTAGTAACAAAGGCAGGTTTGTCATCAATTGATTTGATATATTTTAATTATTTCGTCCATAATGTTCTTAAGTGATTCTGCTGAGTTCCAATGTACTTCGTCCATATTTACGAAGGTTTTCATGATTTGTTTATCAAACTATCCTGGAATTGTCTAGTAATCTGCTTCCATGATGGCCACGAGTCCCCTTACGTTCATAAGGACTCCGATTATGCTCAGGACCTCTATTTCAACGTGTCCATGGAGAGAGATGCTAGATTTTTTTAAAAAAACGTCCATTTCTATGTTAAAGCTCATGCACAGATAGCGATGTAATACAATACTCTAGTCCACATTTGCTAGGCGTGTGGTGCATTTAAATCCAGCAGAAGAAAACTTTATTAGATACGTTGTCAAGGCGGAGTAGCACACAATAAGCGTCTGTTAGGGGCTTCCCCCGGCGCAGATAGTATCGCTGGAGTACAGCCCTACAGCCATACAGCCCTCACAAGCAAAGCGCATTTATTACAAGCAGCGGCAAAAAGCTCCCGGGATTCCGTCCATTACACAAGGCGAGTCCTCACCGTTGTCCACAGGAAGCTAATAACAACGCACATTTGATCTGTCGCATCATCAATCTTAGGAGGCCACACTGTTTCTGTGTATAGTAATCATTATATAGAATTATCTTAAAGTAAATACAAATTATTTCTGAAATTTAAATTTATGCTTCTCTTTAAACACTCTTCGCTAGTTAAGACTTACTGCATATAATTTACTTATGATTAAAAAATAAATACATGACTTTTGAATCAGAATATCTGTAGCGTTAATATTTACTATTCGACATAAAAACGATTTTAATATTTTTTGAGACAAAGATTTTGGATGTCAAACAAACTAAGCATTATGGTACAGCCTAAGTCAAGCAACCTTACATAAACTTGCTTTACAGAAAGATAGTTTCAAATTAAATTTTAAACGAATAAATTTGTAGCAAACCGTCGAGGATGTATTTGTATTTTTAACTGTGTATTGCTATAAATTTGTTCTGGTAGTGTTAAGCTCGGCTTTGTGTAGCTTTCGCGTTGATACCGCACGACTAGCAATGAACACAGAATAGACAGTCAAAATAGAGCTTAAGTAAATGTTAAATCTAAAGCAGTAGTGTGTTTGAGCCAAATACGCCAAACAAAAGTCAATGGCTCTAAGCACCGCTCTAAAACATACTCTAGGCTACAATCATGTAACAGATGAATTTTTCAATTTTATAAACCAATAAAAGTTTTGAATTAGAATATATAATTTATTATACGTTTAGTAAATATTTTACCGTAAACCGTACACGGGATGGTTACTCGCATGATGGGCACAATGGAGATAATTCGTATGTCATTGAAAATTCAGTGACGTATCATTTATTCGTGAATTTTTTTTTACAAAAACGGCCATTCATTCTAGTTTTCAAAGCAGTACGCAGTTTAACTATGACATTGTATTGAATTAATTTTTGAGTAATATTTGCATTACAGAATCGCGTATTTTATAAAGCTATAATTTACAATCCTTACCGGTAGTGGTTTCCTCTCATTTTCATTTTTATCATCCTCTCTCAAGCGAAGACCTGTTGCTGTTCATAAATCGTGAGCAAAAACTGGATAAAGTTTCTCAAGTTTTTATATACGCGCTGCATTGCTAAGCTGCTCACGAAAATATTTCCGTATCGTACTTTGTTCTTGGAATTCCTCTTAAGAGGATATCGAGGTTTTAAAGAGGGGTTGCTCCACGGTTCATTAATAAGAGAATTTAACACTTTGGAGATATATATTTAGAGTAGATGGAATATTTAATTTTTAATGGAAAACAGCTTAAGTTCTTTTGTAGCAACAGCGGGTAGGTTCAAATGTAAATACGGGAATCAAAGTCAATGTTCTGATGGTTGATATGATTTTGATATGAAGATTGGAAAACGTCAATCTAAGTGTAGACCGAAGGATTTCCTGGTGTAGATAGTTGATGAAATTCTCTGGTGAGTTTTCTAAGTGAACTTTAAGGCGGAATTATATACTCTTTAAGAGCATAGTGTTCGAAACGTCAATAGTCTTATATAATTTCCGCTTCCTTTCTAAATCCATTCCAGCCCGGTTATTCATCATCATCCTCTCTGGAACTATAATGGATAATTGTTTATTTTACTTGGAAATAATTACTACTATTTTCTAATCGGTTGTTTGTCAACAAGCAGTTTGCAATACTGAGATTTGTGTTGGAACGCGCTGTTTGGCCATTGCTCAGTCTGCAGAGAATGTATGGGGAGCAATTACCAAAATCGTAGGTTCCGTCGAACCGAGAACTCGTATCCAATTAGTAAATGTGCCGAATCAACTGTAGTTCCGTCGGGTCTGGTGTTGTGCCGGTCAATACCCAGCTATCGAGTGCCCATTTTCGCCAGTTGTAATTCTGTCTGATGCTATGATTCTTCCGGACGACGAAAATTGTGGATACTAAGTCTCTGCCAAAGGACGTTTATATGAGGCGTGGAGAGAAGATAACGTGCTACTTTATCATCGCATATATCCACTACTTTATATGGAAAGCTTGATTCTGTGAGATAAACGATTTGCACCAGAAGCTGCATTTAAAACTCCCAAGCGTTTTAAATATTCACATCTGGAATAAAATACAATTAAAATTTCGTACCTTCTCATCTTTTGTTAAGTAACTGTAATTAACGATGGTTGTTAGCCGAAGACGCAATATTTGGTTCAGTTAAAGTTTTTATCTCTATTCTAAAAATATTTGGCTATTAAATAATGTTTCAAAATTGTGCTACGAATTTTTTTCCGCTAAAATAATTGTTACCGGATCTTCGGAGGATCATAGAGATGACAATCTGGATTTGGGGAGCCACGTGGCCAATGCGATCATCACTTAGTCGGCCATTTCTTTCCGGGGAGAGACAACTGGCTGAACTTCCCTCCATTTACCTTAACGATTAGTGGAAACCCGAGAAAACACATCATTTTGAACAGCTGAGGCCCATTTCTTTCCCATCGACGATATCTGAAGTGTCATCTATAATTTTTCATTAAATTGATAGTTTTTGTGTTTAACAGGCTACAAATTGAGCTTAGATATTTCAAAATTATAATGGTGTCTCCATATTTTATTATTAATAATCAGTGGCTGAAACATTATTATTTCCGTTAGTCCTCGTTTGAGGAAAAAGAACACTATTACACACATTCAAAATTGTCTCGAAATACAAAATATTATATTGATACATACAATGATTGCTACAATAAAGATTAACAACTAAAAAATTTTTGCACCGCGAAGCGCAAAAAAAGTATATAAATATTCCTCAGGACTGGAACATATAAGACTTAAGTGGCCGTTGTTACATCCTTGAATGATATAAAGAGCACATTTTCATACCTTTTGCAGAAAAATGTTGTAAGTATTAATCAATTCATATTTTTAATATTTCTCTACTAAATTTAATATGTTCAAGTCTATATTGTCAAAACTGTTGTAGAAGTTGACTAAGAAGATACTTGAGAAACGTAATAATAGTTATATTCATTTCACAGAAGTTTTCATAAATCTTATCTTTCTCGCTGACAGTAATAGTTAAAATAAATGTTTCAGAGTTTTGCAAGAGAACACTCGACGCATTCGCGTCAGCCCTCTTAAGAACGCCGTGTGAAACTCCGGGGCCAACGCTCCTTGCGACTCCAAGTCCTATGCAAAATGTAACAGGTGAGTGTGTTAAGAGAGCACACTTCTTCGCACTCTTCGCTGTATTAAGTTTCCCCACCTTCAACAGCGCTCAAGAGGATTTCAAGGCAGAACGGTCCAATTATTTTCCTAAGGAAGTTATGCTTAAAATTCACGACGACTTGGACTCGTCATTCTCCTGCCATCTGTAATGTATTTTAAATCGATACTGCAATCATAGTGTCTTGGAAACTCGTTACAGCAATTACGACAATCCGTTACTGTATCGTTCAAATCTTGATGTGTGGTAAATGAAACACGGCAACGCCTGACACATAGACTCCACGCAGTGCCGATGTTCTGAAGCTTTTGTCTTGTTACATCAATTTCATTAGTCCTGTACCAAGTTAATAGTACAACTCTAAGAATTAATACAAACATAGATAAAAACACAAGAATAAAAATAATATTTTACTTCGCGGCTGTTTTTATTAATATTATAAATCAAATAAATTAACGACCTTTTTTACAGACAATTTAAAATATTTTATTCAATACAACGATGTTTCAGACCGTTTTTAATCAGGTTCTTAACTTTCTACGGTAACAATTGTTTTGTCTCACACGGTGAAAAGAACAAGAATATTACAACTCACAAATATACATAAACTTTACTATCGTAAATTTGTATCATCAGTACAGTCATTTAAATTTTATTAGTTGTGGTTAAGCATTTTAAAAGCGCGATGAACATGCAACATCACGACGTCGATAACCGTGATATTTTAATCCAATAAATAATGCGATTATTTTGATATAAAATGCACTAATAATAATTTAGAAGGAATTAGTACATAATACAATTTCAACTTCAACTTTGACATTTCATAAATGTGTCTAATGAAAGTACATAAATCTTTGGCAATTAATCCAAGTAACGGATTAATAATTATAGACGGGCTGCTCAAATCAATTAAAAAAATTCCTTGTGACTGCTGCTCCTCAGGCCAGACACGAATATTGCGTTAGTTGAATGGCAAGTTAATGTCTCGACCATATTGTCTTGCATTAATGGCGGCAACTGCGTGCTTTACTACCTGCATTACTGCAAAGCCGTAAAGGAAGTTTTCTCTCAGAAGACGTGCAACTCGTGTTTATACATGCAGGGCTCTGTGAAATATTTATTCCGCAGAGGAAAACGTCCAACACCCCAATAATCCGCGAGACGTCACATTTTTGCACCGTAAATAATTCACACGTTCATTTTCCGTTACTAATGCGGACATAATGAAATTGTATTGGTGTTAATTTACTAGTTAATATGGAAGTTTCAGTATTGAATTACAATAATACATAATGGTTTAAGCATATCAAATATTTATTAAAAATTTTAACTGTAGAATAGAGTTTCTTGAAACGTGAACGTATACAAACCAATAACATTAGACTTCAAATATAAAATAAATTGTTGTACTTTTATTAACAAACATTTTTGACCTTCGAAACATCACATAACTGGATGGCCGAAATTAGTTTAAACTTTATTTTCAAATTTTCAGATAAATATTTAACAATTAGTACGGTAGATAAAAGAAAATCACTTGTTACTAATTTCAATGAAAAATTTGTGATGTATAAAATATTTGTGATTGAATATAATTTATGAATAATGACTCATACAATAGAGAATTGAATAAATAATAAAAATAAAATAAATGTTACTTCCTATTAATTTTATTCCTGACATTGTCATCTATTGAATAATAATTCAGAAAAATATATAGTTTTTAAATTAATCTATTATAAATTTGATTGATAGTTTCTATAATCATAATCTTGGAACATCTTTTCCCTGTTTTTTCCGTTACATTTTGACCAATAAAATTTTTATTATATAATGTTCAATTTTAAGTAGTTCAAAGTGTGGATCTGTTAATAATTAAAATTTTGTAAGTTTAGCAAATTACGATTTAATATATATATATATAAATTAATCCATAAATATTCTGATTGAATATTATAAGGCACCCGATAATTTATTTGACTTGCAATTGAGGTAATTGTTCTTGTTACCCGTTATAGATCTCTGTACTCATTTTATGGATGTCCTACAGCCATATTTTCAGAAAGAAAAGTTTTATTTTTGTATGTTCCATCCTCTTCGAAATCGTATTTTACTGTGCTCTAAAAACGCATGTAATCGTATTAAATTCATTCTATTCAAAAACTGGGAGTATATCATTATGTTGACGTGAAATATTCCTGAATGAGAAGTTTATACACATGGGATATCCCAAACTGCAGTAAAATTAACTTAATTATTTTCTCATTTCTTCCATAGATGTGGATGAGTTCCCTCAACAAGAACAATTTTTAGGAAGTTATATGTATTCATTCTGCGCATAATACCTAACGTTGTAAAATTTAGAAGAAATCCAGCAGGTGTTAAGTATTAAATTTGTTTCAGTTACATATCATGAATTTCCGTGAAACAGTTAATATCGTATTAGAAATGATCCGTTTATGTATCCCTTTGCCCTCACCACAATATTGAATTACTGCGCTCGGTGGACATACAAACTGTTTTGGTAACGTGGCTAAATTCAGACGCTTAGTCTGTTTTGAGAAGGTAATTGCTGTCCTCGGCGTATGTCCGTTCATTTGCCTATTTCATCGTGTAATTTCAGTTTAACAAATTCAGTTACGAATGTACTGCGTAACTACCCATAAACTTTACATTTCTAGGACTTGATACTCAGATGTGTTTATAAGTAAAACGTTTCAGATGTGAATATATGTTTACTGATGAAACATTCAATTGTCTGTGTTATAAAAGTTGACTGATGTTTACTGATGAAACATTCAATTGTCTGTGTTATAAAAGTTGAATACGTGAATAGACACTATGAGTATGATAATAATAAATATTACATAAAGTTAAAATTAAGGATAAATCAAAGACGTGAGAGCGGGGTTACAGTAATTTTTACTATCTGGTGATCTTGGAGATGCAGCATCTATATTATAAATATTATAATTGAAAACACATTCAGTTTACTTCAACTGTTGAGGAATGTATATTTTTATGTTAATTAAAACAATGCGATATTTTCTAATATAAATTTCACCTTGATTGAATGAAGCTCTGAATGATTTAAATAAGTTATAATGACGCCTGAAGGATCTATTCGAGTATTAATTTAGTAGCGTAACTATCGTATTTACATACCTGAAAGTTTCATTATAAAATTGTGTTTTTTCAAGCTGAACAGTGCAGTTAACTGACGTTCAAGTCACACAAATCATTAGTAATTTTAATTTTTTTTCTTATTTGCAGCACAAAATTTGAAAATATTTGTCTTAACTGAACGTATTTTCTAATCTTAATCTCCATGTAATCCTGTATACGAAATTTGTAGTTTTGAAAATCTCTTCCTCAACTCTAATTCCAGATTGTAAATTAGCAGACTATATTTGATCAATTGTTTCTAGTACATTCATCCGATTTTTGTCTTGTTTTCTCCGCAATAAGGAAATACGTTAGCTATTTGGTGCTGAAGCCGCTGATTTGGGAACTCACGGAAACCTCCATCGTGCTATGATTTATAACAATACAAGATTACTTTAAAAAATCAAATTTAAATTTTTTGTGATATCAGTAACATAGTCCATATCCAAATTATTATTTGAATTTAGAATACTTCCCTGAAAAGTATCACAAGGAAAAGCAATTTATTAAACATCAAGTAGCCACCTGTTACGAATTTTGTTTACATTTTTAATGAGTAAATAATTAATAAACTTAAATCGACTTGAATATAAGATAAAAACGAGCTGTATTTGTAGTAAAATAATTTCATGAGAACAAGATTTTTATGTTGTTGGAAGAAAATGGTTCCTCCATTTCGGGATTGCCTCAGCCGTGCTTTAAACCTCTCAAAGTAGCGAAGCGTAACAGCTCCTCGGCAAACGGCTGTGACTGGCTTTCCCTGAGATTTACACTTCTCTCTTACCCAGACATATCAGTTCTCTAAACCGTTCCAAGTAAAACTTACACAATTAACAAAAACAAAACATTAAATTATTGGTTTATTCCAAGATGTTTGTTAACAGTGCACCGATTGTGGTGCAAATATACAAACGAAAAATGCTTAATTAAATTTATTACTTAATCAATTACTATTAATTTCAATATTTCATTTCAAATTTCATTACTCTATGGATACTATACTATAGTATATTTATTAGAGGATACAATATTTGTTTCTCTAACTAAGTCATAGACTGTCCAGTAATTGTTATTTGATAGAGGTAACATTAATATACATGGAATTAGATTGTCAATTTAACCTTGTAAGAAAATGAGATCCTAAATATTTAAATTTTAGTGAGTAACAAAACCAAATGCTACTCTGAAAGTAAATTTAAACACGTGGAGAAATTCGAACCACAGTTTTTACATATATTTCTTCCGATCCAGGAACAAACACTGAGAGGTGGGGTTAATATTTTAAAATAATATGGAAACAGCCGATATAAGTGTCGAATGAATCGTTTTCGGGATTGCTGAAATTATATTAATTTTAACCCTTAACGGTGTTAATGATCTTTCGTCTCAGATTTATATTCACGTGTAAATGTCATAACTATCTGTTGAAGACAATTTGAAACGATCTGAGTTGAAGGGAATTAAGCAGCTGATTACAGGCTCTTGGTGTCGCCATAACTGAGAGAATTTAGCCCTACAGATACTCACTGACCTTTGTATCTCAGGGTTGGCTTTTGTGCCAAAGCGGTTTGTTGAGGCCCTTAATTAAATTACGTAGTACAGAGGCCCGAAAAAGAAGCTTCTACGCTCTACTACTGATTAGGGTTCTGCTGACGATCGATGCCTTACTCTCTGTTACTCGAACACAGTCGCACAATATTGACACTTTCTGTTTGTCTTGTACCACGTTGACCTCTTCTGCAATCTTTAATTGAATAGCTACAATAATTAACTTTACTTTGTGCGAATCAAATGATTAAATATCGACTACATAAATTTTTGATTAAATATATCATGAATAATTGCGGAATAAGTGAAAACATTTGCTAATAATTAATAAAAGATTGTTTAATTTTATAATTATTAACCGACCGTTTTGTTAATTTTATAATTATTAACCGACCGTTTTGTTATCATGACGTTCACAATATATTTTAGGTATAATATAAAGAATGATTTGTATTTGACGAAATAGATAAGGCTTTAAAAAGCAAGAAGAGAATAGAGACCTTTGCATTTAAGGAAATCAGTAATGACAAAGCGTTCAATGTAGGAAATACCATAAAAATATAATGACAAATTTAATTAATTTATTTTACCTCGTGATAAGTAATTTCATAGCACTTTATGGGAACAGTCATTTAACAACGCACAACAATCAAAATAAGAACCTTTTATTCCCATTGGGTCAAATAATAAGATTCTTGTGATTGTTCGATGTTGACGTTCTACAAATATCGTTCAGATAAGCTTTAAGCAATTCTTCATATTTCTACATTATTATATGATGGTGATATCATCGCTATCAGTTTTAACGTCTTATGGACGACTATTTGTAATAAAATCAATAGTTCATTAAAATGATTACACTGCTTCTTGCCTGCCTTACATTTGCCGAATTTGTAGGAACGGTTACAGTACTAAGGGTGCCGTTTAAACCAGCATAATTTTTTGGCCGAGATTTAATAAAAGTGAAGGTGAGCTAAAATAGCGTTCAAGATTTTCGGGACTTTAATTTAGGCTCCATTCCCCTTTTAGGATCGTTTAATGAATCCGTCCGCAACGTAAACAGCTTAGGAGACAGATTACAGTCAGCCCGCAAAATCGCCATTTATCGGATTTCATTATTCTCATCTGCTTACGAAGGGTTATTTTACGTTTCCTTACGAGTTTCTTCTTCATATATTTTTGAACTGTGTGGATTTTTCCGTTTGAAAACTATTATCACTGGCTGCATATATTATTAATTGCCCTAGTCCTGTCATAAATCAATATTTTGAAAATATGAATTCCAGCTTTGAATCTGTATTCTCGTTTCGAAATGAATTTCAAAACTGCTCATTGGGAATTGTGAAATGAATCTTTTAAGATAAGTCAAGTAAGGGACGACAATCTTTCGTCTGTCAGAGAAATATTTTTCCTAAGAAGAAAAATTTTGGGGAACGCAATGATAATATTAAGTACCTTTGAATTATCTCATTCACATTGAATAGTTGGATTTAATGTATTTACTTATGTCCTAAAGAGAGTATCCTAGCAACGCTGAGAGAGATAATGATGGACGAAACGTAACAAAGAAAACCCCAATAAAGCTAATTTCGAACAGAATAAAAGTTATTAATATTCTGATACGTTTCGAATATAATAATATTTGGAGAGGAATAAGGTGAAGTTACAAGACTGAAACGTAAATCTCGAAGAGCGCCATTTGTTGTTATTTTTTCAGTATTGATTCATTTTCTCTCTTCCGTTAATTACTTTCTTTAACCAAATTAAAATGAATCACCAACAATCTGATTTTTAAACAAATAGTAACTTAAAATTATAGAGGGCAATTTAATTCTTAAATCTGTACAAATAGAAAGTACAAGAAATATTGAGAATAAATTTATTATTGTATCAAATATATTTTTTATTTATAAATGTGTGATTTATAATAAACTAGACTACCTAAATGTCGTCCATTTTTGTAAATATTACAATATACGATCAATAAATAAATCGCTAAAAATTCGATTAATATTTTTTACTACTGAACCAGAGAAAATAAAAATTGAAAACAAAATCCGCATATGAATGAAATAATTTTAATGAGTGCCCACAGTGACTCTAAGAATGAAATTATTTATTTTAAAGTAATTTAAGGATTAATTATTAAAGTTTGTACTGCTTTACATTTTATATTAGTGTGTACCCTTCTAGAGCAGGGAAGTTGGCGACAGAACGAGCATCTCATTTTGATATCTTCCGAAGCGGAGCGGGTTAGCGCAAGGTACTTTTAATGAACTTTACTCCGTAAAACACACGGAGCTCCAGCGCCAAGGGGCGCTTCGCATATCTTCTGCCCCGAGTAACCCAGGGGCCTCAAAGTCAATTCCTTGCAAAATTATGTCTGCCATTATTTATCTTCCCGATCTGAGTCTAAGTACTAATGAATGTGTCTTTGTAACGAGATCCAATAAAGATACAATAGAGTTGACGTTTCTCTTATTCTATAAAACTCTACCCACAAGAAGAGAAATGAAATAGAAAATATAGTAATATCGTTCGAAGCTAAAATAATGTGGGGATTAGTGAGAACCACGCAATGATGAGAGTGAAACGCCTATAGTTTCAGAATTTAGTCGGTTCTACCGCCTGGAGCCAATAGAAATATGTCTTCCGGGTTGTGGAGAAATACTGACGCCTATTCGCATCAATTCCAGATTCCTTTAAACAGGGAGAAACAATGTACCGCGGATGTGGTTCTTAACTCATTTCCATGTACAGGGCGAGGTCGTGTCTTGTTTAATTAGATTATCTTAGGTCATTGGAGTTTGATTACTTATTTGCACCGACACGCGGAAGGACTTGGAAGATTTTTATTTTAATGACTCTTGGACTTGTTAAAGATATGTGATAAAAATAGATGTACTTTCCAAATTATTCAGGAAAGAAAATTTGAAACAAATTAATATAAATCAAATTTTAATGTTTATTACCTTTTTAAAATATAGTGTACACCATTGATTTTTCACACGTATAAAGTATATTTTCTATTCCCATATCTTGTAACTTACTGGTAAAATACCTATGTTTATATTAATGGCGTTATGGTAATGCATTTTTTAATAAGGAAATCAGGATATATATATAATAGAACTTACTCTGTTTTCTCTCGCTGCAGTTTTGTGTTCTTCGAAATGTGAGGGTCACAGTAAGTCTCAATAGTACACTTTAACCATAAATATTGGTTTAAATATGAGTCAAGGTTCATATAAATATTACACATCTTCGAATGCACCATAATAGTGTTGCAATGATTTACGGGACTCAGGCGAATTTGGCCAGCTTCCAGATTATTACTGGTTTGCAGTCACGTGTGGTCCACAGCGGCCTGAAAAAACCAACGAACACGTGAATATTGTAGGTCTTATGAATTTGTCACAAATCAGCTCTGGGACTGAGAATCCCTATGCTATAAATTTTATCAAAATATAAAAATATAACATGAAATGGGACCACAAAAGTGACTCCAATCTAGAGACTGACCACATTAAAGTAGTTTAGAAAATCATTACGATCGGTGTTTGAGAATGATGAACCAGAAAACTTTACTTTTGGTATTACGCAAGAATCATTAAGCTCTGAACTTAGCACATCATGATTTTCCATTAATTATTGTCGGAATCATATACTTTGTATTACTATTTCATTAAATTAAGAAAAACGAGTAATTTTATTGTAAAGATGCGTTAGTATCTTATAAAATGGATAGAAACTTCCCTGACATGAACTCTGAAAAATTCTTATTTCAGATACACTGTCTCTTAAAATTTCGTCCGCACTGCTCCGAAATAAATGTAAAGGATCCAATAATTTTTTTATGTAGTTGAATTCTTTGTAATTTTCATAGCTGACGTTCGTAAATACTTCAGAGAACAGACATTCCAAACAGGAAAATAGTCTTGTTTTATTTGTGCTACTTCCTGCTACGATGATTATGGATTCCAAATTGATCATCTGACGCCTGTCTACCCAGATAGAAAATTTTATGATACCGAAAGTCACTTTCAACCTTCCAAATAATCTCTACATATTTCATATATTACATAGTTAATTAATCAGAAAACTCAGGTAATAATTGACACGTTACCACTTCGAGTACCCAAGTTGTAGCTTTGTATTATCAGCCTCTTCTTCCGGCCGGAATTGTGTTCTTAGGGGAATTTTCTCGGATTGGTTCATGTAATCAATCGTAATTAAATATAACCCAAGAGAACATTAATGAGGCAATGCTATAGTACAAAAATTAAGCTCGTTCTTTTTAATAAACAATTGTCTAAAGGTTTCTGAATTGAGAATATTTTCAACGTGCACAGAATCTTTCACCGGCAAACACGCATATGAGCTTCTATGTTGAAAACTGCTCACATCCTTGCATCTGCTAGAGAAAACAGTTTACAAACTCGCCGTCACACCTTCTCCAGGCTGACTGCGAGTCTGGGACATGTCTTATAGGCCTCTGATTAGACTCCAGCATCACGGCACGTATTACGTAAACTCCAAACAAAAAAGTTCTGTTTGCCTCGCTTGCAGCGCTCCTAGGACGTCAAACTTTCCTGCTTTCTAAGGGTTGTTGAAAAGTTCTTAAATCAGGCGAAGATGGTGATAGATGCAGCATGCGGAATGTAAGATAATACACCGAAGTTAATGCATTCTCCCTATAAAAATTACTTAGGGAAACAATGCGCGACCTTTTAAATAAGTAACAAAGTTCCACTGAAAATTACACATTAAAAATATTTTCCTGTATTAATTCAATAATGGAATAAATACTTTCAATCAGGCTATACAATAGATACTCTGAAAGTGAATTAACTGATTAAGGCAGGAAAGTCTCGACAATACCGGCAAATGAACCCAGAACCACCGAGTTGTTGTAATCAATGAGCAATCCGATTCCAGGTGCTAGCGTAATTTTTCCATCCCAATTTTTTTATTTACAATCACAACCTTGATTTCTGAGCTTAATTGAAATCATTTCTTCTGTCATTGAATTAATTCAATGACCATATGATCAATTTACTCACAATATCCATTATTAATTGAAGTCATAAATTAAGCCCTGAACAATGTAATTCAGCAAATAATAAATCAGCAGTGATCACAATTCGCACTAGACACTCGCTCGCATGCAGAACTACTCACGCATTCGTATCATGAAACTGATTCTGTCTCACCATTTAAATTTATTTACAAAGAATCATCTTCTAGAATGAAATTGTATGTGTGTGTCAATGTAATTAATTGCTTTTTAGCACATTCAAACGTCCATAATTTTCCTTATATGATTCTTAATATATTCTTTATATTGATATTACATACTATAAAAACATATTAAAATTTTATTATTTTACAGAGTACGTATGATTATATTATATAATGTTGAAATCATTTTTACAACTCTATTGTTCCAGACAACATTCAAGATTTTATTTTTACAGTTTTTATTATACGTTTTAGAAAACTATTATTCTATGAGGCGTTGCTTCTCAATTTTTCTAGAATTACAAGAATGTAAATACGGCAGTATGGGAAAAACATAGTGCGCCGTGATTGGTTCAAAATAGAATGTTTGTATTCTGAGATTAGAAATTTGTTCGCACAACACGTAACACCCAAGGGATCTGTGTAATTAACTATTTAATATGGGATGGAACGTAATTCACTGTTCTCTTACTGCGTTGGGCCTGAGCGTAAATTAGACATCACCAAATTACAAAGTGAAACAGCTAAACAACTTTTTCCGAATCTCTTGAAACAAAAGGCGAATTACGCTGCATTTCAAGCTTTCTCCCTGAAGATTTCAAGATGATACAAAGCAGAGACAAGTTAGTGATGCTTATTGGTTTCCATTTCGTACGATCACGTAAGTTAGTCATATTACTGTTTTGAATCTAAATGGGCCATTCTTTCCTGACGTACCGATATCACGCTGTACTTTGTAATATTTGTGGTAACCAATTTACTTTGGTGGAATGTATCTGTTTTTGGTGTTCAAATATGAAATAGTTACGTGAAATGCTTTTAAATAAATATTCCACTAAAGGTAATAGTAAAAACGTGAACTTTCAATGAATAAAGATTCATTTTGCTATGAAATGCATTTGTATACTTGAACCCCGTGACAAGTAGCGTCAGTCAAACGTTGAGCGGTGTCAGCGTTCTGTGTTGCTATGGCAACCACAGCGGACCAGGCCATAGTAATCAGGTACATTATACCAGCGTTGAATTGATTTTAAAAAATAAATGCTTTTTGTTAGAATTGCAGGAATTGTAGAGTTCATCAATATCTGATATTTGCAGCAGAAAGCGCAATAACTGTTGTTATAAGAAAGAACACTAGTGTGGAGAACATTTCTTTCATATCTGCTAATAGACCATCCCATCGTATCATCCTCAGATTAATGATGACAATGTGAAAAGATTGATACCAGGGTTTATACGAATTTACTTTGATTTACACGTTACAGGTTTTCCTTTCAGTTATTGATAAAAGAAAAGCTGCTACTGAGTTTGAGCTATTAAACTTCAGCAAACAAGAAGCAGGCAGAGATGTGTTCTCTAATCCTTTTAGCACCCGCACAACTCTGAAGAAAACATCTTTCAGGCAGAACGACGGGGAAATGCATGGAATTGAAGCCCGAAATTTTTTACCGGCTTTTCCGCAGAGTTTGAGAGGAGCCATTGTTCTCTGCTCAGAACAAATCACCCACAGATGTAGTTGATAAAAACAAAAGCCATCGAAAGTGATCGGCATAATCATTAACCGCTAAGTTCAGAAATTCCAGTCAATTATGTGGTTAACCAGCCTAGATTTAAACTAAGTCGTGCGTTAACTTTCTTCCTCTCAGGCAACAGGAATAAGGGAAAACAGAAATCAATTCAAGCCTATTGAATAAAGTTTTGATACGTGATTCTGAATGCAATGTTAAGAAATTTGTTGAAAAGACACTTAATGAAAAAACTTTGTTATCTACAGGACGTGTTGGTTATTTGGACAAGCCTTAACTTTCACTCTTCTCTTCAGGGAATACTTGATATATGCATAATCACATAAAGAACATTCCAAAAAGCTTTCCTGGCCATAAAATGACAGTCACGGTGATTTCAAAAATGTCTTTGAGATTGTAACATTTTCACCGAAGAAATGCTGAATCCATACGTACCTGTAGATAATTTTTTATTCTCTAAAATCAATCTATAAAACCAGTTATTGTGTGTTTAAAACATTACTTTTCGCTGACTATAGACGTGAGCAATGAACAGCTTCCTGTTTACTTTAATGAAAAAATGCTATTTTAAGGCATACGACCAGATTTAACTTTGTACACAGTATATATATTGAGTGGTTTTGGTCCGATGCATGATCGGCCAAATAATATATACGTATAGTTTACATGTAAGCTTTTGCGCGCACTTCGTATGGAAGGCGTTTCCCATTTATTCTGAACGCCACAAACTGAATTGGATGAGACCAACTTGAGAGACAGAAACTTTAATTAAACTGGGTGGATGTGCGTCGCACAGGTCATTCAAGAATCAATAGGTCCTCATCGATTTTAACAATCAAACTGCCGTTTGAATTTAATTACATCACAAGAAATTATCAATTTTGACAGAGCTAGAAAAACAGTTTCGGTCAGAAATTATTCTACTGAAAGCATGAAACCTCCTAGACCATGACTTTGCATCATGAACCTTTGTTTCAATGTTATTTGTTGTAGCTGAATCGGTGCTTCGATAGAACCGTACTTTTTTTATGTTTCCAATTTTTCAATTAGAGAAAATTCCTGAAATATTTCGCTGTGGTCCTTTTCTCCGCAACCAGGAAAAAATACAAGAAAGTTACCGTTTCAAAACTAATTTAAAAGTGCTGTTCAAGTAGACAGTTCCAATTAAAATATGAATTCAATAAGTGTTCACTCAGGGAATGACTGCATGTTCACAAGTCATAAAGATATATAGAGCATTATTCCGGTTTTTGTTCCATTAATGAATGTTCTTACACTGACCTCGCTATAAGATGGGGATGCATTTTCATTTGAAGTACCGCGATTCATACCATAACTGTGTATATTTTTTACAGAAAACTTCAAATAATTAGGTTTTGATGATTTAAGTTTTTTTAAAAAATTACAAAGTGTTTTTTGAAAAATATTTTAAATAAGGGGCTAAAGTATTTGAATTAATTGTTTTTGTATATATGAATAATAAACAAACCACGTTGATTGTTCTCGGAAATCCTCCCGCGAATAAATTTCATCTATTAACCGGATAGATTTTATATCTCTTTATTAGTTGAATTGAAATGAAATCGGTCACAAACTCTATAGTCTTAACTAAACAACGCTTCAAAATAAGGCTTGAAATGAAAGTACAACTACTAGTCCCTCGTGGGAAAGTTAATTAACGCCGCAGATACACCGAGGTATTAGGTAATTAATGTGACAATGGAAGAAGTTAAATTGCATTCGGTGCTGAAGTTATTAAAATTTAATTTAATTTCTGATTGTTATAAAATAATATACTTCGTTTATAACTTTAATTCATGTATGAGTTCTCAATGTTCCAGAGGTGTGAATACAAAATCAATTGTGAATTGTAATTGGGAGTAAGACTGATTAGAAACCTAAATATTACGTATTCAGGTGATAATGAATTATTTCTCGACATTATTTAACGTACTAGAATTTACATTTTTCATTTTAAAGCCATAACAAATAAAACGCGATCTAGTTTGCTCTTAATACATCTTCGATTACCACGAAACTTTTACAACTGTATTTATCATCTTGGAATATTTTTAATTGTTTGTAATTGATACGTGTATGTGAAAGTCGACAGACTGACAGAAACACCTGTTAGATTTGTCCATTTTAGACAAAGATAATTTATCATGTCTGAAACAGTTACTGAGCAACAATTCTATTTTATTTCGTTAGGATTTTGAATAAATGACGTCGTTAATTATGGGCAACTAATATCAGCATTTTATTTCAGTGTAAAAAAAAATTGGTTTTTATTTGTTACTTCAATTAGTTAATCTCGACTAACACAACATATGCTAACCTCTCCGTCTCTCTCTCTCTCTCTCTATATATATATATATATATATATATATATATATATATATATAAACTTTGTGCACGATACTCTACATATATCTTACTTTTTCAGCTTGAATGGAAATATGTGAGTATAAAAAGCCAGGAAGCGCGTGGGGGCTTTCCATGGTGCGTGTCCTCCCATAAATTTGGGCGCGGTTGTGCTACCACTTAGGAATCGATCTCACCACTTCTGTCTGACATATTTATCTTGAGTTGTCCACCTAATGAGCGGCTCAAAGCAACGGCGACATTTCGCAAACACTCCTGTAAAATAGCCGAACACACAGCTTCCAACCGACTAGCTGTAATTGTAAATCGAAGACAATGCCAAAATCTAATGTGAGAAAAAAGCCTTTGGGGTACTTTTAAATGTAATTTTAAATGTTCACCGATCAACCTCATTAGGTTTAAGAACCGCCGTTTTTTTAAAAAAAAGATTGCGTGTTACTTTCTGAAACTCATTATTATTTGCTGTTTGATTGGCATTTTATAGCACCTGTTTCTATAAATCCGGATTAAGTGGATGAAAATGTGTGAATAAAATCGGGATTATTATCATTAATGTTAATTACACACCAATTAATATGACACTGCAAGCCTTTTGACAGCGCAATTATGTTTCAATTAAAATTAATATTATCATATTATATTACATATATGAGACGTATAAAATAAAATGGCAACAAAAATTTCAAATAATATATGTTTCTAGCAATAAATGAAGAATCCCACACGATTTCTTGTACCTCCCGCAGATGCCCACTTCTGTTGACCTGAAAACTGTTCCTTTCCATTGTCGCATTACGAAACTAAGCCACCGCAAACTGAGAAGCCACTGGGATTCAGAATTTTAGAAGGAGCAGCCAGATCTCCAGAGGGTAAGCAAACTCTGAAATGCGGACGGCTGTGACCTGAATAATTACTATCCTCAAAGAGGGCACATAGTGTTACAAACTGATTTTGCCTAAACAGCTGCATGGTTGCGGTTTCTGTGTAACTTCTCTACAGAGACTACCACTCCTCGTTGTGGAACATATTAAAATGCAAAAGTATCTGATCCACGTTCCATTTTTTTTTATTTTGTTCGAAGATCTAATGATGAAATTTATTCCTTGGCTATAAATTATTTTTAATATTTGGAAAGGATTTTTTATATTTGTAACAAACTGAAACACAAGTTTGCCTCCATTATGATGGCATCTCATGAAAATTATAATCTCAAATGAAGATATTCGCAGATAATCATGAAGTTCGCACTATTTTTTCGTCATTTCGTAATTGGCATTGGGACATTTGTCACGCCATCCTTGAGTACTTTTCAACTTTGGAGAACAATTTTAGAGGTTGGAATATTTCACTCAGTTAGGGCGTGTTGGTTAAGCTAATCTTTTCCGAAACAGTTTTGGACCAATTGAATCAAACCTTGCGCAATTCTCATGTGAAGGCTTCGTAAAGTGGTGTCGTAGAACAATGTGATATCAGTAATTTTGTTTCGGTACAGTCTACATATATAAAGATCGTATTTATATTGTCACGAGATACATTAGCAATGCAACTCTTGTAATACATTAACGACATTGACAATGATTTCATTCACATATTACTTTAACCAAAACTATTTCTCTTCCATTATTGCTTTCCACAATGATAGAATCCATCGACATAATATGTTTTCTACCAGATGAGAAAATAGTTGACTGCGGTGTTACCAGGTAAAATTATTTGCTGTTGGTACATACAATGTGAACGTTCCTCCATGTGCGTATTTTAATTTTGGTGATTTTTTTTCCAGCCTTAGGCAGACACTCGATAATTGAAAATTTGAGAAATATTCACATTTAAATTCGTGGAGGGTATTTTTGCAAATGATGTATAAAATTGTTAATAAATTCTTCGCGGTTGAGCACCAGGTTTAGATTTCTCGAAATTTGAACCTGGTGCTCAACCGCGAAGAATTTATTAACAATTAACACCAGGAAAACTTACATTAATTGACATATAAAATTCTCCCATTTGTCTGTGAAAATTAATTCTTTTTCGAAATAGACAGTTAATATTTTATATAATTTTATTTAATGTGAAGTTGTCTTGTCAGAAGCTTAACCCAGATTTATGGTGGCTGGCTTACGTTCTGCTGTTATCTGAGCACAAAGGGTGCAGGTCCCGGCTATCTGGTAGCCATTGTTTCTCTGACTTGAAGCAGAGCCCTGATAAACGCCGTTACTTCCTTCTCCGGACTAGCAAATAATACCTCAATTTGCATAACTCAACACATAATTTATCTTTTTCTTGTATAATCCTTTGATTAATTGTACGACCCAGAATGAAACACTATCTTTGTTCCGGATTCGTGTATTTTCTTTTCCAAGTTTCTCGGTCCAATTTTCCTGAGGCTTGAACTGTTTAATATAATTTGAAGATATATATGTAACGTAAGATATGTCCTTTGGTGGTTATTTTCCAGACTCAATTCAAATTTCGTGCTATACAAGTATTTATTTATTTAGCGATTAAGAAACATTGTAATCCTCAATACTCAGTATTCTACTTAAATGTGGATTAAAAGTCCGGGAAGCCGACAGATCGCCTTGATAGAAAAATACTGTCATCTTTTTAAATACACGTTTTTTCAGTTGTTACCGCCTATGGATATAATAAAATCGACCTAAAATTTACTAAATATGGATTTTCTTGGAGGACTTGATTATGAGGGTCCGGAATGGAGTCACGTCCACCCTTCTTTTCTGTCCATCTCGAACCGATTCGATATATTTATAAATTAATGCTCAATTGTGATTAATCTTTGTTTGACGTTTTTATATATACAAATTAATTAAATCTGACACTATATTAATCACTTCAAAAGCTCACTTTTTTGCCAGAAACAAAATATAGAAGCAGTGTATACTCCATCATCCAATAATAGAACGCATAATAAATAATTAGTCTACAGACTGATTTTAAGTTTTAGAGATTGGAAGGAATATTGTCTCTACGGAGACTTCGTGAAAAACAAACGAGTACCTGAAGAAATTTGTTTTAAGTTTGCAAATTTCCATGTGAGGACTAATATATCCCTCGAGTCTCATAACTGTTTCATATGTAACTTTACCAGACTAAGTATCAATATTCTTCTCAGTTACCTTCTACTTTGTGATAATTTTTCTTAAGTGTTTGTAGTAACAGATTATTTTACCCTGGAAATTGTTTCGCTGCTACCAATTCCAGAACAGGTACGACACGTCAACTGTTACCAAGTAATTGCAATTCTGTCGGTTTCTACGAAAGCAGTTGTCCAATTGTTTGACTAATATTTATTTGATTTACTTTTTGGGTGTTTCTGAACTCCGTTGTGAGAATCTCTCATTTTTGAGTTACTAAAATTTCGTGTTAATATATACAACAGATATCTGGTAAGTTTCCAGACCATCATAGTGCTCATTCTGCCGTGTTGATCTCATCCACTCCATTCTACCCTTATTTCCCTTGATCTTAATCCTATTGAGCAGCTATGGCGAGGTTCTAGTCGCATCTCGGCCGCCAGCCAAATGCTTCACCTGCAGATGCAACTCTATCAACGTGGCACAGAGGAACGATTCATGAATCAAAATGGTTGCACGCGATTTTAGTTACGTCACTTTCTTTACTGTCTCAAAACTGGAGATCTAACCGAATATCCAAATAATAGTTTAGGGAAGTTAAAAATTATTATTTAAATTCACCTCCACTACTTCTAATAGTCACACACACACAGATATATATATATATATATAAGGAATATGATTTTCAAGGAAATTAGTAGGCCTATTGATAGAAATTTAATAAAAATCAATACCAATTAATTCTATTAAAAACAGGAACTTTTCAAAATAGGAACGGAGAAATGACCAGAAAAGGGATCCAAATACTCTCAGTAACTTAAGAGATTCAAAATTACCTTACGTAAGACCAAAATAATACAGGTAACCTAATAGACATAATTACTTCCGGTACCTTAACAGAATAGAAAATACTCATGGTACTTTTAAGATATTTACAAATACTGCCAGTACCTTAAGACTGTCAAAAATACTCTAGGTTGTCCAAGAGAGTAAAAAATTAGATAATAAAACTAAAAATGCTCCCAGTCAAGTATACTCGCCGTACATTAAGAGATTCAAAATTTTTTCCGCTACCGAGAGTGTGTCAAAATTATTTCTGTACCTTAAGAGAGAGAAAAAAAACTGCTGGAAATACAGTCAAATATACTTCCAGTAATTAAGAGAGTCATAAATTATCTCGTTACCGCAATACAGTCAAAATTATGTCTGTTACGTTGAGAGTATAAAAAATACTCTCGGTTTCTTAACCGGATCATAATTATTTACGGTATCGTAAGAGTCAAAAAATACTCCCGGTACAATAAAAGAATAAAAATGGTTGTGGTACTCTAAGAGAGACTCAAATACTCTCCCTGTATTTCAAGAGTTTAATGAACTCACGGTATATATATACATATTTTTATTATTTTCGGATTTACTTGAAGAACAATATTTACGGTATGTTAAAGGAGTTAAATATATTTTCGGTACACTGAGAGTCCCGGTATCATAAGAGACTTAAAAATACTTTGTACCCTAGGACAGAAATTTTTTTCCTGTAGCTTGATAGTGTCATGGAGTCGATTATTTTCTCCAAGTTTCTGTGAACGGAAGTTAATTGTTGTCTGATCACAGGGAATTATGTATCGACGAAATTCCAATTACGTCGTAGCTAATTGCACGCGTATAAGAAAATAAGCACTTTAAGTCAGGGCGTTGATTAATATATGGTCTAAACAGGTTTGCGAACTCATCTCGTCTATTAGAAGGGCGCGTAATGATAAGTGCTGGAGCGGGGGAACGCAGGAGCTTCTGTTTTCAATCCAGAAAGTCCCCAACCTCCAAGCTCCATCCGCCCAAGTGCCTGCCTCTTAACAGCTTAGATGGGGACCCGTAAACTTCACGGCTCCCACAAAAACTGCCTCCGCGCAAACGATGAGCACTCCTAATGAAAAGAACCGCATGTTTTCCGTGTTCGTGTACAGCGCGCGACAGAGGAAAAAGCTCAAACAACTTCCTGCAGATGCAAATTGGACAAATTTAATGCGCGCTAATGCTTTAAGGAACAAGAACCATAATTCTACTCGTTTAACTGTCATTAATGAACTGGTGCATCTCCGTCACACAACGAAAAAATATTGTCAAGCTCTGAAAGCTTCCACTTTCGTTCATTCCTTACAAACAGGCTAATTTCTCTGAAAATATTGATTTACCTGAGACGTGAATAACTGAGGTACGTTTATAAAATGATCACAACGCTATTATCAAACAACTGTCAACAAAAAGCTATCAAATATAATCAAATAAATAACAAATTTATGGTATAAGAAATAGGTTTTCACTTTCTAAACCTTAATTTCACTAAACTGAAAATAATTATTCACGTACATATTTTTATGTATTTATTTAATGGAAATAAAAAAAAATTACACTTGAATTCACTAGTCAATGTCACATACATAATCCTTCTTCCTGCTGAAAAGATTTTCTTAAACTGTTTTGCAGATAATTTTCTTTCTACCGGCTTATCGGTCTAACTTAAAATAAGTATATATCTACGTTCGTTATTTGTAATCTACCTTTGACTTTGAGCTTATGATCACCTCTCCCATTATAAGTACGTTTTTCCAGCTTATTACGCATAGCTTTCCACGTTTTTCGTCCCGTATAGTATTTAAATAGAACACAAAGTCAATCTCTGATTTTCAACTTCTTACACCCGAAAGAATCTTATTTATTGCGCCCGCAGCTTCCCCAATGTCACAATATCTAACTCCTCGACGCTTACAATAAGTCTGTTGATTCTTTAATATTCTCATTACGGGTGAGGAAATTACCACGATTTTCGAAATTTGAGATTAAAATGATTCGTAGACACTGTGTTAAGAAACTTTATACTCTTTTAGGCTTATTTCTGCAATAAATTAATTGAATGTTATCGCAAATAGAAGAAGCAGGCCTAACGATAGAATATTTTTCTTGTGCTATATAACTTCTGTAATAATCTAAATCCTCCACGTCATGGCACTAAATTTTAATAATTAGTGAGTCACAGTTTTTGTGCCAGTCATAATTTTTATTTGATGAAGTTAAATATTAAAAGGACGTTTGAACTTGTTTTTAAACACTCTGCTGAATCGCCTTTGTTTCCTGACAAGCCATATAAGTATAAATCGTGTAAATATTCCTGCTTTAATTAACCTGGAGTATTTCGTAATTAAAACATTCGCTCTAGAATTTTTGAAACGTTGACGTTCAGTTTTTCCATGAGTCGCTGTGTGATGAGAAGGAACCCTTCCCAACAGCACATGACTATAAATAATGTGCCCGCTTCCTGGGGCTTCTGCAGCTGAGGGTGTTACTTCGCTTGTTTCACTGCTCCATCGCCGTACTACGCGACATTTACAGTCCAACGGATAAACCAATATATTTTTAACATATTTTAAATTATAATCAGCCAATTTTTCAACGCAGATGATCAAACTGATAGAAAATCACTCAATTAAAGCAGGTGCATCATAAGTACGATGTACGTCTCAAAAGATTGTCTTGGCAGCCGATAGTCAGTAACATTTAATATTTGTACATATTTATACTATTTTGATTATGTATTCGGGTGATGAAGAAAATATATTTTATACTAAATGCAGAATTACGTAATACGTGGACAAAGGATGCCGTTCATAATAAGCACTTCATGGAAATAGGGAAAATACTAGTTTTCTACTTCGAGGAAGACAGCGGCAAATTTAAAAAATCAACAGTCTGGGTATAAATATATTAAATTAAGTTGTTAACATTCTCTGGGAAATATCTTTTGTTTTTTCTTAACTTTAACTTGGACATTAATCTAAATATGATGACAAAAACGAAGATATATTATTTCTTTACCTACATGAAATCTCTAATTAAAAATAACTGTTAAACCTTTAAGTTTATTTTAATTATTATGACTTGAGTATACAATACTAAATAAGAAACTACATTAATTTCGGGAAACGTTTTAAGCAATCCGTTCTTTAAAGTTTGTAAGTAAACGGACAGGTTCTATATTATATCTATGTCTATATCATTGAGTATTCTGAAAAGTTAGTAAGGAGAATTCTTATGATTAAATATGAATATATTCAGATACTAAGTTTGGATGAATTTATAATATAGATTATATTTCTGTCCGTTTAGAGCGCCACTAAAAAAGTTCGTAATTCTCGGCTCTTTAAATTTAGAGCAGATATGCAACCTCTTTCCTGATAAAGTATTTTGATTGAAAGTCGTTAATTACAAAGTTAGTGAGTAACTATTTATTGAATTGAATCTGCCGTGGCGCTGTCTACAGCTCAAGAATTTCTAATAATTTAAACCACACAAAGTTAATTACAACGAAGTTATTCTTTTCATAATTTCTACTGATTCTAATTTTTTACTTTATTGACTCATTTCTTTTAAATATATGTAAAAGACAATTATTACCCACGTTTTTATATTTACCGAGGTAAACAAATTTACAAAGTTACTGCAGTGTCGGACGTTAGTCTATATTTATGAAACTGAATAACTGGATAGGATAATAGTAACTAAAACATGCGTGGAACGCAAACTTGTGAATATTTTTTTTTCGGAATGATACAAATTATAAAAATATAAAACAACTTATATTTTATATAGTCGGTAGAGTACTTTTCAGTATTAATAAGAAAACATAATTAATGTCGCGGAACAAGTATTTCATTCTTAAAATGACGGCAAACTACTATAGTTTCTTGTACAACGATAGCCCGATTTTCTTAGATGAAACCACCACGTTTTAATGTTTCTATTTGAAATTGTTTGTAGGTGAACGCTTGATGATAAATTGATTCCATATTGTAAAGATATGCAGAAGCAATCACATCTCACGAGTGTAACAATGGATTACGAATAAAATAATTATAAAAAAGCACTGTAGACATTGGTGAATGAAAATACATAATTTGAAATTACATTCTATGCACATATTACGTATACAGGGCCTAAATTCCGTTTTCTGATGTTATGACTGGACAATTCCGTAACTTAGTGCAGAAGCAATTAATTTTCCAAAATCTTAAGACTGCATTTCAAAATATATTGTAGTACACGGGGAACAAAATTTACTACAGTTCTAGTTTCAGGAAGTGACTACGCTTGCTAAGCAATCTTCATCTAAGCTTTACTAAGCTCGTACAAACTTTAAGTTGAGACTTACACCATTAAGCGGTAGAGAGACTTCGTGAAAGCCCTTGCAAAGGCAGGCCATAGATTAAGCCTACCGTCGAGCTCATTTGTGGCCATCGACTGTCAGCACGGACCACAAAACGTAGATTAGGGTCGACGCTTCGGAATAGCCGACTTCAGCATCAACAGACTCGAATGTCATGTGCACTGCTATCTGTGGACCAATATCCTCTTTGCTGCTAACATGCGCGTCCAAAACCTCCTCGAAACTAATATAAAGTACGACTCATTATAAGTTATAATTATTTATTCACCGACGAGCACTTCACATGGTCCATTTCCCTACATTATTACGATTATTTTATTTGAAAGACCTAGTTGACGAATTTAATAATGAAAATATAAATCAGCGGGCGATGTAAAACAACGACAGGAAAAATATGACTTCAAGATTCATTAAAGTAGTTGTTCAATGACTCCAGCAGTAATACTAAAAATCTCGTGTGAAGGAAACGAAATCGAATAATCTACTGACTGATTTGGGATACTTCATCCGAATACTGTCATGTTACCTTCATAGTAATAGAATCATGATTTTTCTCCTAAACTGGAAAGAATGCTTGCCGTTTTACTAAACGTGGCCTCGTCTTTAACAGTAGCCGACGTGTTACTGCACCAAAAACTAATTAACGAATACAAATCGAGAATGTGTATGAAATGTTTGGAATATTTAACATTTTCATCAACATACACCAATATTATTACTTGTAAATGTAACCTGCTATCCCTGGATCAACAATGTGAAACAAACAGTCCGATCGTAACAACAAATGATAAAGTTACTCCCTAATTGAAATTTCCACGTGACAGATCAAGCTCGTTTGAAGTGTAGATAATCGATTCCCATCGATATATAGATACATCAACAGGTTAATTCAGTCTTACATTGTAGACATAACAAAATTTAAGAAAATCTATAGAAATCTGTCATGATTCAAGGCTATATCTAACATTTCGGAAAATTATTCAGCTGCGACCAGAAAAGAATATAACGAGCGTAAATATTGATCGGTCTATTAATACTATATGAAACAAATAAACACCACTCTATTGTTCATTGAAACTTGAAAATGTTATTCAGGTTTCTTTTTGTATCGATAAATTTAACATGCATTATTCCTGAAAATAATTCCCTTGCCACTTTGTTTCTGTAAGTTACTGTCAGCCATGATCATGCTAAAAATGAAACTTCTTAGCATTTGGTTTTATATATTAAAAGAAAATAATAATTTTATAAGCTGTACTGGCCCTTTTACAAATAAAAACCTGTACTGGTACAGTGCTAATTAATAAAAATAACAAAAATGTAAAGTCAGTACAAGTAGTCTGAAAATTTAAAGAATTAAATAAATACTTATTCAGTTATTTTTCTAAAGTACGAAGTTACTTTAGGAACACGATGAGTAATAAAACTTTGGCGTAGCTACGTAAACAAAGAGCAATCGTCTTCTATTATTCTGATAACAAGTACGAGACACTAAAGGTTGCGGACAAACGATTCTAACTTTTAATCAAATCACTGCTCCTATGCCCCAGCTATTCTACTTTCAGACATAAACCTCATATTCCTTGGTAATTATATCTTCCCGACGTCCGTCGAGCGTTGATATGAGCCAGATTTCAGTAGTAATCTTGGATTCATAATTAAAGGCTGGCTTAATGGGGCGAAACTAGCGCAGTGGAAGCCTCAACTAAGATTAGATTTAGATTAGATTTATTTACCTTCGGTCTAATCATAAGTGCAAGAGGCACATAATAAATTCTTAAATGGATTAAAATTAAACTTACTATTCTTATATACGAAATTACTTATGTATATTTTCCTTATATATTATGCATATATAATCGTGTTATAGAGTGTTTCTCAAATCAAACAGTTGTTTGTTTTGAGTTAAGGTTTTAATTTCATGAAAAGTAAACAATTTTTGAACGCATTAATTTAACGTAGTTAGCAAACGTAAGATAATTAATAAATTTCAAATAATTAAATTGCCATCTGTTAACTCTCTAGAACATGTTATTTCACAATTTTCTAATGCAATTATTATGAATAATTATCAATAGCAATTATTTCACGTTTAAATAATGTTTTATTGATGCAAATGAACAATTTTCGTGTTTGAGACACATTACATCTGTTTAATTTAACAGTTCACTTATTAAATCGTGTGATCAAATTTTTTTATTTTAAGAACAGAAGAAAACAGTTAAATCAAGGACACCTCTAAGCCTGTGTAAGTGACTTAACAGATAAGGAGAGAAAAATCTCGACAGGTTACAGAGATCAATTATTATGCGGAGAATCTGGGTTCTATTTTCTTTCCTGCCCATATTTTTATATTGTTTAATTTAAAATCAACAGATGGCGGTCCAAGTTTCCGCTTTTATGTTCCGCAGTCAATGAAAATAGTTGGTGAGACTGAAGTTATTATTTTTTGATGCGGCCAGAGTAGCATTGTTGAGATTGTAGCCATTTACAACAGTATATACAGAATTGTAAAGTTGTTTTGGTGGTGATAAAGAAAGACTGTGCGAGACCGCGTTCCCGGATGATTAAGCTCCTCTGCGAACAGGGAAAGACCTCGCCAACTTTAGGATTTCATTACTTGAATGCCAACCAGATTCTCACCGCAATCTTATTAAATATAACCATTCTCACAGATATGCTCCCAGTTTCTTTGTCGCGGACTATAAACAGGGCTCGTAATCATAAATTTAACCACTTTTCTTGTAGCCATAACCGTCTTTATGTTCATTATTCTCCTAGATTTTTAAGTTTCTTGTGAAGATAATGAATGAAACTGTGGTCATGCGAGTCGTTGGAAACTTAAAATGTGGCTTACTTCCATTTTAAATTCAAATAACGTGGTTTGCAACCATTAAACTTTACAGTTCTATTTTGAACCTCCTTTTCCTACTGGAAGATGAGGATCCAATTAATTTTTTATCGAATTAAATCCCCCAGTCGGAATTTTTTCTGTTAAAATATTTGGATTAACTTACGAAACATAATGTTGTCTAATTATTTTGTGTAAAAAATAATTTTGATAAAATAATGAGAGAATATAATGAAAGTGTATAATGCAAGTGACAGTTTAATGTAAAAGTAAATTACATGTATCATTTTAGATATGTTTATCTCGGAATATATAATGCTATAATTCGTTACACACACAAACGCAACGATAAAAAATGAGGACAGACTTTTGCTTTAGGTCACTGTTGCTCTAGTCTATATGAATGCTACAGTTATATTAATTTAATTCCTGTTCTACATAACTAATATCTTTTCAGATTTAGAAAAACAAACTAAGGATTCGTGCTGTTACAATTAATTTACAGAAATAATGCAAACACGATAAAATCTTTACAATTACCGCACAAAAGCAAAGATATATTTTTTATAAAAATTCAAAGTTAAAGAAATTCCTTAAACAGAGTAAGATGTATATATTATCTCGGGTGTAATAAAAACACAGCTTGAATGCCCTGCGGACAGTGTTGGATTTTACGACCTCTCTTTGTGAAACAGGCAACAGGTCGTTAAATTTTTCAAGTGTTTTATATTCACTGTCAAGTTTCCGTATCCTAGAGGTTTCGTCGTATCCTAAATTACAGTGTTCGCCACTGGATGTCAACAGATCCTTTTAAATATAATTCCAGGAAAAAAGTAAAAAAACAAAAAACATAGATTCAAAACTATAAGTTATGCTAAGTTATAATGAGCAAATATTGGTGAAATTGTTACTTCTGTAGTAATTTATTAATGTGGACTAATCGCTTTATGGGTAAAATTTAAATGTTATACTAAAAACGTATTTATCTTAAATTCATTTTTATGCGTTGTGGACAAAACATAATCAAATAATTTTGTCATGAATAACGCGGTTCTTAAATTCACTTAAATAATTTCTACACCCCCCCAAATATCTATTTTGTTTCACTCGTAAAATTCGTAATTCTGACCAGATCCGTTTTGAAATAAGTGCCCTTTTTTGGCGCTCGAACCACAAACGTTCAATGGTTATAAGTGAGGTCGTAACCATATAAGAAAAAGAGTAAAATTTTTATCAAGGGAAATGTTGTTTATAAGTCCTGTCAAGTAACCCTAAATTGGATTTGCGAGTGTTCAAAAACACATCACGATAAATGGCGTGACTGAGATATAATTTATGGTAGTTAGATAAGGTGGCTGAAACAACATTGTTTTTGTAGATTGCGGACGTGCTAGTTTAAAGCTGCAGCCAAGGAGATAAATTCAAGAAATTGTATGTACGTGACGCAACCAGAGACGTTTTATTAAAAAAATTCATTGTAATAGTATATTTATACAATGTTTATGCAAATTAACACCAAAAATAAATAAAAAGTAGGGACTACATGCCTTCAAAATTATAAACAAGAGTAGGATTTCAATCAAATTGGGTTATTCAAAAATATTGTCTTCAATATTCGACGACGTGGAGTCGAGTAATTAAATTCAAAACAGTTATTTCAAATTGTTCTTAATGAGTAGCCTATTTAAAGATTGTGAAGTGAGATTTGGAAAGATAAGTAAGCAAAAAAGTTCTTATATGCAAGTCGTATCAGACCGATGATCGAATACCCCTCGCAGGGGGCTGGTGAATAAGATCTTTAAAATGGCCATTAGTAAAAATCTTAAGTTTAATCATTGTATTTAAGTAAATGGCTCATATTTAAATTTTGGAAGTGAATTGAATTTTCGAGCATGAATACACGGCAACGTACTCTTGAACACATTACTTCAATTATTACTTGGTAACTATGAATACTTGTTAAATATTGTTATACTTTTAGACAAGACTTAACACATTCCAAATATATATAAATCTAAAATCCCCACGACGATAACTTTTCATTAAATTAATGTGCCGGTTATCCTAAAAACATCTTTACTTAGTACTCTCTACATCTGACCCTGTCGTGGGGCGTACTCTATAGTAGTTATGCCGCGTTTAAGCTTTAGCACTGACTCCTAGTTGTTTTCTCTGTGTCCATGTAACATCAAATAGAGCTCTGGGGGAACTTTAAAGCCATTATACAATTTTCAGAATTGTTATTCCTCTTTAAAGGTTTCCAAATAAATCACAAACGAATTGTTTCGCTGACTGATTATCAGTAAAAAATATTACCTTTCATGAAAATGTTTCATTCTGAGTAAAATTTAAAATTATAAATCGCAACCTAAGCAAAAGAGATCTAGTAGTGGTAAATGCTGGTTCATCGATATGAACTATGGATATATATTTTACACATGACTGCTACAGCTCTGTTTCACTGCTTCTATATACACAATTACTGGTACATATTTAGTTTCTTCCCTTCATTACTGTAATCATAACGCTTACTTGAAGCATTTCACAATCCTGAATTACAGGAAACTCCATTTATAATAACATTCCCGAACTTTCCCATTTACGTCAAAATTTGGGTTTTAAACAAAACAGGCAGAATTGTTTGCCAGAATCGCTGATAATTTTTGCAAATATTATCTATTAAAGCTTCTTCTGTCCCTTTTGAGTAAATTTCTATTATAACACAAAGTTAAGTATTTGGAAACAAAATTTTGTAACTTTAACCGTGGCGTTTAAGATATACTCTATTTATAATAATTATTTTTTGATACACTAACTTTGTTACTTCAGAAAGGAACAACTGATAATATGCTGACGCTAATTGTAATTGTGTGTGAACTTTAATTATTGACGTAGTATTATGACAAATATTAGTATAATACTTAAATTGAACGAAGTTAGCAATAAAAAAATATTTATTATAGGAACTTAGGTGTGAAAAATTCCTTTTTAAAAAATTATTTTATTTCAAAGACTGTTATTTATTAATAAGATATAACTGACGACCATATACAGATATATTTTATTAATTAAAATAAAGATAATTAATTATTTTTCTTCGTATTATTTTTATCAACATCAAGTGACTGAATCAAAGTTTTTTTGATGTTGTAAACGTTTCTTCGTCTAGCTATGAAACCATATTATTTATGATTAAAAATTACAAAATGTCTGCTTATTGTCGTTAATTATCTTATTAGTTTTTAAAAAACTTAATATAAATTAGCTCTAGTAAATGAAACAGTTATTATTTACAAAAATAAGAAAATGGAAACAACTAAGCTATCTGCCTCGTATGTTTATTTCGCAATTTATTAGAAGTGTAAAAACATATATATTAATATTTCTTGTCGTCTAAACACAATTAATACAATTGAGTTTAAAAGTTTTTCTCATTTATAAAAATACGAATGCTTAGCATTTCGTTGTTTTTTTTTGTGTGCATTTGAGAAGACTTTGTCTTCCGTTAAGGCAAAGAGTGTTTTTCCCAGTTGGCCAATCTCAGCGCTTGGAAAGGTAACGTTAAACGCTGGAAGATTCCAGATGAAATTCTTCAGTAAGGTTCGCAGTTATGTAATATAAACTGACATGCAGTTTTGATGTATTCGGTTGTACAATAATATAGTGATAACAATTTTAAAAATATTTGAATAACTGTTGCTCCTTTTTTTTCCACATACGCAAGTTGCACTTAATTTCTAGTAATTAATCAGGAGTTACGAAAGAAAATTACTGAAACAAAAATTGTAGGGTGTTCATTGCAGACGAAGAGAAATAAATTTATTCCTGTTTACGCTGTTTTGAAAACAATTTATGCATTTATAATGTTAAGTATATAATACAGGGAACCATTATACATATCAATCCACAATTATATATGAATATTAAATAGGTTTTATTTCGTGTTACGTGCGGATTATATATTGTACACTGCCATCGTTGGTTGCTCTTGACAGACTTATCCTCAACTTGTTTCAACGAGAGGAAATTCGTGGTTGTCGCGTATCACCTATCAGTTTTCGGAAATTTTCTCTTATGTAAGCAGTCGTCCTCCCAGAAAACAATTTCTTGAACATAACGTAGTTTCTGGGCCGCCTGAAGGGAAGATTTCTCTCCAGTAGAGTCCACTGCGCCTCGCCAAATCAATACGATTCAGTGGTTGAACGGCGGCGGGTATCCTTTGAATACACTGGAATATCTTGGAAGAATGACCACGAAAAACTAAACGTAAACGCGTGTTATGCTAACTAAACTCCACACATGTGAAATTATTCTAATATGACAGATTTAAGAAAATTAGTATTATTTTGCCATGTAGACGATCGGCTAAATTTGCATATTGTGGAAAACAGAAATGTATAACAATATTTACAGTCACTTAACCGACATCGGTAAAGTACCGAAATTATTTTCATAGCTCTGGAGCTACGGAAAGACAATCTCCGACGACGAGAGTCCAAACTATTCACCGAAGACGCCAAATGCTAGTTGTATGAGAAATACAGGGTAGGATTAATCTGAATTTGGAATTTAATGACAATTATATTAATATTACAGATTATTTATTTTTCTCTGCTCCTTCTCTTGTCATATTCTCTTGTCATAACAGAAGGACAAGACACGCGACCGTTTGGGTTTTCCAATTAAATTTGGTTTGGGTCTCTCACGCCGACAATCTGAAGTCTGTCAGAATTTGTAGTGCTTAATAATTTGGTCTCGCAATGTTTCTTCCCCATTAAATAATTTCTTCTTTATTTATATTCACTTTTTCATCTCAGAATTCATACTTCTCATCAAGAAAAACAAATTATGGAACTTTACAAAAATATATCTGAAGTTGGTCCAAATATCACGCTTATAATCCGAATTGACGTTATAAAATTGTCTCACTTGACCAATTTTTCCTAAACTTTAACTTTTACATCTAATTATTCTTCTCTAACCGAACAAAAAGTGAATTCCATTACTGGATTAGACCACAGACCTAGATGATTGAAATTCATAAATAAAGGTCCACGTTATATATTCTTAATTTGTGAAGGTGAATGAGGCGCCATGCGTGGATAGCCGACTCCATCCATGACAATATCATTATTTGACCTTCAGAGTGCTGACACAAAAAAGGGCTAGCTACTCTTTTTTGGCATGTGGCGAGCCAATACTCTTCACGTCACATAGGAAGAAAATAATTTTTTCTTAGTTTTTGGGTGACACTGTAATTTATCTTGGCAGAGGCCAAGTTCGTGAAGAAAGGAGTTTGGGGAAGTTTGGTGGCAGAGTACGCAGAGAAATTCCTCTGTCTTTACAAACGGAAGCCTCGTACGACCGGTGACAGGTATAAATACGCGAGTCGAAAGAAGATTAAGCTCAGAGAGAGAGAGAGTTGTTACAGTTCAGTATTGTTGGAGGTAGACAAAGACAGTTAATCGTAAGGAGCTGAGCGGTCATAAGTCGCGCGATGAGATCAGACATAATAGTTAAAAGTTAGAGACCAGCCAACGAACAAGTTGGGATGATAAATCTGTTAGCGATCGAATCCAGAGTAGCAACGTGGGACCGACTACCAGAAGATTTCGTCCAATCATCCCGAGAGTGTCAGCATCAACGATGTATTTATTCATCAATCGCCCGCCAACTCCATAGAACAATTTAATTTCACGGTTTGTTGATGTTCATAAGTTCCTCGAATATGCAGGGTCAACTTTTTGCCATTCTAGATTGTCGTATTTAATTTTTCAGTTGTATATAACATGGTCCGCATCTGAACCCACTGGTTGGCCTGAGGTGTCAGGAGTAAAGCGTTTTTATTTAATTTTTTTATATTAACTCTCAGATTTTTGAAATTCATTCATAAATAATTTATAATTTAATGTCAAAAAATTTTATATATATATATATATATATATACACAAATTAATTTTTTTTATTCCATCAACTTACCAATTATAATATATCGTATTCATTAAAGCACTACGTAAATTATAACTACTATGCTACCCAGTCAAGCAATATAAATGAAATGTTTTGAAACTTTTCGAAATTAAAAGCTATAATTTTTCACGAAAGATATTCAGGTAAAAAGGAAAAAAACGTTGAGGGTGGTTTCTCTATACAGGGAATAAATTTTGTTAAATACTATTGCCCTTTTAAAATTAGGCTGTTAGTAGCTATATCTGCGGCAAAATAAGAAATTTGTTCTCGAAGGTTGGCACACCCCCTGCGGCTGCGCAAATTCTGGTTAGACTGTGGGAACCCCCGGGGTTCCCCGCAGGGGTTCTATGATTATCTTGCGGCCGCACAAAGACAGTCGCTTATGATTTGCCGCCAGTGAATATGCGCATCACATTCTGCCCCATGTTATTAAAACGCGCAGTTTTATTAACATCACGAGCCATTATCAAAGTAGCTCATTTAATTGCGTCTATTTGAGTGCCGTTGAGCACTGGACCGAGAATAGAATAAATAAAATATGCGTTTAGGTAGGTTTATCCGATTGAAGTGAAGTTACGAGACAATTTCTATCAAAACGAGTTTTATAATTAAATAACGTAGTTCACGTTTTTAACTTTACAAATTATGTTATGTAAAACATCACAACGCCAGTTATATACTTCAATAAGAATTGTTCCGAGTTAGGAATAGCAGCCACATTTTTTTTTCTATTGTAACGTTAACAGCACATACGATTTCATTTGAAATAAACGACATGTAGGCGGGAATGAATTTCATCCTCCTGACCTAACTTTGATTATAAATTTCTAAAACCGCAAATTCAGAAGTAAAATATGGCGAAAAATGTATGGCCACATTGCGTCCGTAAACAAAGAACGTTCTCTCATTTTAGGATTTGAGCACGGAACTGGCCACAAAGGCTGTTTATAAATAGAGTTAATAATCTAGGAATGTGACATTATATTGAAATTTTTTTTGAATATTTAGTCAGATTTTATATTCTGCTAAAAGTGAATATAATATTTAGAAATTTATTTTGGTGGGTGGAAAATTAAAGTCATGAGAAAGTTTTATTTCTGTAAAAAAGAAGACTGTTTTTCTTCAAAGAATTTTTCATTAGATTTATCACCTTGTAATACCATTAAAAACTGTTGTATTATCCACTAAGAAATTATCTATCCATTCTATTAGTTTCATATGGATAAAATACCTTCTTATATATCGGTAACGATCAATTAGCATTTTAATAATTTGTTAAGATAATTGGTTGTAAAATGAAAAATTAAGAAATTATTTTTTCAAAATTTAATAAAACAATAAAACCATAACATAAGGCATTAAATTTAACCTTAAAAAAAACTTTTTGTCTTTCAATGGTTCTGTTAGTTTTTTATCCAACAACAGATGAATAACTGCCCGGTTAATTTAATTAGGATTTTTCAAAATTACTATTGCTAATGTTTTTCATATAGTTTCACTGTATCAGGACTATTTTGTAATCGAATATTCGGAATTTGTAATTCCTATTTCCTCTAACATTATCAAATAAAGAAAAATTAATTGAGATCATAAATAGAGAACTGATTTGTGTTTTTCCTGGATAATTGGAAGGAAAATATTGACTAAACGTTTTTCTCCAATGAAATAACAGTTTCAAAGGAAGCATATGAAGTGTATTCATTGCCAGTTAATTGATTTCTGTTTACCATTACGCTTCGTTTTGCGAAATAGCGTCGTGAATCGTTTCCGCAATTCTTTCTCGTTTTCCCTAATTAAATATAATTTCTTTCTAATTTAACTCAGTTTCTCTGAATATTATATTTTAATCTATTTTTGATACAAGTTTAAATTTTTGTAGAAGTCACAAATTTTTACGTATAATTTTTATTATTATAACTTTCAGGGTCTTAATTTCTATAATAAAAACAATGTATTTGACGATTACATGAATATTATTGAATGTAACTTATTAAATTATATATTTTTGTCCAATGTTATTTAAATCACTTAAATAATAAGAAGAAAAAAACTGGATGTAAAATATAATATTCAGAATAATTTATTTATATTGTTTACATATGTTTATAATCTTTTGGAAGTTTAAATTTAAATTATTTTACGACCTAGGCTAAGGTTTCTTGCAAAATTACGCATAATACCATGTAACGTTATATGTAAAATTGAAATATGTGATTTCATACAAGACAGTACTTCTACACATACATCTATAAATATCACCTCCAATTTTGCTCCAAAATTAATACCCGTGAAGGTTAAAACCGAATATGTTATAGATTCAAGTGAATTGTTTCTGCTGTGAGATTGTTAAGGGACATTTTCAACTGAATAATTTACTGTAATCATCATTTTTGTACTACAATTTTTGCAGTCGTCTTGAAACATGTGGTTTTTATATAAATGACCCTGAAGTTCGTAAATTTTATAATCATAACAAGATTAAAATATTTGAACCCGAAAGTCCACGGAAATAACGTCCCGATTTTTACCAGTGATAAAACGCGTATTTATATAAAAGGATATTTTGGAAAAAACACGCAATGAATTCACTTCAAAACGAGGTCAACGCGTTCTAATACCATTTCTTTGTCGTCCCTGTTTATTAAATTTCCGCGCCAATATACAAACATTCGTAGCGAGAAAACTGAGTTACTGGCAGATTAGATTGAGATGCGGCCAACGCAGGGTAGAACGTTTCGTCCCTGAAAAAACACATTTTCATACGGAAAGGTCAAGTGCAGAACTTCGTGGATTTATAAGATGTTTACAATACACATTAAATTCAATGATGTAAAAATTTTATTAAAAATTTAAAAAATATTTATTGATACTCGAAATACTTTAATAAGTCCTTACATTTATTTTAATTAACTGTCTTTGAAATTATGAATTACAAACGATAATATCAGGGTTAAATTCATTAAATTATTTTCTCATAAATTTTCTACTGAGGAAGGGAAGCACGTAAATAATTAGAATTAGCTGAACTTACTACTATATTACGAGGGTTACAAAAAATATTTTTGATTAAAGAATAAATAGGAATATAATCAATCTTAATGTACTCTGATTAGAACAAATAAACTTTTCGTAACTGTTTATAAAGTAAAACACTTCATAAAACTATAAGAATAAAGATAGTGCATTTTTAATCAATAAATACTATTACGCCAAAATATTATTAAGAAAATAGTGGACCATCATATAGAGGGAACAATACGTCATTTTTTCCTTTAATGATACTCAAATATTTATTCTGTACTCGTTGTAAATGCGTTTAAAGAAGCATGAAATATTATACTTTCCATTAATAGCCCATGCTTAAATAATTAATCTGTCTTCTAAATCACTTTATTATTAGTTGGATGTCAACTAACGTAATTGAAGTTGATAAATTCGTAATAAACCATTATTTCAATTATACCGTCTAAAACAATTCTTTGTTAAAAATGTCATATCAAGAAGGGAGTACCGTGGCTTTTATGAATATAAAGTAATCAACGTTCCTGTACTTTTATTACAAAGAAGCTTTTTTTATTGTGAATCGAGGCTGTCGCACTCAGTATTTTTCTAAAGAGGAATAATATTTATTCAATAAAATAGTTGCTTAATGAGGGTCTCGTATTATGATGCTGTGGTTCATGTCCTCTGTAATGATTAATGCAGAAGAATGAGGACTGTACTACATATTGCAAACTTCCTTGTGTCACAGGTCATCTACCTTCAGGAACAGCGCAGACTCGGACACGATACGCCTTGTTTCCTTCCAGCATTTGTTCGTCGGGCATTGCTGCATTTCGTGGGTCGAATTTTAACCCAGCTGTTTCTACCCTTTTTCGGAACTCTTATGAAATTCTCCGTGTCTCTGAACTGGCAATGAAACTACAGTTTCTTGTGTGAATTCCTATATAACGTGCGATTTTTCTATACATTCATGTTAGACACACCGATAATATATAAACAGATTAATTTGGGGCTTAAAACACTAACCTGTGTTATTTATTCTCTAGTTAGAGAGAAAAAGATATAATGTCGATAAGACTTTTGGAACGACACATAAAAACACCATGGGATTTTCATCACAAATACTGAGGCAAGATTTTCTTCGTTTATATACATAATTCTTAACTTAAAGTATTCTTGAAAGTAAATTATAAATAGATGTAACCACGACTACCATAAAAATGGCTAAGTGAATTTCATTACACAACTAATTTTTTTTATGAAAGATCCATGAATTGTTGAACTAATAAAAGACGAACTTGATTATCGTCGTTTTTTTTAATCAGTTAATGAAAGCATTCAATTAAAGAGCATTTGGTCTGACAAAAATCCCCACACAGGAAATTATTTTTGGACATTATAATCCGAAGGAGTCAAGGAAATACTGACGAAATAAAAGATGACAAGTTCTGTACAATCAAATTTTGTAATACAAAGGAAATATTATATACTGTGTATCACAATGAGTCAGAAATTTATAGAACTGAACGATGATTGAGATACTTGAAATGCCAAAAATCTATAAATTAATCTAAATGTTGCAGTTACTGTCTGTATAATCCGCATTCATTTGAAGATAATACATTGGAATATCCGTAATAATTAATTTAGTTATTAGAATGACTTTAGTTACCTAGTTTAATTGAAACAATGACATATGTTCTAGTTATTAGTCAATTCTGCGTATTAATAATGGAAATCTGGGCAAAATAAAATTTTTTGCTTTTTATTTGAATAGTTAGACAACTATAATTTATTTTCTCAAAAAATTTCTTATGTCTTTACACTGGTTACTTAAAATTTACTGGTTACGGAAAAATGATTTTGGATATCATTATTTCTATCTATTTAGTGTTCTTTAAAAATTTAAATTCATTTAATTGCATGAAAGTACTTTGAGATTAATTTAAAGGAGGAAAACTGAGATCCAAGCTTATATTTCGTTGACGAACGTGAAATGCTTCACAAGCATGGCAAAGACAGTGATATATATTTTTGTGTCAGGACAGAGAAACTCCACCGTGTTGGGTGCAACATAGAGGGCTCTCAACGCGCCGGAATATGTTCTCCCGACTTGGCCGCTCGTTGTTTCTAACAAAGTTTAACTTCTGTTTTAGGAGATGAACGCCAGTAGATATAAGCAGGAAGTCCCGAAATGGCCTCTGTTACGGTTGCCTCTCCACGACAGAGAGATATAGTTTGAAACTTAACGTTTAACAGCCTAATTGTTTGCATTTTTATCTGTCGCGAAACTCAGAATACGTGTTAATGAACGCGCAATTAGAGTTTCGTACTCCTGCAGTTCGCGCTGCGGCACAGATTTGACTTTCTGCTCGCAAGTTCGCGTCATCGATTTGATGGTGTTTAAGTTTAGGCCTGGAGCCACACAGGGGGATTAAAGTTGATTTTCTTCACAAAGTTTCAGCCTGTATCATCGCATGCCGCAGGGAATAAAAATCCAAAAATCCTACGTAGACTGAAATACTAAAACAACTGCGCTATTATCTGTTGGGTATGGAACCTGTTTTAACCGATCCGTATTACTGATGAGAATATTTTTATGGTTTCATAAATTAATATTATGGTGTTTCCAAATACTCTGTTTAAATGATTATTGATATCATACACGTGGTATTAAATAAATTATCTTCATTGCTAAACATGACGCAGATCAGCCGTGATTAAGTAATTCCGGGAAGTGATGAAAGATGTCGTAGTTCACAAACATATCTGCATTAAAATTTAATTATAAATGTTCTTCCAGCTGAATTTCTTCATTATAAAAAATCAGATGATTATAATTTATATGCGTTTAAACCAGTCGGCTATTAGTAATTAATGTGAGCTTTTAATCCGACAGTTATTCACGAATTATATACATTCCCAAATACGAGTCTTAAATAACTTGCAAATTTTGAATTCCTACGCGAATAAATATATTTCCTTAGCCGCACTTCATTCAGATTTGGCAGCATTGATTTTCGTGATATTGAAATTTTTATAACCTGGCAATGGTTCAACATAATCTATTGCCTGCATGTTCTGGTTGTTGAGAATTTGGAGTATTGTTATGAGCGTGATGGAACATTCAGCTGAATTAACTACATAATGAGTTCAGTGATACTGTTTATTTTATAGGCTAATTAATTACACACTAAATTAATTGTAATAAATAACCTTGATGTTTAGCTTTCAATTTTTAATTACGCACAAAGATATTGAGGAGAAATTATAATGCTGAGAATTTTGTAGGTCTTAAGAGATAATAATGTTGTTAGATAACTGAAAATATTATTTAAAAATAAAATCGCGGTATAAACTTAACTCGTTAAGGTAAATGAGTGGTTATTAAATATTAAATTACTTAATTGTAGTTTGTCTGATACGTGATCGAACACGATCCCAAAATCGAATTTTCATCAAACGAAGTATTTACTTGTCAAGATGTACTTTAACTTCACGATCGGAAATTCAATGATCATTTTTAAATAACGGTGGATAAAAACGAATCAGAACGTAGAGGTCATTGTCTCGTTCATCATTTGTATTCCATACTACTACAGGTCGATTCGTGGTACATTTTTGTCCCCATCAACAGCATTAGACATTAGAACATTGGTCATCAAAATCCGTAATAGTAACGTCATACAGTAAAATCCACGAATCAGGTAAAAATGTAATTTATTTCAAATTTTTATTTTATATTGAATACTTTAAACGTCATAATAATAAGTTTCCGTATTTGATTCTAAATTTCTGAATTTCGTTAGTTATTTGAACTGTTTGGTATCTATCTGGTGAGAAGAGTCACAACAGTGTTTGGTGAACACACCCTTTGATAAATAAATGAGCAACTTGTTTTTGAATAGGAAATAAGTCTATATAGATGCTTTAAGCTTTGTAAGTGTCTTCTTGCGTGTTCCGAGCAAGCTATTTCGGAGTTTGTAAACAGGCATATTAAAATAAACAGCTCAACAAAGGCGAGCCGCTCAATGTAATTCCGAGTGTTTGTCTCTGGAGAAGACACCAACAACATGTGCTCTGTCATATTTATCTCCAATTTAGTGAGTGGAAAATCGTTTGAATTTAAAATTTTATGATTAACTAGTAATCAACTTTCTTTAGCGAATGTTTTAATTTAAATTTGTCCTCTCAACTCTCAGTTAGTTCTGAGGTCACATTTGGCCACGTTTGTATTACAACAGTAACAAAGAATTGTAGGATCAATCCAAAATCTAGGATGTCTTCCTTAAAGTCATATAACTGTACAGGATCAGCCTAAAATATAAAGCTTTCGTATTGTGTCAAAATAGTAATCCGTTGTTCTTACCAGATATTTCCATTTTTTTCCCAGAATAAATCGGGAGGTGAATTACAATATCTTTTAAATGTAAATATTTTCGACGTCCAAATTTTAGTTTTCTCTTGTCACAATTATTTTTCCAGTTGTTAACGTTGTCCGATAATTGTTAATATTTCCGTTTGATAATTCAAGAGTTTTTAAATCTCAAAATTTATTTGTAGCGTGTACAAGAGTTTTTAAATCTCAAAATTTATTTGTAGCGTGTACTTTTGTTCAATTTAGTATTTAGGTAAATAAAACATAATTCACTAAAATATTGTGAATTGTCCAGAAATATAATTTTGTATTTTCTGAAAATAAACACTTTTCCAAAACCATCACTTATTGATTATTTTAATTTAAATATTTAGCACTTTTTTTAATAATTTTTTATCCCTGATTTAGAATTTATTTTTTTATATTTTAGTGTAGTAGTATCAGCACGTAACTTTTCTACTTTGCTGTTATTGACCCGAATTTTTTTTTCTTGAATAGAAACAGCTCCAACGTTACAGTTTATAACGTCGTACTTACAAATGAAAATATTACAACTTGTTTTGTAAATTATGATCCAAAACAACTAGGATTTTTTAGTTTTGAAGTAGTTCCATCCCATACTCTATGAGCTCACTCTCCCCTCCTTTTCTCTAGTTATTCCAATCCTAATTGATCTACTTTTTATTCAAATGACCTGTATCTAGGCATAGAAATTTAACTTCACTTTTCTTAACTTTACTTGTTTCTCCCTATAAGAATCCCAGATTCACTAAATTGATATGCGAATGAGAAATATAGATCAGAAAGTAGACCAATTTTTAATGTACGACCACACTCCACATCCGAAAACAAAAATAGAATCTTTGTACTTGTTCCTTACTGCCGACCGTTTGATTTCCGACCATATGTAGTCAACACATCAAGAGATTTTATCTTCCTCTTTCTCTCTTATTCATTATTAACTGATCAAATTTGGTAATATTTTCACGAACTCTACGAATTTATAGAGCATCTATATGTCATATTTTTAAACTAAAGAACGTATGTTATTTCAGAATCATTTATAAATCCCTTATAGTTTGAAAAGGTTGGAAAATGCAGTAGTATGGCTTTGTGGAGTGGTGAGATCTGAATCAGTAGTAGTCCAGGAGGTTGGAAATTTCAACGGAAGGAAATGGAGCCACAGGTGAATGAGAACGCTTTATGCTTTGCGGTACAGCAGCCACGTCAAACCTAGTTTCTGCTGCAATCTGTTTTTATGGGGACGTGTGCTCACGCCTTCTGCCCCAGGCTTCGTGGAGTAAATCGCCATTCACATTTCCGAATGAAAGTGCCATATGCATGTGCTTGCCCCGTAAATTCCGTAACGTAAAAGTATGGAGCTTCGTGGGATCCACATTGTAAGTAACTTTCCCGTTAACTTCAGCCCCACATTTATTTCTAACGAAAATAATTTTTAAATTATGATTTTATAGAACATGTAGCATTTACATTAAAGAGTACGTGTTGAAAATGATTGATGCAGTTATTAAAAACTAATTTGTTGACAAATTTCTATGGTTCATTCTGGTTCAACGTTATACAATAAAACTCATATTGCAATATTAATCATAAATATTTGTGTATATTGAAAATAATAAAGTTTTTTTAAAGTGTCTTTGACAAGTAATGAACTAAACATTATCATTAAAAGTATATACTAAACAATTATTTAAGTTATAATTTATGATAATATATTATAAATTTTTTCTTCTAAAAATGCTATCAAAACACGATTACCGTATGAATAAAGTCTTCGCGGGCTTCAAACTGAGTAAAGAATTGTATTTTCGACGTTTGTATGACGTTCACTACCATCGTCTAGTAGCAGCAGTGTTATTCTGGTGTTATCTGACCTGATTTTTAAAGGATCGTAGGTTACCCCAACCTTCATGTCATCAGCTGACTTCTTGTGCGACTCCGCGCTAGCGCGTGCCTCAGCACGTAACCTCGTCCCCTTGCTTATTACCTTACAAGGCCTAATTCGTGAACAGGCAGGATTCCAGGCGTTGCAACCATAAAGCCTAGAGCGGAGTCGCACAAGAAGTCACCTGATGACATGGAGGGGGGTAACCTACGGTCCTCTATAAATACAGGCCAGATGAAACCAGACTAACAATATTGCTAGAAGACGATGGCACTGAACGACACCGGAAAGTCGCAAATACATTTGTTTACTCGGTTAGAAGCCCGAGAAGCCTTTATTTATTCTCTAAACCGAGGAAGACTACATTCACGATAACGGTACCATTCTACATTTTGTTATCCAGTTTAATCATAAAATCTTCAAAGACGACTAAATAAAATTGAAAATAATATATCTAACGCATTGGGAGGTTGAGTAAATCACTTAATAATAATTTTTTGTAATCTTTCAAGAAAATAAATCGTAAAGTGTGGCTTTGCAATATCGTGGTTTACAAAATTTTACTTATACAATGGAGAAGAAAATACCCCTATATCCATTACATTTTACGGCGACCTGAATCTTAAATACCTACGTGTCATATTAGACCGATCACTTCAAACTACAACTAGAAATATCATCAGTCAAGAATTGACATATCTAGTAGCAGAATATATTACTCTTAAACCCGGATGAGCAATACACATACAAATATGATGGACGTGCAGGTCAACGATACTATGAGAACTACGGGAAATAAATGGCTTCATTCTAAGAAACAAGCTCCACCTCACCAGCACATAATAAAAGCTCTCCGGACGTTACAACGGAAAATACAAAGCAATGACTCCCTACCAATTCACGAAGACATAGAAAGCCCACCTACAGCAAGATTAAAGTCTGGACGATCACCACTGAATACCTACAACGACTGCTTCGAGGCAAGAAACAGCCGGGAAGGTTTACATGTAGACAAACAACTATACCAGTTTTGCAGTTTTTGTATCACAGTAATTTGACATAACTCTGTCTGCATATGTTGATGAGCTGAGCTTATTTAGTAATATATTAATTCTTTTATCTAGTGAAATAACTAAGAATTGGTTCTTTTTACTTCATTTATCAACTTTCTAAATTTACTGGGCTTCATGCAGAATTTGTTGTGTGAAACAGCACTGTGACTGTTTTATTACACTTCAGAAGTATGTCTATTGTTTTTTATCAATATAATTCTATCACCTAAAAACAAACAGTCTGTATTCATTAATTTTGCCAAGATACGTATATATTAAGAATAATAGCGGACGTAAAACAGAATCCTGTAGACATCCAAGCTTTGTTTCTTCCAGTCTGAATTTAATGTTTGACCATACGAATTCTTAAATGTTTTCATCAGTTTTGATAAATATGACATAACCTCGAATGATATATTCTTAATTCCGTGCTATTTAACTTTTTCTATACAGTCAGAGTCTTTATAGAGATCACAAAAAGTCTAAATGTGTATCGTTCATTATTAAAATTCTCTAACATTTGCTCCTTGCCGTGTTTCTTTATTTAAACATATTTATTAGATAACAACGCAACCTAGTTTTCTTAAGTGATAACTTGATAATTTTAACTTGTGAACCAAAACACACGTTACGAGTATAATCATAGCAGTGCAAAAATAACGTACACATTTTATCAAACTCAAGTACATAATCCAAAATGTTTATGTCATTTTCAACGTGAAATCGCCACAAACCTTTGACACAAGGTTGAAAATATTGTAAAGGATTAATATTTTCATTTCAGATTCATGACGTTAATTTTATTTGTATGTCAAAGGGAACTGTCTGCTACACTTTTTTTGTGCAGGGCACGAATATTATATTTTGAAATTGTATGTATGTATAATTCTTTTATGTAAACGTTCGCTTTGTTTTACATGACAGGTACATATAAATGTACAGTTATATGACGCTTTTATCAGTCTGTCACCCTAAACCGAAGATAAAATTAGTTAATTTATACAAATATTTTTTTAATTGTTCATTCGGATGCTAAATAGTCGAGATAATTGTCAGTTCTGTCGCTAGCCATCACGAGTGTTCGGCCTCTCGTACTGTGGCTCTGAATATTATTCTTTCCCTGATGACGAAAATAGTGTCTTTGAAGTTCTAAACGTTGGATTATTTCATATATTACTCATTATTACTCATTTCTTCATCTGGACGATTTATTACCTTTCGCTGAATAAACATAATTCGTCGGGTTTATCATTCTTGCATATATTTTTACTTTATCCTTTGTCGTGTTGATTTTTTCTCTTGTGTGTATCTATTATTTTCATTCTTTCTTCCTCACTATTTTAGTCTTTCTTTACTATTTACTTAGACAATGGAATACCCTAAAATTACTTTTTACGAAATGATTTAATTGCAGCTAAATAGTTTTAATTCTATAGCAACACTTTGGAAGAGATCCCCATTACATTGTAGTTGTAAGCTGTGATGTTTATATTAAGCAGCAGTTGTCATAAGTCTGCTACTTTTCTAATCTCTGAAACATGGAAACAATTCTAGGTATGAGTACAGGGGAGACAAAAGCAGGTGCGACTACGGGAGGTGTTTAATAAAGCTGTTCTTCTGTGAGTACTAGCAACACACTGAAAACTTTCCTACAACTTCGTGTTTGTCTCGTGAATCTCTGAAGGGAGTCTGCAATTGTATCTTCTTACTGAAATCTCTCGTAAATGCTTTTCAGTGCAACTCACAATCGGTAAAGTTGTCGACAGCACAGACCATATTGCGCTAACATTCGTACTCCTGCATATTACTCTGCCGCAGTTCTTGCAGATAAATTCAAATGAGATAATAACGTGGAAATGATCATAAACGAATTAGCAGAAATAGACTACTAAATTCTGAAATGACTATTTTTGTACTTGTTTTTGTCTAATTTGTAAATTAATTCCACAAACATTAGCGTCCAAATTTATATTATATTTCACAAGAACCGCTGTAATAATTTCATCCCGAACTGAAAATTTGATTTAATAACTGTTTCAGTAAATAGAAACCGTGATTATAAGAGATATCCATGCTAAATTGAAATAGTAAACAGTGTTTTAACGTATTTTGTTTTTAAACTTAGATAATTTAATATACTACTAATCGTTAAAATAAAAATTTTCGGCTGAAAAAAATTAAAATATCAGTGTCACTTCTTTCTTCAATCCTCCAAATAAATGGTTAATTGCAAATTTATATGTCGGTACAAATATTGAATTATTAATGCAATTTTTCCTTTATTTCATTTTTGAACTATAGGAATGCTCATAACAAATCTTCACTATAAGATGCGAAGTATTTGGTAAGTTTCGTCAAAGTTTAGGATTGAAAAACAGTCTGTGAATTCATGAGGATAATTTAAAACCTGAAAGGAAACGTAAAATTGAATTTCAATATAGCCGTCTCTTTTCGGGTAGAAACTCTGTATTTTGGTATGAATTTTTTTTGTTAGACATTTGTAGTTACTATAGAGAATTCATTCAGTCAGTAAACGATAGGAAAGCTACCGTTTCTTAGCTGCATAATTCTTCTAATATTTTGTAATTTATTTAGTTAAACATGATTAATTTCTTGAGAATACTTATTATACACTCCATTCGACATCGCACTTTCAACATTTCAAAAGCTACTCGGCGTTTCTTAGCTCTTATAATTGAATATTTCCCCCCTTTCAATTTATTAATTTCGCATTTATCTGAAAAACTCTTACTTAAGTACTAAACTTTTCGTCTCGCAATTAAAGCACTTTGAAGGATTCGAATAACGCGAATAAGGGATTCTCATTTTAATTAGGCTGACTTACAACAGAACAAAATTAATTACACAGAAATTTCAATAAACCACAAGTTTGATCTCATTCTCAGTTATTCCGTTTAAAAAAAACATTACCCATTTGAAAAATTTTAAATGCTCAAAAATATTTATTCCAATCAGAAATAAACTTTTTAATTGTCATAAGACGAAAATTAAAACACTCTCTGATATCAGTTAATGCATACATTATGGAATCTGCACTGAGATGCTGATGTTGATATTACGTAATGCAGAAATGTACGAAGGCAATGACTTTTGCATGATTACACCAACATCGTTTGAGTGAAAGAAAAATCCAGCCCCTGTGGATGCAACACCGCCAAACATTTCCTGGCACAGACGAGACGGATCACGTTTCGCAACCTGTTTAACATGTGATGTTATTTAACGTCTAATATATATTATGATTTTAGAATTAACTGCACATAAAACTCATTTGAATGTAAAACATTAAATTATTCATTATTGGGAGTATACATGCCAAATACTGATATCGGATTTTAATATCTACTTCCGATCGGATATAATTTCTAATATTTTCGTAATACAATTTTACCTGTATTATCTGAAGTTATACTAAATATTAAAATATCACTCCTCTTTACATAGAATGTAAGAGACCTGCCTCGTCTTTCTGAAGACAGTCGTTTTGAGTCTTACTATATATTTGCTTCATTGGATCCGTCTAAAGGTTCATAATTTTCTGTCGATATGTTTACATTTTCTTATTGTGTGCACTAAATTAAGCAATATGAGTACCTTCACTATTCATTTGGTTAATTAACAAGATCGTTTAAGTAATTGCATTGTTTTTTAAAATGTATATATTGTAAATTTTCGTTTCTGACATATTATGTATGAGATTTTTAGCTGGTTGAAGGCACGGTCGTATAACGAGAGGCTGGCTTAGCCTCTAACCGCGATATGAATTGGCCCTTTGTGCTGTTCTCCGCTTTTAGTAGCGGCTCGTGTTAGCAAGACGGACGCCACCAGATACCTTAACTCCCTGCCGCCTCATACGTGGTCGGGGAAAGATTAAAGGAGTAGCTTGCAAATTGCCATCGCTTGCTGGGGAGTAGAACTTGTTAATAATGTTAAATGGGACACAACGTGTGAAGCAGATAATCATTGGTGTTAGTGAATGCGTTGAATGAGTGATTAAAAGTAACATAATTAATTACATCTTTAACTTTTACTTTAACATTGTAGCAAAGAAAACGAAACAAATAGAAGGAGAATAAAATCACATTCAAATAAATATCTCTAACGAGAAAATATTATTATAAGTTTTATTTTGGGATATTTCATTGTCTGAGTAAAAAGGACGAAGTTAGTTTACAAAGGGGTGTAATTATCAGCGTCATCGTGTCACATCCGAGGTCCCGGGTTCGGACCCCAGAACAGGTATGGATGTTGTGTTCACACATCATCATACATTGCTACCTCAATTGTAAAGTGTAAAGTTGTAAACATATGCATCATTAATACCTGAAAAATGCTAAACGTTTTCAGTTGTTTTCGTTGAACTTAGCAGTTCCAGAACGGTCAAAATTGGTTTTTCCTACCATCCTCGCAGTTACAATAAATTTTGTAGACGAAAGTTTATAGCACACAATCATAGTTACACCGTGGAAATGAATTTACGCAAGAAGTACCCGATCCAGAGCATAATGAGAATCAGTGGATGCGGAATTTAATACACTATCACAACGGGTTAAAAACCCATTTCGTAATTCCGCTTGCACTATATTAGAAGTTGAACACGCGTATATTCACAAACGACGCCCCGTTACGAGCTAATCACGTCAGCTGAGTTCTGGCTAATTCACGCACATTGTAATCCGAATTCCAGCCTCTCCAAGCGCAAAACAGCCGCAATCCATCTCTCTTACGGCTTTGGTCAATGTGCCATGTAAATTTCTGTACGATTTTGTGATTGACAAGTTCATTTAGAAAATCCATTATTGCCTTCTAAATGTGCCTACAAAGCATCAACTCGTGGATTTTCCAAAAGCAAAAATAACAGACAATGCATCACGATTGCTGCGAATTATTCCCTGAGAATTAAAAATTTGTGTTCATGGATTGAATGTTGAAAGACATTTCAATTCGTCAAATTTGTTATAATAAAATAGGTATGAACTGATACCCGTTTCATTACTTATCGAGAACTAAATAGTATATAACTGCTGACAATTAATTTATAAATTATAAAATTTATATTTGAAATTCCGTATCGACGGAAACATAATGTTATTTGAAACTATTGTATTTAAATAACCATTATTATATTGAATTAATTTTGTTATATATTTGACAAGATAACAATGAAGTGTGGAGCAAATTTGTTTTTAGTCTTACAAGTTCCTCAGGAAATAGTCTCTCTTTATATATACTTTAATGAACAATATACCTGTAACAGGCTACATGAGGGTAATCCACATGGTGGCAACTCCCCTTTAATAGCATAGGTAGGGATTTGAAAGGGGGATGCGGAAGGGTAGAGGAAGGTAGCCAAGGGTTAACTAAGGACCCCGGGCTATGGTTTAAGGATTCTACCCGGCAATATGCCTAAAAGTGATGCAGGGAAAACCCTAGAAAAACCTGCATCAGGTAGGTCGGGAATTTGGTATATATGTATATATATATATATATATATATATATATATATATATATATATATATTGCGTGCGGCTAAATATTAACGAGAGATAATGAAATAAAATATTTACTGGTGTAATTTAGAGTTATTATGAAATATGTCATTTGTTTTAATAAAATTTTATGATAAATAAGGATACAGTAGTTATGAAAATTATCGCCCGCTTAATGAGGTTAAGTACAATAATGAACCATTTCGGATCAGTCTTAATTTGGTTCACATGTTCCATGTAGTTTACATAATTATAATCAGAAGGTAAAGTCCGGTAATGGTGGTAAATTAATTGCAATAATTGCTGATTTACGTATCATATAGATATCTGTTCTGATACTATTTGGATGTAAATTAATTTGAAGTGAATTGTACCTCAATAATAATTTTCTTTTCTCAACTGATACCATAATGTGTTGCGCCACCTGGGTATAATGATATCGATCGGAACAAGAGCGAAGTAAATCAGGACGGGTACAATATAAGCCGTGACCCCTGGTATTCAAGTTCCGCTAATTACAGACCAGATCGGATATAGAGTACGAGCCGCAGAGTGTGATAGGAACTTGTAATCAGCACCAAGAGTCTGTAATGGTAGCAGGAAGTCTTGCGCTAACAATACACAAACATCCGCTGAAATGCCTGCGCGGATACGAACAAGTCATGGCATTTAAAATAGAATATGTAATTACTGAGCTCGAATGTTTGGTAAAGTAAACAATGAGATTGACTAATAGTCAAATTAGCCAGAACTGGACATAATTAAGAACAAAATAAAAAGTTTAATTTAAGTTTCGTATATTCTTCAATTCTTGGTTTATATTTACAGTGAATATATGTCTCAAAGGGAATTTGAAATTTATTGATAATTTTTGCGGTATGAATTTTTATATTTCTCTAATATTTTAATTTACTTGCTAACAAACTTATCGTATTAAAAGTATTTAATAAAACTGCGGGAACTGATTACTTCTTATTTAAGGTTTGAATTTTATTAAAACTTTTATAATTTTTTGGTAATTCGAGTGAAAAGCGAGTACTTGAGATAGAACTTGTTTTGCATATTCAGTTGGGTGAGTTCATTACTTGAAATTTCTTTTTCTGTACAAAAAAAAAATTACATACGTTTCTGAGGGCTGTTTTAATTGTCTGCTTAAAATATTGGCGTTCCTGTTGCACTGTTATGACATTTCATCTAATTATGAAACCTCATCATTCTCATCCGAGGTTGCTTCCAGATGTTTTTACCATTCAAATTAACGACGGGAAGAGCAGAATGCCTTTGACGAAAGCTGCAACGGAACTGTTATTTTTCTTCAGCAAAGAAGGTGCACATAAAGTCTGATTAAAGTGAGAGGGTTGAAGAACGAAGCCTCTCTCCCAATGACAGAGGTGTGCGCTAATGCAGGAAACCAATCCTTTGTTTCTCTTTAGCCGAGAAAATGCTTTAATAGTGATTAATGCAAAGTGATGCTGTAGTCTTAATTTTGAGAACTGTAATGTGATTTCCGTCACATCCTGTATAAGCATTAGCTTAAACTTAATTTTTGTAAAGTAATTTAATCATCTCTATTTCGTCGGTACATCAAATACCTTCCGCGGAAATTGGGATTATTTTACGCACGAAGTGTTGTCAAAAGCAATTATAAGCTGTTAAATAGACTAACGGTTTCAATATTATAGCACGGAAGGCAGGTATATACATCTCTGAACATCACTTCTTTAACTCCTTATTATAGTCACGTCCTATGTTTTCACTAGCAAATACCTATAAACTATTGTAATAAACTTTAACTATTTTACAACTGACGATTTATAGGATTAAATGAAACACTACGTTATGAATATTTTACCGAGAAACGCAGAGTGACACAAAAGGTATTCCTTGAATGCATCAATAGTTCTTAAAATATCTCCAAAAAATGTACCATACATGTACAGTACTAGGTAGTTACGGTAATGTACGACTATATGTTTACGGAGATATTTGTTGTACTTGTAACCACTGTTAAGGATGGCCTGCTAAGCGGAGGTTCTGAGTTAGATTCAGTCCGTTCTGTAATTTTATATATTAATCAGTTAATACAGTTTGTAAGCCCTAGATCTGAGCTTTGATTGAAAGCATTTCTTCTGTACTTGGACTAAATTAATTTAATATCATATCGGATGCTTTAATATCCAAATGTACGTATGCAATTTATCACGTTCATTGATTAAAAATATTTCATTTCAATTTAATACTAAAAACATATGACGACGGTAATGTGGTTTAGATTTATAATTCTAATTTTTTTTGGATTTCGGTGTAAATTATCATTTATTTTAAATTTCTGTAATACGTTTTAAATTAAATTTCGGTTCAGACTATAATTGTTAAATCTAGTTTCATGAATTTGTGTGAAAAATAGGAATTTAAATGGTGAAATTTTAATTTGTTAATATTTTGAAATTTGTCAAAACTATGATTCAGTATTTAAATATAAATGAGATATAACTTGTAAGTAAAAAAGGCAATTCTCAAAAACCCATTTAGAATCAAAACATGGTTTGTTAATAAAATGTCTGATGATTTCTTCTATTTGGAAAATATTATACTTTAATTAATTACATGTTTTGTATGTTCTTATCTATCGAATTGACGTAAAATTGTTACAGGTAACGATGGATTAGTAATAAATTTGAACACGCGTTGACGTCGGTCCTTTTAGCGCCAAGCTTCAGCTGTTATTGGTCTAATGACAGCAATTTGGGAGGCAGTTACCGGAAACCATTCCCATGTCTGCCAACCGAACAGCTTGAAGATAAAAGCTAGCTTCAATTTCCTATGTAGCGGCAGAAATGTATACATTTTTTCTCAATAACAAACCGAAAGAAAATTTACAACCGATTCTTTGAAACAACAAATTAATAGTTAAAATGCAGCATTCTGCGTTTACAATATAAATATAAAGGTATTATAAGCTTTTATCAAGTATATTAATATTTTGCTTAATATTAGAGTGAGAATTTTGTTTTTTATATTTATTTGTTAATATAATGGACATATTTTAAGTCAGTTTAAGAATACAAAAACGTATAAAAGTTATTTATATTAAACATTAGAGTTAAAAAAACTCTTCAATGTAAAATATTATGATTTTGTCTATATTCCGTTACATTAAATATTTTGCAAAAATATAAAAATAGATACATTATTAATTAAAAAACATATTTTTACTATTTTTTTCAGTCGTTGTTACAAGGAAAATTATTGTTTATTTTCTGCTGTGATTTTATTTAATAAAATTATTTTAACACTATAGAACTGAAAGTTGAACTTATCAACGAATATTTAATTTTTACATTGTTATACATTCTTTTAGAGAGCAATATATTTTTTTATTAATTACAGTAGTTTTAACCTTAAAACATGAGAAATTTATAATAATATAATATAATGGGCCTGAATAAAGTTACAAACCGTATTAGTCGAAATGTCATATTCTGAATTTTTTGTGGCATACTTTTGGAAGGTGACTGAAATGAGAATATTTACTGCTTCCCTTACCCCTCAATTTAGGGATCCATTAAATGATGTTCAATACCGTTAATAATTACCAAATAAGCGGTAAAACTATTAATTCAAAGAAATACCATGACTGAACTGCACAAATAATATATTTAACTCCACTAAAACACGTAATATGAAAATAATTATGGCCAAAAAATTATATTTATAAAATCCTTCTGATTTATATTAAAGAAATAACCGAACAACGAAGCACAATAAACTAACACAAGGTTGGGTGCCTTCTATAGAAGCAATTCCGCATCCGACTCCCTCCATGTTTTTGGAGAGGTGTATGAATATGATTCTAGGATGAATGTACGTGTTTCATTCTTCTTTTCGTATTTTATTCCATTCTTCATTGGTGATCTGTGTGTTCTTATATTTTAATAGGAATGTGTTGAAGGGGATTAGGTTAAAAGGAAGACTTGGTATTAAGTTTCCCTGAACGGTTAATGCTACTTTCGATGATGAAGAGGGCCTTCAGGTCCTTGCATGACAATATAGTCGTCATGCTATTTTCACATAGACCAGACTTAAGCTCGTAAACGATATTTAAATTTGACGGTTTCTAGTTTTTCATGTTAATATTTAAATTATATGTACATCAGGTGGAGTAAAGAAAGGTTTACAATTCGTCTGCAACTCTTAATAGAAAAATCTGTTTTGCAACCTGGGCTCAATTTCCAAAATTTGCATTTCTGTAGTAAATAATGTAATGAGAAAACGCAAAAGTCATTTCAGCCATGTTGGTGTCAACACGTTGCATTAATTAGTTATGAAACGCTTCTAATAGCTGAGATTATGTCGATTAAATGTAAGTATTGTGAGAGATACTTTGAGAGGTTGTGTTATGTAGGCATGAATTTCCGCACCGACGCTTACGTTTGCATCCACCTCCACTGATTATTATTCTACGCACTTTGGAAGGGAAAGGAGATACAGGTAAAAATGTATGTTAAACAAGAACTAAACTAAAGTGTCATGGGAGCGTGGGTCGGCTTTGCTCTCTTTCTGTGTGCTTCTGGTGGAAACATTTAATGAACTTTGCAAACGCCAGAAACTGGCGTTTCTGCTAAGAATAACAGGAGGGCTTAGTCAAGCCACAGCACTTGGATTCTCATCCGTTCTGGACCACTTGGAAAGAACACTTTGCAGTTAGGTTCTAGTGATAGTAAGTACAGTGTCGTATATTGTGGAATTTCAGAACTAAAGTATATCAACAACGAATTACTGTTTATGGCCACTGTACAAATGGGTCATAATTGTGAATACTGATTAAAATAACACTGCATAAGAACTTTTTTTAACGTAATTTATCCTTAGTTTCGTTATCTATCGTGGATCGAATATTTTTCCGTATTTCTATTTTTTTTTTTTGATTATTCAAACAAATTCTGGGAATTCGTCTTAGTGTAACACTAAGGATAAAGGAACTGAACCTTTCTTAGTTTAAAACCAATGAAACGCACAAACTACAAGTACTGTTCCTATTTCTTTGTATTTGAATAATTTTTTGTGGCTCCGGGCTCGAGCTTTCTTTCAAAACTTTGCGGTGATACATTATTGGTTGTACTTTTCATCGCGAGCTTCTTGACGCGCTAAGCCGCCCTTCATCCAAGATGAGGCCCGTTTTTGTGCTGGTGATTGCAGGATTGTCAGGTGACGCAAAAGCGACGCAATTTTAACAGCTTAGCTTCCCGGGAATTTATGGAAGGGAGACATAATTTGGATTGAGTTACAAGGACTCGTTTCCTCCGCTAAACAAGTTGGGTTCTCACTTCCTTCACTCGTCGTGAATAACAGATTTTCTTGAGTTTCGCGTATTACGACGGGCCTCCATCTCTTTCTTTGCGGAGATGAAATTTCCGCCCATATTCACAAGCTACATCAAAAATTGGAACAATTTACTCAAACCTTTTCTCGTCGTCGAGCTTAGTTTGCTCTTGCGCCGCAAGAAGTTGGGGCTATAAATTATCTCTCTCTTTAAATAACGAATCCCTTTCACGAATTTAACTAAGACTTGTCCTCTTATATTATGTTTTCAGCTGTACAATATATTTTAAAGACAGAAACATAATAATTTCAGCAGCCGAAGGACGATTGCTGTCACCTCTCAATCCAATTCTTTCCAGGCACACAAGAGTTAAAAATACGGAAAGGTCACTTCATTTAAAATTTCAACACCATAATTTCCCCTTCATAGTTTCAAGACCAGTTTATAGCGCAATTGAATGTAAACAGAATACAGCAGAGTAATTATTAAAATTTCCATCTACCATTGTTCCTCATTCATAAAAACTGTTTTAATATTCTCGGATATTCCCTCATAATCTCCACAAGAAAATTATAATTCTACGAATATGCAAACTGTCTCAGTTTAGAAAAAATTCTGCCTAATTGAAATAAACTGATAATTTACATTTTACGAGGTAAAATAACTCTCCTTTTTCTCCACTAATTATTTTTGGTTAGTATATGTAGATTATTATTTTTTTTACTATCAGAAAGGGAATATTTCGCAAAACCAAGCGTCAAAATTCACTGATGTACAAACCAAATAATCTCAAAGCTACCAAACTCTTTGGTCTTTTTTACTACAGTCCATCTTTTGTGCGTGGAACAAACGCCGGTGTAAGTGCGTGCAGGAACTAATAGCTGATAACAAAGGATAATCATTAATACCATAGCAGCTATTAACGCTCAAGGCGATCTCATATATTCAATAGACTGAAAAGTTATAAAACAATGCACTGGAGTAAACAAAGCGCAACCCAAAGTTTTCCACAAGGACAGTATGTGAAATAAATAAAAATTTAAGAACAGAAGAAATGCCTTAATTCAAAGCTCAGCTCTAAAGGTTATTGATGTAAATTTACTTGTAGGTTTAATGTGAAAACTACTTAGCAATGCAATAACAATATTTATCATCATAACCGAGCAGATATTAACTATAGTGACTGTAGGGTTGACAGCTTATTATGTTTCGCTGCATAGTATCACGCTAATTAACGGACAATGGAATATCAAATTAGCATAATTCTCACACTGTTTATCAAAACGTACGCAATTGCAGGCAATGCATTTAAGTTCATCTTGTCCTCCAAAAATATTCACAAACAATTATAATAAAATAATTTATATTTAAATTTAATAAATTACGATCCATTAATGTATTTGCCGATCTTGTAAAACACAAAATAACCGTCGGACGTACCATTTCTCTATAATTACTGAAAGGTACCCGATATTTGATGGAGACAATCAGTTTCGACTAATTACAGAATCCTGTAATTACGTTACTTATTTAAACTTGCTCAAATAAAGTTCACATGATTATATTCCGATTTAAAACGTAAAGGTAGTAACAAATCTACAATTAAATGTATGGCATACGACTCCAAATTCTTTGTTTGCATTATAGTTCAGATTAAAGCAAAGAAACAATTAAGGGAGAAACTTTAACTGTTCGTGGCTTTGATGTAGCCCTGGAAAAAGTATTTTCCCGTTACTTCAGGATTCATCGCTCAGCCACTCAACGTCTCTTGTACTCGTATACAATCACTCCATTAATTTATAAAGTAGAAGGGCACAATATATAAACGGTTACGTCTCAAGTGAATTTACCGTAGAAGTGAATATACCTCTTAAAAAATGCTGTCGAAGGCAATAATATATATATATATATATATATATATATATAAATATTAATTGCGTAGTGCAAGTGTCTGACAAAATATATAGTCATATATAAAATATATATCGTTCTGTATGTACGTTAACCAACAAAATATTTTCTTAAACTTATTTAAAAGTTAATGTGATCTCAGATTTACACAAAAAAATTTGAATTTTCCATTCGATTTTATGTATTCATCTAAAGATGATTTTAAGTTGGATAGTTTTACATGTGGAACAGGTTTAGGCGAAAGAGCGAAAAAAAAAGTTCCTCTTAATTACATATTCTCCACAATAGTCAACCTTTGGCATAGAAATTAGCATATCCTTTTTTTAATATTCTCCACATGCTTCTCGAAATTTTAAATTTGCCATTTTTCTGAGAAGCAAGACTTGTGAAAGGAGATGGAAACGCACGGTGAAACGGATGACAAAGTAAACAACGGCTGCAGCCAGGTATCAGTCCCTCTATAAACACAGAGCCGTGTCCTGCAGTATCGTGTTTGCCTTCACAGGCCGGACTTTTAAAACAAACTCCAACTACACCTCGCAAAATTATTTCAACGCTTCCACAAAGACAATTTTCACGGAACGAATTACAATTCCTATTAAAAATGAACTTATCTATTATAAATATTATTCGAAATCAGGATGTAAGTAAGGATGAGCTATTTGCCAGTTTCAAAAGTGAATTAATTAAAAATCACAAGAAAACGCACACAAATCGAGAGAAGTCAGAGACTTGACACTGAAAAAATTATATTACTACTGTTAGCTCATGAAGGAAACTTTAGCAATGGACGTTCGACACCCAAATTCCGCACTCACGTGGTCCTGAAGGCGCAAATAAGGATTGCAAGATCACTGGAAACTATGAAAATACCGGGTCCGTTCACCCCTTAGTTAAAACAGCTTACTCAGTTCAGCCGCTTCAGGATGAACGGCTGCTGGTAACGGAATTACCTTATTCCGAACACAGAAATCAACGACGGATGCTCAATGAAATGTGACTTCACTTGATCTGAAGCTCAAAGAATGACGGACAACAGGTCCTCGGAAGTGAAAGTCCTAACGAGACGGAAGCAGCGGATTCGGTCAACTACAGGGCGCAAGTGGACTGCTCGGAAGTTGAACAACCAATAAACACACGACCAAGACCAAAAAACACCTGTTGGAGGCACGTCAAAGTAAATCTCGCGTGATGGCGTGAACGACCACATATAAGACGTTTACTTGTGTTATCGCCGTAAGCTATGGAAATTTTAATGAGGTTGATTTTTGGAGATCAGAAATGTCTGTCAGAATATTTTCCGGGAGCAGTTTTTCCTCTATCTCAGATAATAAATGGGTAGGAAACATAATAGTTATACAAATGATAAAATCAAGAGTGAATAAACAACTCTTCAAGTCTTCGAAACCTCTGTCAATTGCAAAAAAAAATCTTTTCTCATCTCTGATTTGTTTCAGTCCTTTGCACTCTTATTTAATTTCCTACCTACAACATGTCTACATTAACTACCGGCACAGAAATTTTGTAATATATTTTTTATTTTCAGATATTTTAACTTATTATTTGTGGGTAACACAGATGTCTTCAGACAAAGGTTGTTTCTATGATGTCGCTTCCGAATTTGCGTACTCTGGCAAATAAAATTCTCTGAAATTTAGTTTGATATATTTTAATTTTATTCAATAATGATAAGTTCTTTATTTTTTCAATACGCTTGAAAAGTACCGACATGTATAGTGTTTTTATAACTCTTTAAAGACTACATTTGTCAGCGAATAGTCGTTAAGTATTGCAAGTAACGTTAACTACGCTTTCCGGAGACCCTGCAGACGTTATATCTGTATTAGGCAATCAGTAAACAAAACGATTTTGTTTATGAGTGTCCTCAGCATTTTAAAGTTTGAATTTGAAGTTGCAATAGTGTCGCTTACGAAATGTCGAAGCGAGATGCGAAAGCGGAGAGTTTGTGCAAGCGTTCTGCCAAACGGTCACCAGGCAACGAGCGAAATGTCAAGCTAGGCTCGTGTGCGGAGGTGCGTTATATCAATCAGCCTGGGTGCATTGAGGTGACAATTCCATAGCTGGCGAACACGGGCAAGGCCGTTAAACGGACAGTTAACAGGGCGCGAGCAAACTCGAATCACGACCAGGCGTACGCGTAGGCGTAACCGTAGCCGTAGGCGTGGGCGTGGGCGTGGACGTGGATGTGGGCAACTACCATAGAAAATACCTCATAGGAATGACATTTGCATACTTATATATGACAATCGATAAAAACAAAATGCAGATAGATTAAGAAGTGACATGTAGAATGTACGTGTAAACGCAGCTACCCTGTGATAATTCTACGAGATACGAGACTAAAATTTCACCGAAAATGCTGAATATTACAAACAAAATTCAGAACGCCACCTCTGAATTAGTCACATTAAGCTAAAGTAGAGTCATGGCCTAATTAGCACACTCCATCCCGTGACAATGTACAACACGAGTGCGTAGAATAACCACGCACGAAGATTTTCATTAAATTAAATGAATACACATCCTTGAAAGAAAGCCCAAATAACGAACTGAAAGTTGGTAGAGCGTCAAAACGACAATAGCCATAGATTTTTCATTCGTTATATTTTCAGTTGATTGTTCCGGAAACGCTTGAGAAGGCACAAAATTTCAAGAATCTGCTTTGTTGGAATACACAAAAACCAGACTTTTACCACGATAATGGTCAGAAACGTGTTTTCATCGCCGAGGACAGTTTACTTATGCACCTTATTAACTTTGAATGTTCTAAGTGCCAAGATTTAGATTTATTATTCATTCCATTAGTCCTGGGACGAGGAAATAGGATACGTCAATATAAGATTACAAAAAATAATCAATTATTACAACTACAAAATTTAAAAAAGAAACATTGTACTTTACAAAAAAAGTATATATAATTTAAAAGAACGTTAAAGATATTAATGTAACCGCCAAATGTAATTTTTGAGAAAACCCCGCTCCTGATAGGATTATTTCCCCGTGTGCACAAACAAATATAAAGCCCTGAAATAAAGCTTCGGAAATACAAAAATGGCTCATCACCTAGTAGAAAGTAATTGTTGAAAATTTTATGCGTACATAAACGTGTGCTAAACCTATATATAAATAAGGGTCACTATTCTTCAATTTGATTTTATTGTTATGAATCCAATAACTTAAATTTACTCCTGTTGTCTCTTGTACAGTTCATAGAATTTTTTATGTATTGGTATACAGTATACACTCTAATGGATACTATTTATTTGTATATATATTATAAGAGACGGAAACTTTGCGCAAAAGATTTCATTTACCAATTTATACATTTATCTGTGTTTGGTGTATGTGGGTTTTACATACTCCTTATGAGTCACTTCTAAGCAACATAAGTATAATTCGGTGTTATTACGAACAGAGGTAATTTTGCTAGATTGAATCAGTACACAAGTAAATATATAGTTATATATGCAATGAATTTTCCTATTGTACAATCAGTACATTATTATGATTGAATATATTGTTAAAAAAATCTTAGATAATTTTTGACATTCAGGTATTATTCACAAAAAATTGGTGGGAAAGCCCTTGATATTTCAAATCATCAATAAACGTTAACGCAAAGAACTTTGAGGTCGGCATATTGGATTGTCTAATTCGACTGACTTGATCTAGTCCATGTCTACAGTTTCACACTCGAACTTAAACGATCTCTATTTGTGTATTGGAACCTCTATAATTGACTGAATTTATTATTTTTCCGAACCCGAACTCGTGATCTATAACTTCCACTAGTCTGTAAAGTTATTATTTTATTTATTTCACTCCCCCCTTTAAAATTAGAATAAACAAACTACTCTGAATATCGTCCTTCACGATCTACAAAAATGTAAGATATTTCAAATTTATTCCTTGAGATATGAATTTAAATTAATTATGTTTTCTAATAATTTCTTCAATTTGCGAGATTATTGAAAGTAATTGTTATAATGACCTCAATACTTGTTTGATTGTTATTGTCAAAGAGGCGAATTAATTAATTACCCGGGATCTTTAGCATTGTCCCCGTGAACAATGTTCTTTAGTCTGGCAAAATTAGTCAATCGTGTAATTGAGAGTGCTTCGATTGCATATGTTTCACGCACCGTTTCAAATGAAGCGTTTGTTGCGCTAATGACGAGGCGTGCATTAGCGTGCTCCCGAATATGGGCGAGGTCATGCTTTTGTTTTTCTGCTAACATTACATGTCACAAAGGGTGGAATTATTTCGCGCCATGTTCACTCTGTTTCTCCCAACGCGCTGTCCAGAGAGTCTGAGTATTAGCACCCACTATTTTTCTTTCTACGTGGAAATATATTTAATTTTCCGCTACGGATGAAATTGGCATCGAGATGTTATTTTAATTTTCATCGTCCCCAAAGATAATTAATTTGTACTTAAAACCGAACTGCACTTATCTGCATATATATTAAATGCCAACTCATTCTTCGGGTTATAATCTCCTATTTCCGGTAAGTCACTTTCATCAATTTTTGTGAATTTTGTTATTGAGATATGTTTGTATGGATTCCAGAATTAATATTTCCATTATTAGACTATTTGAATCCTATACACTACCATTGATTTTTGAATGTCCTTATTTCCGTGACGTATGTAAGTTAGTATAAGGATCACATATTGGTCGGTTTTTAGGAGAATTTTTTATATTCATTTTTGCATGTATACAAAATAATCTGCCTACAACAATATTATCCATTAGTTTATACTTGCAGTGAGGGCTTTAAGAAAACTATATTGGCATTATTTTAATGAAAACCTAATAAGATGAATATGGCGGTGTCGGAGCTGAGTCGTTGTTGTTTTATTGCTTCACAACTCTTTTCCCGTGTGAAACATTATTATTAGCTCTTAAATTTTGACATTTGGAACTTTCGTTATATTTTGCCACGGATAAAAAATTGACTGTCTGTTATCTGTGTTTTTTTTAAGAGACGAAAATCAAAAGCATATTTCTGCATTCGTTGTATCTCACAGCTGTCGGTGTCAATAAGAGTAAAAACGTGTGCGTAACATATGCGAGGCTGTCACATAGAAGCATGCTGACGAAGTGATTAGCACTCATGTCATATGCCACAGGTGTCAGTTCCGCAGAAGGTTTTCGCGTCATCGACTCGATGTGTTCATCAACTATTCCGGTTATCGCATCTAGAAAACCATACGTATCGGGAAACCATTGCATATAAATCATACGGAGGATATCATTTATCCTGAGACCCCTCTCAGCTAAATGGGAAATCCACTTTTCTACTCGTACACAAAAACGTCTACAAAAGGTATGTCCATTAATTTCTCATCACTTGCGTTAATGCCTTTCGAAATTATAGGATTCAAACAGGATGAACGTCAATTCAAATCTGCCCGTTCTGTATTCGGTACGAGTTGATTGTTTATTTATTTAACGGAATTACACAGATGTGGTCGACTTACGTGGTCATTATACGGGTGTTGACATATTCTACAAAAGGATTTGAAATATAGAAAATAAAACAAATGATTTAAATCGATTATATAATTTCCTTCATTGTTCACATATCCTGAACTTGAACGAAGTAATTTGTAAATAATTCTAAAATCCGATACTGCAGTCTCAATAGAATTGTTTATTATGCAATGGTTGGACAAAGTAAGAAGCAATTGTTTTTCATTTGATGACAAATATATTTTATTCATAAATGAAAGTAACCTTGTAACGTCACAATAGATTAGTTTTGATTTTTATTAATTCACACATGAACTGTTCCAGAAGGTATCATATGATGTTGCACTTTAAAATCGTCCACTAAAGTTACTAACAAATGTTATTTTACAACAGTATTTACAACTTTAGTACTTTATGTTACATATCATGATTTATTGTGTTAATGTAAGAATTAAACAGCACTAAATATCTTAACTAACGTCAAAACTTCATCATTTTTAGGTATTGAATCGGTCACGTGAAAGTATGGTTTAGACGTTTTTTTAAAACCTGAAAAGTAATTCATTTATGATTAATACACAAACATGTATGAAAGGCTGCGGTAATTACTGACAAACAAACTGAGTGATACAATGGGTCGGACAAATACGGCTCGTTAGTAATGGGAACACCTCTGTTCCAAGTAAAATATTTAATTAACTATAAATGAAACTGGTAAAATAAAAACATTAACTGACAGACTTCAAAGATCTTTGAACAGCATACTATGTATTTAATGCGGCCGTTTCATTTCATGAAATCAAGCCAGTGGCAATTGTTTTTCCATGAAATAACGGGATATGTAATATTATACATTAAGAATTTTCTGGATTATGGACACGGTGATTTAATTACAGGGAAGTTATGCTGGCATGTTCTCGCGAGTACAGTCTATAATTCACTGATTTATTTAAAAATAACACAATTTTCTCGTAGTCGTGCCATCGTTTCACATTTCAAATTTATTTTCATTCATGTTGAAAAAGAATTGTTTTCGAAAATTGTAGTGATAAATTCTTCCTCTGCCTACTGTATTGAGTTCTGTAAATACAGAAGCAAAAACTGCAATAAATACAAATGTTTCTGAATATTTGAAGCGGGCAGGTTGGTCAGCGTACTTCTTTATAGACATTCAATTACGCAAATTCTGATGGCACTACAACGCAAGAAAAAAATATGACACGCTAAACGAATTTTTTTTATAAAAATAGAAGATAGTTATAATTTTAAATTAATTAATATTATTCCGTGTTACTCTTCTTTTTATTTGAGTCTAAATATTTCCATGAGAATTCCATTAAATTGCTTTCGAAATAATTTTTTCCCGCTTTGGAGAGCAACTTCACTGCTAAACTATTCCACTAACTAATAGTTATAGTTTCAAATAAACTTCCGTTCATTAATCTAAGATTTTAGAATTAATCTTTTCTAAATCTGTAAGTTGTAAGAAATAGTTAACTATTGTATAATTATAAGACATTCAAACCTTATGTTAATACAACAGTATTCTCGTTCCGCTGTGAACCTTCATTCTAGTATCCTTGTTCCTAATTCTCATCCGCTTTTATTACTCGCAGTATACTTAAAAAACCAATTACGATTAAAAACAGCTACATCAAACTCATTATGGGAAATAATACTATTTTTCATATGTATTGAATTCTGTGTTTGCTATGATATCGTTCGGTTGTGAGGAAGCAGATGCATAGAATTTAATAGATTTAAGTTGCAGTAAAATAATATTGCAGTTTATATTATTTAAAATTGATTTTTTAATACCATTTAAGGTTTATCTGAGGTAAAGGATTGAAGCAGTTTGTGATCATGAAGTTGAAATTAATGGTTGCAGTTCTCTCCGTCTTGGAAAGCTATGGTAAGAAAATCAAGGGTTTGTGAGTGTATGAAAATTCTGAAGACGTTGATTTAAATATTTAATTTTCATGGCATACGGTTGAGAAAAATCGTTTCATTCCGAGAGCTCTTCTCCTACGGCAAGACAGTGACAAATGTCAACTTGGCAGCCACCACGAATTTATAACAATAGCTGTGAGTGGCTGTCACCGGTGGAGACATTATCTTAGTGGTAAGCACTTCAAACTAACGTCTCAAAGCCAACAACAGCAACTTTACCATGGAATAATACAATACACTTGCTATAGACATCAGCAAAATTTCTAGTAAAAATAAATCAGAGTCACATTTATTTCTCAAATCGAGTCTGACAGAATGTCTCCATTCAGGTATATTTTAAATAACTAAATGCATATATGCAGTTCTGATGAACGAAAATAAAGAAATAAAAATGTATTTATATGCTCTTGGTATCAATTCTTATTCACGTGTTGGTGTACGACCTTTCCCAACTAGTAAATAAATGTTTTACCGATTAATACTAAGACTGCTTTCTAAATAATTAATTGCGCAATACAATTAGTAGCTCACGCGACTTTCGCTTAATGAACGTCCAATTTCTTGTGAATTACGAAGGAGTTATTCATGCTTACAGCACAGCTTGCCTTGTAATTTGCTGTACTTAAGACGAATTACCAGCAAGTCTTAATCATAAACTAAAGGCAACCCGCTGATGCATATTCTAATCTATTGCGAATATTAGATATTATTCTACTCCCTGCAACAGTAATTTACAAAACTTCAGCGGTGTAAGAGTACCAACGTCGGTAACAGTAAATAAAACAATTCGAATTATTTTATTTCATAAAAATACAGAAACTCATAGCGCCACTTAAATAGCAGTCTCATTTTAGACCACTAAAACGGATGGTACATTCTAATTATTGTAAAATTAATATTGACAATTTAAAGAGACACGAAGTATGAAGGATCGAGTGTACCAGAACATCATTTGTAGGTAAAATATGTGCAACTAGGATGAAGTGGATCAGAAAGTTAACCATTCATTAAAGAAGACAAAAGCAGTTTGTGAAGATTAACTGTAAACAAAAGTGTATGTGAAAAATTATTGTTTCATTTTTGTTTCTTTACTATTATTAATTAACTAGACAAACTTGAGTATTTAAGAAAAAGTGGTGGCGTTGAAAACCTGTTTTGAATACGCATAGAAATTGTACGTTTCCGGACATATACCTGTTCAGAACGTGATCTACTCTACAAATCCTAAAAGTTAGTAAGGGTAATTTTTTAACAGATTGTATAATACAAATAATACTTAAATTATCTGGTTACAGAATTTTAAAGAAAATGATACATTACATTTCATTCAGTGAATTTGTTTCTGGTGGATTGTTTTATACGCTTTTTATTTGTTATATTTCCCTTTCAAATTATCAGAACAATTCCCTTGTACACACGACGTAACTAACGATGGAGTCAGTTGAATACCATTGATTAAATAACCTTACGTATCCCTCTAAATTGTAAACCGAAATCGGAACGTATCATTAGAAATATTCAAATACAATTAAAATCAATGAATTTATTAAGCTATTTGTATTTTACAACTCGCATAACCATAAATGTTTTGACACAAATTGGAAATACCTAAAATTCTGGCGATAACTTTTCTATTTATTTCAAGTACCGAATTTATTCGTAGCCATGTATTTTGTTCTCATTAACTGATGGTCTTAAATTTCCATTATGATAGCACGATTGTGGCTAGAAAGCCGTGGGAGCGAGAGGCAAGTCGAGTCCCTGGGGTGTTCGTGTTGTGCTCACAGGTTCTGCACCGCAGCCTATGCACAACCTTCAAGATACAAACACTTCAACTCGACGTATGCATGCACAAATTACTGGGCTTGCTTGTCTCGTGGGTTCGTACACATTCCCCGGAGGAAAGAAGCATCAAACTTAAGCTTGCTTCACGTCATACCTATATAAATCACTATATCGTAATTCATACGTCTCTGGAAGTCACATATTAGTTCTTTGAATGATAAATAATTATTCACACATATTAAAAGAACATAGATATTAAACGTCACTTCACTTACATTCATTATATACGAGCTTACTCAATGATATAAGCGTATAATGAAATATCATAACTGGCTGAAACAGAGAGACAAAATAAGGTGGAAGGTTTAGCTACGGAAAGGATCAAACTGAAATGGAGTTGGTCGTTGGAAAATCCAGCGCCGTCTCCTCTACAGTGTCGATATCTAGAATAGGAGGTACCTTCACAACCAAGGCTGACTTCAGAGTGACTTCCTTTCGATGGAGAAAATCGCCCTCCCTAGTCTCCCTGCATGCGTAGTAGGGAACCAATCAAGACATTAAGATTCACTCACGACGTCGGTGGGTTTACATTAGGTTAGCCCTGCAACCTGAATCGCATTGAGATCTGTCGATGTGTCTACTGATCACCCCACATCCGTTCACGTCTGGATGGCTTCTCATCTACTGCACAATAAAATAATAAACGGTATATAATATAATATATGACAATAACATAATATTTCTGAATTATTGCAAATGAATGCTCAACCTTAATTTATTATTATTTTCTTCTATTCTACTAGATCTCAGCCCGATACTTCGACTCTTCTAACTTCGACTGAGGTAAATAAACAAAGTAAAAATACATCTACGATATAGTTGAGAAAATCTCTCAGACAATTTCAGCAACTGTAATATTTTTTTTTCCTTTAAAATTAAACCCGGTTTCTTAAAAATATTTTGATTACACTCACAGGAACATTTTACTGGTGTTCCATTGTCATTGTTATGGGATAGAGTAAAACTGCGAAAGGAAAATCGTGCGAAACGAAAGAAACAGAAACAAGCGTAGGGTTTTCAAGTACTATCCCGAATTAAGTAACTTTACATCCATATTAGCAATGAGACTCCCATGCTGTTCATGTGAATTCACCACCTTTCCCTAAAGACAAATTCAGTTTCTTACTGTTTGAAAGGATGGAAATTCTATCGAGACATGGGAGTCTTAACGCTAATATAGATAAAAACTCCCTTCTTGCAATTGAGTGTCTTAGATGTAGTGAATACTTGATGAAGTCGATATTTTCCTGATCTGAGCTACAAGTGGTATCTAAATCATTTCCTTTAATTTATTTCAACGTCATTTTAATATTTTAATGTTTAATCAATTGTTTTTTTAAAAAAAAGGAATTCAGTATTGGGAATTGCCACTTAACATAAAAACTAACCTTATGGATTTTTTAATTGTCGGGCATGAAAGAAACAGTTTATGAATTTACTTTAATCTATTCAAAGAAATTGTTCATTTGGAAACAGGAGTCACTTTTCTGTAAATATCCTTTAATGAATTATATTAGTCAGTTGCCCAACCTGTACCCTTATACTTATTGCTAATTCTTCAGCCTTTGCAGTACTTTCATCAGATTTTCTCGAAGCTATAAAGTGTCTGCCGGAGCTGGCACTGCTCCCAATCAGTTGGCATGTCTCCAAATTACCGATTAGCCTCTTATTTTTCCGTTTATAGGAATACTTCCTGTCAAATATTCCATGGAATTTTCAGCGTCCGAAAATTTATTCAATGTAAAATATTTTCAACTCACCGTCTCTGTAGAAATGCTTTATCCACAGGAAAATAATTTATTCGTCTGCTTATGAAAGTAAATTGTCTTATATCAGTCACGACCGTTTATAAAACCGTCCCTCCTACGAATACGATACATGTTCAATTTCATTTCAAAAATAGAAACTAGACTTTTTATATAATTTCCATTTGTTTACAGCCGCGGAAGTTTTTTTTCTTGAATATGAATCAGTTCTTTACGAAAATTATTAAAAATCGCCGTGGAAATTTGCCGCAGCACTAAAACTTACTTTAACAGCGAAAATATAATTAACTTTCCTTATAATAGATTTTTTACATATGAATTTCGTACATTCTATAAGTCTGGATCACATCAACTCTCAAGAGAATCGAGGATTCTCCCCTTTTATCTCACCGCATTTCAATATTTGTCACCCACTACTTGGATAAATGCAAGCAATGTTTGTCTGAACATTTTTGCACAATTCTTCCTTGATTTTATATTTACGCGTACCGTTGTTTTAAGGTCACGCTATACGTTCATAGCATTGCTAATAATTCATAGCTTGCTAATAATTAGTTCCTTACCATTACTGTTTTAAGATTATATCATAAAATTATTAAAACATACATTTTCGTTACTTTTGAAATATATGTAATTAACAGAACAGCTCTATTTTCTGTAAAAATTTAGTATATTTTTTATAACTTCATATAAGGTCATCCACTTTCTTATCTCCTCATTTCTTGTACTAAATTAATGAAAACATTTCATCATATACAGACAACTAAGTCCTTTACATGCATTTAAAAACTTCAATCCTGAAATTTCGTTGAATGAATTATTCGAATCGCGAGAACGTGCAATTAGTAAGTGTAATAATTGTGATTAAAAAATTATTGTCATAACACGCGACACGTTTATCTACAAATTATTACTTTAGTTTTAGTGGAATATTAGTCAATTTTTTCAGAAAAATTACCGTAACATTGAAAAAACTAAGTGGTAAAGTAATTTTTATATAAGAAATTTTCCTATCCATTTTATATTTATTAATTCCAAATTTTAACGTTTAATAATATACAAATTCTTTACAGACAATGTCCAATAAATAAAATTGGAGGTTTTTGTGCCCGTATACAATTTTAAACTCGTGGGTGAGTTTCGACCAATTTTTTTTCCGACCCGGAAGCGAACACTATCGAGGTAAGACACAACTATCATACATACTAAGGGGGTGGCAGGGAATTGAAATTTTAAAACCTACAAAAACGGCAGATATTAGCGTCGAACTCAAAGCGATTGATAGTGTTTCTCTGGATATTGTTTCGACGTGTATCCTAATTCGTAACGGATAATACATAATAAAAATAAAATTCAGTTCCAATCATAGCGGCAATTTATCGATGTTAAGTTCATAAAGATAACTGTCATTGCCACAACTTTTTCAAATCTTCTTAAATTCTCACAAATCAGGTTTCCAAATTAATCAGATAAAAAAATTGAATATATTAAATTAAATTAGTTGATACGGATCCATGAAGTTTGGTAAAGTTGATTTTGATTGTAGCTTAAATGTTATTACTGTTCACTAAAATCAGTTAGTAAAGCCAATTACTAAAACTTTCTCTTAGCATTACTATGAATAATTTTTTACTACATGGGAAATCATATCTTGTCATTTAGCAAACATCATTAAAAATATTTTTGTATTTATATCATTTTATATTTAAATCGTGTACCATAAATTTCTTCACAGTAAAAGAAATAGTTGTACATAAATTAAATAGTATTTCTGATTTATAATTTTCGTTTTCCCAAGTTGTACAAATAATTTAGACAAATGTTGTGTTGCAGTTCTGAAATGTCGAGAGTAATTGATTTCCAACCCCGTATTAACAGCACTACATGCAAACGGAACCAGAACCCAATTAAATAAATGAGATTTCCATCATTCTAAAATGTGATGCTGATGGATAAGCAGCAAATCAGTAACGCCTGATATAGCATTTCCCGCTCAAAGCGGAATCGTGAATTATTTTTCTTTGGTGCATTAATTATTTACAAATGTGTGTTTAATTCGTGAGCTTCGTATTACCAGAAGTGATGTGCCCATTTCCGGGGCTTATTAAAATATCTTTATTTTCTGTCATGTTATATTTAGCTAAATGTAAATTTTATCACACGAAATGGTAATTCAGTTTGTATGCTATTTAAATAAAAAATGTTTTAGACTTGTATTAACAAGACCTTTACTGGAGGATATTTGCAATATCTGAATCAACACAAAATTTAATGCAAACATTTTTTTTCAGTTGTGTTTTTCCTTTGAAAGCGCAATTAATTCTCGTTAAATTTTCTATTAAAATTACGTGCCTCTGAGCACAAAAATTATTTTTTTTGAAATCACATTCATTGTTTTCATTTGACTTAGGACTTCTCGGTATTGAATGTTTATTTGTGGTTTGCATATTGTGTGTATCGATATGTAATTCCGTTTTTATTGGTATTCTTTCTCTTGCACGCGTTTAGTTGAATAGAATGCTTCGATTAATAAGTCAAACCAGTTTGTGTTTCTCTCATTTTATATTTGTAGGCTAGAAAAAACTCGCGTCAGTCCGTGTCAATTGCACATACTACGTATTGTTCTGAGTTATGGATGGATATTCTAGGATCTGGAATCATTGCACAGCCTCCGTTTATCTGGAATAGCTCTTCACGTTTTCCAAATGAGAGAACATCTTTTCTCTTCGAGCAGATAGGGTGAGAAAGAGAGGCCTCTTGATCTGATGGGAATGACAGATATTCAAGGGGAGATGCTCGAGGTGATTGGTTTTTTGAACGCATTCGGAGAAAAGCGAGGCATAAGAATATGGGTTAACCGCACAATTTTGCAAGAATACTTGAGAGAACAATAAAAATACAATGTACATGTGATTACACTGACTGAAGTTAAGTATCTTCGTGTCTAACTTTAGGGGGATCAATAGTTACGTTAAAAAGTAAACAATGAACATAATTTTTGGTCATCGCTTAAGTTATTTCTTTGGATAGTTCCACATCGTAAGCATCTTGTTTAAAGTACGTTGAAAATTTTATGTATGACTGAAATTAGTACAGATATCTTAATTGATATCTCGTTTTCTATGAGGTATACGAAAATTTGGAGCGAAAGAAAAATTAGGGAATAAATTAATTATAGCTTTTGTGTAGTAAAAACGTTTGTTTATTATCAGAAATAGAAAAATAATCTACAGGTACAGCATAAGAGACGGACATTAATCCAAAGTAGACAGTCTCTGAGTTTGTACTCTGTTATAGAAGTATAAGTTTTTACACAGGAATTTATACTCCACAACGAGGCGCAAACAAAGTGAAAGGGTATTGACCGGGTTTTTAACGTTTGTGCATGAAACAACTACAGTGTAACTTTATATTTGCTTCACGCTAACATTTGCTTCGGAAACGGCTTTACTTGAAGTTACGTGTATTGACTCGTTAAATGTTCTATTAAAATTACGTGATAAAGAACACTTTATTCCCGAAATTTCCTTGAAATTTATTAAACATTTTTATGTTTACATAGTTTTGAGTTTTGACTCTGCGGATTCTCCGTACTGAAGGATTTCTTTGGATTCGTTGTTTCTGGCATACATATGTCGTTCCATGTTTTCATACATTTTCTTATTTATTGCCATGGAGATTGAGGATATTAAATAAAATTAGTTTGTCTTGCATTATTTTATATATGAATGAAGCATGAAAGAAACTTGAAAGTATGAAAATTATGAAGTGACAAGTCTTAAACGTCTACGAAAAATGCAATTTTGAATTGATATAACGGACCGAAAAAGTAATTTTCTTATATATGTATGATGATGAACCACATTCTCTGATAAGTTCGAACTACTTGATTTGGTTCATCCCAGAAATACAGAACCTAAATTGGTCCACCTCATTCTTCAGTTAAATAATTCTCTTTAAGCAATTAATAAACACATAATTAGTTGGTTTAAATACGACGTCAGGGTCCTCGATTGCACTATTATCAAGTTTTTCAACACTCTCTGAATGAACATTATCGTTAATTTAATTCTTATTCGTCACCCAATGTTTATAAACTGAAGAAAAATACTGTGGCATGCAGAGATGGTGTATAATAAATCTCTTAAATTATTTATTACACGTAAAATGGTTAATCCGGACCGCTTTATAAGTAACCATTATAGATCATTATGTAATTCAAGATTATATTATAACTTATATCAATTTTTATAATTTAAGATGACATTTCAAGTCTTTGTGTTATTAGATATTTTTATTATTTGTGAAATTTATGCATGAACCATCGTTATGAATAAGCTATTTTTCGTATCTGAGAAGCGGTAAACCGTTATTTGTTCGTATTTGCCTTTCACTCATTTTCTTACACTTTCTCTATCTCTCCCTCGTCTTCCAACACGAAGAAAAAACCTTCTGCCCTTGCGAAGGTAAATGACGCCCTTTGGGAATATTTGTGAAGTATCAGATGCAGCTGGATAAGACGCACAGGGATAAGTCCCGGGAAAACGAGGAAGAAGATTTCCTGTTCACCTTCCTAAAGAGTTAGATGAAAAATTAGGCATGTAATTTATTTTTACGCAGCAAAAGTACACGTTTTGTGTGAAAAATACACTTCCAGTGCTTAACAAATTGTATTCCATGTTTCGATTTGAGAGATATTGTTAACTAAAATACATACGCAAAATGCTAACGACAGCTGATAATTGAGGCAAATATCTCATATTTAAGCTAATCAGTGTTTTAAAATAACTTCAATTTGAGATTCGAGATTTTTCCGTCCGTGTGTTACTTCTCTAGTAACCATAACAGTGTTCCAGCCCACACTACGACACTGTGCAACACTGCAATGGCCAATTATATTGCTCCATCTATTACAATTAGGATTTATTATGAAAATCGTACATTTTAATATTGTAAATTTTGCCATCTGAGTGAAATTATTCTTATTTTTTATTGTTTTTTCTTTGGATCAGTTACAGGAATTCTGTTTGTTTTGTTTTAAAATTGTTATGGAAATAATTCAATCAAGTTTCCAATTTTAGTATCTGAGACCGTATTTACATGAAATAATCCATCACTTATTTGCAAGAAACCGCGCATTTAAAATATTTTCTATTGCATAAATATAATTTTCTATTAATTCAGCAAGTACTACATTTAAGAAGAATCCAGCAAAAATTGTAAACATTTCTTACAGAATGTTAATTAAATATTATTCATTACTATTATGTTTCAGGAAAACTCCACCCATCCAAGACCTCCAAACATTTACAGAATTTTTTATTATTAGTTTTCCGACACGCTTTTCTAATAAAGTTGAAGTAATATTTAGGACGTATATCCCATTCATATCGAACTACCCTTATACAGTTCAACATTGAAATAGTAATGATACTAATCTGACACGTTAATTTGAATAAGACACAAATTGAGGTTTCTCATATTCGTGAGAGAATTAAATAGGCAAACGACATAAATTATTAAGACGGTAAAATTCACAGAGTGCACCAATTAACCAACGCAATCTCTCTTTCAAGTTATTACGTTCCACCTAGTTTCACGTGTTTAAGAGCTTTTCTGACTTGCGCATTTTTAACTTTAGGATTTGTGATGAACTGTAAACGCCTGAGCTTTATAATAATCATTTAATAGCCTCATTATTGCAGAAACAGGGGCATTGTTTCAATCCCGCTGTCATAATATTTATGATAGCAGCTCGTAACGTTACGCATTTGTTTTCATGTAAAACGTATATTATTCCACCGCATCGTATTTTTTGATTGATTCATTCTATAAATTCTATTCTTTCAGTGTTAAATTAACCAACGACGGACAAAGCACAAATTTTAATGGGTGTTTCAACGCATTCACTGTTATATGAAACTCACCAAAATATTAATGTACGACAAATTAATAAAACCATGACCATACTCTAAATTTATATTTACGGATAAATTATTCTGAGTCAATTGGCTGACTGTCTCTCGAAGTTTTTTTTTCATTTCTGCTATGGCAAAGTGTTCCATCATTTCAATTCCACATTTTATCTAGTACGCGATAAATTATACGATATATTTGAATGTTATGTTTTCAAAATGGGAATGCGACCAGCCTCTGTGAAACCCAGCACTTTATCGCTAGATAAGCAACTTGCTCCCTTCGCTTCCATAATATATTATATAATATTATGCATGCAGGAGCCTGACGTGCGTATATTGCAAACTGCTTTGACGAGATGTGCTCGAGTTAGTCCTGCTTCTCTGCTCGTGCCCGAGGTTAACAAAACGAGAACCCAGTCTTCTTCAAAAACATACAGATTTTATTTGTCCTTAAAATAATCCAATGACTTCAAACTGCAGCAATATAATTTACAATACCCACGATTTAAACAAATGTGCAAAGTTTTTAAGAGCCCTTTTAAAATTATACCTAAGGCATAATTTCTCAACTCTATTCTGCTCTCCTAAATTTCCTAGTTCAATTTAATGCTTATCATTATGTTGTTATGTAAATTTGAAGAGTCACGAGGTTTTTTATTAGCAGTTAAGTTTTTTCCAGTATCTTAAATTTACATATTGTTACAAGTCTGCCGTACTGCAAAAAAGTAATCTTCTCTAAAGTTGTTCCTCATTTATATTGAACGCATCCTAGTAAATAAAAACTAATTTCCTGATATTTTAAGGACGAAATGTCACATCTACGTACAAAATTAAATTATTAATAAAACTTTCGTAGTTGAGCGCCAGGTTCAAATTTCTCGATGTTGACGCTTCTGCGGTCATTCTCTACCGCTGTCTTCAGACTATGTCGTTGCGTGTCGTTTCCGCTGTATTTATAGTGTCGGACTCCACGACTACCTGCTGCGATCTGATTGGCCGTTGAGGATCGCCTGACGACAGTGTCCAGGATGTGTTTCACTGTCGCGCAATATTTAAATAATTGGATTCCACGCGTTACTGATTTGAAAGCCAGAGTCTTTGTTTAAAAGATTGTCATGTATTTTAATTTCGATTGTTTCCAAAATCACACAGTCGTGCCACTTCTCCGCGTGTTTTAATTTGTCAGTGTCCGAAAAACATATTGTGTCCTATCATAAGAGCTTGCTCGGCTACAGCCGATTTGTCAGCTTGCTTTAAACGAATATAATTTTCGTGTTCAATGCAGCGTTGTTCGATGGTCCTCAAAGTTTGTCCGTTGTATTTTCGGTCACAATTGCACGGAACCACATAATCTGAACCTGCTGCTCAACCGCGAAAAAATTATTAATAATTTACACCGGGAAAGCTTCCATTCATTAATTACAAATTGAAACTTTCATAATCACTTCACTTTGTGACCCTATTGTGATACAATTTTTGTTATGTTCCTCGAAATCTTTTGCCTCTCCTGTTACTTCACAGCACTTTTTATATTTTAACACTTGTATAATTTACGAGAACTAATTAATTAATAAAAGTTACCCCTGCTTCTTATAATAGTAAACTGCGTGTGGATACTTCAGACCCCGCCACGAACTGAATAGTAAGTTGATAAAAATCAGTTTAAATGTGAAAGTTATGTGACAGCATTATTCATTGCACTCTTATCTTTTGTCAGAAGGCACCGAAACGTTGCTTATAAGATTCAAACCAGGACTGCTCCTTTCATAACTTTATTCCGGAAACAGGGAGGAGCGGCAGAAACTAGATTCAGGCTGCGGGGCTCGTGTTCTTTGTCATTCCAAATGCGATTGGGGCGCTGTAACGATTGTGTCTTTTAAGTGCCTCGAATCCTTTCAGAGGGTCGTAAGAGCTTATCGATACGCCGGCACATCACCACAAATCAACGGCGACGCCGGAAGCTCTCATTTCCATGGTATCAGGGAGATTGATGACAGCAATCTTACACTAATTGTATTGGGCGACACCCGACGTTCGTTTCGCATTAGCGAGGAAAGTAATTACGTGCACTTACAGTAGTCTCGATTATCAACTTTAAACATATTTTTCAGTATATTATAGCGTATGAAAATTTTTTTTTCCTTTCAAGAAAAGGATTACAATAGATACAACGAAGAAGATAAAAACGAGTTATTTGGAGTTGAATGATATTCGAAACAAATTATTGAGAATACACCAAAATTTAAGTTAAAGACATAAAGGAAATAATATCAAACACTTTAAATTTCGTATTGACTGAGAGAAATAATATTGTAGGACAAAATATGTGAGCAATGCAGCTTTGATGTTCTAGATACCAAGCTCAAAGCAGTCTACTGCATTTGCCCAACGCATTCCAGACTTCAATTACCATTGTCAAAGTTCCCTAGAAAAGAAAAATCTTCGTCTTGCTCTGTTGCATCTACTGCATGAAATTGCATAAAGTCTCATTTATATACGAAACGCGTTTTTCTTGTCTGTTTGAAAGGTAGGCATGTGATTTCTACATCTCTCATTCATATAATTTAGGCTGAATTATCGTCCGTCTCTCTCAACCTTATTTGTCGACTGCTTCCTCTCGTAACCGGACAATGGAGTTGCTGTCAACTCAGATTCATTTCATGAATAAAATAAGTAATTAATAGTAAGTCTACTTCGCAGGGAATTGTCAGAAAACCTAGATATTAGCAGTCATCCGTATCCTTAAATGAACTTACTTTCTCTGTAAAGGTGTCGTATTTAAGGACCCGCATGGGTCTTTTGTGGTCCTTATTCTGTGGCTGACAACCGAAGACACGGCAAGTAGCTGCTGCACATTGAGGAAGTTTCCGCCACGAAAACCACGCCGCAACTTCTTCTGGCGAAGTTTACTCTCAGCTCCTCGCGACGCAGACGCAGACACTTTCGCGTCAAGGTGAAGACAGTTCTCAAAGCACCATTAAATGTCTCGAGTCTCTGACGTAACAAATATAGAATTACTTTAATGGCGCTGACATTATAATTATGTACGAAAATTATGTACACCAAAACATTATTTATTTCATTTCTTGAATTCAGTAATTCTTAATAATAATGCTCTATTACTTCTATAAATTGCATGTTTCTTTCGAAAGCATGGAATTTTACTGATATAAAAAAATAAGTATTGTACTTACAAATGTTCAACAATTTCTTTAACCTTTCAAGTTTCCTAGAAAAAGTTCGTCTAAAATTGTTACGAAGGAAAATTCCTTATTTCGTTGAGTGCCTCGACTCTTGAGATTTTTAACAGTAATATCTCAGAAGCTTAGCAAGTAAATTCCCGAAACACTTTCTACCACCGTTAAAGGAAAAATGCTCGTTCGTACTTCACAAGATTTTTGTTTTAAAAATTAAATTGAATTAAATATAAAAAGATTAAGTAATCAAGTTACAATAATTTATTCTCTACCTCAGGGTTCATAAAAGACAAAATTGTGGGATGAACCAAAACTTGGGTAAACAATTAAATTTATCACACCAAACAAATTAGAATCCTGGCAATTGTGATACTGGATGAAGCAGATTGTATAACAATGTCGTTTTGTTGTTGTGGCTGGTGTGGTGATGTCAGGCTGATCGGTTGTGGCGATGTCCCGAAGACGTGCTCCGTCGTCCGTAGCGACTATCACTCTACTCTGACAAGCTTGGACCAGAATGCATAATATGCACTTATTTCTCTAAGGCGCGGTTTGTACCCAAATCCCTGATTTTCCTCGATACATCGATTTTGACTCTTCCAAAATCGAAAACTCCCTTGTGCATTTCATAATTAGCCAATCAATACTACTTTTCTTCAAATTCTATTTGTTGGCCTCAGCCAAACTTAGAACCACTGCATCTTCACATTTATTTCCTTGTCCAGATGTTTACAATTTTTGATGCCCGCCGTCCGCGCAAGTGATGCTGCCGGGACACTTAATCTGGTCAGCATAATAATTTTGGACGTCCTTCGCTAGCTGACAGGATGGTTCATCATACTTCCGTCTTGCTCCTTCCTATAAAGGTCGTTTTTTGCCAAGGGACGAGGGACCATCTTAGAGTAGGGAGACCAACGACAACAAAACAGTTTAGCCTTAAAAAATAGCTTCCCGTACTTCATTAATTAAACATTCGTTGTCCCTCATTTCCTACAGCTCAGATAATTCTAGAGGAAGAGTGAGGGTCTCCGAAGTTACTTTTGGCAGAATTATGTTTATTATAAAATGTATACTATGTCTCAATTGTTCTTTACAACTCATTGGAGAGCAAATTTATTAATCACCTGTTAATTCTTAAATTTAAAGTTTCATGAATATTTTCGTGTTTTCTCAGAAAGTGATAATTGAGAAACAACCAACTTGCAAAGACTAGGTTATTATATTATCCTTCTCTCATAAGTTTATCAAGACCTTTATTTCATATTGTCCACCAAAAACTATCATATTCGTGAGAATTTTCTTTCACGCAGTTCCCCTGAACTCGGTAAATTCAAATTCCCGGCAATGATTAGTTTCTTTCCGGTAAGAGAAAGGATATGTTATTTACGACATCGGGCTCAATTATCGAGAGGAACGGTTTGTATTGCAATTGCGTTATCAGCAGGCATTGTTTGTGGGGCACGCCCAGGTGGCAGAGTTACGAGCGGGTCCACGTCTTCTCTGTCACGCCGCGCCGTATCTCACACTCCTCCTCCTCCTCCTCTCCTTCCTCCAGGGAGAGCCGCAGGCTTTATTACATGTTCTACCCTGCACCTTCGCTTTTACAGGTGTACTATCTTGTAATTGTCTACGACAATCGTGATACGCTCTCCTTCAAATATTCAACGAGAACATCGTCATCGAAATTGAAGAAAATCTCTTTAAGAACCATCACGATGGTATGCTTATTGAGTCATCAGTACAAATAATTCATCAGGACCCAACTTTTAACAAAATTATCAACTATACAGAGCAGCTTGCAATGTGACGACACCTATAAATTTCAAGAAACCGGCAAAAAAAATCTCTTGACACGTCTTCGTTTTTCTTATTGTAATAATCAAACTTTTTGTTTCGAGAGGTTTGGAATAAACAAAATAATGTAACGTGTATTATGGTGTATTTCTTAAAAAAAAATATTTTACAAATAGCGGTTGCTATTTATAATAATAAAATTAATAAAAAAATTCCAAAAGTTAGTAATAGAATACGAAATTCATATATTAATAATAGTCGTCAAAATAAATTCAAGTTTTAAGGTCCACTGAGTTAATGTTGAGTATGTCGTAACAGAAGCTAGTATAAAAATCGCCATGTTTCTAGTCACCGTTATTTATACAAAAATAAATTCTCCTATAGCACAGTATCAAGACTTAAATTAATAATGTGTATTTTTTTACTAATATTTAATTTATCCCTGAGCTATCGAAAAAAACGTCGGAAAAACGACAGAATAAAACTTTATGGAATATAACGAACATCGAACCATAAATTTAATATTACAACAGCCATGAAAACAAGCATTATATTATTACTAATTACATAAACGAAACTTTCCTTGTAAATACCAATACCTAAATGAAGTGCTTCATCTTTTCAATGCATACATCAAAACCCTAATATGTTTTTACTGTTTTATTTAACTGTTAAAACATTTCAGTTTCATTTATTACGAAATTTATTAAATTCAAATTTATCTTCGGTTATTATTCATAATAAATATGTTTTAATTACTGTCGTGTAATATTTTGGGCTTGTTAATTGTGTGCTTGGGGTTCGCAAAATTAATTGAACGCAAATATTTTAAAGCATTGCCAATATATTTTATGAGGTTGTAAACATACAGTGGATTTGTTGACCGTGTTTCAAGTTTCAGTACAAGAGAATGGCGATTCAACGTATTGAATTACAAAATGTAACCAAAACGAGGAAACTATTAACACAATTTGAAAGCTCTGAATATTTATTTACCACGAGTATAATAATGGTCCGAGAATTATTAGTTAGAGGTAATCACGAGTAGAATGTTGTTCAATTGTTACATCCAAGCCTTACGGACAAAAATATTTCTTCTTCATTTTACATTTTGTTATTATGAAGATTTGTATATAACTTATAAGGAAACGTTTCGTTTAAATAAAATACATCAGAATCTTATAAAGTAACATCCTTATTGAATGTATCCAATGGTAAACTATTTCAACAATTTGTAAAACTTAACTTGTGCTCAGATGTAACCTTAGTAAAAATATTGTAACATTTCCAATCCATAATAAGACTATAAACATATTGTATTTAGTTGAAATTTATTAATTAATGGATATTTAATAATATTAATTAGTTTTCCAAGACAAAATATTTTACTCGCTGAAGCTTGATTTAAGAAACCAAATAAAGTGATCGTACGGCGTAATACGTATTAAATATTATGTTCATTAATTAATTCAGAATTTAACGCTGAGTTCTTTGAATATAGGATATTTAAAGAAATAATTAATTTAGTCTAGCATACGAGGGCTAAATCAGTTTTATGCTGAAGAGAATGTAATTAGTTTAATTGTACTGTCAGACAGACAAACAATTTGAAAACAACATTTTGGAAGCAAAATAAATATTTTTATTCATTTCATTAATTGACTAAATTATTTAATTGCTTATGTGTTTAAGAATATTATTTCTGGGATAACGTGATTGTGTTTTTAAAACCAGAAGGAAATAAATAAGTTAAAACTCACTAACCGAATAAAAGATTACTAATTAAAGTTAATTTTTAGTCTTAACTACGTCATTAAATTAAAATATAGCTTTTGGTTTTGAGTGACGCTTATTAATAGGGAAGACCTAATTATATTTTAAGGCAATCTTCTAGTATATTATAGTTTATTATATTTTCATTAATATTTACTCGTGTTTCTTTATGCCTGCCACGAATGTAACAAATTTATTCATCCATTCAGAATTCCTAGCCTTATTTGTACCTTAGTGAAAAGTTTCGTTGTGAGTTCGTACATTCATATCACTTCAGCTTTTGAAGTTTTATTATTAGAACCGTCCAAGTCTACAGATATTTCGTGTTAATTAATAGAATACAACACTAATTCATGTTACGTTGTTTTAGTCATCTGATCTCGACATTTATTCTGAATTCACACGGGAGTACGAAGTGAGCATTCATCCAGTTACTAACACATATTCCTTTTAATTACTAATACATGCATGCGATATGTTAGTTTGATTCAACTCCAGAATTATTTACCACTGGACAATTTTATTTAATAAAATTTAGTTTCAAATCGTGAAAATAAACAAAATAATTTAAACAATATACAGTATATTAAAATTTAGTTTTGTCCATAATGTGAAATTGTATCAGAAAATATATCATTTAGGATTTTAAGGATTTGTCTGTTACTTCCCCAGAGCAGATTTCTGAATTTCCTACTAGTACTTGACTCCTCCTGTTGGCTTCCTCAAGAGCATTTAACGACCTTTGTCCTCTTTATCTAATGTTCTACATTCCGGACCTCGACATCGATTTATGGTAGTAATACACCCCTTAGCTTATGGAGCGTGTCTTATGCAGCTCAATAATTTTGGATGCTACCAGTTTCATGAATATTTTAACGGTGTTTAAGGAAAAGGCCATTAAAATTCCGAGTAATGCTTGTACATCATTATTTCACATTTACAAAATAAAGTGATACACTTTTGTGAATTTAGTTTCCTCAATCATTTCACCAAATTCAATAAAGTTTCTAATTATATAATAATTATCGTATTCATTTGCGAATTTAATCTTTAAATCTTCATATGCGAACACTTTATCACCACGTCGGGTACATTTCATCGGTTCATTCAAAATTTTGTTGATCAGTATATTAATATGTATATATATCAAATATAATATTATGAATAATGATAGAAATTTAAATGTAAGAAATCCATGAGTAATATAAAATGTGAATATATATATATTATTTCAAATTTATTAAAATATCAATATGTTAATACAATGGAGGAACATAGTACTAGTGCTGCTTTCGGAAAGTTGTCTGAAGTGTCCATTGCTGCACATGCTTTCTTCATTTTTTATACCGCCCGTGTAGTAAGGATTTTGTGATATACAACGTTATTTAGGGTTCACTGAAAGTAAATTTGTTCATGTGAAATGAGGAAAACTCTCGCACAAATCAAGTTCACGTCTTCCTCCTATCCAACATCTCTGGAAATTCTCATACAGACAAGTTCGCACGTATTTGTCATAGTGTGGCGCCGCGACCACCAAATGGAAAAAATAATAGTATCTTCAGAGAATAATCGCCATTTGGTACACCCCAGCAGATACTAACCCCTGGAGGGTCGGCAGCTCTCTATACACTCCAGGCTTCAATTTCTCGTGTCCGGTAAATGTGAGATCAATATTTCATTTCCCTTCATTTGTTCAGAAGTCGTTCGCACTATAATAAAAATTATTAAATGTTAAATAAATGTGAAAGAAATAACAATATATCAAAATTAAATTGAAGCTCATAAATTACATTAATAAAAAATAAAAGTTAATTTTTGTAATTAAATTTAAAAATTTCAATATTTTAATTAGTTCCACAATTCTCTGCGGATTCGCGATAATAGCCAGAGGACGAGGGTGACTATATATAGCATTTTGAATAAGTTCGTCGTCACTAACTTCTACATGCATAATTTCCTTGCAACTATGATTATTTAGTTCTTTGTCGTTGCTTAGCCATTTTTGTGAACCCCTCACAATAATGAGCAATTAGACAATGATTATTAATTACAAAGCTGTATGTAAATATTCCATTTAATTCGTTTTGAAAGTCCTACTCCAGTTTCACGTTCTCATTGCACGTTACGAGTGTTAACTGTTTCAAAGTCTTATCCGACGCAACAGAACTACTGTATACTCAATTAAATAGAATTTAATTTAGAATAAATACTGAATACCAGAAATGTTTTCTGCGTGTTTGTGGGTCCCCCTCTTCCACCCCTTCATTGTCATTGGACTTGACATTCTCAAACATGAACTAGAGTCTTAAAATAATGTAAAGTACCTTCAATAACAATATTACTGTTGTTATCCTTAATCGTTGATACAACCACAATCATGTATGAGACATCATACGTTGTCCCAATTTCAACTATAGATGCAGAAATACCACAGAAATACCACAGGATTAATTTAGATAAGTTTGTCATTTCCTGAAGTGTGTATATACTTTCTACACTAAATATATATTGAAATATAGATTTTTTTATGAGAAATACTTTAGTCCAAAATTCTAAACTGAATTGAGGAGAAGACGCGGACTGTGACTAAAACTACATGAATTTTCACTTTGAAACGTTGTTGTTTGATTAAATGTTGCAAGGTGGTAGTAACACAGTAAATTTTTTTCTGGAAAGGAAAATAAAATGTACGCTTGCCGTGGCTCTCTATGGCGACGTAAAAATTCTGCATAGCTGAGTACCGCAAATATGTCACATTTTCCACATAGAGCTGCACTTCAAAAACAATTACCCTGCCACCACCAGAATCCGCTACATGGTCTCAGCAACTATGTTCCCGGAAACATTAAATTTTAATATCGCGACGTCACGTGACTTGTACACTACTAAAACGAATATCTTATCGAGCGTAAATCTGTCAGTCTTATAAGTCTTCGTGTTGTGCGAGGCTCCTAAACGATTACGTCACTACAATAAGCATCAAAATACATTTATGTTGTTGTTAACGTGATTTGTTGTGGTTTGTAATATTCAGATTGTTGTTTTTTCAGGTGATTGATTATTTTAGTAAATAAAGGTTAAGTTCTTCGTATATTGAGGGGTGAAATAGTTGGAAGAGATTTCTGAGATGAAAGTCAAATTTCTGACCCAGGCTAATTATTATTGTACAATAATTCTCATTTAGGAAGCGAATGTGAGTCAATTTCAGTATACATTATTAGTAATGATGGATATCAACGAGCCGAACGGAGCATGAAATCGCTTTCGCATAGGAATGAGCAGATCACAGCCGAGGCGAGTTCATTTCCGGTTCTCAGCCTGCTCCTTCGATTGTCGCCACGTCTTAATAAAACAGGTTAAACTTGTATTTATGCTTATTAAACCCGCCAATTTTATTAAGTAAAATATGGATGCGAACGTTCTTAAAACTAATGTGGCTTAATCTGGATCTGAAATTTCTTGACAATGGTGAGGTAACATTATTATTTAGATCCATTGTCTTGGAGCAATAAAAAGTGAAAAATAAAAAATAAAAGCAAAGAAACAATAAAAACAAAGAGAAAGAGGAAGATCAAAGAGATGACGAGAAAGATCGTCTAGAAGATCATAAAAAATACAGCAAAGAAAACAAGAAAAACGGAAAGGGAGAGGCAGTGTGCAAGAAACAAGTCTCTGAAATTCTTGACGATTTTTCATGTCATCTCTTTAACGTAACTTGTTTCTCACACACTGTCTCTCTCTTTCTGTTTTCATTGTTTTCTTCGCTATATTTTATATTATCTTCTACATGATCTCTCTCGTCATCTCTCTGATCTGCATCTTCTTTTTTTCCTGATTATTTGCTTTTCTTTTTAATTATTTTTGCCTTTTTCACTTTTTCTTGCTCACTTATCTACTCCAAAACAATGGAATACCCGAATAATAATATAATCCGACTTAAATGAGACTGCTAACATTTAAATACGTAAGAAACAGTAAACCAATTGCCGTCCAATGGAAAGATTAAATTCTAAACATAAAAAAAAAATGTTATTCCCTGTAAAATATCAAACATCATAGCAGCCTCGAAACACGTTGCACAGTCGTGGAATTATTAATATCTACAAAGTAATTTTTCGTTAACTGTTTTAACAGATACAAAATTCAAAAATTGAATTCTATTGTCTGTAACAACAGGGTCCAAAGTATTTCACATTTATTTATGTATTTTAATTTGTGTGTAAGAGCTACGTGATAGTAAATTTGATTGACGAGATGGTGCAGGTCACAATCCATTCAGGTTTTATTTGTATGGAATTTGAGACATGTTAAAAGGACCTGTACGTAGAGCTGCGGCACCGCCGGGTAATATTCTGCTCTTAAGTGGTGTCGTCATACATTACATGAGATCCATCAGTAAGCTCAAAGCTTGTGCATTAGTGGATTTACTCTGAAACGGGTCAAAGTGATATACGCTGTCTGCGTACAAGATCCGTCCGCTCTATTGGGCAAGGTTATTAACGAGATCCAGCATTTCAGTTCCATGCATTAAAAAGGACGCCGGCAAGGAATAAAAGCAGGACAAATTAAAATTCATTTCACCTGAAATGTTTGCCGTTGTAGACCAGAAAATATATATTGTTCCAAGTAAAGTGCAGTTGTCTACAGTTATCCTGTGGATACAGTCTTCTAAACGTAAAACGTCTTACTTCTGACTTTGACAGATATGAAATATATTAAAAACATTATATATTATCAGCTACTGAACATATGATTGGTCAAACTTTGAATTTTATTTCGTGGAGAGTAGTCACGGATAAAAATTAGTGTGAAACTGTAATCAATGATTCAGCAAATACTGTTTTGGCGTTGCAAAAATTACTGAACGATCGATAATATTTCAATGATTAAGTAGTCGGAAAAAAAATTGTTCTATTTTTGGTAATGTGTGCCTTTTCAGTCTTTGCTCTTTAGCGTGTATTATTTTTGGCCAATAAACAAAAGGTTTGAGAGGGTAAGGTATATTTTGAATCCGAGTTAATAAAAGTCTTGAAATTCATCACATATACGAGTGGATGTCCGGTGTACAAATAAGAGAAATCTCGGCTCAAAACACTAGGTCCTTCGTACTATTTCCATTAGAAACGTCAGCTTATGATTCTCTTTCGTTTCTCTTCTATCACTTCTTCCAGACGTCTAATCTCTTTCCTACAGTCTCCTCTACATCACTTCCCCTTCTTATTACTTTTACTTCTGTTCCGTTCCGTTTAGATCTTTCTTTCTTAAAGAAATATTACAACACACAAATTCTTTTCCATTCACAGTAAGAATAAAATCAAAATTTGAAATGAAACTAATAACTATAAACCCAATCAAGTTAGCAATATTCAGAATTACCTCTATTACCGTAAATGTCAAATTTCTTAGACTTGAAACGTATTTATTAGCCTTTTTAAAGCTGCAGTACTTCTTTTTAGCACAAATTTCTTAATGTCTGGTAAATTGCGGTAATACATTAAAAAAATTGTATTTAATACAAAATTAACTAATATTTTGATAATCAAAAGGATTTTGACAAAAGAAAGACGAAATTATATTTTACACAGTGTATTAAAGGGTAGTTTTACTTTTAAAAATTTACTTGGTACTTCTCAATATCATTTAACTATAATTATTATATTTACATTGTAAATTTTTACTTTCCGAGTTCAATTCCATCGCTCTATTTTGAATGTCGATGTTACAAGTTGGATATTCTCGCTAATAGTTAATTAATAAAAACCTATTGAGGCGAGTTAATGCAACAATCTATAAAAATAAGTAGGATTTTGGAGAAGGCTGTATAGAATGAAGTCTAATTTTAGAGACTTTCATGAAAAAAAAAGGAACATGAACTCAACTTGCTATCTAATCACACAATATATATTTTAGAGTATAAATTATTTATTTCAAATTTATCGCATTTAAAAATCGTAATGACTAGGAAATGCTTTTAAAAGGAAATGGAGATTAATTTAATTTATGGTACGTTGAAACAGGAGACTTGACAGTAAACCAACACTCTCCACATGTCCCTGGCATCCTCTGAAATCCTTTGCGTCCTTTATGAAAAAGCTTCGTGAGTGAGTTCCATCTTGTGGCTGTCTGCGCCATCCCTTTACGCCAATGAACCTCGGATCACGCTCCGCATGCGAGCCAAACTCTTCCCTCCAGGCTATCTTATCTCATTTCAAATATAACCTTTTCTTTCTAAATATTTGAATACAATCAAGGAACTTTAAACTTTCTTTCCTAAATTTTAATGTAATTGTTATTTTAGATCATATGTAAAAAAATGTGAGCCACAATTTATAAAACTATGAGAAGCCATGAAAACATACTACACTGGAGTTTTATGTATAGAAACAGAGACAGAATGTTAACTTTTGGCCAACATTAAAAGCGGTTGAGGATGATTGAGCTGACAGGCGACTGGCCGAGACAGATGATCCACTTGGCAATCTAAAGGCAGCACAAAATAGGAAACGTAACAAAAAAGTTGATTATATCTTCCGCCCGTTATACTTCCATGTAGTGTATCATAAAGAAACCTACAGATGTTCGGATTAAAACAAACAATACGTGACGATCAAGTAGAGTAATTTTAAAGTTACTGTTACTAGATTTTTTTATTAAAATTTTAATAAGCATCTCATAACCACATTATAATAAAATCCTTAGACCACGTAAATATTCACATAATGCAAATATTCTAATGTTTTGTGACGAACTAAGCAAATAATAATTAAATTTATATGCTATTATTTCAAAACTAAAAAAAATAAACACCTAATTCTAAATTATTACTAAATATTTACTAACGGAAAAACTTCACTACCGAAAGGCAAATCGTCGCCATAGTGGTTGTTCCTTTCAGAGTAAAACTACCTAATATGTTATTAATGCTTCTGTAAAAACTACATTCCGTTAGTTATAAAATAATTATAATAATACTAGCCTCCTGCTGCCAAAAAATATGACCTAATTACCTGTTGAATTAACGTAAATTTAACAGAAGTTAATGGTATTAAATACGAAACATTTTTTTCACAGCATATTTTGTCTTTAATATATTTGATCAAGTTGTGATCCACAATCGGCTGTAACGGAGACTTTCAGAATTGTTGTGTGTTTTCAAGGTGAAATGGCATTTGCAACGGGAAGCCTTGACTTCCAGCAACCCCATAGCGCAGCTACGATTCACAGCGAGTATTGCATTTCCATAATTTGTCCCGGCGTCACTGAATACGAGGAGCATCCAGACCACACGTCGTATTTACAATACAGCATCATATTTTAATCTCCTACGCGTCGGGAGATTGGAGGAGTGGGAAGTTCATTTATTTGAGCTGATGTAGATTCATATCCTATATCAGCGGCATCCCCGAATTCATTTTATGGAAAAATATTGCCAGCTAAATCAGGATTCGCCTGTCGCCTTTCGATGCTAAGGCAATTTTTTTTGCATTTCAGTTGACCGTCATCTAATAATCAGCACAAATTTTATGTTAAAATTTCGGGAATATATTTACAAGTTACGTATCTCAAATTCAAATTTAAACATTAAACACAATACCATAAATCAATATTATTCTGTAGGCAGCTCTTCACGCGTAATCATGATCTAGATTTCCTGTCGTATTTGGTATTTTACAAGGTGTAATCATTAAGTCTAAGGCTGAATTTTAATTCAATTAATTTAAAATCTGTTGCATATTATTTACAATGTCCTGTCCATGAATATTCCACACAAACAATTTTTTTCAGAAAGTCCTCAACTTGAATAAAATTTTATTCACAGAATGGTTTTCAAAATTAAAAATTTGCCATTAGAATAATTAGTTCCCTCATTTCATGTTATTTCAGGAAGTATATTCTGATGATCCACTAGCACTTGCGTACTTCTGTATTAAACTATGAATATAAAAACAATATTATAAATGATGTTGTTCATTATTAAATTCTCATGATTTAGAGCTGTATGTTAAAAAAAAATTAAAGCTTATTGATTTATGAATTGCGATAGTTTCCAAATGACAATTTCAATTTTTAAGAAGTCCGAATATTTATTACATTATTTTCTATAAAGCAGTCTGATGCGTTTTCTGGGAAAAGTGGTGAGATTCTACAGTGACACTGCGCTCTCGAATCTGGGTGGACTGGAATAGAAATGATGTTTGCTAACAGAAGTCCAATAAAGCCAGCGCCATCGGCTGGAAAATGCCACACTTACATTTAAAAGAGACAGATATGTCCAAGGGGAATGCCCTGGGAATTTTATTCTTGTAAAAAGGAATCCAATATATCTAATAAATAAAATTGCCTGTATGTGTGAGTATGTATGTGTGTGTATGTATGAGTGTATGCTCCTCACACAAATCTACAGCCGTGGAGCAAATTTCACCAAATTTCGTACATGTGTTCCTTGCGACCAGCAAACACTGCGGGGGTGAGGCACGTCTACCCCCCCCCCCCGGGGGGTGGTGTGGACGGGGTGGAGACTTCCAAACATGCTCAAACGGCCGATATTTGTGTACGATAAATATTTGTCGGGCAAAGATATTTATAATACTTCTACCTATGTTTTGTATAAACTCAACCCCTGTCGGCATTGAAAAGGAGCACCCTTAGATGTGGAGGAACGTTACGAGAAAATAACGTGAATACAACCGACATTGGAGTCAAATCCGGGGTTATGGATATCGCTGAGTTTAATTATAACTTGCATGCCGCTTAAGGTTTAATTCAACGCCTATAAGTGGAGGTGGATGGGGAAAACATTATGTGTGTGTATCTGTGTATGTTAGGCATAAAAATCTACCCCCGTGGAACAAATTTAACCATATTTTGTACACACGTTATTTTCGGACCGGAAAAATCACTTTTAAGTAAGACACGATTACAAGCCCCTATGTGTGGGGGTGGACGGGAGTGGAAATTTTCAAACATGCTAAATCGGCCGATATTTGCGACAAATTAATTATTTGTAAGTGAAGTTAAAATTTTGAGGTTAACTTTAAAATCAGTAGCTTGTTATAGGAACTCATATTTTAACATAAAATTAATTTTAAAAAGTGAGGTACACGGAATAGCAGGTACTTTCTTATGTTGTAAGTCAACCAAGAGAATGGAATTAAAATATGCGAACTAATAAAACTAAATTAAGGATACACTCGATTTACTTATACCTAAAATCAATTAATCTTTTGGTGCGGATTAGAGTACCTGAACCTTATGCAAGCTTACTACGTTTTGGATTATAAAATTAAGTGATGATCACGTGGATCGTAAATTTGGAAGCTTGTAGGTAGCTATCGTCGCAACAGTAGCTGACTTGCATTGACGATGAGTAGTCATAAACTAAAATAGAAACACTACGTTTCAGGCTTCAATATTGACGCATTACTAAGTGGAAAGCAGCTTCCCGGTCACACATCTTCACCGAAACATATCAATTTATTTCACAACTGTTTCCATCATATTTTTATGTATTAAATTTATTTTATGCATTAAAATATTCAAATCCAGTTTAGGATAGATCGAGTTATAATATTCACCAGTTTCCCTTACATTCATTGACCCTTTCTTTACCTCCATCCTGGAAATTTGAGTAAGTTTTACTATACTGAACTTCGATTTACAAGGACTTTATTTTTAAAAAATAACGGTTATCAGAAGAGAGGATTTTGATGAATTTGGTGTCTGTACAGAAGAATTGGAGTGGTTAATGTAGCAGGTGGTCGTTCCGTAGGAGACGCATGTATGTACCACGGCGATTACGTACCTAGAGAACTGGAAAGACGATGCTTCCCTCTAGAGGAACCCTGTTGGGCTGTGAGTTAGTGAAACGGCCAGTTGCACTGACAACTGCTTGGCTCCGAGCCATGTAAATATCACAGCCTGGATTTGCACTCGGCTCTAGTGACCTGCTGGGTCACGGTGCTTAAACTCAACCTCAGCCTCCGGATAAATAACATCTTGACGTCTTCACACACAATATGAAATTTGAATCCTACGATTTTAACATCAACTTACATCACGAGGAGGATAACCATGATTCTTCTTTCTAGAAAACTTCTTCCTTTGCATGTTTTAAAATGAAAATATTCAGTTCTTCCAACAAAAAATTCAATCTCATGCCACATTAGTTCAAATTAGTCTCAATAACCTGAAATTTATACTATTCATAGCTTATACGAAATACACATAAGTATTGTGTAGGCATAGTCATTCAGACCAATAATTCTATTGAAAAATGCTTTTTACGAAGGGAAAGCCCACATGGTGTGAATAAAATTAGAAGGTGATCCTAAAAACTACGGTTTATGTTGAAGAGTCGTGAACGAAATTCACAACAATTTCCAATTAGAATAAAAATTATTAAAATCGAGAATTCTGTGGTAATATTCGGTGTATTGGCAGTGACTTTGTCGAAAGGACAATATATATTTGAAAAAAAAAATCAGCAGAAAAAGTCCTACTTAAACATAAATAAAGGAGAAAAACTTATTCAACACTTAATTCAAAATTTTACTAAATTTTTTTGATATACGAAATACCAAATTATTCTGTGTGAAACAAAGACCTATGATTTATTTTTATAATGTTCACTAAGATTCATCTGGATTTTCATAAGAGATAGTAAACCAAAAGATAGTAAATTAGATAGTACAATAGTAGTAATTAATATTTCCCAAACTAAAAGAATTTTCCTGGAGAACAAATATAATTAATATTGTGCGAGAGGTTTCTAAACCTATAACTGTTTACTGCAGTGTAATACAAAAGTGAACTTGAAAATTTCTGGAAGCTTCAAAATGAGGTAATATACAAATGAAACACAAAATGAGAGAGTTTTAGTCCATTTCGAGAGGAAGCGAATCTTAGGAGCAAACGGAAAATAGGACAGTAGTTAATTGGAGATTTATAGAGTAACTCATGGCTAGTAAGAACCGTTGAGGATGGTATAGAGGAGAATAGGAGTAATAGAGAAAATTCACGACTCGGATAATTTGGAACGTGGAATATTGCAAGTATAAAAAAATAAACAAGTGTGAGAATCTTATCCAGGCTGACTCAGTAAGACCGGTAATTATTACACAGTATATTAAACCTTACTTTTGAAATAATTAAAGAATGAACGTATTGCAGACAGTGTTTTCTGTGTATCACATTATCAGCTACATGATTTTAAATAGCAAAGCAGTGTTTTTTAATGGCGTTAGCCACTCCAGGGAATTATCAATCTAAAATTTTACTGCAAGGTAATTTTCTGTTATTGAAAACTCGTTAATCCGGACATCCACGAGAACCGATAATGGAAAATTACATACTTTTATCCCATCATTTTTCAACGGTATCATGAAACCTCCTCTTAATAGGCCATCTATATTTTCGCAAATGCACTCACTGACTGATGAAAGTATCGATTATTGATTGGAACGAATGGCCTGGGAAAAATACTAACTACTCCACCTAAGAATAGTAAAAGTGGAAATGGTAGCTTAGACAGGATACAACAATTAATTTAAGAAAGTAGAATAGTGTGGTGTAGTGCAGAGGGATAAAAGGATGATTTTACGTTAAATAATAGAAATGTGTTATATTTTCAAATATTTGCTGGTACTGTTAAGTGACACATGAAATGTATTCATTCATGAAACATGTAATGGTTTAGCGAAGACGTGACATTCGCCGATAAGCTGGTGTGATGGTTAGTTTGCGGGACAATATTTGACTAATCTCGTAACGAAGTTAGAGGAGAGGCAAGCAAGCGCTATCGAAACAGCGAGTAATCCTATCGACGGTATGGGTTGCTTGTTTGGTCAGCAGCCTCCAGCTAACAAGATGGGCCTCTTCAGATGCCGACGCTTCGTTGTAGCTGAGCTCAAAACTTCTACTCAACGACCGACCAACCCCATGCGCGTTTAAGTACACAGAATTTTTGTGTGAGCTGCTTTCGAGGAGGTTCTCTTTAATGCTGCAGTGATATTAGCGGGCCGTGGAGATACGGTGTAATAAGGCCGCAAGTTGCGTCGATAGTGTTTGTAGAGGATCTGTCTCTAGCGCAGTCTTTGTTTGTTCTCCCGGCACCCGCCAGTTCGCGGATATTCAATGCTCTTCGATCAATGGAGTCCTGCAAAATACATGCCGTCCCGACACTGCCTTTTCAGCTACACCGAATATTAAAATATAGAAAAACGCACCGGAGTACTTTCTACACTCACAGAAAATTTCATATTCACAGACAAATATAAAAAATAATTCCTACAACACTTATAAGTTTTCTATTATTCTCCTTGAGACTTTTTTTATAACTAGTTGTTAAAAATTACACGTTAGGTTTACTGCGGGTTTAATTTATAAACTACTAAATTATTGATGTTTCATCAATATTGAGGTTTAATACTTACAATACAAAATTATTTATTGAAATTATATAATTCAAAAATTAATTTGACACCATTCAATTAATTAATAGAAAAATAACTTTTACGCTGCAAATTTTTATTTGTTAACTTGCCACGTGTATTCAAGCACTCTCTTTATTTACTACACAACTGTGGTCATTAATGCACACAGATACATATACAAATGGATAACGTTTTACAACGCTATAAAATATAAAGTCCAGTGCACACTGCGATCCGCAGAGCATACCCTGGTATAGTTAGTTCGACGATTTCTCACAAATTCTTTACACTCAGGGTTCCGTGAGGGAATGTCTTTTAATTTAACCGTCGGGCCATTAGTTTTGCCATTGAAGGCTCCGTGATGCTCAGCGACATCCAGAAGTGAGTTTGGGTTGAGCTGATGACGTCGCCTATGACGTCATGGGGGTCACGCAATTAGTTTCTCAATTACACGCAGAATATGAAATGCCAGAAAATTAATCAAAATTCATTTGATATAACAAAAACACAAACAAACCGCTGAAACTACGCAGTACATAAATTCGCATTTTCTTACGTTCATTATCTTTATATTGGTATGCTATTGCCTTCATTTAAGAAAATAATACAACGTCAACATAATCAGAAGTATAAGCATAATAATATTAATCAGAGTTGAATCAAAAGTATAAAGAACAATAATTCAGTTGAACGAAATATAAATACTATTAGTCTTATTATTATTGATTACGTATTTCTCTCTTTAGCAGCAGTACTCCAGTCCTGTCTCAGTGAATAATAATAATAAAAAAAGACATCTCTTCTTGGCCAAGGAACAACAATATCCAGTCCCGTATTTACACTTTGCCCAGACCGAAAGAAATCTATCACTATCAATTTAACATCTAATCTGCGTACTTGAAAATGCAGAACTTTACATTGATTATAAAAATTATTCGTGTAGTCACATTTAAAAAAAATAATACGCTAATCACCGCTGCAAGGAATCCTCGCTCGCGGACCGCGATATCAATCCTCCGAGGAGGTTAGTATCACAGACTTATTCGTTAACTGCGCGAAAAAATAAACACGATAAAAGAAAATTATTACTAGCATAAAAAAGCCATGTAAATTTAGAAATCACTGACTGGCAAAAAATGACATCACAAACTTCAACACAAGTAAACATAATGTCAGAGAACACCTTGGAAACGTTTGGATTAATAAATATTTAGCTTGGTTGGAAACCCTATAATGTTTTATTCATAATTTACACCGGGAAAGTCCTGATCTCTTTTAAGATTGATATTCTGCGTGGAGAAGCAAAACTTGTAATCCAAGTTTAAAAATGTAAATTATTTATAATATTAAGATTTCTAAAATGAACATACTTGAAATATTTAAAATATTATTCGTTTAGAAGGAAAACCTTTGGCCGTCTTTCAATAAATGAGTTAATGCGGGTTTTATATTCCACAAGGTTATATCCTATTAACGATTCCGACTAATAAATATTAATAGTAGAAAATTTGTCATGCATTTATTAATCAGCAGCAGATATCCGATACAGTAATTTTAATCACGTTCAGTGAAAACTTTAATAAGAAGGAAATTCAGTACTTTCCTATTTCTATTGACCTATTCTGTTTCTGAAGCAAAGCATTGCACTTGTGACTCAAATACGCTTACGCTTCGATACGTTGCTGGCAATGTTATGATACGTGCAAATATAAACTCGCTGGGTATCATCGCAACTATATATCATTGATTAAACTATGATCTTTATGTTTGCAATCGCATCTGGTTACGGGTGAATGCAGCCCGTTGCGTTGAAAAAGTGAGCCGCGGCAACATGGCGATCGAAGCGACTATGATGAAAAAAGCTCACACGGCCGATAGTGCGGCCGTGATCAATGTGTGAAAACATCCGTGATGCTACAAAGGAAATGTGACGTATGGCACTGAGTACACGCATCATTAGCTCTCAGCAAAGCTAAATTGAGAGGCTTCATCGGCCTGAGCGCATAAGCCCTCAATTTATAAATATTATACAAAACATAGTGCTACATGCAACAGTTCATGTGCGCATAACCAGTTACTATCGGAGAGGGGTGGTGAGAGAGAGAAAAGCGCTTAAATACAACAGAAAAAAATAAAAATGAAAAGGAAGTGCCCCCAAACTTCTCTATGCTTCTCCTTATATAGCATTACCATCAATATCTACAGAATAATCTTCTTGTATTCTCGTTCTGTATCCCACCCCGCCAGCCTTGTGGTCCAATCACTAGATTCCGTGCTACCCGCTCATAACTCCATACAGCCGACACTCTTGTGTTCAAAGTTGTTTGCTTTCGGAATTTCTTAAATGCTTTCAAATAATTTTCGACAACTAACGTTCCCTTTTTTCAAGTAATTAACCTGTTTATTACTGAGTCTCTAATTGGCGTCACGTTCTTGGGGGACTTTCACTGCCTTTCTTCTTTCGTCTTTCCCTCAAACTGCACATACACAGAAGTCAAAGACAAACAAAATTTTAAGAAACTATTACAAAATTCAAATGATCACACATTACACTGGTCCTTATTGTAAATTTGCATTAATGGCTGTGTTTGTGGATATGTACATATCAATGAAGAATTTTATACATAACGATAACTTTATGCACAAATTGTTGTAAACTGTACTGCATCGTGAAATATTCATTAAATGTATATCGTTTACTCCCACAAATTATTATTTATCTACAAAATTGAAATTGATATTAAAATGAATTATAAAATACTGTCAAATATTCAATTCCATAAATAATTTAATTTAATCAATTTTTACACACTTTCATATATCCAGTTAACGTTAATTGCTTCAATCATCTTAAATATTCAGATACTATTCCCTTGCAATCAAATTGTAATCATGTTCTGTATATTAACATTAACTTTACATCTGTCGTCTGGAGGTAAAATGTAGCGTTGTTTTATGTAACGAATTAAAAAGTTTCGACATCGAAACTTTTTCTCCTTATTTAAAACTTCTTTGACAATCTCGTAGGGTATGATAGCGTACTGCTAGTTTAACAGGCTCAAAGTTTAATCTTTACTGAGGTAATTATTTTGAACTGTCTTTCTGATAACAAATATTAACTTTTAACTGTCATGAACGAATTCTTTGTAGATTTTGAAGAGCTGTAAATAATGGCCACAGCGTTACAGAGAAATTACTGGGCCAATTAGTTTTTCTTTAGTCATAAGTTATTTTTAAACTTGTAACCATTTATGAAATAATATTTTCTTATTTGAAACTTGAATCATTCCTCTGAGTTGCCGGAAAGCTGAAATTTAAGCTGCAAAATATGCATCACAAACTACAATGCTCTGAATATGCTTTATATTTTGCAATTCAGTACTATCTGCTATAATTTATTTTCTACTTTTAAATCAGTAAAATTTAATTTGGAGAGAATCACGCAAAAAAGTTATGGAATAATACTCTGAGATTTTTGTGATAAATACATTAACCATCTATCAACAAGCTTAGGATCACTAAGTACAAAGAAACAAGATATACGATAAATTTGAAGGTTCCTTTTAACATATTACTAAAGACCTGTTACAAAAATAACTGTTTCTAATTTAAAATTATGCTAAAAAATTATAACGGTTGAATGAAGAACGATAAGAAGACGTTACTGCTTTGACATCTATTTTTCTTAGTTTAAGACCAACTTTGTGAACGAATTGATCAGTATATCTATGATTATGGTAAAAGCGTAATTAATTGTGAACATTTATTTCGTTAAAATCTGTGGAATTTCTATTGTTTGGTTTCTGTAGTAACCAAAACGAGCAATTGATTTATGCATAATTGACACCTACTTAATGCGTGTAAACAAGGCCTATGGCGTGTTTAATTGCTGGCAGTCTAAAAGCAATTATCATAAATAATGCTAGCACATGCTGTGTGTTACATACACTATATTATGAAACCCTTCCAAAACTACGAGTTTCAAAATAAATATACGCATTTCCAGTTATTTTATTTTTCTGTTTTATTACGGATTCATTTTATATATCCAGATTCCTCATGAGAAGGCAAACGGGCAATATATCTCTGTTCTTTCTGTCTGTCTGTCTGTCTATAATTATCAATCATGTCACTAACTCATATAAAAATAGAATAGTAAATTTTGAGTTTTAACTATTTGTGGAACCTGTATATAATTTTAAATAAAAAATGGTTACATGATATTTAAGCTTATTAATGGTCTCTAATTTTTAATTGAAAACTCAAATTTCTGGTCAGAAAGAAAGAATAACGGATGGATTCAGATGGAAAAAAAATAAGATAACTTTTATCTAGCGTTTGGAACTCGCAGGATCTTTGTTTTTGAGTATTCTAGCGTCTTCAGTTTTTCTTTTTCTTCTAATTCTATGCGTTATTCTGAAGCAAGACAATACTTATTCTGAATTTTTGCGTAAAATTAATAATATTTCATCGCATTAAACTGTTCTATATTCCACCAAATATATATTGTACTGAAAATTATAATACCCAGAAATTGCAAGAAACTAACTGACGGACATTTATTTCTTATTTACTGTACACGGAAATATTGCGAATAATTGCAGTATTTGAAACTAGGAAGATTTCAAAACATCTTTCTCTACCCGCAACACATTACGTGGCGTGGTTTGAAAAACGGAGCCATTGTCAAATTTATCTGATAGGACCGGGGTTGTGTACTTCATCCACTGCGAGTGAGGAATACGAGTAACATACGTACGAGGAGAGGCAGAAAAGGTTTCGATCAGATTAAACGAACACAGAATCCACCCGCAGAAATAACACAATCGACGATAGCTTTGCATGCGCGGGACAAAAGCCATCGATTTATTTTTTGAAAAGTTTGCAGTCCTGTGTTACGTGAGGAATACTACGAAAAGAAAATTCCTATGCCGAATACACTCAATCTAATAACGCGATCGGACAACATTTTGACAGCAAAGTTGAGTTCATTGCACTGCCCTTCTACTATTCCTACCTCGTATTTTCGCAAATTCAAGTTAATTTCTGTCCCTTCTTCCAGGTGGTTGGCTCTGTATTTCACATATGTATATTGAGACGTAAAAAGTGTGCACAACCGAGTAGGTCTCTGCCTACGCAGTGAAATGATACTCGTCACTCTTCAAGATAAACTTACTGCATAACTAACTGTTCGAAACATATATCTATCTATACAATTCCTTTCCTGTCTTCCCATTATTCTTTTTTCCTGACCGCATCGCCGGATCTAAATTCTTTCTCTCCTATTAGTTGGCTTGTTCGAGATACGTAGAAGTCTTGAAGCGCCCACGACCCGTCAAAATTCTTGGCAGCCCTTCTCCAGAATCAATAACCGATATTGAAGCACTGACCTATAACACTTAACTGGCATACCTTACATTTTGTTGTGCAGTCCGACGTGAGCACTCTCCTTAAAGCCGACTTAGTTCTGGAGCTTCGCGACGCTCTCCGTCTTCTGACATTTATTAGTTTACGCTTGCTTAAGTCAGGCAAATATTTATGGTGCCAGGTTTTCGCAAACTAAGGCACAATTACTTCCTATACACTGACACCCACCGTACACACTCGCAAACATTCATTTACGGCATTAACTGAGAATTTTTATTGTTTTGATTCTTATTTAAAAGGGCCGTCCATGGCATTATTATTTCTAGAATTCAGGACAATCTGAAGTTCTATTACCTGATAGTACGTCATCTGTTAAAAATAAAAAATATATATTGGGGAATGACCATTATTAATTAATGCATTAGACTGATTTATATTAATTTTTATTATATATTATATATATTATTCATAACGTTTAATTAATTCTATTCATTATATTTTATATTTATGTATATATTAGGGTATTTGACTTAAAAGTTGAGCAGCTGTGATAATAACAATTAAGCTCGCTGTACTATAACGCATGATTGATGTATTAAATCAGTTACATAATTTATGATAGGTTATTGCGAAGCTGAGGAACACTGTGATGTTGTCTAAAGTTCTCTTAATGCTGTAAGGTCCGTACGTTGCGTATTTACGCACTGCATTTGTAGCATAATGGATAGCGGTAATGCGATAAATGAAACACTAATGGTGAACATATGGGTTATTATTACCGCCAATAGCTGCCCATAATGTGAAACACTAGATAGTGTCAACAATTTCGACCCACAAATTATCGTTAACATACGCTTCAGTAATGTCTTTAATATACATTAACCCTTTTTGTTTAATATTTTACCCGAATATTGATGCTGACCTGACGTAGTTTTCAGCTTATTATCATTACGGACGTATATGACATTAAATAACATACTGTGTTACCTGTGATAAGTAAATCAGCTTATTTTTTCGTGTCTTTTAAAACATTTTAAGTGCCTACAGATCGAAACTATTTTTCGGTTATCAGTTAACATTTTATTTTATTTATTGGTTCCGTTAGTCTTCTATATGAACGAAATGGTTTTCTGCGTTTAGATATTGCGTTTATAATTGTAGAATAATGTTATGTAATCGCTCTCAGATTTGCTTACTTCTATTTATAATTAAACAGCTATTTTTCATGACAGGCGTTGCTTACCTGCTACCTTACATACAAGTTATTGTCACTGGGTTTTACATTAAAAACTTTTGGTTTACCCACAAGATTTTAAGTCGTATCGTCTGGATTTGAAATTTATTGACAACGGTGTCTGGTATTCCATTGTGTGGTGTGTGTAGAATGGTAAAGAGTAAAAAATAATAGTTGTTGCAATAAACACAAAGCTGAGTAAAAGAGTGTGGATGATTGATATATCCAGGAATAAGTTAGCCAGAAAGATCTACAACAGAGCGAAATGAACTGTGAAGAAAAATATGGTCGCAGATATGAAAGGAATAAGAATAGGAACACTAGCAGTGGTGAAATGGTAATTTTGCTTGGTACATTATTAACAGTAGATATTATTGTAATATACTTTTTACAGTCGCCTTCCTCGATGAAACAATCATTTATCATCTGTTTTCATGTTACTGTTATAGAATTTGCATACAGACCTGGCAGATCACGTTCCGTAATATTTTTTTCGTGTAATGACAGATTAGAATCTGTGACTGATAAATTTACAAAATCATGGATTAACGCTAAAAATACTATTTGAGAAGGACAAACGAAGCGCCCTTTGATTAGAGAAATAGAGGTCAACACAATAAGTAGTGATAATATTGAGGCCATGTAATTGTTAAGTATAGTTGGTCTTTGTGAGTGTTCCCTCGACAAGCCAGGTACAGGCGTCGCGTCGCTTCAGTGTCGACATGTCACCGACAATGCGTTTGCTCCATCGATCTGTTGCAAGCTTTGGCTCCAGGGAGAACTGCTATCTGCGGTGGCAAGGACCGCCCCGTGTGCGACTGATCGTTACCATTCAGATCCCACAACTCGGGACAGCTACAGACCATCTCGGCGGGACAAAGCGACACCATCTAATTATGCAAGAAGGCGCCTTTCATCCGGAGTTCCTTTCTCTGACTTACAGAAGATTAGCTGGAGATTGTGTATGGGGTTACAGAACGAAAACTCAGCTGAAGAGTGGAACACAGACCCAACTACTGAGTTGACAAATCCATTTTTTTATAAATGTTTCGGTTCCACCGACGTATGTCACATGCAATGTCTTTCAGTAATGAAAGTCCTTTGTTTCCTATAGCAATTTAGCCCTTCACACGTCAACGTAGGATTAAATGTAACATAAATATTCATCATGGAGAAAACCAAAAAATTTAAAGTGCCGTAGCAAGCGTGTAAATTCAACTTCCGAGATATTCCAGTAACAGTCTCTGACCTTAATACACTTAGATTAAAATGAATTAAAAGAGGCGACACATAATTTCCATGTAAAGCTGATTCACAGAAATAGTAAATCTCGTGGACATCTCAATATCACTAAATCGTGCCTAAACAAGGACTACAACATGCTTGTGACTGACTCCTTGTCGTACACCTCGAACGCGCTTCTCATCCAGGCCACTCTCTTACACTGACTCGCACCACCACCACTGTGACAAAAGTCTGAATTTTATCGGCTATTTTGGTCAATCTTCCTGGACCACGAAATCTGTTTGGTCCTGGAATTCAAGTGTTTTTACAAAACTCTTAATTTCTAAGGACGACTGGTCGCACTCACAGCTCAGGCGTGAATTCGTACCGCGGAATTTTTAGTACTGTATCTTCAAGTCTGGTCCGTTGTCTGTCATAAATTCTGAGATTTACTTCTCGCCAGACGAGAGCCGCCGAGATACATGTAAAAAATTGCCCAGTTGACTCAGTGTTGTTGTTCAGGTAGTGTGGGGTTGCTTTTTACGGATAACATTCGGATGAATATGTGCAAAAGAACGAAAGATCCTGAGTAATTTTTTTATATTGCTGACATGTGAAAGTTCATTTGACGATTTTTTAAGATTTTTGTTTTATTTGTTATTATTTTAATTGCAAGTAATTTTACTTTTTTAATGCACAACCATCCAAGTTTTAATATAAATTTTCAATGTGAAGCAATTTTAGACCAGACTGAAATTATTTTCAATGATACTTGTCACATAAAATTCAATTATATGCATATAAACTCACAAGACAAATACGCGTCATCCATAAAATTACAAGTTTTAAATATTTTTCTGGTTCTATCGGAAATATAAACGAGTTTCTGCTTGAAGCGCCTTTCACAATCTAACTGGAAGAACGTATATATTGCACACTTACGTTTTCACTCACAGCTTCAGGGCATGTCTGTTCAACACATTCTTCCTTTCGCCGAAGAAATGCGCTCGGAGTCACGGTTTGATTGCCCCTTCCTGTGCTTTTACCTCTGCGGAAGATGTGGTGACCACTCTCTTCCCGGCGGCCACGTGAAATTTAATTAACGCCGCTGTAATGAAATCATCCTGTCACGAAAACCGAGGAAACGGCTTTGGGGTCAGGCATCAGACCTCAAGTCGGCCATCACACCAAGTCTCTCACCCGCTTCAAATTACTTCTTAACTAGATTAGAATATCACATACAAATAAATTCAGCTCACTCAAACCCAAAGTGATACGACGGGTATTCTAATTCCGTACTGTGGAAAATAAATACAATAATTAATTCTGATTTAAAGAATTACGTGTGGCTATACTTTTTAAATTGTTGTATGTCGTTATAGTGGAATATTAACGTAAACTTTTCGTTCAACTTAATTAGTCACTACATAAAAAAAGTCAAATTCCTAATTTTGTAGGAAGCAACCATTCAATTCGAATCCAGTTATACAGTAAATAATAATTTATTCCCTGAGTGAGTGAATCATAATCTGTTGTTTTTGACAATACATTTTAACGATTCCGTTAATTTACAGCGATTTATTCGGAATTTACAGCTTCCTCGGGAATCTTAATTTACGCTGTAATCAGATAAATTTTAGAAAATTTTAATTCGTTGGTTTAAATTTTTCGTAGAGACGTAGAAGAAACTGCGAAGAAACTTATCCACGTACGCTACATATATATTTGGCAAGGTGGCCACCGATATTGCCATACATACCTCAGTCCGATATAACTGAGTGAGATTGCAGTGTCTGTTTGTGTGCAGCGTGTTAGATAAAATAAATGTTAGTGATGGCACGAGACTAGCAACACATGTTCGTTGCCGCCGGATGTTTCCGCTTATAATGGCGTGTTGTACTGGAGACAGGAGACACAAGCGTGTAGCTCAGATATCACAGAGCTGCGATTCATTAACTTAGTCACAAATAATTATAAAACCAAAAATTTCAGCTATAGCGTCGAGTTCAGAACAGTAACGTTACTTCCTCCCCATTTAATATAAAGAACGTGTCACCGTAATTTTTAAAGTACCATAACCATCGCCCATTTCCTTGATTTGGCGAAAATAATCTCAATAATTTAGTTACTCGTGTAAAAATTAATATCGAACTGTATAATTGGCCGAACCGCGTCAATCTGCTATCAAGTTATTCAATAATGTTTCTTACCCACGACTGACTATATATTTTGTTTTTATACGAGTCCATAAGTGTTCATTTTATACCACTTGTATTTTCTCGCTTTAGGTTAAATTTTAAAAGAAATTCAGGGGTAAGTAGATTTCTGCTGTACGGAAAACTAGATTTAGAATATTCGTGTGGCCAAAAATTTATTTGTCACCAGTTACAAAGGCCTTAAATTATTACATTTTTACCGTACCGTAAATAAAATACAGATTACAAACATAGATAGAAAATCAATAACTTTGAACGAATTACGCCTGAAAATATTTTTTATTACTAATTACGGTTGGGAGAAATTATTCCAAGTAACCAGCAATATTTATCAAAGCTAATAGTGACTAATTTTGATAAGAAATTAAGATTGTATTTGTGCTAATACAATACTGAAAAAAATATTTAAAAAAATATTAAATGTGTCTCAAGTCTCATGATTTTGCAAATATTCAACATAAATATAATTAGGTCTTATTTATCAAGAATTCATATGAATTGGATAATTATGATTTTAGTGGAATTAGAATACCCTGAGAATGAAGCTTAAATAATCTTTCTTGAAAAAAAAAAAAAAAAGAAATATTCTGGAGTTGAGCGGCGGGTAGCAAAATCTGGCTTAAGGGGTTAACACAAAGAAAACTAGGACTGGTGTGTTTTAGCATGTCCACAGATGCCAAAATTTTCACATTTCTTTAAGTTGTTTCATACCAGAATCTCTCTTAGAAACCAACAGACGCCTCTGGGGTGATAATAAAAGTTATGTTTCATGTATGCTACACTATGCACTAAAAGGTTAACATACAAATAATTCTACTGGTTTTAAAGATAATTTTTCCAACACGTCATCTTGTAAATGATTTCTTAACTGCAAAATATTTATAGACACTGTTACATTTCCGCACAAACACGGTGAATTAGCTAAGCTGACGCTCCATTTAAGTCAGGAATGAAACAGTGGAAATCTGAGAATGTCGCGCTGGAGGCGCTGGAATTTCACAGCCTTGCGATAAATCATTCCTTTGATAGAGAGCAGGAGCGTGTTGACGTGGGTCGCACATCTCGGCATTAGCTGTGGGTCACAAGAACCCGACACCAACTTAATCAGAGGGGTGTGTAAGAACATCCATTAAACCTAGACGCAGCCTCGCGCCTTCTCCTGGACCGGAGCTCTATAGCTTGCTGGAAACAGCGATAAGCGCTCGTATTGCCAAATCCTGTAAATGAATACTACGGGGAAACTCGTAAACGAGGTATAAGTGCTGTTCACTGCTTCAAGACCTAAAAACAATAAGACTCAGTATTTTCTTTTATTCGGTTCACTTAAAAATAAATTCAAAACATTCAATACCTCATTTTCTTGTATGTTAGTTCTCACTTTGTTAAAAAGTTATAACGGTCACTTAATAGTTACACACGAACATTATAAAATATAATGATAAAAATGTTAAAATACTAACTAGCCAATTATCACAATATTCTCGAAGTCTTCATTAAAAGTTTGGTAATTTGTAGGAAATTTGCAACTAGTTGCACAATATTTTTGGTTGAATCTCATCCAACGTAATCTTTTCCAAACTTTAAAAAATTTGTAAACAGACGGTTCTTGGCTTTTAACGTCTGTCAGGAAAAATAACGAAGTCTATCCATTATTATATTGTGACTGTATTTTTGGTATTCCTTTTTTATATAAAACCGTAGCAGTCCCTAAAATTCACAATTCGTATGATATTCATCGCATTTGCGTCCCTCTGCAGTTTGTTCGTAATATTATGTAGTCTAAGTAGGCGTCCGGTTGTCAATGAAACATAATATTACTGCGGAAAGTGGAATATAAAATTACGATACGGAGTGATTGTGTGACAAGAGAGATGGCGCCCCCAGCGCTATTGACGTTCTAGACACTATAATGCTCTGCCTAATCCTCACACGCTTCGTAGCTGTTTTTAACATTATACTTTGTTCCGTGTTGAGAAAAATTCTGAAAATCCATTCAGTGATATACACGAACTAAATTTCCGTTAGATTAATTCCTACGTTTTAGTCCCGTCAGCTATTCTACGTCGATAGTTTTCACTCCAAATTAATAACTTTGTAACTACACATAACAATAAACATTGCCGGATTTAATCACAACTTACTCGCAGTGGAAAATTACTGTTTACAAGAAACGACGACGCTGAAAAACGACTTCCTAACTTTACAGAACGAAAGCTCAAAGCTAAAGGACGCGATTAACAAATCACTAAAATTTAAGAAAGAAAATAATCCGCTGCAAAACATGGCTGCTAATATTATATTATATTATATTGATGGCGTACAAATTCGTTGTCTTCGGTTCGATTCCTGGCCATTTTGAAATTTTTCTATCCTAATCTCTTAAAATATAACTTCACAGTCTAAGGAACAGTAAATTAATTTTTCAAAATAGTCGTCTATGAATTGTAATCATTTCTAAATTTAGATCGTGATTGCAACATTAGTAACTAATGATGATTATGACAAGGAAATGAAATAACGTTCTTTCAGCAACCAATTTAAAGGTTATTTCGACAAAATTGTTTTTAAAATAATGTATTTGCTTATTAATTATATTTAATAATTGATACAACAATTTTAATAATTATATTCATACTTATTTTATATTTTTCTCTAAAATTGTAATTATTAAATATATATCATCATTGAGATGCTCTAATAAGTAAGTGGTAAACATATATTTAGTGAATTAATTTCAATGGTTAGTCCTCGCTAGACAAATTCTGGACCGCACAAAATTCAAGCTGGGATAAATTATTGGAATTTATTAACAAATAATAATATTATTTATTTACTATCAGCATTTGTAAATTATGAATTATTTATGTTACTCTTGACGAAAAATTACTAAAACCAATTGCTACGGTAGCCACAAAATCTCATACTGGTGACATTGTTAATGGAATGACCGTTTAGGGTGGAATTACAACTCTACGAATAACTTCAAATGTTTATGAAAATAGCTTAAAATCTGGAAACTTACGACATTAAATTATGAATAAAAACTAACGTAAATCATAATTCATATATTTAATAATTATAGTGCTTCGAAATTTCGTCCCATACATCGTTACTGCCTAGAATGAATTTTTTTGTGTGTATACTGGTCTTCTGCATTCATGTTTCATAATTATTGTAATACTAAATACGACCTTAATACAGACAAAAAAGCTTTTCTGCATAAAGTACGTATTTACTATTATTATAATAATTAACAGAATTTAATTTCTATGACGTATTTAATTATTATTTCTACATTTAATGTTAAAATACTAAGGTAAGCAGGTTCATTGTCCTATAAAACATTGTAAGTTAACCAAATAAAGGATATTTTTAAAACCTTCCGTATCGTATTCGAATGGCTTGGAAGTCATCCTCGCCTTTTAAAGTCCATTGTTGACCGCAGCTGACCGAGGCAACTGACAACTAAGTTGATGTATGACCAGAGCGACGAATCACCACTGTCGGATTCTCGGCTTCCATGGTGGACATTTATTTTCGGTCATTAATTCACGTCGAAAGGGAACCAGTTTCCCGCAAAACTTTTGTTGCCATATGTTCCTATTAATATCCACGTCGAATTTATGGGAAAATCTTTACTATCCTTGAAACCACTTTCAAATTAAAAGTTTACCTTGATTATAAATATATCTTACAGAATTTGAAGTTTCTCAAAATTATGGAAAATTTTATATTCTTTTCTATAGCAGAAAATTCGCTATTTATAGTTTATGGTATATCGTTTGAAGGTAATCGAAGAATATAATAAATCTGAGCCCATAAAGTCATTGAGATTTATTTTATCTTCTATCTGCAGCGATACGAATCATTATTATCATCAGCCGCAGGGTCATAAATACAGGTTTCACTCTATTCATAATAACGTTCCTCGGTTTTCCCCATAAATACTAATTAATTATTTAATCGATTCCAGGGCACATTTAAAATGAACTAACGAGTAATAAGTACAATTGATATAAATTAGCAAGAAATATAAAAAGATAAAACCACGTCAACATAGGCTTATTTATACTATAATATTTTATGAAATTTTTTATTTAAAATTAAAAATTAAGAAAGTAGGAACGTATTAAAAATCATAGAAAAACTTTTCCAGATTTCTCAGTATCATATTTTTGGCTCTGAAGAACAGAGGATTATTTCATTTCATGGTCTTATGAATCTTACCATAGTAACTTTCTGTTAATGAAATTTCTTATTGAAGATATCATGCATTGGAGACGAGAATAGATAACTCGAATAATTTCTATTATACATAATATTTCAATGGTTAACGAATCCAATGTTGTCTACATGCATCCATAAAAGCAGTGAGAGTCCCGAAATGAAGACGAGCCACGTCTGCGGAACACATCCGTGATAGACGGCACAAGCTACAAATTATAATTGGAAGGCAAAAGTTACTGTACATCATAATTATGTATATTGAATGTATACACTGTAATATTTGGTTGGGTTGGCGGAGAACATTTCATAAAGGAGAACTATCAAAACGATTATATGTAGTCTACGAACATGTTGATGAAGATTTCAAAAAGTCTCCATTCCTGAAGAGTTGCTAACGATCTATTAACTAATGAGTCACTCGTTAGAATCAATTCAATAATAGAACAACATTTCGCAGCTCGGGACGAGGTGCTTTGTTAAACGCGCGGACAGTAGCTGTTTATTCAGAGTGCAGACACCAGCGGAGAAACCACAGTGGTTTGCTAATTAGAAGAGGGGGTGGAAATAAATCGAAACGAGATGACTGAATTGATAATTGAACCACCGCTCGCGATGGTGGTGTACCGCACAGCTGGTCGCCGTCCGCTAAATTCATTATTGCCGAAATGCTTGCTGCAGAGTAATCAGTTAGTCGGAATTACTTTGGTTTCTGAATTGCTCGAGTTCCCAAGTGGATCAAAGTTTTCGTGACTTCGCGGGCTGTCAAATTAAAACAATTAGTGCGAGTGTGAAACGCGACTCGATATTATTGCCTCAAAGGCATCGGATCGTTAAGACAATATTTGGGCTTCCGTTGTTTTTAAAATTAGCAAAAAAACTAATAGTAAAAAAACTTTGAATAATTTGAACACAGAATGTGATGATGATACAGTTGGCTTTGAGAAATTACCAAAAGAGTGTTTCTTGGATCAAATACGGAAGCACCCATATTTGTAAATAATTCGGGAAAACGAATGCTGGTAAGTAAAATAAAATGAAGGCAAGCACAACGTTGAATGAAAATTCATATTTATTCATATAGGACACAAAATGAGGTTCTATGATCACGTCAGACCAATTCTGCAAATATATTTTATATAAAAACTGTATATAATTCCACTATAACGAAGACTACTGAAGCCGATATGAGTATTAATAATCAACACGAATTTTTTTCACAAATCTCATCTCTTCACAGCAACTAATTACGAATAATTAGTTATTTGAGCAATGGATAATGACATCTCAGGCGTTTTACCGTTACTTTAATTTTTCACTCGGTGACTTAACTTCTACAACCCCTGCCGAAATTTTAGTAAGATTTATTTGGTTAAAGTTATTAAAGCATTTCTGCATTCAATGTTACTCAAAACTGGTTTTTCTCAGTAGCCAGCACCGTAGTTTCGAACAGATTTTCGTACGGAAAATACTTTGCAGCTGTGACTCACTTACCCAAATCATTATATTTCGCGGAATATATAGCGTTTCTAAAATTATGCTGGAATCGAAAGACGACGAATGGCATAAAATTTTATTCGAAAAATGAGACAGTAGACTGAGAAATATACAAATGTTGGTAGTGCCTACGTTGCATAATTTTATGTACCATTTACTTGCAAACACCGTGTGTATTCAGCAGTAGTAAACTTTTATGCGTCAATATAAGTGTCGGGAAACAACTAGTAATTAAGTAAGCTGCATGGTTCGGAACACTTTAGAGTCGAGTTGTTAGGGTTCCTGTCACAGATGTGCACAAACATCATTTATATTCGTCGCGGCCAGACGAGGTTGTAAAAACTGCTCCCATGCGCCCGGCCTTCCCCGTTTTAGAGTTCGGGAGCTGTTTTTCTACTCCCTTCGAAATTGGTTTACAGGACCGGCAGGGCTCTCCCCACAAGGAATTAAGGTTAGGCACGTTAACACTTGTGGTTTTACAAATAGTGGAGAAATAGCCTTTCATCTCCCCCAAGTGAGTCTCCGGCCTTAACTGCTTCCTGCTTCCTGCTTCGAGGATCAAACAACACAATTTAGGGATTTTAAATATTTATAAAGTATCAATAACTACAACTTTAATATTGCTTATCGAAAAATAAATAAAAATTCCAGTTCTATGTATAATAATGTGGTCGACGTGGTAACTAAATACTCCGTTACAATATCGACATTACATCAAAATTTAAGAGTCCAAAGGAACGACACGAATTTTGGCAGTAGTATTTCTATGTGCTTCGCCAAGAAGGAGAAATTATAACTGTTAGAGAAGTTGCAAACAGATTTAACTCGCAATTCCAAATATTCACAAGTACTTCAGGAACGTGAGATCTGAACGCAGAGGTGAAATTGTTTCCGAGACATTTAACAATGACAAGAACAATATAACAAATTTAATAATTATATAGAAATATTCGTCTCTGACTCAAACAATCAGCATTAGAAGCAATGTTCCTGGGCAATTTCGTTGTTAATGCAACGAGTACAAATTTCTGGAAGGCACTTGGTACAAAATTTAATATATTTATGATAAATCGTTAAACTTCAATTGAATTGATGACGTTCGTATTCGAATAATCAAAAGAAATGGTGGCTATTGGAAATCAACTCGGGAAATCTTCTATTCCAAATAGACAAGTTTTCGTTTCCTTTAAAACTCAATTTTGATTGCCTATTCTGTATGTTATATATTTTTATTTCCTGGAAATATTAATCCTCTAATTCGTAGCTGTCAATGGCGATAAATTTGTAATATACCATTCCGGACGGGACGGAAACTATGGCCGTCATTGAATATCAATCCCTTGTCGACCAAGAGGATTCCCTATTCGAATATTCATTCACTCTAGCTAGATCGTTACATGCTATTGTCATTAAACTTGTTTGCAGATTTTTGATCTGGAACTCTGTATGCAGAACGGAACAATTCTGCGCATTCCATTTGATTTGATTCTAGTGCCATTAAATTTCTAATGTGTTTCAGTACTTTACTCAACTTTGTCCCAAATCAAATTCAATTCTCAATGGCTTTAAAATGTTCGATAACCTAGTAACATACTCATTTCAATACATACATAATTATGTGGTCTGCTTTAAGTGCTTCCGGGGAATTGTAAATACCCTTGGGAATATTTTGTAGCCCAAAAAATATTGCTTCATTTGAGAAACCTGTACGTGATGTTTTAAATTAACTTTGCGTAGAAAAGCGTTAAAATGTATGTAGTTGTTTCTGGGTTTCCTGAGGTCTTTTGGTGTGAAGTGTTGCCGAACTAACTTCTGACTCTGAGCTCTCCCACAATTGTTTCCCTTTGCAGCGAGCTGAAGGTTGAAAGGTTAATGTCACGAACAGACGTTTGTATTGGACCTACAGCGGTTTCTACCTCCTGCCGGAAATTAATCCTGCAAAATAATATATTTCACCAAATTCTCCATACAAGTCATGTCGATAGACTACAGCGATATACGTAGGCTACGTATCTGCTGTGCTTCACACGGTTTTAAGATGTACCTATCTCAGGAAGTGTTCGGAATATATCAAAATGTTGCTAAGAAAAAAATTCGCCTATTAATTCCACTTATTGAACATGTGTCCAAACACAAATTGTCGAAAATTACGTTTGTTCATTATTTTAATCTGCTTGATACAATTTTCACATTCTAACTTTCTAAATATGTCACCATACGGTAATATTGATGGTTGGGTTTGCGGTATAAATATTTTGGTTGCGAAATGCAGTTTCGGTTTGCTTCCAAGGAAAAGTACGGAGATTTAAAATCTACAGGATGTTCTAGTATTCAAATTATTGTTTATTTACTTTTAATAAAACATTTTAAATTTAAAATATTAGACAATTTAATATGGACATTTGTTTTTATTTTTGGTCCATTAAAATAGTGAAATACATGTAATTTTGACATGTTTCAATAATTTCAGTTGCCAATGTATTTGATTTGAAAAATCAAATAATTTTGATGACGCTCCATTCTAAACTATTTGGAAAATGCTGACTAAACGTTGAAGATGTTAATTATAAATCCACTACAGTCTTACATTGTATTTTTCTACTCGTTGCAAACACGTTTTGTTTTTCATTTAGGCGGTAATTCATATTAATATACTGGAACTATAAGGCAAAGACAATAAATTAAGAACTCCTTAAATTTCCATTACGAATCTAATATATATATAATGAGGATAAATTATTTAATACTATGTAAGTAAAATTGTTTCGTATCCGTAGCAACTTTGGAATAAAAAGAAATAAAAGTTAAAATGTAGAATATTTCGTTTTATTTCAATGCATCTATATTTACGGATTCATATGAATGCTAAGAGGATTTTTTTTATTTGAGGATATCTTTTGTGATTTTGGAAAGTAATTTGTGGAACGCCTTTGTGGTATATGCAAGCAGAAAAGAGGCGGGTGTTGTTATTGAAGCAATCCCGCTGATATTATCCGGGGTTTCATTGATCCTACAATAGAGCGCGCCATTACTTCTACAAACTTTACGTTGCTCGACTTCCACTAGAAAATAAATGATTCTGTGGGATGTGGAAATCTTTGATGCTGGATAATAGCGCTTCAGCACTATTTACCTCATTCTGAAGAAAACTTTTTACACACTCGCAAATAATTGGTAATATTAATATTTTAAGAAGTTATTTCCAATGTTGTTTATAAGTTTAGGAATTTTCAAGTGAGAAGAACTTTTTTCAAGAATTATAATGTAATAACTATAATGTAATATACACAAGTGAAGTAAAATACCTCCAGGAATAATATTTATATTAATATCGTTTTGTATTTTTTTGTCAATTATATTTAAAATTCGTGAATAAAACGCAGTTACCCAATAATGACAATTAATTTCTGAATCTGAAACTGGAACGGAAATAATATAATTTTTGTGTCAAATTTATTTATATTCTAGATCGACATCGTACTTGTTATATCCGAAATGTATATTCAAATATGTTTTGTTTAATTTTCTACGAAATGAATATATGTTGTAATTAAATGACGTCCGTCCTGGAGAACCGAAGGAAATTAATTTACATGTATTGCAATTTTGACTTGCTTTTTTTATTTTCAAATCCGTTTTATAATTTTAACTCGCATTAATAATTATTATTATTCTGATTATTAACAATACGATAAAGTGAAATGTTATTGTAGTTTGTTTCTGTAGATAATCTATTTTCAGGTAAAATCCGCTTTTGACTGGCAAGAAGGATAGTATTCATTTATTTATATTGTTTGAAAATTATTCTTTCAATAATATTATTGCTTATTTATAATTGGAATATTGTTCCTACGTCGACCATGCAATGAAAAATTATATTTTATTGTAGTTTCATATATCCGCTATCAAACAGAACCAATCTCCATCCAAAATATTTTTTAGTGTTGACGGCTCGTCTATTCTTTTCCTGTAAAATTATAATAATAAATCATTTTAATAATAAACTTGAGTTAACGTTAAAAAATTAACAGACTACAGAACAAAACCAACGTGAAACACGGTACGCCGTAGGGAATGCACGATATATTCCCTACAAATAAATAAAAATTGTAACAAATTACTTGTAACATCAACACTGGGTTCGTAACAGCCAACAAGCCGTTGCCGTGACTGGCGCTGCTGGTCATACGTTTTATAACAGTTATTTATCAGAAAAGTGTATATATAATACTGTTGATGGTACCGAGGGTATTCGGAAGGCGATTCAAAGTCCGAACGCAGCTCAGTGGCGTTTCATGACGTTGTCTCATGCCATTAGACCGACGATTACGTACACACATTAATTCATGATATATTAGTTAATTCAATAAAATTTATTAATAATTATTATTTATAAATAAGACACTCCGTGACCGTTGTTTGATATAGAACACAATACATTTTCACCTCCTTTACTCAGCCGTAAGAACATTTTAACGTTAAATGTGTTTTATGAAATACGAGAACGAAGTTTTTGACTAGTACAAATATTTTTTTATTAGAAAGACTTTCCTATTTTATTTTAACAGTATCATATATTTTCTTGTGAATTATTAATAATTGCTAATATACCAAACTTTGTATCCAAATTGGTAGTTTGTGTGACCATAGTTTTTAAATAATCTGAAATTAGATGAAACAGGGTATTTTTGTACTCAATAAGTAATCTGACAGTTTTTATTGATTTTTGAAATTTTATTCAAACAATTAATTTCTTTTTTAAAATCCAAAAAGAAAAAGAGTTAAATGATAGTTGTTAATCTACTTCCATCTGCGCTATTACTACGTTTTTTTCTGAAATATAAAATTATTTCCGTGTTGCTTCCTCCACTTCATCCGCTCTTTCTTTATACTAAGGTCACGAAAACCAGTGTCCCTCGACTACATCCTGTTTACATTGCAAAATAATGTATTCGTCCGTGGACGCAGTAAACTAAGAAGAAAAATTCTACCAATCGTGTCGGGAATTAATCTTACTTTCCGATAGAAGTCACGTCCACTGGCGAACTTTTCGACGTTTAGCTCGTTAGAACCGAACGAGCTTAAGGCTACGTTCTATTATTTCGCCTACATTTCATTTCAAATAAAATTTCTTACCGCCGGATTTATTGTTGTTTTAAATATTTATTGTATTTATACTGGACTTAAATTCATTTCAAAAGATGGAGTCACTGTGAAAAAATTAATTGCTCAAGTTTATAGCTTTAAGTGTATGAATTACGCATAATTATCTGTAAATGATAATGTATATATGGCTACTGTTTTAATTTACTTTAATAGTTTCCTGTCAGTTACGTTTTAATGTTCCTGAATAAAATAAACATTTCTTATTTAAGTAATATATTAATTTTCTAGGAAGTTTAACGAATACGATGCCGTTCAACAACTACGAAAGGACGAACCAATTTATCTTAAAACTAAAGTTTGAGGAACTTAAAATAAAATTAAGAGCAACGGTCGTAAAACAAACCAATACTTTGGTATGACTTCTAGCACACGAATAAAGTAGATCCGGATTAAAATGCGACTGCAAGACTTTTGGAAGTAAGCCAAAAATTCTGCATGTCCGTGATCAGAGAGAAGTGACGAGACAGATATTTCACGTCGAGGCCAGTCGCGTTGCCAGTAACTAAGAGTTCGGAGTTATGTCGACATTTGGAAAGGACTGTACTTCCTTCTCGAAACGATGTCTTCATGGGTTGCTGTTAAAAGTTTCCGAGTAGTTACTGGCCAGTTTTATCACGGCGACTGTTGTCTCTTATCCCTGCACTAAATGTACCCAGGAGGAATGGCAGAGCACTGGCTACTTTCCTCAGTACCAGCAGATGTACACAAAGTCTCAACTTCTTCCCTAACTAACTCCTCAGAGCCATAGATTTCCTTCTATACTTTGTGGAAATTAATATAGCGCAATTCACAATCTCTTTTGTTTGTGCACACAAATATCTATTATAGAAACTAAATATTCATCCTTTACTGTGCAACTCACGAAAAATTTATTTTTCTAATCATTCAAAGGATTTTTGCTGTAAAACTAGTCGATTAGTATTAAACTAAATAACATAATAAATTTCAAAATAAAATTAATTAAGCTTTATCAATGAGGAGATATTGAAATATTAAAATCATGTTTCCTGTTTTTTTATAATATCTCTTCCTTAGTTTACATTAATATTATTTTCAGAAATTATTTCACTATTTTTCTATTTCCAATCCATTATTGCTGAAGGAAGTCAGCAACCCCTTTTACCTTCTGAAAAAACAAAAAGATAATATAATATTATGTATAAGATTTAAGATAGTACCACAGTCATTTGAAATTGAGTTTTGTAGAATTAATTCCTATCAATACTCCTCCCAATATATTACAGTTCGTTACAAAACGCCTAATCAGTATGAAAACTCCTTGAATTTACCATAAAAATTAATTTAATCATAGTAACTTAAAAATCTAAAATTTCGAATCACTAATATTCATAGTCACTCTTATATAATTCGAATATATTAACTACTGATGAATTCCATAACATGAAACAAATATTATGTCTATGTTACCGTTCTTTTAATTTTTTTAATCGCTGGTAACATTATTATCTGCACGGACGAGAAATACCTCTCCTACCAGTAACAATTTTGTCTGTCTGTCTGAACTGTTTCTTCTGAACGTAAAATAAGGTTTTAAAATTTCTAAAAACCGAATGAAAGACGAAGTAACCCGTTTCAACATTTTTTTTACTAAGTCTCCGAATAATCGTTTGTTTCCGTAGTACCGACTACTAAATCTCAACTTTTTCAACCAGGAAATTTATATACTTTGCGATTAAATAGTCACAAAAAGCTAACATGTCTCATAAAGTATATCACGGCCAAAATCCTTAAAATTTATTTTATTGAACTTTTGAAATTATTATAAAATTATACACGTTTTAACATTTAAAATTCTTATTGTTCCAGTCACACATTATAAAACGGAACTTTTGTCATAAATCACTTCTTCTTAGTTATATTACATACCTTTCCTTAATTCTTCATAAAAATAAACAAACAGTCATCAACGGTGTTCACCGGGATAGCCTAAGTTCACAAACGGTGTTTTTCAAAGATTGACATGGAAATAAATTTTATAACAAAATTACGGATTTAGCACATTCAAAGAAAATCATAAAAGCAACTATGGGAATAACTCAAATGTATAATTGAAAATCTTTTCTTGACTGCTTAAGGGAAATTCGAGTGAAAGTCCGAATAAGCTATTTTTTTAATTAATTAACTCTTATACAACCATTACCGCTGTCAATACAATGTAGTTTTCTTTCCATGCTGTGACAATCTGACCTCCTTGCTTAAAAATGTCGAAATATGGCGATTAACGAATAAACAAGATGTTTAGAATGAGTCAAGGTGAGATACTAAAACATAAAATAAGGGAAATACATAAATATTGTGCGGTCCTGCCACTAGAGTAAAATTATCTTGGAGATAATCATTCGGAAAAATCAAAGAGTGCTTACGTACACAATCGTGACTCTCAGATGTAAATGTGATCGGCGATTTTCCATATCAATGTCAATCTTTAATTTTAATCGTCCAAAAAAGTCTACGAAGTTACGGTATCTGTCACAACTGTCCAGAAGACATTACCAGAGTTTTCAGTTACCCCAGGAAATTTATTTTCGTGATTTTAATTGATGTTCATGGAGTGTGTACATTAACTTATAGTTTCAATATCCTTAATTTATACTGCAATTATTATCCGTGGAATTTAGCTAAAAAGAAAATCTTTCTACGCAAAAGGAACGGCCATACATTTTGTAGTAAACACACATGAAAAACCTGTAATTGTGCTTTGAATTCAGCAACTGGCGCTGGCCAACGTAACCCTGAAATATAGAAAACTTTCTGCAGACGGAGAGCCTTGAAGCTAATTTCATTTTCGTCTGTAACAAAACTTTTCTTCTCAGTTTTATAAAATTATTAATTCCTCAACTTTTATTGCTAAATAATTATTTCTAAAAAGTTAGTGGACATAATTTAAGAGATGAAGTGATTTTTTTTTTAATTTCAGAGCATGATTAGAGACAATTGTTTATAACCCAATGGCTAAACATTCAAATATAACCGGGTGAATTTAGTTTTCTTGGCACGAAAAACCATATCAGACATATTCTATTTGCAAGCGTACGCCCCGAATCGAAACCCGCTATCAGTAAAATTTCCAGAGGTGGTACACCATGTTTCTGGTTTTGGTAACAGCTCATTAGGTATGCATAACTGTGTTATTTGTAGCAATCAAATGTAGTTTGGTGAACTGGTTGAATTAATTAACTAATAAAATTGTTGATTTCATAATATTGTTACCGTTTATTCCTGGCACCTTATTTTGGAATCAGTTTTAAATTGTAAGACCCACACATGACTTTAACTTACAGCTCCTGTTTGAGCTACGAGTATGAGAAACGAGCTGGAAATAATTCCTGCTGTGTAATTACATAATCAAGCAGAATGATGGATGTATCGCAGTGAACTGTGGACGGAACAAGAAGTAACTATATTTTCATTCATTAACACCAAGAGCAAGCAAAGAAATTTATAACTGTCGTGAAAAAATTAAAATAGAATTCAACCAGTAAATTGAATGTTAAATTGTAGCGGAAAATTGATGCATATAACTCATAAATTATGCGTTTTACATAATTTCTGTAAGAGGTTACACTATTAAAGCTGTTACGTGTTTCATTTAGCAACTTGAAAGGCAAAGGCTGAAGAAATAATGGGAGAAAATTATGGTGCAAGTTTGGAAACTTCATAAACAGCCAGCGGAGAAACTTAGAAAACACATTTTATCGTGCATGTTGGGTGTATTACGTTCATTTTATGTAAATAATTAGCGTCTTTAATAAAGACGACGGCGTAAAAATTAATAGTTCACACACGGTACCATAGCTATTAACTGAAACAAAGGATTTTAGTGATAGAATATATAAAGCAATGTCGATATGTAGTTTTCAGTTATGAAATACATTCCATACTATTAAAGTTAATTCAATAATTTTCTAACAACACAGAAATTTCACATAATCTACAATTAGCCTACAAATTCTACACAAAACATTCCGTATTGCAATTTGTTTCACCAAAATTTAATTAACAATGCAAGTAAGGAAAAAATCGAATATTACATTACTATATCATTATATATTGGTTATAACCTCTTTGTAATGAGGAATTTAATCATTTAAACGTAAAAGAAGAAAATGAATTATTATTTTTTCTACACACCATTCACATGTAAGTTGATGTAAACGTATTTTATTTACTAGTACAGGGATATTACTCAATATGAAAACATAATAATCAAACATGTAGGTTAGTCAACATTTTCTTATCGATGATCTTCATACAAATAAAACCTCTTTGATCCAAATAGGAAAATGTAGAATACATCATAATATAATTTGCGTCATTTTGCAGCTTCTGTTCTTCAATTTTCAATAAAATTAATAATATTGCCTAGCGTGTAACACAAAATTAATAAAAACGGGCAACATTGACTATGTGTTTTGAAACACACATTTTGTCACAGAGTAAGAGACTTTGAAAATATGGGTTACATTAAACAATTATTAAATCTTACATTTATTTTCCCTCGAATCTTTAATCATGTAATGTAATAAATTCTTACAATAAATTCTTTCCATAAGTAAAAATAAAAACTTGTAAAACCTCGTGACGGGATTGATGTTACTAATGATGTCAATATACACAAAGTCGAGAAGCATACATAGCGGGCAAGAATTAGAATTCTGTTTACATGGATGGTATTTAGTTGCATATTATGCATTTTCCTGTCTCCAGCGCAAGCTATAATTAAGGATGAAGGCCATAAATAAATACTCTGCCTCAGTTTTCTATAAACATGTGAACTTGTCTTAATCCTATGCTTCCAATAAAAAGTAAAAAAAAAGATTAACTGAAGGTAAGCGGTGGATATTATTTGTTTTTCCCAATGGCGAAATATGTGGTCTCATCCGTTTCAGAAAACCGAGATTAAGTGGGTATTATGAGAATTGGTCATGCCGTTTAAGCCACGCTCCATTGACGAACAAAGGACCACCTATAACTTGATGTGGAATAAAAGGACAATGGAAGCGGGTGTGAATAGCTGGGCGTAAAGCCAAGAAATTGTTTCCGAGAATCACTAATAATGTAAGCGCAGGTCTATTGCCAGCGCGGCGATGCAGAAGCTCCTTCCGTAAAAGAGCATTTATGATTTCTCTCCTCAGAGAAAAAAATTAAAAAACCTGTCTAACTGGCAGTGATACGCCAAAATCACGAACAGAGTGCAATTTAAACTACTGCAGGTAAATTTCTTTCATCTTGATTACGGAAACGAGAGAGCCTTCAACGAACGAGACACTTTTAAAAGAAATTCATAAGTAATGGGGTCTTTTAGCTTCACTTCGACCCTCAACCCAGAATCACTTTCTTTAAACCTGTACTTCCAGGAAAATTTAAATGTCAGTATTTCCAATTATGAAAAAATGAAAATGGAATGTTTAAGGTAATTCTCAGAGCTTTACATATTCAAGAAATCAATGTTTGGAAAATTTAAAGATAATTATGAGGATTTTGTTAGAATATTCAGTCTCTCCAATACATGTGAAGATTCAAATATATAAAGACGCAGGAAAAAGGAATGAACGTGAACGTAGAAGTTGGAATTAGTTCCAAAATTGTAAGGGGGAAAAAGTTAAAGGAAAAAGAAATTAGAATAGCTACGTTTCAAACAGCAACAGAAGTTCATTGCTTTTGGGGCTAATCATTGAGAGAGTCGGAAAGGGGAGGTTATGCAATCATGCAGGCGTTTTGCAGGTTGGTTCACAAAAATTATTGTCACGGAACTAATTTCAAACTGATTTCAGTTTTATCAACGGAGATACATTTTAACTAAGAAGTTGAAGTTGTGCATGATGTTATTTTAATTTATTGGCTTGGAATCAAAATATCGAGACTTAATTAGCACGTACTTGTTTTTAATACGTGAATATATGTGCTTTTTGTTTTAGAAGTAACTTGTAATTGACATCGTTGCGCTTCATTTTAGCAGGAGATATGTTGCTTCACAAACTATTCTTCAGTTTTCTGATGAAAATGAAAGCTCAATTATATTGTTTTAATTTAAGTTTGTATAATTTACAAAACCAATAGAACATTTCTAGAATCCGGATTTCGCTTGTAAGACGGAATTTTAAGATTCTCGAAACCCTGCAGTGATTCATAGCTAAAAAGATGTTAATGTTGTGGAAATATCAGACAAACAAAGTCTGGTTAAATAGAGCCTGACTGTATTATAGCTGCACCATACATAATTCATAGCCGAAACCTAACCGACTGTTACTCGTTTTCCATATGTCGACCTGAAATTTGAGTTGGGTTTGTAGAACATAGAGGTCAGAGGGCAGCATTGACAAGATTAATAAGAAACACCACACGAGAGGAACGTGATTGTAAGTCTTTGTACGCCCAGCTCCAATTAACACTCTGACTTGTGACTCTTACTGTTTTTTTGATTTGTTATACCATTTTTCTGTTTTAATGAGAAGCGCGGTTTGTTTTGCTACAGCAACGATTCAGAGCTCGCCGCCACGTTAACGCGACTAAAAAATGGATAAAGCAACGTGTAGCTCCGCCTGCAGTGGATTAACATGTTAATTTCAGTAATATAATTCAGCACAGGCCCAATTGTAGGACCTCACATTATGTGAAGCTCCACGTTTCAGCCACCCCAAACAGGAACAAATTACAAACCAGAAAATTATCTTCTACGAAACATTCTTTCATGAATAGCAAATCAGTGACTTAGTCGGGACTGTTGGACATTTCGTATTGCAAGTACATTTTTAAGTAATGTATTGTGCCTAATTGATTCAATCAGAAGTCAAGAAGAATATTTCAAGAGAAAAATTATTTCCATACCTTCAAAAGTATGTTAAAAATTAAATTGCATAGGAACATTAATTTCAGGTTCTTAAACTGGTTGCTTAAGTTTAAAATATTTTTCCTGGTCACTATATGAAGTAATTTCCTTTAGTTTAGGCAAATTACTAATTACGATGTGGACACTAGTCATCTGGTCAAATTTTTTATTCGTTCGTTATCAAATTCTCAACACTTCAGAAAAACAGAAGTAATAAATCGAATAAAATTGGCGGATTAGATCAGAGTCTTTGCTCTAATAAAAAATAAGTTTTTTATTTTAATAACATTACAGAATGTTATTTCAAAATTTCTTTCTCTTTTAAAAATTATAGGAAACATTAATTTTTTATTTTATACTTAAGGACTTGTTTTATATGTGACAATATTATTATTATTAATATGATATTACTCGTGTTATAATAATATGAACAACTAACAATCTATGAAATTTTAGTTTTATGAAATTACTACTTACATTTAAAAAAGGACGATTCTTTAGAAAAACTTTGTCTTTTCTGGGAAAGTTAAAAATTTCTAGAAACCGCATTAAATTATAAGAACGGCAAATCGAAGAGAAGGCAGATAAAAATTATTTCATAATGTCTGTGACGTGAAAAGATTTTGTACTAGGTCATTTTTACGTCTTGAACTGATTTATAAAAAAAAAAATTATATAAATTTAAAGACTTGGTGTTGACATAAATGTTGTGCTTTATATTGTATTAAAGACACACATAATTTTAACGTTTCTAACAAACATTTAAAGTTATTTGATCATTTTCTGAAATGTAAATTTGTCATGGAAAGCTTTCTTGGAAGATATATGCTTACGACTGAAACCAAATGTAGTCTATATGCAATGAAACGATTAATATTTCTGGCAATTGCTACCTAATGAAAGGAAATCCATCTCAGCTGGCAGTAAAGATGCAATCTGATCAAGTGCAGTGCCAACACGAGCAACGCAGGGTTACGCAGAACTCGTTATGGACAATACTCTGTGCCTTAAATATCATGTTCACATTCATTAATTTTAGAAACTAAAATAAAAAATTAGGTTATGATTGTCTGGGCAAAAATTAATAAATTGTTACATTTTAATTATTATAGACATTAAAAATAATTATCAAAAATATTGAGAGATTTGAATAAATTATATATTTAATTTTTTAATATGATATACCTAAGACTATTTTTCACAAGTCACTGCGGGGAGATTAATAGCTAGACATTCCATCTCATGCTAAAACCATCTTGTCGTTACAATGATTTCATTCTTCAATTTCGTATCGTATCCTATTAATCTCCTGTAATAACTATGTTTAAAAAGTATGAAATTCACATAAAAATATTGAAAAATACCTTGGTACATAAAAAATAGAAAATATTAGAACATTTAATATTGAAATTGGCTGGGATGAGATGTATGAAGCTAAAAAGTTTGATATCTAAAAAAATCTTAAAGTTGGAGTAAAAAAATGTAACTATATTTTCTGCGGACTTAAGAAAATGGGAATTGTTACTCCAACCAACTTACATTACATACTATAAAAGTTATTTATTGCGCAATAATTCAAAACGCACCACACAATGCGGAATTGCCATCCGCGACCACAGCCCAATTAGTGAGCTTCCTCTTATTTTATCCTGCAAGTAGACCTCTTCTAATATATCAAAATAATTATATTCTAGTGTCCACAATGCACAATTTAAACTTAACTTGGCACGTCGTACCCACAATGAAGACAAGGTTTTGAATATTCTTCAAGCTGGGTTCGGTTTTTCCACAGTCGTCGCACTAGACCAGGGCCGCTACCCAACAAAACCGCCCGTTGCCCCTTTAAAAGAAGCCAGGTGAAAAATATAGTGATAATCGACAAATTGTTCACTTACCTACCAAAATACTAACCGTCTTTACACTTGGACGCTTTCCCGCGGGAATAAGCAGTCTGCAGGCTCTCCGTAAGTTCAAGAGTTCTGAGTTTTATTTCAAAACACCAAAAATGAGAACACTATTTTATGTATGAAAGTTGAATTTGTACATTCCATTACATTTTAATTCGATTCAAAATTTTCATACGGATATCAATCCTATTGCTCAGCAGTTTTCAACAATATGGAACTGTTTCGGATAATGGTTAATAAACTTGAAAGGTAATGAAAGGTTTTTAAAAAAATAGCAACTATAATGGTAACCCAAACAAACTGGATGAATTGCACCTCTGTAAATCTACGTAATCGTTGTTAAAACAATAGTACATGCTTTTAACAGGTTAAGGAAGCATTGATCTCAATGAAATAGAAATGATTATTTACTGTTAAACCTAGTTGAAGTAACAAAGGGAATTAAATAGCGTAAAAGTTGGGTTAGCAGCTGAGTCTCGAGGACAGTGCTGATGGCAAGTCCTGTATTGGGGCCAGTTTATAGCCGTACTTGGTGCAGTTTCGCCCTCCAAAGCTTTTCTCGGCGTATAAATACGTCATACACATTAATGAGATCGCAGCTAAGGCCACCCACGCCATCCGGTTCTCAGCCCTTAACGGCCCTTCCAGAACAGCTGTCGGTCCTCTCTCTGCCAACAAGCATCTGGCTACCCAATTCTAATCACTCGTACGTGATTGCTTCCACGTGACACGAGCATGGCCAAATGTTTGTATTTGCTGTGCGTTTTTAATTGTGCTGATTGTCAGTCCAAAATTGGAATCAGTTTAATATTTAGTTCACTATAAACAACCAATATCAATTCAATTCTAAAGTGTCCGTACTTTGACCCCTAGTATAGTTACTACATAAGTCTCTGCTATAAACGTACTATAGTTTAGTTGTTTGGTTTTTTTTTCCCTTGTGTAAAAGTAATTCAGCATTCAAGGTATTGTGTAATAATATGAAAGTGATACAAGACATGGCAAGATAAAGAACAAAAACATTATAAAGACAATAATATCCTTTAGATGTCGACCTTTGGTTTCTTATTTTCAAGTTCTTTAATTAGTAATACCCTGTACTTTACATTAATTAATTTTTAATAAATTCAGCCAATAGTTCCTTAAATACGGTCTTGAGAATCTAATATTTTGTCGTCCAAACTATTATCAGAAAATGTAAATAATTGGGTCAATTTTTTCATTACTTAAAAATTAAAACGAAAAAATAAAGGAGCTTGAAGATAGATTGAAAACACATTTGTTTAATAAGAATCAGACAAAGCTTTATTTCTGAATTACCCTTTCCCAGTTCTTGGTAGGCATTACGTCGCGCGGAAACACTCCATTTGTAATTAACATGCAGGCAAATTTACTTACTGGTGGTGTGCGGATCTGCTACAAATGTTACAATGAAATGCTTTCAATGCTCAAATCTGCGTTTCACCGCGGAACCAACGATTCGGTTTAACTAATCGTCGTTGAACAAAATAATTCCGTACTGTGAAATTGTAGATGGGTGAGAGGATTTAAAGTGCGACTCTAGACGCCATAGGATACATACGTGTGCTAAAGAGAAGTGATTTCAGGAATGTGTCCAGTATGTCTCGTCTCTTACACACAGCGGCCTCGAGAAACCTCAGGGTGAAAAATGCAATATTTTTTGCTTCAGTTTCGTTATAACTACGATTTATTTTTATTTGTAGTGTATGATTAGTTCAATAACAACGTAACGCGTTTTCAAACTTTATCAGCCGTTCAAAATAATAAAAAAATAGAGTTATTTATTCGATCTCTTCACAGGATACAATGAAATGAACTGAATGTATATATTGTAGTTACTGATATTAAAAAAATACAGATTTCAAATTTATTTCTGATAAGTTTGAAAAAATCAAGCGTTAGAAGAGTGAATGAAACATGGGAATATATAGACTTATTTTAAATATTTTAAATTAAAATATATGTTAACTATTGTAGTCATATAGAAATCAATTTTCCTTCATCTCCAATTAATTTACATTTTACTGCATATGTTTTACAGCCCAAAATGAATTTGGAAATATTATAGAGGAAGTAGGAAAGATAAAATCATCAGAGTAATTCAGCTCCTCACTGATTGTGATTTATGAAACACTGTTTTTCATAGGTCACTGATGTCTGTCAGGGGCCATAAAAATATAAATCTCTAAGTAAGCTTTGAAGCATAATTTGTTGCTAAAATATAATTTAACTATACTTACAAAAATCTCTTGATATTACGTCACAAAAGCAGTGAAGTAACGTATGTATAAATGTGATACATGTAATATGTAATTTTAATCAATATGTCACAATGCCAAAAACAAGCAACGCCTAAATTTCGTCACAGGCCGGCTTATTTGCTTTTGTTAAATTGTTTCATTAGCATTAACGAATTAGTGGGGGATTCATTCGATTACAACACGATCTGCAATGGAAACGGGAGTGTTCATTGAATTAGCAATCTATTTCGCAAACAAGTAATCAAATTTACATTATACCCACACCTGAATGGTAAAATCTCAAGTCTATTACAGGACTTTCTAGATTTGAGTTCTTAAAAATAATTATTCGGTTCATACGCATCTCAATAGGACAGAAAAACAATAACGTAAAAACATGGAAAATTAGTTACCTCGTGCATATACGTTTTTTACAAATATTAAAATGTGTTAAATGTAATGAAAATCCGTTTTTTACTGATTGAGACAGCCACAAATATGATACCAGAAACTGGTTGGCTCTTAGAGCAGACAAAAATCAGCTTCAACTATATCTATCCAGTGTTCATTTTTCCGGGATAAAGTAATAAAGCCTACCGAATCATATAATTGCAGCAATAATCTAAAAATATTTTTTGAAGTAAAACTATCCCAATGTAATGACTATGTTAAGTGATCCGTAAAAGGTAGATATGGACAATTCCCCACAGAAATACAAGTATCACGAAGAACGTAGCAATTGATTGTAATACTATATTAAATATTTTTTTTATTTCATTCCTCACCTGACAAAAACCCATCATCACTCTGACTAGAGCGACGACGAATTTTTCTAGTGCCAGCGTAACAGTAAAGAAAGTAAAAATACGGAATTTGTGTGATTGTTACTTTTCATTGCTTATATTTCACGCGTCCAAAACGCTTCTGCGATTAATCAAACTCAGTCAAATACTTTGACGTTCCCTAATACTCAGTACGGGACCAATGGAAACAATTAGTAAATCAAATCATCCATTATACAAGTATCCTAAGAGTGCAAACAAGTTTTGCGGACCTATAGATATTTAAATGGTGCTTAAAGGAATCCTGAGACCGATGACGTACTCCATCTCGTATAATTATTTATAAATATATCTTTTAGATGTAACTAAATCGATATATGTATTGTATTTATTTGAGAGAAATTTATGCCAACGATCTCAAGCATTTGCTACTTTCCTCACACGTCTCTCCATACGTAATCTTTGCTGAATTTAAGATAAATTATTTTTAGAGATTTAAAGACGCAAATATTGTGACATTTAAATTTTAATATCGCTCATGTTGTTATAGAATTGTCTAGTTTCCCTCAAAGAAATGAAATCCTCAGTGTAAAAGCGACACTTCGGGGACGCGTCGAGAACAAAACGTTTCTGAAGACGGCTTTACGACCGGTCGTCGACCCACTGTGACAACTCGTTCAAAGTGAACAGCAGCAGATAAAGAAGGAAGATGAGACAAGATGATACTCTCGATAGAGAAACAAAAGAAAAGTGCAAACAAGGAAGGAAGAAGAAGGAGATAGGAAATACCGTACTTTGAGCTAAATATAGCAGACGTCTTAGAAAACGTTCCCTCAAAGGGACGCAGCACATCGCTGTCGTTTACTCCGATCAGTTCCAGAATATATGATATCAAAAATATCTCGAAATCGGGAGCAAGTGGAACACATCAGTATGATAAAATTCAATTATTCTTATTTGTATGAATTAATTGATATAAACAATAGAACAATAACATGGATATGTTAAGGATGTATTAGACATTGAAAATAATTTTGTTGAAATGACTAGTAAAAATATATATATTTTTCCATTGCCTTCCTGTGGCATAATATACAATGGACGTGATTAACGAGATAACTTTTAGCTTCTTTATTACACCACGACGCAATTCGATGTGAAGTGCAATTTGAATGTATCAGGTTTGTTTTATTGAGTTTCCCTTGTAGTCAAACGGTATTCGCATATACGTTTCTATACATTCTTTGAGTAAGCCAAACACTTACTAAGATTCCTATTAATTATATTAATAGAATTAATGTTATTTGGAATTTGAGTGTGCAGTAGAAGAATCCCAAAAAAATTTAATTATCAAATTCATCTGTTACGAACAAATTAATCCAGTATTAATTATTTCCAAACGCAGTATGTTGTTATGATATAAAGGAAATTTTATACTTATTCGTGTAAGGTCGGCGTGACAACGTACCAAAAATGGTTTCAAAGTGGTCCATGTTCACCAGAAATAGCAAAGATCCTGTAATAGATTTCATACATGATTAATTGAATATCTATTTCTATCTTTTTTTGGATAAATCTCTCACACGAAACTGTCCCTAAATTTTATTTTCTCGCATTTATTAATCCTAACATTTCAAACCACACGTGTTTCAAGTCTTACCTACTTTTTCTCTCTCTCATATTTATCATAAAAGTTTCTATCGTATTTTCACACTACCACATTAATCATTTTGTAGATTTTGTTCACCGCGTTGTAATGAATAGTGTTTTCTCACGACTTTGTACCCAATCCCTCAACCCTTAACAATAGTTTTCTCACACCTACGTCACCAGTGACGTCACGAGTGGCACAACATCAAGTTACGGGTGTTAGCTGCCCCACACTTCCCACAAGTCCGCTATTTATCTCTAAAACCGACGCTGTATTGGGCAGTCCTGATGATGTCAGAAATCACTAACCTATGGCCACACTTACTAGACTTACGTCACAGAGTGTGACGCCATGAGTAACCTTTAAATTTAGTGATACAGCAACAGTTATTCAAAGATTAATTTCAATTGTCATATTCCCAATAAATCTCTTTTTAGAGGTTGCGGGAAGGGCAGAGGCTTACATGAGAATTGCATCTGTCACTTAAATTTATTCACAAAAGTCACTAAATTTACTTTTACTTATTATTTCTATATTCTTTTGACTATTAAATGTCTTTATTTGTGTCAGTTTACTATTTATGTAGTAGACGACTAACAAATAATTGTGTCTCCTTTTGTCAACATATGAACATTGAATTCCTTTTCTTTCCCCGAACTTGTCACCAAAATTGTAATATAAAAAAACATCACAAGGCGGAAATATGACTTAAGGTTGTTCGTGTCAGTTACAACATAAATTTAAGCTAAATTTAATGTGTTCTAAATAAACTATTTTTATCTCAAATTTCTTTAACTATTTTTATAAATGTTCTCTATTTTATGTTATTATAGCAATTTTTACAAATGTACGTTTAGATAGATAAACTCATAAAATTGGTTGTTCATAAATGAAAATATAAACTTTTCCAGCTTGTTTTGATACTGAGGCGCGCTGTATTTAAATAGATGTGCTTTGACGCCGTGTCACCACCTCTTGTGTTCCGACCATTCCGCCAGAAATAGCGGATCGACTCTGGAAAGCGTGAGATATATTTTATTTGTCACCGAATATAACTGTAGATATCTGACGAAGGTGTTCATGAAAGTGGAACGAAAGTGGGACGAAGCTACAGGATATTGGGAAAACTTGGAGTGGGCGGAACAATATAAAGACCGGAAAAACGCCAAGGCTGAAGTGCAAAACTCCCCATGCGGCAAAGCAGTGATAAAGACATGACTGACGCCAGTCAGCTTCCCAAATGCAGCAGCCAATATTTACCACACACGTAATTTAATCAAAATAATCGCTTTATGCGTTCACGATTAATTTCTCCGGTCTTTAAGTAGCTTTGAATTTCAGAGTTACTTCATGCGTTACATAGACTTATTTAAGAAAATTTAGTTCAGCTATAAGAATACAGAAATACGTCTATACTGTCCGAAATACGTGTTTGAATAATAGGAATACTGAAACATGACACTATGGTTTTCCAGAAAGTATAAGAAATATGTCAGTTTCTATAAAAAGAGAGTAAGATTATTTTGTACGATTTTTGAAACGTGATACAGAATAAAAGTTCACTATTATAATTCACAATACGAATATTTTCTAAATTTTGCAAGTATTACAGAGTTTATTTTTATATCTGTCCGTTCTGTACAATTTATGTTTCAGTAATGAATTGCAATGTACAAGTCGTAATCATTCGACGAACCTTGACGTTACAAATAATTGTTACGTTTGACGACAGCTAATATCGAAGGTAACAAGTAAATGTTTTCCACGACATTGGAAGTGGCTCATAGAACTGGCAAACACGCTGGTGCACCTCTGGCAGCCGGTTCATTACGGTAATGATAATTGCCAGCCAGAACAATTACAAAATTCGTGTAGCCCAGTAACATAACCGTAGATCATTCGATGAATTCCGCCCCGTTCAATCATAAAGGCTGTTCGCGAACCCGCTGTGCTTCGTGTCGTTACCAATATTTGTAGCCAAACAAATTGCTTTTATTGTTACGAAATTTGCATCATAAACTTCAACAAAACGTGGAGGAATGGCTGTTGATTAAAACAGTTCGTTAACAAATCATTCAGAAAATTGTATTATAACGCCCATTCAACCAGCAATGGATACATACGTAATATGGCTACATTAATTACTCGCAGTTCCAATGATCCGACATTTCTCGGGTGGCTTGATGAATTATATGCAACGAGGATCAATGACGTCCGCTCCGATGAAGCGTTGTTTTTAAGAATAGAGTGTATCAAAATTGGTCTGAAACAATTTTTTCGTAAATTCTGAACACGATAAAGTTTCTGTTGTCGTTATTTCTCTACTGTAGAAATAGAATGAGTAAAAATGTGCATGTACTTAAAACTTAAGTATATGATACTAATAATACAAGAACTTATTCTTAAAAATAAGATATTATCTGACAATTTAAAACATTGAATAATATTTGGAGGAATATTTGATCGAAAAGCACAGTACTCGTACGCCAATTAATAAACTTCTGCCATTGTTCAATAAACTTGCTGGCATTCAACACGTCCTGTGATTCAATTTACGATAAAATTTAATTAAAATATTGTTTTCTCCTTAATGTGCTGTTCATAAAAAAAAAAAGAACATTTTCTGAGGGGAAAAATTTGGAACTAGAGTTTATAGTAATTTTACGATAATCAAATAAAATTATATTCGTTTTCAAATTCTTCACGATTTTTAATGTAATGAAAAAATTTAATCTTAACTAAACAAGGTAACAACTGATGTCTAATGTGCTATATGTAAAAACGGGAACAAGTTACATTTTTTGGTATTACATTTGAGACAACATAGGAGACGCTCTTAAATGGTTTTAAGTATTTTTGCATTGCATTATATAGCGCACGACTATAAGTGCACTGTCAATTTTCGTTTACAAATGAAATATTATCTCAACTCAAATGATAAGTAACCTAGTATTATGCAAATATGAAGACCCTCCACTAATGAGTTTCAGATGCTGATTTAATTGTTTGCTGTCCTTGCATATGGATTAGTGTTCCGCAGAGATCGCAATGCCATTAGTTGCTGTCTTGAGGCGTTATTACGATTAAAGCGCTTCCAGAGATTCCTGTGGAGTTCGCAGTTATTAAGGCTGTCTGGGTGCCACTACGACAACTAGGACAGCTCCTGAATATTTGCTGGACGACTGAATGCTTAATCTTATTAATAAATTGGGAAAGTGAACCCCTCCCCCCCCCCTGCGTCCTCAGGTCAACGGTGATCTATTAAGGACTGTCGTCTTCTATTCATATTAATGGCTATTTGCATTTATGAAGAACGTTTGTTTGACGAATTTTAAAACGATGGAGAACCTTTATTTTGTAATATCACTGAAACAATCCTTTTTCTGTGCCTATAAGAAAGTAGAAATGAAACCGGAGTAAAGGTGATTCGAAACTACGTGAATGATCAGGGTAAAAAAAAATCAATCTAAATCTTCTACACGGTGGATACGCACAATTAACGTTACTTAAAATATGAAATAATAATTAAATAGGTTTGATATAGTCAATTTCCTCAAATAAAAAAGTAACTCAATCAACTTATCATATATGTGTAGTCCAAAATCCTTATCCTAGATGAATAACAATGATGTATAATTAATTGAAGACAAAAGAAAACAGTATTGCCGTATTTCGGTGTAACTTATACCACAAACAATAAAAAAGGATTGGAGTATCTGATTTCGTAAACTCCTCAAATCTTTCCAAATACATGATCTCATAACACCCATTACATGATTCATAAAACGAATTCTTATACACGACGATACTGTTACTCATTATGTTCTTGTAAAAGTGTTTATGTAATATTTTAATGAATGTAGCTATTTAAATTGTTATGTATTTAAAGAAGCCCAGCATATAAAAACAAAAGTATCACAGATTTCGGATTCAGTATTAATATAACTGAAGTATGGAATTCAATATCCTTCGGCCGAAGTAGGCGAACCTCAAGAATTTCGGGCACTCCGGCTTCATCAAGGGAAATTTCCTTGAAATCCCTTGCCTCTCAGCCCTTAAACACCGCTTACAGATTCATTAAATATTTGATATTACAGACTGGACAATGTAGAAAGTTGTGACAATTTTGTCGCTAAGCCTGCCTGAATTGAAAGGGCAGCACTAGCTGAAGTTTAGAACCCTCATGATAATCTTATAAATTAACCTGTTTCCCTGTTAAGACGAACAGTTCAGTTGACAGTTTGTTATAACGGTTTAATTACTGGTACGATATTTACGTAATATTTCTTCCTTTGCGTTTGACCATCGATGATACTACACCGTGACATACAATGCCTTCTCTCATATTAGTTCATTGAAAATCTTTACTTTTATCACGTTAAAAGAAACCAGAAGACTAGCATCCGCGTGAAATTATGTGTACTAAGTCTGTTAATAATGGAAGTCGTCAGATCTTATAGGTCCGCATATATTCTTAAAATTGTAAGTGCTAATATATTTATGGTACTTTTAATATCTTATTTTAAAATACGAAAAAAGAAGATAGCCATTCAAAATAAAACTGATCAGAATGGATAGTTATTAGTTTTTGTAAGCCGCAGGGTTAAAGTTTAGAACCAATTCTTTTTCATTGTATATTAATATTTACCAAGTTATGCGCGGCCGCTATAGTTCGGTTTGTATGCGGAAGATACAAATTTTATTATTCCAGATACGCTTGTCTTTGTGAAAGTTGGCACTGGAATAGAAAAATTAAATCATTTGTTCAGTGGTAATAAACTGACTCTTAATACGCCAAGATAGCTCACTTCAAATCTGAAAATAACTTTTTAGTTCAAGCTCTTTTTATACTCATGACGCTGTTTCATAACGGCAATTTTTTAAGTAAACAACGTGGAAGTAGATGGAACTAGCATTAACGTCGCTATTTTCATGTAAAACTTCTCAAAGTATAAATTTCGAATAAATATATTCTATCAATGGAGACAACAGTAAGAAAGATGATGATTGAAAGATAGAATAAAACACAGAATACTGAAATTCTCCTTTGTGTCGAGACTAAACTTTCACTGTAGTCTTCCGCTCTGTTAACTCGTGAAAACCCTCCGGGACTTTCAATGTTCTACAGAAAAGGAAAAACATCTATACAAGGACTTATATGTAGCTAATACTGCCGCACTAAATAATCGATTATATATGACCAGACAAAACAGGATTTAAGGGTAAATTTTACTATATAATTTTTACTTCTGAGAAACAGGCACAACGAAATCATTCAACGATGTATTCACACGACGTTTACTGCAACTGACTTGTAGCTTGCAGCAAGATACTTTCGAAAATATTAATTTCACACAGATCAGATACGAATATATAACCTATTAACAATTTAAAGGTCATCGAATGTAGTTAAGCTTAGAATGATGTTTCCTATAATACATTGTACTTTTTTAGAATTCAACATTTTTTTGCAAAATTACTTAGACTGATATTTTTGGTAATTTATTATTTATATAGCCCCATATATTTTATAGAGGAAACTGTGCATATAATACAAATCAGAAGTAACGTGATTCAGAAGTAATGCAATTGAGACACGTGAGACACGATCTGGATCGAAATGACTAAGTGAGAATTCATAGATACTATCAATACATTTGAAATTACATTTAATAATTTTCTTATTATTATAATTAATATAGACTTCTTCTTTTACTATTATTTTCTACATTCTCTTTTAATTAGAGAGTCTGAGAACATACCAAATATTTTAAATTCCCGCGAGCAAAATTTATAATTTCAGGAAATATTCACTAATTCTTGCGCCTGACCCCTACCCTCATTAAACGTCTTGAATACATCCAATCAATTACAAAAACGCAGAAAAAGTATGTATGTTCATGTCTAAGGTTTGCAGATTCCAGTGAACTGATGAGTATTAACATAATAATCCAAACCTCTATTTTTTTTGCAACTAGTTCACTCTCCTGTCGCTGTAGGTCTACCATTTCATGTATGTGCAGTCATCAGTCCATTTAGGAATTATTGGAGACCATTACTTTCTCCTGGGGAATTATTAAAGAATATAGAAAATTCATTGTTATTTCTTATAAATACATTCACCTTTTTATCTGCAACCCGTATAAAAGAACACTCGAGAAAAAGTGCCATGGGTTCCCTTTGCATCGCAGCCGAGAATTTCAAACGGCATGACATCTTTATCTCCACATTATGTTTGATGTTTGGAAACGTGTCAATCGCGTTCCTCTGAACAGGTTGCATTCCATGCGACCAAATAATGAAATTATCGATCACGTGCCGATTCCGGTCACGGTTGCCAGAACTACATTTCACGTATCACCAAGTTAACAAATGTGACGGCTTGTAAAATTAATTTCTACCATTCTATTCAATGGCGACTCTATTGTATTTAAAAAAAAGGAGTGTTGAGGGTTTTAAATTGAATACAAAACTGTATTATATTCGATGTTTTTTTCCGTGAAAAATTGTTAAGGAGACATGAAAAAGACCCAAGCATGGAATATTATTTATTTTACTTTTAAAAAATCAAATTTGGGAACTTAACACTGTAATAAAATCTTATAGTATTATGTAATTAAATCCTCTAATGTTTTCATGAGTGTTGCTAGAGAAATTTTCGAACTCTGTTGTCTATGAGGTGAACAAGTTATGAGGTAATTACACAAGAGGAAATTATCATTTATCAGCTTCGTTTTGACCCAAATATGTCATGTTTAAAACAAAGTGCTTGATAAAACATATTAATATATTTTATTTTCCATTCATCCACATACACCTTTACTTGCTCATAAGCGAAAAACTCATTCATAATAGTCACGGCCCAAACAATGTCAAATAAGTCTGAAACCTTTAATGCACTGAAATATTTTATATTATCTATAATAAAGTATATTCACAAAATTAATTATTTCATACAATAACATGATATAATAACATACTTCCTACTTCTACACATTCTACAATGTTACCTAAATCATTTTAATCTTTACACGTCGACTTCAGACCAATCAGTTAGGTGTATAATATAACAAACTCAAGTTTGCGTCACGGTGTTAAGCTTCAAGCGTAAATTGTTTGATATAATTGTTGAGAATAATTAATTGAAAGTATTTTATGCTAATATTGCGAACATATACATTGATGTTCCCTCCAACATTATTCACAAGTAATAATTTAACAACATAATACGAATTTATGAATATTAACAAAAATGTTAATATTATAGAAATGTAAAACTCCGTGAACTGTAAAAGTTATAAATATTTATCTCATACAATACGTGAAATACGCCGTTTTACTTAAGAATCCTGTATTTGTAGGGGAACGTTATGCAAATCGTGCTGAATTAACACCAATTCATCTCTTAAGTTGAATTTTCATGGTTGCGAAACCTCGCAGCATTAACATTATTACTGTTTGTTCTTTCAGTAAAGCCTAAGAAATCCTTGGCTGAGCCTGGAAAGACAAATTTTCTTTAAGTGTTAAGAAGCGAAAGTTAAAGTGCGCCCATGAGCAACAAAGAATTCTGAATCTTTTCAATCGATAAGTTGACTTCATGTAAGGTCAACTACATAAAATCTACTAAATTCCAGACTTCTTTCACACAAAAATGCTTTGTATTGATTCCAAACTGTACAAGAAAAGTTTTATAGAACTATGGAAGGAAATTAGTGCTTCAAATAAAAGAACTAAAAATACACTTTCATGAATCAGTTCTTTTCTAATCTCAACATTAATTATTAAACTGATTATAGTACGGAACAATCATTACTATAATTGTGACTATTATGAATGTTTCATTAACTAATATTTCAATCATTTTAAACGCATAAATGTCATAATTCCTTATGATAGATTAGAAGTTATATTCTTGAAAATAATTTTATTAAATATTTCATTATTCGAATCAGAATTTGGATTATATACAATTTTTAAATTAAGATAAAATATTGTTAGAAATAATAAGTAAAGGAACTATTGACGTTTTGCTCTGGCCGCCCTATTATATACTAAAAACGTCCATTTAAATACATACGAAAATCGTAAATATTTTTGAGAAATGTTATAGTTATAGGTCACTTATAGTGGCTCATTTAAAATAAATGAATATCTACTAATCTTCATATAATAAGATTGTGAAATCTGATACTACTCATTATTTAGAATGGCTCCATGGTTGTGTATAAAAAACATTGATCGAGATTAAACCAGTTCTTGAACATAAAGCGACAAGAACACAATATCCGCGTCATAAATTACGTGTCTCCCGCGGCTTAAGTACGAAACTAAGTTCTACAAGAATACTCTTTGGAAGGTTAATTTGAACTGATGTTTCTCTGAACTTAAACTCATTACAAGTGTTCACAGCAGACATTAATCAGCCCACACGTTTCCTTCAACGCAGGTGCTTTATCGATAGCAACATTTGTAAACAAAAGTATTAAAATTAATAAAAAACTATGCAGTGAAATCCGGGCATATAGGATCATAATTAAACGTTAAATAATTTTTAAATCCTGCAGAAAATATAAAATTTGAAATTCTTTAATCGTCTGTTGCATTTTGTTTCGTAATGCTTAATATGGCTTCCACAAGTTGTAGCTTATTCAGAACATAGACTGGTTTAGTAATTAATTACTGCGCAGTAAAATAAAAATCAACCTTCATTATCTCTATTAAATATAATTAATTTATAGGACAATATGTAGAATGATCAAAGTAACAACTGATAAGAACAAAAAAGTTGGTCGAAACGTATTATCTAATATGGTTTCTGATTTTCCAATTACAAAACATAAAATTGAATAATAGTATATTCACTTAGTCGAAAGCCAGTAACTTACATGGTTCTCAATTTCCACAACTACGGTAAATTTAAATAATACATTTGCATAACGAAAATTTCTCCGGCATATATTCCAGTAAGATAATTGTTCCACGACTTTTCGAAGGGCTTCTCACTTATCATTTTCCGGCGAAGAGAAAATATTTCCCATTCGTGTCACCAGAAATGAAAAACTACAGAATATCAAAGAGTAAAAAGAAAGAAAGACATATTTTTATCAGGCCATTCTTAAAATATTCGCATTCCTGAGAATATTACAGAATAATTTTTCAGGCAAACATTTCAGTTCGTAAAGAATATGTTTCAAATGAATTTTATACAATTTCCCCTGTCCATAATTTAATTACAACCAAATTTTTACTTACGAAATGCAGCCTTTACCAACGTAAGCTTTTAAACCAATTTTTCCTCATTTATGCGAGTTTTTACACCGATACTACGTAAAAAGATTTTTTCTTGATTTCATAGGCTATAGATGGTATAAATAAGTGCAAAATTTTGTCTTCCGTGTCATTCATCTACAGCATTCTGTTCATTAAATATATATATATATATATATATTTCTAACCCCTTCCCAGTACTGAATTAATTTTATAATCTTGTGGGAGCTTAAATTACTGTCACTGTTTTAGACATAGCTCTTTATGATATAGTTACAGTTTCATGCTGCCACAGATAGTTGAATATCATGGAAATTTAAACTCTGCAAATGACGACTGTATTTTCACAGATTTTTTCAAATTCAGAAGCTGCCAAATACTTTCCAAATCATGCCAGTTTTTAATTTCTTTTTAATCTGACCGCAGTTTACACGCGGTAAGAGTGCTTACAGCGTGAGTAATTAGACTTTTACTTGGCGGAGGAAGTACTTTGCAAATGGTGTCACGAAATTACGCGAAAGGGAAGAACAGTTTATCCAGATGGGCGAAATTCTGGACCCAATGACGAATATTTCATTGCTAATGTGGCAATCTGCCGGTCTCGTTAGGGTTCTTGCCTCACGGGATGGACGCAGATTACTGGGGTCTTAATGCGTTCCAGCAGATAGCGCCTGTCAGCACAGACTGTGCCCTTCATAATCTCTCCACTTTATAAATTGTATCGTCCTCACTATTCACATCCCAATATTCTACTTTCATACATAGATCAACAAAATTTCTTTTATGAAATGAAAAATAATGCTTTACAGTTCGCAATCAATTAGCAAACATAGACCTCCACAAGCTATGCCATACGTAAACGAAGATACAAATATGATTATAAAGTTTGTAACAAATTTATAATATATTCATGTTTCTTACATAAAAACAAAAAAAGAAATAAATTATTAATTTAATACTCAAAAAAACGATGATTTAAGCTGTTTCATCATATGGGCTTTAAATTCCATAATTCTATTTAAACTACACAATGACTCATTCGGGGAATTGAACAGGCTATTTCAAATAAACTCCTACGGCAAGACAAGTTCGATTAAGGGAGAGAATTCATTATAAATGTTTTCCACTCATGAAACTTCATTATTCAAAATTATCAGAACATACTTGGAAAAACGGCTACAGATTTGATTCTGAAAATACTTCAATTCTCAGCTCCGAACCTCATACTTCAAAGAGAATACTAAAATAAGTAATATTCATCAAAACGACTAAAGTTATCTCTCATTCCCAACATTTAGAATTCTTTACTTTACAGTAATTCAGAAAAGCCAAACAACAGTCCGAATACATAACTACCTTTGGATGTCCTTGTCCGTTCACCCCCCTCCCCGTCCTTCCGGGAACAGACTCAAATCCCTCGTACCATATAAAACTGAGTGGAATATATTTCTATCCTGAAGAAGAACAGAGTTTTATTACTGTTCTAAACATTGGTTTTCTTAATTCTCTTTACTATAGTTCTCACATTTCTCTTGTTTCGTAACTTTTCTAGCAATATATTCATCTTTGACCAATCTCACACATCTCATCTGTTCTATTTCTCAAAAAACGATCTAGGCAATGGATAACACTACAACATCTACTAAAAATTTATTATAAAGGGTAGTTTTTCATTTAATTTTGCAAAATAAATTAATAATTTTCTAATTTGTCTCTTTTATCCACAATTGTCTTCTTACTTATTTTATAGTAATTAATATAGTATATATTTATTATTAATTTTGCATGCATGTTTTTCACAGTTAGAATTACAATTGATGGGAAGTATAATAATTGGCACTTGTGCATAGTTTTATGCAAATAATTTAAGAATAAGAATAGTACGTAAATATCACTTCGATCATACTACAAGGTTCGAAAAATTTATATAATTTCATATTCAAAGTTTAAATACTTGACTAAACGTGGATTGCCTTCGTTTTCTCTGATTCTGTAATATCACTACTCTGTGGGATTTTATGAGATAAAAAGTTTCGGTACCTTTCCTGCTTGACCCTTCAGTCAGTTACAGAAACCACAAGCGAAATGAAAATGCCGTTCCATTCATTATCCGTGATTGTATTTTACCGTTATTAAAATGACTCTTTGTTAAACAATATGTTATTGTAACTGTTAACAAGAATCCAATGATTAGTTTTTTAATTGAAAAACGTGTTCAACAGAACATAAGCGAGTAACGCATGCGTATATAAATATTTTATAAGATAGCAGAGACGCCAGAGCAATTAAGTTTGGATTATCGACGGAACTTTCATCGTATCGCTTCAAATGTTTTTTCTCCGTCTCTAAGAGGAGGCTTCCCTGTGCTCCAGCAGATAATTTAATATTTATTGCGTTCTTCTCCAGGATTGATACCCCGGGATATTTAACTCATAAATATAGGAGTACCTTTTATTGCTACAGTTTAGAACTAATAGTCAAATATAAAGGCTGTACGAGAGCTGGGCATCCATGCATAACTGGATCATCTGCACATAACAATCAAAATAGATCCTCTAGATCACGGTGGATTGACAGTCAGGTGGTACAAGTTAGCTATAGGTTTCTAAATATTGTATTTTCTTTTCTTTATGTAATTTAAAACACAAGGCAGTAATAAATTGGTTTGTATATTTATACTGTGTTTTTATATTGGGCGTCATTCTTGTTAAATTCACTTAATTCCCTTTCGCATACACATTACCGTTATATTGTTTATTTATCTGTAAAGTGGTCGTTTGTTTATCAGCATCCTAGATCCGTAGCACACGAGTTCTGTTGATCTGCGAACATTCACGCCTGAAAGATGTAACCGATCCGCATGCTTCCGTGATGAGGCTCTCCAACTCTACCTAGCTCTGTGGATTTTACGCTTAGGCGGCATTCCCTATTTGATTTGAGTGGTTCCACGATTAGTGTATTTCAACTTTTATTACAAGTGAGGATGAGAGAATATTTTATAAAATGAATAAAAAAGATAGCCAATACAGACAAAAAAAAGGGTAATTGTCTGTATTGGCTATTTTTCTTATTCATTATTTTCTATGAGACGTAAATTATTTCATTTTAATATTTTATTAAATTTAGAACTGGCTCTCAACTTTGACTACGACTTTAACACAGATTGGTTTTCTTCTCAAATATTAAAGAAACGGAATAATTTTTATATTGAAGTTAGACTGTCTAAATAATGATTATTTGTGTGACTTATATAAAATTTTAATATTCTCTGGAATTTTGAAACTGTTTCCCATTGACTGATTTAAACAATCGTATGAACCTTACGAAGGATTGTAGTATAAAATGATAAAAACTTTCTAATTATTAGGGTGAATAACGTAAGAAATGATTGTTTATTCATCCCAGTTTCTTCCCCTCGGTTACTTTAATAAGGAATTTTCAAATAAACTTTGCATTTCCCAAATTTAAATTGAGATATTCCGTATTATATTTTCATATTCCGTACCGACTACGTTAAATTCTTTATGCGTAATCATACATTCTGTTAGACATTTTCCTTTTAAAGATATTTTTGTGTGAAACTTCAAAAGAATCAGTCAAACACTAACACAATCCCGTCCATTCATATGAAGTGCAATAATGACACATCAAATTTTATTAACCTGAGAATATTACTTAAACACACAAAAAAACTGGAATGAATACGTTAACTTGTGCGAACTGAACCACTGCTCCAAATTTGTTTAAGCGTTTTGAACAATCACACCGAGATCTTTTAGATCCGTTTGTGTCACCCGCATCCAACACAGATTTTAGTGGGGCAATATAAACGAGGTCCTGAATTGAACGCTGTGGAACTATACCACAATATTACCTGACATTCTAAAAAAGAAATTTACTGTTTTAGTTTTCAATAGCCACTACGTACTTTCTATTGTTTAAATACGAATGAGTTACCTCTGGTACATTATAATTTGAGTATATTCATTAATACATGATGATGTAATTCAGCGAATATCACGATATCACTCGGAACCAATCCAAATTCATATCAAGAGTGAATTCTGAAAACATTAATAATAAAATATTAAATTTTATTATTTAAGCATAGAAATCATAAATAAGGGATTCTACCAAAAAAACCTTCCAAATAATCTTTCACGAGTATTGATTTTAATTTGTATTCACGTTATCCGTTTCAATTACTCTTTCATTCAAGAGATGGAGAAACACCTAGTAATTACGATTGCTAATTTGGCTCACTATGGATTACCGAAATCGTTCCGATGAATTGCATAATCAAATACAAATGCAATACGAGCATTGCTTGTCTATGCAACCACATCAATAATCTCATTCGTCAATAGGTTTTCGTATCACCATTTAATGCTACACTTCATACAGCACATTTTATTCAAATTGTCTTTCTAGTACTATCATATTTTTTACTCTAATTTCATCAACTAACGGATACATTTTAAAAAGTAAATTAATGTACTACGTCTAATTATGCTGAAGAAACATTATGTTATAATTCATTGCTTTCAACATTACACGAAAATACATGAAAATGATGAATATTGAATAAATACAAGTCAGAAGTAAATTAAAACAAGGAAATAAATTGTGGTATGAGAACCAGGTTTGTCACAAATAAATTATTTCCTGATAATTAATTTATTACCATTCAAGTGCATATAAGAATTTTATTTTTCCCATATGGAATTTATTCCCGATGCATGGAGCCATAATAATGATTTCCAAAATCGGTGGTAAATTTCGCCACTACGCACTGTAACAAATACAATTATTTGCATTTTTTCCTCCACTGTCATGATTAATAATTATAATTCATTCGATTATTGAATGTCTCGTGAAGTTTTATATTTTACGCTTGTGCTCGGCATCTCAAGTCGAAGCAATCTCAAGGTTTCATTCGGGTTTCAGGGCGTGATGCCAGAGTGGAAAGTTCTAACATTGCCAAACGCTGGATTGTTTTCACTTCACTAACCCACGACTGATTTAATACCGTTACTCACAAATCTTTAGTGTGATATTTCATTCAGTTACTGTCGTCTGCACATTGTTAGCTGGAAAGAAACGGTTCCAATATTCAAATCTGATTTGTATTTATCCTGTGTCTAAAAATAGATGTTTCGTAAAGGAGACATTGAGTTGTTAAAATATCTTTCAGTTTTATGTTGTTGTTAAGAAATAACCCTAGTTTCCTGAGATCGGGATTTCGCAGTTCTGGAAGGAGGCCTCAAAAAACAAATGACTTGGCTATTTAAATTTTGGAATGAGAAACACTTTTTGTCAGCGAACCTCCTTCCGTCTCTCCTGCCATCGACCTGCCGTTTCTACAACGAAATGAAAGATTCATAATTATTCAAATGTCAAAGAGTTCAGTCAAAGTAAATGGTGAGAAGGTGGTGATAGAATTACCGTCAATTCCAGATCGTCAGTATTTTGAATTCAGTAATCAAATCAGTTGTAGTTCATTCATTGAAAAAATTGTCATTTAAGAACTTGTAAAGAGTTATATTAAATCACTTATTGCCTGTACGGAAAGTCGCTCTCGTGTCGTCCACTCACTGTAGGAAAAATCTAAGATAAACGCAGTGTAGAAACAGGGTCGGCTGTAGAAGCACTCTGCTACTTTGGTTGTTTGCCGTGTTATATCTTTCTCGACAACAACCCCTCACAGGAATGAGGGACGTGTATTGACTCAGCTTCGTTGGCTCTGCAGCGCCAATCGTGATAATTGCAGCTGGGAAGAAGTGTTTGCTGTTCCGCCCACGCTTTCGCTGTCCCACTTCTCTTCAAATAAACTATATAAATTTACAATTTACTGGTAGTCTCCCTTGTTTTATGTTGGCGTGAACAGTTTCGAGGCTTTAATGAAGTCCAATCTATGGGACCCCGCCCAGAAACATTTTGTCGATTACATGCAAAAACAAAGAAAATATAAATCCAAAATATGCCTTTCAACTGCAAAGTTTTGTAGTTACCAACCAGAAGTATAAAGAAGCTTCGAAGTCTCCTGAACAGAGCTGGGATATCGTCACGTCCTTTATTCTTACAATTACTTCTCTATGACCACTCTCTTATTTCTGTACTGTACTCACTCCTGATATCGGCAATATTTATCCTTTAAACAAAAAAATAAATAGCCATGCTTAACGTATCGGAAATAAAAAAACAGATTCAAACTAAGCATAAGTTCGTATTCACATCTAATCTACATATTTTTACCTATATGACTAAATTATAGTTCGAGTTCGAACTCGTGTTCTTAAGATCACAGATTGTCACATAATTTACTATTCTTCAGGATACGAGGGAAATTCGGCTCTAATAGTGATAGAATGTCATTTGGTTTTTATTTTACCGCTTCCCGCATAACTGGAAAACTGCCGGGAAATTCCATATTTTTTCCCGAATATACGATATTGAAGTTGGAATTCAACCCAGCATTATGTTTCTTTCATCATGCACGCTACACTAGACGACAAAAATTTTTACCTTCTTTTTTCCGTTCTGGATTGTTTTAACGTCGATATCTTTCCTGTACAGCCTCCCAATCATGTTGGGCGAAATTACGTAACATTTTTTCATTTATAAATGAACTTAATTCTCCAAGAGTACGTAAATTCCGAAACAAAATAGCGACTGGAGGAGGAAGTTGTGTAAACATAGCAGAAATTGTACAAATATAATTTTTGAAAAATCGAATGAGTAATGCTGCAATTTTTTTAAGCCGTCACTATTTAAATTATTAATTATGTATATTGTTTATCTGTGTTTAAATGCTAATTGGGCAGAATCCAGATTCATAATTTCATAAATGTCATACAGACATTATGAAATTTTTAATAATCCACGATTTGTTGAATAAAGCGGTAGAAAACTTCAAGAATGTTCTTGGACTGTGAAATTAGTTTCTGTCGCGCGATGACAAACGAGTCTGTGGACGTCGCGTCGTTAGTGCACCTGCGAATCGAGGCCTTTTCCCAGGACTGCGACACCCTTTCTCCTTCATCTTAAAATCATCAGCAATAACTCTTTTTGCAAAAAAAGTTAAACAAAAGTATTTACCTCACTACAAGCAAATGTACGCTAAGAAAATAAATTCACCGATGAATTCATTAAGTCACGGTGCCTGGTTTGACTCACTTGGTTCAACACGATCAACTAGGCTCGTTATGAGGCAGATTCCTAATTCCAGGCAAGGGCCGAATTCTACAATAATCTAATAAAGGTATTCAATGAAAAAAAATTAATTTCTAAATAGAAATATTGCGAGTGTGTCAAGATCCAAAGTCACTACGGCCTAAAAGGGAATGCACTAACCTCAAATGAAAAAATAAGTTTCTTATGGTTCCATTCCAGAAGCAAAAGTCAGCGGCCAACTTTTTGAGTCCTGAAATGTCATTGAAATTCTTCTCAAAAGCTAATCCTCTAAAAAAGGAGGTTCATCGAAGAAAATAATTTTTCTGTGGTGCTACACATTTTCATCAAACGTGGACAGAATTTTGGTGACAGATTCTAGTGCGAGAAATTTGGCAATGATTAAACTAGCGATGAAATCGTCGGTTACGTCTCCGTAATGAAGTGAGTGGCTTGTGGAGACGGCAGAGCTCTCTATCCTAAGGTGCAAACACCCCCTGTGTACATGGCTGAGCCACATTGTTTGCTGCCCAGGGTATAATATTTACCTCCTGTTTAAGCGACTGGTCGGTTCCAATTGCTGAGGGCTACAAGATGTGGTGTCAATAATGTGCTTCTCCTCAAACGATCAAATGGACACTGCGTCAATATTGATATCGTAATTATTATGAATAGATCATCTATGGTTGCATCAATATTAGTTTTGATACCAGACCTCGTCCTCGAGTAACTAGAATAATTAAATAAGGCCTAGGAACAATATCCCTCACCCACTTCGACTAACTTTGATCTACGATAGTTTACTAATAAATAGCAAACAAACCACAACTCTTATTAATATTGTGACATGTGATAAAATATACAATTATAAAGTTCCTTAAAAATAAAAAAACTATCAGACGGTATAGCATTCCTAGTTCACCTTCATACTTACGTTATTAAATTGAAATCTTGGTCCACTTATGGATTTATAAATTACATTTTGTAAGTTTCGTCATTCAATTAAATAAAATTTACTTTTATAAGTCAATAATTCAATGTGTGAAATTATTTTCCGGAATAATTTATATTATCATTAATAACTGTCAATATGCTTTTCCTTACATGAATACATCAACTTTTAAATATATAAATTCCATTGGTGTTCAAATACATGTTAAATGTGAAAACAAAATTCACTAAATTTACATTTCAGGGCTGATAAGTAACTTCGTACAGGTTTCTCTAGATCATTATTGTATATATAATATTTATTATTAGTATTGTTGTTTTTTACTTACGACATGAAATAAATTTGTATTTCGTGAAGCCAAAACACTATTAGACAAAGCATGAAAACATCATCTTGTTCATGGATCATCATTAGGAAAGATTTTGGAGTACGTTCATTAAACTGTTTAGAAATTTTCTAGTTTCTGGATATAGAGGCAGCCCTGGTGAAAGATATTCATAAAAGTACAAAAAAGCAGGAGAAATCACTGATGATAGTACACGATCAGATAATGAAGAACTCGGTACGGGATAGAAAAAATAGAATAAAACTGGAACCAGTCGCTGATACTTTCTACTCCATAACGTTTTTCTAATTTTATCTTAAAAGAGCCGAAAATAATAAATAAATTTCAGCCTTGAATCAAAATATATTTATATTGTATTCGTCTTTGAAATATAGTGTTGATAATAATCTAAGTTTTGAAGTCATTTCAGCAATTAGTTGAGCAAAGCGTCCAGTGGACACATTCCATGACATATCACTTTGAAAACATTGTGATGCACTAAAATCACTGTTTGCGGGAGTGCGACAAGTGGTATGGATTCCCACTGAAAGTTTAGTCACGTCATAAAACGCCGGCGCGGAAACATTTTATAAGTCCCGGAGCAGAACCATTTTCTGCAGCTCTTCTGATTTATGGTCTGTTAGCTTCGAGTCTCATTACCGAGATTTTAATTAATGCGAGTAACAGACCACGGATGTACATTTTCCTAGTAAAACTGATGGTGGTTTAGTAACAACCTGTTCCACAATTTATGTTTTGGGGAGAGGGGTGAGATGAAATATGTGCTTCCACTGGATTGACATTTTAATTAGCAGTTTGAAAAATAGAAACATTATTTAAACGAAATTACCTTTACCTAAAGTTAACCTTCATCCTTTTATCAGTAATCCTTTATGATGTTAGAATATATTTACAATAACATTAACTTGAAAGCGGTAAAAAAATGGTAACTTCGTTGAAAAATTAATATACTCCTCAATGTTTTACTTAATATTAGATAATTTTTGAATAATTTTTAAATTTTTACCTAACATTATTGTAATATACACAATTTGTTCCTTACATTTAATACTTATTATGTTGAGAGTTTGTAAGTGATAAGATAAATGTTTTAATAGCAATACATAAACTAATATACGTAAAATACCCTATCGCAGTCACAGTCACAATTATCACATAATAAACGTAAAAGTTTTATATTCAAAGTATTTATGATTAATATTAAGCATCTTCACAAAAACTCTCTCATGTTGGATACTAAACGACTTAAATTAAATGATAACAATAACGGAGAAAATAATATTAGTGTTCTTAATTAATAAATGTCTTTTCAATAAAAATATTTCTGGAATTCTCATAGTTTATAAAATTAAGCCTCTATATAATGCACATGGGCACTTATAACATTCTGTTTCTTTCAAACACCCATTCATCATATTAGAATAGAATAAGAAGTTGAAAATGTTTCCGTACTTTGTGTCTAACCTAAATGTACTAAGAATTTTACGAGTAGATTTGATAGAATTCCGATCCATTGTAATTGATTATTTTATGCCACAAGTTTAAATCCAACAAATAAAACGTCTTCTCTGACTTCTACCCGACTTACCAATTCTATTTGCGACGTTTCGATGATGTTCACTGCCAACGTCTTCTAGCAACAGTGTTAGTCTGGTGTTATCTGGCCTGTATTTATAGAGGAGCGTAGGTTATCCCCCCTCCATGTCATCAGGTGACTTCTTGCCTCATCACGTGACCCCGTCCCCTTGTTTATTACCTTACTAGCTGGGTGCCCGGCGTTGCCCGAGATGTCATGTATCTATAACCATAGATAAGACTCCAATTTTGGTTACTTTTGAGCTATTTTTATGTAAAGCTCCTCGAACCCTATCCCTAAATGTGCTCACCTCCCATGCCGAAGGGGGATGAAGTCATTGACTAAATATATCGGCCGTTTTTACATGTTAGAAGATGACCACCCCCACAAATATGTGATAATGAAAAAGAATGTATTCCACGCAAAAATCGGCCGATTACATTGTCTGAAAATTTATTCCCCCGCCCAACACCTCCCAAACCCGTCGCTTAACCAAGGTTGTCACAATTAGATTCAGCGACATTCATAGTCTCTGAATTGATTCGAATCTCGGACAATTCTCCTTTCCCATGCCGTAAAATGTTTGAAATTTTACTCACATACATTGGTACAAACACTATTAATCACTTTTACCCGGAAAATATTTATCTGACTGTGTTAGCATGTATGAAGAATTTGATCCACCGGAATAGATTTGTATTCTCCGCCCCAAACGCTAGGGGTGCTCTTACCCCAGGGTGTAGAGGTTGAAAATTATATTCAGATATCATCAGTGGAAACACTATAAATATCTTTGACCCCTAAAAATATTTATCCGACTGAAATATCGACTGTTTTAACATGTTTAAATATTTCCACCCCCGCTTCTGGGGGTGGTAGACGCGTCTCATTCTCTGCAACGAGAAAGAATACATTCTTTATTAAAATCTGTTTTATTTAGCACGTCAGAATAGCAACAAATTCAATTTTGTCGGTTATCTTAAATATTTATTATTTATAACATATTACATAATCGTATTTAGCAATACGTATATATTATACCTAAATAATGTTGTTGTCATGGGGCTGATTTACCGGAAAGTTGTTAAGTTGATTTTCTCATCTATGAAATGTCTGCAAATGATAATTATTCTTATTCATTAGTTTATATATTATTACCTAAATGTCATTCTTTTAGAGACAGTCGCTTAATTCCGTGGATGTTACAACTTCCAGATCGTTGCACACGCTTGACTTAGGAGGACTTGAGACTGTTCCTGTGCTTTAGCTCCGCCAGATTCCGAGCTGGAGTAGATCGTAAATCTAATAGCCCCCCCCCCCTCCCCTCCGTACAAACAGTCTTATATTCGTTCCGATTCCTTCCGAGTAATCGAAGTTCTAACGCTTCACTCCGTTGATAAAATGCTAATAAGCTTCACAAACGGGAACATTCCATGGAACGTTATTTTCTGCAAGCCAGCTTGTCGTTAGACGTGACGTATTTCAATATTTATTTGTTTCTTAACAGTGTCTTTTATTAAAACATATCCGATAATAAAAATAATGAGACTGGTGCATGTTTCTTAATATTTTAAGAACATGCTTTACAGCCCACTGAACTTAAAGAGCATTCTCCTAAGGGAAGGTCCACAGCGTTTCCACACGTTTCTAAGGCCCAGAAGATACGAAAGCCATAAAAGTAGGTAAATTATAATCGGTTTTGTCAATGATCATAACATTTCGGATAATTTTTATGAGCACTGAACACAAACTGTTCTGTATTGTTGCATACATCGTGTGGAGAAGATGAAGTTAAAGATTAATAACATTTGTTTGATGAACTTAAGTATGAATAGCATAGTATGTCCACTAACGGCGCAAAAATTATATATTTACGAAATAAAATAGAAAACTTTCATTCATTCCTTGAAATCTTCATGCTAATATGTAAGAGAACCCTAAAGGATAGAAATTGTTGTGCAACTTTGTGCGGAAATATTAATATGATTTACAGATTTTAACTTTACTTTTATTTAATTTACGGTGCCCACCAAAGGCAGGAGATAATTTTGTGTCCTCACACATGTAAGATGGCAACTTTTTCTCTCTTTTCGTGGAACGACCTCTACTAAAACACCGAAACTGTCTCCTCAAAGCCCCTCTATCGATGTTGTTCAAATTTCCTTCCAACCTCTCGAAGGTTCCAAAGTACCTTAGAGACACTGTCAGAGCCCTTGGCAAACATTTATCAGGTAATATTTTTGCTGACCGCCCATCTGTTTGCAACAACTGGAGACCTAATAAATTCACAATAAAATACTAAAATTGAGCTTCAATTTGTTCGCTTCACCTTCACAGATAATATAAAAATGACTCGTACCATAATAAGTTATATAAAACTTTCGTACAAATAGGCAAGATACTTAAGTAAATCCGTTAATGATTATTATGTAGGATGGAGCGAACAATAAATTTGCGATAAAGTTTTACTTTCCTAGTCATAAAAAAGCTAATTTGCCTGCTTAAGTTTTAGAAACATTCCATATCAAGGGAAAATTCTCAAATAAGAATCAGGAAGTTTTCGTAGAAATAATAGTATAATTGGATTTTTTTATTTTGCTATTTTGTTCATTTTTTATAAGAATTTTAAATATTTTTCGTGAAATGCTGCATTTTTTATTTCATCGTTCAATTTTTTAATTCGGTAAACAAAATAAAAACCTATTAATAATTTTCTTTGAAACCGTTCTGTGAAATATCCTAATTTCTATGAGCCGAGCTACTTTCTATAAAAAAAACAACGACCTGTGTCTTCTTCTTTTCCTGAAAGCATCTATTATCCGGTTCTGATTCACAAGGACTTCTGTCGGAATGATGACGCGATAGTTTAACTTCAACTTCTTGCAATGGGAAACGCGAGGAAAGCCATTACACGCCTTCACGATCCAGACAGGCGAAATCCCTCCATAAATATGAAGTCGAGTGATCGCATGGTGTGATTCACACATATGAGGAACCCTACACTCGTTGGCGGAAAAAACATGAAATTTCTTTGGCAATCCGATGCGTAGGTTACAGTCAGTAAAATTCCCGGCACGTGTCAGTAAGGCTCTCGGCGCTTCTGAGACTTTACTATCAATCTCTCCAACATGGCCACAAAAGCTGATCTAAACGATGTAGGACCACGTCTGTGTGACAGCACAGCTTCTCACTTCTCCTAATTCTTCCAGTGTTACTATTACTCGGAATACACGTTTTTATAAGTATTTTATTTCTTAGCATAAGAAGTACGTATCAATACGCTTGTTCGTCACAAAACATAAAACTTTCAGATAAAATTATTTCGACACACACTCGTACACCGTGGAATATAAATCCGAATTTAAGATATTACTGACAGAAAGGGGATTTCTTTTGTCTTTTCGTTGCATACTATTGATTGTTCTATTTCACAAAAAAGTGTCCTATATTCCTTAATGATATTTCTGTATTTCAGATTATAGTGATAGAATAAAATTTGAAAATGACTCCAAAACGATGTAACATTTTGTGAGTTTCTGAATGTTTAGCTTTAATTTATTATCAGTAATAGTTAATTGGAAATGACTAAAAATAAATTAGTTATAGTGTCTCCCGTTGAAGATATTTTTGTGTTTAGAAAATGTTTTTTACTAAACAACGTTTCCTTTGGGAAAAATACAATAACGTTCCTGTAACTCGCAACGTGTAACAGTGTACCCTTCAGGCTGGTATGGTACAGTAAAAAGCAGTACCATATCACGATACGGTGTTTATATTCATTACGGAAATGGTTCAGCAATAGTTATAAATTTAATTAAGCAAATATAATTTAATTTCAGAAAGGCATATTCAACGGGACTAAAGTGATATGTTCTCTGATTCCATAACAAAATTAATTAGTTTTTCTACTTCATGAAAATTAAATTCTGTTAGGTGGTGTTTGGGTGTGTGTATTTATTCTACGTACTCAACGTTTAATTTAAAAATCAAACTATGTTAACAACTCAATTATACCTCAATTTCAAGACAGTGTTCAAGAAGAACCTTCGTGCATAAATTATAGAATAAAAAAACTTCGTAGGGTTACATAAAGGTTCATGATCGTAAAATGTTAAAATTCATAGGTAAAACTCACATTTAACATCAAAATGAAAGAAAAATATTTCGTTTTGATGTATTCTCCACATTACACTAATACTCTCACACGAATAGTTCAATGCTCCTATAAATAATTGCTCTTTTACTGTCGCATTTGAGGATTCATTGAAAAGAAAAGTAATAGAACAATTTAACATTACCTCGGATTCAGAGGAAGCTGATTCGATGATGCATTCCAGTGGTGAAAGTTCACGGTTCCAAATTTCAGTGGCTGATGGTTTCGCGGAAATCAATGTTAATGAATAGCATGCAGCAATGCAGTGTTGCCGTCCGGCATTTACCTGTCCCACTGTGATATAAATTAACACTTTCGTGTGAAACGTGTGTGAGAAGTGAACATTTGAATTTCAACCCTGAAAGTATATACTAAATCTTCGTGAAATATATCGACAAACTCGGAAAGAGTTACTTCTCTCATTTGATTATTCTTATTAACTTATCTTGGTATTACTGCGGCAATATTATCGATCCCAAGTTTTCGCTCCAACTCCAGGGATTTAATCTTCCTAAGGCTTCGGCATGATAAGCGTTCTTAAACGAGTAATAAGGTTATATATCCTGCGGGTGCAAGGCAAGCTATTACGTGCCGTCGCGTCGTAAAACATGACTCCCGTAATTGTTCGATTTGGATTTGGAACCTCTCCGTTCTCATTCCGCTTCAGTCTTCAGCTTGCTTCCTCAAACCGCATATTCTGGTCTGTTCATAATTGACATATTGTGAAATAATTCATTTGTATATTCTTAAGTCCCTTACTGACGATGAATTGTTAGAGAAACTGTTTCACAGAAATTCAGCAAAATGGTTCCATTGATTCACTTAAATCACCTGGAAAAAATAATATATATGTATATAAATCACTTATCTCTTGGTAATACAATTCTATTAACATTGTGTCTGCTATTTTTTTTATGTAGAATCCCTTTGTGGTTGGATAAATGAATAATTAAAACCTTAAAAGTGTTTGTTATTCGGCCGCTTTCCCCGATGGCCAGTTTTTCCCACGTGCATTAAAATCATTTGCGCATAAACATTAAGTTGCATTTCCAGCCAAAACCTTCATAAATCACCTCTTCTGAGCTTGACATAGGAGACCATTAAAATTTTCCTTTAATAAAAATGCAACATTCTTCATTTTCCAGAAAACTCCCTGCGCGTTATAGGAAAATCTTTTTTGTTTTGTAATACCTGATAACAGCTTCAACATGTACATTTCTTTAATAAACAATTCTTCTGAAACAATTGAATCTGGCGCTGTACAGTCAATAATGTAAAACGAGATACCTGATTGTTTAAATAAAATTATCGAATTTTTAAAATTTCAAAGCAATGATATGGAAACGATATAATATTTTTGTATCATTCCACACTCATATTCATAATTTTGTGTGCTTATTATATAGTATACCAACTTAACATGCGAATTTTTTATATTATTATATTTAAATTGTATTTTCTGTATTATATTAATTGTATATATATAACATTATGTTGTTCTTGTAATATTTGACTATCGTATTTCCTCAAATGAGGACGAATTAAATTTATAAATTATCTAATATAATCTCTAATAAAAATAGAATTCGGAGTTATAGTGTCATTACTGAATGCTTTATTCTTATGATCAATGACTTAGTTGCAGAAATAACAAGTAACCTATCTGAAATATGGTTTTCAGAACGCATCGTAAACAGGAGAAAACATTTACTCTTTAATGAATTTATACATTTCCTAATTTCAAAGCTGAATTTGTTTAAAAATTGAATGGACTTTTATTTAATTTATTTATAAAATATTATATTATTTATAATATATTATAAAGTTATTATATTTGTAGCGTTTTTCGATTTTTTTTGGAGTTTCTGCGATGTGTCGGCGGTTTCAAATTCTCTAGCTCTGGATAACTCTTAAAAAGAAATGTGCTCTCGCTGATAGGTCACTTGTCAATCAATAGACTATGACTGATCTGCCTTTTTACTCTCTGTCTCCCCTCATTTCCAAAATTATCCAAAACTCCCCACAAAATTCCTTATATACTGAAAAACTGGAGATCATTGGCTTCTTGGTGTCATAATGTCCCTGCTTTTCTTTTCGCGATTTCATTCGTCCCATTAGTCCCAAAAATAACATACCCTATGCTCCATATGCAGGAAATAATGCCTTTGTGCAAAACGCATGGCCGCAGAATATACTTTTGTATCGGCTACTACTATATAAAACATAGTTACAAATAACACGTTAACAATATAAAATATAGTAGTGTCACTCGCCACATAATTAATTCAGCGAGTAGAATTCTCTCTTTTCTCAAATCTGTTGTAAAAAGAAATTTCTTGTGATTCCGACTTTTACAGTTCTGGCACTGTTTTGGTTCGCCTTTTAAAGTTAACGTAAAATAGCAAGTGGTGATGAAGCCTCCAACAACACCCCCTTTACACTCTTTCCCGTTTCGCTTGTTAGACGTAAGGGGAGCTTGGCGTCACGGAAAACAGAGAAATCAGCAGCTGTATCTCCACACGAACAAGCTGAGAGGAGCCCAGCGATCGATCCAGACTCTTCAGGCGCACTCACTCCGTTTCATACTAACACCCTTATTTTCGCCTAATTACTAGCACGCCAATTGCGTGAAAACTTAAATGGAGTCACAAGTCAGTACGTATTATTAATTTTGACATAAACAGGTAATAGTGAAATAGGTATACGAATTTCCCCCGACATTAAATCATCTAAGAAATAAATTTCGAAGTTGTGTCCTGAAAAATGACGGCACGGTATTTGTTGCCCATAGCGAAATAATCTAAAAACTCACAAATTTATTTACCTTGTAATTATCATTAAAATTCGTTGCATACCGTTTTTAGAAATAAAATTTCTTCATTGGGATGGTAGGAGAACTTATTTTCTCTTCAGTAATATATTCAGTCTGCGACATATAATAATATTTACCTCTTATTTCTTGCCCCACACATATATATATATATATATATATATTGAACTTGAGTGTCAATTTTTAACTTTAACTGATAATATTATGTTTAACTATTTATAAAACCTTTCTTTAGGCTAATTGTCAAGTGAAACCGATTATATTTACCTTGTTTTGTATAATTAGTGTTTGCGTTTGCAATCAGGGTCATGGTATGGAATATCAGCAAACCTATTCATTTTACTAACACGAATTTCATCATGTTCATTCCACCAGTACTCAATATTGTTTCAGTACGAACTTATCTGGCTATATTTACATTTATTTACATGTATGCCGTGGTAATCATTGTCACAAGTAACTAAATATTTTCGCTGACAGTATTTCGTTTTAATACAGACAACATACTTTGTTCAAATTACGGACTCCTAATGACTGTTTGAGTTCAATTTACGCGAGGTAATACAATTTATCAGCTGCGACGCACAAAACTCACGGATCTCGACATAATGCATGGCAGTTAATTTTAATCTAATTAACCTCTATCAGAGATAACTAGTTTTCTAATTGCTTGCATTGGCTATCTACTGCACTAGCCCCATCTAATGAGACGACGAAATCAGAGTTGCAGCCGGTACGCACAAGTCTGCGCATTAGTCTCAGATAATCAAAATTATCGACCCATAAAATTGAGCTCGCAGCATGAGATACCTTTTAGAGGAGCTTTATCGCCAATTAACATCCCTCAGAAAGCAGAAGCTCTCAAGGGGCGCACATTACAGGCATGACTCTCAACTAAAACCGATAATTCCTTCACAAAACATAACTAAATTACGACGTTACATTTACATAACCTATATACACAAATAAACAAATTCCATTTAAAAGAATAGGTATAAGTGATACAAGCATATTAAAAATAAATTATACAATATATTGTAATGACATTTTTCCATAATATTGTTTATTATTTTAAATTATAATTTCTATGAGCAGGAAAACGAATTTAAAAGTGTACAAATAGAATCCGTAAGGATATTACGTAAATTTGTTCGTATATAAACTACAAAAAAATTAATTTTAAGCCAAATTTGGAGGATAAAATGTGGGATTCGTTTTTCTCAGTAATAATGAAAGAATATTTATCCGTCGTTAATATTTTGGCAACATGTTTGCTTCCTTGACGGAAAAAAAAACATAATGTGTGTTTGTAATTTTCTGTTTAAAGCAATATGATATTAAACCTCGACACTGTTCGCACATTCGATTAAGGTACTATATAACATAGATGACTGTTCCTAATTTTGTCAAGTACAATTTAATTATTTGTCATTGTAACAGCTCATCTATTTAAATTTCAATATTCTTACGTACCAAGATCATCGGTCGAGAGAACTGTTTATATAGCAAAGTACTTTCAATAAATCTATAAGTAAACAATTATGTATACTATATAGAGTAATTATTAAAAATAGTGTATTGAAACTGTAAACAAATCATTTCTTGTTCCATGTGATAGAGAAACCAATTATGCTTTTCTTTGTGAACCTCTTTTTGCCGCCATGATTCCACATGCCTCAATTCTAGGCAAGTAGCGTTGAATCTGCTGACTCGAAGTACTAAGAATTGTTTGCTACTGTAATCAATCATAATTTCTGCAAGTGTAAATTTTATTCGGCCTTCCTTACGTTGGTTTTACTTCTTAATAAACTACTGCAGCCCAATCTTCACTCGTGATTTCCATTTCTCATTCACTTCATCATTACAACGACTACACTATTAAAAAATCAATGCATTTGATTCCCAAAGCATGTTAAGACCAATGCCAAATTATATATTGTATATTCCAATATATTGAATCTAATGTAGTTGGTGTGTAAAACGAATTCATTTGCGATAACAGCAAATATTAAACTATGGAAACTTCAAGTCATCAAATTATACAACCTTTATTATTAAGATTACTGAGCTTGAAGGAAATATGATGGTTAGTTAAAGATGGAATAAAATTATTTTTCTCACATCTTAAAACTGCATAATATTCCTTTTTGTAAACAATTACAGCTTTTAAACTGTCAGATTCACTTCAGATAAAATGCAAACATTTGATTTTTAAAAGAAGAGCAATATTTCGTGTAAATATTAATTATTTAAACACACTTGTACGAAAACCCATTTTATATTTACTCTGAATATTAAGTAGATTTTATAGTGTGGAATTAGTTTTAATGTTACATAATACATATATAAGGTATAAAAAAATTGTTTTAAACCAGCCAGTTACTCCTAAATGTGAGGAGAATTTTCCCTTTCGTACAAGGCAATTATACCATTTTTCCAACTTACTTTATTACGAATAATCTGGAATAAAAGTGAAAAATTAGAAATCATGCGTAAACTAAACGAATTCATGATTACAGTTCGCCGTTCTAGATTGAATCCACCGATTGCAATAAATAAGCCAGCCAGGGGTGGGGGAACGCCGGCCCTCCCACGCTGTGTCCCGTCGGCTTGAAGGAAATACGGCGTGGCAAATAATTGGAAGACAGTTCTCCACTTGTCTTTGCCGCTTTGGGCAGTACGGCGTTTAAAGAATGCGGGTCAATATCATGCACCATGGCATCCCCACAAAATTCCCTTCCAACGCAATGCCACTCCTTCAGGGTCGATTATATGTCCCCTTCATTCCTCAATCACAACTTTTATCATTTATAACTTCTTTCATCTCGGATCCGGATTCGAAAATATTAATCCATTCGTTTATAATACATGCCGAAAATTAATGCATGTGATAAGTAAATAAGTTATGAAGATAAAGCCATAAATGTCGTATTTCATATGAATTTTGAAATTAAATAATATTTATGGAAGAGAACAAGACTGGTCCAAAAAACGTTCGACCATTACTTTTCTATGGAAATCTTAGATTATGAATTTGTATGGTGTGGTATTAGAAATTGTGACGGGAAACGATGTTTAATTCGTCGGGCAGCAATTAACAAGCAAATCTACTAGTATATTCTTAGTTTTTTAAATCACTTTCTGACTACGCAGAATCGACACAGTATCTATAACTTCAGCCCTGAATATCAACACACACACACACACGTATATATATATATATATATATATATATATATATATATATATATCATTAACTTATATTATCATTAACTGTGAAAGGACGTCCCACACACTTGCTATATAATATAATCATGAAGAGATACTTACACTTCATATAGTAAGCGATTCAAAGAATTTTGTTAATTATAACGATGTAATAAACTGGTAGGCAGTATTCTCTAGTTGCCCATAAACGCTATCATTTACCTAGTTATGTACCTACAACATATACCCTTAAGTTCTAAGGTCAACAGAACTAGTTACTTCACACCATATTTTAGGTGTATAATCACATTGAACAATTGGAAATCTATCCATTAGTCCTTTAGAACACCAAGACGATTGAAATTAATTTAATAATGAAGTACAAGATGAACAGCATAAAAATTAATCCTGAGACTTGGACGAAAGTAAACAGCCGAAGACGAATTATATTCCCATATGGAATGCTAAATAAAACCTGTTATGCTAATAAGGTTTCGACATTGTATGGAATTGTGTATGGAACAAAGTCCAACTGACGCATTGGGCACTGCGGAGTCGTTCTGTGAAATTGCGAAGGTGCTGGGAATATTAGACTTTCTTTTACGAAAGGTTGTAGAAAGCACGTTTCTCAAGAGCGGACTTTAATAAAAAAAAGTTATTCTTATCACGAACCAATATCATTTGTTTATACTAACGGCTTTCACTAAAACAGTTCCTGATCTGGAATATATATATAGTCAGTGTGGATAGTTGCGTCCAACAAATCATGCTTAATTATGTCAAACTTATTTTTATTAATTAATCTTAAATTCCTTTGTACAACCCTTCCTTAGGTAGAACGATTGTTGTAGTTATTTAATAAATGTTTATTTCATGTTCTCTATGTACACATTGAGCCTGTGAAATAACGCTTTCAGTAAGACAGATAATTTTAGGTTCTCAGATATAAGAAAAAATGTCATAGTGTAATAAATTATTGTAAGTTTTCATTAAATCATAACAAATTGATTTTATTTGATTTAATGTAATTGTCAATATTATTTACATATAAAATATATAAAACGCGGCATGAGACTATATAAAAATTGAAGGCCATTTATTTTACCAAGTGTAAATCTAAAAGAAAATTTTCAGGATATCTGTTTAGGCGTGTAGTAACTTTTCTATAGTAATTTGTATCTTAAGTCCATATTTTAAATTTCTGCCACCAACAGTTGTAGTTTTCGCTTTTATAACTGGACGAACTGAAGTCATGGATTGGCCGTGGTGGGCCTGAAGATTCAGGTCTGGTTGTGAAGAAAACTTTGTTCAATCGCGAAAAACTATAGGCGTTACAATACAATGCCAATATTATTATACAAAATCATAGCATGGCTCTCTTAAAATTTACCAGGTCCATGAGCGCAAGGAACTCTTTCTCGTAGAGACTTAAATAGGATTACAAATTATCCCTGCTCTGGTCTTATCTTCTAAAGGAAGAATATTCGTTCTCCTTTTCTGCCCATGATATGAAAATAAAATAAAACACTTAATACTGCGTTCGGCAACAGACCGGTTATAATTTGAATAAATAAGTATTGCTATTAGAGTGCTATATTTTTCTTAGGTAAAAATAATTTTGTTTACAGGAAATTCTGTCAGGGTTGTCACCATAGTTATGTGGCTTAGAAGTGAAACTTCTATATCCTAGAAAAGTCGACTCCATTAAAGTGCACCAAATGCCACACCGAGCCGCTGTCCAGACGATCTGCCTCAGCATTGCCCGGTAATTGAACCCCGGGATTTCTGTCAACCTTGGCTTAACACTGGCTTTACGTACCATTCCCATGCTCTCCATGAGTAGTAGAATGCTTCCCTGTTAATGTAACGAGCTGTAATCTACTACATTGGCATATTAAGAGTTTTGTGGTGCAGTATTTTTTTTAAAAAAATAGTTTAATTTAATAGTATATTAATAATTTACTCTTCATCGCAGTAAATCCACTGTTCATAGACGCACTATCTCGCTTAAAAGAAAAAAATTGGAACAGATGTAAGGGACCAAACTTTCTAGACGATCCAGATCATCTACCAACTCCAAAAATATTTTAAATTATTTCGAACTCCAAACAAATCTATATATGGGAAACATATTCTAAAAATCTTTTCTTCACGGCATTCGAAAGTAGGACTTTAGGATATGTAATTAGTTCCAAAACAGTCCACAGGGTGTCCCCATCCAAAATTCTCTGGAGGGAAGCAACTTTAAGTAAAATGATAAACGTTGTTCCCTCAATATTCGCAAAGTATTTTGTTGTGACATATTGGCATCACTAAAATCAGACCCATATTTTATTCCCAATTACTTATCAAAGTTCTTACTTTTCTAACCACCCATATAAAAATAATTTACAGTGACATTAAGCACAATTCCATGTGACTATTTCAAGTAGAGAGAACGATGATCTAGTCTTGTGCATTCTATATAAATGTTACGTGGATACCTTAAATATCAGGGTTTCCTGAAAAAAAAACAATGGATTGAAATAACATAAGAAACACATAATGTGCCAAATTAAACCCTTCGTATTGCTTGCAATGAACCTAGTTAACAGCTGTATTTCCTAGGCATAGTCGTTACTTTAACTAATAGCTAACATGTTCTTAATACTTTTTAATTTAACCTGTCAACCATATTTTTAGGTTAGTGTATTTAATATAATTATATAGTCCTGCTTTAGTTTCATAATTTCTAAGCCTGTTTAAGAAAAGATGACAGGATCAAGTCCTGATGAAAATATGCGGCATTGTCCCGTTGCAGGAACTCAATTCAGTGTGATTAAGGGATGTTACACCGTGAAACACGAATAAAAACCAGATAATGACTATACATATATGTCACTTTGCAATGTTGTATTTAATCTTATAAATAAAAAAGAGTGTATGTATGTTTGTATGTTTGTATGTTTGTTTGTTTGTATGTTTGTTTGTATGTTTGTTTGTATGTTTGTATGTTCGTTATACAAATCTACACCGGTAGAGCAAATTTCACCAAATTTCGTACACGTGTTCTTTACGACCAGGAAACAAACACTGTCGGGGTGAGACATGTCTACCACCCCCAGAAGCGGGGGTGCACGGGGGTTGTAATATTTAAACATGCTAAAACAGCCGATATTTTAGTCGGATAATAATTTTTAGGGGTCCAAGATATTGATGGTGTTTCTACCGATGTTTTCTGAATATAATTTTCATCCCCTACACCCTGGGGAAAGAGCACCCCTAGCGTTTGGGGTGGAGAATACAAATCTATACCGTTGGTTAAAATTTCACCAAATTTCGTGCACGTGTTCTTTGCGACCAGGAAACAAACACTGTCGGGGTGAGACGCGCCTACCACCCCCAGAAGCGGGGGTGGACGGGGGTGGAAATATTTGAACATGCTAAAACAGTCGATATTTCAGTCGGATAAATATTTTTAGGGTTCCAAGATATTTATAGTCTTTCCACTGATGATATCTGAATATAATTTTCAACCTCTACACCCTGGGGAAAGAGCACCTCTAGCGTTTGGGGTGGAGAATACAAATCTACACCGCTGGAGCAAATTTCACCAAATTTCGTACACGTGTTCTTTGCGACCAGGAAAACAACACTGTTGGGGTCAGACGCGTCTACCAACCCCAGAAGCGGGGGTGGACGGGAGTTGAAATACTTAAACATGCTGAAACAGCTGATATTTTAGTCGGATAATATTTTTTAGGGGTCCAAGATATTTATGGTGTTTCTACCGATGTTTTCTGAATATAATTTTCATCCCCAACACCCTGGGAAAAGGGCACCCTTAGGGTTTGGGGTGGAGAATACAAATCTATACCGGTGGATCAAATTTCACCAAATTTCGTACACGTGTTCTTTACGACCAGGAAACAAACACTGTCTGGGTGAGACATGTCTACCACCCCCAGAAGCGGGGGTGCACGGGGGTTGAAATATTTATACATGCTAAAACAGCCGATATTTTAGTCGGATAATAATTTTTAGGGGTCCAAGATATTGATGGTGTTTCTACCGATGTTTTCTGAATATAATTTTCATCCCCTACACCCTGGGGAAAGAGCACCCCTAGCGTTTGGGGTGGAGAATACAAATCTATACCGTTGGATCAAATTTCACCAAATTTCGTACACGTGTTCTTTGCGACCAGGAAAACAACACTATCGGGGTGAGACGCGCCTACCACCCCCTGAAGCGGGAGTGGACGGGGGTTGAAATATTTGAACATGCTAAAACAGTCGATATTTCAGTCGGATAAATATTTTTAGGGGTCAAAGATATTTATAGTCTTTCCACCGATGATTTTGCGACCAGGAAAACAACACTGTCGGGGTGAGACGCGCCTACCACCTCCAGAAGCGGGGGTGGACGGGGGTGGAAATATTTGAACATGCTAAAGCAGCCGATATTTTAGTCGGATAATAATTTTAAGGGGTCCAACATATTTATGGAGTTTCTACCAATGTTTTCAGAATATAATTTTCATCCCCTACACCCTGGGAAAAGGGCACCCTTAGGGTTTGGGGTGGAGAATACAAGTCTATACCGGTGGATCAAATTTCACCGAATTTCGTACACGGGTTCTTTGCGACCAGGAAAACAACACTGTCGAGGTGAGACGCGTCTACCAACCCCAGAAGCGGGGGTGGACGGGGGTTGAAATACTTAAACATGCTAAAACAGCAGGTATTAGATTTGGATAAATATTTTCGGGGTCAAATATATTGATTGTGTTTCTACCGATGTTATCTGAATATAATATTCATCTCCTACGCCCTGGGAAAAGGGCACCCTTAGGGTTTGGGGTGGAGTTGCTTTACAGAAAAATAACGCGAATACAACCGAGTTTGGAGTCAAATCGAAGGTTATGGATGTCAGTGAGTTTACTTCGGATAAATATTTTTAATTGCCCATTTAACCCGAAAGGGTGGGGGTTGGAAGGGGAGATAAATAGTCAGTTCTTGCGCGTTCTTGGAGGAGAATTACGTGGATACTATTTCAACGGATTTTGTTGAAAATATAAATCCCTTTAGACATTAGCGGTGAGCTTGCTTAGGGCTGGGGGTGAGAATTGTCTATTATTCTAAAATTGCCAAAATGTTATGTGTTTATGGGTAAACTAGATTTATAGTGTTTCTACCGATGTGATATGAGTAAAAATTCAACCCTTTCCACCACGGGAAAGTAGCATATTTAGGGGTGGTGTTGTTCATACTATTTTATCGATGTTGTTTCCATTAATAACGACGTTTAATTTTATAAATAAAAATGAGTGTATGTATGTATGTATGTTTGTATGTTTGTATATTTGTATGTTTGTATATTTGTATATTTGTATGTTCGTTATACAAATCTACACAGCTGGAGAAAATTTCACCAAATTTCGTACACGTGTTCTTTGCGACCAGGAAACAAACACTGTCGGGGTGAGACGCGTCTACCAACTCCAGAAGCGGGGGCGGACGGGGGTTGAAATATTTAAACACGCTAAAACAGTCGTTATTTCCGTCGGATAAATATTTTTAGGGGTCACAGATATTGATAGTGTTTCTACCGACTGTTGGGCTGAGACGCGTCTACCACCCCCAGAAGCGGGTCGGGATTATCAGTAGAGCACTTTTAGGTGTTGGGTGGAGGAACGCTGCAATAAAATAACGCGAATACAACCGAGATTGGAGTCAAATCCAAGGATATGGATGTCGTCCAGTTCAATTATAGCATCAAATTGGGCGGCAGTGGATGGGATGGAAATTTTCTAACATGTTAAATCATCGATATTAGCGTGGAATAAATAAATGCCGGGACCATTGACGTTGATAGTATTTCTACCGATGTTGTTTGTAGGCATGATAGGGGTGGTGCTGGAGGGGATTTCCTTGAAAATAACGGGAAAACAACCGAGATTCGAGTCAAATCGAAGGTAATGGATGTCCCTGAATTTATTTATGACAATCTGGACAACGCGCGGGTATCGGCTGGGTTGGGAAGAGTTGACCAGCTGTTTTTTGCGTCGATTAAATATATTTCGGGATGAATTACATTAATACAATTTCCCTACATGTTCTCTGTGTATAATTTCAACCCCTTTCGGACTCATAAGGGTGCACATTTAAGGGTGGGCGTGAAGTAGCATTACATAAAAAGAAACCAGAAACTATCGGGATTGTCACTGAGTTTAATTAATTTCCTTGAAAATAACGGGAAAACAACCGAGATTCGAGTCAAATCGAAGGTAATGGATGTCCCTGAATTTATTTATGACAATCTGGACAACGCGCGGGTATCGGCTGGGTTGGGATGAGTTGACCGGCTGTTTTTTGCGTCAATTAAATATATTTCGGGATGAATTAGATTAATAAAACTTCCCTACATGTTCTCTATGAATAATTTCAACCCCTTTCGGACTCATAAGGGTGGGCGTGAAGTAGCATTACATAAAAAGAAACCAGAAGCTATCGGGATTGTCACTGAGCTATTAATTTCCTTGAAAATAACGGGAAAACAACCGAGATTCGAGTTAAATCGAAGGTAATGGATGTTGCTGAATTTATTTATGACAATCTGGACAACGCGCGGGTATCGGCTGGGTTGGGATGAGTTGACCGGCTTTTTTTTCGTCAATTAAATATATTTCGGGATGAATTAGATTAATAAAATTTCCCTACATGTTCTCTGTGTGTAATTTCAACCCCTTTCGGACTAGGAAGGGTGCACCCTTAAGGGTTTGCGTGGAAGTAGCATTAGATAAAAATAAACCAGAAACTATCAGGATTGTCACTGAGTTTAATTATGACATTAAACTTGACCGTTTAAGTCCCCGAAGCGGGAGTGGTCGGGGGTGAAAAATTTCAAACATGTTAAACGGTCGATATTTGCGATAATTATTTCCTGGGGTTAATTACTTTGATAGTATTTATACCGATGTTGTTTGTGTATAATTTAACCCGTGTGAGGGGAGCAAGCTTAGGGGTGGGGTGGAGGTACGTTAAATAAAATCCCGCAAAAACAACCGAGATTCGAATCAATTCAGAGACTATGAATGTCGCTGAGTCTAATTGTGACAACCCTGGGGGGGTAACGCGACGGGTTTGGGAGTTGTTGGGCGAGGGAATAAATTTTCAGACAATGTAATCGGCCGATTTTTGCGTGGAATACATTCTTTTTCATTATCGCATATTTGTGGGGGTGGTCATCTTCTAACATGTAAAAACGGCCGATATATTTAGTCAATGACTTCATCCGCCTTCGGCATGGGAGGTGAGCACATTTAGGGATAGGGTTCGAGGAGCTTTACATAAAAATAGCGCAAAAGTAACCAAAATTGGAGTCTTATGGATGGTTATAGATAAATGACATCTCGGGCAACGCCGGGCACCCAGCTAGTATCTAATAAATAAAACAGAGTGTTTATATATATATATGTATATATATATATATACACCGGTGGAACAAATTTCATACATGTGTTCTTTGCGACCAGGAAACAAACACTGTCGGGGTGAGAAACATTTACCAACCCCAGGAGTGGGGATTGACGAGGGCTGAAATATTCAAACATGTTAAAACAGCCGATATTTGTGTCTGATAAATAATTTTAGGGGTGAAAAAGATTGATAGTGTTTATACCGATGTTCTATGAGTATAATTTCAAACCCTCATATCATGGGAAAGGAGCGCCGTTAGGAGTGGGGCTGGACAGGTATTACAAGAAAATAACGGGAATACAACCGATATTGGAGTCAAATACAGGGTAACGGATGTCGGTGAGTTTAATTATGACATTCAAGTGGCCATTTAAAACCCAGGGGAAAGGGTTTGAACGGGAATGGAAGATTTCAAACAAGTTAAATGGTCGATATTTGAGTGGAATAAATAATTATCAGGGTCAATTACGTTGATAGTATTTCCACCTATGTTTTTTTTGTAAAATTACAACCCTTTTTGGTATGAGAGGATAGCACGCATAGGGTCGGGGGTTGAAACATTCAAACAATCTAAAACAGTCGATATTTTAGGCGGATAAAAATTTTTAGGGGTTAAAGAGATTGATAGTGTTTCTACCGATGTTATATGAGTATAATTACTATTATTACTATTGTTTTCTATATCCAGATTGACTTATTATAACTACTTGACAAAATTCAGATCTAAATTTAGGCGTCATATTTATTGGAACAAATTAGGCTGTTTGTAAGCGAAGATAGGAAACCAGGAAATAAATTCATAAATTTAAAAACTTTTTCGACATAGATGCCGTGGCGTCTTCCAATGAAATTATTATCAATCCAAAAACGCTTTTTCTAACCCCAGACATCATTAGGCGTTCTGTAACAAATAATTAATCAGTTTATATTTCAAAAACACTAAACTTTCAGTCGTATTTTGTTAAATTTAAAATGGCGCGATTATTAAATTACTTAACAAAACGTCGCTATTTTCCGTGTATATCGCGTCACACAGTGCAAATAAAATTAAGGAGATTATTTTCAAATTAATTTCTATTATTATGCAACAACAATAATAGAAAACATAATGAACATTATCATACAAAATACGTCTTGGTTTTACAAGGCTCACCATGGCATCAGGCTCAATGCGGGCACAGTGTGTTATTTTTATTGGTTTTTAAATTGAAAATACGTAGTTAAAACCTGTGTTTTAATAGTAAAATAATTACATAACTAACGTAACAAATAATAGACCAATTATTACTTATCACACAATATTTGTTTATCATTTACTTGCTTTTAATTAACATGATTTATTATTCATTATAAAAAGCCAATTAATTGTGTTTATGGGTATTAATTATGGCCTTTAATTGAAAAGTTATGGAACAAATAATAATGATTGACTATAATTTTACATTTGTAAATATAGTAATTATTGATTTAAAAAATTAATTATGGAATATGAAAAAGATGAATATGGGAACGCAAAAATCATTCCGCATAAAAAAATTGATAAAAATAAATTAATTATTTAATTTCGAAAATTTCTAATTTAAGTTCCACATTATTAATTTAATTTAGTGACTATCTAAATGTTATCGATTATTTATATATTCAAAATCATTTCTTCATTCCTCTCGGCTAGAGAGAAATAGAGAGACCAAGTAAGCAACGGCAGGCAGAGTTGTGCCGATGCATGTAAAATGGAGGAGCTGCTGCTTTAGGGGCGGTGCTTAGACTCGTGGACTGAGACACCTGCTCGTGGAATAAGACACCTTCTTTACTTCTACTAGCAACCCGCACGACAAAATCACGAAATCCCATACTAAAATTGAAACGCTTCAAAAAGGAGGCGCTCATGACATCTGTTGGGACTTGGTTCGTACTAACGACTTAACATGGGGTTTGATTTTCACGGAGCTCGATACATCAGGGGAGCAGACGGCTTTAGTAGTTGGCGAACTTCTTGTCTACGTCACACCTGCCCCTTCTTCCTGCCTCGCCTTGGTCAGAGGCGTTTACCCAGAACTAAGCAAAATGGCGACGTTGTTCTCTGAATTACGCAGTGCGTTTTTCTTTTAATATTAATTATATTTAGTTAAGAGGAACATTTTTTAGTACAATAAATGACGCACTATAATTTTATATTCATTTTTAGAGGTTCAAGGCAATTAATTGTTTTTATCTTACAATCAATCAACATTTATGTACTGAAATATCTTATGACTGTTTTAGGGTTATAAATACTCGATTGTAATTAAATAATTCAATAAACCCACACTGCAGTTTCATTTATATAGAAATAAATAAATAAATTCGGCTGCTGTGCGTATTTTTTATTATTATTATTGTACATTTTCTATATCCAGATTGACTTATTATAACTACTTGACAAAATTCAGTTCTAAATTAAGGCGTCATAGTGGAACAAATTAGGCCGTTTGTAAGCGAAGATAGGAAACCAGAAAATAAACTCATAAATTTAAAAACTTTGTCGACATCGATACACGATCCAACGTGTAGGGGTGGAGGGCAGTTACAAGAAAAAAACGTGAGAACAACATAGATTCGAGACAAATCGAGGTTATAGATGTCACTGAATTTATATATGGCAACCTGGGTAGCGCGCGGAGTTGGTTGTGGGTGGGAGGGCTGGTCGGACGTGGGCGGGCGTAGAAATGTTCAAAAATGTTAACCTGTCGATATTTGCGCCAAATAAATATTTTTCGGGGTCAATGAGACTCATAATAATACTAAATAAATTCTGTGTATAATTTCAACACCTATGGGCATGGTATGGAAGCACGCTTAGAGGTGGGGTTTTGAGAAGCGTTACATGAAAATAACGCGAATAGACCAAGATTCGAGTCAATTATGGGGTTATGGATGTCGCTCAATTTCATTGTGAAAAAATTAAGTTTTGCTCGGGGTTGGACGGGGGTAGAAATTTTTAAACAATGGAACCGGCCGATAACACATTTAGTTGCGTTACATAAAAATAACGAAAAATTCGGGGGTTATGGATAAATGTCATCTCGGGCAACGCCGGGCACCCAGCTAGTGTGATAATAAAGCAAACAGTAAAGTTTTTGTGTTCTGTTTAATACAAGCGTAATAAAATTAGACCTCATATCAGCGAACAAATCCTTGAATTCATAATTGGTTTGCAATGTCATAAATTTGGAAATATCTAGAAGTGGAGTTTAATGGAACGCTTCCAGGACTATAACTAGTGCACATAAATTACGAGCGTACTCTTCTTAATGGAACTCTTCATTGCCTTCTAACAGATTCGGAACAGCACATTAGAATGTTAATGTCCCCATTCTTTCTTGTAACGAACAGAATCGTTCTCGAATGGAGATCTTCTTTAACTATTAAGGCGTCAACTTCCGTGGCTGCGTTATCCCGAGAAGTGACGTATATATATCGTCAGTATGAATATAACTTCACGGGTACGAAAAGAACTGGAGAATCATAGGTAAATACTGAAGCCTAAATCCGGGCTATTTTAATACATTCTGTAACGAAAATATGACTCATTATTAGATGAGTTATGAAGAAAATTTAGGCAAAATTTAACACATTTCTTGAATTGAGCAATGTTCAAAATATAAGTGGCTGCAGAGAGAAGCATTATTTTAACGTTAGTTATGGAAAAATATGGACCACACAACTTTGCATTAAATATCAGATAACTTTACCGAAATCTAATTTAATAAAATCTTTATGTATATTTTCCGTCAACTCATTTTTATGTTTTTGCATGTGTGATAATTATGGGTCTATATAAATTCTGTTACTTTTAATTTGTGAAATTTTTCATGTAATTTCACTGTTAAAGAAAAAATTGTTATGAATAGTAGGTGTAATGTGAATGAAAGAAAGTAAAGTATGTTTCTATTTACTATTATTCTACTAAGTAATTAGCGTGTAATGAAGTTAGGCGGAGATGTGGTTAGCAGAACGTTTAGCAGTCTTGCTGTGTAGCCGTGGAATCTTTAGAACGTGGGCGGATTTATCACCGTTTGACTGAGAACAGATAGTAGGGTCAAAGGGAAGCGGCAATCCATCTCAGAGGTGGTTAATGGTCTTGAATTTGTTCGGACAGCAGTGGAAAGAGAATGTTACGAATTCGCATGGTACATTAAGACAGAATCATTTACAGCGCGTAGTCGCCCCACAGGGGCAAGTAATTCAAGCTACGAATAGTGGGGAATGGCGTAATCGTTATACTACATCGAATTTAAATTCACGGCGTGTACAATCCTAATCACAATCTAACATATGAGCAACCCACATAAATTTATGGGAAGACATAAAAGGACAAATCTGTATTTGTTCGTGATCTGTCAAGGTTACCAAACGTGACATTTGCAATATTTATCTAAAGCGACGATGGTTGGTCTATTCTCTACTTCATACTTGCACAAAGAATCCCGACGTCAGTATGAAGTACTCAGACATTTAACAGTACCAGCTAACTGTAAGCAAAACGGCTAATCATGAGCCATCAACTATATGTAGTGAACATAACCAGTTGCCGTATTGATATCACTGCAACGCTGTACATACATACATAATTATTTCCGTAACCTTGCAGAGGTCAAAGTTACATAATCTTTTACCTGACCGACAATTTGCTTTAGAAAAAATTAAGCCTAAGTCAGTTTGAAGCCGATCGAAACGTGAAATCTTCATTTGTAAATATTTCATGTAGCCTGAATCCTTCCCGACTGAAAATCTGAAATTTCCACATCCACACTCTGTGCAGCCACTCACTGAAGCGAGTCAGTTCAACTTCAGAACACTTTATGTGCCATGGATCATTATTTTTTGACAATTCTATGTAAACAGTGTTGAAATTTGGAGAAAGTTGAGACTTTTAAGCAGATAGGTGCGGGAAAGGAACGAAATATCAAAGAGTGAAAATTCTGTTGATATTCAGGGACGGGGTTCTTTGGATCGTAGAATACTCTAGAGAATTAGCAACTTTGACAGACATGAATTTACTCCTCTCACTATATATGTCTCGTTTTTTTCTACATCCGTAATAATTAGTATACATTTCTCCAGTATTTCAAATAATGTCCAAAATATGACATATAAATAAATTTAGATTTAATTGTGTCAACAAGTATTCGTCGGCCCGATAAAAAACGGAATTATTAATTTAATTTTCAGTAATTTACTGACACTGTCTAATGTGACATTCAAATACCCTGCCTGATAGCATTCCCTATTCTGTGTGGTACTCCTTAAATGTTTCACAAATTTTTTGCTCCCAGGCGAACAACTCTGAAGCAAATGCCTATCATTAGTCAGCATCAACCTCACAAAACCGTTCACTACGGATACTTTCAGGCCAATGTAGAAGAAATACGAGACGCGGAAGCAATACATTTTAGCATTCGTTGCAATTGGCAATGAATATATTCCACAATTTCGAAAATTCATCTACGCATTAAATCATGTTTCAAATGAAGTGTAGAATCTGCACTCACAAGAACTTCAGCAAATGAAAGATGAAATTTCGTGGATTTCTGCGGAACAATTATATTCATATTGAAATTATAAATGTATCAGAGATGGAGAAAGGCGTTCTTTAATATTAAGAACTTATATCTTGTATTTTCTTACTGAGAAAATAAAATATATGATTATATTTTCTATCTTCAAGAAAATATTTCCATTCTTTTGATGATATAGTCTTGCATGTCTTGTAGTACGATGGATAGAAAATTCTGTTTGATAAGATTTTGATAACATATTTTATTTTATTACGGATGTTAGCAAACGTTTAAAGCTTGCCAAGCATCTGTTTGGTGGCATAAGATGTCTGCGTACTAACCTCTGGACACGGTCAGAAGTCACGAGCCACCACTGAAAAATAGTCCTCAAATCAGGGCTGATAACCGGGTGCTCCCAGGGTACAAAACTGATATTGGCGAAAATTTTGGAGTGGGACGCAGGTATTAAAAGTTATGGAACCACGAGATTTCTTGGAGCAATGACATTTTGCGGTTCGACAGAGACCGGCTAAAATAGTTGTTAGAAATAATTACTTTGCAACCATGCTTGCACAATCGTCGTCAGATGAGAGAAAGGAAGGTAGTCGCCCAGTAAGAGGAAGTAACTTTCAAAGTGATCGGCGAGGTGTGATTTGGAGGCATCAAAACAAGAGCAGCGGCTGACCAAAAACGACGGAAACTGGGAAGTTAACTGTTGGTCAGGGGAGGGGGCTGCTACGTCCACGGTTAACTTCATATTTAATTAAATTGTTTCCTGAACAATTAATGTACGATTATATGCCGGAAACAATAATACTTTCATTTAGTCAAATTTTAAAAACAATTTTTTTTTGTTCAATCAATTTCTCTGCTTAATTTTATTTCCCAACTCCTCGCTAAAGTATATATAGTATTTAGTTAAATACGTAATTAGTAAGTTATTCAGTACAATTTTAATTTACAAGATCATAGCAATTACTATTATTATTTGAAATATTACAGGGTTTGTGCGTGAACGGGCTTGCGGTTAATCTGGGCTTCATAACTTCCTAGCGTCACCTCCATGACACGTTATCGATCACAACGTTTTTCGCTGAATGAACACACATTCCAGGTTTGTGAAGGCATTGTGTGTCCCATATCTTGAAGTGGAATTCAAAAGACACGAATCTGCTGAGATATTGACGCGATACTCACACCAAAGACGAAGACAAAAACAAATTGACCGTTAGGGAGAAAAAATTGACCATTATTAATTTTTCGCGCTTAAATTCTCACGTATTAGGTACTAAAGATTTAAAGGAATATTTTGTTATAAAAGTTCTAATCATTATCTTAAATGAGTTAATTACCACATTAACAATTAATCGTCACAAAAGCATCATACTACTTAGCCGTCGTACTAATGATACATATATATATATATATATATATATATATATATGTATTTCCCTTTTCAAAAGTATTCCATGTCTTACTGGTGGCATAATTAGGGGACTGTGATAGTAAGAGATTTAGCGACAATATATAAGTCAAGTGAGTTTATCAGACAGAAAAGGATTTTCAATGCCTATTTATTACAAATATAAACCAGAGATAGTTTCAAAAATTTATTAATTATTATTTGTTCTTGAGATTTCAGCACTGTGTCCTATTTTCATCATGAAATATGTTATTTTCATCATTAAATGCATTTAATGGAGTTACAATTTTGCTGCCAAACTCCACTAACCACGTTGAATATTCAAACAACTTATTACATTTTTGTATTTACAATTATGGCGACAACCACCCGTAATTCTAACGAGAATCCAAAACTGATAAACTTTAGGAAAATGGGTCTGGTACTAATTACCAAGCTGAAAAATTATTTTTATTATCATAACTATGGGTAACCATGATTATCGAATATTTGAATTTAGATAATTACTAATTAAATTAAGTATAAAATTTTTGCATAAAATCGAATTCAAAATTCATTTTTCTCGTCTAGTATTCAATTTGTAGACCAAGTTTTTAAATATATACAAGCCTCCAAAATTTTTCATTTAAATTTGTGATTCATATTACTATGTAATGTTTTTGTATTATAAAAATAAATTTCATATTTTCCCGCCATCGCATATATTGACAGGGCCTTATTGGTTTAATCATGAGTTGCAAGTTATTCTGAATGTATTACAGTCTAGTCTTCATATTAGTAGAAGTGTTAAATTTCTTACACGGTTTTACACGTAATATTTTGCATTGTTATCTTAGTCTTTATATTTATATTTAACTACCAATTTCTTTTCAAAACTTTTTGCTTTGTATAATTGTTGTATGTGTTACTTTTGTTCGTAGTTATTAGTGTCTGGTCATATCGTTGTTCTGTAAACTTTTTCATGTATAAATATGAATCTAGGTTTTTCTTTTGTTTAAATATTTATTAGGAAAATAATCTTTCAATTTAAAAAATAATAATTCAGTTTCTATTATGAAATATATTCCCTTCAATGAAATACTCTCAAATAAATATTATGAAAGATATTGTAATCATGATAGCGAATGGAAAAAAGTAATTTATTAAATGCAACGTAAGTGAAACCACGTATATTTAACATTTTGTATTTGCAAACTACGTTGCTTACTCAAAGTTACTCATTTGGTAAACAAAATACTATACCGGAACGTCACTGAAGGTGAATTTCCACGTCGCAAAACCTGTTTCAAATGGGAAATTTATCTGTTTGCTTCCACTGGCGTGAATCATCGCCGCGTCTGAAAATCGGGCCACCGGAAAATTGAAACAAGAGTGAGTCGCTCAAGATGGAACTACGCTTTTTTTTTAATGGCAACATTTTCAAAAAAGTAAAATACTTGTTTTTGTTGGACTAACTCGTGTCTCATAATTCTGCAATCTAATTAATTAACATGCTAATATATGCTGAAATATTTATGCGCCTATATGCTTCTGTTGTTATAAATACTATAATTGTATTTTAGCTCGATACACTGGTAGAGTCTCTAAATAATGTATTTGATCAATAATTAAACTCTGTTTACCGAAATGTAAACACGGGTTTTAACACTATTATTCCCTGTTAAGAATTTACTTTGAGCTTTTTTTATAGTCGGTGCCATTTTATAATTTAACCAGGTATAATTTAGGAATGTTTCAATTTCTGCCTAAATATGTGTCAGACTTACAGTGTCTTTTTATTGTAAATCCTGTAAAAGCTATAATTTTCAATTATGGATTTCACACAGTTATCGTATGGAGCGTAAATGTGAAATCGTTGGCATATTTTTCAATTGCCATTAGCTAACAGGAAAGAATTCAATAAATGAGTGTGGCTAGTATGACGTTGGTAATGACTATGAGGATTTTTCCAAAATAATTAAAATAAAAGTTTGGTTATTCATTCTAAATCGACAGAAGTAAGATAACGAAAGTTGATGAAGGTTACGCATCAGCAGATTCTTAGATATTACAGAACAAATATATAATTTTGACTTTCGTTCCGCCTTTTATAACTCATTACTAAAGTAATTAAGACAGAAACGTGTCCAAGACACTTGAAAGAGACGCTCTGAGAGGATGTAATGAGCCCAAGTAAGAAATGCTGTGACAGCGATGACGGCCTATATTAATGGCCAGCCTGGTTGGCGCTATTAATCTCGACGCTGTCTTCCCCAACTTGGCAAATAGGGCTTGAAGTGATTCCGTCTGCCAATGCCAATGCAAAATACATAAGCCTTGTCGGCGCCACAAAGTGTGTCACATCGTCTATTGTTCCGCAGACGTCGTAGAAATGCGAGTGGCATCAACTTTGAATCACATTCATACGTTTCAAACTGCCCCGTTTATAATGTTGGATCATAATAAATGAGATGCAAATATAAAAAGTGACTGTACATTGTTCATATTGATACTTTCATTAAAAACTGTTTTTAATGCACACCGCCAAATGAAGCAAGAATTACACTAAATCAAATAATACAAAAAAGAACTATATAATCACAAAAAAAAATAATATTCAAATTTTAAACTCGACGTTTCGTCCTTGACATCCGCACGTTAAAACTTTTTTGCAAACTTAAAACTGTTTTGTAAGTAACACTATAAATTATATTAATACATAATTGTATTTTTTAAGTTATCATTTTGTAAGACTTTCATTCTTAATTTATTTGTTAAGATAATTAAAACATCCATATACCTGAAAAGGCCCCAATCAGGGATGAAACGTCGTGTTTAAAATATGATATTAATATTTTTTCTGACTAAAAGGCTGCTGTTTAAATTATTTAATTTCAATATGAAGTGAGATAGTTATAGTTGTTAAGATTTACACTACCTTAGAACAATATGTCAGAAGTAAGATTAGGCTGAAGACTCTACGTATTACTGCTCACAATTGTCCGAAACACCAAATGCTTCATAAACCAAATTTTCATCCCTGCATATACATATTAAATAATTACATCATATGAACTGGACATGGAAATTAATCATCTGTGATGAGCATATTTTAAGTGGCTCAAATGCGAACGGTCAATGCAATATGTAAATTACTCAGCAAAGAAAGAAAATTATAAGTAAACTAAATAAAATCTTAAAGATTGTAAATTATTGAGCTCGAAGCCAAAAGTAATAAAACAATGAAAAAAATTTTAAAAGAAATTCCTGGTCGTCTTTAATTATTTAGTTCCTTAGATGGAATGAATCTTTAATTCAATTGCAATGACTGACATAAATCTTTTTTCCATGTCTATAGAAATGGAGAAGTTTTAGCAGAATATATAGCTTATCAGCATAAAAGCTATGAAGTAAAAGAAAAAAAATTAATTGGTTCTTCTGCGAAGCGCGTGCATCAATAGTAATTAATTAAAAAATATTCAGTTATAATGCTGTGTCCTTGTGATCCCGCCTGGATAAGAAAGTGAATAACTATATGTGGGCTAAAATGTTGAATGTAAAATAAAATATCACAATCTAGAAGCTCCATAAATTCGGAGAGACTTCCGCTTCCGTGCGTAATGAAATACGACTACCTGCGCAGAAAATGGCTGAAGAAAATGAACGAATAGTTTGTATGTTCTTTATGAAAACAACGGTACGTAAACATTTAAACATTACCCGAACTTGGAAAAGCTGAGTTTTATGGGAAATAAGATTATAAAAAATGTCACAGGGTAACAAATACTAGATTAATTGATTTGGGATTCTCAATTAGAGGTATTTATTGAGAATTATTAATCGTTGTCGTAAACGAGCATTCCTTAATTGGTCGAGTAGAAAATAAGTTTTAAATTAAAGATAAAAATCTGCGCATGGATATACAATCGTATCGTGTAAATACGAGACACTCTAATGCAACCCCTTAGTTATAGAACATTACATACGACTCATTTTGATCAACTTATTTATTTCGACTAAGAACGAAACATGTCATATAATCTAATCTAAATATTATTGTGCTTGTGTGTGTGTGTGTGTAATATTATTAAATAATAATTTGATGTCTCCCATGAAACACTAATTTTCTCTGTAATGTGCGCCGGCGACGTTATTTTTGAAAAGGAATTTATTTAGCTCAAATATTTGATAGTCTCTCTCTTTCTTTATGTTTTCAACCTAACAGTAACAATTGTATTTTCCGTTGAAATTTTAAAACAATTTTTGTTATTTTTGATTCTACTACATCACGACGCTAAGCCACATTTCTCCTACATGATAATATTTGAGTACAGAAGAACGTAAAATACATTTATATAATTTCTAAGCAATGTAATGAATTTTTAAATTCTCTCAAAAACTATTTAAACTCTGGACTTTCTCATTAAGTTTTGCATTTTAAAGTTGAAGTTAAGCTTAATTTTCTTGTGTTATTATTGCATTGAGGATGGTAAAGGCTCCTTTGTTGTGTGAATAGCACTGGAGCGAAATAACTATGCATGCAGGATTATGTGAATGCCTTGATCTGCAAGGCAGATAGAGAATTCCGCCCTTTTAGGACGGTGCGTACGCGTTTTACATTACAAAGTATTTGTTTGCCATGGACAAAACTAAAGTGGCCAGTGCAACGTATTCTTTAAACTCAGACAAACACTAAGCGTTATGGATTTTTTTAACAATTATAGTTCATTAATGTAAAACTCGAAAGCGTTAACAATGAAATGCTAGACGTTATATTATAATATATAGAATAATTTTCTATTCTAACATTTCAACATTTGGGTAAACTATCATATTGCAATGTTTCTCAGCATCGATTATTTGTTAACATTTACAATGAAAAAATAAGATTATTCTAACATTCGTTTTTGCGAATTGACTTGTAAATATCCGTATTTGTACATAAAAATTTATAAACCTTCAGATTAATTATTTCTCGTATACTAACAGGAAACACGCGAAGCAATTACGATACAAGTAAGAAAAATATATATTTTTTTAAACAACAAAAACCATTTAATGTTGCAAAACATCACACACAAAATAAACACGTCCACGCTTCAAATTCATAACAAAATTATACTGTAAAATGAATCAGGAATCATGTGGGTTAGTTGCAACTAGAAGATTATTTATGCAACATCTAACTTTCTAGCTTCGATTTTAATTCACCTGAATACATGTACATATTTTCACAACAAGTGAAGTATTATTCTTCAATGTTTAATACAATAAACAATTATTGTTACACAGTTGAACAGGAATTGTGGATTTAATTCAGAGATATTTTTTCGTGTTCTATTGTCCGATTTTTTAAAAAATATTTGAATATATATATATATATATATATATATATTGCCCAAACGAGAAAATGTAACAATATTCCAATTAAAATAATCTGACATGTTTAATGCCAGACATAAATGTAAATCCTTGTTTCTAATTGTTGTGCCAGGATATTTTAACCGGAATTTTATTTTAACCGAAATTTTATTTTAACCGAAATTTCCCTCCGTGTACAGAAGATATGCATTTCATTGTGTAATATTTCAATAAATTACGTCTGTATTTAATAATCCGTCATAGAAATGTGGGTGCAAATATGAAGAAATTGGCACTTGAGCACATTCGTTAATTTTCTCGTCTTAACAAATCGTCCCAACAAATCTTTAATCCATGCACATAAAAATTTCGAATATTCGTATGATATTACAGGTGAGTATTCTCGTTTGCACACTTAGATTTATAGCTCCGTAGCTACTTATAGCCGTTAGATGCTGCCCCGCATGATATTCTGACATACGTTTCATGAAAGAAATTTATTATTATTTTTTATCAGATTAATTATAAAGGAAAAGTCTGAAACTAAGTCAAATAAAAGTTTTAAAATAGTGTACCAAGTCGATAAAAAATCTAATGTATACCGACTTTGAACAAGAATAAACAAACAAAAAATATAATAATTCAACAGATTTGACATATTGCTTTCGACACACATGCTGCAGATTTGATGGATAATGTAAATTATAGAGCTCAGTATTTTACTCATAAAATAATTGATCTGATTATTAAAAACTACCTGAACCCAAATTAAATTAATCCCAACTTCCTTTACAAAGACATGAACTTGTGCTAAATTTATAGAGAAAATGATGAAAATAAATATATTTTATTGTTACTAGCCGTTAGTTAATATATAACTGTGTATTAAATATATATTCTTGAAAATGAAATAAATCAAACTTAGGTGCTTGTAAATAAGTTAGAATAACGAACGTGATTTGAGTTGTAACTTAATGTTCTATTAAATTTACTATAAACTTAATAGCCCCCATCCAAATCCCGATATAAACGAGTTTGCTAAAGACGAAAACAACAGAAGCAATTATAAAACTTCTCTCTGCCTTCCAAAGTTCATTGTCAGTGAAAGTTTTTAAGAATTAAAAATTTTAACACATTAGTTTCCTTATGGAACTTGACGAGTGATTATTACTCATTAAAATTCCGTCAAATTAAAACATTACAATTTGTATTAATAGATAAATCTCTCACTTGAAACGTGGATTATTGTATAAGTTCTTTTGATGCATCGTTGAATTGTACGGTTCAATTGAATTATTGTACGTGTAGCCTTGATGATGCTCTGGGTCAATAAGGATCTGAGTCCTTTGCCGTTATAGGACCAGAGGCCCTCTTCAGCATTGCGTGTAGCCTTCTAATAACGGACGGAAGCTTTGGGCATTGGTAATAATGCTGAAAGTGAAATAGAAAATACACACATGACATCTAACCCTCGCCAGGATTCAAACTCAGACGCTGACCACTACATCACAGCTGGTCGGCAAAAACTGCAATTTAATTAAGTACAAGAAATAAGAGCCGACGTCCTGTGGTATACTTCTCAGCATCATTTACGTCGTATTACAGAGGTACCGGGTTTGAATCCTAGTGAGAGCATGAATGTTGTTTGTGTGCGTCCACGAACTTCCATACTGAGAAACCCCCGACAGTCAGTTTCCCGACAAGATAAAATGGAACAGAGTACAAAGTGGCTAATTGCCTTAGCAGTTGATGCGACTATAAATAAAACGAAGCAGAAAAGCCGACGCTACTCCCGAGCCATTCTTTTATGTAGGATTGTGCATAATATACATATTATGTACAAATAAATTTCAACTTTCTTTTCGTCTGAGTCATATGAAATGGCCTGTTCCTCTGTTGCCAGTTTTTCATAGCCTCGATTTCAGTTACATCGTTCATTAATGTCAGGCCGAGGTCTCAGCATGTGCATTGTTTTATTGTGACTTTGTCTAAATGGGCGTGTTTTGGAAATTATTGCACTTGGTAGGAATTATAATCCTTGTAGTAATGAGTGTAGTGCGATGGTGAAGGGGGTAAAGGGAGAATTTCCGGACAGCACGTGAGATTAATGTGCACGGCAAATGTCACATGTTCCTGCTGCATACGTGACAGAACTGTGAATCCCTACACCCTGCTTAGCTGCAACACGTTCTTGCGGCACGGTATGTAAATAAATCATTTTAAATAACGTACAAAATGATCATGATTTTTATCAGTATTTATCTGGGTCCTTTCGCGAATTAAAATCACAAAACATAGGCATATATCTCTCCAAATCAGGGAACATTTATGAAGAGAAACCTAGGCTGATATGAGAGTATATTTATCAACAATTAATAAAGAAAAAGAACGACTTTTATGAAAAACATGTTTGAAAAGTTTGCAAATATATTTGTGTTTCCCAGAAAGTAGTTCGAAAAATGTATATTCTCAAATTGATTTAAATAATCTTAATCATATTTTAATATTATACTTTTTAGTACTCTCCATATGTGTTCTTGCAATGAGACGTTAAATTATCGAATGAATTTATAGTATTTTATTTATAGTTGCATCAACGACTATGGTTATTATCGAATTTTTACACTGTTGCAGTTTTCTGTCGGGGAACTATTTTGTGGGGGTTTCTCGATGTGGAAGGACATAACATCCGGTCCTTCGCCGGGATTCGAACCCGGGACCTCTGTGACGCTCACCACTACACAACAGGAGGTCGGCGATTCAATTTTCTGTCAGCTGATTTCCCCTAATTTCTCTTCCGTTAGCTTGCTAAATATTGAGAAGCAAACAGCAGATCTCAGAAAGGCCATATTTTCTACATCCTAATCAGACTCACGTTGACAACGTTCAACTGGATTACCGAATCGAGCACCGGAAGACAGTTTTGTGAAAAATGAAACATGGAAGTAACTCTGAGAACGGCCGATAGCGTATTCCAATACAAAGCTTGGATACAATTCCCAAACGGAAGTATCGGTTACGTGTCATTTCATCCACAAACAACGAGAATTATATTTGCTGATTTTAATTATTGAAATTGCACTAGGGAAGCGAGGAAATAATTGAACTTCTGTTAACAGGATGGTATAAATTTCATGTATCCGAAACAAAGTACAACTATATAAATACACGGATTTTATCAGTAATAATAAACAAAGCGCTTGTCCGGAAATTGTAGGATGATGATGTTGAGATTTAATTATTTACCCGGTGAATATTTTAACTAATTGTCCAACAATTATTATTCCGTTTGCATACAAATTAGTTTAATCGGTGAAATACAAATGTCTCTTATGAATCGGTAACAGAGAACCTAAAGGAGTTTTAAATCAGTTTAGATTGTTTTTGCAATTTTATAAGAACACCAAAATATTATTAAATCAACATATTTAAAACCGACATAATGCATTCAGATCAGTATTTCAACTTAAATCGATTATTCTTACACTTAAATAGTCATTTGCACCTTTATAATTTAAAATTCCACATATTCAATAATAATATCAGAATTGTGCGTGAACCTACTTCAATAAATATGATATTCTACATAATGTTACTAACCTCTGTGAATATTGAGATATTAGAGAGTTATAGAGTCCGAAAGTAGACGAATTTCATGACAACGAAAAGGGGGCAATGAATTTGTAGTACGAAAGAACATTAAAACTTCTCGTCACTTGACTTTTAATTAATAGGGTGTTTGTGTTTCAAGAAAACGGATATAGACTCTGTGAACGTACTGTTGTGTGACAAGTCATGAATGTCATGACTAAGTGGTCATTACTGTTGGGGGAGATAATCCTATTGAGCACTCCACTGGGAGCAGCTGTTTCTCCATGGAAACTAGAAAATTCAACCCGTTTTGGCTGGACATTCCTGTCAACGTACACACATATTGGATTTTAATAGAGTGAAAAATAAAGTTGTAACATTATTAATTAATTACATAAATTTTGAAAAAAAAGGCATTTTAAAAAAACATATGATGAAATAACATACAATTTGCATTCAGTTTTTAAATCAATTAAGGAAAAATAAAAATATATGTTATTTTAGGCTCAAAAACCAAAATATTGTGCAAGATAAGAAAACTCGATACATTAGAAAAGTTTGACGCGCGTCTTTTATCCCTGAACAAAAAAAGTGTCGTTTATTCCTTCAGTGAATTCCGAAAAGACATTCCATATAAAAGAAACGAGGCATGAATTTTTTTCCGAAACAATGAATAAAAGCAATGGTGCAGCTCTTAGAATAGAAATTTCAAAAATAAATAAATTTTTTCATGACCACAAATACTATCAGTAATACCCGATTAACATTTTGATGAACTGTTAAGTATACTGGTCAATGCAGCCCGGAAGTCATTGAAATGTTGGAAGTAATGAGGAAGAAATCTAACGTAATCGAGTGCTTCAAGTGAATTCTTCTAGATCATTAGTTTGCGACATGTATTTAAAACTCATCTCTTACACATACCCCAAAAAAATCTTGGGTCTCTCAGCGATGGGCATCGAGAGCGTTTTCATCAGCATATTTCTGCAAACGAAAAGAGGTACCGACAGAAATTAATTTCTAGTGGCTAAATTTTGCACCTAAAATAGAGATGTTCCAGGTTACAAATAACCCCTAAAATTTCAAACTGGTCACAAAAATGCGCCACCTGAAATGAATAATACGTAATTATAATACAATTAAGAATAAAACATACCTCTATTTAAGTTACTTTTGTCCTTTAAAAAATATATTTTCTAAACCAGTCTCTGTTTGGCTTCTTATTGTAGCTGCAACACTGAAATTCATTGTAGATATGGCTAAAATTGTAATTGTAGTCTATTATAATTTGAACATTACTAGTCATCTTGTCTGCAAATTTTGTGGTAATAATATTATATAATATATTGTATCTTGTGACCAATGATTCAATGATATATTTGGAAACTACAATATGCCATTTGTGCTGACTACTGAAGAATCCAACATGGTTGTTGAATTGAGGACTGTCACTTGCAGCTTATTGCGATGAAATCCGTGGCGGCCGTCAATAGACGCCCCACAGGCAAACAAGAAATATATCTCAATTTGCCGCAGAACTGCATGTGCCCTATAACAATATATCGCGGGTATGTTTTGGGAAGGTCTACAGACGAAAAATAAAGTGAGGATTAATTATTTATTGTGAATTTCAAGCTCCGACAGTGAGAATTTGAACATTTAATTCGTAAAATTGTAGAATAATTCTTGAAATTTCTTATTACATATTAATGATGATTGTTATTCAATAGTATAAATATAATTTTCATGAACTTAACATGCACAGTTTATGCAAGAATGTTTACGTTTGCATAGTTCATTTCAGTACAATAAATCAATACAATACAACTGGAGAACAATAACAGCATTCGCGCTCATGTAATGGGTATCAAACTTTTGTCCTTTGTCAGTATTTATTCGGCCGGCACATTAAGTTGAAAGTAGGATGAATATAAACAATTTTGTTTTTTATGTTTTATACAACATAGAAGGAAAACATATATTTGAATATTTTCGAACATTTCATATAAATTTGTCATAAAAGATTATAACTTTTTACCTCCCCATTTAACAATGGATTCTTGTCGATAATTTTAAAAAAACAGATGACATTTTATGAGTATACTACTTTTATTTTGCACTCAGTTATTTTCAAATTGCAATATATGAATCCGTTCAAATTTATATTCATATTTAACTTTATCACACATTTTACCTGCATTAAATCGTTCAATGACGTTGCTTCTATTTAATTTTACAATTACTGTGATGGCAAGCTAACCTAAAGTTGGAACAATTTATTTACTTCAGGAGAAATTCTTATTAGTTTGTAATATAGCAGCGACAATATTATATAAAGAAAAATTACGTGGCTAGATTTTCGATCATCGTCGACGTCTATGACACGTTTATAAATTAAAATGATCCATCATGGTCTTCTAAATTCACTTTGAATATTATCTTAGATTAATTGAAAGAGATACGATATAAAAATCTTTTCTTTTCTTTTATCTGTAACTGTAAACTTTTATATTAATGAATATGAGTAATATGGAAGCATTAACGAAGTAATTACAAAAAATTATGCAAATTTGTGAATCTTTATGTTTTAGAGGCGATATGTAAATTATGTTTAATACAAATGAATGTAATTTAAGGAATGTGCTGGAAAAGACCTATGTAACGCCGTGAAGTATAACTAACTCCTTGCCCCAAGAGAAGTGACGGCAACCGTGATCTAGATTTTCCTCCTGCGTCCTCGACTTCAATAATTTTTATTTAAATCCTTCGTGGTAAATGGCTGAATCCGAATGTTTTTCTAGTTTTATATTGTACGTAACTTATAAAATCCGTCGTGATTCCCAGATTCCTTCGTGGAACATCAGGTACATAAAATTGCCAGCGTATCATGGAAGCGTTTCGTAATTTTGCTTTTAAGTCTAAAAGCTTTATTCTCAAATACATACAAGCATAATATTGATGCTATAACGTTCATATTGCAAGATGTTATCTCATGATAAAATAATATGTACTACAATTCATGCATACGTCTTTAATTAAATGCGTCAGAGATCTACAGCGCGGCTGAAACCTTTCCAAGTTCCAGCCTTAACTTGGAAATCTCATTTAAAGGATCGGTACCAGAACTTTCTCCAACCATTTAGTACTAGGGAAACCATTACCGGCTTTGCATTCTCCCATAACGTTTTAATCATTTGGTTTTCTGGATTGAATCTACTAAATGAAGACGTGAATTCAAGCGCACTTTAAAACAATGCTACTTTTCTGTAGCTTGGCGGACCCCTTTAATGATTAAGAACTGTTGTTAAGCGAGAGAGAGCCAGACGAATCGCTTATATCAATCTTCTGGCTTTACATGGGAACAATTTAATTAACTTCAAGCTAAACATTTTGCGCAGAGATTCAGCGTACTATACTTAGTCAGCGTCACTAAATGCGGGGGCTAGTGTCAAATGTGACCTGTGACGTATCACACGAAAAATATAACACTTCAAAAGTTTTTGAATCGAAATATACTTTATTAATTAACTTTTGGAAAACCAGAAAAAATGGTGTTTTAATTTATACATAATTTTCTACAGTAACTAGTAAATAACGTTTATTATAGTTTTAGGTATATATTTTTTCCATTCATGTTCCTAAAATGTTGTGTACAATGAAGAAAATACAGAATTTTGCACGACGGTGATTGCGAATAAACAAACATGAAAATTGTTTGCGGCGAGTGCAGTCACACTTCACAATTGCTGTAAAATCCTACTCGTGGCGAAAATCGAAGAAAAAATATTGTAAGCCACCAAAGTGAGTAGGCTGATAGGAAAATACTGCTTGGTGAGGACGACTGAAGGTTATAACACGAATAAATAAAACATTAGAAAATAATGAATGAATATATAATTGTGGATTGAAAATTAAGATATCGATTAAGAATAATTTCTTAAATTTTGGAGAATATATTGAGTAAAAGTACTTAAGAGTTTCTATGCATCCCAGATGAGTATTAAAATCATTAAATGTATTACTCGCCAAATTTCTTGGAAGATTTAATATTATTGAAAATGAAAGTCACTTTTACGAAAAATGAAAACTAATCCAAGGTTTTCAAATAGAAAATCTTTTCATAGTGGTTCTCCATGATTGACGGCCCAAGATTTAAGTAGCTCCTTCACCATTACATTATAATTTATTACAGGTAATACAGTAATTCATAATCAACCGTATGAAAAACTTTCGGCCTATATTATTCTGTTTAGAAGCATGTAAATTGCCATAGTAACTTCTAAATACAATACAGAGAATTTTTAAAACTTTTCATATTTGAATAGTACGATAAGGCAGGATATGTTGACGAGATTCCTCCTTTTCTTGCAAATAAATTTTCGATAAATGTAAGCAAATGTAAGAAATGGTACTTCTTCCAACAAATTACAAAATAAAGTTCCCTCTGAGCATATAATAAAATATTAATTAAAGTGAACTTGAGCGGTAATAGTTAATGAAATAAAAATATTTTATGCAGAGAAATTATTTTAAAGAAGAATTTCGTTTCAGGGAGGATTACATTATATTTCAAAAACGATTAACAATACATTTACGTCTACTTCCATTAATTTAGATTTACTTTTAATTTCTGTCTTTTATCTACCAATAAGCGTATACTTAATTGCACTAATAAATTAATTTATTCAATTAATGGCAGTGTAACGCGCAGTTGACCCTCATAATCTGCAAGAATTTGAGAATATGTCAAAATAATGAATTAATAATTAACCAATATTGGTATAAATTGAATACATATATGAGAATATATATATCGGACTGTATATGCGGATTCAGGAGAATATCCTACATTAATACATTATTTAGACTTCATGAAGAAAATTACCATTTTTAATTAATACCCTCGGTTATGTACTTTTTGCGACACTTTGTTGTGTGTCTGTTATTTAACGCATACTAATTGCACAATCCGACGAATATAAATAAAATTGGCTGTTTATTATAAACAAAAATGGAAAATTATGGACTTATAGATTTATTGTGATACATATTCGGGTATTTTATACGCTTCTTGTTAATTCCTAATTCCTTATAGCACTTATTCTTTTATAAATGGTTTTACTTGTAAGCGACTAGTTTTAAAGTGAATGCATTCTTCATTGAGGCAAACTGTTATCGCTTGCTTATGAGTAAAATTTTTAGATGGAATGGTGTATCCACTCATTATGTTAAAACAATGGACCGATCTGCGTGTACGAACATCCGCAATCGCACGGAGCCATTGTTGGCCCTACGACTTGAGATTTCGAGAGCACTTATGAATGCTAAAGCCGCACTCAGAAGCTGCCTATACGAAGTGTGGCTACGACGAGATGGCTGATAAGCGTTTCAAAGAATAATGAGATATGATTCAATAGCGCAATGCAAAGCGAGAAAATGGAGTCCTTCAAATTAAATGGGACCACATATCATTTTCATAGTATTTTACTGTAACTAATTAATACTCTTATTTATTTTACTTGGTTATTTTATTAATTGTTAACTTTTGCAGAGGTAAATATATTTTTTCAATATTTATTAACGGTTTACGACTTCATTTTACTGTTTACAGCCGTTTGCTGCCTTTGTCCCTACAATTCGTGAAATAATAACGACCTCCAATTCCTATAGATTTATTTTACACACGGGGGAGTGATATTAGACTAACAAATACTAATTGAGATACAGAATGGATCTCCTGTTCGAGCGACTCTCAGCCCTGTAAGTAACGGAGATACACGTCACTCCCAGGAAATACCTACAACTTAGAATGGATTTACGAAAAGGCCCTTCGTTTTCGGAAGTTGGAAAGGCAAATCAACTTTAACCCCAGCTTGTATCGAGGGGATTGTGGGCGTCGATAGTATTTCACACGAGAGAATGCACTGTATCTATGGTTGTATGTTCTTATTTTTTCAAAGACGTTTCGTATTCTATGTTAGCTAATCAGAAAACTTAAAATTGTTTTTGGTGTTATTATTTTATCGCCTGTCAATAAAGAAACAAATCAAATAATTTCGTTTTACTCTATAAACAATGGTACAGTAATTCTTGCTCCAAAGTCCCGATGCAACTTAATGATTTTCTATCGCCTGCATTTTCCGCCAATATTTTATTTTTTGGTTGTACGTAGCAGGGTTGTAAAATATGCGTGCCTTTTGCGCTAGTTTTTAATCTATGCTTAAATATTTTCTTTTACTTTTGCGTGCATATGCAGAATTTTTCTTTTATTATTTATTATATCTGTTATGACAGAAACAACTGAACAATTGGCGTTCACCGAAATATAAAATTTTATCGTCTCGTTTTCGAATATGAGTCGAGTATCACATTTCTTAAATCTATAAAATGAAAATAGTTTCCATTCCTCCATGAATATACATTTCGCATGAGCAACATGAATCGTTTATCTCACTCAGCCAATTAGTATATTCGGTGGGCAACTGATGAATATCAAGTATGACATTTGTAATTGTTAATCGGGTATTCCATGGCCTGAGTAAGGAGAACAAAGTTATCCACACAGCCAATTGAGATGTGAAAACGCAGATGTGATTGATTTGTAATGCTTAAACAAATAAGAAAAACCATTGGCGAGAAGTGTCTCGTAGACAGGCCCTTACAGGCTTGTAGATCAAGTCGCTCTTCAACTCTATCGTCATTTTCTAAATTGTTTGAATTGTAATAGACTTGACGTAAAAGGATTCAACGTTAACCTTTTGAACAAGTCCTTATTGAGAAGCATCATCCGTGACACAACAAAGCTGAGTTTATCGCTTAGAGCCAGAGATCTGTGCGAGCCGTAGTAAGCTGCTTACAGCAGAGTGCAGCACTGAAGTTGACCAGTTCTTCCGTAGCGTCGAGGTGTAATCTTTGTAATATCTGTCTCTGCTAAGCTTCTCTGCCCACCAGACAAACTTATGTCTTCACCTCATGCACTCACGAAAAATTACTAGGCTTCCTATACCGTAAAAACGACCATTTCATTTTCATATTTTGAATACGCTAGAAGAATAATGACAATTCTAGATTTTTGTCTTCTGCTATAGACGGTACGAAAGTGGTTAGAAATGTCCACATTCAAACCACTGGTGCTTATTTAGATTAGTTAGTTTCTTTTACAATTGTTTGTCTCTTTACAAAACAATGAGGTTTCCTTACTAAATAATACTGAATTTTACACCAAGCAGTTTTCTTTTGGTTTGACTTCGTCCAGGCCTACTTGAGGGATTTGCCTGCTTCGAACTTCCCATCAAAGCATGTATGTTACTTACGGTCTACCAGTTCTGGGCTTTTATATCAAAATTGTAGAAATAAAAACAACTGAGTTAGTAACATATCTTCTAAATGGACGTTGGCGTTCACGTAAATCAAAAATTATAATGATGCGTTAGACAAAGTATAATGAAATTCATATACTGAACGTTCACTACTTTACGAGGCTAATAATAATCAGACTACCAACTAAGCACATTGCTTCGAGTAATATGCTTGTGTGCTTTGGCCAACTCCATATAGCTCTTGTGATCTACACTTAATGTAGTTGACTCAGAAGCGTTCCAGCTCTCAAATACAATACGCTTCCGTCATCGACAAAATTCGGTATGCAATCCTGCAGCTAGCCCTTTCATAACGGCTAACTCGATGTAATAGTTTACAGTGGCCAGCCCCGAGGACTAGGCTATTTCAAACTTCGCTCGCTGGAGGGCATCTATTTTATCTGATTTGCTGCCATTATTTATCGAACGCTTCCAGCCACTGCTGCTGCTCATGTCCGTACTCCAAAGCAGGGTTGATAGTTCCTCATATAAATAAATTTTTAATACAGTGGGACACTTGGGCTATATTAACGCTTTCATATAAATTCACTAAACTGTTTTGAATAATCTGAAGTTCCTAGGTACCATTTTTATTGAGCCCATATTATAATTATTTCCTTAAAGTTGTTTAATAACTAACACGGGAGAGTAAAGTTATGTTTTTCATACTTGATTTAATATGTCTGCAGTAGTTGTGAAAAAACTTTTTAAATAATTAAACCAGGAAGAAATAAATCCATTGACTAAGTCAATGATAAACCAAAATTTTGACTTTATTAGCGACTTTGTGGTTTCGGTATTTAGAGGATATTGATATCACAACTTTTTGAGTAAGAAGGGGAAAGAAGCAGGCTAAGAAGCTCGTCGGATCATTTAATAAATTGATTCAATCTTAAATCAGTATCCTAAAATGACGCTCATAATTTACCAATCTGTGTTCGATCGGTTTTCTGAGCCTTAGGACCTTATCTAAGTACATGGCAATGGTAAAAATTCGTGCTCGAAGAGTTATTTTAATTTAGTCAATGGTACGATTGGTTTAATACTGTTCTCATTATATTCTCACTTGCGCCAACCTCGTCATATCACAGTAGATTTAATATCTTACGATTCTTACTCTTCATTAAACCATTTGGCCCTCATATATAAGTATATGCTTCACTAATTCTTCCCGACTGGTCCAAAATTCGTTTCCTCGCTATCATTTTTCGGTTTGCAAAAGTTATCTACAGAAGCACGTTCCTTAACATTCCATCTACATTTTTTGGCTACATATGCATGTGCACAATATATAATTTTTAGTAACCCTAATTTTGTGTCTCTTCTTAAAGTGATCATTGCAACCCTGCTCTTACCTGGATTTGAAATTTATGAACGTTTGCAGAGAAAGAAGGTTTTCGGTTACCTTGGAGAAGAGTAAGTTTAGGCAAAAATGAAGTAAAAGCCCGAAATAATAATTGTCAAACAAAACAAATGCCCGAAAACGGAGTGAAAGAAACCGAGGAAAATATAGGATAATAAGGTGACTACGAACGGACAATGAGTTAAATTAACAGTGAAGAGAAAAAAGTTGTTTATTCCTGTCAATATGACTTTCTTCCTCATTAAATGTGCTTCATTCTACATCTCGTAAAAATATTTTTTGTTATATTACCCATTTTCAGAATATTTAATTTCGTGGTAATATGTGAAATATAAGGTACTCTATATTCTCACATAAAAGTATATTTCAAGTAAATTCAGGAAACACAGCCTTTCACTATACGAATGCAACTCGTGAACGCAATACGAGTACATTATTGTGAGATGTGCTCACTGACCTGTGTCGTGCTTGTGACATCGATATATTGGCAGAGCGACTTGATTTTGAAAATTCCCACGAATCTGTACTCTGACAGATCGTTAATTAGATCCACTGACTGGACCCCGTGCTTTTAAATTATTCTATTCAAAAAAACACGGATTGCACAAATCTGTTTCATCCTTGAGATAAATCCTGGAATAAACGAAAAATATTTACCTTCATTGCTGGCACACAATAAAAAAGATATGACTAGAGGTTGTCATTTCGTGTTCCAGAATTCGTACTTGTGACGTTTAAGGTGCCATTTTTTACGCAATGGTGATTTGTTTTCTTAGAATATGTTTCATTCAGTGTTGCTTTCTAATCCGAGGGCAAATTATGTCAAAAACTAAAATCTGGCAACAATGTAACAAGCCTTATTGTGGAATATCACAGTTTATTTTAACAAACAAAAATTCTATGAGACTATTTAGCTAGTGCAAAAATATAAACCATTAGAATTATTTTGAATTTAATGCCCCATTACTATATTTTATGTAACCTAAAATTTCACATAATTAATCTGTAGACATTTCGTATGACTTAGCAGAATACCAATTCATCATGAATCAACACGTGAGTCTTCCAAACCCCAATAAAAATATTATAAATATATCCTGTTGAAGTATTATGTTGCACTACTTTGAAATAATGAGATTATATTTCATTTTGTAAATATTTTGTTGAGAGCGAACTTAAAATACTCTTAAGTTACGTATTACATTATTAGCAATATAAAACAATTACACTTTATAAGATAACTTCTGAGTGGAATATTTTTAATCATGATTCAAACTCCCCAAACTGTGAAAAGTCATTTCGACGTAAAATGTAAAGGAATGATTTACATACCTACCACTTGAATTCACCGTACGATATAAAATTATTACATTGGTATTCAATAAATACATTCATATATCCGGTAAAAAAAAACGAAGCCCAGAAAAATAATATATTCAAACAATAAATATGTTATCGTGCTCGCAATACAAACACGTTCGTAGTTGTTATTTTGTTTCTGGACTGAGCTAAAACACCGCGGTGTGTGGTACTGCTTCCTGGAATATCCGATGAAAATATATCATGTAAAATACAACATAAACTTTTTCCGGAGTTAAACTCTCTGCAAGCAAAACTTTTTCTGATCGTGCAAATATTGCAGTGCATGACACCATCGATGCTTTACGCATACACACACTTCGCCAAAAAAAGGATGGATTTCAACTATTGCCTACCATGCGGAATTACGAGCTAAACGTATTTAAACAAATTATTTTACCTAATTAACAGGGCTTCAAGTTACGCACATTTAACTCCATATCTCGCAATGTCAAACACAATGGTTAGACTAATACTTACAAATTTGAAATCATGCGTTGAAACTTGTGAAGCAAAGCTAAATTTGATTTAATTAGATGTTAAAATAATTAGATTCTCCTTCTCTCTTTCTCTCTCTCTCTCTCTCTCTCTCTATATATATATATATATATATATATATATATATAAATTGTAATGCATATAATATAATGCATTGGATTGAAGGCAGCGCACGTGTTGTGAAGAGAATGCGAGGGAAAAGGGACCGCGGGTCCTGTCACGAGGTGACAAGACGGAGCGGTAAGACATTTGTTTGCGATGAGTGCTGGTGAGCGGCAGAGAGGAAGCCGTAATTTATAGACAGAGTGTGACGACGCGACAATTAGGTCTAAGGAGGGCGGAAGGACTCCAGTAGCCTATTGATTTAGGAAACGGCGAGAAGAATGCGTAGGGCAGAACGTGGGCGAGCAGATGTTCCCAAAGGGGCTATGTTAGACGAATGACCTGACAAGTACTTGGGACTTACAAGAAATTAGTATCGCGCACTTGTGAGCGGAGAGGTCCAAAGACAAATTGGACCTGTCACGATTATCGGGGTTCGGAAGGCGGAAGGACCCCAGTGGCCGGAACGAAAATTAGAGTAATGGGATTCTGTCACCGCGCCGTTGCAACGAAACTTAGCAACAATTGAAAAACAAGGGGGGCTAGGGGTATATATATGGGAAATCACCTATTGTACGGACAGTTGGAGCTAGCACGGGAGAGAGACGGTCAGCGGACAGTTGGCAATTAGCACGGGAGAAAGACAGAGGACGCAGCGAAGAGTTGGACAGTTAGACAGTTAGATAGAGACAATTAGCGTGGGAGAGGAGATAGAGACAGTCAGCAAAACTAAAACAGCTATGAACATTTTTAACATACAGAAGCTCTATCTGTATGAGTACGAGAATTTGACCTGTTTTCGATGGTAGGCGACCTGCATGCAGAAAACGACGTCAAGGAGTGGCACAACGAACAACTGGAATATTTCGCGGTATATGGAGAACCAGATATCGGCAAACCAGTGATATTGTGTTAGAGTCAATGAGTGAATGTCAGGGCTATAAAGTGTGTGTCTAAAGAACGAGTCGAAGAAGACCCGAGAAACAGTAAGTTGGAATGTACAATATTAACTAATGTAAACGTTATTAAAGGATACCAGTCAGATCTCGTTCCCTTCTTTGATAATAAAGTTAGAAGCAAGCTATAGGTTAAGTTTATAAATAAATTTAGTAGGTACTTTTGTATAATTTAAAAACATAAATGCTGGGCCTTTTTAATAGTTTGATTCTGTCCGTTGTCAAACCCAGTAGAGACCCAGGAGAGCAAGAGTTTCATATTATAATGGTAGAATATAAATTCATTTGTAAATTCTTTTCATGTTAATAAATTTATTTGTTGTTTATAAAAATTATCCTTTTTATTTCGACGCCTTTTGTGGTTATTACATATTGGTTACCTCAACGGTGGACAAAGATAGAAGGAGTCTCTTATTTGTTTATTACAATATATATATATATATATATATATATATATATCTTATTAATAACGCAGAGTGTTTGTATGTATGCTTGTATGTTCCTTATACAAATCTACACCAATGGAGCAAATTTCACCAAATTTCGTACACGTGTTCTTTGCGACCAGGAAACAAACACTGTCGGGGTGAGACGCGTCTACCACCCCCAAAACTATATGGTTTCTTTCTGAACTCATCCTGAAATTCTTCTGTTCATATGTATCCTGACCAACCACCAGAATTGGAAAAATCTGACTTTCCTGTATTTCCCATTTCATGACAAACACAATCTCTGCATACAGGACTTCCAGATTGACTTCAATATAGTTTCTTACCTTTTTTCCTTTTTTTCTCCCTCTTAAAGAATCGTTTCCATTACTATTTCATACCTATTTACTCAACAATTAAGTATCTACCTCTTTGTCCATAATATCTCTAATAACTCTCTTTATATCATTATTTTCCACTTCATGAAAAAACATTAATAGTGTTATTTTACCAGTGCATTTAGTCAGTTCAAGATAGAACTGAAACTACCTTCTTGCCTAATTATATAAAATTTACGTTTATGGGTCATACCAATAAATCAATAAGTGAATAATTCTTATTTACATAAACGGAAACTTTACAGGATATTTCCTGTAAGTTTACCTAAATATACCTCAAGAAATATATTTCAATCCCTGATCCCTTTTCGCTCCACACATAATTCTTAACCATTTCAAGATATATTCACTATTTGATTTTTTAACACCAAATGATTGCCACTTCCAAACGCTCTCATCTCCAAAAATATTCTTAAAACTTCTCACCATTTACATGGTTCCCATTTGAAAATCCCATTTAATTCTCAAATTATTAATTCTATTTACTTACAATATTGACTTTCGTGTTTCATTTTTTTTAAAAAAAAACAAGCAATCTTCTCCCACCTAAGTTCTCATTTTATATACTTAAGTAAGACTTTTCTTCTTGTGATAATCTTGAGTTTAACTTAATACTGTTCCTCTACTTGTGTCTTCAATTCTGTCACATATTGCTTCAAAAAAATTCTTTGTCATAAATTATCTTATTTCTGTGATTTATCAATTGATTAGACATATTCTTCATTGAACTTAACATAAAACTTGCAACTTAATATATAATATACCTTTTAATTAATTAATTAATAATCACTGGAATTAGGATCAAATTTTTAATCAAGTTTCTAATTCAAATTTAAGCGGCAAAGTTGAAGATGATAGATAATAGATTTTCTTGGCACTGACGTGTAGGGCATGAAGTCTACCTGGCCAGTCTTGTCTGGTTGGATTATAAATGAAGCACACAAACATGGCAAGCGTGCTCATGATCCTGCTCTGCAAAATTCATAAGTTAAACTACAGGGGCCACGTAATGTCTGTTTTCCAGGAGCGTAGCTCATTTCAATCCCCATCCATGCGCATTGCATTTCTCTTGTATGTTTGCATCGTACGCGTCGTCTAAGTCAAAGGGGATATTTTCCATTTCTTCGATAAATTAAGAAGGCAAAATTATTTTCAGGAAATTACGATAAGATAGTCACGGAATTGTAGCTCGAGTTTCTGTAGATATAGGGCTCTAGTAAGTGATAAAATGATGGATGAAGATTAATTACTAGTGTAATGTGTGTTCGAGAGTGTTCACTCAAGAAGGAAATTTAAGCAATGGACGTTCGACGCCCGAATTCCCCACTCACGTTGTCTCGTAGCCACTACATGTGGAGGCGCAAATAAGGATTGCAACATCCTTGCAAGCTATGAAAACGCCGGGTCCGTTCACCCCTTAGTGAAGACAGCTTACTCAGTTCAGCCGCTTCAGAATGAACGGCTGCCGGTAACGGAATCACCGGATTCCAAACACTGAAATCAACGACGGATGCTTCACTTCATCTGAAGCGCAAAGAAAGGTGGGCAACGGGTTCTAGCAAGTGAAAGCACTGAAGCAGCGGATTCGGTCAACTAGAGGACGCAAGCAAACTCCTTGGTAGCTGGACACACTGACACTGAAGTGAACTGCTCGAAGGCTAAACGCGCAATAAGTACACCTGGCCGTAAAATTCCACGACCAGGAAACCCCTCATGGAGGCTAGCAAACTAAAACTCAAGTGATGGGTGAACAGAGAGAATTGTAAGTACTTTGTACTCGAAGGAAACTGAATTGTACGAGCATGTGCACGCGATCCTAAAATAAATTGCTCACACCTTATTTATAGGATAAGATACACTTTGGTACCCATTGGTAGGCTACAGTATCCCCAAGATAGGCTGTGAGCCTCTGGTACACTCTGATAGCCACCGCTACTCTGTGATAGCAATTATTCAATTCCAGTCTCTTTTAAACCAATCCCAGAAAATTGGATTTAACTTTTCCTTGTAATTCCATAGACACACACTAGCAATTAATTCCGCGACACTATTTTTCTTGACGTAGAATTAGCTTTTCTTAATGTAGTAATCTCTATGCAACGGTTATTATTAACTGCCTTCACTATCCTTAAAGGTAAGGCACACAAAGAATTTGCACTATAACATGACTTACCTCCATTGTAACTACTGTAAGTAATTAATATTCGTTAAACATATTTAGTGTTGTTATGCACAAAATTATGTTTTGTCTCTTCTGAAACCATCAAGATGTATTAAAATATTTTACTTAAAATCGCACCCTTTTCTTCTGATAATATTCTTAGTGGAATACCGCATTTAATTGTGAATATTTAAACAACCGCAGTATTGTGTTGCGCTTTTACTGCTTGGTGGTGCACGGGGACAAACGTGATGGCTCCTAAAAGCTGGACGCGTAGTTCCTTGGGGAGGCGAACGGCTCTCAGAACTCACTGCCTTCCTGTCTCCATCACAAATATAGACTGCATTATTTACTGCCGAAGCGTTATATTCTCTGCGTTCAATACCTACATCCCAAAGGGAAAAAAATATTATTCATGATCAGTATATTCTTACTGCATACTAAATAATTTTTTGTTTATTTTAACGTTAGTTCACAGAACATAGAGGAATAAAATACAGGAGGGAAAATATATTATTTACATTTAAAATATTTTAATAAGAGGAGTCACATTTTCAATTATGTTCTCCGTGAATTCTTCCTGTTGATTCAGTTTCAAGTAAGTATACGTGACATCAATTGAAAATCATTAGCACACACATGTATTATAAAAATTAGACAAAAAACGATCTGCAAATAGTTGATTTTTCTGAGTACCAATTGTATTTACGAATTATTGGATAATATTTATGTTATTACGTTATTGATTGAAAAAATACTATTAGCAGTGCCGATTTTGGCGAAGGTAAAATTTAATTAACGGGGTTGTAAATAATTACATATTATTTACAGCACTTCAAATGTATTTGAATACATATTTCACAAGTAGACCCTACTCCGTTATCATTGTCCAACGATTTTCACTCTGTCGAATAATTTACCAAATTCAGCTTCAATTTAATATTTTCAATGCTCAATTGATCAAACTGTGTTTACAAAACCACGCGTTCATTTTTATTTCAGTGAGTTATTTGGTTAAATTTTGCTTCTGGCATAAATATTTGTTATATTACAAACAAACCGGTGACCTAAAATACTGATGATTTATTCGCACCTATTCGACCTTAATTATATATATATATATATATATATATATATATATATATATAATATTATTGAATACATTTATCTTTAATTTATTTACCAACAAGGAGATAAGATAAATGTGACAATTTTGTGTTTGTAGTTCCATTCGTGTAGAAGATACAAGTACGTCATCATTTTTAAACTAGCACAACATAATTATGATAAAAGCACTGAAAAGGGCTCCTTAAGAAGCACCCAAAATGTATCATAAACTTTAATTCCGTAAAAATAACACAACGCAATATAAATTGCGTCAAGATGGTAATTAGTGAAATTGTCCCAATTAATCCTAACATATACAAGCCAACACTGCAACGGAAGTTCATTCAGCGAATCCGACTAGTTTGTCGGATACACACGCCAAAAACTGATAAAGTGATACATCTTGAGAAATTTCTTCTATCTAAGATAGCCCTGCCAGTAAATCCGTTCTCTCACGTCCAGTTGTGGTCCTGAGTAATGTAGCTTACGCTGTAGCAAAGAGAGGAGGGTGCTTAATTGAAGGATTCAAATGTGATCGGTCCTCCAGCAAGTTTAACGTTTCCTATTGATACGAAAGCTAGCTGGACGGTCATCCGAACTAGCACTGTATTTCCCACCTTGGGGAAATATTTCTGGTCTTACGAGCCGGATTGCATTTTAACCCCGTGGGACATATTTATGGTCTTTCGTATGGAAATGTGTCCCACGAGGGGCCAACGCAGAGGTGTCTCACTTGGATCCTAACTGAAATATACACACTATTTCCTAGGATCCTACGCCGATACCAGGAGACGAAGCCAAGCGATCAGAACCAACACCGTATCTAGACAGAATCACCACACAACTCAAAATACAACACACAACTGAGCCGATTGAACCACGAACCAATACAACGAAGCGATGTAAACAGACCAAAAATAATGTCTACTGCACCGTTCATAAAACTGAACAATAAACTTACAATATAAATATGTTATTCCATTCTTTAATAAATGCAGCACAGATGATGTTGATAACTGTCAACCAAAAAAAATCTTTTAACTTACTATCTGAATCTCAAGTTTGGTTTTGGAAAATTATATTGAACAGAAAAAAGCTGTAGGCACTCAGTTAGATCAAATATTAGAGGAATTAAATCATAAGTCATAGTCAGTAGGAATACATTGTGATCTCTCTAAAACATTTGAAAGTGTATATCACAGAACACTGCATAAATTCAATGGAATCATGTAATTACCTTATTCGTTATTTATTTATCAGGAACAAAGTAAATAGTCACAATAAAGATTGCATTTGGACCATCATTCAGTTCATACTGGGGAGGTAATTTATGACCACCATTTTTCATATATATATATATATATATATATATATGACTTGCCAAATTAATGAAATGGAATGCTAAAGCAATTGAGATACTCTGGAAGAGACGGCTAACAATACATAATTAAATATATTGTTACTAGTCTCTTATAGAGTAACTCTATTATAAATTGATATTCTAAAAAGGGATGGACTCTGAAATGTAATAAAACACCGTGCTAAATCACACAAAGAAATTCTTCAGTAACAGAGTTTACATGAAATCTATCAATAATTTCTATGTAAACCAGAAAAAGCTAATGTGCAACAATATTTATGTTTACAAAAGAAAATTTAAAAATATTTTCCTATTATATTAGTCATTTTTTAATTTAATGTATAATATTCATAGATTATAAGTGTCAAAGTAATGCTTAGTGTATAATATAGTGTGTTTGAAGAAAGAATTGCAAAACCAAAACAGTATATCTGGGCATGCTTTAAATCTAATACTTGCTGTTTCCCCTATGACAAATAGTTGAGTGTAATGTGGATTCAGACTTAGGTTATATACAAAGTTGATGGATAAATTTGAAAAACTTAACACAATGTTTTGACCAACATATAAGGTAATAGATAAGATTAATTCAAGAGTCTCCATTCTAACTCCAGAGGCATGTAAGTTATCAAAATTGGGTCATAGATATTACCAAGAACATGGTTAAATAATACGGAACTTTCAAATTAAGTATTTATTATAGGCTGTTATTTCAAATAAGTTGAAATTTTAGGTTTTGCAACAGTATTCCATAGTATTTCATTTTTGTGGTACTATTTCAAATATTCAGAAAAAATATAAGTAAAATAATACATTCAAGTAGCAAGATGCTTTGCTTTAATTTTTTTTTTATTTAAGGGCAACAGGCTACATGAGGGTAATCCACGTTGGGCAACTCCCCTATAATGGCATAGGAAGGGATTTGAAAGGGGGGATGCAGAAGGGTAGAGGAAGGTAGCCAAAGGTTAACTAGGGCCCCTGGGCTATATTTTAAGGATCCTACCCGGCATTCGCCTAAAGAAATGCAGGGAAAACCCTAGAAAAACCTGCATCAGGTAGGTTGGGCATAGGGTGCTTGTCCCACACCCTTCCGTTAGCGGGAGAGGAGTTTGCTGTGGGGACGCAGCATTCCCTTCTCCGTGCCTCGACCAGTTTAGGAGGCAGCTGGCCGACTATTCCAATGGGAATAGCGGACAACTCTTACCATATGCCCAAGGTCTGTGACCCTGGAACATACACCTCTCAGATCAGGCCGAGGTGCATTGGCTTGTGGGAACCTTGGTTCAAAAACGGAGAGGAAAAGGCAACCCCAAAGGTAGCTCCTTCGTATCTCTCCTACAAGGTTCTGCCTGCGAGAGAACATCCCTCGCAGGTTACCTGTGAGTGAATCCTCTCGCAGGCTTTTGTCTGCTTCTAAAATCACTTTGCTTTAAATTTTAATATCTAGTTTTATGAGAACAAGATGCTTATTATAACTGCAAGTAAAAGACTAAGTCAAGCCTCCTGAGTATCATAGTTGTCAGAATTTATAATTGGAGATATTTAAGTCTCAAATTACTGTGGTAATGAAATAATTGACCATGCAAATAGAAGTATATAGATATTAATCTAAGAATATAGAACCTATAAAAGTCCTTATGATACTATTACTTCAAATTGAACTTTACTATCACAAACTACTGCAAATAAACTCTTAACACAAGAATTTTAGTACAATAACAATTTGGGTAATAGAACTGATATTGGATATGAGCAACATATGTATAACACTTATACAAACATCAAATACATTGCAATTGTCAGTAGGCCTACATAGTTTAAAAAAGGAAGTATAAATATTTACATATAATTATATCTTGATTATGTAACTATATAACCAGAACTATAGATACAATTCAAGTGTGCCAGCAATAGTAAAGAATTTGTTATTTTATAAACACAGTTCTTGGTTAGAATAGATTTTACTAGAATTTTATATATGTTGAAAGACAGTTCCTTGATATATCGTGGCAGTGCATTAAAAAATTTTGAGACATGACAGGAAGCTTTTTGAATTTTTGTGTGTTTACATCCTAATAAACCTAGGTTGTTTCTAAATATAGTTTTATGTTCATGGCAGTCACCCAAGTGACTATAGAGCTCCTGGTTTTCTTTTATATACCTGAGACATTGGAATGCAAACAACAGGATATATATATATATATATATATATATATATTGGTATGGAAAGGATAGAGAGATAGGTTGTGGCTTACCTGAAAGTGAAGTGCGGTGTCGCCATGAGGAACTGAAGGTTGTTCTTCAAATTTTCGGATTAGGCTGAGAGCCTCCGAAAATTTGAAGAACAACCTTCAGTTCCTCATGGCGACACCGCACTTCACTTTCAGGTAAGCCACAACCTATCTCTCTATCCTTTCCATACCAATATTTTTGACAATGTCACATTCTCACTATTACAATATATATATATATATATATATATATAACTGTAATCTAACATATTAAACTACTGATATATAATTTGAAATGAATGTATTAATGATATTGTTACTTCATAAGAAACATTTTGTTCCTATCCCAAAACTATACAAAGTTTTTAACATAGAACATACTTTACTTTTGACATGTACATTACTGAAATGCTTAAAAGAGCTTTAAAAATGTTATTAATTTGACAGAATTGAGATTCTGATATTATGTCCAAAATTACAATAAAATTAAATACATTCATCATAGTGAATAAAGATATTAATGTTATGAAATGCAAGCTTTAAAAATATAAGACTTATGGAAGCTATTAGTTCAACCCAGACATTCTTTACATTTCTAAAATTAGAAACACAAAATCCATTATATATACAAACTATGTTGAGGAAGGTTATCATCGATGGGCTTTATTTGTATTTGGTCAAAATGTATTATAAGAGATAAGTAGGAAAGTAATAGTAAAATGAAATTTGTTGTCTATAATACATATTATCAATGGTTTTCTTTGTATCTGTTCAAATAATATCTTGAGAAATATAATTATTATTGGATGAGACTAATATATGTTAAGACTAATACTACAAAAAATCAGGTTAATCTGATGACGATGGCAGAGCTTGCTGTCAAAACTTTGTTATTCAACAAACAATTGGCTCGGGTTGAGACCCGAGAATTTTATCTGGAACAGATTCACCGGGAAAGCCGTCGCACTTTAATACTAATACTACATACTGTATTTCACTAGGTATATACAATTTTAAATGATGTGATGCATGAATGATATTGAGACTTCAAATGAAACATTTCATAAATACAAATAACTTGGAACATCTTTATTTTTGACATGTACTTCCCTGAAATGCATAAAAGTGGTTTGTTAAGGTTAAAAATTTGTCAGAATTTAGAAACTTATCTTATTGCCTGAAATTAAAATTAAAATTAATCTTCATTTTTACACATGATTGAAGATACTACTGTAATGAAATACAATAAAGTGTTTGTGGAACAATTACTTCAAATGGAACATTTGTTTACTTGCCTCAAATTATAAATAGTTGACAACACAGAACACTAAACACATGCATGCAACAAGCATATTTATGATGGATAAAAATGATGGACTTGGTTTATATTTTGCCAAAACTTGTATTGTTTATTTGATAATTAGGTCATAAATTATATTTAAATGGGATTTGTTGTCTAGTATTATAATTATTAGCCATTTTTGGATTTAAATTATTTTAAAGTCTAGCTTAATAATGATCTTATTTGCACAAACCTATTACAATTACACACAAATAACAAATCAATAACAATTTGAGAACATATTTTACTTTTGACATACATTCCTCTGCATGAAACTGTTATCATTCTGTTTATAATTGTCAGAATTTAGAATCTGAGAAAATGAAGCTTTAAACTACAATTCAGATACTCTGTTCATTATGCACTGATATATGTGTAAAGTACTTGCTTAAATACTTTTAACAGTCCCAAAAATTTTTCGAAAGTGCACCATAGAGTAAATGTAAAGCAACAAAAAGGCATAATATAAACATAATCAATAGTTAAATAATTGTATATATTACAATAATACTATATATTAAAACTAATGTAAATGAAAACTATTTCTTTAGTGGAGATCTTAATAATTAATAAATAAACAAAGCAGAACAAAGTTTATATATATAATTACGATATTGGTATGGAAAGGAAAGAGAGATAGTTTGTGGCTTACCTGAAAGTAAAGTACGATGTAGCCATAGGGAACTGAAGGTTGTTCTTCACACTTTTCTTCGGGAAAGAGTGTTACACCATTCCGTCCACCGGCTGGCTGCGGACTCTGCATCTGAAGAACAACCGTCAGTTCCCTAAGGCCAAACTGTACTTCACTTTCAGGTAAGCCACAAGCTATCTCTCTTTCCTTTCCATACCAACATTGCAATTATTGTTGACAATGTCATACCCTTATTATTATTATAATTATTATATACATATACATATACATATACATATACATATACATATACATATACATATACATATACATATACATATACATATACATATACATATACATATACATATACATATACATATACATATACATATACATATACATATATATATATATATATATATATATATATATATAGATATATATATATATATATATATATATATATATATATATATATATATATATATATATGTATAAATGAATGTCTGTGTGTCCCCTGCACACTCCTAAACTATTTATCCGATTGCGATGAAACTTTGATGAGTTGTCGTGCACACCCCTGCGAAGGTTTCTGTTGCCATCTCAAAGCCTTAGGCAATTCTCAAGGGGTGGCCAGGGGTGAAATTTAAAATATGCTAAAACAACTTATATTAGCGTTGATTATTTACTTTTCGCAGTCAATGTGATTCTGACATTGACCATATGGTTAAGATGTAGTTCGGGTCCTAGAAGTAGGGGTGGAAGGCAGTGAAACAAATTTCAGTTTACTATCTTAAATGTGTAGACCAATTACTACCAAATTTTATTCATATGTTACTTATGATACAGGAACAAACACTGATGGATTAAGACACACCAACCATCACTAGAGGTGGGGTGGAGAGGGTAGAATTTAAAAACATTCCTAAATGGCCATTATTAGCATAGAATAAAACATTTTTGATGTTGATTAATTTGATAGTGTCATACTAGAATTTTTAGGTGTCAAATTTCAACTCCAAAAGGCATGGGAGGGAAGCACCCTTTCCATACAAGTGGTGGTGGAAGGGGTTTACATAAAAAGTAATGGAAAAAGTTCAAGATTGGTGTCAATTCACTGTGTTTAATTCTCGCATTAACTATGGTGGAAAATAAAAACCCAGGTAACACTGGGCACTCAGCTAGTATCTAATATATGTAAGTGTATGTATATGTGTGTGTTTATTCCACAACAAAATTTAAACAAATTGAGCACTCTCTACCAAACTGCATACACTTCTTACATAAAATCTAAAGAACATATGCTATTGGGATCAGGCAACTTTATAGTGGGGATATAATTTCAAATGTGTGTGTAAATGGCTGATATTAGTGTCAAATAAATAGTTTTCCAAATCACTGTAATCAAAATTTCCCTCTAGGTTTAGTTTGTGTCTAATTTGAACTGTTAATGACATGGGAGAGGAACAATACTAGGGGTGTGGAAGGGGGCGATTACATGAAAAATAACCTAGAACAGTGTTGATTACTGGATTATAGCCGAGTTTATTTCCAGTCAGTTATGCCTCTAGAGGAGATCATGTTAAGGAAGTGTCACTTAAAAATAATGCTGAAATGACAGTTTTTGGAGTCATTTATATGAATACTGACATTCACAATGCAGGTGAACTTAGAGATTGATGACTTCAAAATTCAGTGGAGGTGAAAAGGGGTTGTTCAGAGAAGGACCAGGATAGATATCAAATTTTGACATTTTAGTTTCATAGAGTTAGATAATGGCATTCTCCATGCTGATTAACATGTAATTCAGGAACTGCTCATAGAGATGAGGGAAATTATTGGCATTGAGATATGAGTGGAGGTTAGAATGGGTTTAATAGATCAAAATTCCCAAAATTAGTGTCAAATCCATTATTTTTGGCATTGCAGCAATGAACTGTTACACTCCTGAAACCATTAAATCATGTGTTCAACCTCCCTCTAGTATATGGTGGGGTGTAAAAGGGCTAATTATAAAATATTATAAATGGCCAAGGGATTACTGTCAATAATTTTTGACTCTCCTAATGGTAATGGGTTATTTTTTAATTCCCTATGGTTCTTGGCAGACTAATGATTTTCTTAAGGTACTCGACATATTTCTGACCCTTAATGGACCTAGAAATGTTGACTCCCTTAAGGTATCAGGACTTTATTGGACACTCTTGATGAGCAGCGATATTCCTGATACTGCTTAAGACCAAGTACAGCTGATTAAAAAATGTGGAGGGAGTGAAATGGAACTAATTGAAAATGTCTAAATGACACTCAGTATACTGAGTATACAATCCATAAAAACTAGCACATATAAGAAGCTTTTACTTCAAATGGAACATTTCTTCAGTAGCCCTAAACTATTGAAAACATGCTACTCAGAGTATTCTACTCTTGTAACCAGTATTTTGTTGAAAGGACATCATTACAGGACTTATTTTATGTTTTGGAAAACTTTATAATTTAAGATAATATTGTCTGAAAATACTGTTAAAAATATATTCAAAGCTATTTTTCATGTTGAGAGAAGTATGAGAACATTTATGTAAATAATTAGTCTATGAAAATTAATGTATTTATGGAACTATTACTTCAAATGGAACATTTATTTACTAACCTAAAATTATAGAAAGTAAACAACAAAGAATATTCAACACAAAACAAGTATTTTTGGAAGGATAACAAAACTGGAATTGATTTATATTTTGCCAAATTTTGTATTTTTGATAAATAGGTCAGAAATCACATTTAAATAGAATACGTTGACCAGGATTTATATTCTCCATTGATAGCTCTAAATCATTCCAAATCCAGTATAAAAATATTCTTAATTGTCAATCCATACCAAACAATAAAACTTTTTATACACAAATATTAAACCTATAATATATTGAACAATACAAAGATTAGTTGATCACACTAATGTTAGTATTAAAACTTATACAATATATTGTCCAACCTATACACAATCTGAAATTAATTCATTGATGATATTGTTACTTCAAATAAAACATGTCATACCTCTGTTAAACTATAAAAAGTTACTAATGCAGGGCATAATTTTCTATTGATATGTACATCCCTGAAGTGCATGAAAATGGTTTCACCAGGTTTCTAATTGTCAGAAGTAATAATCTAATATGATTAAGTGTGAAGTTAATGTCTAAAATCATATACATTTTTCATTGTGTGTTTTAATATATATTATGCTTAAAAATTGTATCATAAAGTAAATATGAAACAACAGATAGGCATAATATCATCATAGTTAATAGTTATATTATTGTATATAGTGCAAATATAGACCCTATTATTTCCTAAAACTCATCCAATGATAACTATTTGTGTCATAAATCTGCCAAATGGAACAGACTGGAATATATATAGCAGAACAAAGGGATAAATACTGTAAAAGAATTCAATAAATAGCTATAACCTTTTACCTCTAATGGAAGAGTTCTTTAAAAGCCCCAAACCATAAAATGTTAGCAAAAGAAGTATTTATTCAGTCTATAATCATTAGAGGGTTTTGCTCTATTTTTATTTGCTCAAAATATTTAATTTGAGATAGAACTAAGAATAATATTAATAGAAAAAACTTTGTCCCCGATGAATATTTTCTGTACCTATCCCACAGAACTATTGCAAATAAACTCTTTACAGTATATTTCAAATAAACTCTTTACACAGCAATAGTAGAACAATAAAATTTTGGGTGATAGATCTGTTAATGGATAAGACTAATATATATATTACACTTATACAAGATATTATTCTAACTATATAAAATCCAAAATTAATGCATAAATATTATTTATTCTTGAAATGAAATATTTTATCACCACTACAAAACATTACTAATACACAATAAATCATTTGTAATACATTCTCTGTAGTAAAATACCTGAAGATACAAAAAGGTATCGAAACATCGTCATAATAAAAAAAAAGTGTCTGCAGGGCCTATAAGGTCATCAATTATTTTATTATGATTATATCTTTACCCCCAATAGTTTTAATCAGTAGCCAACTTATAAAAAGAATAACGTTTTAGTAAATTTTTACTAAATTATTTAATTTTGTGTGGAGTTTTGAGAAGTTTGCAATAGTCATGTATTACAATAATGAAACATAAACAATAGAATAATTTCAATTTATACATTCATATAACCTATTATTTTATATATATATATATATATATATATATATATATATATATATATATTTGTGCAAGAGCACGTCTATATTCAGAGGTAATTAGGAAATTCAATAGAGTTGTCTAAATAGTCATGGTGTCAGAGTGAAAGCTGTCACATATGTATTTTGACAGTTGTTGCTACCCTGTCTTATGTTCAGTATATTAATTATCTCAGATTAATTCTGACAAAATATAAATAAGTCCAAAGATAGACATCCACCCGAAAAATGAGTATGAGTATATATATAAAATAGTCTGAGCTTTATGCTCGTAAAGCAGTATTCAATTTGAAGTATGAACTATGTAAGCATATCTCTTTTATCGATTGTATTTCTGTAGATTAGTATTTTTGTTCTGCTAAATATATTTCAGTAAGATTAATTAAGAGTTCTATTATACAAATAGTTGTCACTATCATCAGTTTTAGTAATAGTACATTTATAATTTTTACAATAATACAACTATTTCAATTTTTATATTATGGTTTTTTGTTGATTTATACTTTATGGTGCACTTTTAAAATTTTTGGGGAACTTAAAGACATTTGAACATATGCTTATAACATATTAAGTACACAATACATTTGACTTAATTATCGCATATTATTACTTCTGAAACAAATTTCATACACTTCAATAATTGACAGAAGTAAATGTTTTTCTCTTCAGAAAATTATAACTGTTTTTTGTTCTATTAAATACAATCGATAAAAGAGATACGCTTACATAGTTCTTACTTCAAATTGAATACTGCTTTACGAGCATAAAGGTCAGACTATTTTATATATACTCATACACATTTTTCGGGTGGATGTCTATCTTTGGACTTATTTATATTTTGTCAGAATTTATAATCTGAGATAATTAATATAATGAACATAAGACAGGGTAGCAACAGCTCTCAAAATACATATGTGACAGCTTTCACTCTGCCACCATGACTATTTAGACAACTCTATTGCATTTTCTAATTACCTCTTAATATAAACGTGCTCTTGCACGAAATTTCAAAATACATGTTGGTTATAAATTGTCGCCTTGCAGCCGGAAATTCAGGAACATAATAATTCCCGGAGTTTTAATTCCCACTAAATTAAACAATTTTCGATGCATTTGACCTCTCTGTGCATTTTGCCTATTGTTTTGTTCATTATAATTTTCCCATGAATAATTTTTCTAAATTGTGTCTCATTATCTCAATCAAAAATGTATTTCCTTAACACAACACTTTCATACTGCCAATTGGAAAAATTTATTTGAGTCATTGGACACATTGTCTCATTTGAAAATTCAAATCTTCGACTTTACTGCTCTTTTTAAAAAATATAGGAATTAACAATAAATAATTTTTCCCTCATTATTCGGTGGTTTGATATCAGACGCTCTTCGAATTCTCCGTGAATAAGTCCTACTCCACCCTCTCACCCAAGTAATAAACATTGTTGGTACAGCTGTAATGGTCTCCTTCGTCTATTCAAGCCGGCATACATACTTTCAAACGCAAGCACACCAAATCGACCAAGTCAGGCAGCTTCCAGCATTCAGACAGACGCGCAGCTCTGGAAGCACAATACGCCAATCTGTATTCTTCGAGCAAGGAGGAAGGGTCCCGTGTGAAACGTGTGACACCGTAGTGAGACTTAGTCAACTGACTGAAGGGAATCCAAATATAACACAAGATCCAACACCCTGGACCATATAACAACCAGGGAGCAAGACCTATGAGAACATGTCATTTCAAATTAACTCACTGTCCTAACTATGGTGAAAAAATTCTACAGAAAATCGCGGTAACGCTGGCAGACGAAGGTAAAATTAAAGAATTCTTACATTTTAAATACCATTTCCCCAGAGTGCAACACTTGCCGCATGTTTCACATCCGTATCTGTATACTCACCAAATTGATCTAAACTGATCTGCAACTCTATAAAAATCAAAATAATTTCCGTCATACCGCATACACGAATGTTTTAAAAGTGAATGTTGTAATTGAACAACGTGACGAGGAAGGGATGGAATAGCTATTCCACCAAGACTATAGTTCAACCGGACATGGATGACCTAAACGACATCTATTCTACGATGTTACTGAACGTCAAGTAATGGAAGTTCCACATTACACAAATAATCTGTTCCTCAAATCAGTACTACAAACTAATAGATCTTGTTTGAATATGGACAAAACAATAAAACAAAGTATCCTCAGCAAAACTCGGTTTGATGATCGATAAAGACAAATTCAACATATACCTGAAGCATTGCTATTTTATCACAGTCTGAGAATATTAATGATTTTTGTTTAAACAAAATTCCAAGGTTTGAACAAATTACTGGCCGATCTCACGTCTATTGACAGCCAATCCATTTGAGATTATTCTGTCCAGACTTTCAGCAGTATAGCTAGTGCCGAACTACGAAGAATGAAGGGAATCCAATATTCAACTTACATGGTGCTATTAAATGGGTTACTCTACAAATTAGGCGCCTCTGGTTGTCCGGAATACTGAATCTTTTTGTAAACACGTGTCTTAGAGATTGAAAGTTTTTGTTTTCAGGAACGGAAAGACCAATCCTACACACTGGTGTATAACAGATCAGGGTGAAATCTAATGCATGTTTGTTACAGACCGAAAATATAAGTAAAAATGTTAAAAGACTAGGCAAATAAATGGAAGACATCCTTGAATAGTGTTTGAAGTTGCATAATAAACCTAGATGTAGGCGATACAGAAGCCGCGTAAATGATGGGGGAAAAGGGGGGGGGGCGGAAGTTCTGATTTTTGACTGTCAGTCATCTCTTAATGGTCCTGATTGGAACGGACCTCAGTATCCGTTCGAGGATTTATAAAACGGCCATCTTGGACTATTGTAGCTAGTGTCCATGAAAGAAAGAGGATTATACGAACGATCCTACAAGAATATGACGTCACATCCATCCTTTCTACGTCCCCCCTCCCCCCCCCCCCCCCACGTGGAAAGAAACAGAAGGATCACTCGCACTTTGTAACGAGAAGGTACAGGAACTAGACAATTCGCGACAAAGAATTCAGTATTGTGTTCATAATAAACACAATTTTTACCACATGCCTTTAAATACGAAAACGACAGGAAGGCTATATTCGCATCCATCAAACATTATCTGTATTATAACTCTAAAATTTGTAGTTTATTGTGGAAGGCAAGCATTTATTAACCACATTATCACATGAAATTAATTTCAGTATATTTATAAGGAAGATAATCATGTTATTAATCTTAGTATCTATTCTGCCCTCAGATAAGATTATATTACATGCTATATGACGTCATGGAAGTTGTATCTATATTTTAATCTAATATGTCGCCATTCGTTAAACACTTCTCGGATTCTCACGTACTTTAATCAATCTTATGATATGGAAACTTAAGTAATCGTGGACTGCGGTCAATTATATTTTAAATGAGAATAATTTTATAAGTTTACAATGGAAGATAATAGCTATTTCTTTCTTCCATCTTTAATATAAATGTGTTAAAGCAAATCATCTAATATTTTCATTTGAAAATAATTCTCTAAGAAATACAAATTTAACAACTTTGAGGACCTTGCAACGTTTTTGGTAGCGTATCTGTTGTTAGCTCATTATTAATGCATTATAACGACCCAATGATAGGTATGGAAGTACAAGAAATATAATATAATAGCAATATAATATAAATACATATGCATATATTGTTTCTGGTCCATTTGGGAACACGTCTTTCATTTCCGAACTAGATTTTGTAAACTCTGTTGATTCAGCGTTGGCTGCTGTATTGTCAAGGGTTTAATTCACCCCTACGTGCCTGAAATTCACTCATACGGGAATTACATAATTAATATCTAAGTTTCACGCAAATAAACGTCAGACATTAAATTCAAACGAAAGCGGATTTGTGGATTTATAATGCGGTGCTGCAAGATTGCAAATTCATAGAGCCACACAAGAAGAACAAATATCGGTTAAAATGAAGAGTGGGCGGGGCGTCGTGGAGGGCGGGGCGCGCATGCGTGGACGCGGGCAGAAAATGGGTGGTGGATACGACGCCGTGGCGTCGGCGGTAACGACGGCGCCAGTGCGTCCACGATGTGCAGCCTGCGACAGCAGTATTCCGCTCTCGCCTACCAAGGTAAAGACCACGTGCCACATTCTCTGACCGCGTACACAAAAACAAAGTGTAAAATATGTGTTCAATCATTATACCAATCTTACACCAACCTTCTATGTTCCAGTGACACCAATAACGGTTGTTAACATTTGATGTGTACTGCATGCCCGAATATTGAAGCTTATTCTCGAAAAACATGAGTCACAATGACGTTATTTAACGATAGATCGTTGTCTCCCAATTTACCTCTTCGTTTTACGGGATCACTCCCCTTTTATTAAGACGTTTCTTATCAGCTCTTCACCATTTATTGTGGTCAAATAAATAGCCGACATGTGAGCCATGAAAAAAAACTATTACATTTATTCGTTTCAATGAAGCATCTGGAAAAATAGTGCAATTTTAATATTTAGCATTCGCATTTATATCGGCGTATCTCTTGACTTCTTTTGTACGATTTAAACAACTTTGAATTTCTTCCAATACCGATTAATTTTTCTATAGTCACTCTTAATCTGTGAACTGTTTTAGCGACACATATTGAACTTAATTTTCCAGTGCACTTTCATTATAATCCTATTTCATATGATTTAGATTTAAACAATCCTATTACATAGTCTTTGATAATAGCCAAGGTAATTCTTAACAAACTGGTATGGTGTCTAATTCTTACATTTCTAATTAAACTTCCTTCCGAAATCCGAATCCGAATTGATGGGAGAATAATTAAATATATAATTGTATAATACTTATATGTTTATATTATGTGTACTTCACATTTATTTCGTAATGTATATGTTTTCAGAATAATATAATATATTTTTATATCAGGCCAGAATGAATGGAGAATCTGAAGCTTGCTGACGTGCATTGATCATGTCTCTCCTCGTTATGAATCCAGTCAAAGGAGAGACAAACGGGCAGACCGACAGAGAAAGAACGAGAGCTAGGATTTATGATTTGCAATCATTTCTTATTCAGATTCGAAATGAACCGACTGCGAAATTGTACATCATCTCATTGACGGGATGGTAGATATTAGAACCGAGCTTGGTTGTTAGTCTTCCAATAAATAATAATTTAACTTAAAAGTAAATAGTTGAATTTGGGTGAAACAATACGAAATAATTTTAAAATAAAATGTCTTGCTGTCGCTGGCATTTTCTTAGTTTTTAATTTTGTAAATCAACGTTTTATGACTAAATAAAGTAGTACTGTATATGATTGAGTAAATAAGTAAATAAGCGGAAAACATTTTACACGCATGCAGGAGGGAAATGTCGGTAGTAATTACTAATAAGAAATACCTAAATATTACAAATTGATTTGCCAGCACTTGTAGCTAATACTCGAAAACCTTTGATGCAATTGAAAATTATAACTTAACAGGATTTTATTTCGGAAGGTTATTTTCATCTGGTTGCGATGCCATCGCCTTGACGATAGTAGGTCCTAAATAGGTTTCCCATCTAAAATTACATCAGTCGTATATCAATTTAACGCAGGTTAATTGCCATTATTTAAAATTTGTCTGTTATTGGCTCTGTTCATACAATTAGATTATTTATCCTTATATTCTAATAGATCATTAAGAAATTATTAAGTTGAATTTAACACATACTACACCAAAATTATTAAAATTATTTTCTTCATGAACAAATCGAGTCAATTTGCCCTACAACAAGCTAACAATTGTTTCATCAAGGCTTAAAATATATTTTCTCGTTATAAGGTCAATTTCCGTTTGTCAATATGACACTGTCGGATATAGACTTTACTACAGTCAATAGCTGTATTATTGACACGCTCCCAATCATTTTTATGCATTTTTTATCGTTCTTTATTAATATAATCTTTCGTATTATTGCTCCTAATTTTTAATTCACTTCTTTTATGTAAATTGCTACTAAAAATTGTAGGTTTTATCGTATCGCTGATGAATTCATTCGTATTTTTCCTGATTAATTATATATACTACGTTCATAAATAAAACGACAATAATCCAATTACTATATGTACACATGTCATCTGACATAAGTCAAAATAGGAAATCCGTAATATTTATATATATTCAATAAATCAACGAAATAACTTGAGATTTTATTTTTATATGCTTTTATTTCAATTTTAATACATTTTATTTATTCCTTGCCTTATAAAATTTTAAATCGTTTTTAGAAAATTACATTAATGAAATAAAATTACACCTATTGATCACATTGCAAAATTCTTTACATCATACAAAGACATAAATTTGACTATGACTTCCTCAAATTGTAATAATGGATATATTGTATTCACTTCTACATATTTTGTTTAAAAAATATTTTAAGTTTGACACCTAAAACTAAAGTGGATACTTCATTGTCTAACCATTGTAAAGTAACCCAACAATTGTTTTTAATTTGAAGCTTCATCTAATTTATACAAAGAAAACGATAGATTAAAATTACGAATAGCAGAGTCTATATTTAAGAAGATGAATAGACATAAAATTATCAATGATAGAAATGAAGCCCTTAGCACTCACTATGCCGATATTATAAAAAATTCACAAGTAATTAAACTATCTGTATAAATGTATGTAACTATCTTTGGTTTTATCTACAACTCTTTGAATTATAATCAATGTTTACATGTCATTTGACGCACGTCTTTTGTACGGACGTGATCGTTAAGTTGTTTTAATTGTGTTAGAAGGTATAAATGTTTGATTTCATCTTATAAATGTCTTGAAAATATATTAGTTGCTAACTAATTATACATTACTCCTGTAATTTTTACAAATTTTGATTGTATCTTATATTTTGATGTTATGTTTGAGAAGTATATGTTGAATGAGTAGGACTCACGGAATCCAAAGCTACCGAATATAATAAACGAGTTGATTTAGACTGCAGTATTGGTTATTCGGAATTATTTCCATCATAACTACCAGTCTAGAAATGTACAGTCTACATTAACCATGCTTTTGTTACTAAGAATACTTCCGTGTTTTGTTACTTTTAACCTCACGTAACGGTAGTTTGTTATAGACTAATGAGACTTCGTGGTATCGATAGGAACGTAATTATCTCCTCGTTCAGGTGATGTATCCGGTAACGACCTCTTTTAAATGAATTTAACCTTTCTTCATTTCTTAATTACTTTAGCACGACCTTGACTCCAGAAGAAACTTGTATTTTATTAGTTGCCCCAGCATTGGAGATTTGGTAATTACAACTACAGAATTAAATTTATTTGTTTATTTACTGCAGAGTCAACTCGTATTTCAAAACTAAATTGCTGATATAAATAAACTCACGTGAAGGAATGTCTCATTAAGTGTAAATAACTTTCTTGAAAACTACTGTATACAGAAACATTGTAATAGCGTTATCTAGAAGGTAAAAAGTAAGACATATGTCTACTTTTTTTAAAAAAAGTTTTGTTTGACTTTTGTTTGTCGTCCAGAATTGTAATGTATTTGTCCTATTTGGCAGTATCAAGACTATTAAGCCAGATTTCATCTCTATAGTATCCCTGGAAATTAGTAGAAATATGTAAAGATTATAGTAATATCTGAACTTAAGAATAATAATAAACCTCCTATCCATATTGATTCAGAATATCTTGGGTAGCAGCAATAAGATGTGATAACCCCAATTTTTTTCGTTATTACCAAGGATCTACGAAGCACGGCCAGGTGAAGAATATAATTCGTTATCTTCAAATTTTTGAACTAAATGACAGTAAGAAGGTAACGATGGCAAAATCCTTCATCTCGTTACAAGAAAATACGCGAAAATTATTTTAATAGCGATACATAATAAAATTTATATTTATATATCCTCAGAGAAACTATCGCTCATAATGATTGAGAATAGTTAAAAATAAAATATGAAACGAGACGAAAAGTATACCCACTAAACTGATTGTAGTATAACTTTTTAAAGAGCACACGTTCAACGCTTTTGCAGGCAAATACGATTAAATTTTAACAGAACGATCGCATAATTTGCAGTCTGCTATTTTTGCACTTTTATCCATCTATTCTAATTACGTGAGGAAAAGATTATATTAACTCTGAGTGATGATCAATGCGATGCTAATCCGAAAATTTTAGTTACATTATCGAGAGAATTGATGTGAAAATGATATAGATATAATGCATTCTTCTTTGACATCTACATTCTGCTCTGTTTCTATCACTCGTTTTCAAACATATTGCCTTAATTCAGTCAAATTTGAATAAAAGTTACTATCTTCTTTGTATAGGCCGATAATTTATTAACTGACACTAGTTTAAATATCCTAGAGTATTATTAACGTTCTGAATAAGAGTATCAAAATTGTGTTAGCCTAAATAATATATTTTGTGGATGGACAGGTCTTTAATATAAAATAAAAAATAAAGGGTATGCATTGAAAAGCTCTGTGCCAAGTTGCATATAATTAATTACCTCCAAATGGATAAATGGATTAAACCATCCTTAGTTTAGATCAGTGCTTTCTGCCTGAGATTTCTAATGTACCAACTTGCCCAAATATTCTGAATGTTTTATTAGAATTTTTGGTTGTCGAAGACCAATATTTATGAATTTCCTAAATCCACGAAAATCATAACTGAACTACAGCAAATAAATATTCTTTAATTTTTTCATCACATTCGTTTTATATAGTGACTTCGTCGATGATACATTGCTTCTATCTGTTCTAAAAGCAGAAACAATGGCGTGGGGCACCAGGGAGATAAGGTTTCAATCATCGTTCCCTTATTCTGTAGTCGATTTTATACTTTCCTCACATGTTGCTTTCTAGACGTTTAAGTAGGAAGATACATAGCAAATATGTCACTATTACAATAAAATATTTCTTTTCATATTCTATCGAGGAAATAAAAACTTTGAAAATGAAATTTCGTTTATTTATATTGAATATTCCAGTATTTAAGGGTTTACCTACACCATTTCGACGAATAGATTACTAGTTAAATATTTAGTTTTTATAAAATCTACGATTCCATGAAAGTAAAGTAAAGTAAAAATGAATTAATTTTGATTTCCAGTTTTCTTTCACTGGTAATATCTATTCAAATTTTTATTTTACACTAAAATTTGTGATATATTTCAAATAAAATATAAAGCGTTATGATTTTTTTGTGCTATTCTAATAGACGGTGTTTGTCTTTTTCCACTTCTTACCTGTAGCACAGAAATCCTGTGAACTCATGTGGAAACAGTTTCTGCCGATTCCGGAAACTACGTCTTACGGATGAGTGACGCCTATTTCGCGATTAAGGGTTCACAGTTAATTTCACGTTTTTAGGAAAGGGAGAATTGCCAAGTAATTCCGTGAAGAGTATTACGAGGAATTTAAGTCATTACAGAAAGGCGTTAAACAACACAAAACAATATTTTATAATCAATCGAGTTTAGGCTACATTTTGCGTGTACACTGAAATTTGGAATACATTTTTGTTTCAATAGCCGAAATTAAAAACATATTTGATAATAAATCGATACATCATTGTTCTTCCACATCGTCAGCGTTCGCCATTTTGCTGAAAGATGCAATTCTCATAATAATCATGTAAATATGTAATCGTTGGGAATTAAGATTTGTTTCTCTCCCAATGTGACGAATTGTTTTAATTTTTAAGTTACCGTTAATTAATTAGTGCATAAATGAACAAAAAAAATTGTATAAGGTAACGTTTCTGGTTTAAGCTCATTCCTTGAGTCTTTACACCACTCTGAGACACTATGAACTATTATCACACTGTAGGACCATTTTTATCTGCATTAAGAGTACATTCAGTTAGCGAATGGTAGACAATACTGATAACAAAAATAAGCAAACTTTACCAATTGCCTTGCTGATCTTTGGCGCGATTCATGAGCTCTGGAACGTCATTCATCCTGTTATTTTGTCTTATCTGACATTTAACGTTTAGTATCATCACTCCATTTAGTTTGAAGTTTTTAGACATATTTCCAAAGCGTCCGACGTGTTCAAAACATAACGATGGGAAAAATTCTCTTATTCTGCACCGCTCCGGGTAAAATGTAGGCTGTTTGTTGTCTCCTTTGTGAATGTGGATAGAGTAGGAAGCTCTTCTGGGAAGCAAGCCTTATTGATTGGACAAGTGGTGTGGTTTCCCTGACTATCTGGACTGGCTCTGTAGGAATTCTTGTCTTCCGCTTTGCGTGGAACAATTTCCATCGACTTCGGTCAGCGTTAACGATATTGAATGAGTCGCTGTAGTCTCGAATGAAACTCTTATTTATTTAACAATAGCCCGGAAAGTATGCGTTATTACTAAACAGCTCCCATTGTCTTCAAAAATATGGCAACTACTTTTCAAATCCTATAAAACACATATCATAATTTAGTATTTTCATGGATAATTGTAATTGTGTTCAACAGGGCGGGTCCGGAAGGAAATTTTGATTCGGTTACTACAAGGATCTAAAAATTCCAAAAGTTAGTAGACCTACCTATTTTTGTGAAACCAGACAATTTTTAAAACAATTCAAACCTATTTATGTTTATTGAGATTAAATCACACTGCTCGATTTGAATAATCTTCACGAAGGGAATGCAATAATTAAATGTGATAATGCAAGACTGTCAAATTTCCTTGGGCAAGATTAGTCTAATTTGTTGTAATAATGACTCGCCCTTGGCTGTCCTCTTCTTACCTCGTCATCTACGGATCCAGTTACTTAAAATTTTACGGAATATCTTTGAATGGCCTCTCTTCCATCATTCAAGTTTACTCCTCTAAAACTATCAAAACAAATATCCTTCCTATACATTAGTTATTTAACAGCCTTGAAAATAAGAAAGAAGATAAAAATTCATTTCGGAGTAAATATCCAAAAATAAAATTAACAAAGTATTATTGAATTTTGTAAATATAAAACGCAGTTAATTCAACATATATTCAGGCTAAACAGCACAAAACCCATTACAGAACATAATACAGTTCAGCTATAACATTATTATGATATTCCAATGTCGGTTTGAAATAACATTTAGACTATAGTAACTGAGAATAAAAGCCTTGTGTGAGCACGCGTTTGAATAACGTTGAAGACTACTGTCTTCGAAGATGACCGTGGTGGTGTCTCACTGGTTTCTACATAAGCATCAGCACGTTACGCTAATTGTGCTTGGGGTTTAGGTGAATGAGAAAGCCGTTCAGAAACGGCCTCACAAAAGCTTCGTCAAGTGTCAGGACACTGTCCCGGCAGTCACATAACTTGAAGATAGGCATCCCTGGCATGCTTAATGTGTCGAAAACGTTTCTAAAAGTAATCCATGCATAATATTCGACCACTGTTTTGTTATAGTAATTATTAGAAGTTTAACCTCGACAGGTGGTTAATATTATAGTTTTATAAAATATTTTTTAACCGCAAATAGTATTGTGGAAGGAAAACATAATTTTCAGTCTCTCGTCAACTAATGTCAATCCAGTAGTAAAGTATCATATACAAAAACAGTAAATAGTAAAATAAAAATCTGTATGTCTTATTTAGCCTATATGTAGTAAATGCTTTGTCTCGGCGGCAATTTTGTATACAATAAAATAATTACTTTCCAAGTTAATTATAAATGCCGGAACAAATTAATACCCGCCTCGTTAAAAGAGACTTATCGGCGACAATTTACGTTCTGTTCTTCTTAAGCTCCTCAATAAAATCACAGCGCCACAATTGTATTCTTCAAATGAGAGGAAAGATAATTTATTGGTTTACTTAATAACGTTAATTCTCTCCGCAGGTTTAGAAATCAAGGTCACCCAGGCTTCTTCACAACAATCTGATTATGAGATACAAGAAAATTCTTGTTCAGGACGAAATATTGAAACAATTCGTTTGAAAGCCACTTCTATTTTATACTTTTTTTAAAAAAATAATCGTCTCTAACTGTATATGGCAGACTGATTAAAAATATTATTGGTTAAAATTTCAAATAAATCGAATAAATAAAAATTATAATAGTATTTGCCTTCTTTGGACTTTCGTAAATGCTTGCAATCCAGAGGAAAGCGTACGTACTTCTCTCTAGTCGCTATTTGTTATACAAAAAAACAACTTCATTCTTGAATCATAAATTCGATAAATAAATATTTACGTATCGTTATCAAATAACCAAACATACATTACAAATAAAAATAAAATGTAATTTGACTGTGGCAATTGCGTTGGTGTTTACGAAGACGAGCTGAAGGAGGGCGCATGTCTGCAGTGCTACCAATCAATAGAACTGCACCAACAAAAACTTTACACTAATTATCTCTGACCAATACACGCGGACGAGGAATCATTTCAACAATATGCCAGGAGATCATCGAGTATTGATGGATTACTTGGTTGATTATTTACTGCTCAAACTCTGTAAAGTAGCTAAAGAATGATAAACAGCAAAATAAAAGGTATCCGAAAGGGACTGTTTATAAAGTATCATATTTAGGAATTGATAACTATGTTCTGGGTTTAAGTTAATCGTGGAAAGAGAAATCAATAAGTCATGTGTGCATATGTAAAACTTTGTTACAAATAATAATCAAACAGTGAAGTTTTGTTTCGTTGTAGTTCTGAGATTCCTGAAACGATTATTCTAGTTTTATATAAAAAATTGTTTTAAATTTATCTTCACACGTGTATCTTTTCCGTGGTTTCTGGAATTAACCATTGTGAATGTTTTCGTCTTTCAGTACTGTAAGGTTTATTTAAATTTATTCAAAAATACACAAGGTTATATTTTAATAATATGAATCCATATTATGAATCCAAAGAAATGTCAGATTTATGGAATCTGAGATCCATTTCACTCGTGTTTAGCGTTAGATATAATTATTCAGAGCGCTAGGAAACAATCCTCGAATTTTTCGTGGCTGTAGCTGTGAGTTGAACCGCCCCACAGGGGTACGGACGCTGTTTCGCCGCCGCTTACTTTTGTTACAGACGCGACAAAAACAAAACCAAAAACGAACACTTCACGGGGAAGAAATAATTATTTCAGATTCAGAACCATTTTAAATAAATTGATAATGAACCTTTGATAAAAAACTTGTCGTTTTTCAATAATTTCTCTGAAAAAAATAAACGAATTGAGCGGAATAATTTTTCTTCAGCTTTAAAAAAAGTACTTGACTGAGAATTCTATATATAATCCATGTGAATGCTAATTGTTTTTTTAGTTTTCATTGTCAAATTGTTTTTTCTTTTATAAATATGTAATATTGATGCTATTGGCACAGTTACTTTTGGTAACTTAGTTTTTCTTACACCTACATATGTTTTAATTATTAATCATGACATTTTTCCATACTGTATTTTACAATTTTTGGAAAATAAAAACATTTATCTACTAGTTATGGGTTGTGGCGCCACCACATATCAGTTATGATTGAAAGCGCCCTAGAAATTTTAAAAACTGTAATAATACTTAAAATTACTTGCGCGCACCGGGGATTCAACGCGGTACCCTTGGGTAACCACTAGTCGGCGGAAATAAATTCCTTCCAACGAAAAGAGTCTGTAAAATACGAATACCTTTAAAGTGGCCGTAAGGGGGCTACCCACCTGGAATATCTGTAGAAGTAACAAAGAAACTGAGTTAATGAAACATGGTTAAAGATGGCGATTATCGTTTTTCTATCTAAATATTTCCCAAAAATATGTGCTTCAAACTGCAATGAATATATGCGACTATATTCTACATCACATAGCCCTACCACTAAGGTAAAAGCTGAAATACAAATGATTATATTAAAATAGAAGAAGCTGCCATTTGAACTCTTTTCGGGATCTGATTTATCTTTACCTGACTAGGTAACCCCTATAGTCGCAGCCATGTCCTTGAATTTTCTCCAACGTTACGAATTCATGAACTTGTCATTGGGTCCGATGCGCAATGAACTATTTGTTTTTCCTAGACAATGTGAATGATACCGTAGACGACGTCTGAGACACCGTTGCGAAAGTGACGGTGGAAGGCGTCTCGTTGTTTGTCGCACTGGCTTTGTTTGCAGACAGAAAATGGTTGGGTGTAACAGCGATACTCCGGGGCAAGGGCGCGTGCTGCGTGCTTTGTATCGCCGACGAGTGGGACGTTAATCCGCGATGAATGGCGTAGTTCCAATAATGAGTGCATGAGTCAGGAGCGCAGGTCCGCCAGGTGCCTCATCGCACTTCATTACGCGTCTAACAAAGCACACCTGTGATGCCAGTAACCAAGCTCAAAATGATTCTCAACTCCCACCCCTGAAAACAAGTCAGAATCACCGCAATAATTTATATTTATATATATATATATATATATATATATATATATATGTTTTGGTAGTAATTTTCCATCAATTGAGCGTTAATAGTACTGTATCTGAATCAAATGTAAATGGGTGGTGATTGCGGAGAACGTTAATTGTTGGGTCACGGGATAACCGATAAAAGACTGTCAAAAATCTTAATTCGAATATATATATATATAAACAATTTGCATGGAAAGGAAAGCAAAAAAGCCACTCAAGACAGGAGGAAGGTATTCAAAATTTCGGAGGCGCCAGCCTCCTTCCTCAGGAGAAAGAAGTTACAACCTGTGCCCGGCCGGCTCGCAGTTCAGACCTACTTTCTTTTAGAAGGGGGTTCAGGCCCTCGAAAATATGAAATTTTATTTTCATGTTACCAGAACTTTTTATTTAATATTTTACTGATATATTTTATATATTTTTGTGCGTACCTTGTAATATATTTGTACAGTACTCATTCATACACCTTTATATTGTTATTTTTAACTTCTTCTTGAGTAGAGGACTACTGGATCCAATAAATAAATCTAAAACTATATTTTATCTATAATAACAAAAATCTAATTTAAACGTATATATTTATCCGGCAGTTGAATTAATTAATTGAAGTTTATTCTTATGTCGATGAATTGTAACTCAATCAATGTAGTTATTCGCGCCTTGAAGTTAGGAATTCTTCACAACCTGCATAAGAAGAATCTAATATAGCTCAACTGACGTGTTTCATTAATCTATTCTTACTTTCTAAGTTTTTACAATAACTTTTCTCACATTGAAAGGTTTATTAAATATTGCCTAATAATACAGGAAACTCACGCTGTCACATACACAAATCTAGTTAAAGTTGTAGAATTTTGAGTTTGATCTATAGACACGTATAGTTCAGACGAAAACTTGCCATATGTTTCGACAGAATTTTAAAGTTGATTTTATTATTGTCTTCCGAATATTGTTATCTAGAGTATTAAATTGAGACGGTGCGAAATTCGACTACGGACGAAAGCGTGTATCGAGTCAGTGGATGTTTCATTAAGTCTGCATTGTTGACGTTTATTCTTGTATTGTGCAATATTACATTAAACATCGTGATGTGGATTTGTTCGGCTAGGACTTGTTAGCTTGTCACCTTGCATCGGATATGCTAATAAGAAGTTATTGGAAGCGCATGCATGTAATAGAGTTAGGTGCAGCCTTAGGATAGCGGAATTAATGAGTCGACGGCCTCTGTTCCGAAGCAATCAAGTGGAAATTGCATCAAAGCTTGCATCTCCCCCTCACGCGGATTCAATTGCAAGAGTGTTTCGAGGGGGGAACCTGTCTTTGTACCTGGACGGTGATTCCCCCGTTTCCAATATGCCTGCCTGCTTGTCTGACTGCCTGGATAATGGAGGGGCTCTCTTCAACTAAGTGCGGACTCTGCCAGATTCGTTTCAAGTTTTATTATAGAGTAGCAACAAACAAGTAAATTCACACGAAAGTCGGTAAACTTGTGTTTAATTAATTTTATCTAATATTGTATCGGGAACATGGACTGGAACGTTCAACATAAACAATGCGAAAAAATCTGTTTTTCAGTCCTCAAGTTTTAATCATCGAAAAACATACATTGAATTCCAGTTTATGGCAGAACTATTCAACACTATCAACATTCCTTTAAACTAAATCAGTTGTAAACATATCTGCATACACGGTGACTAGAAACATCATGCCTAAAGCGTCAAGAAAACCATATACATGTAACATACTCGTAATTTGCCGTTACCCTTAGACTTACAGTTTTCGGAAAATTAATTCACTTTATCCTGAACAAAGAACGTTGAAATCTGTAGTTTCGCATTCATGATGTGCCTCTATGAATTAATTTTTTAACAACTCTACAAACTTTCCAGACTATACAACCAATGTCTTCGTTACATTTTAAATACTTCTGTTCTGAGTGGAAATTTCAAGATAAGCTATTCAGTACGAAATTGTATCTACTCCGTCAATTGCTAATCTAATAAAGTAAAAATCAACGATGATTTTATCGACAAATTTTCAAACTAAAAGGTTTTTTTCTTTAGAATACCCTACAACTATAATGTGCTTGTTCGGAAATTTCGCGATCAGTTTGTAGAATCAGTATTGCACGCGTTAAGGTAGTAAAAAATCGAGCTTAGAGTTTAATGTTTAACATGCAGGACAGAAACCTCAATGATGTTACGGCTTTTGTAAAAGTGTGAATATTTCTCCATACCCTCAACAAATCACATGAACGCTTGGAGATTTCAGAAGGTTAAATCGGAGAGATTAACAAATTGGAACACGAACAAAAAATACCTGTATCTCTTTTTCAGACGATTTTTTATTCATATAAAACAATAAAAAAGAGAAAAAGGTGGTTTGGAAGCTTACATTCTTATTAAATGTAAAATTTACTATAAATTATCCAGAATTGTTAATATTTAACGGTTGAAAATATTAGAAATAATTTTATTATTGAATCATAGTTTTTTACAGTATATATAATTATTATTTAAACGTGCGAAAATTATTAATTTCGCAATTCTATTTTACGAAGACCTCATCATGATTACAGTAATTAGACAGGATGGGGTCTCATTTTTGCCAGTAATTCTTGTTTTAGTACTGGCTATTGGCAAAGTTCTAGACTGACAGACGAATATCGACTGAAGAAGTGGTGGTCAAAACACAATGTTTTAACTAAAAATTTAATTTTAATCAATGACAAATCAAAACACAGAAAAGAATTATAATTAATTTCGTCTCTTGATTTTATTTAAATATTTTAAAATAATACAGTGCATTATAAAAGAAAAGTATTTTAATACACTACTAGATTATATCAAACAAATTAAATATATTACAAGGAAGTATTTTCCATTTTACTAATCCAATACCCGTGTTCAATCATTTAATTTATTAGTCTGGTATATTATCAAAAAATATGAATGGCAACAATATATGTACCTTAATAATCTAATATGTAAGTTACCTGTTGAAAAACAGTCATTTATCGTAGTTTATTTGTATGAAATTATAATGCACTTAATTAACCTAATATATTACTATGAATATACACTGAACTGTGTTTGCACATAGTTCAACAATTTTAGTAGTTATTGGACGTGTTATTCGGGAGCCACTTGATTTTATACATTATTGTTATAGAATTTTCGACTAACTCCACTTCCTCATAAAATTCTTTCTTTGTTAGGTCTATGGAACACTAATAATGTTAATTAATAACGACACCCAATACTGATAGTCATAGGCTTACTGATAGCAATTCAACTACCAAGACCAATTTTAATGCAGCTTCAACATTCCAGGTCTGTCCAAAATATTTGAACATTTTTTATTCCGTAGTAAGAAAGTAAGGCAGATCCTGGAGATGTTTTAGTTGCCATTCGTGCTCAGGCGTGAATTCCAGTGCTCATCGCTGACAGTTGGCCTATGAATAAGTCTAACAGTCGGCGTGCACCAAAACGACAATTGTTGAGGAATGACGGAATGACCTTCAACAGCGATATTGTATCAAATGTTCGGCTTTCTGTGATGCAGCCCCGAGGACGATCCATTGAATCTTGTCAAATTTTATTTGTGAATGGCAGTATTACCATCAGGATGCATTGTTAGGGCCAACTGAAAACAGTTCCAAAATGTGTGTGGCAAAAATATATTCTGCAAGAAAAACTATTTTTACCAACCATGAATCCAATAATTCTTAATAGACAGAAACAAGACATTGCATGTGAATTTACTTACTTTGTTCCACTAGAAATAACAAGGTTCGAAGATTAGACAACACTAGTTGATAACATTCCTGTATATACTACATTTGTTATTTATTGACTATCGTGTCATGAAACTTGTAGAGACGTTTCTCATGTTAGTCCATCTTCTCCACGCCACAAATAATGGAATACCCTAAAAAAGTCTGAACAATTTCATGCATGTCTCGATCGAACAATGCCGAAGAAATAGATTAAGTTAAAGATTTGATCTTAAACCCGTAATTGGCGTAATTACTTGGCTGTAAATGAAGAGTGCTTACTCATTTAGCGTCACGTACGAGAACGTAACAACAAAACAATAAATACTCTAGAAAGTGAAGTCTGGTTCGTTATTTATCGTTTTTGAACCATACCTCACAAAGTCTATGTGTTAATGAACGATCCTAGGAAATTCAAGCCTTAGAAAACTTGTTTTATCCGGCCCAGTTGCTACAATTGAATGGAAAATACCAGAAACAGCATCATCTGATTATTTTCTGAATACGTTTATTTATTACTTTGTCGGACTGTCCAACTATCGATTTGTAAAATATTTTCGAACGCTGTACGGAATGGAAAATGTATTAGTAAACATTGTATGTTACATCACTGGTTGATTGTGACTGAGAGAAATGTTTTTGCTTTCCTGGTATTATCGCCGAGACCTTCAATCCAGCAGTCTATTTCTGAGAAGCCCGACACCCACTTTTCCAATATGCAGCGAATTGAATAGGTAAGCAAACAATGAATTCAAGCCAGAATTTTTTTTCCTCGTTTGAAATATCTGAAATTCAATTAATGCTTCATATTGAAGTTAAAAGTAAGGAAATAAAATGTAATTCAATACATTTCTGCTATCCGTCAGTGGGTCGAATGAATGGGTCCATGAATATTTTTTTTGTAATTCTGGAGAATCACTACGATCGAGTCTTCTGGGCAGATAATAAAGACTCTTTCTGCGAAAAATCTTACATTTCGGAGATTGTTGATGATTTAAAATCATACAGACCCGCTTATAATAATTCCGCTTCAATAATGTCCCGTCAGCTTGTAATGTTGTCCTTGTAATCACAAATGATCGTTGCTATTTTATAATCTACTGCCGTATTTGTAATTAGACGTAAAACTAAACGAACATACCAACGTTACTGACAGATTATTAATTATTTTCAGTCTCTCTTAGGCCACAGAATTAGGACGCATTAAAATTCAAATATAGCCAAGTTGAAAAATTAAATTTTCATAATTGTTTATATATTGTCAAACACACACTAGAACAATTTATATTTGGAGGAAAACAGACATGAAAAACTTTATAGTACACTTTATTTTTCATATAAACATCACAACGTCCAAGTTTGTGCTATATAAGAACAATCTTTTCGAATCGTCGATAAACTATAAAGTGAATAAAAACAATTTAATAAAGTTATCCCCGGATAATCAATCTCGTATAATTTCTAGATCCAAGCGAATCTAGAGACGTATTCATTATATTCGCTATTAGCTTTAAAACGGATTATGTAGCTTGCAACTTTTAATATTTATTACATGCACATACCAGGTTATACAAATATTTCAAACTTGTTTCAACTCAAGGTATGCAACTGAGTCCGCAATCCGACACTAGACTGTACGAGTATTTAACCCAATAGACGAGTGTGTTTTTATATGCAGCGTGTTTTATTATTATTGACCTGAACATAAGGTTAAGTGCTGAAAGGACAGACATTGTGTTTTGTTTATAATCCGGTCAAGGTTAGCTGAGCTGCAAAGCGAAATCAACAAGTAGGGGGCAATGGCGGCCAACACAATGCCATGCGGTGCGGGCCATATCGATTTAACCATATTGGGCGGGCGTGCGTCGCTAGGCAACCATTGTAAGCCAATGGAATTGCGTCGTAAGGATTGCAAAAGCTTATTGTTTGTCGCCATCTTTGTAAGTATGTGTATTAAAGGAAATGGAATGTTGTAAAGTACCTCTCCCAGAAGGCACATTTAAATTAAAAAATCTAGTTAGGGAAATTCGTCTTAATTGCAAGGATGGTATTTAAAATTTCCGTAACAATTACAACTGTTCTTCAAATTAATATTACAGTGCCAGGTGGAGTAAAACGAGGTGTAATTATACGATTAAAATGTTCCAAGTGTGTAATTTTTCCTGTTAAATTAATTTTCGCTGAAATATCTAAAACTGGTAACTTTATTATAAATTAATCACTACTGAACTAAAATGATTCAAAATATTTATCTTTATGAGGACATATCTATAAATATTTATATGAGTATACGTATGGGTATATGTTATCATTATTTTTCATGAATAATGTACCGAATCACAATCTTATTGTCTTTAGCATGTTTTGAAGAAGTGAAGTTAGCAGAAAAATCGTTTACTGTATACTTTACGAGATGTTTGCGATAGTGAATATGTAAAATTAAGTGAATTAACAATTTAATTCAGAGATAATATCAATGAAGTGTACATAATTCGAAACACCTACTGCTGCTATTTAATTACCAAAACATTAAACAGCTGTTGGGATTCACAAATATCAAAATTTATGCAATTTGAGCGAAATCTATACTGAAGACTTCCTCAGTATACCCCTTGTTCACACTCACTACACTACACTACACAAAGTGATAGAAAATTCGGAACGCGGTGTCTCCTTCCTAAAATTAATTAACCTCGTTTTGGCGTTTCTTTCGGTCCAGTAGGTGATCGAATTGTACTTACTAGAAATGCCTATAATCATTTGAACTAATGGTCTAACACTTTTCCGAATCACTCTGCTGAAAATCTGAGTGATTTCAAAGCAAACCAACAATTTACGTCATGGGTGAAAGGTTATTATTTCACAAAACCAAAGCTAAAACATGGCAAAATTCTAATTGATTCCGACAAACTTTGGAAACCCGAAATATTCTGCTTAATTTCCTCTCTTATGTCGTATTAGTATAGAAAAGTAATAAAGCCTAATGTTTATTTTGATCGCATATAGAGACGTATCTTTCTTTGTATACCACCTGGGCACTTACTCGTTCGATATAATCATGCAGACTAATAATACACAAGAGGAAGCAGAAATAGCATCAGTGTTCTAGTAATTCCAATGGTGCGGAACTCACAATGCATCATAATGCGTTTGATTATGAAATTTAAATTTATTTACCTTCAGGGAAACGAACATAATAAAGATATTTTTACCTACGGAAACTAGATTAATTACTATAATGTTATTAACTATGTCAGTTTTAAAATGTATTAGTATTTAGTAGATCATTTAACGGGAATCGCAAATTTTCCGTTTGATTTAAATTGATCATATTATTTTACTCCTCCGATAGTTTTTCATTTAAAATATTTAATTTGTTTTACTTTGTTAGATAAATATGGAATGTATATGTGCCACAAGTATCACTGATTTGACTCCAATATTCCATCATTGGCAGGCATGCAGTTGATAATGTTTACTTTCAGCTAATGAAATTGATGTTACTTCATCATTTGGCCTTTGTGAGAAAATAATTATTTAATTAACGTAAACACATTCTTCTTATCTTACTTGTTAATATTCTTATATTTTTTAGTTGTAAATTGGTAATTATGCCTGATGAGGTTATACATCGGGACCGAATCATTCTGTGTTGGTTAAAAATGTTTAATTAAATTTTGGCAGTTTTTAACTGTCTATTCATGCAGGTTCTCAAGCTAATTTACTGTGCTATGTATAACATAGCATATCGTAATATTTCTTCTGTCTGAATATATTAGTATTTTTCCAAATTATACTTCCCGCATCCTTACTGAACTGAAGTATTTCATTTAACTGTTAAAAAGTTATGTTGTAGTTTGAAATAGAGTAATTTAATTTATTTTGAAATTATGGCTTTTCGTTCCGTATATTCCCGTGTAAAATTGTAATGTTTCTGACTTGAATTTAGCAGTCAACGTTTTAATTACCTCGTACATCACGTAGACGTAATTCTTTAATAAATTATCAGGAACTGTGCGCACATTCCTTCGTTCTCGTTCTATACTTTTGAATTTACGCCGCATTATCTGTCAATTCGATATCGGCTACCTCCTCACACGTTCAATTCCTGGCATTTGCTTTCCACTTCACGAGAACCGCCACGAGTGTTTCTTAACGAGTTCAAATTACGGCATGGATGTAGCTTCATGAATTAGAGATCGTTTGTTCAGGAGGTTAATTCCATTAAGCCGAGTGGAGATTCCTGTTTACAGGAATGCGAATAAATTACTCTTGAGAACAATGAGCTGCAATACCTATTCGGACCAAGTGAAATTTCCATACAAGCTCACTAAATGTAGCGTCACTACACTACCCTGATGAAATTAACTTGCTTAATATTGGTGCTAACGTAAATTTCATATCAATATATTAAACAGGCTTAAAGAATCTATTGTTGGGGTGAATCAGTCCACGTATTTTTTTCACTAGTTGAGTTTGTTATGTCAGGGTTGCTCAGACTTTATTTGTATAAAACATTACTTATTTTATTATATAACTTAAGCATCTTCTGAGCTGACCCCAATTTATATATATGTATATATATATATATATGAATAAAATCTACTCGGGCTTCTAACCGAATAAACAATTGTATTCGCGACGTTTCGATGACGTTCACTGCCATAGTCTTCTAGCAATAGTATAGCTATATATAATTTTATGTGGTGCAGGCATTATTAAATACTCCTAAAAATTTTACGAAACTAATTTACTCCAAATTTACCGAAAGTGTTGAACAAAGATATTAGTATTTTATGGGTTCATAATTATTTCAAAATTAGTTAACTGATAATATATTTAAAGAAATAATTTTGTTCTAATTCCAGCTTAATATGTTATCCGATATTTAAATATTCGAAATATCATAGTGTAAACAAATATACAGTTCTGTACGAAAAGCTTCCGCCCCCTTTCGATATGCAACCAGCTGTACAAACGAAATGTCTCTGATTGTGAAACAAACGGAATCCACATTTCAACAAATCGTTTTTTTTTTCAATTAATCGTAATAAATTACCTTTTATGTTTGACCTATGCCGAAACTAAATTACTCTAAATTTACCGAAATTTTTGAATAAGATATTAGTATTTCATGAGTTCATAATTATTTCAAAATTAGGTAACTGATAATGTAATTTGTAAACAATAATTATGTTATTTTATTCTGTCCTCTTATATATGCAACCAGCTGTACAAACGAAGTTTCACTGATCGTGAAACAAATCGTTTTTTTAATATTAATCGTAATAAATTTAAATGACATTTTATATGTGATCCATTCCCCGTCGACTATCGGAAGACTACGCGTAATAACGGAAGCATTTGCAGAAAAATCGAAAGATTATAACTATTCGTACCTAACCTCGGGGTGAGTTTAGAGAACTCGGTGAGTGTTCTTGTTTTTCCTGCAGGGGGTGTTTTGTTTGTCGTAGATGTGTGGGAGTTGGACGTGAATGCGACAGCCACAGCTCCAGCTGAGACGCAACCTCTGGCCGGCGAGGCGAGTCTGCGGCCGCACTCCACCCCCGCCACACTCAAGTGGCTGGCCGATAACTACGAGCTAGCCGAAGGCGTTTGCATCCCGCGTCACATCATCTACAAGCACTACTGTTCCTTTTGCCAAAAGAATTACATGTTGCCTGTCAACCCAGCTAGCTTTGGAAAGGTACAGTGCATGAGTATGACGGTACGATGAGTAAATAGAGTAAAATTATCGAAACTGGAAAAAAAATGAATTTAATGTTTGAAACCTTCATTAAACAATTTGATATAACAATATTTATTTTATTTCTGCCTTATAAATATGCATTTTCCTCAGGGTATAGAAGAAAAATAAAGTCCTACCGCTTGAAATTTTGGAGTCCAAAAGAAAGCTTAATACTATTTGAAATATTGGTTTGGAAAATTGTCAGAAACATAGTCGGTTAAAAATGTTTTTTTGAATATTTTGATAGTGTATACTTTTTGGTTTTAATTTATTCGATTTCAGTCTCTCCTCACGATTCGACTCGATATATAAGCTTACAATTACACAGAACTGGGGTAAGTCGGATTTCTTTAGTGTATGTATGTTATATTAACTTTTGTAGCAGATATTAAATGTTTTATTTCAAAAAATTATTAAACATATTTCTTTTGAGATCTATAACTGAATTCTAGAGGAACCGGTAACGGTTTACCACTTAATTAGTTTCAGACCTGCCCAGTTATTTTTAGTTATCACGTTTGAATCATAGCCTATCACACACTCTTGTCTTTGACGAAATTTGCATTACTGTTAAACCACAACATTCAGAGAAACTATAACATTTCATTCTGATTCGTCTTCACAATTTGTGGATTATGTAGCATCAAAGAAACTCTCCATTTAACTTTTCATCAATAGAAGAGACATTTTCTCTGTCCACGCAACACCAAATTAATGTCTTTCAGTTTTACTGCTGCCATACATTTTCCGCAAACTAGCTTTAGATGTTCATGTTTTTTGTCATATAACAATTGAAAGACCTGTCCCGATATCTTCCAGATATCAACTCTGATAAAAAAAACCGACTGCCTTCACGTCTTTCAATTGGAATTTACTTTATTTTAATATAATAAGAATTTCAATCAATATATCAAATGTTTTTGTGCAGGGTATTAATAAATGAATATCAGACCAATTCCCATCCAATCGAATAACACAACAAAAAATTATGTACTAAATAAATTTTCTCTATAATTAATATTTCTGCGTCTTAACTGATTTTAAATTATCATTTTCGTTTGAGTTGTTTGATGCAGTAACAGTTATTTATTTACCGAAAATCTTTGGTTCCAATTCCCGTTTGATTTTGCCGCCAGATATAAAAGGCTGTGTAATATATTTGTATATGAGAATGAATAATAATCACCTGTTTGATCAAGTACAAGATTTAACAGCTTTATGATAAGTTATGAAACAAACTGCGATCTTTTGCAGATCATCCGGCAGCAGTTCAGAATGGTGAAAAACAGGCGTCTCGGAACAAGAGGCTGCTCCACGTATCATTATTACGGAATTGGCATCCGAGAAGACTCCATTTACTTCGAAGAGCAATATGGAAAAGCTAAAGGGTCATGGTTAGTTATGGTACTCTAAGCAACAATCATATCCATCTGAACCAGCCGTTTTGTACGGTTAACTATGTTAAAATAACTTTAATTCTAGATCGTTTACTGTCTTTACATTTACGAAACGAATCACAAATATTGTTGTGAAGAGTGTACAAGAAAATTAATGTACTGAACTAATTAGATACAGATTAAATTATTTGTGCTTAGAAATATGCAACATATATATTTTTTAAAATTGTTTCATTAATACGTCAACATCATAGAATTACATCCTTTTAAACACAGTTTGAATCAGAGTAAATGGTAAGAATTTCACAACTACTCCATACATTATAATATAATTATCTGTTAATTAAACACACATACTATAGAACTGGGTGAAACACATGAATATTACAGTACGTATTCCACATAAAACCCAAGTGAAACGATTTATTTGTATAAATATACTGCACAACGGTTAGACCTCAATCGTGATAAAGGAGAAGTCATTATTTTTTATTGCTTATATTCACGAATTTTAGTTTTAGGCATACATTTATTTATTTGCAACACATTTGAGTTAATGTGAGTTTAAAATTGATCGAACAATATATTCTAATAGTGGATAGTTTTTTTTTGACGAGGATGAAGTTTTATTGAATGTATCAGTTTGAAGGTGAACCTGATCATGGGCTCACGCTCTCGTCGAATTCATTAGAAAATTTAATTTCCTATCACATTTTTCTTACTTTTATTTTCCGTATACGAACTCCTAAACACGTAAAATCCGCCAAATTCATTGTCTACCATTAACAATAAATGTAACATATGAAGGCAGAAGGACGAATACAAGTTGTATATTTATTGTTTCAGCAATTCAGGACTACGAAAAACGACTGGTTCGCAGGTAAGACGCCTTAGTTTTGTTTGTGAGGAGTGGGGAAGGAACTGTTAAGACCTGATGTGTGTGTCCTGTGCAGGTGACGCCTCCACAGCAGCAGGAACAACCAGACTTCCCCAGCAGCGACGACTTCTGCCTGCCCATGGGCATATCCGAGGAACAGTTCACCTCGTTTCTTGTCATGTACCGCGCTCACTGTCAGCGCATCTACGATTCCGTCTTCAGAATCAACCTAGACGAGGTCTCTGCTTAATTCATTAGTCTATCGAGGGTTAAACACGATCACCAACAAATTTAAAATATTATCATCAGAACACACAAACGAGTAAAGAAATGTATTCAAAATATTACAGAATCTTAATCATCGACGCCCAACGAGGCCTGTCCATTCTTTCAGTCCATCCCGAGCAAAAGATCTGAAATGCTTTAATCCCATTCTCCTAAAGTTTATCGAGATTAGCCTAACGTCCTTTCTTACCAGGTGCCTTGTCATCTCAGTCCTACTATGGGTGCTTCAACGTTGAAATCCGTCAGTTTGGTCCCCATGATTAAATTATAATTACTTGGAACGACGATTCTCCACAATACTCTTACTACCATTTACCCCTTTAACAGGCGCCTTCCATTTCTAAGAGTAAGGCTGCATCGTATCACATTCCTATAATCATCAGTTTCTTAAATTCTTTTCTTCGGAAATTCTGCAACATTTCATAGCGCTAATTTTGTTCTATTTGGTTAACTGAAAAGAGAATATGTACTCGTGTCTTACAGATCAACGTTTTATTTGTAACCAATGTTACAATGTTACAATGGTATTTTCTGGCTCACCTTCATATGTACAGATCTATTTCCAAAATTGATTCTACAGGTCCATTGTTGTTATAATTGAAGATTTCAACTTTGTTGGCTTCCCAAACTGTTCCGGTCTATGACTGATTCCTTAATAGCTACCTGGTCCACGGTCTTAATAACGAAGATGTCTCGCGCCAATGAAGTTTGATTAGACATTCCCTTCAACGATTTTTGTCTCCTATGAGCGCAGCTAGCACCTTATTAAAATTTATTTATTGCGAAGCTTCCAGGACGAAAGGAAGACTCCAATAACAGCATCGGATATTGAACTGGGATAAAATTCTATCCCAGTCAAAGTAGTAAAAAAATTGTTCTTTAAATTCAGATCACGGACGTTATTTATTCGGGTATAACTTACTACTTACTATGTTCATAAGAAATTTTAGTTCTGTTTAAGTAGAAACAAACATTGACAGGATTTAGTATCTGAATTAGACACTCATTAACAGGCAACTGTTCTTATAGCAGAAAAGAGTTTTTCATTATATAGACACAATTATATGTATCAAATGCTATTATGCATAGTATTAATAAATAAATGTAAAAAATAAAACGACGCTCGTTACGGCAATTATCTTATTTCACTCAAAATTTATTAAAACTGAAAAATTGATTTTGTACGTTTATCGGTCATATCAAGCGTATTTTTGCTCTCATTATAGACGATTCTTTAACTTGAGCATAACTAATGAGATGGAACACATTACCACGTAATTCGACAAATTTCAAGCTGTCACGGTCTGAGTTTAAATGAAATGTGTTCGCATTTTGCTTCCAGGTGAAGGAATTCTCGTCGCACTTTTGGAGTGTCGTCCCTTTGCACCTGGAAGGAATATTGGGAAGCAACGCTGTGGTAAACATGGTTGGGATTTGCGACTCTGTACTCTACCGCTCTATTTGCAATTCCATTATGCCGAGCTCTCACAAAGTAAGTTTCCAGACATAATTTTCCTCCCTACGCTTTTTTGAGTGCTACCCTATCAATTCAATTTGATAACTAGTTTCGAACCGAATGACGACATGAATAAATGCGTAAAATTTCCCTGTTATATATTTAGAAACAGTGCGATAGAAATTTAATAGGAATCGTAATTTGTTTTCACGTGAGTGAAAAATAAATTGTTGAATATAATTGTCCGATCTATGTAGACGGACGCTTTTCCCTTTGACGCATCTGTCAAATAAACAGTGGGATTAAAAAGGCGTTCATTGGCCACGACACTTATATTTATTAGTTCATACTGTATTTTTGGCAATGAAATAACGAATTTTTATTCGTAAAGGCTTGCGTATTTGAATTTAATCAGCCAGAGATACAGTTTTATTTGACTTTTAATTACAACGGGAACGGTTCCGTTGATCACAACGTAAAAATAAAAGTATTTGCCTCATAAGAACAACTATAGCGACATTTTGACACTGAAAATATTCCGTTAAATGAACTTATGTTTATTTCCGTTATCCATACTTGCCCGTTGACTTACTAAAATGAGAACTTAACTGTACAAAATCTTAAATTCAATGAAAATATCTTTCGTTTGACAGACCTTATTCTTTCTGGAGATTTTGCTCAAAAACCAACGAAAACATTTAGTACTTTGTCATCCCATGACAAATATACACATTACACTGATGTATTTGCAGCTATTGGTTGCTTCAATTATATTTAATTCGCGTCCTTACAATTGCTTTCCTTTTCAACATATTTTTATTTTGTTCTGTAATGACCAGTTATCTATTTTGTCTAAATTACATTGAAGGAAATCGACAAAGAACGGGTATTTTTTTCCTCTGCATGTAATTCAATAATCCTCGATTGACTTCTATATTGGACTGGTTATTACTACAATATTACGCTTCCATGTATTTATTTCAATTCAGAATTTACTGTACTCTTGAGTCCGCATTCTCGCTAAAAGCTTAGGACAAGAATATATATCCCCATATCCAATAGTTTGAATAAAAATCGCTTTAGTGGCAAAAATTGAAAATAAGTTTTGAATAACCGTGATTTAACTTTTTTATATATAAATAATTGAGATTCTTTTTCATAGTCTGTTTCAGTTGCTCTGTTGCACTTGATGAAGAAGTTGTGCTCAACGCTGGTTACCTGGCTGCAGCAAATCCTGTCGCCATTGCCGAAGAGCCTGGCGGAGATGAAGCTGAACTGTAAGTGAGAGTCCGGATGTCGGGCCCTGCAGTCGGGAGACCGTCTGTTGATCTGATCTGTCGGTCTGTTGCAGTGGCTCGCCACTTCTGCCGTATGCTGTCTCGGGTCATCTCCATGCACAAAGTGTGGTTCTCCGCCAGCATCATGCTGCAAGACGTGGCCGTGCTAAGTCAGATGCACAACGACTGGAAGGGCGCAGACCTCGACCTTATTTGCAGAGATCTCTGCACTACCGAAGGCAGGGGGATTATTTTCAAATGTAGGTTGGTTGGGCTTAATGTATTTTGATGGGAAACAACCTCCTGTTTATCCTACGTACATTTCACACACATTCACAACTTACAAATCCTAATTTGACAGTGCCAGCTGTTAAGGTATAAAAATATTTACATAGGTAACAAACCCTGCTCTATAAAAGAATAAATTCATGTTGCGAAGTTGAAATTATTTTTTCTCAACAATAACTGAGATGCATTATTTGAACTAAAATATCACACGGTTTATAATATTTTCATCTCCTTCCAGGACGCTTATAGAATATACTTTAATATATAACTCGTGTGTTTCCACAATTCAGTTCGCATATTCCTATTCACTTAGGAAACCTAGACCAGGATCAAAGTTTTAAGAGAGTGGTGTTGTCAATGAAAGTTTTGCGTTTCGAGCTGCATGTTTAGCGTCCATGTACTTCGACACAATTCCTGATTCCAGTTGGGCACATTGTTGTGGCTTGTACTTTGCAGTGTTCGGGGAGTTCGAGACGCTGCTGCAAAAGCAAGCCAATTTGGAGGAGTTTCTGGAATGGCTACGAACCGTGGTTCAACGCTGCATCCTCCAGGGTGACTACCAGAGCACGTCCTTCAAAATGAAGGAGAAGCAGTTCCTGTTGATGTGGGCGCGTGTGGGTTCTCTCGTCATCAGGGAGATGACGCTCATCTCGGCTCGCTCATTCGGTAAAACAATAATGAACGTTTTCAGTTCTCTTTTCCATTAATGTCACGACAGATATTTAGCGTGTCGTGAGACAGTAGAACAAAAGTTTATCATTTTTCTTAAAATTCGGTAATGTATGGTTTTGGCCTATATATCAAGGAGATTTCCTCAGCGACAACAGCCTCAATGTAAACATATCAACATTCACATACAATATACAAGAATTTTCAACTCAGAGTGATCCTTTTCCACGTATCGGAAAACAACATGACTTTTTGCAAATTCTAGATTACGCTTTTGAATTTAGGCAAGAACATCGAAGCGTTTTCTTCCAAACTGGAAACAATAATTCTCCTTTCCTTGTCTTTTCGAAACTTTCTTTCCCTTTCCTCAAAATTCCAAGCCATTAAATGTCAAACACTTCTAGACTAAATTTGTATCGTGCTAATACTTAATTACGCCACCTTCCGCGCAATAGTTCGTACCTTTCTGATAGTGATAATGACTTTCCTAGGCTCATTGTTCGTAATATTAATCCAACAATGATTTTATCTTTTTTAATATATATATATATATATATATATATATATATATATATATATTTCTCTAATGATGGGTCGCTTTTATGAAAAATTGTAAACACGTTTTACGTAACTTTTGGTCCATGACTTGAACCTTAAAAAGAAACATTTACATTCAACACAGCCACACACTAATTGAAGGTCTGAGTTCACAATTTTAACGATCCACAGTCGGGCTTTGGTTCCCTTTCCATTCCTCACCGTTAAATGAACTCTGAACGACACAACGGAAATACTAATCGAAAATCTCTTATTCAATTGTTCTACTCACAAACTAATAGCTTTACGCATCTTTAGAACGTATTAAAATTATTTCTGCACTTGTATACAAGTATTTAATAAGCTGATTGTGTCCCAAAATTTGAGTGCAATAAAATATCGAACTTGAATAAAAGTATCAAAACATTTAAAATACATGTATAAATAATTAACTAACAACTGTAAAAGAATTTCTAAATTTGTCTTGTAAATATAAATAAATCAGGTGAAACACGTACGGAAAAAGTGGAAAGAGCGGACCACAGTTACGTTTAGTAACTAATGTTTTTCAAGTCAAGGATTCCAAAATTTCTCAGTACCTGAGGCGACCAGTAAATATGGACGAAACTGCAACGTGATCCATAACAATTAATGATGTAGAGATGGAAGAGACAGGTAGTCGGGTACATGTAACCTGGAAGAAGCTATTTTGGTGGCCAGGTTTAGTATTGTCAGTAAAGAAGACAAGGAGGGCTTGTCGAGTACAGAGAAAGGATGAGAAAAGTGTGATAAATGAAGTGTTTCTCGAGTGACCAGGGGACAGGAGGAGAGTGGAGAGACCAGGACTGGGATGGAAAAGACCTGCAAGACGAACTAAGAAAAATAATGAGTAAAGAAACTGTGTATATTGTCCATTGGACAGCTGTTGTGAGGAAGACCAAGGATCTACAAAGATGTGTTGAGTGTATTGAGACACGAAAAATGCGTAAAACTGCGATTTAAAAATGTTTTGCTGGCTATGTCAAGAAACACACAAAGTAAGTGTCCATATGTATAATTGTTGTGACTGGTGATTTAATTTTAATAATTTTCTAGAAATCATTATACAGTATATTTTTAATGGAAACGATATGTATATACACAATTTTATAACAGGTACAAAATTTCAAGTAGAATAAATATTAAATGATTATTTTGTAAAAATATCAGAATAAACTTTTATATTTTAAGCATATGAGTAACATTTTGATCCAAAAATTATTTACATAAACGCCCAGTGTTAACTAAATTTCTAAATCAGGGAAAAGTATTTTATTCAATTTAATCGACCAAATTCAAAAGATTTATTTTGATCATAAAAATTGTTTGATTGGTTGAAAATGAGCTTATCTATTTATTAATCTATTTACTTACGAATTATTTCTGGCGTTACAGGTTCTTTTCATTTACTGGGTATCCTAACGAATGACTACATAAGCCACTACATAGAATTACTGGGCACCGAAAACAAAATAATCGAAATGAAGAATAACATTATGTTGGACATTGCTCCAGTATTAGAGTTCGATAATATGTTGATTTGGCGAAAGGATTTCAATCAATTTCGCCACGAGAATATGGCTGCTTCTTCTGGATGTGGAGGTAATTTTCTCTATTAATAATGTGAAGACATGTTACGTATATTGTATATTGTTTTAGGTCTGAAGTTAGAAACTGTAGACTTATTGTCTATATAACATGTTTCTTCTCACAGACTACAAACGGTTGCCATTCAAAATTAAATTCTTAACATAAGAAATCAACAGGCAAATGTACTTTTACATTTTATATTCGATCACGGAGTCTAGAAAATAGTTAAATTTATTGTCCAAACATCCTTGCAACACCAACTTATCCAGAATCACAAAACGTATCTAATATTTTGTATCTGATGTGATGAAACATTATTTCAAAGTGAATTTAAAAACAATGACAACCAAGAATCCAATATTCCATTACAGTGTTTAGCAGGAAAGTATTCTCTTCTGCTTAGACCTCACGCTCACCTGTGAAATTCCAATTTTCAATTTAAGAACGGCAGCGTTGGTTTATCACGATACGCTCTGGATGTGTTGCTGTGGAGTGGAAATTTGACACAGCACTGCCTATTTTAAGCTATGTTATTAACATTTGATCTGAGTATTTCAATGTAAAGAAAACGTTAATTTCAGATTCTGCATCAATGACGAATTTCGCAGCGGGAAACAGACTCGTTGAAAATGGACCTCTCATTTCCAACACCGAACATCTTCAACCGCAAAACAATATAACGGACACTCAAGGTTACAAATTTTCCTTTAATATATTAACATTATATTTTCGTTTTTTAGGATTGTTTCTTCCTTACACGTGTGGCACTACGGCAAAGTTTCCCCCTCAATAAATTGCTAATCATATCGACACTTAAGCCATCCACTCATCAAAAAATAACTTAAATTTCAATATAATATTCCTACACCATGTTATCAAAATATTGGTATCCTTCTTTAGAATTTTACGTCATAAATGAGATGTTCGATGATACCTAATGTAGACAAGCTGAAAAGACCATTTTGGATTAAATATAACTGATGAGTTCACCAAATTGATAAATGTAGATTGATCTTCACCAAAAACGAGAATCGTAATTGGAATTCTAATTGAACAAATACAAGGGCTTAAACTGCCAAGTTGATTTATTGCGACTGTAACAGAAATTTAAGTATACTAAAAATTGTATTTTCTTACTACAATTATTTTACTCGCTATAACTTCGAACTTCAAACGAGTGATTTCGTGGTATTATTTACCGATGACAATGTGTTTTTCAATTTTCCAGGAATATCACGAGTAGGAGACTTAAGTGGAGTCATGTCCAGTGCCCAATACTTCCCTATGAATGAATACGTTAAGCCTCCTGGGAGAAATATCTTGCAAGAAAATTATGGCCAGGTATACATGTACCATTTAAATTGCTTCATTATTAGTTATAATTGCTATAAATAATTAATCAGCGTAGCGATTCTGCTTCAATCGATGTCAATTTTCATTGCCATGACGAGCACTAACAAAGGGGTAATATTTCAATTCAGTAATTTAAAACAAAAGACGAGCATTACGCGTATTTAAACAATTATAAGTATTCATTATCCTCACGATTCCATCAAGAGCTGTACATTTATAGAAATCGAGTGAATACCACTGAGTAAAGCAATGTAAATAGATCCTTGATCGAATATGAAGTGATAACAGGATTCGTTCCAGCTCTTCCTCTTAAGACTATTTACCGGAGACAAATGAAACGTCCAATCAGAAACTTTAATTCAGATATATTATTGTTCTGATGCTTCCATATTCTAATTTGGAAAAGTAGATTTACTAAGAATTTTTGAGAGATAATTTTAACGAATGACAGACGGGGAGAACGAGAAATTGATGGTGTGAGACTGTAAAATAGAGGAAGCAGTGATAGGAAGACGTTTCGCACTGTAGAAATCTGTATTCGTCTATAGCGTGTAAGGAGTATCAATTAAAATGATACTACGTGAAATTAACGTGGTCGATGCTGGTGCACTCTGAGGACAGTCTCTCTAAGTAAATCGGTTATTTTTTGGAACAGGGTGAGGATGATGTCGCTTGAAGAAATAATAACGTGAATCGATTATTAATTAATTAATTCTAAGCATATAAAATCACATTCGTCCATCATAATTCATTAATTAATGATACTCAAAAATGTGGTTGGTCTTTTAGTTTGATCGTCTTTGATTACTCTATATTTTAGAGAAATTTTGAAATACAAGTTAATTTCCAATGTACCATACTTTTTCATTTCTCTCGTTTTTGTTCAATGAATTAACATATGAGAAAACTTTTGTTTTGGTCTAAATACATGTGTTGAAGCGATGGTCACTGTAGGCAATCACTTATTAAATTGTAGAATAGAAATTTTCATGATTCACGTCTAGTCGACGATTTAATTTCGAAAAGTTTTTTGCACATTTTAATCGAATTTAGAACCTGTAGTGTTATATTGGATGTATATTCACGTGCCTCATGGACTCCTTGAAGCACATTCGCAGGCAATATGATTACCGATGAAAGACTCTTTCTGCATCTCTCACACACCTAGAAAACACTTTCATAGCACTAGCTAGGCCTGTAGCTTGACCGCATTCGAAGACTCTTCTACATCTAACTTTAGAATAAATATTTTTGCTTTATTACATACAGGTAATGAGTAGTTTAATTTTTCGTACACTACATGTTATTGTAATATATCCGGGATAACTTGAAGTACACACGGTACAATGTTTATAATTGACTGCAGAACTATTTGATATCCTCGTATATGTATATATTCGCAATTATTATTGGTTGTGAGTAATAGTGATCAAAATGGTATTGGCTTGTTGCAGAACTATCATGCTCAGGACGAACAGCACGTGGGGGGCAACTCTTTCGACGCTTATGGCGGCCAATATGGCGGCGGCATGAGGCGCCCGGACTATGGATCGACCACCAATGGAATGCACTGCAGCTCCCTCAATGACCTTCCCATCGGACCCGAAACTTGCAATTACAATTACATCTACAGTGCCTCGCAGATATACTCCGGCAACAGGCTCGCTTACTTTCTACATTGTTCCAATGGAAGTGATTGAAAGTTGCTGAACTCTTCTTTGTCTCCGCCGGTCGTATTCAATAACATAGTGTATCCGACGATCATTTTTTATAAATCCTCTACTTGATTTTATACGTTTAAATGAAATCGCAATTGTCTGCGCTTTTTGTACATAATTTTTTCAACACATAATACTGTTGGGGATATGCGCTAAAGATGCAATGTAATGTCACACGTTCCATAGGAGTAACTCCATTATGACGCAAATAGCTACTCTTTAAGTTTTATCTTACGCGCAGATCGTGTTATTTTTCACACTAATAACAATATTTAGATCATTTCAATTGCATGAGTACAGTAAAAAATTGTTGTGACATACGTAATCAAATATAGTAAAACATCTATGTATTTTCATTTTTTGTTGACTCGACGATTTATTACTTAGCCAATTCATAATAATTATTTATTTGTCGAAAACTTAATATAATTTTGATTATTGTGGTTAGTTTATTCAACACTCCAGATGTGTAACGCATGTTTTCATAGCATAACTGTACTATTCTATGAAAGATGGATCTGTACTAAATGAAATACAATTTTATAGTATCTGCATTTCAACAAGTGAATTAAAAACCAGCAAATATTAAATATTCTGGATGGAGATTATTTGCGAGTTCAGCCATGGGGAAACCCTTCAATGTGAACCTAGTAAAAGCTAAAATTTATCACTCGGTTCAAGATAGAAGTCTGCAGATCTGGAATGCACAGACCAGGTCTGCAGAAACATCAGACGTATGGGATTAACAGATGGCCACGTGGATTCAAAATTTATTTGATGCATTTATTTATGACTGCAGAGAAATCTCAAAATCATCAAGATACAAGGTCCGTATTTATTCTTCAAATTTACTTCAAGTAGGAAATTTCGTCAGAAAAACTGATAAAATATTGGCCCAAGTCTAGCTGGAAATCAGTGCTTAATATATTGAACTTAATTCACATTTCATCTATGGTATCGCACATCAGCAGAATTTACAATGAATTTATGAAAGTATATATCTTTGGAACGTCGCGCAATTACAATTATTATGTGATACACCGAGCGAGGTCAAGTCACACGATACGCAACTAAAATGGTCAAGGGGGATGTTATTATTCATTGTGAACATTCGCTTCGTCCAGAGTTCTTGAAGTGATGACTACAAAGTTGACGGCTCGATTCAGGTAAGTTAAAAGTTCTTTAACGCCGTACGTTTCGAGATTTTTTGTGCACGGCCCAACTTTTCTATCAACCTCGTATCTTACATGTTTTTAACTACAAGAACACGTCCCAACATAACATTTGAACATTTAATTTATAATACCAGCCTAATGATTTGCATAGTATCAGATAATTAGGAAGTTCTGTTTTGTATGGGATACTGTAAAATGTTGTACTGTGTTATATTTTTACATCAAAAATTTGTGAAATTTTGAGGTGATACTTCCAACTTTTCTTCTACATTATAATCGAAAGGCCGCTTCCAATTAAGAATTGTTAGTAATTTCGTCAAAATAAATATATTTATAATAAGATTTTAACCAGCTCAGAGATGCATACAAATCTGATAACTAACATTGATAACTTCTGAAAGTATCACTGAAAGTGGGCAACAAAAGAGAGTCTGATCGCAATTTGACAGTGTCGCCTGGTCTTCAGGAAAAAAATATTTATTCAGAGTTTCAATTATTTTCTAAAATCATATGTTGAATCCTTATAGCATGACAAAAATAATATATTAATGTACGGCTACATATAGTGCGTGTATTATTGCCCTTAAGACTATTTGAAACCACTTTTTCGGTTTTTGAGAACTATTTATGAAATTTGTGTGGAATGTATGGGTACAATTTTTGTTGCAGGGTGTCAGAGGGGAAAAAACGATAGATTGAAGCTTACTTTCATTTCCACCTAGAAAATTTTTTTGGTTGTTTCTAATAATAGAATTCGTGAAAGTTCTGTGATATGAGCATCGGATCTTTATATATTTGTTACTATTTGTAGCTAATATTGACAGTTCCAGTAGCTTAAAATAAATTTTTGTAGATGAAACATTTATAACTAGAGGTATCATTAAACATTTGTGACATCACCACTTATAACACCGAAGCAGTAGAGGATGGTGGAATACAGGTTTGAAGATTACACCGAGATGTTGATCATTTACGGCGAAGCTCGACGTAATGGTCGAACTTCACAACGCAAATATCACGAACTTTTTCCGCATCGCTTCACTATATCACTTACCATTTTTTTCATAATACAACAGCTACGAAAAACGGGTCCCCCTCGAACGTGTATGCTCCCATCCTGTACTGTTCGATGACTGTGACAACTGATGTGAACGCCGACTCAGCAGAACTGATTGTAAACACAAGACGCGCGATATCAGTAGTCGTGAAGCGATACACAAACAAAATGGGCTGCAGGGAAGATTTGAAATCGATTCGATCTTTAAATTTCTTTTTCATCCAAATGGTACATTTGCGGATATGGGTATCTTATCAAAACTTTATCTACTAAGTCCCCTCTGCAACCCCTAGAAGTTTGTAATAGAAATTCTGAAACACCTTATCTATGTGACAGATAAAGGAAGGTAGGTAATATTTATGGACATATCACATTGGGAGAGATTTGTTGGGCTATGCCAATAACGGCATGTGGCCACTGACGACCTTTTTTATTATTGTTTATGAAACAGAGGTCTGTGCAAAATCCGTATGCATGCAGAAGTACGGGTAAATGATAGCCGCTAAGCAGAGACGAAAGTCATGGTTAGACGTGACAGTTGAGTCCTTGGTTCAGTCCATCCTAAGTATCCCCAAAGCCTACAACAATCGCTCGGAAACAAGTTGCAGACACCCCTCAACGTTGTCAAATTATCGACTTGTATCCAAATACTTGTCAAAGAGTGTTGGAAGTATTGGCCGTCCAAACCAAAATAATATTACGAAGTGCAGAAGAGAACATGGATCTGAAAACTCTTGCTGGTATCAGTGCTACATTTATTGTTATAACTTCTAAAGTAAAAAAAAAGATCTATGAGAGACTTCTTAAAAGATGTAACTAATAGTGGTGACAAACCAATGTCAGAATTGCTTAAAAATGATGGTTTCTCCTCTAGAACTTGTCATAATGTCCAGCAGACACTTTTCAGTAATTTTAAAAAAAATTACCAACTAACACACCCTAATTCTGTATATATATAAAGTTAGCAGTGACGCTGTGTTATTTAAGTTTACCAGTGACGTGTATCTGTTTATGATTTCGAAACAGTCTATTTCTTTTATAGTGCCCAACGTTCATAGAGCCATCATTGAAGCTCTTGATGAACATTGTAAGTAAGAACAAAAAACAATTATGCATTTATTTATAATAATATATATTACATAATTAAGCTGTATTTACTTCAAATGAGAATTATTATAATGTAAGACAAAGAATTCGTTCATTTTTTCCATCCTGATCCTTTAAGACGTCTTTTCATGTAACAACTTTTGCTTACGTCAAAATTATTTTCTTAATTCAAGTATGATAAAATCCCTGATGATACTGATTAGTAATTAATGGCGCCCAACCTTTATAAAACTATTATGCACAATGTAAATAATTTGTAATTATATAATGAAAAGATTTTACGAAATGATAGCGCAAAAAAGCGAGTAGATATTTCAAAAATAAAAGGAAACGTTAAGTAAATATTGTACCACGTACGTTATTAAAGGACAAAGGTTCTACATACTTCCTTAAATCTGTAATTTGGAGTTGGCCAAAAATAAATTTCTAGAATCTTTTAACAAACACACTATTCTTACTGTTATGTTTTACTGATTCAAGTACTTTAAAGTTCGCAATACTATCATACACATCAAAAATTGCTATATATACTGTTCCGAAAATTTCTAAATATTACTGACAGTCCTGTACATTTACGAGTACACAATATATTCATAGTTCCTTTTGTATTCATCCCGTTAGATTACGTATTGATAATACTAACATAAATAAATTATTTAAGAGTATTATTTTATGGAGGGTTAAATATTAAATAATGATGTAAGTTATCAAAGATAATACTTTTCTCTTTCTCATTACTAAAAGAGAAAATGAAACAGTACAAAATGTTATTTATACTCTCATATATAATTGACAGTATTTATCACTATAGATAGTCCTCTGTTAAGAACTATTAACATTCAACCACTAATCTAAATGTAGCGCAGTTCCAAATACTAATTTCACTTAAACGAAATATATGTACTACTACTGTTTTTTAACTGCGTTTGCACATACTAATCATCTTTGCATCGTAAAAAGTTACTAAAATCTTTGTCACTGTTTCTGAATCGTTTGATTCCATAGATCAATTTAAACCATATGATTTAGAAAACATAGAACACGAGCAATGTCAGTTACTTATTGTATACCATAAAGTAATGACTTAGTATTAGTTTCATGATGGGAGATAAAGTGCAGCAGACGACACAACAACCTATCGTTAAGATAGGCCACTACACACTCGGCCAAACGCTCGGTGTTGGGACGTTTGGTAAAGTTAAAAGTAAGCAAAGAAGTAACGTGTAAATATAAAAAAATATGTTCATAATTAAGCAATTTTATTCTTTTGTAATAAAATAACGAGGACACCACAAATTTCTCTTAAGGGAACAAGTCAGAAACAACGACGTTTGTTTTAGGCTACATTTATTTATAAATTTCTTCAATGTCTCACAGAAATATGCAGTAGAATGTATAAATATGAATCTTAATACGTATCATGGATAAACATACCAAATATTATTTTGAGAAATTTCCCCAACCTATCATTAAATGAAATTGTCAATACACTCAAATAAATCTAGGTAACCTAATCTTATACTTTTGACAACATCAAATATAGGTGGAAAATTTTAATTCCTTAATTTATTCTTAAAGTAGACTTCAACTTACATCCATTTCTTGTTGAGCCTGCTCTGACTTAACTATAAATGTCTGATCATTTTAAACTATTTACATTTGGCAACATGTACATTCAATTATACATATTTTCTTCACAGTTGGAGAACATCAACTTACAAAACATAAAGTTGCTGTAAAAATTCTTAATAGGCAAAAGATAAAAAGCCTTGATGTTGTGGGAAAAATTCGAAGGGAAATACAGAATTTAAAACTGTTCCGTCATCCACATATAATTAAACTGTAAGTGGTTTTTACTTTTTATTTTCGAATATTTCATATGTTAATTTTCTGTCCAAAAACAACAACATTGTACTGGGTTTACATACATCTGTCAAATGAACTTAATGAAGACAAGTTTTCACAAAATATCTTTGAAGAAGTGTCTCCCATAAATTTTAGTTCTTCAGAGGATTGTACAGTTAACAAATTTTATCACATTAAATATTATATATTTAAATTCTAAGTTTTATTGTGAGTAAGGAAAATATTTCATGGGACAACAAATATAGAAGTTACTATGTAATTTTTGTAACCATTTGAAAGGTTTATTCAATAGCCTGTGCAAACATCTTGGATAATTATTTTCTATAGTAAAGATATTTGATAAAACATTCTGATTCTGTAATTTCATTCATCAGCTTATAACTTTGAGTTGATATTATTGAATTATATGTAAATTGTTTATTTAAAATAATTTCCAGTTCATTTCACTGCCTCTGTAGAATAATTATTCACTTTTCAAAAATACCATCTAACTCAAAGGGTGTGTGGCCTCCATACATAGCAGTTGTAAAAGTATTCTAAAACATGATTGCAGCACAATGTTGAAGACTAAATGATGTGTTTGTGTGTGAACTGAAAACTAATTTCTTTATATAATTTCACCAAAATCGTAAATGTATCAATATTCTACTTTGGCCTACATGATGTATGCTTCTCAATTTTGGCTAAAGTTAAGTTAAATTTCACCATTGATTTCATACCTCCTCTTCCACCCATCCCTGCCGTCTCTTTCTACTCCGTCCACGATTTCACAGCTGACTGACACAACTTGATCTTTTAACATGTAGAGAAAAATACATATTAATATCTTTTGTGAATATATCCAGTTATTTTTCAGATTTAATTATTTAAATATTTATAAATTATCAAAGGATTTACCTTCATTTGATCAAGAAGATTTCAGCGTGGAAGGTTGTGGTTTCCAAGAGGTGAAAAGGGTATTATGTGGCTGGTGCGCCTAAACTTAACTTGTTCCTCAATTTCGTCCAGTGATCAAACTAAAGATGTTATCAATAGAAAGTTTTTTACAATCACAATAATATATCTGTGTGATTATTAATGAAGGTCTTAATAACAATGCAATATGTAAATGTAATATGGCCATGGGTCTAGAGCCCTTGACATCAGCTGCCTTTATATATAAAACATTTTTTGGACATATTTACTTTATCATTCTTTAATTAGTATAGTTTTGTTACAGATATCAGGTAATAAGTACACCGACAGACATCTTCATGATAATGGAATATGTGTCTGGAGGAGAGCTTTTTGACTACATAGTTAAAAATGGGAAGGTTTGTGTCATATCCAGTATTAGTTACTTTTCATGTTTTTGCTTTCAAGACTTAAATTTTATCATTTCTGCAGCTAAAAGAATATGAAGCTCGACGTTTCTTCCAGCAAATAATATCTGGAGTTGACTATTGTCATAGACACATGATTGTTCATAGAGATCTTAAACCTGAAAATCTTCTCCTTGATCACAATTTGCATGTCAAGATTGCTGATTTTGGTAAGTCTTTATTTTTATTATTTTATTGTAATGGTCTGTTACATCTTTGTTTTTGTATCGCTTGGAAAATCTTTGTTCTAAATATCAACCTCACATTTGTATTTTATTTTAACTTATCCAATTTTTCATGGGCACAGTTTCACACTCATTTTTTTGATGAAAACAAGTTAATCATATCAGAGTATCAATATATATTTGTGGCACGTAAAAGATAGTATTGAAATAAAAGAAAAACTGTGAAATTGGATGAATCAGTTGATGTTTAATGAGTATAATTATATGATGGTATTAGTATGTTTCGGAAAAGTTCTCATTCATTTTCAGACATGAAAAATTTAAAAGATTTTACTTGATAAATTGTTATCTTTTCACTAGCAATCTAAAAGTATTAAACTATTGTGTAATCTCATATTTGAACATATTTGTGTAATGAACAGTGTGTTCAATTTGCTGAAATGAAATTAAGCAAGACAGAATCACCACATTATCCTATATTTCTTCATGTTTGTCTTAAATTACTTTATTTTTCATTTTGTTTTGAGTTGTATCAATTACTTTCTCAAAGCATTATTTCTAAAACAAGGCTGAATTTAAAGTCAAGTTCATCATTAAAAAAATATTTGTTATAGGTTTATCAAACATGATGATGGATGGAGAATTTCTCAGAACCAGTTGTGGTTCTCCAAATTATGCTGCACCTGAAGTAATATCGGGCAAATTGTATGCTGGACCAGAAGTGGATATCTGGTCATGTGGTGTTATTCTCTACGCTTTATTATGTGGAACACTTCCTTTTGATGATGAACACGTTCCAACACTATTTCGTAAAATAAAATGTAAGTGATATAAAACTATTTCGTTGTAATTTTTTAAAAACCCATACTTATTATTTTCTAAATATCAAAAAAAAATGTTAATTTTTTTATTTTGATATAATTATAATTCCCAGATTATAATATATTTCAGGTGACTTTGATAGCCACTAAATCATTTTTCATTTCCATTGCTCTATATGGCATCATTGAAAAATATTCAAATTTATTTACATAGTTTCATAACAATGCTCTTTGTGATGTTCTGCATGATATTATTCCTCAACACTGTTCACACTGATTTCCAAGTGGCATTCTGTATTGCTGTCAAGAATTCTTCTACTACCATTTCAGTGTCTTCCGCTGTTTTTAGGTTTATTTGTAGAGATGTTTTCTTCAAGAATCTGCCAAAAGTAGTCCCAATTGGTGTGATTGTGTAATTGCAGTGGTTTGGTTTTGTGAGTTATGGAGGTACTTATAATTATTATAAAAGGAGTATGATCTGAGTAGAGATCATAGCCATCATCTATGTTTATATATGCTTGTCCAATGGCCTTAGTGATGAAAAAATTGAGATAATCTGTGAGTTTTGTCCTGTCAGTGGGCCGGTACTGGCTTGTGGAAGTAGGATTTTGTTGTTTTTCTTGCTTTACTGTTTGTAGGGATCTTCCTTTTGGGAAGATCTGTTGAGATGCCTGGTGTGGGTGTATGGCATTATAATCATCATTATATATCACCAGCAAAAATTAATCTGTGGCCTAATATTTTAAAGTATTCCTCGAATCCTTCTTTGTTTGTTCTGTATCTGGATGAGGGGAGAGGCCATATGCTGCAGATATAGATATTGCTGGCTAGGAATCTGTTCTAGTCTTCTGCATTTAGTGTTGTTGTTTGCAGAAAATCTCTGTCAAATTTGTTTAATTCATAATGCTTGATATTTTGTTTCATGATGATCCCAGTTCTGCCTCTAGCGTTGCCGTTCAAGTGTTGTACATCATAAGTTATATAACCAGGTATTTTGAAATAAGTGCAGGCAGTAAACTGCTCCTTGGAAAATAGTAGCATGTCAATGTGGTTTGTGTTACAGAGTGTCTCTACTTCCTGACAATATTGTGTCAGGCCATTTATGTTCCATGTAGCTATCTTATATTGATTCATTTCTATTGGTATTTTGATGCCTAAGTGCTTCAAGTTCATTACTATGTGTGTATGGTTTTTCTCATTTTGCTGGTTTCATGTAGGAGATCCATTATAATGTTATTTTGGTTTGTAATGGTTTCCTGCATATATTTGGATGTTTTTCGTACTTCGAATTTCCTGGAACTCGTTTAATTTGATAGTTTCATATTCAGTTTTCTGAGAGTTATCTGTGTTAAGTAGGTCAGTCATCGACGAGTGTTGAGGGTTGTAATTTTTTGATAAAGTAAAACTCCTATGCATTGGATATCTAGTTGAATAACTTGTTGGAAAGTCATATGGTTGTGTATTGTTGATTGCAGGAGTGTGTTGCATCTGATACTGTCCATGGCTCAGTTTTGCAGCAGTGCCATTTGGTTCGTTTGTGTAGAACATTGCTTGTGTTTGTCTTAAATATGGGTGTGGCTGAACATACTGCAGTTGCGTGGCGTTTATGTTCAATTGAACGTTCTGCCCTTGTTGGATGTAATTACGTTTGTAATTGTTGCTGCTTAAATAATAGTTAGTGTTAAAGGCTATCTGGAATTGTTGCTGATATGGTTTATCACTGTTAACTTCCGTTTCCTTGATACACCATTAGTTTGTTGTGTCAAGGTAAAATCACCGAAGATAGTCTGTGCATAGTCTGTACTCTCAAAGAGATGTTTGGCATTGTTAGATGTTTGTGGACCTGAATAAAGGCTCATGGCAAAGTCAGACATGTATACTGGCTGGCAAGTTCACTGGTATTATATTTATGTTGAATCTGTAGAAACGTTAACACTTAAACGCACTCAAAATCATGTGCGAAGTAGTCAGCTGTTCAACAAACTTGCTGAGAAAGTAATGAAGAAAAATATATAATCAATAAAGATTCAAAATAATCAGATACTGAAGAAGGTAATCAGTAAAAATAAACTTTTTTTTATAGGAATCAAACTATGCAAACCATCAAAAGATTGAAGCCTTTCCCGGTGTAGTTGTTTAATATATTGTTCTCGGAGTTGAACCGGGTTTTGCATAATTATATTAGAACGCAACGTTTCGACGACTAAAAGCTCTGTCGTCATCTTCTAGGCGAAGAATTATGCAAACCATGTTTTTGTGAACTAAAAAATTTGTTAAAATATTGTAACGTGTTCGCCCGTCGAATTAGGTTGACGGGGAGTCGTTGCAAGAAATGAAGGGTTCCTTGTCAGCAGATTCACGCCTTGAAACCTGGCCCTGGTTCCTTGGAATTGAAAACTGACTTGGGACTTAGAAAGGAAAGGAGATCTAGGAACGATCTCGAAGGCTTAAAGGTGTAGACAAGTTGAGGAAAGAGGGTAGTGTGGGGGGTAGGTTCGCCTGAGGCTTATCAGGGAGGAATCGGAGGTTTGGTCGTTTTATCAGTAAAGACACAGATGTAAAGATAAGCAATAGTATATTTACAGTTATATATATACTAGCTGTAAGAAGTAGAGGAAAGGGAAAAGGAAGACAACTAGGGAAAGAGCCCAGTCGGAGACGTTCCCTTCAATAGCGAAGGTAGATACTGTCTGTCGACGGCTTGGAAGCCAGTCGTACTTAACGTAGCGCGTGCTCCAGTTCTGAGACTGCTGCGTGTGCGTTTGCAGATATATTGTACAGTTCATTACCAATTTAATTAATATAATTAAAAGCTAAACAGTTATATAAAAATTAGTTTGGTTCAATGCAGAAGAAAACAGGAATGCTGCAAAATATAAAACCATAAATTAATCTAATTTTAACTGATTTACATCAGTTTGTGTGTTTAATACTTTTGGTTCAGTCAAATTTAATATATTCTAGGCTTTATTTTAAAGTTTGTTTAATTATTAAATATTTCAAACTTTAATTAATCTGATTACATTGCTTGATGACAAGTACTATGTTTTTTCTAGCTGGCATTTTTCCAATACCTGAATATTTAAACAAGACAGTTGTCAGTATGCTCTGCCACATGTTACAAATTGATCCAATGAAGCGTGCTACAATTGAAGATATTAAGTGAGTCAGATTTGCTTATTTTTTGTGTGTCAGTTTAACAATTTAGTTCAATGTTAATTCAAAATTTCAAAACCTATGTGAAATTGTAGTTCCCACGTAGTGCTTCATCTAATTGTCATTACACAGACTATCCTAATTAAAATATCACCTTACTTCTTTCTCCATAACCTTTGCCCTTAATGAGCCCTTCTCTTGATTATTAAGTCTATTAGATATTCATCCTTATTATTCCAGCACCACAATTGAATGACAAAATATTTCAAAGCCCCATATATTCTCATGTATGCTTCACTGCAATCTATTTTCTCATCTTGCTTATCAGAAAAAAATTATCATTTTTTTCATACAAAAAGAGAAAATATATATATATATACATTTTGTAATTTGATTGTAGATTGTTAGTTCATTTTGTAGATTATTACCAGTTATTTCAGCAAAATTGATATTGTTTCCATTCAGATATGGAATAATAATTTGAAAAAGTGACAAATAATATTTATTCCCTCCTGTAATCATGTTTGCCTACTACTGTGAAATCCCTTGCAATACGTTTTTATTTTCTAGAAGATGAGGTTCAATAATTCATTTTATTTCTCTATTTTTCTACTAGACCAACATCTTTACAATGCTTAAAAATTTCTCTGAGTGAAATCCACTGGTATTTACATAAAACATAATGTGGAATTAAATTAAAACAACTTAAATATAACATTGCAAATACCCCTGAGTGACATGTTCAAAGTATTTATCTACAATTATTTGTTATCTCTTGAATCTTATTGTTTGAATAAAGAAAATTGAGTAATACAAGAATACATGTTGGTTCATTTTTTATAGATGGTTCATTTTTGCAGTTTCTGCCTAGTATGGTTAGTTATTCCCATATACATCTACACATTTGGCAATCAACTATTATATCGAATACATTGTTCATGAACTATCTGGACATAAAAGTAATTATGTTGGGCAGTCAGGTGCATTCTATTTAATGTAGCCTTTGTACAATATTACTAAATAAGCATTGACAGCATTGAACATATATAAAAATTTTGTAGGAAACATGAATGGTTCCAGAAGGATCTTCCTGCATATTTATTTCCATCACCTGTGGAGCAGGATGCCTCAGTAATTGATACAGATGCGGTTAATGAAGTCTGTGAGGTTGGTATAGTGTAAGTTAGTTTCAGTAGTATTTTAACAGTCTAGTAAAAAATAATGCTATGAATTATTTTTTAATACCCCAATTAAGGTTTTAAATTGAAAACTTTACTATTTCTGGGGATTGACTATCAAAATTTTATCCAAAATTTGGTTGAAAGTACTATTTTTTAGAACTTCATAAAACTGAACTACGGGAGATCTTGAAATAAACTAAATTATTTTACCTGTGTTAACCTTAGTTTATAAATCAATATTGAATTTGTCAGAGTAGAAATTACTAAATCAGGATTACTTTTCTAAATCAAAAGAAACCTTCCAAATAATGTTTTCAAGGAACAAGACACTTTTATTTTAATAATACGTCCTCTGTCAACACATTTTCCTAACTAAACTAGATCTGAGAGCTCATTAAATACTTACCTGATTTACCATGCTAATTCTTGGATTTAAAATGTTATGATAATAGTGGATTTAATAATGGAATAATGTTTTCTGATTTGGAGAAGAAGATAAGTTGTTCAGGGATACATTTGATCTAGATAGAGGAAGAAGTGATAGGCTGATGTTCCAAACGGTTCATCTTCAGGATGAAGGAGCATCAGTTCACAGTGTAGACATAAGCCTGCCCATAGAGACATAAACCTACCCATTTTAGCCTAGTGAAATAAGATTTATAGCCTATTGATTTATGCATCCTCACTTGAATATAAAAATAAATAAAAGTTTATTTTAATATGAAACCATGTTATGTATTTTTTCTACAAGATCCATGAACTACGTCAATAAATATTTATTCTTTACAGAAATTTGTTGTCAAAGAACATGAAGTTCATGCTGCATTACTTAGCGGTGATCCACATGATCAACTTGCAATTGCTTATCATCTTATAATAGACAATAAGAGAATTGCAGATGAAGCTGCAAAAGCAGAACTTAAAGATTTCTATGTTGCCAGTAGTCCTCCTCCAGTTTCATTCAGTCCAAATGAGCTGAATCAAAGCCCAATTCGTCCCCATCCAGAAAGGATAGCCCGTAAGTCAGTTGAGCATATTGAGTCATCTTACATTTGTGTACTTTTTACTAAAATAATTCTTTTTCATTTTTCTCAGCTACATTAAGGGATAGAGTAATGGTTAGTAACACATGTTCCATGGTAGGTGACAGGCGATCAAGAGGAACTCCTGTTAAAAGAGCTAAGTGGCATCTTGGTGAGTTTAGTGTTTTCTTGACAATTATTAATTCACATAAGTGATGTGAAATCTGAATTTAGGAGACTATATATTTTATCACATGATTTTGGTAATTACCTCAGTTGAGTTAATTACCTCATTAATACAATAATGATGCTGTTTAAAATAACACAAATTTTATTCAGAGAACAGTTATGATATATGTGAAGAACATTTTTTCTGATTTAATTATCCCATGTTCTCATATCTTCATTTTTAGTGAGGCCAAGTAAAATTAAATATAATAAAATACAATAAAAACTTTTCATGATTTAGAAATTTAGGTACCAAAGGATAAAAATTAGTATTTAATTTCTCATTTATGAAGATCGTTAGTTCTAATGATTTGTTTAATGGGGGTTATATTAAGTATTAATTATAATTATTTTCTAAGGTCACAATGATAAAACAGCTACTTGTGATTAACAGTAGTAATTGTAGTAAAAGGTATGGCATATTTTGTCACCATTACATGTCACACAAGTTACATTATATATTCTGATTAAGTTTGCATTATGTAATCTATTTCTTTGTGTACTTTGTTAATTTATTTACGGTTCAATTTTTGCTAGTATGAAATTTTTATTTCCAGGTATACGGTCTCAAAGCAAACCTAATGATATAATGAATGAAGTTTACAGAGCGATGAAGGCTTTGAATTTTGTAAGTAAATGCTTTTACGTACGTAAAGGTGTATTTTTTTAGCTTAATTTATTTATGATTTTCAGGAATGGAAAGTCATTAATCCATTTTCTGTGAGAGTCCGACACAAGAACGTGTTGACTGATAAATACGTGAAAATGTCACTGCAATTGTATCAAGTTGACTACAAAAGTTATCTCCTTGATTTTAAAAGTTTGAGCAGTGAGAACTGTGAAGAAAGTGATTATTGTGGCCAAGAAAACATTGGTAAGTTGCAGTTTATCACTTGAAGTAAGTTATTGAAGTCAATTTGAAATTAAGTTTTATTTTCAATATAAATATTGTCAACCTGATGTGAAAGAGTCTGTTTGGACCAACGAAGGAACTTATATCTTCAAGACCTGGAGTCACCATTTGCTCATGGGCAATAAATTTTCTAAATAATCTAAATCAGGTGTATGAAAATAGAATGCATGCTGAGTGTAATTCATATTTAGCAATGCCAATTGCTGAGTGTAATATTTCAGTTTAGTGTATGAAGTACTATTAACTTATTGAGTAAATTCTTAGTCTTAACTTATCAGTTTCATATAATGTCAGAAGCTGTATGTGTGTAATACATACACCTTTGTCTTTGAAACAGTTTGTAACAAAATATACAAGAATGGCAGTGTAGTCCAAAATAACGAGTTGCCATAAGCAGTTCACAGTGTAATTGTTTCCTTTTGATAATGCTGTACTGCTATATTTTTCCTATGTATATTAATTTTTTATATAAATAAAGGATTAGAATGAATTTCAAAGTAGTTAAACTAAAATTACATTTGTACTTTTTATTTTTGCAGATCCAAACTCTATCCAGACACAGCATTCAGGTCACCACACCATGGAGTTCTTCGAAATGTGTGCCGCTCTGATTACACAACTAGCACGTTAAGGAGTGGTAAACTTTCTCTCCTGTCATACTCACATGACTGTTTTAACACAAAGTTGCATTATCATAAAGGCCTGCTTAAATGTAACCAAAAAAATGTATGTTTTGTTACTCCCTTGAAATTATCCCATAAATATTTTACTTCAAGAACTGCATGTTGCTTGGAAAGAACTTTATTTTCAATTCAGATGGAACTAGTTTTACTATCCTGTCCTACGCAATTCTCTCACATTATCCTTACTTTTTTTATATATATAAATGTTAACCTTGTTTACAAATTTTGGCGATCACTCTGTCCTATCTGTATAATTTTATTTGAGTAATTACATTATCCTTACTTTTTCTATGTATATATTTGTTTACTTTATTTAGTTTCCAAATTTTCGGGGGGGGGGGGGGGGAGCACTTGGTCCTATCCAGATAATTTTTTTTTACTGTGCTGCAGTATGCTTATTTTTCTATGTATATATTTGTTGGTCTTGTATAGTTTCCAAATTTTAGCAGTCACCCTCAGTCTTATCCATAAATTATGACTGTCATGTTATCCTTCTTTTATATATATATTTAACATACCACATCTGGTTGAATTATATCAATTAAAAAAAACTCCACTTTGTTTTACTAATCAGTAATTTTCTTAATTTAACTTCACATTTATTTATTTGAATTTGTGGTCCAGAATAAATGTGAAACACAGATTCAGGCTTTGACATCATTGGTTTACCTTGACAACACGTGCGTAAGAAAAAATGAACTTGAAAGACAGTCAGTCATCATACTTCATACACACAACAGTCCAGGGATCGATCGCCAAGTAGATAAGATAGTAATCAAATCTTGTTTTACTTTACACCATAATAGTTTAGGACAACATATTACATTCACCCAAAATTTGTCCAGCATACAACCTGACAAAGCCGTTCTTCAGGACTATGTTTACAGACTAAGAGCCTGCAGAGTTTGTGGTTCTGGGTTCTGCTTTGTGGAGAAACCAGTTGGACATTAAAAGATCATTCAAATGTATGTGCGAATAAATGGAATTGTGAACCAGGTATATTTGCAAAGTTGTGTGAAGTATAAATAATGTTCATTCAATCCATTATTTGTTCAGTTATTTCACTTGAACATTTCTAAAATGTTCATCACACTTTGATGTGATTAAACCAGTATTTTTTGTGTTTTTCATGGGAATGTTATTCTTCCCATATGTTAAATTATAAGATTATTGTTTGGTAGTAGTAATTTTATGTCAAGACATATTTTGTATGTTAGTGCCAAACATCTTTAGAAATTATAAATCTTATACATGGGCAAGGTGAGTTTTATTTTAAACATACCAGTAGTTGGGCCTAACATGTTCTGGTGATCTCATGTGGAGCTAGCCAACAATTTGGAATTATGGTGAACCATTGGTTTTATAGAGGAACATTATAATATATTAACCTTGTTTAGTTTCTAAATTTTAGCAGTCACTCTACCTTATCCATATAATTTTATTTGACTATATCACATTATCCTTATTTTTTCTATGTTTGTTTTTGTTAAAAATGTTTAGTTTCTGAATTTTAGAGGTGGTGTAGGTAAAATATGGAAACAATTTTAATTTGACATGTATGTTGCACAGTTTCTTCATTATTGTTGGTATAGTAATAAACTGTAAAATAAATTGTTTGAAGTAAGCAGTATTTAAATGATTTGTGTAGTAATGTAAAACTATGTATATAATGTGAATATCAAAAATTATGCAATAAATGTGCCGTAAATTGGGTCTGCTTGTATAAATTTCATTACCTACTACAAGACATTTCAAACTTAATAAAGTGCATCTTTTGGAATCCTTGAAAATGCAAAATTCATGTAAAGTATATTAATGGGAAGTTGTGAAATTGTGTAATATATAAAAAAAACTGTTTCATCGTGCACTGGAAATTAAGAGTGCTTGATTGTTGCACTTCAGTTGATATACTTATGCAGCAGTTTTCCCTATGTTGACTTTATATGCGTGAGTTGTTCTTGATTCAAAAAAAAACTGTGGTTATTTGAAGTCAATGTAGCAGGATTTCCATCTCTTCAATCTGTCTCAAATTTTGAGGAAGTTTTCATTCAATGATTCCATTCAATCATTACCAGGAAGTTGCATCTGTTTTTTGATAAATCTGATAACCTGCTGAGCAAAGTCCTCAATGAATGTTACATTTGAGGATTGTGGTAGCATCATTTTAATTATTTAATCTACAAATGGGCACTTTGCTAGGTGGTAGATTGTTTAATACTTCAACTTTAACTTTTCTAGTTTCAGGAAAACTTCATGTAGTTTAAATTAGACTGTCACATTCTAATGTCAGAACTTTTTACTCTACTTAAATGTAGTTAAATCATATAAACAAAGGAATCACTACAATTAGCTAAGACATAATTTTATACTTCAGCAATCTTAATTGCAACAATTGAACCTGTGGAATTGATGTAATAATTGAAAACTGCTCATTGCTGCAGATGTACTATCCTGAAATGATACATTGAAAATTTGATGTATAATTTCTTTGCAGCCTAGCTAAACTAAATGCTGATTTAAAATAAGTATATATATATATATTTATTTTCTTCAATGGCTGTACATTATCACTTGATGGACGACAGGAGGATTTGAGATATCTGGAATTTTAATTATTTCTGCACATTTCCTCAATATTTATTCTTCTATAAATCAAAATATCTATTTCAAAACTTGTGTATTTTACATCGTTTTTACAACTTTTCTCATTTATAAAATGTACATCACACACAATCGTGGCCTCCTTTAGCACAATCAAAACATTAATTACACTTTGTAAAATAACATATATTTTTCAGACCAGTACCCTTTAATGCCTAGTCAAATTTTGTACACTGTTTGTATTTAAAGTCTTACAAAATCGAATGCATCCTGGTTTTTTAATTTAAAAAAATTACACTTCACTGATAAACTATACATTGACAGATCGAACAACAGTAACTCCTACCTCTTTGTTCTCAGGAACTGTTTTAGAGATTATTTTTCCACCTCTTCGATTTGAAGGAAATTCTGATCCACTGTGACAACCTGAATCCATGGTTGCATCACTGTAACAATTAGATTGCTGATTATGACTTTCTGATTCTTCTTCCTCTGTGCTTGTTGCTGCCTGGTATGGGCATTCTGACATATTAATATTTTTTAGTGTCTGTGGATTGTCACTTGTATTACTGTTGTGAAGAGGTAAATTTAAACATCTGTGCCCATGTACAGATGAATCGTGGACAACATTATAATGCGTAATGTTAGTTCTCGGGGAAGCATGGGTAGATATGTTACCATTAAAACCATCCTGTGATGCAGTAAAATTACTTTGATGCATGTTACATGCATATGACTGTGGGATATTCACCTGAGAAGATTGAGATATTGTTTCATATTGAGCATCAGGGGCTAAAAACAACGGTTCATTTCTGTGGAGAGGCAAATAGTCAGTATTTTCACATCCCAAGTTGAGTAAGTTGTTTCTTTGTTGTTGCAATAAAAATTTGGTCTTTTGTATGTTTGTCTCTTGTTCATATAATGTTTTCTGCATTGAGGGATAATTGTTAAACATATCCTTACTTATAGCATTCAAAGCTGACGTAGAATCTGGCACAACATCTCTTGTGCTGTTATTTTCTGGATTATAAAATATTTCACAGCTTTCAATTGGTTCTGCTGAGAAATTGTTTGGTGAAGATGTTGATGCTGATGACATGGGTGATACTAAAGAACTATCATTATTTTCATTTATAGGATAGCCACTTGAATTGGAAAAGTTATACTCAGATGAGTCTTTTATCAAATCAATTCTGTTGTTACATACTTGTTTTCTATTTCCCAAATCTAAGAAGCTCCTACTTGTAGGATGAATACTTTTATGGCAAATGTCATCAATATTTTCAGTAAGTGATGTTTCTTGATCTATAGCCATCTTGCTGTGAAGATGAGTAATTGAATTCTGGTTGTTGGCCGAGTGAGGTCTCTGTTGACTAAAACAGTTCATGGTTTGCTCTTTGTCGATTGAGCTGTGACAAGAAGTGGCATTACCTTCATCACAAATTCTATGAAGATACTGATTCCCATTTTCAGTTTCACCCAAAGATTGATGGAAATCATTAGTTTCAGTAGTTGAACTGTTTTGGTGAATTATTTCTGCTTGAACATTTTGCTTATGATTTTTTTCAGAGAACATTTCTTGTAATTTATGAACATGCCCTGACATTGGGTAACCCATGGCTCTTTCTCGAAGTGCTATCATCATCAACCTGTGTTTTTGAGGGTTAGAAACTTCATCGTAAAGAGAAGAATCTTGACCATCATTACGGACTGATACATTACAACAAGATGAAACATCAGCAAAATATACTTCAGATTCAGTAGGCTCATTCTTGTTTCTCTGGACGCATTCTAGATCCTCGATTGCTGAATTCACTATATCTTGGTGACAAGGTCTATAGTGAACCATAGCAGATCCTTCCACATTATCATTTCTTGAAGATATTGGACCTGATGACAAATTCTGTGTATATCTATTATCAATTTCTTCAGGCTCATTGCTACAATTTTTTTTTATATTGTGCTTCACATTAGGAAAATTTTCTGAATTTTTCACACACTGTGGCTCAAATAATAATTGAACATTTGTTCTTGGTAATGCTGTTGAATTACTGATAGGAGAAAAATTATCTTGAGGCACTTTCATATTCTTTTGCTGTTGATCAAATGAAAAGGGTATATTTGAAACAGATTTAACTGAAGAAATATCTGTTCTCTTTTTAGTTCTTCTTGCAGGTAGTGTATTGCTGATCCTGTCTTTACTGCTGGACAAATTAGAATTTATTTCACTTGTACCATCACCAGAAACGGCAGTTTCAGCATTAGTGTCCAAATAATTTTCTACAACAATATTTTTTCCAGCATCATTTGTATTCATCATTCCTTCAGCAGGAGTAGCTGTAGACAATTCTTCAAAACATCTTGGATCTTGTGCACGTCTGTGCCTTTGCATTTGACAATGATGGTGGTGGTGACCTCTTAATGGGCTTCCTGCATTTTGATGAGATAAAAGACTAAAAATAGGCTCCCTGCATGCTGGACTACTATGATTTGAATATGGTGGTGGTGGCCCCCACATATAATATCGCTGACAGTAGCCTTCTACTTGTATTGAAGAAACACTTGAGTTTGGCTGATCCCTTCTACTGTAAGACTCTGGATCAGGTCTGCTGCTGAAGCCATACTGACTGTCTGGACTACTGGTGGTGTTACGGTAATTGTGACTATTACTTTCTCTGTAATGATAAATGTTCTGTATTTAGCTGTGTTAAAATTTATTTTAATTTAGTGATAAGGTACTAAAATACTATATATAGATATATCCATACATGCACTTATAAGCACAAACATTATGAGCACCTCCTTAATAGTGTGTTGGTCCATCTTTGGAACACAATACAGCAACAGTTCTGTGAAGTATTAATTAAACAAGCCCTCAGTAGGTTTCTTGAGTTATGTCACCAGAAAAATAGGCACACAATTACACGCTATTGGTTTGTGGATGTGGAACTGGCATCACAGGTGTTTTCCATCTAATTGAGATCAGACAAATTTGGTGGCCAAGACATCAACATGAGTTCACTATTGTGATCGTCAAACCACTCAATTCAGGCTTCATGACAGACTGTTATTGTGCTCTAAAGTTTCTCATGAATTTGTGGTATTTTAGGTGGAAATGTAGGTCAAAAAAATTTTTAGTATTTCCTCAGAATTAGAGTTAAACAAGTAGAAACTTGTTGCTTGAGCATGCTATATGAATTAATTGAACTATGAGTGGTTAAAATATTAGGAGGGGAAAAAACACCTGTAATAGATTAATGCTGATACAGTCTTGCATTGTAGACAGCATGTCAAGAGAACTAGGCATTTGACCTTAATCAGTGGAATTAAAGGTTTTATACAGAAATTGTCTTCAATTTGGAATTCACCCTTAAAGAAACTTCCTTGAAAGCCCAGATTGGAAGTTTAACCTTTTTTATTTAATTTTCTTTCAACATTGTCCATTCATGCCAGGTCAATTATTGAAACTGTAAACCCTTACATGTTACAAAATAGAAAGGTTGATTTCTTTCACTTTGGCCAACTTAAATGGTATGAAAAATAATAGCAACGAACTTACCTAACAGTCTGAGGTGCACTGTTGCGAGTCCATGGTAAACGGCGCCAGCTCCATCCAGATGTTGGCCGTTGTGAAACTGTGTTACCGTCTTCTCCAGGATTTGGAGAATAAAGATTTCCTATTCTTCCTGGAGTCCAGAATCTTAAAAGACATAGTGTTTGTAACAACAAGCTCTCAGTCATAAATAAAATATTTGTATCAACACACAAACAATATCTCACATTCTTGTTTCTTTTTATAAACAACCCATTGACAAGCAGTATCTGTTTGAACTCTTGTGTTACATAAGAGATTACATAAATTTGTTTCAGTATTTAGATTTTTATACAATATATATTGTTCGTATAAGTGAATGTGATTAATTTTCTCAGTTTAACCCAAGTTCAGATTTCTATTGGTACCAAACTTAAAACAAGACTTATGTTGGTAAACAAAGAATCCAAGAGGAAAATACTAAACCTGTCATCCATCACTTCCCATGGGAAGAGTTCATGAGGTGGAGGGTAACGACACTCTTCACAACATCCACAGTGGTGTGGTGCACGTTGTTGATGGTAAAGATAGCGGCACCGCATTTCTAATTGTTCCCAGTACATCTTCTTCTTCTCATGGCTAAATAAAATTTAAAAGTCTGAAAATTGTTCTTAAATAAAGCTTTTGATGTGTTAAAACTATTGCTATGTTAGATCTTACCTGAGTAACTGATAAACAAGCATGCAAGAAAATATACATATCAGAATCCCAATGACAGATAGGCCAAACATTGCTCTGAGGCAGGAATACAATGCGCCATGAATCACTTCGCAATCTGGTGTTGCATTGAACACATATCGTACACCTATAAATTATAAGAAATAACTAATCAAATTCCATTTATTGTTTTCATAGATTTATTAGTGTTCTCAGTCAAATTTTAATATATTAGAATGATAATTACAGCAGTTAATGTGTATATACATTTAAATCATTTTAAAAATGCAGCAATAATTACCAAAAGCCACTATGTGAGTCTATTAATATGTAACATGTATCTGTGTATGCACAGCCTCTGAAAACAGGTTTTTATAGTTGAATCAAATCTGTACACTCACTCTTGTTTATGTAATGTGAACTTGAGAAATGATGCACAAGAGAAGAGAAAACTAATGAGAGCAATAATAGAAGGATTAATAAAAAATGTGTATTGCAAAACTCATACCAAACTTGTAATGATAGTTAACGTGAGATATTTTGTAGGTGGCAGCTGTTTGTTTTGTTAGACGGTCGGAACTTTTGACGACGTGGAAGTGTTTGGTAGAAAGGAAAAGATACAATGGACCTGTGGCCAATAAGTAGAAGGTGCTTGACAGCTACAAGTAAACACCAAATTATTAGTCAGAACCAATTGAGTCCCAGAAGCATTTGTTATGCGAACAGGCACATAAATTTTAAACATATGGAAGAAAATATTTAACTGGAAAAGTATCAGGACATTGTAGACCTAAGTATTTTACATGAGTAAATAAAGTAAACTTAAATGAAAAATTAACACCTTTGGGTGTCTTATCTTTCATAATATTTTTCATAATTACATTCACAGAAATCATCTGTATAGTAACTTAAGCATAAAAATATATAAAATAAAATTTCAGTTGTTTAATTCTGCAAATTTGTTTGGATTCCATATGTCTAAAATTTAAACAAATCAAATAAACAGGTACAGGCAACTAGTTATGTATACAACTTAGAGTTTTAAAAAAAGTTGCTAATATTTTCACCTTCTTCACTTTGGTCATTATTTACTGGTTCCAGTACAACAGAATAGCAAGTGCACGTCTGAGTCTTTTGTGTGTAAACACATTCTCTCAAACTTTGTAACCTGTTCATGTGCACAACAGTTGTGCTGATGGTGACGACTACACACAATACTGCACATGTCATGCAACAGGCTCCACACAACTTAATCTGCAAAGAAGTCATTTCTGTAGCCATATAAAATATATATATATATATGTGTGTGGAAAGGAAAGAGAGATAGGTTGTGGCTTACCTGAAAGTGAAGTTCAGTGTCGCCATAAGGAACTGAAGGTTGTTCTTCAAATTTTCGGAGGCTCTCACTTTCACTTTCAGGTAAGCCACAACCTATCTCTCTTTCCTTTCCATACTAATATGCAATTATTTTTGACAATGTCATATCCTTACTAATATATATATATATATATGCATAGTAATTGAATATTATAAATCAACCATTCTAAAATACAGAAAGTTTGAAAATATAATGTTATACAAACAAATTACTTCATTGTGATTTATTATGTTTCTGAATAACACAACATTTGTATAGATAATTTCTGTTTCTAAGACAAAGATTTGAATGGATGAAATTATTACTAAAATTATATCTGTAAGTTTAGGCAAATACTAAGAAAAATTAATTATTTTATTAACTGATTATTTTAACTAACAAATGAAAAATAATGGAAGTATATGTTTGTGTTTATCTGGGCCCCTTTTAAAAAAATGAGTAAACTTAATGTGTACTGGCAAGGTATAACCAGATGACAATTGCAAAGCTCACTGTTGAAGCATTAAACATTTTTCAAATCACTACCTGGGTTGAAACCAGGTAACTTATTTTATTTAGTTGTCATAGTAAGTGCATAGGCAATCAAACAATATATCAGAAATATTGGGATTATTTTCTTGTTGGTTTAGGGCACTTTTTGAAATTTGGTATATTAATAACTGATAAATAACTTCAAGAGAGAACCTGAAACCGTTCTTACCAGATATCCATAGCGGTTCTTTCTTGCAGCTAAACACATCACAATCAGTCCTGTGACAATTAACTGTAACAAAGAAATAGTTGTCATTCATACTATTAATTGAACTATTTGAAGACTTAGCATAGAATAATAGTGTTCTAAAATCACTATGTTAACCAATTTACATCCTGTCTATTATTTGGAACAAGATTTACTTTTAAACATTAAAAAGTAATTATAGTTTATTCTGCACAACCTAAATATGTCTTTATGGTCATGCCAGTTTGTGAATAACACGGTTACAATTTAGAAATGAATTATTTATATTTGCACAAATGTATAATAAGTTTATTGCTATAACTTACCATTGCCGCAGGTACATATGTGGGTACCGTCTCAAAGTAATTGAGTGACGATGTATATGAACGGAGCATGAAATAAACTGTCAAGAACAGTGTTCCTAACAATACCGCCAATCCTCCACAGGCGGTACAGAGGAAAACGTATTTCCGTAGCCAGCACGAGTGCTGTAGTGCTAAATGATAGAATAAAAATATTTTAAATTAATTTACATGTAAGGGAAACTAATGTTTATAAACAATAAATATGTATTTAAATCTGGCCATGTGCATTCTACAATGCCTATTGATGATTATAAATTTGTTATTCACATATTTTATTATGCAGTATTTAACTTAAAATATTATGTATATCTGACACAAGTTTTGTTGAGTCAGAGGCAACCACATAAATTGAAATGAAGCCGGTTTAGATTTCCCAAAAGGGGGAAAAAAAATTGTTTCATTTTTTTTCAAAATTTTTGTTTACATTTGATTTTTATTTAATTTTCATGGGTACGTTTATAATAATTTTACAATGTTTAATTCCAGGCGTACCTTGTAGACGTATAATTATGTCTCAAGCTTCCGAAGATAAATATCAAATTTGGTTGGATTCCAGCATATCTACAACAACTTACAGGATTGTCCCTGGATTAGAAACATTTAATGTGAGTAAAAGTTTTTCTTTACAGTAGTGTAGACAGAGAAATTATATGAAATCACAAATCAAAAATATTGAGAAGAATTCTATAAATCAATTATACGAAATTTAGCTAAACCTTATATCTGTAAATTATGATACACATTTCCATAAAATATAGTGTTTTCGTTTCGCTTTCGTAATCATTAATCAGTGTTATAAATATCTAACAGTTGTGCGGCCACGTAAACTGTTGGAAGACGCAAAATGGAAACCACCCATAATCAACACTAGAGGGTTTTAACTTTGAGCTTGGAAACGGTCAGAACCTGTTGGACTACTTCTTTAGAATGGCATGTTATTGGTCAAGGAATGGTAACAGTGTCATTGTTTGCATTAAGTCATGCATATGATGTTTCGATGACCAAATACTTGAAAGAAATAGCGATCCATCAGCTAATTGATGGAATGAGCTGATATAACTCCTAATGAACTGATGATTACCACGTACATGCTACCTGTACCAGAGGTTACCAAGATTATCGAATTTGAAGATGAGATAGAAGTCTGTTTGCCAGTGGCCCTCATCGGACAGCCTGCGGGGGAGTCGCCTGTGATAAGGAACATTACGAACCATATCCCAGGTGACCGGTAGAGAAAATACGCACCCTCATTCGGTCTATATCCGTGGGACCGATGGTTTTATACCACAGATGTGCTCTACGCGTGACCTTTGCGTTACAAACAAGACCAAGGCGTAGTTCTCATTCCGGACTGAGATCTCACAGTACTACCTTAGTGCGCAGCTTTGTGCGATGATTCGTTGAGTCTTGAATGTTCTGTGGTGAATAGTGTGAGCACATTGTTGTAGCGCCCTCGTGTCACGAATAATTATCATGATCGAAATAATTAATGCGGAGGGTTGCGTATGGAAAGTAGGGAGTGCTTTTTAGTTCCTTCGACTTCGCACACGCACTGTCTCTAGTAACAATAATAATACATTCATGAGTTACTTCAATGTAACACGTTACAAGCCAGTTTTGAATAACTTTAAGCAATGATTGGGAACATAAAGCAATTAATGAAGGAATGACTGTGAGCTTTGTAGGATCCCGCATTCAACTCTTTTCATATTAGATCCGATGTTTGGAAAAATTACAGATATTTTAGTTTTAAAAAAACAAATTAAAATTTCTTACAGTACAGCAAGTAACATCTATATGGAAAGGCTTGAAGAAAAAAGTGGCAGTATAGAATCCTATTTACTTTCTGCGTAAACTACATGTTTAAACGTTATTATTGCCTTATGATTGTGGAACATATGGTAAATTACCTTTCGCGTATTTCGCGGTCCTGTTTATATCATTGTAGACAGCGGATAGCTGTAAAAGTAGGCCTACTTGTAGGGAGTACTTCAGTATTATTATCAATAAACGTATAGGGTAGGAATGGTCCTTCTGTGCGTCTAGTCAGCTTATTTCGTTGCTGTATGTTTCCTCAATTAATTTTAATTTTAAGGCGTTTGTCTGAATTTGAAATTTTTTTTAAAGTTAGTATTACATTAACAGAGTGACAAGAAATATCAAAATATAATATGTAGATGTGTTTTTTTATATCGGCAAAATATTTTCATTATTCCATTAGCACGTTGGCGATGGCGAGAATAGCCGAAGACTAACGATCACTGTGGCTATTGATTTACCGACGTCGGGGAAACAACAACGGTGCTACGTGAGGAACAAGTAGCGTCCCTACACGTGTCATCTGCTTCTCGGGAAGTGAAACATTAATAGTAACACGACCAAACTTCGAACTTGCGTCGGTCTTCCATCAACCACGCTGGTTGATTATCACTAATTTAAAAGAAAACAGCCAAAGCTTTCACAACTTGAAGTTACTTAATGAAGATCAAATTATTGCGACGCGTAACAGCTTTCGTTTGCCTAGAGACGGGGAAATTGGTAATTTTTAACTCTGTTATTCAGAAAGACAAATAAAGATAAACTTATCGATGTCCGACGTTTCATCGGGAGCAGTTAATTGTGTTTCAGGGTTAGATTATATTAATTTTTGTGAGGGGTCCAATGTGTGTTTGATTTGGGTGGTTCTGATGCAGTTAACACAAGAAGAAGAAAAAAATTAATAAACTTTGAAAGTCAATGAAATGTCTTGTTAGTCAGAGCGGAGAATTCAGACACTCGGGTGAACCAACTCGATTCAGGGCAGACCTCAAAAAATAGATTTTTAATTAATGGAAAAATAATAGCGGATGCGCGAAGGAGTTAATGTACCAGAGAGAAGACTATCCTACAATGAGAACTAAACAATTAATAATGGAGTGGGAGATAGAGAAAGATATGAAAAGAATTACGGAGTCTTGGTCATATAAGATGGATGATGATAGTACGGGGTACGGGGTTCGAAAGTTGAAGGTTAATCAGACTCGCGGACTGCAGTTCATCACTGCATTCCCAGAAGCCAGCTTAACAATCGCCATGCATCGAGTTCCAATAAAATATTCCATCACAGTCATAGGACTATGATTTTGTCATTTAGTCAATAAGTGTACTTCTTTGCTTGGTAATAATAAGTGTTCTGCTTCGGTACGCAAAAAGAATCCTGATGAAATAGAGTAAAATTCATTTGCATATTGTTTTTATTGAATTTAATGATTTCTATTTAATTAAATTTAATAAAATTCTTAAACTTTGTAATTTCTGTATTGTGAGAAATATAGAATAGTATAAATTGGGTAATGAAATATTTTATTAACTTTATTCATTCCCTTCAACATACTCTTACTTTCTAAATTATTTCATTAATTAATTTTATACATAAAGCGTGAAATGAGTGTCAGGTCGTCAATTCTGAGTTTAATTACAACATGTTGTCAAAATATTGTGCACGTACGTCTTGTTCATAGTACCCGCGTCCCATTTGATACTACTTTATGAGACGTGAGAGAAAAAATACAGGAAAGTAACGGATCCTGAACAGTGCAAATATTATGCTATATCCGTTTGTTATACATTTCGCTTGCCACTCACTTCTCCCAAATTAGTTTCCATGTCCTTTTGCCAATAAGAATGAGACACCCGAAATGATCTCGAGGTACGTACCTCTGTCCGGAGTCCTGTACTCGACGAGCTGCATGATGGGAAGTCCGTGCATCTCCATGCGACAAACAGACTCTCATCTTCCAATCCATTCCATCACGCTACTTCACACACCTCACTTGCCCAACTTTCTACAGCGTTAGTCAATGAAATATTGAGAAAGTAATTGTAAGATAACACAGCCACCATCAAAGATTACAAAATATATCCAGGAGTAAGTTTTAACGCACAGCACAATCTAAGGAAATACTAAACGTGGGACATGAAAAGCAGGAATGCAAGTTGATTTATATTCAATTACTGAAGGATTGTAGAATTTTGTATGAATCTGAAGGACGGCGATGTCAGGTGGAGATCAGGTCTGAAAAGTCACGTTATCTGAATAAAACCGTCTGAAGCAGACGCTCAAAGCGCAATCGAGTCAAACTGAAACCTTTTCTCCTACTTTGGAGTTGTTCTAGCCAACCTAGTCTCCTACGTGTGAGTGTTTCACATAAAACGACTACCTGCTTTGAATTTTCACTAAATCGGAGATTTTCTTTCGTGATTATTCTATTTCATCTTTGCCTCAATTTCAGGCACACATTGACTTGGACAAAAAATTCGATCATCCAACGAATATTTTCTGATAAATCCAATAATAACTGAAGTCGTTCCATTATTTCTTCTCGTGCCCATAGTGCCAAATATGTTTATGATGGCAACTGTAACCAATCAAATCGAATGTCCAGGAATGGCATCGAACGTCTGAAACGCAAACTCCCAATAAACTTCATACTTTCCCACCAACACTCAGGCACTTCCTGAAATCCTCTTCCTATCATCCTCAATATAACCACCCTGCCCGATAACCCACCCGTGTCACTCTCTACCCAACACTCCAAACGTTTACAGAACTACAAATCAACTCAGGGGCTGGAAAGTCACTGGACTCTCCACCTACACAAGCCAACATGTCAAATATTTACCATATTTATTGTAAATTTATGAACCAAACTGTATAATCGAAATATAAAATTTATGAAGAGAAATTTAAAAAAAAAATATGGCATCGAACGTAAACAGGCGTAGGCAAATCAACTTAATTTCTCGCCCAGTGCTAAGCGATACTTCTCATGACGTTGTACTACCGATTTGTAATAGAAATGCTGTAACAAATTTTTCGACTTTTAATTGCTCAACTTGTTGCATTACACAGGTAATTCATCTGTCGTAATATGTGGTATCAGATTCAGTTGTCTTCAAACTAATCAAATAGAGCGGAAGAAGTCCTCGTAAACCAATATAAACATATTCTTCGTGTCTCTGAAGGTTCCTCAGCATCATACACAGAAGTTGTATAGTCAATTACATTTTTTAAACTAGTGCGCATTCTCGAGCAAGTCATTCATACAGGAATCACGAAGGATTTCCGTTCAAATATTTGGGACATTGTTACAGCGAAAAACATTTTTTTTTTAGTTTTGGTATTTGATACGTTTAAGGCGATTCGCAGCATCCAATTATCTGCTGTTATGAGTGTGAGAAATCAGCGCAGATGACAGCTAATGTGGCATACGTTTCGACAATTATTTTGTAACAATGGATTTCATAAGAGTTAACGCGGCGCAATCGCAGCGTTATGTCCGATCGGATCAGCGAAACGTCTTAGATAAACGGGAACGGTGCACGGGGAATTTTATATGGCATGTAGGACGATCATCCGACCTTCTTCAAAGGTCAATCCCGACAATCAATGGATAGAGGCGCGTCAGCGAAAATTCAAAGCCGGCCTTTCGGTTGTGCTCCCGTCAGCTCGAAAAAAAGAAGACAAAGACTTCAAACTCTCTCCCTGGGATGAATTTTGGTAATTTGTCTAAAATACGCAGTATCGCGAGGGACAGCATGCGTGTTAAACAGAACAGGGCGTACAAAACACAAAAAAGCTACCGGTGTTTTGGGAGAAAGGACCAAACAGTAAAGGCGGTTCTGCGGACGATTTCGAGTAAAACCAGTAATATTTACACACTTCCGATTTTAAATAGACGCGAAGTTGCGGCTGTACGATTATTATGCGTGAAAGAAACCTCGCACAGCAGAACGTGAATACCCAAACATCGGGTCCTTAAGAAAGGTTACAAAATTAACGACAAACACACTAATGACATCGCCGCATTTAATACGAAGTCCGTTGTTTCCGCAAATCAGTCACATGTTCGCGCGAGCTTTTCTACTCGAAATTGTCCACACTAAAAACGTCCCTGTGGTAAACCATGCAGACAGAAACATACCGAAGCGTCGCTCGATGCGAACTGAGGCCCTGAGTGCGAAGAGTCGCCGTCGCGAGGCGTGGCGCTGTCCGCAGTTCACAGCACGTGCTCCATCGATCACTTACAAGAAGCAAGCGTTTTGCCGCTGCTTCCTAATTTCGATTGCGAATAGAACGGGACCAAACGAAAAACACCTGAATTGATCCAATAAGTGAACAAGCGAAAAGAACAAACTCTCTGAAATCCGGAGCGTAATAATGAGACTAGTTATAAAATGTCCATCTCAAGGGAGGCGGCTACTCAACTTTCACCATCACAGTGATGATTTAGATTCTTGTTAACGGGATCTGGGAATTGAGAAATATGGGAAGATGTAGTTAATGTCGAGTGTCGGGAATCTATTTAACACTCCACCAAGGATTTCGAGATAACTATGTATAACATTTAAGCGACGATAATTTGTGGAGGGGGAGGGGTGTTGATAGTGACGTTTGGTACGTAAGATTTTCTGCTTCAGGAGCTTATCAAATCAAATTAAAAGCAGTCAAACAAATGGAAGATTCTTCTCTGTAATCAAATAAAAATGAAACGAACTCATAGCATTATTCTTTTTACGAGTCTAAGATGGACCGAATGTGAGTGTTTACGAATAAGTATTCAATTAATATCTTGTTTCTTATGCTGACTCGAATGACGATTGATAGTCAGATCCCAATCAATAGTTCTAGTGTTTGTTCTACAAGGTTCCTTAATTTATAATACTTTATTGAACTCGGAGTGTATTTTATACGCGTCTTCTTGCATATAATCGATTTCATATGTATTATAAATATGAATAATTTGGTGAAGATATTATATTGTGTTCTGAAGTATAACAGTTATGTATACGGATTATAAAGTAGGATAGGTAAATTGTGTATTAGAGACTTAGTATTGCTTTTATTAGAATAATAATATTTTAACTTTCTTGCAATTTTTAATTGATGACCACATATGTGCAGGTGATTACCTGTAGACTTACCCCGTGGCGGGGGTGGGGGTGCGGGCACGGGTTGGCGGGGGCGCGGGGGCGGTCTCGGGGGCAGCGCCGGCGGCTCTGCTTCGCTCTGCCGCTCCGGCTCCTCGGCCATGTCATGCTGGAAACAAATTCTTACTTAACTTTACTGTGTTAAAATTACGATGCGCAGTCGTCCACGGGCCTGGCGTCGTGGTGGGAGTAGGCCGGAACTCGCGAACCTTTACTACGGCAACCTGGTAATGTAAAAACTCTTCTGAAAACATTGTCGCAAGGAAATATATCATGTTCGGTTTAAAGATATGTTTTACGTCAAAAAACTCATCCGTAAAAGTTAAATGATATAGAAATACCTTGGCGCTGTCTGTATATCCCGTTCTTAAGAATATAATGAAGGTTTTAAAAAAGGTAGTAATGTTACTCCAGGCAGTTCCCCCTGGCGATGCTCCTCTCCCTCTACTGCGCATCTCACACGGCAGAACTTCCCAGATAATTAATAAAAATTAAGGAGAAATAAAATTAAATTCTCATACATACTAATTTTCGAAACATTACCCAGTAACAGTGACTTGACCACGAAATCGAACACCGTAGTTATTATTCTTAAAGGTTATAATCATCCTACTAGAAATTTAGGAAATCTTGACTGTCTTTTCGGTTTTGTCCATAAACACTTTATGATTTATTAAATTTAAATGAAGTCCAATAATTTTCGAACATTGCATAAATGTTCTCATCCGTTTCGGTATGACTTTTGTAAACATATTGTGTCCAGAAAAAAACAAATTAATTTGGCTCATAAATTATATATATATAATAATTATTTATGCTTCAAATTAATTCATGTGTATATATCGCCCGCCCTGTATTCATTAATAAAGCATACATTGTTGTAATACATTAATTGTAAATGAAAAAAAAATTGGATGAAGAATTTAGGATGTTGATTGATGTAGATGTAAAATATATCCTGGAGTTACGTATTTTTATCAATACCGAATTGAGGAAACAGAACATGTCACTGGATAAATGCAAATAAAGTTGTTAAGGGGATTCTGGGAAACGTTAGATTTAAGAACTGAACGACTCAAAAATTAAGTTGTGATAAAATTCATATCTAAATAATAGAAAAGTTTTGTTACCTATGGAAGGACTTTCCAAAGGTGACAAGAAAGTATGAAGAAGAAAAACCTTATAGATTATGACATCGAATTTCTAAATAATTTTAAAATCTTACTTGTGTATCAACCTAAAATTGTAGAATCCTCAGTAATGGAACTTGAAAAAATAGGAAATGGTGTTCACCGGGAAGAATAAATATGTGAATGAGGAAATTTTAAAAGAATTGTGTTGGTCGCTCAAACTCTGATGGAAAATTACAATACACAAAACCAACAATTACGAATGTTTGGTATTGAATGTGAATACAAATACATCACGTCGTTCAGACCGCCATGAAAATAGTCACGTGACTCGACAGTTGAAGATAAGTCTTGTTGTGCTGCACAGGATCTCATGTGGACAGGCTTTGCGAGTGCGATTGGGCGAAAGGAGAAAGTGAAAGACAGTTCACAGGAGTTGAAGGAGGCACAAAGGCCGCTAACCTTCGCGCTCGCTCTAACGGGATCAGGGCCTCACGTCAACGAACTCTACATTTATTCACCATTATTTAGATTTATTAACTACGTAAATCTAATAAGTATTAGTCTGTCCGTGAGGCTCAAACTGTAAAATAATTTAATTTTGCCCAAATAGTTTTATTATTTGAACTTATATATTTAATTCTGTTATCAATCTTACTCATTAGTTACACTGTCCCATATAATTATTATGATATCTCCAGAAAGTGTTCCATATGGAGGTGACGGCAACATATAATCTCCATTAATCTCCAGGAGAGAAAAATGAAAGATATGGTGGGGTCCTCGACACGGACAACAGAAAGTTGAAAAATTACGTCGGGACGTTTTAGAAATTAACGTCTGACAGCTCTGTTCCTCTGTAAACAAATTTGCAACGATATTCAATTAAGGTAAGGATAAGGTAATTACTGTAATAGAAGGGAGTAGTGTAACTGAAAAGAAAATTTAACCATTAGTATTTTTCCTTTTTATTGCACTCAAAGATACTGTATTTTTCCTTATGTTTGTTATGTATTCCTCTTTTGTATTTCTGTTTATTCCTTGTAAATGTAATTGTAACAATAAATTATTTTATTTGTTCAGTTTCTTTCCTTAGTCGGTAAAACGTTACCTCGTGTTCCACTCACTTAATCCACCTCCTTGAAACCATACACTTCCTTCTAAGACATTACTTTATTACTGCGTTCTACATGTCCTTGTTCTTCCCTGAACTACTTATTTACAAAGTTTGAAGTTCCTATGTTCACGTTCTTCCGAAACGTAAACAATGGTTTTAAATTGCTCTTGTAAGTCCACATAATTTATTGTGTGGCAAGAAACACCCATAACCTTTGAATAGACGAGTTTGGTCATGGACTACTTTCGTCCCATGCATTGGGTAGGATCTGGTATGAGAAAATGTCTCCGTTTCCGAACTTTTCTCTGACATCTCTAAATGTGCGGGAAAATTCCACTTCAGTGACAAATCGGTCACAGTCGAATCCATAGTATGAGGTCAGTCCTCAGATACACTGAAGGATTCTGAGTGTTTTTTATTTCCCCCTTCATATTTGATCTTTTTGCCATATCACAACTATAACACTTATCTTCATTTCGGTGAAAGGTCGTGATTCTTTACCAATCTGGAACCTCACCTGCCTGATCAAACAATCGGGTACGATGAATGACCATCAAACATTTTTTAGCCAATTATGCATTTCAATTTCATAATAAGTTAAGTACAACCAGGTATGAATGAAGTTGAAAAATGATTACAAATTACGTCAGGAAACATCCGCGATGATGTTCAGCAGATTATGAATGATCAACACAGATACGTATGAAAAAGCCAACCTAAGATTACTTTGTTTGCGAGGTTTGACGACAGTAAAACATGTAATAACGTTGCTCAATGCCAATGTGCAACAAGAATATAATAACAACATCGCAACGTGGACATTTTGGTGTGATGTAGAAAACTTAGGATTTTTTTTCGAGAGTAAACTATATTAAATTGTAGCAGTTGTTAAATTCTTCCTTCGATTCGCTTTCTTTTTCTTATTGAAACACGCAGATTTGTATGTTAAATGCTGAAAGCCTCTCCGTGTCGCATCGCAATCCGAAGTTAGGTTTGTTTCGGGATCCTTTAGAAAACGTCTGTCGCGTTTCCACACATTTATTGGACTGACCATCGTAATTGGATTACCCGAGAGCGAATCATATATAATCCGGGATCAAATTAATCAAAGCGTAAAAAGTCTCTTTTAACAAATAAAAGTGGAACGTGTTTGTGTACAAAGCGGATTTTGATTTCGTCAAATATTTTCCGCCGGAATGAAGTTGTTCCGCTTGCTAAAGCTCACATTTCCATTCTTCCATTCGTCTTCGAACTCTCGGTGGATGATACACCACAGCTGGATGCTCCTACTCACTCCAATGACTTCAAATGGAATCATAATATCTGAGACCAGCTTCAAGAATCCCGCTGTTTGCTTTTGCACTGTTGCAAGAAAGCAGACGAATGTGCAACAACAATAATCGTGTTTACTATCATTATATATTGAGCCACAACATGTCATACTTATTTAAATTACCACCGACAAGAAAGCAAAACACTCCTGACTTTTCCTTGCGACGTAGCAAATATTTTACAAACGAAACGTTGTTCATTTAATCGTGTATTTTTTGCATTCGAATTTAAATTAATGTAATACGTAGCGCAATTTGCGATATTTTATATTTATTATATTTTCATATAACTGAACTAATTCAAAATATTTTCAGTTTTCTCACAATTCTTAAATTAGATTTGTATTCAAAATTCAAACTATATCAGAAGTTTATTTACGGACATCGTAATCAGAAAAATGAATATATTTGTACTTTACAATTAAAGTGAAATCCTCTGCCACTTTGAGTATTAGCTTGCCGTAATATAAACAATTTAAAGGAAACTATCCCAATCAAATAATATATTAATATAATGAAGTCTGGTTCAGGAAAAAAATGTTAATTTTAACTTACTTCATAATTTATGTTTCAATTCTGAAATGTCACGAGGAGCGCATGGAACGGAAAAGATTTGTCTTTCTAAAAACTGTGGCATTTGAAAAATTGTAAAATACTTAATAGATATATAAAATTTTGTGGCACTAAACTTTCCAAGTTATTAATTTTTTAATGACTTCAGATCAAAACGGAGCTTTGTAGGCACAAACAGTCAACAAAATACCTCAATTTAAAAGTGAAAAATGTGACGCGTCACCTGAAATTAGCCAATTCCGTGTACATTAAAAGTCGATCTATTATTCTGTTCCGTTTGGGAAGCCATCGTCAACGTTCTATTATCATCGCATGTGAAAGGAATATTTTTCCAATAGAGAGAATTAATCGGTGAATTGACAACGAATAAAGCCGTTTTATGCAAATCTGGAAAGCAAATCGCTGTTCGAATAATTTAGACAGCTAATAAAAGAGGAATCCATTACGCCAATTAGTTCCTGGTAGGCTGCAAATAATGTGTTCTAATATTTCCAGCTGGATGATATATCCAGGCATTTACGGTAATTAATAGTGTCTACGGTGAGGATATTTTGTCGAGTGTCAGTTTCTCTTTATACTGTAATTTGCCATGAACGAATGATGCCATGACTTTCTCATATTTCACCGCACTGTTAATAGATTTCTGTCATTGAAACTTGAAAAATCGTTCAATTATCTATCACCGCGTTAGCCTTTGTGAGCAAAACATTGAAACAACGTGTGATCTGGTTTAATGGATTGAACATCGGTCTCAGTTTATGACGGAGCGCCGTTAATGTGATTGCTGCAAGCGTCATCATTTCCACACTGTTTTCAAATGTGTGTTCATTTCGTGTTTTCAGGTTTTTCTTTGTTGCTAGAAAACATATTCTACTTAATGAAATTAATATTATCACTCAATTGTTTAGTGTTACTCTGAGAGAAATTTATTATTCATCTCATGAATTATTTATTATATACATATATATATATATATATATATATATATATATATATAATTAGGAAAGAACTTCTCCACAACCGGACATAATAATTAGGCGGAACCCTCCAACGACTAATTAAATAATCGGCAACCGACTTGTAAACTCGAGGAAAAGAATGCTGAGGTTTAGTAGATATCTGACAATTTATGGATATCTTTCCCAGATACGATATCGACAATTATCCTCCTTATTTTGACATTCATTATCCACGTATCGTCAACGTGAACTTGAACAACGCCCAGCTTACAATCCGCCCCTGAACGACTTTTATCCTAGAATTGTAAAGTTCCAGCCTCTGGTTTTGTCTGCGAACCGTCGAAAGACGGCGAGCGATCAGAAACGATACGTAATACATCTTCATGCTGAAGATAAGCATTTTACTCCGCAGCTCTCTCCTAGGTGTTTTATTTATCATCACTGCACTGTTAAAAGAACTCAAACATATAAAAAGAATCAATCTTCCCCATGATACATTATTCAAATATCTCAGCGACTTGTTTAATTTTTCTCATTTTCTACCCTGTTACCATTTCCAACATTTATCATTAAGTCATTGTAATTACTTACTCGTCTCTCCCTGATTTATATTACACATTGTTATGTAATATTTCGAGGAATAAATTTTCATGATTTAAATATGTCAAAATATAACATGTTATACATATATAGCATGTTTTTTGAAAGCTCTTAATAATTTGCTATTATTTTATCAACACTGTTATATTAAAGTTTAAGGTAAAAAACTTTATTTACCGTACTCAAATTTACAACAATTTTTATTTTATTTTCATACATGAAAAATTGTCTAAAGTTGGATTATTGTAAATAATATCAGGTAATATTTTACCTTAAACTGCAATTGAACCGAACTGTTTCTATAGTTCTTCATACTATAGTAGTTTTTCTTATTGTCAGATGTTTCGGCTATATCTGCCACTTTTCCCTGATTATTTTTATTAATGTTAGAATTTTCAGATTCAGTAACCGGTGAGAATATTTATTTAAATTGTGTCAATTACATAAAACCTATGAAAGGTTTTGTAAATAAATTGGTATTGTAAGAAATAATCTTTAAAGTTTGTTATTGAACTTCTCACAAAGTTTTATTAACATTCTTGTTTCGTTTAGTATATAATATAAAAAAGAATCAGTTGACTTCGCGAATTTCATAAAAATTGAACAAAATTTTCTGACTGTTATATTTTAATATACCTGTTAATCGTCCTCTTACATAACAGACGGCAGGCTGAATTAAATTATTGTTTAGTGCTCTTTCATATTGTTATCTGATTAGTCATTTAATTTTTGAAATGGCTGAGTATTTGATTATAGCCTAAACAACTTCTTTCATATTTTTTAAAAGTTCTGTATCGTCTCATAGTTACGTACATGACTAAATAAGCAAGAGCCGAGAGGAAGTTCGCAGTGCGATTCTTGAATAGATACAAGGGAACAGGAAACAAACGATGTGAGTTGACTTGAGACTAGTTCCCAACAAGTTTTACACTCGGCGAGTTTAAGCAAGACAGGGAATTCAAGTGAATTCCGAGCAAAAGTTACAAATTTAAGAAATTGGACAGTTAATATCAGACGTGGATCTCATAAATTGGAGAATTGGGAACATTCGTTTACATATTAATGTTAGAGCGTGCATGTAGTTAAGAAATTACCTATAAAGACAACATTCCATTACTCGCTTCCCCCCGGATTTTACGCTGGTCGTTGCCCGCAGCTACCATTCCACATTTCCCTTTATAATTGTATTCAATTACGACAGTTTTATCACGATGACTCTGGGTTTAGTGTCGCGGTTAATCAACTATTATTTTGAATAACCTGCCCCTTTTCTTTGTCTTCCCTTAACATGTCACGCTACAAACCGTTGTTGTGTGGTTCCTCGTTGAAAAATTCTTCTAATCAGAATGGATATTTTCATGAAACGTCTGCCACAATTTTCAAACGTTTGTTTACAGAAAGCAAGATTTTATATAAAAATTGTGAAGGAATAAATGACACGTATAGAATCTTGATGCCAATGGCTGGTTCATTGATACAATTTTAAAATTCATGATCAGAAATAAATTTTGTTAAATTTGTCGATAACTCTGGTGATTATGGACCACCGTTTCAGCCTGAATTTAAAATATCTCCATCACAAACTATAACCTAAATGGACAAAAATGTCAGTATATTTTCCTTCATTCACATGAAATTGGGAGGCTTTTATTTTTGTCAGTGTAAAAGATGAAATTTCAAGTGCATTCTTTTACTTAAAATCTAACTTCCTCAAAGTACGTGATGCTGAACTGAAAGAAACGATTTTTTTAAAAACTCAGTCTGGATTTACTATTTGTTGCAACTTTTTTGGAAAACATAAAAAGGAAATTTGTAGATTTGTCAGCGACGACCACGGAGAGACTGTACAATGAAAAAATAAGATCTAAGACAAACGTAATTTTGACTATTGTTGGACCAATAAGATCGATTATGTAAACTAGAATGGGCTTATATGAATATTTGTTAGGTAGTTACGAATTTCATAATAATTTCAAACTAGAGTCATATAATAATAAAGATACAAAAATATATCTGAATTTGGAATTCAAAAAATTTCTGTAATCAGTTATTTCTGTTTCTTTTCGAAGAAGAAAGGTGATATTTGTAGACTGAAGTTTCTGTCTGAACTTCATCATTTTTGTAGCCGTGGGGTTGAGACTCGGCAACGAATACTATCATCTGAAGGGACTTAAGTAAGCTCTGATTCATAGAAACGAGATGTTTCGCTTGTATTGTCGTTCATCGTCAGTCAATATATGTTTCATGATGATTCAGAAGCTTATCAAACATATATTGACTGACGATGAACAACAATAATAGCGGTCAGGACATTTACATGGATGTGTCACTAGAGGCATTCAATTTATGTTTGTGTTACCTGAACTTAATGTGCTTTAAATCTGTATTTTTCATAATATGTCACACAGCTCTCTTTGGTTAATTCCATAATATTTGAACTGTCGGTTATTCCCTTTTTTTTGGTCTAATGTTGTGTTTTTCTCGTTTAATTTATTGTATTTTCTCTTCTTCCTTTTATGGTTTCTTTTACCTTGTTTGAAACTTTACTCGGTCCTTCGTGTCCTATGTGCCGATTGATGTGCTGCAATTCTTTTTAATGCAGCCATCACATCGTTTTTACCTTTTCAGCCTCTTCCTTTTGTTTATCCTTCAATTTGGTTCATCATTTAAGACAGGGCAACGTTTAGGTTTCTCTCATGAATTCCATTGTGTGTTTCTTCCTTTATAAATTTATTATAGACGCGTAAAATTATTACCTTTTGTACAATTAAATCAATTAAAATCATATGATATTGCTTTAATAGATATATTAAGAATATCTTTTTAAACAGATGGTTGAAGAATCGTAGAGAAATATTTTAATTCTGGAAAGAAGCATCTCGCTTCTACTAAAAATTGTTCATCAATTCATTCCTTTTTGGTTTCTCAAATTTCCCATTTTTAATCCATTCATACTTCAGATATTTCACTCGTAACTGAAATGATTTATTTGCTTCGCTGCACGCTTACGAACGAATAAGTTCCCCCGAAAGGAATTACTAATATCTCGTGAAAGCTTAAAGGAACACCTTATATCGTCTTCAGCTCTACAATAACAACGGAAACATTTAATTGCTGATGTGGTAACACGACACCCGGAATACTTTCAACGACAACTGTCAGGTAGGATATATGTTCCACTTACACACACAAACGTTAGGAAGAATGTGCTTTTATCAAAACCAATGAGGCGACGAGAGGAAAAGAGCTCCCCTAATATGTTCTATTACTTTTAATAACTGGTGTTAAATACAGTGTACTTTCACATGCATACTGTTACGAATAGTTTAATTCTATACTCATAATTAAAAGTTTCAATTTAACGTCTGTTTTAAATTATTAAATCAATTGATGACCTTATAGAAACTTTTTATTTATATTATTACGACGTTTCGATACCTTTTTGTATATTATTCAGGTATTTTCCTACAGAGGAGGTATTTACAAATTATTTGATTTATAATATAATTGTACAAAGTAAACAAAGACAAGCTAAAGTACTTAATAATAAACAACAAACAACTTACCAAATTAATATAATGAAACTAGCACAACTAAACGATTAACAAGGTATTAAATTCACACAGTTTTGAAAAAGGGGGTCCGAGGCACACAATTCAGTTAACGCTAACAAGATTGTAGCAAGACTGAATGACGTGCTTTGACCTCACATCTGGTCCTGTGATCATATAAATAACATCGTATGTTTTCGCCACGCAATTGATACGTACTTCTCATCCTTATTGAGAAATCGTTATTATTATCAGACTTATCGTAATAAAGAATTATCCTGGAATTTGTGGAGCTGGGTTATGAAGCCGGCTTTACTGAGATTTCGTAAGGAACGCCGTTCCAGTTTCCTGGTCACGAATTAGCGTAGCGACTTACGAAGGAAAGCAGTTCCGACAAAGAGGATTTGTGCGAAAATATCGCCCCTGGGTCGGAAGTAATCCTCTTTTAACAAGATAAAGGTTAAAATGCTTCTGTGATTTAGGGGTGTGAGCTTCTTAGAAGTGCCTCTATGTTTATCCATCAGCGCAATACTTCAAACACAACGAATAAAATTATAAATACAGAAAAAAACGTTGAAGAAACAAACGTGTCAGAGAATGAAATTTAAACGTGAACAAATTACTTGTAAATACAATCAGAGCATACGGCGATATGTGACGTATATGTTAGTTCAAAACTAGACGTCCATTTTGCTTTATACTTATACGAGTAAGGCACATTAATATCCATATTTCCACTTCGTCGAAACAGATGTGCAGGTTTCACTCCAAATTCTGAATACGGAAAAACAATCCGAAGTAACGCAACGACTGGAGATCGTTCCCTGTCATAAACAATCTCAACTCATTTAAGTTAACAACGCGTACGTATGACAACATTGATTCAAAAAAAAATTACGGTAAATAATGGACACCACAATTATTCTTTTACAGTCAAACTGTTTTAATATCAAACAGAAAAAAAGAATCCCACCGTTGTCTTCGCAGTTTCGAAACGAAAAATTCCTCAATTGTCACACGCATTGGTTTTAAGTATTTCATGCTGGGAAATAAGTTGAGACTGAAATACTTTTCATGAACATTTTGCTGGATACCAGTTCAACATTTTACTTTCAATTACTGCGAAACATTTTCATATAACATTAATGAACGTGATGGTTTCTCGTGTAAATTCTAACATACGAATATTTGTCACAGTGATGCACTTCCCTGTGTGATAAATGTTCGAGAAATTTATTAAATAAATACCTTTAGCACGTGTTAGTGGCGGAGTCGGAGCGCAGGGATCCAACACAGCTCGGCGAGGTGCAACCTTGACTAGGGAATGCAGCCGCCCCTCTCCCCTCCCCCAGCCCCCCCCCACCTGACCCTCCCCACCCACCCATGCCGTACTCTGCTCTCCTCAGGAGAACCTGTTCCTTCCTTCAATCCCCGCTCTAATCGACATAGTATCTGTGACACTTTCTTCGTGCCATTGAACATAAACGAGCTTCAGTGATATACAAAGTAATTTCTACTCGGGGCATGATAAATCCTTACATATCAACTCGATTTTACGATCTACCGTCTTTCTATGCGGCTGACAGATGGTTTCATTATGTTAGTCAGTACGTATTATTTTGTTCCCTTGTTTTCTCTTCTGTTTCTGTTGCTAAATAAATCGCATTGGGCGTATCTTCGTCCAGTAATTTTCTATCATCTGTGACATTTCAGAGCTTACTTCCGGTGCGCAAACCTCAACAGTCGAGTCTCATTTTTATATGAGTGCTCGGCCTCTTGTGCTCCGATTATTCCATTTCAGCTCCGATAGGAGTGGGAGTTGAGTTCCGTTACAAAAAATAAATAACTGGAATACAACCGAGACTGGAGTCAAACCTAAAGTTATGGATAACGCTGAATTTAATTATGACATTCAACTAGCAATTAACCCCCAGGGAGGGCAATTGAAAAGTACCAATTCCTAAATTCCTAACTGCATGCTCATTTGGTAAAAATGGGAGGTGTCACTGAAATATTACGTGTCAACATTTTACAGTGTAATTAAAAACTAAAGTTCTAATTGTAAAAGTATGATCTTTCCGTGCCCTTAATATACTATTCGCCTACAATCATTTTTCTCTTGCTGAGTTCGACCAACAAAGTTCCGCTGGTCTTTAATTGGAAAAGCTCAATTTAATTTGACCATCTCTCTCCGAGGAATTTTTGTTGAAAACCAACAAGTCGTGTTACAAATCTAAAGCAAATTTAACAATCTGACGGAGGGAATTTAAAATGATATCCTCATCTAATATCAGGAAACCGAAAAAATTACGGTTCTGTCTGGATTATAACTCCACGTTCCGAAACAACTCAAGCTCATACAGCTCAAAATTTTAAAAAGTTAAGCTTTCCAAAATAAGATACCCGTAGAAAAATTTAATATGAAATTACAACGAGAATGCCTGATTTTTGTAACTTATTCTGTTCTAAAAGAACGTGAATATCATGAAAACTAAACTATGTTTAGTTATTAATTTCTTATTTGCTGTAAAGAAAGGCAAATATTCATAGTGCGAATGACATATTAGCTTAACGTGGGGATATATATATATATATATATATATATATATATATATATATATATATGTATGTGTGTGTGTGTGTTTGTTTGTTAAAAACAAGAGATTGAGGTTTATTCCTCCGGGAAAGTTCACCTGCAAGTGCCAGAGCCCACTTTTATGCTTGACATTGAATGTGTTGTAAAGTAAATACTCGTCACATACAGTAAAGGGCTTTCTTCCTCCACGGCACTTGCCACAGTCGATCTCGAAATGTAGCGTCCCCTTTGTGAAGTTGACATGAAGAAACGCTCAAAGTTGGAAGCCGCAACTCACAGCGCCAGAGGAAGTCACGCTCAAAGAATTGACCCGCTTTCATCTTCCTTAATTACGGGTCCACACAGCTTCAGGAGGAAATAATTTAAATATCGTAACGTTTCAAACATACTCTGTCATGGCAACTAATATTTTCGTGTTACACGATATTCATAAATAAGATATGGTTTTCTAATCAAATTAGATTATTTTATAATTGGCATAAACATGCATTGATTGCGATAGAAATGTTTTTTTTAATTTAATCACGCTGATGCAAACGGAATCATATATTTAAAGTTCTATCTTATTATAATGTTAATCAAATAAATATTTATCAATCTCATTGCTGGTCGAAAAAGAAATGCGATATATATATGAAACATATGATTTTTTTTGTGGAGGTTGATCATATTGAAATGTGACGAAATAATATATTTTATCGGAATGCAATAAACGTGCCAACCAGGTTATAGTTAAGTATCCCATTAAAAGAAAAGTTCCTTAGAATTCGTATACTAGTAAATTGAGTACGACATGACGAATGAATTCATGATCATATGTACCACTAATATAGATAAGTCAAGCTAATATTTCTCTTATTAACATGCTTCATTGTACTTTATATGGGGGATATTAACATAACAATACACTAGATTGGAATAAAACTAAATATACGAACCGAAACATCTTATTACAATTTTATTTCGTTACCAGAATGGACGATCGTCCCAACATGTGAATTCTTAAATTAATTACGATATAGTAGTTTCTACTTGAACTAGATGAGAAATACGACTGATTTCTCGAACTTATATCTATTAGGCCCATTTAATCAAATTGGTACTGTATAGTTTCTGTTTTTATAACACGATTGTGATCGTTTCATAAAACATCTCAATAAAAAAAATTATAATAAATTTCACTGCATGAATATAGTCTTATGAAATATTAATAAAGTTATTAAGTATATTTAAGCATCCTAAAAGTAACTGTTTAACTCAGTGTTGAATGCCAACGCAATCTATGATACATTTGTTTTTTATGCGAAGGGTCGGCCAGCAGTGGAAATTTTCTGCCTCAAGAACTGATTTTTCATCAATCGTAAACATTTTGGTCCTAAACTACATAAAAATACGTGGAATTCATACAAGTAATTCTTAATGAGTTAACAACTAGTTCATTTCCGTGCCTAGATATAGAACGTTTTCTCCGTTTTCATAAATATTTTTACGTTGATAAATCTCTACCCTTTTACCGGCGTATTGCTGGAATTCTCTATCTTATTTCCTGACTATTAATTAGTAGTGTCAATAGGGATAGAATTCCTTTAGTGGGCTCAAACTTTACAATGAGCAGGTAAGTTTTTTTCTGCTGTAGTAATTTGCAATTCTGACTTAAATCACATGTTTCGAAAAACAATGGTAATGTCATTACAAATCATATACTGCATTAATTATAAGCTATTATTTATCGCGAAATGTTTCCAGCCTGCACAACGCAGAGCAACACAACTCACCGCATCTGTTGGCAAACCTCAGGTTAGCAAACAATTTGTGTGCTTTACTTCAAAATCCGTGGAGCATTCATTCCTCAACTTACCATATTTTTTTTGTAACCGGAGTATACAGTATACAGAGCATTCGTTCGTTAATTAATTGTTAATTTTGGCCATACGATAGGAAGTTTCCCTTTAATTGGTGGTAACATAAACAATAGTTAAAGTTTGGCAATCAATAACATAAATAATAATTAAAGTTTGGCAATCAATTCGTAAAATTTTATTTGATACATTTTACAATGCTAATATTATGAAATTGAACAAATTAGTTAAGACCTCACCAAAGTTTCATCTGTGGAACAAAGTCGAAAACTTTCAATTAAACATGGCGAGAGCGTTGCCAGTTTCATTAATGTCTTCCTCTGAAGAACCCCCGAACAATGCTCACATTTCACTCAAAGTTCTTGTAAAACGTCCGTTTTAATCTCCTGCCTTCATCTTGGAATATAATAAGAATTCCGACCTCTATTTATACTGATCCGAATCTTATTCACTGACGAGGATGTTCTCTAACAAAAAGGCTCTCAGCATAGGAAGCACTCACTTCTCTTACGCTCTTTATGTTCCCGTTAGCATTTAGACTTATACAAAAATGCATTTAAAATTATGCTGGAAAAGAAATTATTTTCTCTCCGGTTTACACAACTACATTTAAATGTGAGACAAAAAAAATCTTCCTCCATTCGCATTCTGTTGTAACACAGCCATGTTTGTTTTTATAAGCAACAAGCCAAAGAAATTGTTGCCTATAGCAATTGTCAATTGAGAATGATTCATTGCTCTAAATGCACAGTGTCTCTGTAATTGGAGCAATTTCTGTGTAGTAACGATAAATATCATTCTCTGACTCTCAGTCAAACTAATCGCCTTAGAATGTGTAATATTTTATTTACTTTTATTATACCTAACACTCAAAACCCTAAAGTTATTTCGCAATTATTAAAACCAGCAATAGTACGTTACACTCCGTTTAGACTATATCGACTTTAAACATTTTGCAGATGTTATGCAGCCTTGATCATGGAGGAGAGTTGCAGTTGCCGACTACAAGGCGATGAAAATCGTAACTTCGGCGTTTGTGCAACATAATAATTTTCACATAAAAAAAAAGAAATACAATTTATAAAATGAAATAGATATGGAATTATTTTTTTAATCATACCCACTACATTATGAATATGATTCCCATTTATGTTCGTCGATGTGGTTGCATCTCTGAAGTAACCCTCACTTCTTCTGAATTGGACTAGCCACGATTCATAACATTAATACAATTAAATAACTCGTTAAAAACAAAATAATTTTGTATTCAGAACAACTCATTTTACATTTACATAAATGTACAAATACACATTATCAGGCTTAGATAATATTTATTCTGCAGAAGAAAGTAATAACAATAACACAAACAGTAGAACTATGTGCAATTGAAGTGGTACATGAAACAGGTGAGCAGAAACAGATAAAGAGAAATGATATAAACGATGTTGTCTTAGATTTGAATTTTTCCAGTTGAGTGTTTATATTTTGTGAATGTCAGATGTGAAGCGTCTCTCTGGAATAAACTAAATTTGTAGGTTTATTTCTTTGAGGAGCGGTCGGAATCGAATACCCAGAAACGTTGGAGTGTTTCCACTTTATAAGAGAATGGAAACCCCTAGTATCTGAGTAGTAAGCTCCCTTTTTTTTATAAAATATGCTTTATTAAAAGAAATTATTATTGATGTTCTCTACAAAGTGGGACCAAGACAATTCAATAAAAATTATCATGAGCAGTGATAAAGTCACCTTCTGATCAAAGAGATGATATTTGTGGAGTGCAGTGTTTTTTGCGTAATTTTAGTGCTGTTTGTTAAGTGAAGTCTATATTATAAACATTACTTTTTATCCTTAATTTACATTTAAACTTTCTTACTTCTGTAATGTTTCTTCTTTGTAATTTGTCACTTAGAGACAACATTTTCTCAATGATCCTATTTCATGTATTTATAAATATATATACTCTTCCAATTCTGTATATTATTATCTGTGTACAGTACTAAATATCTGTTGTCTTTATGTATGTCATTCCAATTTATATAAATTTGGCTTGTGCTATTTCCTCACCAGAGGACAAATGTAACAAATAAATCTCATGAAATCTTGAGCGTTTATACAAATGATTTGGTGTGAAATTCGCTATTGGTTTTAACGATGATGATATTACACAGTAAGAAGATAAAATTTCAGACTTTGATTGGAGCTTTCCAACTGTATATGTAATATGTATGTGTATTATAGTACATAGATGTCGTTTCACGGTATGTCTGTAATTGAAATGAGAATGGTAGGAATAGAGCAACTTTCTTGCGACCATACGTATTGTTACGTCATAATGTGCATCTTAAATATTTGAGATCTACGTCAATCATGAAACAAATCACTAAAAGTAAAAACAAATATAATGATAGGAAAAAGGAAAGATGGCCATTTTCGCCGAGTTCGAGTTTAATGTTTGAGAGTAATGATATTGTTGTTGTCGCCGCACGCTCATGCGCCGTAGTCCTTCGGGCGCCGCGCCGAGTTGCGCCAGTTGCGTCCCGACGCCCGTGACTCCTGGCTCGTCACTGCGCTTTCCGTCGCTACAGAGGTACGTCTCTTTCATTACAAAAAAAATATATTGGCTTTCTATTTTGACGTATTACTCCTGTGTAATTAAATGAGATTCGTAATTCTATGGGCTAGAAAATGTTATAAATTGAATTTCGAAAATATTTAATAAAGTCGTAATTAATCAGAAAAGAAATTATATCACTTTATGGAGAACTGATAGCAACGAAAGAACAAGAAAAGAGGGCACTTAGGGTTTAGATATGGTAGAAGCCAGAGGGTTAGTACGATATTTCTTACAATAACACTGTCCGCACTGAATGATAATTTCCAAGTTACTTTCTTCTTTTTTGTGTACAAATCCATTCGTGATCTATTATACAAAAATGTCTATTTTTTCAAATAATCTGGCGTTTGATCCTTTGATAGCGTGGATGAGCAAACTGCTTTGAAACAAGTAGAAACGTGTTAGCGTATTCTTCACGTCTGAAGGAACATAAAACGCACGTGCATGAAAGGACAAACAACTGTTAATTATCCCAAAGCAACCCCTTGGCATAATTTCCCGCAGTTCGCGTAAAAGCTGCGACGAATCTTCGTGTCAGAAAGCCAGAAAAGTCGTCACTGTGGGACTGACAAATCTTTACGATTATGCTCTCGACTGATGCACTTTATTTCAGACTGAAATTCATTCAAATGAAAATCCGGTTTAACATAAGTCCCTTCTCATTCATTTCTCCGAGATCTCGGCACCCTCTTTCATATTTTTCTCCCTTCATCTTACTTTTGATTCCGCTCAATTTATTTAGCTTACTGCTTGATTAACTGCATATCCGATGCAATTACTTTCGTTTCGGAACTACATTCACGACGTTATTTTGATCTATATGCATGTTCAGTTTTAAATCCATTAGTTATTTATGGCTCTTCCTAATTTGCTGAACTTTTTAAATATTTTACTGATTTCTGCCGTATTTAACGAATTACAATAAACTATTCTGGAGTTACTAATCGACATCTCTAAGGCCACGTTAGCCATTGTCGTCATGTCATAAAAATTTCGAAGAATTTCCCCGGAGACGGCAACTTATAATTACATAAACAGCAAGGTAAAAGTTGTGATATAACTGGAAATAATTAGATGCTTAGAGAGCGGAAAATGAGAATCGGAAATGGACGGCGTAATTATTTGCGTGTCGGACGCAAATAAATGAAGAAGAGAAACAATATGTAATCGATAACATTCGAAAATTAAATGAAAACTAATCTTTTATCTGCTTAATCTCAGGTTTCGGCGTGTAATATTACAGTCAGTGAAAATTTTAGAAATGTAATGTCCGTAAATATTTGTCAGCGTAAAACAAAAGTTATAAATATGTCAAACACGAACGCAATATTACATAAATTATGAGTGAAAGAAAGGAAAGGTACTCTCTGAAGTTGTTTCTGCTGTCAAATGAACAATAAAACGTGTATTTTGATAACAAAAACTTTCGGTTAACAAACAAAGAGTTAATTTCACTGAAAAACATTTCTAAAATCCATTACAGCTGTCAGTCTTCTCCGGGGTTTTACGCCAGAAGGGGAATAAAACCGCACACAATAACATAAAGTGTTAACAATTTTAATACGAAGAAGCTTTTTTTTTTCAACCTGTTTGAGCAGAAAAACAGTATGGTTGTGTTTCAGTAGAGAGTCTCTAGTAAATTAGTAATAATGTAACACTTATTTAAATCTATTGGTTTTTAAGTTGATCGCTTTGTTATGTGCATAATTATTATAAAGCCCACTTATATGTTAGAAGAAGTTGGGATGTAGCACCAGAAATAAAATTCAATTAAAGGCAATTGAAAAAATAACTCCGCAAAAGTACATAATTAATATAGATCCTGTTACGAACAAAGCCAAATTTAAAACAGAATGTTATTAATGAATAACCGCCAAATGCGAAGCGACGTAGAAATTAAAAAATACAACGCAGAAAAATATTGCACTTACATAACGTTGTACTTATGTGACGTACATTATACAAAGTGGCCTCTGAACTACAAAAAGAAAGTAACAGATCTTGTAACTCACTCATTAAATTATTAAAAGTTACACCGAACCTTACGTAATTAAAAACTTCGGGTCGTACCAGTGTGACACGGTGACAACGCGAATGGGTTCGAATCCCCTAACAGTCAATCGCATTAGGGTTCCACTGGTTACACAAAATCGATCATCAAAGCTGAGCTAATGCAAATATAAATCCAGTTCCGTCGCTATTTTACTAACAAAATAACCAAGATAACAGAGCTCAAAGAATGAAGAAAGACACGGCTCCCTTTATCAGCGGCTAATGTTCCTCCGCGGTCTGAACTTGTACTTTTTTTTAAAAGAAAAAGAGCACCTAAAATAAGGTGACTGCAAAGTATTTTAGACACAATCATTAGCAAACTCATATCATATATAATCTTTCATGTTGACGTTGACCCGTTGAAATCCCAACGCTTTTTGGCCGTTACAACTGAATAACAATGTATTTACTCTTAAATAATGCAAAGAATAAGTCTACATTTATTCTTAAATTCACACATCGAAATTCCCGTAAATTAAGTGCTCAGAAGTTTCGTTGAAGTAAATCACTCATGGCTTTACGTTTATCAGTGCTAATGCACGTGGACTGTATGATTTACCGCTCAGACAATATAAAGTTTGTTGAAAAAGTTTCACTTCCCAGATACCATCCTTGCCTAATAATTAATAACTTCATTAATATTGGATTACCCACGAACAAACGAGCTACTTGCAGCCCATTGGAAACAGGAATTAAAACTTTTCATACACAGAGATTGAATATTAAAATTTCTTTTTTATTGTAACTTCACAATATTACATTTACACATTTTATACTTTATGGAACTTAAAATTTGTCGTTATTTTTTCGACCAGAGGTGAACGTGTACTCGTATTTAATTTACGGGGATTTTATTGGAATGTGAACAACTATAAGTTTTCAATATCGAAACATTAATTTTCTTTTTGTCCCCAACTGGAGGCGCAGAACTTTTTATGTGCAGTTCACTGAAGTACACGAAAGTATACCAAAAATAAATTATGAAACTATTTATACAAAACTATAAAGAAACATGGTAACTGAATATTATTTGCGGCTTATGTTTTCATATATATACCATAGAGGTTTTTTTAAAAAAGTTAAGTTTCAGTATTTCTCTCGAGCAAATTCACAAGGGTTAGAACAGGATTTATGATTTCTAAAACCTTCTTCAAAGCAAAATAGTTTATATGATAAGGCTAACGAAAGTTGAGGAAATTCAAGTAGTGTCACGTATGTAAATATGGCACTGTGTCGTTTGTGTAGGAAATGGGGAGTTAAATTAAAATCTAAAAGGTTTCAGATGATTTCCGTCCGTTTTGGAAATTTAAATCTGTTTCCAGTTTTGTGCTCAGACGGAAGTGAAATACTATAGAAAGAAATAGAATGAAGTTTGTGCATGCGACTGCCAGATCTGCAGGTTGTTGGACCACGTGCATTACTTAGTACAAAATGTGTTCTTTGAACCATCATCCGTACCTGAACTACGACTACATGGAAACCATCAACAAAAGTTATGTGCAGGAAGCTGTTAAAGCATTCAGTAAGGAATACGTTCAATCTACATACATAATTGTACTTAAAACAGATATTATGAGAAGTGCTTAGGGAATAGAATTCTCTTTAATTTAAGGGTTTGACCAGCTGAAGGTACTCACCAAAAGTTGCAGCATAAATTCAATATTCTAATTTTTCGTTGTTCCAGGGAGACTCAAGGAGTTCGAGTTCAATGTCACCGTTCCGTTCACATCGGGTTACGGTCTCACAAAACAAAAAACTGTGCACAGAAAATCTGTTGCGTGTCTGAATCAAAGAACTGTACATTTGCAACTTTCTCCCCGATATACTCTTTCTGTGGCGAAGTGGTTGATCTGCTTCAAGCATGGACTTCGGATATTACACAAACGTGAGTAATAATCATAATATTACCAAATAAACACACTCTGCTTTTAAGACGCTCCTAATGCACACATTTAGTCTGCTAATGTGCAAGAAAATGTTCGCCACTAGGGAAAACTACCACACGTTACTGGAAAACGATTACATAATGAAGAAGCCTAAAACACCAGGCGATAAAAATAAAAACCACACGTTGCTTTCTTCAGGTGCTCATATTAGGTAGTATATCATTTTTTTCTGCCAATATTCTTGACCTAAGTTTTACACTGTGGGAACAAAAAGAGAATTTTTATTTTATTTAAATTAACAATCACAATTGAACGCATGTTGTGTTGAATGAGTTTTTCTTAGCAGTAGAAAAATTTCCCGGTAGTTTGTTTTTTGTAGAATAATACAGGCTCTATTTTCATTAAACATCAAGTTCAAGTTGTTCTTTGCAGCCTCAACTTTCACAAGCTTAATGTTTTGGAGTGAAGAGTCCATAATCAATTGTCATTAATTGTAAGTTAATCGTGAAGAACATTGTTTCCAATAATAATAGGATATTTCGGTGCCTGTGTTACAGAAATTACATTCTACTGACAGATTCTAGTGATACACACACACTCAAATCAATCTTAGACCTGAAACTCAAAATCAACGAATGGTGTAGTGCAGGTTGCATATGGAAAGGAGCGATCCCTTTATAGTGAGGAAGAATGTACATAATTAGTAAAATTATTATCAGGCAAAAGACTTCAGTTGGAATTTATTACTCTTAATATTTCAGTACTACAATTTATAATTCACGTGATAGCAGAATAATGACGTCCATGTTTGTATAGGAATAGAATTAGAAGTATTAGAAGTAAACTGTTCAAAATATATCAATCATTAATTAGAATGAATTTTATGGTTTTCAAATAGGTTCACGAAGAATTCAATACTATAATAAACTAACCCAGCATAAATCCAATGCAAGCAACGAATAATTAAATGTACTCTTATATAGACACACCACAGAGATAGGCAAAATATGTTAAAAGGTAAAGAACAATAAGACAATTATAGTGGTTTCCCATATTTCCTCCCAGAAACTTTCTGCAGAAGTAATTCTGATTTCTTTGCGTTTCGCTGAAGTGATTTTTCAAGGAAATTGCTTTCGGAGACTTCCCGTGGCGCTTGATTCGCACTCGTCCGTCGAGTAATAATAAATCTATCATTGTAAAATTTTAAATTTTACCTATTTTTATAGCAAAAGAAAATGTAATATATAAAAGTATTGTTCGTTCATTTCAATATAAAGCAAATTTTACGTTACATCGTTCCATGGGGGTGGATTAAATTTTCTTTCGATTATCGAAAAAAAGTAATTATTCACGATATGTTACTTCAATCGTTTATTTAACCAAATAAAAATATTTTTCACTCATAAATCTTTATTTTTGTTACAAATTAAAGTACGTATTCACGATATGTTACTTCACTCGTTTATTTTACCAAATTAAAATATTTTTCACTCATAAATGTTTATTTTTGTTATAAAGTAGAGTTCGCCGAATCCTAAAAATATTTTTACCTAATAAAGAATTAATTATTTTTTGTGATAAGATATATTTTATTATTTTCGAGATTCCCATTATACATAATTATTTTAAAATGAATGTATTGCAAATTTAATGATTAGATAGATGTCTAACTTATACAGACAAAATAAGTGCCACCTCCTCGCGTATTCTACTATCTTCTGCTTATGACCGAATCCAAGCTCTCCGTTGTGTCGAAAAACTTTCGCAATACATGATTGTTATATATATATATATATATATATATATAATAAATAGCTTTAATGTTACCTCAGTCTTAAAAAACCATTAATATACGTTTTTATTTAATCTATTTAACGATTGACATATTTATCAACACACAATTTATTTTTTTATGTCGTTAATGCGTCTATAAATTATATGAATCATTGAACGGGTGGATGGATTGAAACACAAATACTCCTTGTGTCATTGCAATTAGTTATATTTAGCAATAAACGTCGTCTCACATTTAATAAGTTTTCTGGTGTTTCTGAACCACGTTGTATTTGTAAACTCCAGGCAAAATAGACTCTTTATTATCAATAGAAAAACAAATTTTAAAACGCTAACAAAAAATTGGAAGAATTTCAAAAACCTTACTCCGCCACAATTCCCGTCAACTCTGCCCCTCAATTTCTCCGACCCCGAGGGTCGGGCGGGTGAAACTCGTGGCCGAGTGAAATTGGAAGCAGGTTGCCTGAGGAATTGTAGTGGAGTAAGGACCTCGCCAGGACTCCAACCCAGACCAGCTACGCACAGAATCATTGCGTTACACTGACCCGAGTTCAACCCACTGAGCCACAGAGCGAGGCGAAGTTTGGAAGTTTTAATCTCACTTAAGAGTCGCAAACCGCGACTGGTAAATAAATACCATTAAGGATGAGAAAAATATTAATGCTGTGAGGGGCTCTCGAAACCGGAACCTTTAGATCCACGTGCCCAGGCTTTAACCAACTCGGCCACTGGGTTGCGACTATAATCGGAGCTTTAGAACTGATACAAGTGCTTCGCCCTAAAGTACAGGTTCCGAGGATTCAACCTGTATCGTATTGCGTGGTCTGAGTGTTGCAATCGTCCTGGGTTCCATTCTAGTTATGTTATAAGCGTCAGTCTTAATAATTTTAGTTGTTGAAATTTTAAAAATATTATAAATATAGGGAATTAAATTTCCTGATTTTTTTTCACTTGTTGGGAGTGTGGGAGTTTATTATTCGTTATTTCATTTGATATCGATTAAGATTTAATGACGAGAAATGATTTCGACTTTATTACCTTTCTAATGATACGTTATATTATTCCGGAAAACTTATGGTGGTGATCAAAATCATTTACGACAAAACTGTGATAGTCAAAATAATTTTAAAAATGAGAGAACTATAGTAATATGTAATGTACAAATATTATTATTATTACTGTTTCTATTTTATTATCTACTAGCTGGGTGCTTAGTGATTCCCGAGGTGTCATTATTAAACACAATCTTGGTTGTTTTTGCGTTATTTTTATGTAAGGCGCCTCCACCCTCATCCCTCGGCTACGATACCCTCATCGATGGTGTTGGTAATAAACAATGTTTTTCTTTTATGTTGATGCCTCAATGCGTCATTTCATACCATACAATCCTAAAACAAAAAATGTGTGATTTAGTAAGTTTGCCCCATGACCGTAGGATTCCGTATGTTTTATTATTATTATTTATCAATTTCCGGGAAAGATAAAATGCAAACTTCAGGTTATCTTAGTTATTAATAGTAAAATCTATGCGGTATATCTTTAATTATATATCCGAAGCCACGGTAAAATTGTAACATTAAAACTATTATCGTGTTCAACGTGTGGCAAGAACATAAAATTCCACTCTCATCGGAAAGTGCCATTAAGTGACTATAATATTATTTCTGCTAACTTTTATGTTATGTACTTTCATTTGTGTGAAATAGTAGCGATTTAAATTCGCATATTGGTACGTAATTTTCTACAAAACCTGTCATTGAAACAATTTTTTGCATTCCTCAGGGAAAATTACTCTCGTCCTACTCTACCTCAATAATTATTTATCAGTATAGCCATTTCGACATATTTTTGCGCTATTTCATCGTCCAAGTTAATAATTGTGTGAGTCGTCATGGACAGTATTAATTTCCTTGTACATGCGCTAAACCCGAGTTTAATTCTTCTATTGACCCCTGGTATTTAGGACAGTGTTTTATCGATTAGCTTACCCTAGGTGTTCATATTGATCTAAGCTCTGCAATGTGATGTTATATCAAACTTTTTTATATGCTTTCACTCTAGCTAAGTTTTCTACAATGCAATAATTACTTTTCCTAAGTTATTTAATTGCTGTGCACGTTCATGGGACAGGAACCGTAAAGTAATGCATTCCGCACGCAGCTTACTTTTCCATGCAGTTGTTGTGAACAATTTAGCAAATATTCCCAGTGTCCTCGTTTGTATCGACAAGAACTGTTTTCGTAACTGTTATCGTTCTTTACGTTCTCTACATATAACTTTTCAACTCAACAAGTGATAATATTAGTTAGTATCGATTTATTTTATTAATTTTAGTTTGTATTGTGTTTCGGTATCTTTTACCGTAATTATAAATTCTTTGACTACATTGGTATGAGCGTTAATAATTAATCTGCTTCCTAAGCCTATCGCTACACTGTCCGGCATATTTCTAGAGATTTGTAGTTTAAATTCGCATATTTTACGTATGTAGGCTTATCATACTATATTTTTGAAACCAGTCTTAATTTTTTCCTTTGTGGAGTCCCCTACACTTCACTTCAGAGTGTAATTTCGCAAGCAGTTTCCAAATACTTGTTTCTTCTCCCGCCATCTTCTTCACACAGTTCACATCGAATTTCAACTATAACTTTTAATGCTTCTTGTGCATCTTTAATATCCTTATCTGGATCCATAGCGTGTATAGTTGTACAATTCTCTATAAAGGCCATAATTAAATTCTTTTCATTACGTTAAATCATTAAATATTTTAATCTGAATATTATTATAAGCTATTTTTAAAAAACTTATAATTTATTACTATTGCTCTGAATGTTCTGTAAATATTCTCCAAACTATTTCAATAAAATATTCCAATATTACTTAATGAAGAAGAAGTGAATCCCGTAAAATATGTCAATTGATTTTGAAACATCTGTGAACGCATACCGGCACTTGTAGGTTTACCTTCCTCGCACACGGTTATTTAGAAACCGTGACGCTTCCCTACGTCGTAAAGATTTTTCACATTATCATATTCATATTAATGAAGAGAAAATTTTTTCCAGATGGAGACGTTGTACACGGGACGCGTGCACGGGTTTGTGGATGCGGGTGCGAGCGCAGGCGCCGAGAGCGTGGCGTCGCTGTGCGCCGTCCTCGGCAGCAGCGTCTCCCTCGTCGCACTCGTCTTTGCCTTCCTCACCTACAGGTGAGATTCCCAACTGCACAATCCAACAATCCACCACAATACAATGAGCAACTTGCGCAAAAAACTTTCAGAATCACATATGAAGGCCGCGGCAAAATAGCGGCATAAATTAGGAAGCCCACCATTTGGAATTATTAATGTGGGTCGACGACAGTAATGTAAAAATTTAATAACGTCGCTTTTGAATTTTGATAAATTCACAAAATAGTGACACAAAACAATACATGTAATTTTCAAATCCTGCCCTGTCTAAGCGAAACATAAATTTTAACGCAAATTGTGATTTATTCTTTATTCGCTATTCTCTTGGGTCTACTGAATTGGAATAATTAATATTTATAATAATCAAATACCCTTAATGTACTGTCGGTAATTCTCCAGCTGCCGACGTTTCTCGAAAATATATTAAGTCACATTACTTGGTCTTTCCGTTTTCCTGCACTTAGACATTGAAAAATGTTCACAGAAACTAGTAATATTCTGGTCCTTAACATTTTAAAATTATCAAAATGTACCTGGTGAAATCATCTCAGTATATAAACAAAGTAATGCTGTAAATAAGGGGAATACACTATGAAAAATTGGCTGCAGCCGAGTTTCAAAGTGAATGCATATTTATGTTAGGCATAATAGACGTATGACTGTTGAGCAACCAACTAAAACCAATAACTGTAGGAAGTACGCAACCTAGTGATGTGTTACGGGAAAAGACTCAGACTGAAAAGTCGTAGCCATTATTTTTTGTCGTGTAACTAGAAAAAGACATCGACTTGAAAAAACAGTAATTTTGAATATTGAAGACCAGAGAGAACGTTTATTGGTATCGGTTTTGCAAGCAGAGCCACAAAGGATCGTGTACGTTCATTCTGTCGCGGAGTTCAAATTTCCTAAGCTGTTCTCTCTCACTGTATCTCCCTTCGTGATATTTAGAGAAGCTACAACAAGCTTCAGCACAGCAACGAGATATGTAACATTTCTCTAGTCTGCTCGAAATGGATATCTCAAAGTATATCGGAAAATGACAAAACAGTTCTTACTTCTGATATAAATTAAGAATAAATATGTATTCTGACTAATGAGAAAACTAATAAATAAACAAAAGCCAATTATAAGTTAGAAAAAAAGGAGAAAGTATTCCATTTTAAAAAATTATTTTTTCGGCTACCGCAGTCACCATAGAATATCCATCAATTTTTTTAAAAAATTGGAACCCTGTGAGGTCGCAAATTAAGCTATGAAACGTTGTTAATTGAAAAATTCTCCTTTATTTCAGACTTAAAATTGGCTAATGTTTATTTATTTATAAATTACGAATCTTTTTTTCACGATTGTTGTTCTTTTAAATGAATCCAAATAGTGCAGATAATGTGACGGCGGACCCTTTATGTAAAAATAAATATCCCAATTTCTTTCCTTTGATTTCAGAATATTTGTAACATAGCCAAACGAGTCAAAATTTAAATTTATATAATAGGAATGTAACACATTAATTTTTGTTGAGAAATTATACTATATTTAAGTAGATTAGAACGTTTTTTCTCATTATACTTCAATTAACACAGGAATTCTTTTGGACCTTAAATACGTATTTCGTAACATTGAGCTGTTTCACGTCCAATAAACTATTAAACTGTTTGCGGAAATTTGCGCAATAAAACAATTACGCCAATTTTGACTAAAACATTAATACATTTTTGACTTTCGTGTGGAACAAAGTTTTCTTGACACGTTTTGTAGAAACTGTTGACTGCAACGGAATTAATCACACTAATCGACCGTTTCGAACATTATATATTATATAGAGACTTCAACGCACGTCGAAATTCTTTTAATTGTGTTGTGTAGAAATCACTTTCACGCAACCGGAAAGAGTAACAGATATATCCATGAAGGTAATTAACATACAATATAAACGAATCTGAATCCATCCCTGCTGCAGTCCGCAACAGGATAATTCGCTTCTTTCACTTCACTTCTAATATCTGCAGTTAAGTGTTTTTGTTACCTATTAAAAATAAAGTTTTGTATTTTCGAAATAGCATATTCTCTGTTGTTTTGATATTGAATTTATCGGCTGTTTGTAAAAGTCATATATTAGCGACAGTTCGTACACTCCAGAGCATTTCAATATTCTTAAGTCGTGAGGTACAGGAGAGTAGCGTCTATTACATGATGCAGACCTCGAAAATTTTCCTCGTATTCATAAAAGATCCCATCTTGTAAAAAAAATTAATAACACAATTACAAATAAATAATACGATAATAAATGTAAAAATATTACAAGCACGTTAAAATAAAAAATAGAATGATAAAAATATTTCTGGGTGAAAGGCACCGCAAAGACTCTAAGTTATCAGGGGCATTGTTTATTTGGGGTTGGGTCCATGAAGTTCAGACAGGTTTCGAATAAACGACGAATGGTTCATCAGTTGCTCAACAAGACGTTTCGATGTGATATTCAATTCTCGGTTTCCAACACTGCAACGGTGGTAGGTCACATTCACCATTCACATAATTTTTCCTCAATTTAATACGTTGAAATGAAAGGAGAGATAGCACGGGGAAATAAAACAAAACGGTCGGACCATCCTCTTTTGGCTCCATGAAGGAACAGTGATAGAGGATATATGAAGAAATAGAGACTGTAAAATGTAATAAGGAACAGTCTTTTGATAATATATTTTATATTCAATTAATATTTATTATCATTAAAATGTCATTTATAAAAAATATTTTCTTGAATTTATGTACTGTAATCGTATAACTGAAAAGTAAATTGACTTATTATAATAAATTATGAAAACATCGCTTTTGTTTATGATGCAATCATTGGAATAAACACACGGTCTAACAGTCACTACGTTATTTTGTTTTAATTATTTTAGTTTATTATTCAGAACATAAATCTTACACAATATAACATTTTACAAATTTATTGATGACAAAAATTGATAATAATGTTAAATTATACATTAAATTTCAAAGATGAGCCTGATAGCGTTTTTTACAGTTACAGACTGCGTGAGGATAAACCAACTCACCTTTAATAGCTCACGAAGGAATTTGAAAATACCGGATATTTATTTTAATTTACAGGAAGTCCTTTGGCTGCAAGTTGGAAAGATATAACGAAATGGTAGAAATTCATTATTGAAGCGCTGACAAAGACTAGAAAAAAAACATTTCAAGTATTTCATATTTACATAAAGACATTTACATTCAAAAAGAAAATTTGGAAAGGTAAAGGCGAAAAAATGAATTAACACTTCGTCACATTTTTTTCATCAAAAAATTTTCGTAAGTAATACACGAATGGTAGACATTACAGACTGGGTAATTGAACTGAAGAGACTGTAATTTTCCTACGATTCACTCTGCTTCAAAACACTGATCATTCCAGAAAAAAAATTTATAGGTTTTCTAAACATATCCATAATAAATGTAAAGGGAAAAGAGCAAGGAATTACTATGAGTCGGAAGAATTCGCCAAGGCGTCGTAAAGCGGCTCAGAGCAAAATTTATGATACGTACATAATATTGACTGTAAACCGTATTAAGTTTCGACCAGCTCTCGTCGATATAATTTCCATGCAATATCCAGGGGACACTGAAAATCCTAATATAAACAGGTATATGAGGTAGTTTGAGAATCATCATACTTCATGAAGACAATTAAGTATCAAATTACGTAATTTAATTGGACCAGCAAGTAGCTTAAAGAAAAGAATTATCAATTAAATATTAAATTATGATCAGGTAATTAATTCATATAAGGAGATTATTTCTCGCTTAGCTTTACATGGATTGAACGCATTCTGTAGGTCTTGAATCCAATTATCCATCGGCGAAACGTTCAAAGAGACGAAGCTTAAACAATCATCCTAGTAAGGCACATAAATAAGAACCACACAAACACATCGTGCATTGAAACGTATCAACTCGTTGAAATGAGAGGGTACAAAAAAGTCACAGCAAAAAACAAACAAGAAGGAATAAGTATATTTAACAATAGCACAGCAACCGTTCAAAACGTTTAATAACAAGTAGGTTTAATGAGTAGGGGAACGATCCGGATTAGCTTTGTCACTGTGGTAAGCCCCACTTAATTAATCTCACTAATTACCAATAATGAAACGTCGGTAATTAAATACAATTTCCCCGAAACAATGCCTGTCTGTTTGCCTAAACGTTTTCTTTCTATACAATTTTATAAACATACGTTTTAACAGGTGAAAAATTTCTGAAATACTCAAGTAAATCACCTCAACTAAACTCTCGTAATAAATTACTTAATAAAATTACGATAATTAAAAATGAATCATTACAATCTTTTCCGAACTTTTCGGTAATTAAAATAGGATTAAACCAAAATTAACTTTCGTCCAAAGAATTTATTCATCTACACACGTGTCATCGGAATAGAAATTAAGGCTTATTCAGAGATTATCTTCAGGTCACTAATTAAACCAAAAAATTGGCATTATCTCGTCATCATATGAATGGATTTACGGTTACTATTTTAATTTGCACTTTTTTATTTGCAGTTACCGAGGTTCTATTTCAAGATTAGTTAAGCATCTTCTCTTAAACTGTAAAATTATCACTTCATCGTAATAATATACGATGATCATGCAATACTGAAAATACTGACCAATTTTCTCACTGATGGTAATTTATTTGAAAAAATTGAATTCTATCTGAAAGCAACTGAAAAACGTTCCACATAATCTTTGAGTATATCACAATTTGAGGTACATTTATATTCCCCATTTATTGCCTCAAAATTATTAGTTATAAATCAGTAAGGCTTGATTCTGATCCAAAACTTAAATGAAAAATCTTGAATATCGATTTATGCCGTTATATTTTACACATTCCAAAGTTTGTTATTTATGGTAACTTCGGAAAACATTTTTACGTCAGATGTAATGAACAAGGGAGAAAAATCTTTAAAGAAGAGAATTTAGTTCAAAATTTCAAACTATTTGTAGGAACTATGAATTTCGTATTATATTTAATTAACTTTCCGTGACAGTAAGTCAAGCAGAAAATACTTCGTCAGTACAAATTTTACAAGAAGCTCAAGGCGAATATTATATGAACAAAAAATATTAGTTGTGATTTGGCAGTTTGTAGTTTTGATCGCCGAATATCGTCATTCGTTTATACTCGTACGTTCACGTTAAACACTGAAGGCGCTGTTTTAATCTGCGTCAAGAAATAATCTTCAAGACGTAATTATAATTTATGAAATTGTGCCTTCGAACTCAATGTAATTTTTGCAACATACATGTAGTTATAGTTATAATTGTAATTAAGTGAGAGGAATGTTGCATTGGCTGACAGAGTTGTCAGTGCTCAGTGCTCAGTGTTCAGTGTTTGTGTGCTGCTACGTGGTACACTAACTTGTTTGCTTACTGTAATTGAGGAAGCTATATCAACCCTCTCCCTCGCACAGACGCCCTCCACCCCCAAGCCTCCGTCCCTCTCTCTACAACTCTCAAAGTGCCATTAATTTTTCATAGAGGTTACACTTGCAGTCAGTCTGTACTACGTAGTAAATTTATTCCATATAAAACTTATTTTTTTTCTTATAACAGTTTTTACATTCCCAGAGCAGTAAAAATTGGAAAATAAAAAAAAATAATGAACTGAAAACCTTTATAGGAAAATTACATGTTTTAACATATAGTTATATGAATTACGTTCACTGAGTTGTTACATTTCTATGCAGCTTTCTTAGACGCAGCATTACATATAACACGCAATCCATGGTAGGGGTTGAGATGTGACATAAAGAAACTGTACATAAAACTTAAAAGCAAACGTGAACTCAGCCCAATCTTACTATAGTCTGCGCCACGAAAATGTAATACTAAGTTCGCGGAGTCTACGGCTACGTTTTATCAACACGAATTGCCCGTTATTGGATAGCATTTTAATATTTCAATGCCAGTTAATTAATCTTTATAAAGTAGTCGTTTATTGAGGTAAACATCACAAAATAACTGTCAATTTTCTGCGTGCACAACTGTTGTAGATATTATTTAAGACGCGGCTGATTCATATATTGCGTAATAAATATGGAATTTGAGAAAGTTCAGAGGCAATTTCGTTAATACGATATTGAAACAGGGGATCAATATGCGTACCTGGGATAATTAGCACACATGACGGGATCCCTCCCTCCAAAGGTCAACACATGAATAAAACGAATGCAACGTATTTGAACGTGAATCGATGGTCAAAACGAGTGTGGCTTTGACGTTTTCGTTAAAAATGTTTCATCTTCCGAGCATTACACATGACACATGTAATAATTAACTCGGCGTTATTAAAAAAATATGAATTGCACACAAATGAGTGGTAGGAAAAACGGAAGCACATGATTCAAAGGCTGTAATAATTTCTTCTGCTCACTACCAATACTCTAGAGTTGGTCTAAATAGTGGTCAGACGTCGTGTTGCTTTCCGTTAAAACCAAGCTTACAGGTGAAGTCTAGATTCCACACGTCACTCAAATGGAAACCCTGGTCAGTAGCGATTACCTCTTTTGCCTTCATGTCTCTGATGTAGTTTAGGTTGACATTTTCAAGAGAAACCATTATATATTGCGTTGTTTTGACCCTGTAGTTAGTTCACCGTTGTATAGCATTTACAAATTCTTGCTGTTGTTTCTTTCATTCTTCTCCAGCGTGTTATTCAGTGGATCACACTAACATTCGTTTAAGAGACAATAATCAAGTTTGTCAGCTGCAAAGTTGGCCGATAAATTTCAAAGCATCAACGAATCCTTCATGAGCAGAAATTTCAAGTTTAAATAGATACAGTAATGTGTGTAATCAGTTCTCGTATTGGCTGAGTAGATTCAATCGAGGCGCAGTATGGGGGCGGAGATTGAGCCAAAGTCATTCACAACAAGGAAATCAGAAGCAAAGCAATAATGCAGCTAGCTTGGGTATTGATTCGAGGAGGCAGACGTCGTGGCGGCTCCGCTCTTGCTCTTGCTCCAACTCTGGCCAAGGTTAATAGGACCATCCCTTCACCCTTGCTCTTCATTACATATGCGTGTGTCCACTTCATTCCCCGCACTCTACACAGTCTTCGTCCACGGACATTATTGGCTCACTTGAAGATAATTCAAGTAGTTCCCCTAAATTTTTGACAATGAAAAACTGGTGTAGTCTATGAAGATCTTGGAAATGACTGAAAGACGATTAGCTTCATTTCTGAGCATCGAAGACCAACGCAACGTTTCCAGTTCCTAGCGGCGGATTACAGGTAGTCGTGAAGAACGCTCAAGAAAACATTGTTGACCACTTGAGGCATACGTCGATTAATAATTGATACATGACTTGACTAACATAGTATCCCAATGAGACCATTTTAAAAAGATTATAGGAAGGTGAAAATGTATAAATAATATTGATTACAGGGAGAAATAAGCTAGGAGGGATTAAAAAAAGATGACTTGGTCTGACAAGACGGTGCAAGGTGTCGTGACTCTGGAACTAACCAGAGTCCCACTTGGAACCGTCAGGGAAGAAACTTCTTAGATAACATCTCATCTGAATCGATCTTTAACTTCTTCAAATATTTGCACAAATTGCCCAGCAGATGTTTCAAATGAGATTATATTTTATAACTGTGTTGAAAGGGTTTTCTTAGATAATTTCCTACCTACTCTGACGTGGTGATACTGTTACCAGCAGATATTAATTTAATGCCTCCATCCCGTTCTAACGCACGCTGTTCGTGTTTCAAGGGAGTAGAAATGTATTTTAGACAAACGATTATCAATCCGAGTCACCTGATCTGAGAACAGTCGGTTATAGAAACTATAGTCGTGAAACTTAGCAGGGATGTTTCGTCTTTGTTAATAGAAGTAAATAAAGGACGCTAAAAGGGTCGGGTATTATGCGACTCACTCCTGTATTTCTTGCGCTTGGCATTAAAACAAAGTTTACAATATTTTTGATTTTAACTGCGACAGTCGTGCTGTCGGTGTTAACTACGGTAAGAATCCTAACGACTCATGAATCAAGGATAAGCGTTTGTACCGTATGTACAATTTTCAAGGACATCTTACGCTTTCGGGCCACGACTGAAATTTACCAACAGATGTATGAATAAAGTTTCATCTAGCATGAATAGCAGAATTCATGGTAAATATATCTAAAATATAAAATTTGTTTGTGTTAAGTGCAAATTGAAATGGTGTAAAATTGAATTTTAATTTTTAGTGAGATAGTGAGGCACCCGAGGCGCAGATTCTCCATTCTTCTCCGTCCGTTGTGCTATTGACAGACACGGAGCTATCGATTTTTCGCTTTTGATCGGGAGTCTTTGGGCAAGGACAGCGTCTGAAGATTTCATTTCCAAGGACTATAACTTGAAATACCTGAGGAGTTGAAGTCAGTCCAATGAAACATTCTAATCTCAATTTTCGCATCCCGATTTGATTCAGCTTTCACTTTCAACGTTCAGTTAAGGGAGCGAGAATTCGCAGATTTTTTTTACCGATTTCCGAATATGGAATAAAAGTATTAATTGAGGATGTATCTTTTGTCAAATACGCTATGTATCTCGGAAACGGAATTAGCATGGGGAACAGAAAAAAATACATTACAAGTTCACAGTACTAATTTTGATTTATTTTATTCTATTAGTCCTCGTATAAGGAAATAGAATACGTCATTACATAAAATTACAATATAATAATTGGATGCTACAATTATAAAGAATTAGAAGTTAATATAAATATACTATAACTCAGGAACACAAATTTCCCTGTCCAACATAAGTAAAAGAACTCTACAATAATAATAACAAAAATAATAATTCTTTAAGTATACTAAGGGTATAATATAAAATTTACAGTACTCAAAAAACATTCAATATACACTAGTAAAAAATGAATGATTAGAGAATTAACTTTCATAAAATATAGAATTACACATCACACAAGAATAAACACAAAACCTGACACACGCACACTAGTGGGGAAACACAAACCTGAAACACTTCACGAAGAAGAACGACGAGGAATCTGCAAACTACAGCCCGTACATGAAACAAATAAACAAAAGAGCAGAAAAGACCAACAGGGACTAAGCAAGTTATGAAATAAGGAGTTTGACTCATTCAACACTTTTGCAGTATAACAAAAATAATTAATTATTAGGGGAACGATCAAGAAACTTCTCTTCTCAGTAAAACACCAGCGTCTTTCAGTAGAATATTTTTACATTGAATCCCAAAACTCTTGTAGTTATTATTGTTCTTTACATCTGGAGGAAGACTATTGTATAAAACTATCCCTGAATGGTGAATACTTCTCTGGTAGAGAGCAAACATCTTGGACCTGAGCGATTTCTAGTCTCATAATCGTGAGACTCGCCATTCGTTTGATAAAGATTCATGGTCCGCTTAACGAACTTTAGAATTTCGTGAATAAACACGCTAGTTTTTTTTAGTCGCACTGGTTACAGAATTTGCTCACGGTACAAGGGATTTCTATACAAAATAAATTATTCAAAATCAAGATGTTTCAAATTATTTTACTTTATTTTGCAGCTTGTTTTCTGATCTTCGATCCCTCGCGGGAACAGCAATGATTAATCTCCTTGCGTCTCTCTTCATGGTCCAACTGCTCTACGTCATCGGCGTCGGTGGAGTGCAGGTAAACAACTATACAATGGACATCTGTTTAATCTCCTGCGCCGGTTGGAGACTGAGATTCAGCCGAAATTAATCAAATCTCATAGTGAAATTTAATTTATTAAACAAATCTGCAATCATGCATTCGTATGCGATACATTGCCACGATCATCTGAGTGACTCACGTCTAAAAGTATTTGATTTATTTTCTTATTTTTCTCCGTTGTAGTAGAATATAAGAAAAACGTGACATACGTTGCAAGTAATTGTTCTATTTTCCACCCTTGCCTGAAGAAATGACTGGTACAATTTTTGCTTTCTCCTTGTGGGTTTTTATGAGTAGGACAATAACTCGGCGTCTTCAGTCGAAAGGTAGCCTTCAACAGTTATGATCTTTGGGTGTTCCGTTACAGGAGCCGGAGCTGTGCGTGGGACTGGCGTTTGCCCTGCACTACATGAGGCTGGCCGTACTGGGCTGGCTCGTCGCCGCGGCTCACCACACCCACGCAGCCTTCACGTGCGTATGCAATGAGTCATTCATTACCAAATAAAATATTGAAAAGTGTGCTGCATTTTGAAGAAAGTATTATTTTTTTCGACAGTCACTATCAGTGTATGGCGTTCTTTTTTTTAAAGAAAAAAAACAACTATGCTATACTCATTTGTAAGTCCCGTCCAAACATATTTGTTATTAAAAATTATTTGTATTTCCTTTAAGTATTTATGTTAGTATCTGAAAGCAGGGAGAACGTTTCTTCGCGCAAGCTGCGGCTGTCGGGGCGCTACGCGTGCTACAGCGTCCTGTGCTGGTGCGGGCCGTTGGTGGCGCTGCTCGGCGTCGTCTTGTTGCGTCGTGGGTCCAAAGGAATGCTCGACACTTCGCACCTCGTCGGCCTCAACTGCTGGTATACACAAAAAAAACGAGGTGTCGCATGAAAATACAGTCAATTTAATTCTTGTGATCGTAACTCACGAAGTACGACGGTTACTGTAACAGATTTACGATATAATATCTTATTACACGGATGTGATGAAAAATAAATATAAAGTAAAAAGCATCACGACGTTCCATTAAGTTTAGTAAAATAAAGAAAAGGCCAACGTATTGCTCCAGTCCTCAGTTGAAAATTGATAATTCTGTTTTTTAAAGATATTGAGAATATTGATAGTTGTCAACGAGAAAGGAAATTATGACAGTGAAAGACGGAAGAAACAATCCAACGTCATCAAGCAAAAAAGGGTTAAGAATGAGAGCTGGAAGCAAAAAATTTCTACAAATATTGTAAACTGGCTTTAATGAGAAGGGTTTAAACACTGCCCGCAACTATTTCTTTGTTGCATGAAGTTTTCTCGGAATTCCAACCGGGTAGCGTCGTTTAATTTGCACAACGTTTCGATGGCTTGCACCGCCATGAAGAAGGTGGCAGTGCAAGCCATCGAAACGTTGTGCAAATTAAACGACGCTACCCGGTTGGAATCCCGATAAAACTTCATCCAGCAACTACACCGGGAAAACCTACGTTCCTTATTTCTTTGTTGTTTGAAAATAGCGCAAACTATTTGCGTTGTTGGCCGATAGCAAAAATGTAACAACACAATGTGTCAGGCTAAATTCTCGTTTCTATACTTTCAGCGCCATATCTTAGATTGTTTATTTATTGACCTACTCTCGAATTCTGAATTATTGATATTCTCAGCTTTCGAGTGCCTCTTTTTAGAATTTTCAATTCTTTCAATAGTTTAATTTGCATGAATCTCTTATTACTCAAATCCAAGTATCATCCAAAATGAGTCGATTCAGAAAATAGATCGTTCGGTAGGGTCAACTTATTAATTGCCTGTAATTGGGTTATTGTTTCTTTGTAAATCCGCCCTTTGTTAGGAAAAGTACTACGTATTGCATAAGAGCCGATGCATTTTTCTGAGCGAATATTTAAATGTCGGCAGAGTCTGTCATTGACCCACGGTCTAATTTCGAAATAAAAGTTCTTATTAAATGTCAGCTCCAAAGCTTATCGCGAACTTATTAACGGTTACATAAAAATGAGATTGGAGTGGTTTGTGTCAGGAAATGAGGTTACTGCAGACACTAAGTCGGCATAATACCCACAGGCGCATTCGGACCACCAATTGTCCGTAACTTGGACAGGAATATAATTACTAATCTAAATTGAGAGACAGCTTTGAAGTCAAAAGAGACCCCCAGATGGAAATGCTAATTCCCTATACAGTGTATTAATTAGCCAGCAGTAACTTGTCGTGCAATTACACGAGTGAATCCAACTCCGAAAAGGCCTCAACAGTTTCACTTTTTATTTATCAACGAATTAATTACCGCTTTTCTTGATTTTATTTCAATAGTAAACATAAAACTATACGATAAAAACTGGCGAGCGTGGTGAAGTCAAAATTTTAGGGTCGCTTCTACGGGAAAAAGAACTCGCAAAATGTAACTAAACCCAATTGCTTCTACCCTAAGTTTAATATTCTGACTCACAATGGTTCAATGACGCATTCCAAAGATAATTCCTGTTACACATTCCAAGTGATGTTGGTTGACTTCGTCACGCCGTTTCACAACTTATTAAGAACACATTCTGCAAAAATTTCAACGAATATAAATCCTTGAAAATTTTTAACAGATAACAAACCAAGGCAAAATAGTTCATGTTCATAATTTTATGTGCAGAAACATGGAGAACGTACGAAAACGTTAGCTTCCAACGTCACCATGCACCGAATCTTATTTACAAAGTTGTGCGTCATTTACTGAAAAACGATTTTCGTGATTTAGTTTGCAGGTCGCGAGTGTCAAACTACTCCAAGTCGTAGCAGCAGTCATGTTCGAAATCCCTTAATTATATTATATCCGAGTGTTACACTCCAGAATGCAAGGCAAAAATTCACATTGGCGAGCGCTCGTCGTAACTGACACGAATTTATTAGGCGCCATTTATCATTCGCTTCTAAATAGGTTGCAGTTCGATAATCACGGTGAAGCTGAACCTGCAAAATACCACCATATTTTAACATCGCATTTCTTTTACTTTTCTTATCGCCCAAAACCGTCAGACTAACGATTTTCTGGATAACCTCGTTCAGGAGCAGATTAAAATCGTAAAATTCTTAACATTTTTTGGTTCATATTGCTGCAATGATCGTATTTGCTTACGAACCCAAGTCTGCAGTTTTACATCGTTAGATTTTTTTTAGTTAAATTATGATCGACAGCGGAAAAGACAATCAATACTTGGATGACCGCTTGTGGTCATATTTCCACTAACTAGTATTAATTCTGGTGGCATACGATTCAGCAAAATTCGAAACCTTAGTTAAAATCTCTAGCAAACCGATATTTTCAATTTTCGATTAATTAAAAAAATGTCTTATATGCTTTATTTCGTGGGCGAAATTTTAACAATTAAACTCAACCAAGCTGTGCAATGAAAACAAAAACTCGCTAAGGAAATTATGAAAGTATAAACATCCTCCCATTTGCTTACAATAACTGATATTTAAATTATAGTTTTATCATAGTATTTTAATTGCTAGGTTGTGTTCCCAGACTGTGGCCGATGTTTCGACAAAATTGCATTAACTTTCTTCTAGCGTCAGTGCATTTACTTCTGATGGATGAATTCGTACAACAGTAGTTGACTTGTTCAAACGATTCTGATACGGACGCTGGGGTCATTTTAATACTTAACAAAAAAAAGTTCTTTAAAAAACGTCATTCGCGTTTCTGCTTCAATATAAAACTATTAAATTGACACAATTGAATTAAATAAAATTCTCAGGGTTCTTGACGGCAATTGAATCGGAACACAAATTATTATTGAAAATAACGAAATTAGCAAGTGTTAAATTGCAAAATCATAGACTCCTGTTCTCCGATCGTATATTTGACGTAAACACACAATGACGACTTTGTGCAGGTTCGTGGAGGCGGAGGCGTACGCCGCGTGCTTCCTGTTGCCGGCAGCGCTGTGCCTGGCGACGGCCTCGCTGCTGCTGCTGCTCGCGGGACGGGCGTCGCGACGCCTGGCGCTGCTGGAGCAGGAGCGAGGGTCGCTGCGACGCCGCCAGCTGCTGCTGCGGCTGTTCACGCGCGTCACGGCGCTGCTGGCGCTGGTGGTGGCTGCGGGCGCCGCGGCTCGCTTCGGAGGCTCCACGACGCCTTGGGTCGTCTTCAACGTGGCCCACGGGCTGCAGGGCGTCGCCGTCGCCTCGTGCGTCACCTGCAACTGCCGCGTGCTGCGCCTCTACTCGCGCTCGCTGCGGCGCTCCGGACGCCGACGCTCTCTCGCCAGGTCCGTCAGCGCTCAGACGCTTGTCTGTGGACCACCTCCCGCCCTCGTCTAACTTTCTTCTCCAGAAACGTGCCGTCAAAGAAAATATCTGTATTCTTGTCGGGACTACTTTAAGTGTGTCGCAGATTTGTTCTTTTCACCCTACGATAAAATTGAACAGGAGTATATCCATAATTTATTCACCTGCGCGTGAAATAATTTTGATGTAATGAACCTGACTCTCCTTCGAATCATATTTCGATTTTAAAATGATTGTATTTCCCTAGAAAACGGAAAACATTTTTGTAACCTTAAAGAAAATTACGGAATTTTCTTCAGGATATGATAAAAAAAAAAGTAAATATTCCTCTAATGTGACCATAATTCCGATGTTAAATTCACATTCACCCTTACGTAGCTTTATAGTGTATTTGGAAAAAGAAATTTCCTTCTCACTCTTCGATTTTTATTTCGCAAGTGAGCTTGTGTGGAGAAACCTCCGACATTCGGTAAAATTGTTTCACTTTCTGTTCCGCAAGTCAATGTTTGGAGATGGATTGTCGGAGAGCTTCGTTTGAAATTGAGTTACGTTCTTCCTGAGCTTATTAAATTTATTACAGGTAATTAGTCTACAAATATTTTTAACACAGAAAAAGCTCTTATTTAAAAAAATATTCAATAGTTCGTTAATGTTATTGAGGCAAACCAGAGCTCACAGTGAAGTGATTCTGCGATTTGTACAACCAGTCAAATTTTTGCGATACGTTGATTATTTCAGACATTGTCACCGAATTAACTTTTTCTCTAAAATGGCAATTTTGAGTCATATCTGATTATCAATGGATTTTATATCAGAGTCGTATTTTCCAGTATTCCTTTCGAAAAATCGTCGAATATGGTTAGTGTCAGCCAATATTTTTTTCAGGTTCCTTGCATTAATTTGTTGGACTGAATGCAACACGAACCCTATTTATTCCAACTCGAATCTATAAAAACGGTCCCCTTTGTCGAATTTCTAATCCAGGATTGCATCTATTATAAATTGTTGGTGAACTAATAGAATTTTAGAAAAGTAAAGTTTACTTCTTACTATATAAAATCATTTAGATTATACCCTTCAATAATTTTGATTGAATTAATTTAAGTAATATGCTAACAAATTTTACTCTAATTTTCAGTTATTGGTTGGTATCAAATTGTAAGTTTCCCTTAATATTAAACTCAAATCATCAGTTGAATGGCAAAATTGTAGAACCAAGTTATGCGATCATAACACACCGTCACCTGAACCGTTGTGATTGTTAAGCTAGCTTCTTAGGATGCAGTGGACAGATAAATTGTAGCGACATTTCCTGGAAGTTAGACCTTAAAGTCCAACTTTAGTCAGTTGGCTGCTATTAAGTCACAATTCTCTGTCAACTTGTACTGTTCAATTATTTTGTAGATAATGGGTACTCGATTTGAGTTATTCTTGGTCGATATTCAAATTTCTTTAATTTTTGAGTGGATTAAAATTCATATTTCCCATAATGAATTAAAGTTTCTGAATACTCTAGTATTTAATATTTTACATCATAATAAAGAAGCTTTGAGGGATAAGTTTTCAGTTCGGTATATATTTTGTTTCAAATAAGTACCTTATTTCAATTAGAGTGATTGTAAATAAAACTGCAATAACGACTATTACAAATAAAATACACTAGGCTTTCTTCACAATTACTACAAATAGTATATTTGAAATATATAACTAAGCCATTCTTACTTGTGTTGCCAAAAAAAATGTTCACAATTTTTGCAACAAACTTGAATTTTACATTATTTCAGATTGCAATTTGACTCCAACAGAAATACCTGACTAACAAGTTTAATGATAATTATATGAATCAATATTTCCCCCCCCCCCCCCCGAGTGTTTCCATGAGCTTTTATAAATACCCAAGGTTTTCCTTTCTGTTTTTATAAATATCACCTTCCAGCAAAGCAAATATTTCTATTTAAGGATTTATGTTTTGCATACACGTCTTGTTCAGATATTCAATGAGAAAGCAATAGCATCAAACATATCACGAATATTTACAGTTGTCAAGTTAGTATGTAATTTTAATAGTCAACTGAATCAAGAATTTGGGCTGTATTTTGTCTTGTATAAATCAGTTTCCACTATTTCCGTAATATAATAATTATAAAAGCATGATCAGTAATATGAATTTTAATATTCTCATACATTAACTATAACGTAACACACGCCAATAACCATATTTTTCTGTGGCCTCAAGATATATGTTATTTACCAATCTTATTTTTACAGAAACTGTGAGACTTCAAGTGTTTTTTTTATATATATACTGAAATGATAATGTATAATTGTAAGTTTTGTATTAGTTTAAGTAAGAAGTCGGCTATGTAAAATTCAAAAATGTATTGACGACATTTTCAAGATATTTTGTGACACTAAATTGACCAGTCAGAGCATAAATAAGCATTTTCATCGTATTCTGTGTAAGAGATAAAATAGGACCCAATTGTTCAGCAGTTCTTAACATACCAGATTCCCTTGTACAATGAAACACTGGTTGTCTTTGTAAAATGTACCAAATTAATTAAAGTGTTAATTATTTATAATCACTAGTTTGATTTGATCCTCCTTCTAGACACTCTTCCAGTTTGTATCGTAAAATGTCTAAGTGTGGTGTCTGCTTTGGCAATGGACCCATTAGCTGTACTACGAAACTAAGATCGAAAACACCAGCTGTGATATTTCTTTGCAGGAGGAAGGAAACAAGTTATTTATCGTGTTTGCATAATCCTTTATTTATGTAGTTAGATGAGGGATATTTCGTAAAAGAAGAACTTTTGGAAATATTTAAAGAATATTTTATGATTATGCATTGAGTCACCAGTAAAACTATCTGCAGATACTATAATAGATTTCTGGATGCCAAGAAAATTCCAAGAATTACCAGGATACGAAAAAGTATTATTGGGCCATCAAGACCAGTTTTGACAACATTGAATGATAAGATTCAAAATAGTTTTAAATTGTTACGACACCGTTCACCGAAAAGGAGTGTTTAAAATAATAACCACAGGTTCATAGTTCATCTATTTCTCCTACAAATCAGTCTATTGGAAAAGAGAAACCATATATCAAAATTAAATTCTCCATTCATTTAATATTCTAATTAATATACTTACAAAGTATTTTTTAATGAATTGGACAAAATACCTACACATCTCATTGTAGGCTTTTTGTTGTTTAAATAACTGTTCCGAGATTTTCTCAGCTGTACACTAATTGGAAAATCACAGTTCAATAACAAATGTGACAGTTGTGTACCCCCTTGAACTGTTGTTAAATATTTGCAAACAAAAGGACATTGTGAAAGATTAAAACATATAAACTGAAAAACTGGTCTTGTAAGCTGAGAACACAATGGTAGTGAGACAACTGGTACTGATGGATAAACATTATATAAAAGAGTTGTGATGATACTCTGTATAAATTTGGGAACCAAACAATGAATATGTATCCAACAATATCTGTATGCTTCAGTGATAAGACAAGAGAAATTGTCAGAAAATTATAATTTGTAGCAATATCATACTACAAAAAAATTATTAACACAGTAATACCATAACATGTTAATTTAATTGATTTTTTCCACACTGACAATGTTGCATATCACTAACATGAAAAAAGATTTAGTTCACGATACTACGCAAAGGAAATTTTTCAATTTTTTTGTAAACACAATCAATTTGGTAATTGGTTATGTCTAAAATATACATTAGAATTTCCCCATTGATTATGACTCAAATATTGGAGTCTTTTAAAAATATAAATGTGATCTAGCTAATGTTTAATTTTCTCAAACTGCTAGCCAAATGAGATCTCTCACATACTTTGAAATGTGTTCCCTTCCTCACAATACACAAATATATACACAAGGCTGCATATTTTAAAATTGAAATTCTATTATGTTACCAATTCTTCTGCATCATTTGTTATCATACGGACACAAACATTCACTTCTTTACCAATACTTTTTATATATTTTTTAGATACGATAAAAATAAGAAGCTCTGTATTTCAGACTTCAGGCAAGTTAAATTTAATACTGTGAAAAATTGTAAATAATCTGGTTTCATAAAACGTCACTGCCTTGTAGGTCAAAATTCATAGAGGAAGAATGAATAAAACCACAATCTGTTCGGTATGTTTAATATAGCTCGTTCTCCTGTTTCCACGATCCCAGGTGGTGTTACAAAGTTAGAAGTTTCAATCTTCAAGGAAGAAGTATTGACCAGCACGCTTCTGTTCAGTGTCCTGAAATATTATCCAAAATAAAATATTATACGTCAAACTTCAAAAAAATTATAAAACTATTGTTGAAATTAAAATTTAATGGCAATAGTGGATTTAATTTAGTGTTTGGGTGTTTCATTGTCTCATTTTAATGAAGAATATGTGAAATATGAATGGTACAGAGAAACAATGGATCTATGCAGCAAGATAAAATTAAACCATCTGAAAGTATTCTATGACCACCTCTTTCTTTCACAACTATTGTAATTAACATTACCTTAACAGAGTTACTTTTGTTGATTCGAGGCCTGTAATTATTAGGATCTCTTCTGAATGTAATTCCCAGAAGCTCAAGAAATCTATTCATTCCAGCCAGCAAGTTCTGTGGAGAATGTGCAACAGTTCTAATCGAAGGAGTTCCTTCAAAGACTATTACTCTGTCTGCCAAATAAGTAGCCATTATAAAGTCATGCTCCACAACAAAACCAGTTCTCTTAGCGTGGAGAATAAACCTAAAATAAATTTAAGTTCTCTTTATCAAAGTGTTAAATTGTAACCTTATTCTTTTAATTAAATTTTCTATGCAAGGTTCCTTTTTAAAAGAAATCCCTTTCAGTTACCTTTTGATAACTTTAGCTGCCACAAGACGCTGTTCTGAGTCCAGGTACGCAGATGGTTCATCTATAAGATACACATCAGCTGGCGTACCTAAACAAAGTGCCAGAGCAACTCTCTGCAATTCTCCTCCAGAAAGATTTTGAACCTCTTGATCCATTATATCATCCATTCTCAAAGGTTTCATAACATCAGTAACAAACTGTAAAACAAAGTCAATGTAAATTTGATGAAAATTTGTGAATAAAATCTAAAACATAAGTAGTTTAATAAATATTTATTATTCTAAAAAATATTTTTTAAGACATAATAATGGCCTAATGGATAAATAATAGTTGTGGATTTCAATCATGGTACAATTTAAAGAAAGCTTGGGTAGAAAAATCTACAAATTTGAGGTTAAAGTTAATACTTCAGTAGACTCATTATATGAGAAGTAAACAGTTATGTTGGAAAAACTCACAATATTTATACTTCAAAATTACACTAAAACATTGCTGTATAATACTTTCTTTACAGAAAATTGCAAATGTCAGGAAAAGTTGTACATAAAAAGTTGGAAAGCAATTAATAATGCAAGTTTTATGTCCAATTTTGTGTTTGTCTCTCACCAGTTTAACAAATTAATTAGTGATATTAGACATAGCATAAATTTACTTTAGTATTATTCCACACCAGTTTTCTTTTTTATATATTACTACAATATGTCGTCTCAGATTCCTTCATTAATCATACTTAATTAACTCTAATGTCACAGTATGTTCAGCTTGTTCCACCTTCACCTAACAGTACTTAAGACTAAAATCTTTCATTATTTGATTTTTTAACTTCAGTACCATGTTGTACAATTTTCCAGTGGCATGTGTTGGCAATATAATAATACTAAAATATAATCAATACACACAAGGATAGTGCAACAAGAAGAAAAATTAGTAGAATAATTGGAGTGAGGCATTCAATCTGTGAGTATATCTGGCAGATCTGACAGCAAATAACATGACCTAGTAGCCCATAAGCAATTATTTTTTAAATCTAAAAATATGAAATTTCTCACTGAAAATGCTTCAAAACCATAAACCAAAAATATTATTAATATTTTATACATTCCCTAGTACTATTTAGTGGCTTTGTCCTTTATTCTCACATTTCAAAGCACCATCTTGAATATATATATTTTTGTTCACAGAACCACAGCCCAATATTAGATATTCTGCAGCTAAGTGATCAATTGGATTTTAAAAAGATGATTGAAATTACCGTAAATGCATCACATGGTCATTAAATTTGTAGTATATATTGTAAGTGAAATGCAAGAACTAAAATTAACTAATCTATATTAAACAAATTTTAAAATTAAATTAAATAAATTTAATAATCTGTAAAAATGGAGTTACCATTCAATACATAGTTGTATAATAATTTGGACAAAACTCTAGTATAATTGCAGAAAAAGTAATTGTACATATTCATCTCATTAATCCTAGCATAGGAACATGCATGACACATACAGGTCAGCCATTGAAGTAATATCTCTATTATTTTTTAATATTTGGATAAAGTTCAACATTTAGCATTCACCATTGATGATACAGTTCTTATATATTAATTAATGCACAACTCAAGCCTGCAATTTACACTTCAAGTTGTAAAGTGTTCCTGTACTCAAGGAGTATTGAAAACATTTCATTTACCTGTGGATGAACATACGAGTCTCTAATTTTCTCGTGAAGCAGCTGACGTACAATCCCTTGTGACTTAGGACTTATTTTCTGTGGCTTGTAGCTGATGTTCAGAGATGGAATTGTCCCTGAAATGCAAACAAGTTTTCATGAAATTTATAACCATTTTTAGGAATGCACCAGTATAATTTATGAATGAAAGAAAAATTAGGATCATCACCTGAGTCAACATCAGGTTCCAATCTTCCAGCCAGCATCCTAATAAATGTGGTCTTTCCTGTACCATTTTCTCCCAGTAATACTAAAATCTCAGAATCTGAAAATTGCCCCTCTTCTACAGTTAAATGAAAACGTTCCATTGTTTTGGTCATTTTAGGATATTGATAGTAATTCATTCGTTTTACTTCTTCCTCTGTTGCAGACTCAGCAACTTTAAAGACAAGAGATTCATCTCTGAAACGGAGGTTTTCTGTTGGTACAAAGCCGTCAAGGAAAATGTTTATTCCTGTAAAAAAAATTTAAAAGTTATTCAGATTATATCATTCTAGAAAAAAAATTGTAATAGAAGGTAAGTGATTCTCTATTATTTTCACTCATTCATTAGAATACGACAATCAACGCACAATGCCACCAATATAATAAAACTGAAGACTTGGAAATTGAAGTAAATCTTCAATATGATTTGCAATCTTAGCTAACTGTATCACATAGTACAGCAACAACAGTATGAAATATTTAATTAATTTTGCTAATCAATTTTGAAGCAAGTTCTCAAACGTTTAATGTTAACTAAATTGATAAATGTTTCAAGTCGACTTAATTGCCAAACACAGTATATCTATTACATTTCACTTATTTTGTTATTTTTACAAAAACTATTGTATTACTCATCTCATATGAAATTTAAAATAACTATTTTAATTTAGGGTTAAATAACCAACAATAATAATACATCCAATAGATTTAAAAATATTACACTACACTCAATATGGTTAATTAGGAGTAAACACAAAAAAGGTTTTAAATTCTTATGTAAAATTAAGATAGCAGGTAACGAAAATCATTTGTGATGTACCTTCTCTGACCGAGAAAGGCATAGTTACTACACCGTAAGCACCAGGTACACCATATAGACAGCATATGAAATCTGATAAATAATCTAATACTGACAAGTCATGCTCCACAACAATGATAAATCTGAAACACACAAAGAGAACCATTACACACAAATTAAAGTACAATACATTAGAAAGATAATATATTTGAGGTTTACACACTTATCAGGATGCATCAGGGAACGTATTGTTACAGCTGCATTCAACCGTTGTTTGACATCAAGATAGCTGGAAGGTTCATCAAACATGAAAATATCACCAGCTTGGATGCAAACCATAGCACATGCAAATCTTTGCAATTCTCCACCTGACAGTTCATCCAATGATCGAGAACGAATATTGTTAAGATCTGGAAGTATTCATTTAATTATCATTTACAACAATTTGCTCATAATATATATAACATATTTCTTTCAATGTATAGAATATAAATTTGAACCTTTAGCCTTCACAGTAACTAGTAAATCTTATTTTAGCTTCTCTCCTCCTGCCAGAAGGTTACAATAAATGTCATTGTACCTTTCAAGACAAATACAAAAGTTAAAAATGTTAATACTTTCATAAATTGGTTCATTGAGAAAAAAAATTGATGTGTATTTTCAATTGTGTGTATATACATATATGTGACACATATAAGGAAAATAAAGATACTTGAAATAATGTCAATAAAGAGACAAAAATGGATTTTTTAAATTGATGCTAAGAACTTACCCAGAAGATCACATATGACTGACTGATTTTTTTGTTCATCTCGCTTGTTTAACAAATAGTCCACAGTACCCTTTACAGCTTTTGGTATTTGGTCTACATATTGTGGCTTAATAAGAGCCTTTAAATTATCTTCCAAAATTTTTGTGAAGTAGTTCTGCAGCTCAGATCCTCGGAAGTGGTTTAAAATTTCTGTCCAATCTGGGGGGTCCTGTAAGATTTAATACAAATCAAATACAGGTAACTTTATTTGGTATCCCAAAAGTTATTAATCAATCATCATAAAAGTAAATTCTGAAATAGCATTTTCTAGCACAATGTACAGATGAAACTGAAGTGTGGCCAAGAAACTAAGCTGAGGTAAATTCATGGAGACTTCACCGAGACCATTTTTCACTCTATACAAGAATTCAAATGTGACTATTTGTGTACTTAATGTGTATTTAACAATGATACAGATGTTGCATGTTCCAGGTTATTTACTTTCTGTATTTTCTTTTTTCTTTCCAGTATCAGAATATTCATAGATATATTTCAATAATGGACAACCCAAAAACTTCAGTCTCAATTTTATTATATTAAAAATAATAGATTTTCAGCTACTTTGCCACCATCATCTATGAATTACAGAAAAACCATAATATAAGAGAACAATACTCACAAGAGTCTAAACATTACACATATTTACAACTACAATAATTCTTAATGACAGACAATTTTTTATGTTATACATACCATATGGCATTACTGTTTAAAATCCTTTGTGCACCATGTTTCAAGCAATAGTCAAATTTTACTGCACAAACATACATACGTAAGGGGAGGAAATCATATGAACTTGTATCAATCAAAATAAATTGTACACAATGCACCATTAATATCAAAGAAATGTGTTAATTATGAAAAATATTAGATTGCTCACTATATCAAAACAAAAATTTCATGAATTAATGGGTAAACCAGCAATATATATATGACAACTTACCGAATATCGTCCTAAGTTTGGCTTCTGTTTGCCTGCCAAAATTTTAAGAGCTGTAGATTTTCCTATGCCATTAGTTCCTACTAGTCCAAGCACTTCCCCTGGTCTCGGAATTGGAAGTCTATGCAGTTTAAAGGAGTTCTGAGAATAACGGTGAGTTGTATCCTTCTCTAAATTACTAGGCAAGTTGATTATTGTAATAGCTTCAAAAGGACATTTCTGCAAAGCATGAGGACATCAATTGAAACACAACATACAGTATTCTTTGCTTAATCGAAACTCAAAGTAGAAATATCAATATGAAAAGTTAATTTTCAGAAACTTAATATGCACTAGTTCCCTATAATTTACAAGAGCTTAATAATTTCTAAAACAATTGCAATAAAAGTTGAAGTAATCGCATAAATACATAGAATAACTGTCAATAGCTATTTATGTTAATCAATAGTTTATGGTAACTGCAAGATTAAATGAGTATCAAAATAACTAACTGAACAGTGAAACATCATATAGCAGCATGATGAACTACTTTTTAATGAAAGGCTATATAAAGTAGACCAGTTCCAGTAAATTTATATTATACTATCAGTTGTTAATATATGCTAAAAATTAAGTTTAATTATTAAATTATGACTAATGGACTCACAAGCAGTTAGTGTCAGGAAATTACTGATAAATTAATATTGATGATTGCTAAAACTTCAGGGATATAAGGTTTGGTTGCTTACCTTAACACATATACCACATCCAATACATAATTCTTCTGATATAACAGCTATTTTATCATTTGATGTTACTTCGATACATAACTTCCCCATCCTTACAACAGGGCAAGATTTCTTGCACTCTTGGCGGCATCTTTTAGGCTTACACTTATCAGCTGTCACAATAGCTATCCTAGTGAGCTTGTCAGTTTCTTCCGTAGCTTTGCTTTTAGGCATGTTGATGTCTTATCTACCTGGAAAACAATATTATTGCTATATAAAGTTTGTCTCTGTAGTTAAATATGATAATGAACAGTCAATTTAAAAAGTATTTTATTAATTAAAAATTGATTTATTAAATACCGTGTTTTCTATGCCTGAAGTGGGTCAACATAAGGACTGAAATATGTCGCAATTTAATAATTAATTAATAAAATTCTTATTTCAATTGACTTATTGGCCGTTTATCATAAATTATGGTTCATAAATAACATTTCCATTCTGCAGAAAATATGTTATAATAATTTACAAATATGTTATAATAATTTATGTTCAATCTTACTCGTATTAACCAAACTCGAGTTGAGTTTAATAAATAAACGAAAACTTGCTGAAATGCGAAATAAAGATGATTCTAACAAATTATACCCGATTATAGAACAATATGTCAAGAAGTTGACAGCCACATAATAACGAGACAAAAGTATCACATTAATAAAATCAGATGTCTGGATTAAAGAGCTATTTAAATGTAATAATGGATTAACTAATTTAAATGTTACGTGGTCGTAGAGGTTAGCAGGTTGTTAGCCATGAGGTATTTAGTGCACACGGAAAGTAATAAATTTAATACGGTAAAAAACCGTACTTACTTAATTACGCAGCGCGGAATGATACAGAAACACAATAAATTGAGAAGAATATTCACTCTATAGTCACGTACGGAAAAGCATGCTTCACTTAACCACAAATCACAGCATAAGCTGTAGCATATACTTACATCAAAGAAATGTTACATCTAAGAATTTAAAAGTGGTGAAAGATAAAATTGTAGTAAGGATATGCCGAAATTTAAATTATAATATTTGTCTTTGGCTATTATTGATATTGCCTTCTGATCTAATTTAGTTCATGTAAATGATTACGATAAAGGACGATATTACCCAGAAAATTTATGAATAAAATAATTACATAAAACTTCAAAAATTGGTTTCATGTTCAATTTCATCAATTATGAATAGGCAAGTTCAGTTAATTAAGAAAATCCTCCAATAAGAATAGTAGTTTGGTATTTGACTTCACATTTACTATTTCTAAGAATATTTTAAATGCATGGATAACATAGGAAATTCTGTATTTAGAAATAGCTTATTTTATTTCACTTGAGGTTGTCTTGTAAAATAGTTAACAACATAGATGGTTAGCGTCCATCTTTATTTCCATTAACAATTTTTTTTAAATGGAAAAGGATTCTGCATATATTAAATGATGTAGCCTTTTATAATTAATAATCTTATTGCAATGTGTATGTGTAACAACATCTAAATAACAATATAAACACATTTTAAAGTATAATCTTTATTAAATAGTTACCGCGCTACATCTAGCCATTATTTCATTATAAAGAAAAATATCAGTTATTAAGCAGCTTTACTTGAAATTTAATATTGCTGGGATGCTTATTAGGCATGATATTAATGATTACCTGGATACATTACAGCTACAATTCCTATTTGTTGTATCAGCTGCATATGTAAAAATAATAATTGCCGCAAAATTTAGCTCTGTGTTGTTATAAATGGTTTGGTTGTGGAACTTTTAATAATTTAATAATTGGCACCAACAGTTTCCATTTATACTCTATTGTAATGTTTCAGCAGAGCTTTCCTTAATTTTTATTTAACTTGTGGCCAGAGTGATTCATGTGTCTTCTACTTTTGAGTTGTGAAAATTCTTGGGGCATATTATAATCAAAGGTATATGTGGGATGCTAGTAAAGTATTGATATATTTTGTTATCAAGATTGAGATGGGCAGGGAATATGGGAAGGATGGGAGAAATGGAACTACCAAAAAAGGTACTGAATGGATATGCTGGTGGGCAAAGAAGAAGGGGAAGGCCAATAACTGAGTGGTTGGATGGAGTGGAGGGGGGATATACATAAAATGGAGTACAGGGTAGCGAAGGTGTTGCAAAAGATAGAGATAGGTGGAGAAGGGTCGTTGAAGAGGCCAAAGTTCGCCAAGGACTGTGGAGCCAATCAAAAAGAAATAATTGAAGAATGTCCTTAATTTCAGTTGTGGTCTAATCATTTTACAGTAAGGTTCCCTGTTATTCTAATGAAAAGGTATTCATCAATCTCACAGATTAGGAGTTGCTCCAGTAACTAAAGCCTGCCTTTTCCCATTCGGTTAGTGGTATTACGAGTGGCAAACATTCTACCTCACTATATATATTTGTGATTACATACAATAACTCTGTCTGAAACTTGTAGCATTCTTACGTTATCATTTGCACACATTAATAGAAATATTAATTCACTTAACATTTAAAATGAAATTAGTTGTGATGGAATGTGGTGTGATCCCATGCTGAACTAGTTTTGTATTTAAATTTTCTTATAAAATGCTTTTGTTGTTTTCACAGTCTATTTTAACATTTGCACAAAGTTTTCTTTTTATTGCAGTTTAGTAGTAATATGTACAGCAAGTTTTTTCAGTCTTCTAAGATTTTAAAATAATTTTAAACTCAATTTTTCATAAGTGTTTGAGCATTTCTGCTTCATCCATATTTTCCTAATTTATTAATTAGTACATTAGTGGCTCTTAGGAAACAATTAATATCTGCTACACTTCAGTTTTAAGTTATTTTATTCATATTTTGAATCTCATTTCAACACATTTTAAACAAGACCATAAGAAATACTTTTGATCTGTAACGAAAATTTACATTCAGTAAATTCAAATGTGCACCAACAATGTAAATACAACTGTTATTTAAAGCATAAAATTGTCAACATGTAGGCAACATCAACATGAAGTGATAAACTACTATTAAATAAATATGTTAACTGGAAGAAATAATATGGGGGAGTAAATTCTATTAAGTGATATGGTTTTCAAATAACTTTCCTATACAATACTTTACATTATTCACATGAATTGCATTAAGTTTGTTGCCAAAGTAGAACCGTTTGAAAATTATGAATTAAGAATACAAAATATTACTATGCGATATGTGAGTATGAATTCCTAAAAAAAATTTGAAAGGTGCTTTCAATCATTAGATACATAAACACAACATCTGATGCATTTTGCTATCAAAAAAATACCATATTGATAAATGGTGCTCAACAAACAGTGAATTCAACTATTTATAAATTTATTACCAATATAATTATCCAAAGATCATATACACTAAGGACATTTGAAATGATAAAATTATATCACAAAAATGTTAATAAATAGATGGTTACTATTGCTAGTATGGTGAAATTTCTATACTATCAGCTGTTCACATGGATTGCTCTTTTTATTAAAATTAAGAATTCGTGAAACTGTAGTACAAATAATGGACACCTAGAATTAGATATTACTAATTTTGTTAATACTTTTCATTTCAACATGTTATTTACTCAAGTGATCTATAACAAACTTTAAAGATAAAAAACTATTTGGATTGCTTGGTTGACCAGCTCTTTGACACACATTCCTAAAATTGTATAATGGATTGATGTTATTATGTGAGGTTTTGAATGTGTTGTGTAACTCATATGTTGCTGGTACTATAAGGGTCTCAAAAAAAATTAATTATCTGTATGGGAGAGAATTAAATTGCTATTAAAAGTTAAATTTAGTACCATTGAAGAAAATGTGCATGTGTGGATAGCAATTTTTCCACATACAGGATACAGAAAAAGATTAATCCCCACTGAAAAGAATTCTATATATCATATCCCTATGTTTCAAAACCTGGAATATTTTGGAATAAACTTTTTCTAACTAAAACGAGTGACAAACTCAGAAAAATGCCAATACAAGATATCTAATAAATAAACTTCAAAGTTTTATGAGCCAAACTAACATGAACAAATACTTTCTCTGCATTGACATTGGCATTGCAGGAAATGTTCTCAAGATACTAGGTGAGTTAGTGCACTTATAGTACACATTATGTTTTCATTCCTGAGCGGAGTGACACTTTACCAGAAGGTGGTAGCAGAAATGTCATTTGGATAGTATTCAGAGAACATTTCTGGATAGTATTCAGAGAATATTTATGCCAGACTAAGCATATTTAAAGTTCTCCATTAGTTGAAAACAGATTGGTTAAACAAACTTATTAACATGATGGAGCTGCTCAAATTGTTTAGATAACAGTACTGCTTAAATACATTTTGTATTCATATATTTTATTCTGTTTTTCATATTGCTTTAGTACCTGAAACTTTTTTACATAAAGATGTAAAATTGATTTGTGTTACATATAGCTCTATCTTCAGCTTTTAACATCACTGTAAACTTAACAAATGACATTTCAACAAAAATCTACTCTTAATAATTATATAAATAATTTTATATTAAACAATCATATCTGGAAGATTAGAACTGTAAGCTGGGTTGCTTTGAGCTGTGGTTGCTATTCGTATTTCATCTGTGCGGGAACCCCTCTGACGAACATCACAACCACCTGGCCACGCTCTCGCTGGGCTTCTCGTTTCCAAGCACTGGCGTGGTAGTGCATCTACTGACAGGCTAACAGTTGCAGGATCATTCACACCATTAGCTTTCAATCTCCTTTGTGCAGCTATTGTTGCTCTTAAAGTTTTTCTTTTCTGTAATTACAAATAAAAAATCAATTTTCTGAAAACTTTACCGTAGTATATTTTGAAAAATGAAAATTAGACACAATGAATTACATCAAAATTTATTATTTCACACATTTCAAAACAAAATGAAGATGAAGAAGTGGATGAATAAATCAGATTTCCTTACCATGAAATAATTGAAAGTCTATTTCATCACTCAAGTAAAACTAGACTAGGTCTAGGTTTTGCCTTAAACTAAGAGAGCCTTTTTATATAAGATCCAAATAAGCAAGACTATCAGAATATCAGAGGAATAATGAGATACCGTCAAAATTCCAAAGGTCATGGGATGTACAACAAGATATTTAGTTGTTTTAGGGAATGATTGTTACTGTACATAGCTAGAGTATACTATTGTTTGTTCCTTCCAAAATACTCCCCAAATGTCAATATTTTGTTTTGTAATTAAATATTTTCTTACATATATATGTCTACTTTACAATATACTTAGTATTATCTTTGTTTAATCATTCTAAATGTTAAAAAATATATTTTATTGTTAAGGGAATGTGCTGTAAACAAAGCATATTTACCTGTAACAATAAAGATTTTCATACTCCAGTTATTTCTGATAATGTTTACACACTATGATGATGAAAATCCCTTTGTATAATATATTATTATTTTTAATTCAATTCCTTATTTTATAATATTACACAGTGTAGCTGTGAAAGTTACTAAATATGCAGTGGTTTGAAAGCCTTTCGGTTTCTCTATATTAATTTACACTTATTCTATTTGGTTACCTCAATGGCTCCCCTCCATTTATCAGCTGCATGTCTAGCCAATTCCATCCGTTTTTGTTTTCGTAGTTGGTGTTTCTTGTAAGCCATTTCAATTATAATTAAACCAATTCCACCAACTATACCAGCTGCTACCAATATGAAAACACCAGCCATGTTCTTCAAACCAAGTGTATTTGGGGTCTTTTCAAACTGTTCACATTGTTGTATATTACCTTGTAGTATCCAACGATTATCTAAACTTTCCATAAATCCACCTTGAATGAGGAAATGTTTATAATACAAGTATTAGTCGATTGTTTAAGTTCTAAGAGGCTTAAAAAATGATAATTATTATATAAAGCTCTTAAAATTATGTAATATCAAATTGCAATTGTATATTCTTACGTACTTTCATGAAAATCAAGAATAGCAAGAGTAACATGATCTGCCCAAGGAGACCCTTTCTTAAGACCAATCCCATAACCAGACCTCCCAAAGAGCTCGCCAGCCGTAACTAATTCACAATCTTGAGCAGCTTCAAATTCCAGCCGAGAACTGTCCCATATAAAAGCCATAAGCTTTCTGAAACGTTAAAAATTTATATATTACTTTACATTTCTCTAAATTTTGGTAGCATCAGTAACAGACCTCAGGTGAAAATATTGGTATTCTGAACATAATAAGAATTTTCATGAAGTATTCCAGATGCAGAATAGCCAGAGTAACCCACACAGAATTATGAAACAAGATCAATCAAATATGGGAGACAAGCATTAGTAAATATAGTATTTATTGCTAAATGTAGTAAATTATGTCATTATTAACATTTTAGCTCATTTGGTTAATACTTTCAGCATTTAACAAGTTATCACACATTAATTACATTTATGTCACAATAAGGAATCTTCCTATTAATATTCACACATTTTATGCAGCCTCACAAACATAAAGTGAAGTTAAAGCTGGTGAACAAGGAAAGATAATTCTTCTTTATGGCAGGACTATATACTGTTCTAAAATTACACTTTTGAAACATTTATAACCATGTTCACTTTTTATTCAAAATGTGAGAAAAACCATCTGTAGTGAAGTTTATTTTTTATCATGAAATATTTGGAAGAAAAATCAAATATGAAAAAAATACCTATATATATATATATATATATATATATATATATATATCTGTGAATTGCAGATAACAGATTAATTTATTAGAAATATTAATAATATAGAGTTGAATATCCATAATTATAAACTGTCCAGAAATGAACCAAAATAAAAGTAAAATAATGTGAAAAGAAGGCTGAATATGAACTAGGCATTCTTTGAGATTATTTAATAAATAGGATGTACTACATAAAATATATCATATTATAATTATAAATATATAGTTTTAAATGCGAAATAAAACATGAAAATCAGAATTATAATTTTGCATAATTAACTCAACATTTATTAGTTCTATAAAAGTGATATTACTCAACATATCACTGAGTGTACAAAGAAAATTTGTATAATAATACTGTTTCTTTACATAATACAAGGAATTAGGTACTTTAATTGTTAATGGAAACTTATTACCCTTGTTTTACATCCCTTATCGCTTCTTCAGCTGTATCATAATTATTGGCTTCCATGGTACGGTACATGTTAGATAACTCAACTTGACGCTTAAAATACATGTCTACTGCTGAACCTTTAACTGTAGCACATGTGAGATTTTCCATTGTGTTTCTTAACTAAAAATAAAATTTGTCATTTGTAATTTGTTGTTTATCTAATTATTCAGTGGTTGTTAATATACAAACAATAAATAGAAGTAGTGAAATTGCAAATGTATGTCTAATTGGTACAATTATTTAACATGGAGAAGTTAGTTTATTACATTATATTATCTGCACATTTTAATACTTTTATAATCCAATCTAAACATAGACTAAGAGTAAATTATGTCATGAAAAATTATATACTTTTCAAAATTCTCTGTTTATAATGAAATAATTTGTTACCTGCATAACATATTAACTGACCACATATTTTAGTGAAATAGTGTCTACATATGCAAATGCATAAAATTTTTATGGAGGTAATATTTGTAATATTTTTATACTGAACTGGAAAAAAATTATATGGTGAAAAGTAATTTTTGAGAGCTTTAAAGAAAATATTTATATAGTTCAGCAACAGAAAGAATGTCATGGATAAACAAAGCCATATTAAATAAGCAACAGAAATTCCTATAAATAAATTGGTGATATATAAATAACAACCAAACTAATTGAAGATTGGACTAAAAAAGCTATTTGTCTCCTGCCATCCCTACTTCTTTCTTGTTATTTCATTCTGATAAATTTTAATAAAAATTTGATTAATATAATACACTTACTCTAGCATCATTGATGCCTGTGAGTTTAGTTTTTGGTCTTTCGAGCACCAAGAAAGCAGCGAGGTTAGCAGTGTATGATGCTACAATTATCATCGCAAAACCAGCCCATACCATGCCAAGAACTCTTGCAGAGAAGCTTCTAGGAGTTCCTAAATATTTGAAATATTTTTTCTACATTCTTGAATATTACAGTTAATTAACCTACTGGTTATTCTTAAATATATTTTATAGTGAGGATACTGAGTTTTATATTTTTTTATAATATAGTTTATGCACAAGTATTATGAGTGTATTATTAAAATTTCACCATTTCTAATTTATAACACAAACTTGGCCTTGTAAACATTAACTTAAGATATTTTACAGACATTACACCAACAGTTTGTAAGTTATAAGCAAAGAAAACCCAATTGAACAAAATGTTGATCTTACCTTCTCCAATCCCACTATTTAGGAGAACACCCCATGCAAACCAAATTGCACTTGAAAGGTTCAATGCATCTTCTTCAGTTCCATCAGTATTAGCCAATTTAAAGCGGCCAAATGGAGAGAATCGATCTAAGAGGTAAAGAACCAAGGCTACCACATGGACAGAAACCATAACTAGAATCCAAAGTGTATTGCTGAATGGTTGAAGAAATGATACCAATGTTGATGATCTTGAAGGCTGTATGAAAATATACATATTGTCTCACTTCATTTAACAAAACTTGTTATTCATAAATCAGACAATTATAATATATATATATATATATATATATATGACATTTAAGTAAAATTTGATGAGGTCAAATTAACTAACACATTTAAATAGGAAAGACAGACAGTGATGCCAACTTACCTGAAATCAATAGTTGGTGCAGTCTGCTGGCACACAGTTCAGATCTTCTTTCCTAACAAAGGGGTGCTCAGGCCCTCAAAAATTTGGAACTTCAACCTAAGCCAGACTGGACCAACTATTGCTTTCAGGTAAGTTAGCATCATTAGATATATATATATATATATATATATATATATATATATATATATATATATATATATATATATATAATAAAATTTATACAATATGACATTTAAAGTTACCTTTTTCTCAAGAATTGTAATTCCCTGATACTTGAAAGGTTTGCTAAATTCTATAAATTCTGCACGTTCTGGATTTATTGTAAGTGGTGCCACAATCATATCAGCTTGATCATTTACTAATTCTCCAATTAACCCTGTCCATTCCTTCTTGCCACCAGCTAAGTAAAAATAAATATTAAAATCACGTAAAATAATTAAATTAAATTGTAAACACATACAAGGAAGAACTCTTCTAATAAAATTACTAGACCGAACTATATATGTTAAAGAGCACGTGGTGTACCCAGGATAGCTAATGGATAAAAAACTATCCTTAATACCAGATGTATAGAAGAATAAAGCTGGAATAGAGTACATTTATAAGAAATTCTTTGAAATTAAATTAAATTAAATATGCCCATGGAGGCTGGTATATTAACAATTTGAACTCCAAGTAATGATATATTTCAAAGAAAGTTGTTTCAAATAAATAAATGATTGTACACAAAATGCAAGTTGAGTAATTAGTTTTCACCAAACTATATTAATGACAGAAAAATGGTTTTATTTTGAATATAAATTAACTATATGAATATAGCCCAATACAAAAATATATAAATAATAATTTTACATACCTGAGCTATTTTTAATTCCATAACTACCAAACTGACCATCAGGTGATAGGGTCAGATTATATGTGAAATTAATATTTCGTGCTAATTCTTTAAGTAGATCCATACAAAATCCTTTACAGCAAAATGCTAGAAATGGAAGACATAAACAAACATATTTTAATTACTACACTTAATTATTTATATCTTCAATAATCTAAATTATTTGTGCTTGGTACAAAAATATAGATAACTATACTCTACAACAAAGAAAGCATACACTTTGAATTAGAACATTGCAACAGGAAATAAATTAATCTGGATAAAGATCTATGCAGGGTTATTGATTTTGAGCATTTGTGCCCCACTAATGTGGTGGCATGGTATGAAATTTCCAAACAAAAAGATTGGCATTGAATTGATCTCTAGTATAATGAAATGAACCCATTTGTCTAGCATAAGTTTCAAGTGTAAATTTTGGTCTCAAATAAGTGTAGACTGACACTAAATAACAAATGATAATTACATTTTAAACATGTATTTTATGTATAAATTATTTCCAGAACTATTGCAACTGAAAAAAAAAACAATTTATTTTGATGATCAGATTGCTAATGAAGTATGTACTATCACAACACAACTGGTAACCTGTAATACTTGAAGAAAGTGAGACAAGGTGTATTTCTGGTTGTCTTAAATATAATTCAATGTTTTTGCTCCTTTTTTTATGTTAACCCAACACAGAAATATATTGACAACCTGTAACAAAACCAAATATTATGCTAATTTTCTTCACAGTATAAAACGACAGGGATTTAATTAAAATAGCAAGTATTATTAATATATATTGAACAAGTTGGTTCTGTATTTAGATGTGAAACTCCAAATGGAAAGGATTTGAATTCTAATCTCCATCTATTCATCCTGATTTTGGCTCTGCCTCATTTCCCCAAAGTCATTCAGTGAAATGGTATGAAGCTCTAATTGAAGGTCACAACTTATTACTTTTTAAGTTTCCAAAAATGGTTTCAGATAATTGAGATAAGACTGAAGAATTGGTGTACTTGCCACATAACAAACCTGATAGTCATCCCCATAGGTAATAATCCTTTATGGGTTGTATTCACATGAATTATATAATTAATAATATAACCACTATTAATATTTATTATACTTCTTGTAAATATAAAATTAAATAATAATTAAAAACTCTAAAAATCAGCTTAAAAATAGTTCAAGAGACTTACTCTCTTCAGAAGAGTTAAAATGAGGGCAAGGAATTTCATCTGGTGTACAACTATCGCCTTCATGTAAAAGTTCCCGAACATAAACAAAAGGTTTTTCTTCAATTGTTAATACTTTCAGATGAGTTGGTATCATGAATCCTTCAGGTTTTGTGCGCAGCATTCCTGGCCACAATATACTGCTGTCATTTACCTTCAATTTCATTTTGTTCTGCTCCTATGAAAAAAATATTGATTTTCGAAAATAATATATTTTATTTAATTTTTAAAATTTTAGATGTGAAACAAATAAACATGAAATAAAATGCAAAAATGATCTATTACTTTATTTTGCTTCTTATTTAACATCATAACAAAAAAGCCTTGAATATGTTTATGTTTACTTAATGTGTTTTTCTATGTTATTTTTAGCATACTATAGAAATTTCATTATTATGCGTTTCAACTAAAACAAAAATATTCATATACATACATATATAAAGCAAATAAGAATGTAAGAGAGCGTAGGCTTTCCCGACATAGGCACTGGATGAAGAGTTCTCAGGTTTCCAGTTGGGTTATGTATTTTGTTGCACACAATGTTTCCATGGCTAACACTGCCCGAAGAAGATGGCAGTGTCAGCCGTGGAAACGTGTGCAACAAAATGCATAACCCGACTGGAAACCTGAGAACTCTTCATCAAGTAAGAATGATTTGACATAGTCAAATTAATTACCTAATTTAGATAGGAAAGAGGGACAGAGAGCAGCAAACTCATCTTAAATCCTTCCTGAAGAAGGAGGCTGAATGCCTCCAAAAATTTGAAGAACTTCCTTCAGTCCCATGTGGCTACACTGTGCTTTAATTTCAGGTAAGCCACAAACTACCTCTCTTTCCTTTCCAAACAAATGATTGCAATTATTTTGGCAATGCCATATCCTAACTCATATTTATATAGTTAGATAATTTATTCTCCATTAGCCCTCTTATGGTATATGTGATTATATTATGAGAAATAAGTGAAAAATTCACAACTAAATTTTGATCATGAATAAAAATAATAAATTACGAATATAACTATACTTAAAAACAATTAAGTATGATAATAGGAATTTATAATTCTTACATATGAGTAAAAGTACTGTCCTACTGAAACTTTCTTTTGATTTTCTTGAACATTTATTATGTCATATTCTGCATTAATACGGTCACCATTATCATCAAATGCAACCTTTCCAGTTGCCCCATTCAGTAGAACTTGTTTTCTAATATACCTAGTGAAAGAAATTTGAGTTAGAGCTAAAATTTATTCATGAACAAATATTCTAATTCAATAAATGAGATGATTGTTTTTGTCAATTTTAATTTTTCAAATGATATTAATACCATACTGCATATTTAATTTCTCCCATATAATAAAAATTGATTCTTTTATTTTCCCATTGATACACTAATTCACTATGATATTTACACATAAGCAAAAACATATATCCATCCAAACAGAATATTACTTTACTATTATTATTTCCTTCATTATATATATATATATATATATATATATATATATATATATATATATATATATATATATATTAGTTAACATAACTATTAAATGTTCTTATTTTATGTACACACATTCCTCATATCCTTTCAATGAAATTCAAACAAACAATACACTGTATGGCTTTGAACAGAATCTATTATTTAAATGAATTACAGTTTCACAAATTATGCAGAAAGCTTAAATACAAACAGAACACTCAAGTTATTGAATCTACATGGAACCTAACAGTGTGTGTGATAAAATAAAAACTTAAACTGTGACAACCAAGCCAAAAATAATCTAAACACAGAGTAAAGTAACGGTGTTCCCATAAAAGTATAGAACAGGTGACAATATAATATTATGCACCTGAGAGAAAAAAGTGCACTGATATTAGCAGGTACCATGAGCTGAACTGAAATTCAAATATTAATAGAAAAAAAAATACAATTTTAAAATAAAATGTAAAGAACAGAAGAATTATATATTAATCTGTCAGTGGAATTAATTAAGTCTAAATGATATTGAGGATTTCTTTTGGATTACTCTTCCCAAAACTTTTCCATCTTTATCATAGGGTATACAGGTGGTCCCATTTTACTTGCACACTGTAAATACCAATTATGTTCGGACTGATATTGAAAATATTTATTTGGGAAATTATTTACCACCATGACAATTTGTTTAATTTCATTGATTGATACATAAAAACTGCAATTAGTAAACTGATTATGATTCTGAATGTATTTAAACCCAAATTGCCATAATTTTTGTTAAGCATTGAGCCAATACAAATTTCATTTTAAAAGATTTCCACTCACTCAAATAAAATTTTGCCTGTTTCCCAAATTGATCCAGTTGTATCACAATCATTTGGAGCTTCTGTAATATTTTGAGTTTGGTTCATGTCTTTTAATGCAGATGCTAACACATAACTGTAAATAAATAAATATATATATGAACATTCTTATGAAAGTGAAAACATGTTATTTATCAATTGATGAAGTAAAGTTCTGTCAAATTACCAGCATAAAAATACAGTAGGAGAAAGAAAAAAGAAAAATTTTAAGACAAGTACAATATTTACTCGTGTATGCGCACACTTATTTTTTTTTCCAAAATTCTAATGAAAAATGCGTAATATACGATTCTACCAAAAATAGTCACGATGGCTTTATTTTCCTTGTTAGTTGTTGCTAAGGCGGATTTAATCAGTTATTAGAGAAATATAATTGATTCTTTTTTAGTGTTCAACAATAACTTGGATTGTTAACATCATCTGTAAGCAAACTACATTTTTTATCGAAAAAATATTATAATTTATTTTCGAAAAATATTTTTTATCTGTAACCAAGATGAGAAAATAGGGGTTCGCGTGGTATAAATGAGTAAATAAGTGTTAGAAAGAAGTGAAAGTATATAACTTTTCTACAAATTGAAATGCAAGAAAATTCTAAATTGTATACTTTAAAATTGCTCATCAATTACTGCTTACATGCTGTCCTTTATGTGATCAGTTTCACTAGTTGCATTAACTAGTTTAAGGCCAAGTGTTCCAACTGGAACATTATTTGCTTCAAGAGCTTGTTCTGTTACTATCCATATGTAGTTAGCTTCAATCATATTGAGCTGTTCGGCATCACGGAAAACCACTTGAGAATCTTGTTTGCTGAGTGAAACAAAGTTTAGATAGTTAATGTAGTATGACTGATAATGTAAATATTATACAAATTTATAATTATAGATACATTATTTCTCACAATTTATTGTTAAGCTGAAAACTAATGCAATAAATGGTTAAATTTAACATTAGTCACTATTTCTTAGACATTATGTTTAGGCCTATACTTTATTAAAATGCTACTTTCTCCTAAAATTTTTACCAGAGTACACATTCATGGTTGGAGGAGAACTAGGAATTGGAGGTCTCAGTAACTCCATAGTGCTTCTTCCTCTTCTTCCTTTCTTTCTTTTCTTTTATTTTTTTGTAGAGAATAAAATGATCAACACAATAAAATGCTTTTGAATGGTCAAAGAAAATAGCAAATGGATATTGTTTTTGGTTTACTGATTCTAATATGATGTGAATCAATTGTAGATGGCTTTTATGTCAGTGTTAATAAAAGTGTTAAAATAAATTTTCTGCAATCATCAGAATCAAACTTTTGCTGAAGAGGGCACTATACTTCAAAATTTCTTCCAAAGTTTCTCAAATTGAGGAATTCAACATTATACCAATATAGATGCATGATATTTCCTTATCATCAATCTATAAATACATAATTTGTTTCCTTAGACTGCATGTTGTGAAAATTCTTTCACAATTTTACTTTAAATTAAATTCAGAGCAGTTTATTATGAATTAATAACAAAAAAATAAACTATAGAAACATATTTGATGATAATGATCTTTGATTTATAATTTCTACTGTTTTGACTTGAATTGAAAATTTCACAGAAATACAAATATTTATTAATATCATGTATAAAAAGTGAAGGAATACTACTACCAAGTCTTACTAACCTTGCATACATTAAATAAACTCTTGCTTGAGCACTTTTCATATCCATTAAATAATCTGTAAAACTTTCAAGCCCTGGTTCAAATTCAATAACAGACTCAACCTGTGCGGGACAAATATACATGAGTTATATAAAATAATTACATAAGAAATCAATTTTACTATAAATCTACCATTATGTGGATAGTAGCCAAACTTAAAAGTGTGTATTTGCGAACTAAGAAAAAGTCAGACAGGATTAAAATTAAGTAGCTTACTTGAACTTTTATTTCTACATCATCTTCTAGGCTTTGTGATGTAGTTTGGAAACGTCCAAGCAATGCTCGACCATCTGTATCAGAACTGTGTATAAAGATAACTTTTTTATAATTGAAATGTTTCAGCATCTCAACCCAAACATCTGCTTGGTGAGAATATGGTGGTACAGTTCTGAGGAAAGATACATGAATGTTCTGAAATAGGAAAAAATAATTATACATGAATACTTTGAAATGGGAAAAACAAATTAGAAACTCATCAAAATATGTGCATAGATAATGTGGGGTAACTGATTTAAATGCAACAAAGAATTTCACTGTGTTACATCAAATACGTTTATTTTTGAAAAAACAACAACTGTTTTTAGTAACTTATACCCCCATTTGAGAAATAATTTAAGTCTTTTGAAATGTCATAAACTGTTATTTCACAACTAATTGCACATTTACCTAACAAAATTTAAGTAGAAAAATAATTCTGTCAGATAGATTTGTTTATTATAAATAAGGAAATTTCAAAATTGATATTCTTTTATTTATGGTGCTGATTTATTTTTGCACTCTTTCTAAATTTATTACATTTTATCACTATATTAGTGAACATCTGTGTTAGTTCTCAGGTGTTTGATTATAAGAAGCTTCAAAATGATCCTGAAGTATTAATTTCAAGTTTATATTTTGTAAAAATTATGATTTAATTTATAAAAAATATATGGCCCCTGAATTTGTTTTATAATTCAAAATACACAAAAGGAAATACATAAGAAAGACAGTTCTTAACTATCAATCATATGCTTGTGCTATCATATAAATTATTGGATTTAAAAATTGTGATTGTCATAGTATTTTAACAGTTTGATTTTACATTCTTGTTATTTTAATATTCCACACCTTGTCAGAAAAAGCAGAATCTCTTGAGGAAATTCCAATAACAGGAATGTGGTAAAATCCACTTGTATAAGAGACTGCAGCAGGAGATAGGTCTCCAGTTAATGGATGAGAAACAACTACAGCATATACCTGAAAAATATGTTATTCACTTTAAAGAAAATATTTCTGAAGAACCATCATAAAATTTGTATATTAATAAGGTATAGAATTAGGATTTGTTGAAATTTTAAATGGATACATTCAAGTTCATTCAAATAAAAAATAGGACTTATCTGTGAATGTATAATTTTCCTCAGCACTTAAAGATAGATTACCTGAATGAAAGTAATGAATTTTATTTGTGGTACATTAGACTGAGATGATAAATTCAATTATCATAATGTATATATGAAGCATTACATGTTAAAACATAAAAATTGTCATAGTAGGTTTTTAAAGTAAAGTTAAGATTGCCTCAGTTCATACAATAAATTATTTTTGGTCACCAATATTACATTCATTACATTCATTATCTTTCAAAATAAAATATATTTTATAAAATTGGAAATGTTATAAAGGTGTTATTCTTAATCTATGTACAACTGGTGAAAGTAAACAAGGAAATGTTTTAAACTGAAGAAAATTTGAATGTTCTTTTATAAAGCCCAAATAATATTAATGTCAGTCATTTTTTAAATAAATAACTAATTCAGACAAAGAAAAGGTCAATGCTGCATTTTTTTGTGTGTTTTTTGAATGTGTAACTGCATGAATACATAATCTATAATGCAGTTGTATTACACTCAGTCACATGTTTATGTTTTCACTCTTGTTTCATATATTTATTCCTATAATTTTACTTCTTCAATTTTTTCAATGATAATATATCTAAACATTTAAATTCAATGACAATTTAACATAATTTATTTATGAAATGAACAGATTAATATGTATTTAATTTTCTTCTAATAAATGTCTCTAAATTTATCCCACACAATAAACATAAAAATACAATTAATAATACAAATAATTAATCTTTAAGTAAATATTACTTACTCGATGAGCTATTAAGTAGTTACAAACACTCAGTGCTGTTCGAATGGGGTTTGGATCCATCCGCATTGCAGTGGCATAATAAGTTACTCCCTTTGGGACAATGTGTTCAGCAAAATTCAAATGCTGAAAGAATTAACTAATTTACTCAAATTTTCAGAATAGAACTAATCATATATGGGAAAAGTAAAGATGATGATATGTAGAAAATATTTTCTTGCCAATAAAGTTATTCCAAGCTTCTGCATTTTTAAAATATTTGGAATCTCTCATTGCAATGTTGAGTAAGCTACTCAAGTTTCTCAAAATCATCTTAAATTATTACAAATGTTATATAACTAAAGTCCAAGAGACTACAGTTCTATTAATGGAAGGAGAAAAGTCAGAAAATATAGAACATTTCTTTTTAACTATGCTATTTGTTGAAATAACTATTTTCCATACAATTTGTATGTGGTTGATGATGTTGATGTTTTACATCAAGTTTCAGTCACTGTATTATCGTAAAAATGACAAGTTTTGCATATAAAAAGTAAATAATATGAAAATGTTACCACTTACTGAAATAATTTCCTGAAAATGAAATTCACTGTCATTGTTGCTAAGTACTCCTCCAATGTTGAAATAAGTGGGATTCTTACATTCAGCATCCAAGGGAATCAAAGTGAAGAAAGAACCAAGGAAAATAGATATCGAGATTGCCATGTACATTTTGATGTTTTCAGATAAAACCTATGAATTAGATCAAATAAAATTACACAAACATTGAGACTACATTACAAAGAACATTATTCATTTAAACATTTATTAACATTTACTGCACAAACTGTAAATGAAGAGTATAACTTAAAAATCATATAAACAAATGTATTGATACAAGTCAATTACTCAACTGCACACAAACTTTGAAATAAGTACTTCAAAATTTCCAATAAACTAAAATTATGTAATGACACATATCAATAAAAAGGTGAATATAAAGGTTTTTTTGTTTCAGTAAATTCTACTTCACACATCAAATTTACTTAAGACTTCACATTCGTTCCATGGAAACTTGATGAGAAAATACTCCATGGAAAAGAGGGCTTTATGGTTTCCTAATTAAATTTGCCAATGTAAATAAAGAGGTGACTCTTTAACAAATATATATTTCCAGTAATGAAAAGTAGCTAAAAATGTGACCATGAATTGCACAATTGTACACTAGGTATAAAAAAAACAGAAAAGAGAATGTAACTAGGAAATGATAGAAAAATCACTTGAGAAAAGACTTTGGAAATACAGACTCAAAGTAACAAATGTAATTGAACAAATAATAATAACAAAATGTCAGGGAAGAGAGACAGTTCAGATAGTGAATATATAGATAGATCAGAACTGGAAACAAGGGCATTAGTGACTTAGAGGATGACATTTGATAGGTTGGATACAGACATCAAGAAGCACATAAATCTAATGGAGATTGTCAAAACATGATTAACAAAATATAGTAAAAAGAATAAATTTATATATTTATAAGTATAATTTTGTGATGAGACTTTAAATTTCAGCTTATAGGTCTCTAATTTTTCAATTGGTTCCTTTATTGTGATGCAGTGTAGTTAATTTAGTCCCAATATTGGTATTAGTTATTCAAGATTGCAGAGGAGCTACACCTTTCTGTGGAAATATTTCTATAATGAGACACAGCTTCTTGTTCAATAGGTTGTGCAATAAAATTGCATGAAATTAAATAATTGTTAAATAAATTGGCAAAACTGAAAAAAATTATGGTATGAGACTTGAATAAAGATATCAATGTACATACTTATTACAATAAATCTATATGACACTGTTCTCCCTTCCTCTCCTACAAGGGATTGAAGTAAGTAATAGTAAGTAAGCATCTTGCATTACGGTTTACTCCCAATACTAACTTAGAGCACATAGGCTTTGTAATGAAGAAAGTAATGACATAACATGTTGTAAAGTGACAAGAGCAACACTATGTTGATGTAATGTAAGTGGGAAGTGTAAGGAAGTAACATGAACATATTGATGATATAGTATTACAAATAAATTTCCTTAAATGGTGTGGGCATAACATATCACTAGAAGACTAGATGATAGCTGGTTAAATACAACTCCTGTACCAGTACAACCACAAATGTTAAGAGGATGTCATTTAACTTATTTATGTGGCAAATTTCAAAATGAGTAAAAAACACAAAAACATGAAAAAGAATTAAATAGTACAATAGTCAAATAGATGAAGATATGCACAAATGCATCTGCTTCTTCAGTTTTCTAAGTACATTATATCATTTTCTCATAAATAATATATGTCCAATGTTCTGCAATACTTGTAATAAAATATTAAATTTACACACAATATATACATAAATTCAGAGGCCTAAGACCTCTTCTTCAGGAAGGCATGAGGCACAGTGATCTTTCCTGAGGAAGGGGCAAAAACCAATGAATCTCTCTCTTTCTTTCCTGTCCAACGTCACATCAACCTTAATTGCCTTTATGTGTAATTAAAATAATTCTTATTGAAAGGAAAGAGAGATAGTCAGTTACTTGCCTGAAATTGAGATCTAGTGTCGGCATGTAGGACAGGACAAAGTTCTTCAAATTTTACAGAACAATCGGCCAGTAAAAGGGTGCTTCTCTCCTGAAGGAGGACTGTGACACCTCAAAAAATTTTAAGAAAGTTCTCCAACATGGCAACACCAAACCTATTTCAGGTAAACTGCTCATTCACTCTCTTTCATTTCTATACAAATCATGCACACAACATCTAAGGAAAGGAAAGACTGAACATTAACGTCAATATAAGTTTTAAAACTTTGTTATGATATTAATTGATATTGAATCATATTTCTTTATATAGAGGGAGTTATGCAACAGTCAAACGTAATTTATAAAGTTAAATACTTATAATTCAAGAATTAATTGTTTTATGTTTCACTATAATTGTATCCTCTATATATTATGTATTTTAAGGCACCATTTCTAAGAAGTTATGCTAGTGGTTCATTGAAAGCTTATATTGTATAACAGCTGTCATTTAAATTTCCCTTATCCTTAGTGATATATAAAAGTTTCAAAGAGCATGTCTGCAAGAAAATTTCAAATTCTGGTTTATGCACAATATGATTTTTGCGTGAGCTGGTTCAAGCATATTTTAGCATCATTGTTTGAGATGCACTGGTTGATATCTACCATGATAGAAGTTTGGCAGGATAGGACTCATGTCACGTGTGGCATTTAGCCAGTTCTTGGTATTTAGGACTTTTACCTTTTGGGCCACCTAAACCAATTGGTTTATGTAGCAGCCAAAATTCCTAATTCATAGACACTTCATCAACATGACTGTGACACCTTATACTGTGAGGGAGTATTTGAAAAGGCACGAGTCTGAATAGGGAAGGTATGTATACAAGCAAGTGGAGGCCATTTTGTGCGCCTTCCTGATTTCACGACATTTGCAATAATTTCTAATAAACTGTTAATGTGTCAGCATGTTCTTTCTTTAATAACTAAAAACGAAGGACTGACAGACAAATGTTTGACATTAATTTCTCGCTTTGGTGTGAGGAACACGTCCACAAAGATAGTAAAAATAAAATTTAAAAATCCAGTATATGTATCGGTAATTAAGTTGCAAGGGAATCCGAGATTAAAACCGAATAAATTAACATACCTTCTCGGTATACGAAGTTGACAGTCGTTCACTAAAGTCCATTAAGACCTTCACGAAAAGATTAATATAGCGCAATTATTAAGGTACTGTCTCTATTAATTTTTATAGCTTAAGATCTCACGATTAGTAAATCACAGCGTTTTAATTAAATTACATGCATATGTTCTTTTTACAACAAAAAGGCAAATTAACTTCATTAAGGCCTAATTATAATAGATGTTTCAGAGCATTCGTTTCCTACTTTTGATTATTCTCCACTATTACGTTTAGTATCCGAAATCTGTACCATATTCGAATAGAATATCTAATATACATTTCGCTATCACGCAAACTGAGAAATAATGACGTGAACTATTATAATTTTTTTTTAAAAAAAACAAAGCAATTTAACCAATAAAAAGAAACTTTTTTCATATTTATAACTGTCCAGCTTGGCTGTTAATCTTTGTGACTGAAATTACTTTATTTTTGATCGCCATTTTGTTACTAACACTTTGTTATGTAATATCTAGCAGAAAAAGTCCATTTCCGTCGTATGTGAAATGAATCTGGTTTTCTGTAGTTGCATAGTGACTTGTCCTCATGTGTATTTCTAGAATAGTTATATTTTTATTCTAGGGTAACTGTGAAAAATCTCATTGTCGCAATAGGCGCATTGGCGGCATCCAATGGAAATACAATTTTATCTGTCATCCCAGGTTTGTTCGCTTCGTCTTACATATACTTGCCACGTAAATAATTTGTTAATAAACTTACTTGTGTCTAACGCTTATTTTTTTCTTTCGGAGTTTTGGATCTCGTCATTCGCGGTTCGATTCATAGCGAGTGTTAGTTAAAAATGTCGTATGCGAGGCTCACGTGCGGAAGACAACATGAAATAAAATACATTCATTGTCAAAAGCCGTGTCACGTGATCAAAGATTACCCCTAATTCGTTTCGGAAATTGTAGGAGAAAGATTTCGTCGAAAAATTTTCTCTTTTCATAGCACTTGCACGTTTTTCGGAACTCGGCTAAAAATATGATGACTGACGGTTGTTAGACTTCCATAGTTAATCTATGGCGAATATTAATTTTTAAAATTTTCACGTAAACGATGACTACGTTACTCTGAAATCGACTTTAAATACGCAGAGTTATTTTAATTAATCGTTTAAAAAAGTTTAAATCGAGGACTATTACAGTTAGAGTTAAAGGATAAAACAACCAAAAAAGTCAACAGAAATAAGAACCCCTGTTAATAACCATAAAAGAAGCTTCCCGCCTCTTAGGGTCATAATCGTGAAGTAATAAGTGACTATGATCCTAAGAGATCTATAGCTTCTTTTATAGTTATTAACGTTGGTTAAATAATAATAATCCTGCAACTCCGCTTGAAAGCAAAATTGTACTTAATAAATGCTCAGTTTTTGCATACGACGAAAATGGACTTTACTTCTAGAATTTTGATCTAATGCTTCCTCAACCACCAAAATATAGTAATTTCAAACTAAACGGGCAGTGCAGTTGGAAATATGATAAAAACATTTATCGAGTAAAATTGCTCTTTATAAAAATAACAGCTAACATTATTATTTAATTGTGTGTGTGTGTGTCTGACAGATAAAAGAATATTTGTTCTGCTCAGATCTTTTCGAACACAGTTTTCCCGTTCACGTTCGTCCGTAACCATGGGAACGCCCTGGACCGTATCGATCACCCTCGGATATTCTCTCACACACGAGACGAATAAGCAGCCATTTACGTCTACTACACTCGTACACACGAGCGATTTAAACGACAACCGGATTCAGAGAACGAGTCATAAATCTCGACAAAGTTGCACGACACGGGAACATAACTCGTAATTTAAGGAAGTACGTAAAACACGAAATGAACGTCCCGTTTGTGTAAGACTCGGTGCGGTGTCGTTTCTCCATACCTAAAAGACGTACATAAATTGAGCGACGGCAGCTGTCTCGCCGTAACGACGTGACACGGTGACGGTGCACCGCGTTGCAGCGTGCAGGCAACTGCGTCTGGCAGGGCAGGGCAGAGCAGAGGCGTGGCGGCGCGTCGGACTCGTCCAAGAGACTCCACAGGGGCGTTTCACGCACTTGTGGACTAAATAACGATCATCGCATCATATTGTTAAGAAAATTACAATATTTTGCTAACTGGGGCAATGCTTGAATAATCTTTAACTTCATACCTCAACAATAAAAAACAGAGGGTCCCTCTCCATGACGATAATGGAGAGATTTATTTATCCGCATCAGAAGTAATTACTTGTTGCGTACCTCAGGTCCTTTGATTTTTATTTAGTACCAGCAGGGTGCCCGGTTATTTATTTATATTAGCCCGAAAAGAGAATTAATGTCGCAGTAATTTATTGGTCAACACATGATTTAACTGGCATCGAAACCACCACTTTCTTTGACTATTAACCTATTGATGAGCACACCCCGACATACGCCGATAGGTTAGCTTCAAATCAACCGGAATGGTGACTGAGGGTAATTTAACCGAGTCAAGAATTCTCCTGATGCATGAAATAAGCACGGTGCATTAAGAGTCTAAAAAATCCTGGTGCAATGAGAGAGTTAAAAATATCCCTGGTACTATAATTGAGTTAAAAATCTCCCGGTATCTTAAGGGAGTCAAGAACACTTTAAGGTGAAAATAGCCCCTATACCTTAAGGGATTCATGATAGTCCACATTTTGTAAAGGAGTCACCAGCCACATTCTTCTCTCGACGCCAAACATTATCGGCTTAGAATCAACCACTTCGAGTCATCAATTTTATTTGTATAATCATGGAAGTTTATATGCAATTTATAAATAATTAACTGAACTTATGATATTTTACTGCATTATAATAATTCAAATGTGTCGGACGTTTCGACTCGCCGTTAGAAAAAGACGCCAAACCGCGTCGAAACACCCTGAAGTTTTAAATTTGAATTTTTTTGTTTTTGTTTATTTATTTTAAGTTTGTATGTAAGAAGGTCGTTTTTAGTATTATTATTTTTAACAGACGGTACTTCCTATATTATATTCTTTAGTTACCTTGATTTCTTTATGTTTAATGTTGTCCGAATGGAGTATGCTTAGGTACTTAGAAGTTGATTCTCATGATTATTACTACGCAAACAAAATGTCATAAAGGAATAGAAGTAAATAATTAATATATAATAAGATGTAGTTGATGTATTAATGTGAGAAAAAAGAGCAGATGCAATGACTACGCAATAAACTTAAAAATTTAATGAACTTCAGGTATTTCACAGCATTACATGCTGAAACGGAGCAGCAACATTTAGAGAAATAAATTAAGGTATATATTTACAAAGAGCAGATATCATGTGACAGATATACAAAAAACAGACTGTATCAGAAAGAAAATAATGGAAGCGGCGGATTAGAAGAAAAAATAATTTGCAGGATGTTGGAAAGATGCGAACATAGAGGAATAGAGTGCAATATTCAGAGAGAAATACAGAATCATATTGAGGGAGATAAATCGGAAGACAAATGAAGTGATAGTCGCAGAGAGTAACATGTAATGTGAGATACATCCAGCTAACATCAGTGTAATTTTTTTTACATGTCACGAGACATTTTTGCAACCTGTACTTATCCAATAAAAAATCATCTTTTACTAAAAGCTTGAGAGTAAGCAGTCATTGAAATGTATGACAGATTTAATCTTGCGTAGAACCTCTGGCGTGATGTCAGTTTCCGTTGGATGAGCTTACTAACAATAACATTACGTAATGCGTAGTCGGGTTTGAAGTTTGTTTGAATAAACGTCAGGTGTTGCTTTCCATTACAAAACTTGGAGGAATATGTAATAATGTTAGAAATGGTATTAAAGTGAGTTAAATTCACATCGCAAAATTCTTCAATTATGATATAGATAGATTTCTACTTCTTTCAAAAAATGGAATATTCTTATTGTTCAAACAGTTTTGGTTAAAACTGGACGCATCCGGGTAAGAATTAGTTTCATCGTCCCATTTAAATTAATAAACTGATTCATATTTCCTTAAAAAAATTATTTCAACGTAATTTTATAATAAATTATTATTTATCCAAATAATCGCGATGTTTTCACTTCAAAATGATGACGGTTGTATCAGTGAAAATTGTTATTGTGAATCGCCTTTGTACATAAAGTTCTGAAGTTATGATGGTTAAATTTTAAGTACTTATTGTGTGTACATTTTTTTAGAAAAATACCGAATGATTCTTTTAATGCATAAAATTTATCACTTTAAAGCAATAAAAATTGTTTACACATAATAAATATTATTCAGCTTTGTAGTTATCATTCCAATGACATTAATATGCAACATTTATCATGGAAAATAGCCGATTTTAAAACATAAATAAATAGTTTCACCTGGCCAGTAATGGAAAATTTAATAGATAACTTACACAGGCTGCAATATTTAATAACTAATTAGATGTTCTTGTTTAATTTGTCTTTGTAGATCTAAGACTCATGTCGTGTAAATGCTTATCAAATTTATTGTAATGCTTTGCCTTTCAATTGGTTTAATTTTTAATTAGTAAATATACTGGAAGATTTTTAAGATTAAATGTATTGAAGATGTGAGAGGTTCTGAAAATATTAAGGGAAGGGGCTATCTGAAAACAAGGCAGCCATATGAATAAATACTTGTTATCTGACTTTACAGCTGTGAAAGAAGATGCAAGGTAAGAATAATAATGGGAGACTTAGACCAATGTATAAATAAAGAGATTATGGTTTTACATATTTCTAATTATATTATATTTTCAAATTATTCTTTTGAATTGGGTGGCAGGAAATATACAAAGCTCTGAATTTAATGTCACTAATGTATAATTATACTTGTTTCAGGCATTAGGCCTTTTAGTTGGCCATTCTTGGGAAATGACTTGTAGTTTAAGTTAGAAACATCACAGGAATGGACCTAGGCCAGCCAGATGTTGTCCAGAATCTACAACTGGAACTACTGGAATTGATAAATTCTGAACAGCATTACCAGGCATTTGTTCAATATTCAAATTCAACCCAGGTATCAGTTCATAAAGCTGAAATTGTTGATACTACTTATATGTAAAATTCAAGTAGAATCTAAAATAAAAATCTGGGGTTTAATTGAATATTTTCCGAATTTGGCTTTTTTTTATTGCTAAAATATTCCATAACAAAGTTTTATGTTGACTTTTAGCAGGTATGCATTTATGTAGCAGAGCTTATGTATGGGAAATTCTTTATACATATATATTTATATATATATATTCAAGTAGAATATAACAGAATTTTTTTTGTTGATTTCAGGTAAGTCAGCTCCCATGTCTCTCTTTACTATCCAAATGTAATAAATATCGAAAAGGATGAGGAAAACTTCATTAATATAAATTTAGTTTGTATTTATTCGTATTCCTTTTTTGCTTGTTGCTTATTACTAACAGCCTATTAGATTGGAGATTGCAATTAAAAATTGGATTCTGGCATAATTTCGTTCTTATTTATTGAAAGTCCTACTTTGAGAAACAAAATACTAATACAACTGATAAAAGCATGTTCTGGCTTATTGTATGATAAATATTGTATACTCCATTTGAATTTAACAGTAGCAAATGTTTTTAACTTTAAGTTAGAAACTATGAAGAGTATATTTTCAATAAATTATAACTATGCAAAGGGTAGATCTCCATAAATATTTAAACACCCACATCAATAAATTAATAATGTACCCTGTGTCACTAATTTTATTTCCCTATTACTTTCAGTTTCTATCAGTAATTTAAGAAAATTGTTAATGTCACCAAATTACATTGAATTCATTTTAATTCATTGATGTTAATTAAATTTTAAGCTGATTATAAATACTTTAAATAATGTATAAATTAATTTTTTTTACAAATAATGTGCTATTTAAATATAGCCCCATTATTGTAATAATTTTTGCCAATACATAATACTTCAAAAATTATCTTCATAATTTTAAGTTATAATACTTGTATACTATCATGAATATAATGCTTTGTAAATAAATTTTGTAGGTTGTTTTTGAATTAAAATATTAAGTTTTATTAGTTTGTTATATGTTAAAATACATTTATTACATATACATCCATGCATTATTTAAAATGATAGTAATTTTATCTTATTTTATTAGGAAAACAATGAGATTAATGCAGGTGTAAGGGATGGATCAGTACACATTCTCAGATGTTTAAAAGTATGGTATGATTTACCATGTGACATTCTTTTTGTTGCGGTCAACTTGATGGATCGATTTCTGTCAAAGATAAAGGTATTCTAACTTTTTTTACAGAGCTGTAATAAATTTATTACCTTCAACCTATAGTATTTCAATTAGTAGAATTTGCTTCCTAAATATATTATTTAGTCTACTGACACAAAAATAATCTAATTTATTAAAGTAGAACACTTAAAAAACATGAATAAAAATAAACTAAACATGTCTGGAAAAATTATTAACTTATTTACTGAAACACAGTAAGATGCAATTATATTCAATATCATGGCTAGATATTTTTATTATATTCAATACTTTGAACTGTTTCTTTTTTCAATAGAAACACCATTATATTCAATGAGAATGTAAATTTGATTGTTCACTACAGAATTTCAATCAATGCCATTTTATGTAATTTGTTTCAGTAATTATCAAGTTTTGATTCTAAAGTATACTTACATTCATTTTCTCTTTTAAGTTTTATAACTTTGGAAGATTTCTTTGGCTTTCATTTGGCTGAAACATTACTGAAGTGTAATAATACATTTTAACATCCCTGTAGACATAGTTATTAAATTTGACAATGGTGAGGCAATATATTAAATATCTTGATTGGGTATTCCATGGTCTGAGTAAAAAAGAAGTAGAACAAAGAATAGAGTGGAAGAATAAATATTAGCAAGGAAAAGTATATACACTAGAGATAAATCAGATTAGATTTAAGTGACAGCCTATAGTTTCTAGATGTGAGAGAAGAAAATTCAAGGCTTTACATAAGTCAAAGGGCTGAATTAAGGTTTAGAAATTATTATCTAGACTCATTAAAGATAACAGGGTCACATGGGGGATTACCTGGCATTGGAGTTGAAATTAAAGTACTGTATGGCATCAAAAATGTACATATTTCATTGGGAGATTACAGTAAAATATTTAGTGAAGATAGATTCATTTAGTTTCCATCTTGTGATATTATTTTCTGAACATAGCACTGGAAATTATTCAAATTTTCCCCACACTGCTAACTTCAGTTGCATTATTTTGGTATTTTGCAAGTCTACTCTGTGTCCCAATACTCTGATGGAAACCTTTCTGCCTGTTTCACATTCTCAAAAATGAAATAATTTCTTTCTTTTCCACTTTCAGTTATCTCCAAATCAGACAATGGAACATTCAAGCAAAATTATCTCAATCCTCCCCTTAAATTATTCAAGATTTTTAACATTTAAATTCATAATTATATAAAAACCCACAGGCTGAATGTGACTTTCTTCAGAAATCTTAGAATGCATGTATAATACTAAATACTATTATTGTTATTGATTTTCTTATAGTAGAAGATATTCGTATATATCCAGTATTCATCATAATTATTTTCATATTTATGAAAGTTTTAATGTCAAAATCTTAATTTTTTTTTCAGGCTAAACCAAAGCATATGGCATGCATTTCAGTTAGTTCATTTTATTTAGCATGTAGATTGGTTGCACAGTCAAAATTAGTCCAGACATTTACAATACCTGATCCAAAAGATTTGATTATAATTTCGCAGTGCAAATGCACTTTGGGGGATCTAATGCGTATGGAAAAAATTATACTAAACAAGCTTTGTACTGGATCATCACTTCCAACAACACCAATGCACTTCCTACGTCTTTATAATTCACTTCTTCTGGCTGTGGCACAAAAATTAAATATCACTTACATTTATGAAAAATTGGTGTCTTCTTCAAAACTCTGGTTGCATTTGGAAGTGCTGGCTTGTGATACTGCTTGCATCAATTTTTGTGCAAGGGAAGTAGCATTAGTACTTTTATGTCTGGAACTAGACATGGGAGTCATAAAAATGGATTTCCTGGAGGATCCAAACACTGCTACTGCTGTTATACAGTTGAGAGATATAATGGAAATGCTTCGTGAAATGTGCAATGTGAGTAAATCGTTAAAATTTGTTGCAAATTAAAAAACAATTTTTTGTTTGTTTTTGATGTATTATTAATGAATCTGTTCTTTAGAAGTACAGATTTAATATTGTCATTCATTATTGTCAGAAGAAAATTATCCAGAATATTGTTTACATGAAATTACAAATTATAATGTGCAGAGGCCTTTTCAAGTTATATATTTCCATTTTTAAAGAGTTCTACAATTACCAATTGTACAATAGAGATTTTTTATTATACAATTAAGTGTAATTCAAACTAATTTTTTCTTACTTTTTTTACTTCATGGTATTTCACTTTATAGATTACGGACAACAATTTTCATAGGTGCTGTGATGTTATAAGTTCAATTCTACATAGATACAATGCATACAGTAATACACCACATCGTCAGAGATTAAGTTGGCCATTGTCTCAAAGGACTTTGCGAATTTTGCGTCCAACGCTAAAGCTAACTTCAGTTCTTCCTACCATTCATGAATATGGGCTACTTCAAGTTTCTTCAAGGATAAGGTTTGGTTTATTATATAAATTTTACAGTGTGTGTACAGAATTTTGTTCAGTTAGGAATATCATAATTTCAGTTTTATTTAGTATTCAATCGCAGCCAATTATTCATTATTCACTCTGGTCATACTTCTTTTATTATAATATTTTAGCGAGAAATAGTATTCAAAACTCTATGCATTATTGTGAGATTTTGAAACTGAAGACTACTAAAATTGATTCCTGAAGTATTACAAATATGTTGTATTAAAGTACAATTTTCTAACTAAGTTTTTCATTTCTATTACACAGGTCAAGCAGTCTCAGCTCAAATGAAAGTTGTGATTCTGAAAAAGAATAAAACTGGAGAAAATTGAATATTCCTGTATAAAAATATATCAAGGTAATTCTTAGGAGCCTTATATTTTTAAAAGACAATCAACTAATATTATCATTATTAATAGGTGAATCGAGTAATCATAGTTTTTATACCAGATTTTACAAATGCACAATCTATAAGAGTATTTGAAGTCATTGTCATATGTTTCTTTTGTCACATAACTTCAGATTAGTATATTTTATGTTAATGCACTTTATAAAAGTTCTGTTCAACATAGAATGATCATATATTTTTGTAACAATATACGTTCCTCATCTTCTCAATTTTGATGGCTCTCCTCTAAGTAATCTTCATTACATACTATATGCTACCCCACTTTTTTTTACAGTTATCAAAAGTGTGCTGGAAACCATTTTTGATAGGTTGTTCAAAATTTTCTAAGTAGCCTTCACCACTGCTTCTAGTAATGAAAAATTTATTATTATTTTCCATAATAAATTATAAAACAAAACATTATGATCATTCTTTAAGGAACAGCATGTATATATGATTATTATAATGTTACGTTTTCATTTAACAATTTTACTACATTTGCATGTTTGATATCACTTTTTATGATGCTATCAATTTTTAAAATTATTTTATTATATTTTTATATTATTTTCTTTCAAAATTGTTAATTAATATTGATGAGATGTGGAGACTGAACCACTTTTTTGCCAAGGCCATCATGTAGTTATGATGTGCCAACAGATAGCACACTGACCTATGTTTTCTTTGTAACATAATTAAGTGTGCACAGTGTTCATTATATTATATTCATTATATTATAATTGTGAGAGAGAAGCGAGGTTTGGGTGCCAACATATATGTATATTTATATATATATACACTACATTTTTATTATACAAAGGATGCCAGTTAATAACTATTATAAATTATTAATAAGTTGTAAAAATTAAAAATGTCTGTAGTAGACTTAAAAAATAATATGTATATATAGATCTGTCCGTTTTTATATAAAAAAATTGCTTAAAATAACAATATTAAGTCATATGCTAAATATAGACTTTAACTACAAATGAATAAATTCATTTATTTTATTTCATAAGTTATGGAATATCTTTATTGTTAATGATCGGAGGTTGTCCCGGTGAAATTATTGTACAAAGTCTTCTTGGGCAGTCAACTGGATTAAATCATAGATATTTCATGACGTTTCGGCAACTGGCACCGTTGCCATCTTCAGGTAAAGTGTCTGTTTCGGGTTCCTTATAAGCTTTCCTGGTTTGGTCGACCAGACCAGCACAGCTTATAAGGAACCCAGAACAGAAACTTCACCAGAAGATTGCAACGGTGCCTTTATTGTGTTAAAGAATATTTGCCATATAAACAGTTTAATCACTTTATCATTATTTCTTTGTGAAATACTTTTTATCAAGAGTTATGTTTAATTCAACCACCACACTTACAGGTGTTCTGTACAACATATTTACATATCCATTTAACTATTATGTGGGAAAAAATCTTTAAGATTTGTTTGAATATTTTTGTAAATTATTATTATACTTAATTCACATAATACACCTTCCATTGTCACAATTTTATAGTTAATCATGTTTTTAACTAACTCAAATATCCATTATGAAGTAGGATTTTTTCCTTTTGGACACTTTTCCCAGAATATTGCTTTGGGTGTTCAATTTCTAATTTGGAGAAGTAGGGGAATATTAAATGTGTAGAGAGAGTGTAAATTATATGGTCATAGGAAAATACCAATAAAGTGGGAGAATGAGAATTTACAGCCAAGAGAGTAGAGATTTATAAATGAATGTTTCACAAGTATTTACTGTGTATATTTCAAAACATGTCGGTGTTGGGAACAATTTTGCATTGTCAACCCTAATAAAAATAAAAAGTACAAAAATACTTAAAAGACTAATGTACAGCAATTTTTTGTCTTTTATAAGAAAATTCAATTTTTTTATATTTATACAAGTTATGAGATCTTGCCATTCTAGAAATACAATTTTTCACCGTTAGTCAATATACAATGTATAAGATAAATAATAAGGTGTGACATGATGATAACATCTTATTCATGTTCCCCCAAATCATCACAGGCCATAAACAGTATGTGTGACATGTGTTGCATTCAAGTTGGTTCTTGGTAATAGTTATCCCTTTTTTTATTGATTTTATTAGTATCTCCCTAAAATGATCTATAATTAGTATTTATTTCTAAAAATTTTTTACTTATTTTTTGTTCGTAAAAATAAAATACATTATTTAACTGTTGTTTGTGTAATGTACAGTAATCCGTCCACACCAACAAAGAAGAATTTAATGTAACATAGGGATTTCTGTTTTATTCCACATACCACACTGAGATTAATAATTTGTGACATTATGAGAACATTATACAGACAGCACTTTATTACCAATGGAGGCTTGTGAGTTAAATGCTACATCACCATAAGCAACCATTTTTACAAGGATTAATATGTAAAATAATAATACTACAACTTAGATAGTGTCAGAAATACCCTGACCTAACTTATAATATGCTACCTTTCTAATTCCGTCTACATAATTACCAATAGCGTCTAATTTTTAAAAGCGGAAAAAGTTGGTATTTCTTCACACATATTTTAACTTCAGTTAATTTTTGGAATAAGCCACACATTATGGCAAATTTGTATTCAAGGTCATGCAGTTTATTTTTGCACTAAGATGCCCCTAAATATTTTTTCTTTAAAATAACCTTTTATTGTGATATTTTTTAAATACTTAAATTTACATATACTAGTTTTGTTTTGAAAATATAAACTACTTCTGAATAAGATTATTATTTACCGAGTGGTTCAAAAACAATTTTATTTGTGTATTCTGAAATATTTGGCTTTCTGTGTCATTGTGTGACATGGTTCCATTTCTATGTGCCGTTTGCTTGGTAGCACCAAGAAGAGTCGGTTTGTTGAGATTTACAGGTGGTGAAGGGGGAACTGAATACTGTTCATGTGCATTTCTTATTACTGTCAGGAATTGTGTGCTACAGCCACGAGTAATACAGACAAGGCCAGTTGGCTGCATTAGAGGGAGACAGTGCGCTGCAAGGTTGGCAGTTTAAAGTCTGTAATATTGAAGCAGAAATTTGCATGGTTGAAACAATTATTATGAAGTTTCTTAAAATTAAGAAAAAATTATTCTTCCTAAATTAATGTATGTGCTGTAGCACATAAGCACTGGCGGGCACTGTTTATTATATATTTTATTTATATAAAAGATTAGTCAAAGTCCTTTTCACATGCAATTCAAGTTATGTAATAAATTCTGATGCGATTTCAATTAGTTGTTTTCAATGTTTGATATGTATGATATTTATATTAATAGATAAAAATGAATTGATTTATATACATTATGAAATTTTCAACATTTTGTTGAGGACTTTCTTCTATATTACATTAAGAAAAACATGATTTATTTATATTTTAATGCTTTTGTATGTGTGTGCTTTCCTACTTTTTCTAATGCTGAATACATTATCTGTGAAATTGTTTGCTATGTATTTATAATAACGTTATGTATAGAGATACATTTGTAGCAGTGGAAACCAGTAGTAGAGATTTTTTTAGAAAGTTAAGATTTATCACAATTTATTTTTCTTCTGTCTCAATAAACCAGATGTTTTGGCTAAACACTAATTATGTTACAATTTTGTAGTTAATAAGTGTAATAATGTTTATTTAGAAAACTAACTTTATTTTTAGTATTGTTAGAATTACTAGTCAGAAACTGTTACCAGATTGCATTACTATTTGGTTGGGCATTATGATACAATTGTAATAAGTTTATTGTAAAAATGCTGAGTTTAACTGTTTGAAGATTTAGGTTGTATTTATTTTAGAGTGAACTTCGTAGTTCTCTATGAGAGAATAATTTCATTAATTGTCTTGTTCATATTTAAATGCAAAATCAACTCAGGACTATGGTGTTTAGTAAATTACAAAACTTTAGTAATGAAGAATGAACAAAAAGTTGTTTATCTAAATTAAATCTGAAGCATAAAAGCTTACATAATTTGAAGGTTATTTTATTTAAGTCAACAAAGTTCCATGAAAACTTATTGACATTGCCAAGTTCCAATTTTTTTTAGCTTTTTTATGTCCCTTCTTAAGTATCACATGTGAAAGTATACAGGAACTTCTTGGAATAATTCCTGTCACTCTTGTGTAACATGACTTTTGCTTTCTTGATTGATTTTTTTATCAGCATGCTTTAATTTCATAAAAATAAATCAGTTTGATTCCTAAATTCAATCCTGACTTCCCTATAAATTCCCCTTATCTCTATACTCTATACTCAGGGTATTTTATGTTGTGGGCCAACATAGTGTATAATCCTGATGTAAAATTGAGAAATAGTATCAAATTTATTTCTTTAACAATTTGCTCGTATATTACAAAAATAGATGTTAAAAATGATGAACCAGTACACTCTTATATAGGTAAAGTGAATTCTCACTAAAGCTGTTAATATCTAAAATATATAAATGATGAATGTATGTATAATCTGTTTTGTTTTGAGACTGAGTTGTGTATGCAAAATTTTATGAGACATATAATTTTCTGCAATACAAAACAATTTTTTTCATTGTCCTCAAATTACGATTTCTATTTACCGTAATGTTGTTGTCAAATAAATTCTTAGTTCTTTGTCTGTTATTATATTGTTATTTTTAATAAATTTTGATTTGTTAAGCACAGTAAAATCTTATTTAAATTAAATTACGGACAAAACTGAATTGTATCGAGTTTATTTTGGAAGTGTATTTGATCTGTATAACAATTTATAATAAAACAGTTAAAAATAAGTCCTGTTTTTATTCACAACTGTTCCTTAAAAGAATTACATGTGTGTACAGTATCCAAATTTTCACAAATAGAGCATGTAAACTAGTGTAACTTTGAGGACAGGTTAATGTGTATTTAAGTGTTCAGGTTTCATTTAATAAATAAAACACCACGCTTACTGTCAATAATTGTTTAGTTCAGGAAAAGCTGGTTTGAGACATCTCACGATTGAAAAATAAGTATACCAAAATTTTGTAATTCACCCTGTGTTTACAATTGAAAAATAAATTACGTTCAATTTTTTTTGACCGTGTACCAGAAAAGTCTAAATGTGAAGAAATAGAACACCTCTATAAAACTGAGAACACTGCACCCCAAGAACAGACCAGCTGTCCCTCCTATTGACACTGAAACAGAAAGAAATACAGTTTTTAGTGTGACCAGTTTACATACCGCAAGTCCTTATCTATATATCGCCAGAAAAAAGAGGGTCATCGTCCATGAATCGCAGAACGTTTAAGAAAATGTGTTTTTATAACTATCCTGTATTTTCCATCTAACAGAGGAGTTTTGGATCATTTTCTTAATGTTATCATTGTGATGGAGATGCTGCAAAGTATCTTAATTCCTTTTCTTGTGTACATCCCAGTGTGTAAAAAGGTTGTGTATCATATACAACTAATTGACAAGGTTACTGAAAGCTCATTAAGTCAGTTTCAGGAGTCTGTGTCTGTCATTGTAAAGAAAACATTGGTATCTGCTCAAATTCAGACTTTCCTGCTCCGTACCGCAGGCTAAGGAATGCTATAAATGTCATACTTCCATTTGAGCATTTCACAGTTAATGTTAGCCTTATTTCCCATAGTGAAGTAAATGGCTTCTATTAATTCACTAACTGGAGCATTATTTATTTGATTATCGTTTCCACATTTTGGACGTTAACGTAATGACGAGCCGTATTTTCTCTACCGGGGTTAATGTAACTGATTGATTTGAGAGAGTGATTAAAGAATTTCACAAGGTGAAAATCACATATTTCTTTACATTATTGGTTGTTCAGACATTAAAACATCAAATATTTATTCTTTACTTTTAAGTATTTATAGTTTGCCACATTATATTCACACAGATTATAACTTTTCTTATTCTGGGGTTGGGGCTTTCTTTGGATAATTGAATATCAATTCAACCAATTGAATTGAAACAAAGACTATTAAATATGAACATACTGAATAATTGTTGCTAAATGTGTTGAAAATACTTATTATTCAAAATTGTGTTCCACAAGCAGTTTCTTGATTTCCAAATCTAATGGAGAGTGAAGTACTTACCCAATAGATCTGTAAATCCAAATAAGATATCTCTCTTCAGTCTCATCTGAGGATATTTTGTCAAACCCCATTTCAGATTTGTTCCAAGAAACCTGAAAATAATTAAAAATAAACGTTGTGCCTATATCCAACCGCAGAAGTATTTATCATAATTAATTTACCCGTATTTAGATCGCGGAAAATGTTGATACAAGCCGGTAAAGCAAATTGATTCATTCAAATTAATGAACAAAATACATCAACATCTGTTTGAATCGGGCTTACACTGAAACAGGTCAACGTTTGAAATGAGCGATCTTCACAAAATATGTGGAATGAATAAATCGTATTCTCAATTCAAATAAAGAATGCAATGAAAAAAATAATTGCTATTATTTCATAGCTCGAACTTATATTGTAACGAAGCTTCGTGAAAGGGGATTGCAGTGTTCTGGCCCGACTCCGAATAGGTTCACCAATGGCGACTTCAGCCTCGTTTTAGGATTTGGTAACTATCGCCGGCTGAGGGCGCTTTGTATTTAAATATAATTGTAAATATTTCAGTAAACCAAAAATAATGACGATAATGGTAAATCATAACTTACCATGGCAAATCACTTTCCATTTCAATCATGTAGTTGACATCGTTGCATGGCGGAACGCAATCACACTTAAATTTCTTCTCAGTGGCAGGGTCGATCAGTTTCACCAAGTAATCTGGCATTAAATTGAAGAAGCGACAAATTATAATTATTTACTAATTATAGCAAGTTACTTATTGAGTATAAAGAGCGTGTTGATTTTTCTTAACTTACGGGTAAAAATACATTTGGAGAACTTTAACATTAGCAATGATCGAGTGAAAGCATCTCTGCTGCTACGTGTTGAGTACAGACTGTCCATCAAACGATAATTCACGAAAATTGTATTGTAGCAAACATATAGTTAGTGAATATTTTACAGTGTTCTTCGAAAGTAATAATTTCGGATGGTCTGGAGCAAACGTGCAACATTCCTTGCTTATATAATAAATGGTTGTGTCTTATTGTGCGGTGCAAGACCCTTGCGGGAATTATCCTCAAAGGAATTGCGTCACTCGGCTAGTTATTTAATTCTTTTACGTGAATACAATTTAAAATAAAAGAAGTCTGAGATTTGTAATGCAATTATCTTTGTAAAGAAAATTAAAGCCAATAAACCGTGAGCTTTATAAAATGGAAGGCCAATAATACAATTGAAGTTATTGATTATTGACGAATACAAATGTGTCAGGTAGGTTTCAATAAATTATAAAAGTGTGATTTATAAGTGTTGTATGTTTCACCAACAGGATTAGTTATATAAATGCATACCTTCATAATCGCCAAGACACGACAGTCCATCAGCGTTGCATCGACGGAAGCCATCTGCAATAAGGTGACATTTTTAGTGGTTAATAAATAAGTTTTAGTATACTGTGAGGCAGAGAGAGTACTGGCCTGCTGTCCTGTAGAAGAAAGGTACGCATCCGCAGAGGGCAGTAGCGAGACTCATGCGGCATTGCATGCGGCAGAGGTTGTACGTGTACACGGGGCTGATCTTCAGATTAGTCTCGTGCAGGAAGCGACATTTCCTCTGCTTCACTCGCAAAGTCTTCGTCTCTTCAGTGCTGTATATGGACAGTCCACTCAGGTCCAGGTTCTTGTACATCAACTTCCCCAGTATCATAGGGCGAATGGCGACGTCAGGGACCTCGTGGGGACCGTGGATGAAAACCTTACACAAAACAACATATTTCCTCGATTGTTCACACTGCACAGTGGGTATTTATTTATATTATATTGCACTACAAACAGGACCGTGCGATAGGTTTTTAATCAATATGATGCAAGTTTTAGAAATGTTCCTTCCTTGAAAATAACCTCCGATTGCGACATTTAAAAAACTACTTTTTAAAAATATTTTTAATTTATGAATGGTTCAAATTGTACTCTTATGCTGTCCCCTTACGGTGCCGCCTCTCCCTGACTCAGCCTACGCAAATGACATTGGAAGGGTATTTACGTATTTTACGTATTTACCAATAAACAAGTGTCTGCAGGTGATCCAAGACTTTACTTGAAAATAGTCTATCTTAATTATTGTTAGTGAATAAAACTAACAATTTGAGCACGCTTTAAGTTATCCAGACGAGATGAATTAATCAATATCTATTCCAGAATATCCACTTTTAATTATTGATCGGAAATAAAAAGACAATTTGGACTTCATTGTTTTATATGTAATATAATCTGACAATTATCATTTAATAAATAAATTAAAAACACAGCTAATATGTCAGAAAAATGTTCCATTTAATTTAAGCAAAAAATCATTTCAATATGCTTTTTCAATGTAAAATTTGTGATTATTTGGTTCTTATTTTGTCTTGATCTGAAGTTGGAAACAATTCAATGTTAAGTTCAATGAAAATTATATTTTTATTGGAATTTCTAGTAGGTAACAAAATTTATTTGCTAAAGATGCAATATTTATTACTTCTTTAGGAATATGATTCTTGCTAAAAATTTTGAACCAGTTATTTTCAAAAAAATTGATGGATTGAAAATGTGGAAACTTTTTGTTGAACAGCCAAGGAAATTGTTTTTGAAAGTTATTTCTCATTTTACAGTAAAGTATGCTTTGTCCTGAGTGGCGACGCCGAGCTACAACTTCATGTAAGCCACCGCCTTTCTCTCTTTCCTTTCTATATATAATTGTTTTAAATAATTTGACAATGTCACATCTTTATAAATATGTATTACCATGACAGGTGAATTCATGTTCAAAACTTGAGAAAATAAGTCTCCGTCCAGTTCATTTCCACTGATGATGACACCTGGGTCCTGGAGGGTCCAATTATTTGCGTCCCAGTACCTTTAAGGAAGAGAGTTAAAAATATAACAAGATTCGACGAGAAAGTTTATATTTAAATAAAGTGTTTGTTACAGCTTTATTTGTCATTGCCAATCCTCTAAAATGATCGTAGTATTATTTCAATGAGGCCGGAGTCTAATTACTTGATTGAAATGGAACTACAGTTTATTTTCATTATTGATACCCGTTTCTAGTATTAAAATTATATTCTATCGACCCTACAGCGAAACCAGGCTCCAATCCTCTGAAACTGAATGCAATGTTAGAATGGAATAAAATTAGTAAATTCTTACGTCTTGCTGTTATACATGGCCACATCTGTGTTGTAGGTGTAGCAAATCCCCATCTCTGTCGTGTGGTTAACCATTGTGGGGGTTTCCCCTTCCACACTGTTGGCCACCTCGTAGGTGAAGTCGTAGAGGTTCTACGACAGAATCCAAAAATTGTAACAACTGGAAACATTATTCGTAAGTGTGAACGGAGAAATGAAATGATGATGAATTTTCTGTTTAGTAATGACAACTTCTGTGTGCAACACTACTGAAATAAATTACAACATTTATAATCGTTTTAGAATTCGGAAAATGACACAATTCTAAACCAGAATAGCATTTTCTGCAAAAATTGTTCTCGTAATTCCAAACACTTCCAGAATTTATAAATTCATCTTACTTTCAATTTTAGTGTCGAATGTCAGGCAGTGGAACATTGTATTATCACATTAATCCTTACAGTTTTTGCCTCTGGGTTATTCATTTATTTAAATAAAACAAATTCTGTGGAAATATTTAGTTTTTCTCACCTCATACACAATATCTAAGTACTCGTTGGGATTGAAGTCTGTATCAGAGACATTTTGAAAAGCAGTTTTAAAATTACTGTAAGATGCGTTCACTACAGCAGCAATGAAGTTGGCTTTCTTTGGATCGGTTTCGTCTCTCCTGTGACAGAAACGTAAATCACAAAAGTGTTTATTAACGAAAGAACGTATTTACAGATTTTTATTTTCGTGAAAGTTTTCACTCTGAAATTGATCGATTTATGCCTCTCTGATTACTGTCGGAATGACATTAACATAAATTATTATAAGATAAAATAATATCGTGATGATCTAGAAAATACCAACTGTCACCTTAGACGGTCAAAGTTGATACCTTTCACTGAATGTGACTGGAAGACATTCCGAATTAGTTTCCCTTAAATCCGACTTCAGAAAGCTCAATTAAATTTATTTTTGTTTCTTATGATTAAATGTGCTGAAAGTGTAGTAAATATAATTTTTTTACGTAGAGGACGTACCAAAATTGCCTGTTTTTGACGTATAAAATTAAAATTTCTGTTGTGGCTAGAAGGACCGGAGGAATATATTCGATTGTCATCAAACTGCGACCCATTCCTAAGATCTAAATCGGTTGTTGGCTCTGTCGTTTCAAAAAGGATAAAAAAAAATATGGTGCTTACGTGCAGAAATATCTTTGACAAACAATTCGTGCAAATAAACGCTTAAGAAGTACCCTACATTATGAAATAATTTCAACTTGTCGATTGTTCGTAAGAAAGCAATGATAACACACTGTTGGAGGAAGTCGAATATGCGGTCGTCGTCGACCTTGTTGAGAGGACAGATGGTGGCCGTGGGGAAGGAAGTGTTCCACTCCTGGTAGTCTCTCTCCATGGAGATGACGGTGGGGTTCTCCTGGTAGCGATGCCACGTGGATGCACTCAGAGATGCAGCCCCGTACATCCCGAAGCACAGGACGCCGATCCACAGCGCGCTCATCAAGCAAAACACACGACACCGTATACAACACAAATATTATTTCACATTAGTCGATCAGAAATACAGGAATGTTGATACTCACTACTCACTGGGTGCTCGCTTCCGCGTTGTCAGATGATTGAAGCCGTGGATTGACGAAGTTTCAAGGAACAGATAGCAAAAGTGCAACACTGGTTTCACTTTACCAAGCGCCCTTTCGTATGTATTTTGCTTGTATTTCATTTTATCTCTTCCGTACGTAATGTTTTCTTTTAGATACTTTAAATTCTCTTAGCTCCTTGATGAAACTGCAGTTCACCTGAGACTTGAATTCAATTAATGAATTAATCGATTCCCATGTTGCACTTGAAGAAATCTACTTGAATACCATTATTAACCATAACTTGAAATGAATATATCGTTTCTCGAAAAAATAAAACACGTTCGACTGTTCATCATCCCCGGACCCAGAGTCATTGTATCTATTTTGGAATACTGCTGTTCAGTTAATCCACTATCGTAACGATATTGTTTGCAAATTGACTTTTTTTTCGATCGGTAAGTAGACATTTAACTGGATGAAATGAGGAAGCTTGAATGAGAAGTGCAATGAGCACTCCAGGAAATTCTACAAGACAAAATGATAACAATAACGATGTATATGAAAGTGAATTCTACAGTGAGATGGCCGTGTTTGTGTGACCGTCACCTGCCTTCAACGTGAGCTTCCAGGAAGCACCTGACTAACACTAGGGGAATATATTCAATTCATCATTCTCATCGGATTTCAGATCCAAATTACGTAAACCATTTTTTACAATATATATGTCTCCCAGATTTTTTTAAAAAAAATTGGTCACCGAATCTGCCCTTTAGTGCCCAAGAAGAAGACCGTTGATAATGTTTAAATTATATTGTTCTAAAAGTTTTTATAATAATTATAATTTAACAGTAAATACGAAATTGATGATCCGCAAATTCAAGTACTTTGTTATCAAATAGTATTTCATACACTATACGTCTTAATTTCGGTAATCAATGCATTCACCGAAGTTTCTCAGATTTTTGTTATAGAAAATCAAACACATCATGTGTTTGGTTATTGCAGTTACCATGTTAACTTTAAGTCTCTATTTTTACTCTAGAAAATGAGAGCATAATTCTATATTTCTATACCATCATTGAAATCATCACATTGTTTCAGTTATCGTTTCAAGAAAGTTAAAATAAATATTAATCAAATTTCTTTTACGTACCGCTTTTATTTGGACTCACGAGGACAATCAGGACTGAGGTTGTTGGTGTTCACTGCCTGTTGAGTGTCTGTTGAAACTCGCCGTTCTAATTTATTCAAAACGTCGTAATTTCGTGTCATCGTGTTCTGAAATCACGACGGCAAGTCCACATAATGTTGCACGCCATCGAGAAGTCATTAATATTTAATACAACCACCAACGCATGAGGTTTGCCTTCGAGCGCTTTCATTTCAACGTGAATTAGCTCGAGTTTCTACTTTCGACAATTTGTTATTAAAATCTCAAATTAAAAACTCATGCGGAGACTATTGTCGGTAAAATAATACGTCTGTTTGAAATTGATTATTTATTATAAATCGGTTTCTGACATACCGTGGCTTTAAATTATATCATTTTATCATAGAACTGTCCTACGTAGAGAGCAACACGATTAACTTTAAATCCTAAATCCCTACTCATCCGGTAATACAGGGTGGGGCAGAGAAAAGCTGGTGGAAGGTCGTGTTCCTCAACACCTCAACATCGCGCGTACGCTGTCAAAGCAGACACGCCGTGCTTTTCGCACCAATTTTAAAATTAATCGAAATCAACCGGTGCGATTAAAAAGTGGGTTGAGAACATCGAAGAGACTTCGTGAACGACGAAAGCGTCGCTCAGCTCGTGGACGTTACACTGCGATCTACACCGTCATCCTTGCAAATTGTACAGGCTTTTAAAGAAATAGATTACGTGAGTCGAAGACGGTTCTGCGGAGAAATGTTGGACTTTAAAGACGAAGACATTAAAACATAGTTGCATTTACTTAATTTTCTTGAATGCTTTTTGATGTAATTGCAGGTGGTAAAAATACAACAGGGAAAAATTGATAGCATTTCTAGTCCTTTCGAATGTGCACTTTTCTCTGCCCCACCTCGTATTTTCTACAAGTTATTAATTTTATTTCTGGTGTAACCGAAGTAGTTACTAAGAACTGCAAATTGAACATAATCAATTGTGCGTGACATTTGGTTTTGTGTCAAGCGTGAGATCCGTACTGACTAAACTGAGGCTCACTGCGTAAGTGCACAGATTCTTTACGGCTCTTCTCGGAGGGAAAACGCACTTTTGTTCGCTCGATCGAGTAAAAAATCCCTCGGCATCGTAAATGAAACTTACGGTTACGAGATTGAACTGGGTGAAGGTCCGCCGCCTGCGAGATAATCGATCCGCAGTCTTCACGTTATCTTCTTTAAAGCCAATACACAGGAACTCACGCCTCACCTTATCTCTGGCTCTCACTGTCACCTTAATATACCATTTATTCACAATAAATCCGTCCGTTTGAATGAGTAATTTAATATCGCTACGGTTCGAAGCAAAGTTAAGAGGCACGAAAAAAGGCTGAGAACAAGTCTTGAGAGACGAACAATGAGCACAGCCATTTTGTTGTCTAAATATTTGCATTGAAGGGATGGTCTCAGTTCAAGTCCCTAAATTAAATTGTGCTCTAAAATGGTTCCTTACAGTTTTTCAGTATTCTAATTTCATTTTTTTATGTAATAGATTGCCTGCCACTGATCAAACACACGGAATATTTTTTTCGGAACCGGTGTAATATTTGAATATTTCAGTTCTTTGCAGTTCGTAAAATGAACTTGGTAAAGTCATTTTGGAATTTCATCGCAATTCCTTCTACAAACTATTTAATTTTAAAGATTTTTTTTGTAAAAGCTGTCTTTTTAAAATGAAAGTCATTACTAAATATCTGAGTTCTGTTTGCGGGATTTGGGTTTGGTTGAAAGAAACAGACGGACAACTGTCAGTATTGAACGTTACACGGACAGATTTCTTTTCATTGCTTTTAATTCAAGATTGAATTTTGTTTAAATGCGTCCACTACAAATTGCAAAGAGTATCAACTACACGGGCATCGTCTGCAAAAGTGGCTTTCATAATGATTCTGTTACAGACTATGTACAATGTAGACAACACTAGTCAAGTGAGAAACACGACACAGATTTCTTATGTCGTTGTAGATATTTGACGAGTGTCAATGAAATCTACTTTAGAGACCGTTGAGTATGTGCCATTATCAGTGTGGGAAATATCGTAAACATGTCTACGTGCTTACAGTATGCCTGAAGATACGATATTGATCTGGCACCTAACGGAAGCGGGAAAGCAGAGTTGAGGCAGTTCATGAACCTTTCACTTCGCAGCCATAAACTCGACGATTCGTCTGAGGATTCCATATCGATCCCAATAATGTGCTGAACGATTAAATTTATGATGTACTGCACGGCTCAATTCGTTTGTTTTCGGAAGTTGAAAGATGATGCGTTCTCAAAGCAAAATATGAAAAGAAAAACCTACGCTCAAGGTTAGAACAGTTCCTAGCACGGTCCATTTTTCGCGCACTTGCTAAATAATTCCGTTGCCGAAGGGAAAGATTTCAATGAATGGGCATCAGGCAGGACCTGCGGCGTATTTTTAGTGGCGTCGCGGCGCGTTGCGTTCTATTTATTGATCGTCCAGTGAGCTGGGGGCGCTGTGGTCGCTGGTTGTCAGTGCGGGTCGGGCGATGCGGAGGAGCGGTCGCATGGGTCCGACGCTGGCGATGCTGAGCGTGGAGCCGCAGTGGTGCGGAACGTTCCTGTCGCTGTGCGGGCGTCACGACGCCGACGCCGTCGCCTTGGCGTTCAGCGGGCCGCCGCTCGACCCTGACTGGATCGCCTTCGCCGGTTCTTTCGGCTTCGAGATCTGCTCCCTGTCTTCCACCTGGGCGCTCATCTTCGACGCTGGTAAACAAACTTTCACCGGCGTCCGTTGTTTCCTATCATCGGGGCGAATTCGAACTGCTAAATGTGTCGATTGAATAAAAATATACAGCAGTAAAACATGAATATTAATAATTTTTTCCGCTGGTTTTATAACGCGTAGACTTCGGCGTAGTGATGCGAATAAGGATAGTTATCAGCTTCCGTTTGCAAGGTTTTAGGACTGTCATCGATCACCTTTGTCGAGGTTAAGTATTTCTCCGACGTAACGTGTATGGATTCGTTGCCATGGCTCCACACAACTTAAAGAAGAACTGCCGCGTGTGCGTTTATAAGCGTTGTGGCGCTTCCGTCAAAGCACATTTTAAGGAAACTAATTTAATTAGTCCACATTCCCGGTAATTAGTGGCGGGAAGACAATAGTAGATTCGTGTTCTGTAATAGTCGTAGGAACTTACGTTCATTACGGCCTGAAGACGTATCGCGTCGTTAAATATTCTAATTCCCTCAGGCTATTATCCTTTTCTCCGTCTACCCTCTACCCCTGTTAGTTGACCTACTTCTCCAAGTCATACAATGCAACACCGGAACAATATTATCTCTGCATAAACACACTGTTCTCATCGTATTGGGAATACAAGAATAGAATTTGGGTGCTCCGTTGCGGAGATGGGAATTAGTTTTTCTTTAGGAAAGGTCGCGTAAGCGTAACAGAAAATAGAACTTAAATTTACCTTTCCGCATATCCTTTTTCTGTATTTGTATACATCATCGAACGAGAACTTTTTCCTTAGCTAAGAATAATCAGTAGAATTATATTCAATATTATATATAAAAATTCCTTGTTTCGAGGAAAAGGACTATAATAAATTGGTGGACGAAATGTGAAAACTCCAACACCATATATTTGCCTTCCGTATAAATTCTACAGTTAAACAATTGGCTTTACATTAATATCCTGTATGTAATATTATTACAAATTACTCACTACAAATTTTATTTTCTATATTATTCCCTCTCGGCCATACCATCAAGAGAAGTACAGTATATATAAAGGGGTTTTCAATATTACCTTTAATGTCTATGTTTGTTGGATTTCAGTCCATTTTGAGAACTGCCTTATTTTGCATAAACCAGGACACTGCGCCGTTTCTTGCTCAAGTTAAACATTGCACGTGGAAATTTACTGCTTATAAATGATTGACGAGCAGTTAATTAGATTCGCAATGTAATATCAGTATCTATAAGATGCTGAAAAATCTATTAACTCACTTAAAATATAATATATACCGTTCCCGGCAATAATTCATATTAAAGATATTTTAATTATTGTCGGTTGTAGCTTTCATGTAAAATAAATTTACTATAAAAATTTCTTTTTGAACGAAACGTAATTAAATTTCTGGAAGCCAGTAATGTACTCCTTTTAAGGTTTTCAAACAATTCTGTCTCTCGTCACCGATTACTGGAGTGTCATGCTTTAATTATTTAGAAAGCTGCGTGTCGTTCGACATATAAAATACGATTAGCCAATAATTGCAGTGATAGATATGATTGAAATCTGTATTTGAAAAAGATCCCTGTCATGAAACTAAATAAAAGCAACAGGAGTGAAGGTATTGGTGCAATGGCAACGAATACAAGTAATAAGTTAGATAAAAAAAATCGCCAAATAATAGGCAAAAATAAGTGCTAAATAGTGTGGTATTTATTCAGCACTTATTTTTGTCTGTTATTTATCTAATTCTAACATTGACTTTATATTTTAATAATTAGGGATCAAGTTGTTCTGCGTAAAATCGCAAACTTAGGAAGGGAGGAGTATTTTTGACCGAGAACGTGCCCTATTCTTATTAATACTTACTAATGTTTAAGTTATTTCTGAATACAAGCATACACGGTCAATTTTCAGGAATTCATAATATTTAAGCATTTATATTTAGAAAATGAAGGAATAATATAAATTATAATTTGACTTTCCTTCCTATAACACTTATAAATATGCAAATGAATCATGGGAATCTTCATTCGTTGCGTGTCTGAAGGTCACATTAGGAAATTCCCAATCTTCATTACGCCCGTTCGATATGACATAAAAAAACCTGGCTTTCGCATTTCTTGCTTTATGGGCTACAAAACTCAATCATTATTACGCAGTAAAATTATAAATTAAATGAAATTCAAGTAAGAAGTACGACTTTTATTTATAAAACTGCAACCCATTAAACAATCATGAGAACTGAATCGTTTTCAAAACAGTTTTACTAATACGTGAATGAGCCAATGCATTATCACTTCGTAAAACCTACACGTTGAATCATATTGAGAATTGACCTGCCAGGCCATGTTGCTTCCATACGTTTCCAGTTTGTCAGTGTTGGCTACTGAAGGATGTTGTTGATCCATACAGGTTCAATGTCCTGCGAACGGGCAGGAATCCGTATTTTCTGTGCTTCGGAGACAACTTAAACACTCCACATCAGCAACGCTTCATTCTACGCCCCACACCAGCACGAATGGCAGTGGTTGATCACCACGATATCGCTAGTTCAACACAGACCAGGGAAGCTGATCGATCCGTCAGTCATTCCGCAGCTTCGTTTCAGTTTGTTACGTGCTGCAGGGTTATCTGATAGATTGTCTTTGTCCCACTGCTTCCTCGCATTACTGCGTCACGTGGTCGAGACGAAGGAACGAAAACAATCACACGGCCATTTCCATGTTAATTACCGCTTCAGGTAAAGTGGACCTTAATCGTGATTGCCACTTCGCAGTGAGATTGCTGAATATAAATAATCTGTCTAAATCAAGTACCCAGTGTCGGAATTTCAGTTTCTACCTCTCTTCAGGCCTCTTCGTGCTCAGCCATTTCGAGTTGTCAACGACCCAAATCAGATTACACCATGTGACATCGAACTTGCCTTAATAATTCTGATGCCCCTGACCGTGTCGCGTCAAAAGTTTTAATGATTGAGCCGGCCTTTGCCTTGTACACTTCACGTGCTTGGTAAGACATCTGGACTTAGATTCTTAGTTTTCAGATGAAACAGAAATACCCCCTCTCATTCAAGGATAGAGGCTTTTACAGCGTTGGGCGTCTGCCAACTGCCAAGCGTCTTCGAGCGTTTCTTATGAACTGCAGACATGAATACCCATTATTATTTGCGAAGTTGACGAATGCCGTTCTAAAGAAGATTCCATATTGTGTTTAGTTAGAACATGAAAAGCGAACGTCTTTCCTCACAAAAGGAAATAATTGCACTAACGTAATGTTCAGGTATGTTTTTTTCCGCCCTCGGTCAAGCATTTTATTTTTCAGGTCGTTTAACCTGTTTTAATTTTTTGAAACAAAAGTAAAATTATCCGAATGAACCGTCGAATATTAGTTACAAAATTTGTATCATGGATACCTTCTAAACTGAATATGAACGAAATCATCACATGAAGGGTCAGGACTTAACGGCGAATCTGAAAGTTATACACTCGTAATTTTTTACACGGTATGTTATGTAATTAATAGAATTACAAAAACATATACGCTACGAATTTCAATGTGCGAATGTGATACGCAACCTGACATTCAAAAATTTACGAAACTCAAAAGTAAGAAAAACTGTCTCTGACTAATAGCAACAACAGTGACATGTTATTCATTTTCGAATAGACTTTATTAACACCTAATGTATGCATTCCTTATCATCGATTTGATACGTTTCACTAAAGAGAAAGCCCGATATTAATACTTTTGGCACCAGGCATATTCTTATTTTCACAAGGTTTATTTTTATATAAATATAATGCTGTGAATTCATTAATCGAACCGAATGAATGACTAAGCCAAAATTATGTCACTTCTTTTATGAATTTGATTTTTATTACTTTTCAATTCTTTAACGTTATCGTGGAGTTTTATAATGGACTCAAAATTCATGAATTATAGTTAATAATTTGTAAGTGAATAATAATAATATGAAAATATGTCACTTTAAAAATGATAAAGGCACAAAAGTGTGAAGAAAAATGCGTAAATTGAAAGTTTTATAATTAGTTTAATTTATAGCGTGAAATTCGTGGCGCCAAAAGTAACGTAAAATTGTTGCTTTTTAATTTTAGAGTAGATCAATTTATAACGTGTGTCATTATATTGATAAATTGAAGCAAAGAGAACAGGCTTCGTTAAAAGCCACTACTTTTGATGGTTGTAGTGAAAGCGAGTGGCGTGATCCTGCTTCTGGGAGTGGGCAGCCTAGTGTGCTACAAACTGTACAACTTCTACTGGCCTGGCTTCAACTTCAGCTTCCGATCTCGCCTCGCCTCCTCAGAGTCATCCTCGTCTCCGTCGCCCTCTTCCGACAGCCACAGCCGTCTGTACGTAGCCTATAGCAGCCCTGACGACGACGTCCTGGTCGACGAGTTCGACGACGATGACAGTGTCCAGGTATTGTTAATTTCAATCGTTAAAAATTTAGGCGATATGTCGCCAGCAAAACCTCCTTAGCGATAACTGAACTAGAACACAAGCAACGAAACGATGAACATTACCTCAGTCTGTTGATGGTCGCCGAGGGCTCAAGTTGATACGACGAATTTTACGCAAAAAGTTCGACGTTTGATGTCACGCTCATATGTCATAATTCGAATTCCACCTTGCGACGATTGTAACATCTTTGAATCAGAGCTGAGTCAAGAAGACAACAGGAGGTGTTAACCGGTGTCAGAATCTCCCACACTAAATTAACTCATAGCTTTCTTTTTGCAAGATCCCTCCCTTACTTGTCACTGCTGCAACAGAACCCAAACAATATATATTTGAATACACCGGCTACAAAAAACAAAGATACGAAACCCTAAGAGAAAATACCACGAACAAAGATCTAATTTGATCCAAAGAAGCTATAATTAAAACCATAAAATATTTAACTCAAATTAATGTTTTTGACAAAATATAAAACGTATTGCATGTAGATTACGAACATGTAGCATTGAATGAAAATTTCTTGGTTTCTAATAACGTTTTAATATAGTTAAAGCGACATAAAATAAAGTAAATAATAATAAAAAATTTAATTCGATCTTTTATATTATTTATTAATGTTGCAGGGTTGTTACTTCGGACCAAGCGGACCACACGAACCGTCGGAAATCGCGGACAAATCTGAGGTACGATTTTATCTTTTCCTTGGCTTTTATTTTTAGACATAAGCTTATTTTTCATTTCTTGCGGTGAAGTCTTCATCAGACGTAAATTATCTCTTCTTCGGCTAAAAATAAATTTTCGCGTATGAAAGGTGTAACGTTGTAAAATTTAAAGGTTCTAAATTACGCGTTTTGAAAACGTTTAAATGAGCGCAAATAAGAATATTACTGTCAACCCTCAGATGAGCTTATGGGTTCAATATGCATTGGTCTGTAACGTTTACTTTAATACTAGTTGGAATAAAATGGGAATGATTTCAAAAGAATGGATGAAATATAATTTTGTCTACCAAAACAATGCTTGATAAATACTATTATTTTTTATGTTTTTCCGTGTATTTACTCACTCCACATCTCATTTCGTTTGAAGAGAGAAGCAAAATTATGTGAGTGAGCTTAAAGGGAGAATATATATATAAAATATGTGCTAGAGAAAGTAGTTTCATATTGTGTTAACCTATCAAATTACTCTTCTGTATAACATTTTTCAAAATGAATTAGTTAATATTCAGTAGTTTTTATATTTCTCTCTTAATAATTTCATAGGATGAGTCATTTTTAAACCTATAATATTGATGAATATGTTGTTTAATCATCTTCAGAGTTCCGTCACTACCGATGATGGTTGCCAGTGTGAGAAACATTGCCCACTACATCACAAAAATGTGATTACACGCAAATCTTACAATGTGAAACCACAATCAACTAGTTGGTTATTTCAAAAGCTCAGCAATGTTATAAGTTGTCATGCAAAAAATCAAAAGGTAAAGAACAGTTCAGATTTAAATGTACTTTAAAAAGTAAATAAAATAAACTTTGTCTTTTCTCAAAATATGTCAAGGGTTTGCTGAGAATGCTAGTTAAACGATACCTGCTTTGCATTTTTCTTAATTTTACACTTCATTTATTTCAAGACCGATATACATAGTTCACATTATTGTAATATTATTTTAAGCTACACATAACTATTATGCCAACGGACAAAATGATGGACGTTATTAATTGTTAACAAAATGATCAACTTTTATAATTAACCATGAAAACACAACCTGTATGTAGCCTCCTCACATTCTATAAAGATTTTATATCTGACATAAAACATTAGCATAAATTTGCAAATTCTTGAAATTAGCTTTACAGTCGATTGATAGTTGTGCAGAAAATGATGATGGCTGGATTAAACTTTGTTGTTTTTTCTTAAAGAAAATTGATTTGTATTATTATGCAAAACCCTTTTCTACATAAAATGTACTAATAGATGCTGTATTAACTAAAAAATAACAAGGTTAACATTCCTACCTCTGATTATTAAGTAGCTGAAATAGAATGTATTCTCTGTAATAACTGGGAAAACTAGGTGTGTTATTAATTTGTTGCTACTATCATAAATGGTTCTCTATTCTCTTAGTTTCAATTCTTAATAATAGAACATTAAAATTAATGTTTTCATCATTTATGTTCAAAATTTTTATGCACATTAGAAAATACCTAAGTTGCTTAGAGAAAGTATGTGGTTTACTTGTAATTGACGGGCCAGGTAGGTGAGAGGGAAGAAAGAGAACAAAGCTACATACAGAATTTAACACATAACAAAAATGTGAGATTAATTATGGACTAGTGAACAAGAGAACAAATAAAAATACACTATTCATGTTCTGGATGGATAGTATTCAGAGCACATGCTGGAGAGTCTGAACTTTCCTCCAGATAATGTTCTTCTTTGTTCAGCTGAGTCCTAAACTTTTCTTATTAGACTTGATGCTCTTTTAACTCTTATTTGTATCATTTGGTTAGTGTTATGGGTTACTGCAGTCTAGTAGACAAGGTTTCCTTAATAAATTATTACTACTATTACTATCATATAAAATTTATAAATTCAGTTACAAATTACAATGCAAGCAATTATCATATTTTGTTGAGCCTGTCTTGTAGGCGGTAATAGAACTATCGTGTCACAGATGTTTCTTATTCATTGCTTTCATTATACTCTTTTACATTGTAACACATTAGTTACAATACTCAAGTAAATCTATTTTTTCCCCCTCACTTAAGTAGTATATCACCTATCTAATCATTTTTCATCCATTAAGATTATTTTCTTACTGTTATTTATAATAGGAATTTGGAAATATGTATATGCTAGAACCATAAACTGTATATGAATGAGGTTTAAAACATATCTGGAAGAACTTCAAGCATGTACTCCTGCACAAATAATCAGCAAAGTTCTACTATCTTCTAACAGCCTCAATCTTATGAATTCCATATTATTTGAGTGAAGTATAATCTGATACAACACAATCCTAAGTTCTTTCTGCAGTTGTTTAATAAGTATTGCAAGTAGTGTATGACATTTGACAAATAAAAAATAATGGAAAAATATTCATTTTTATATCTTTGTACATAATGGGTAAAGCATCTTTAAGTAATGAATGTAAGCTTTCCCGATGTAAATTATTAATAAATTTCTCGTGGTTAAGCACCAGATCAGATTTACCGATGTTGACGTTTCTGCAGTCATTCTCTACCACTGTCTGAAGACATCGAGAAATCTGAACCTGGTGCTTAACCGCGAAAAATTTATTAACATCTTTTATATGCATCTTGAATATAATTTAAAATAATATAAGCAAATTCAAAAAAATTCTTTCTCAGTGGGTCCATAACAAGATAATGAAAGTGAGTTGTCTGATGCATAGTTGTTTCTAATTCAAATAACCTTATTTTTCTGGAATGGAATTTATGCTACTAACGAATTCCTGCTTATATCTACAACAAAGTTTTTAAAAAATAATTTGTACTTTATATAAATGATTTATTCAAATATCTTTGCTAAGAACAATTGCTAAATTCAGAAAATAAAAAACACACGAATCTGACATATTTAAGCCTTATATATTTGTGTTTCATTATAGGAAAGGAAACCTCTCAGGCCAACTCAACTTCTGACCAGTTTCAAGAAACACAGATCTGTAAAATGTACAAATCAAAAAGATGCATCAAAACATAAGTACTCAAAAATGGCAGGAGATACTTTCATGAAAAACTTAGATAATACTCAATTAAGTTATTGTGTTAGACCTTGGACAGATGACAGTTATTCTGAAGAGCTAATCACATCTGACCAACCATGCTTATTACGTGATGAGTCATATGATTCACTTGGGTTTCCTAAGGGTATGGCTAGTGATGCATCATTAGACAGTGTGAGCTCTGAAATAAGTTTTGATTTTTCTCTGCCTGAAATGTCTATAGAGACAAGTACAATGGTTCGATTAGAAGACTTACAACAAGTTATTAATCAAATAAAAAATAATTGTGATAATATGAGTGATGATTTTGAATCAATAAAATGTAACAGAAATCTTCCAGGAATGTCTAGCCTTATGCGAGCAAATTTAGAAAGCTATGACTTTCAGCAAGGCAGTTTAGAGTCAGTACCTGAAGAGCAGAAGGAAGAAAATGCTCGTGCCTGTTTTGCTGGTCTGTATAGCTTAACAGTTATCAACAATAGCACTTCTTCAGACATGTCAGATTCGTGTCTCAATTTAGACAAACGACAAGGCAGTTTTGGATCAGCTGAATCATTTGAATGGGACTACCCAAAAATTAGAGAAAGTCCTATTACAGAACAAAAAGCAGCTCTTTCTGCAGCAGCAGATACTTATTTTATGACTCCTGAGAAGAAAAAGAATACCTTAATCCTTTCAGAGCCTGAATTAATTAGTAATTTGGAATGGGATGATATGCCACAATATTCTGAAGAAAATGGAAATACAGTAGAAACTAAAACTTATTTTGGTAACACAGACATTTTAGGAGCTCTTATAGTCTCTAACGATGATCAAAAGGGCATACAAAGCCAGGACCAAAGCACAGACGCAGATAGTGCCATTGACAGTTCTATGACAACCTCGAGCATAAAAGACATCCAAACTATTAACAGGTAAGTTAAGCATCTAATTTTCTGTTTCTTTTAATATCATAACTTAAGAAAAATAATCACTAATAGAGAAAAATAAATTAATCATGTTGATATTAACATAAACTATCAAACATTAAATAAAACTTCGGTTTTCCAGAACATTAACACTATACATATAAATATAAACTAACTGTACCTAATTCAGCATTATTTAATTTTAACTGATATTACCAACAGGTACAAAATTAGAGAAATATTTTGCCAAAAGATGTTATAAATATAAAGTATGAAGCTGAGATGGTGTCAGTAAAAAGCTGAAATGAACTGAGATTCTCAAGTTTGTTCCTTTATTAAAGTATGGCCTAGGAAAAAAACAAACCAATCTCTATAAGTCACAGAATGTTTCACATATTATTTTTGAAGACATGTGAAACTTCAATTATTCTGGCTGTAACACAATTCACTCATCATACAGATCATGACTGTATAACTTCTGAGAGGTTGTGTCATGATGCATAAATGATTATGCTCAATAAATAAAATGTCTATGTTCCATTATTGAGATTGTATGTGGATGCTTCACTCCACCCAAACCCAAATGTTTATTGTGATGGGAATCAGTATTACTAGGATCTAGTGCTCCCATGAGAAACAATTGGATGTTTATGTCGAAGTTATCAATGTTAATTCATGAAATAAATTACTAGGAACAATATTAATTTCAATATATATAAGCAACATATCATTATCAATCATGCAAGAACTGGTGTCAAGTGCTTTATTTAATTTTATATAATTTAATAAATGATGCAATAGATTCAAGAAACTACATTTCTTGAGTAATTCGAACAATATTTCTTTTGTGTTTCAGTTATGAAGCAGAAACCATAGGAAGCAATAGCTTTACCAGTGTGACAACGAACTCAATTTTATCACCATCACTGAATGATGTAGATCAAAATGGTTTATCAGCAACATTCTGCCATTTAGATGAATCTGGATACGTTGATTGGGAAATGGCTCCAGACTCTATTGATGACATTGAACTGGACCAATAGTAGGTATTGAAAAAATTAATAAATCATCAACATTAAAATTCTGTTGAATATAAATATATAATATAATATGGGAAGATAATAGTAATAAATAAATGCTTTAAACTGACTTGGCATATTTTGTAATATTAAAAAGGATATATTTGACACAAATATCAAAGGTAATTAATCTAAATGAATTTAAAAGTATAAATATTCTAAAAATGATATATTGACCTAATATTTGTTTTTCGAACTCTCTCATTAATTTCTGTTAAATTTCTGTGAAATTGTTACTCAATCATTTGACTTCTAACCTTTGGGTATCAATATATTATTACTTTCTTGGCAGAATGACAGACATATGCAGTGTCATTACATGAAGAATTAATTATATTCCACAACGGCAAAGGCTACTTCAAAAATAAATTTTTAGGGGGCACCACCTAGTCGTGATCTCAAATAAAGTTACTAACAATCGCACAAAATTTTTATCATCAAAATATTGTACAAAAATAGAAATATCCTTGCAAATGGTAAACCTGAAATGGTAAAACCAACCAATAGAAAAATTTTCTAAACTGATGACTTAAGAATGCCGAGTATATTAATATAAAATGAAGTAGTTTCGTTGAGTAGTGTCCACTGAGTTTATACAAATGAGACATAATTTTATCAAATTCAGTCCTTTCATGTTTTTCAATGAAATAACTTTTTTATATATATAATTCCTTGTTTTTTGTTGGGAATTCTGATAGTTTTTAATTTATTTTATGATAAATATATGTATTTTAGATCAAATTAAATAACACATTTGGATAGGAAAGAGAGACAGATCTTTAGATCATATACATGTTTTCAAATCAACATACATTTGTGAACAAATGTAAATCCAACTCATATTTGTGCTGGCAAATACAAATTTTTAGGTCTTAGAAAATAAACAATTAATTTGTGTATGTTGAATTTTAATTATAAATTTATGTTTCAGCACTAATGAAGTCAGACCGATGACTTTGGGTAGCAGCAGTGTTAGTGAACTATCAACCCCTTTAACAGAAGGGTCATATTCTGAATTGGCATCACCTGCTAGCTCAGAGGACACAAATAACATTCCAACAATTAAAAATGTTGGTGAGAGAATAGATATCATTAAATATGCAAACCAAGAATGGAGAGGAGATACCACAAAGGCTGTTAACATGTTAAAGGTGACTAGTAATTTTATTTAATCAATTATGTGTGAAAAAACACTAATGATAAAAACAAACTTAAAATTAATTTAACTGTTGCAACACTAAAGTTGTAAGTATTTTTGGAAAATAAAACTATGTGCTTATCATGTATTGTTTATTTTATCATCATTACACGTTTACAACAAATATATAAATATGTAATTAAAATATAATTTTAGCAAATGTACAACAATCCTTCAAATGAAAATATATATTCTGCAGGGGTACTATGAAATTCCTAAAAGTATGAACCTTCATTATCTACGACATATAAGAGGTGATAACTATTGTGGAGTGAGAGCAGCAATTGTCCAATTATTGACTCAAGGTTTGTCACTACCAAGTGGTTCAAGAACATATGAGTCACTTTTTCAATTAGCTAACAGTCCCAGTTATTCCTGGATACGAGACTGGACGTTTGCTGGTCGCCTCTCATATCAAGGAAACAGTGTGTTCTTTGGCATGCAGACGTGTCTTAATTGCTTGGATAATTTAGTAAGTGTTAACTATAGTAATGATATGACTTGAATATTTATATTTCACAAGTTATAATGTGTGAAACTGACTCCTGAATTCAATTTGTTCCTATTTTGACACAGAGAAAAATTAAGAAAACCAGTCCCTTATTCAGATAACCAAAATTTTAAACAGAGAAACAACAATATATCTTAATAAGCATAATACAAATTTGTTAGACAATGCTTTGACTTGAACTCTTCTAAATTAATTAGAACATATCATTGGACTGCATTTCAACAAACAATACACAGTATTTGTTTGAATGCAGCCCAGAGGTGGCTGCTAATCTGAAGAGATCCTAATGTAAAGATGAAATGTTAACAAATTTCTATTTTGATATAAGAATATATATATATATAATTGCAATATTGTTATGGAGAGGACAGAGAGATAGGTTGTGGATTACCTGAAAGAGAAGTGCGGTGTCATCATAAGGAGCTGATGGTATTTCTTCAAATTTGAAGAAATACCTTCAACTCCTTGTGGCGACACTGCACTTCACTTTCAGGTAAGCCACAACCTATATATATATATATACCGAGAACTATTTATTGAACAACTACACCAGGAAAGACTTCAATCTTTGAGAATATAATAAATTTGTATTTTGTTTATTAAACTTTTTATTCCAACTTAATTGACCATTAAGATTTGTATTGTATCTTTCAACAATGTCAGATAATTTTTAATTTATAAATGCATTATATATATATAAAATTAAAACAATTGGTATGGAAAGGAAAGACGGGGGTCAATGGCTTACCAGAAATCATTGAGGTCCGTTGTTAACCCGTTGGCCAGAAGAAAGTTCTTCAAATTTTCAGCTTGCACACACTGTGATTCTTTCTGGAGGAGGAGGCTAATGCCTCTGAAAATTTGAAGAACATTCTCCAGTCCCAAATGACAACACCAGACCTCAATTTCAGGTAAGCCATTCTCTTTTTAATTTCCATACTAATTATTTTGACAATGTCACATCCTTATTCACACACACACATATATATATAAATTATAAATACATAATATGTAGATAATATGAAAAAGTCAAAATAAATAACGTGAATATGAAAAAGAGAGAGATTAATGGCTTATCTGAATGACCATGATATAATAGAAGAAGAAATTCAAATGTTTGGAGGTTTCATTATCCCTTCTCGGGAGACAGGATTGTTCACACCTTCTGTTAGCTCATGGCTGCAAAATTGTATGCTATCTTCCACTGTCATCATTAGCCACTTTCAGGTAAACCATGAATCCATAACAACCATGCAAATTTTAAATATTAACTTTGTGGAATACATATTTTAAAAAGATTAAAGGATTCCCCTGTGAATTGCATGAAGAAATGCTTCTCAGGTTTCCACCCAGGTAATTCTGGTAAACAGAAATGTTTTGATGGGTACCACTGCTATCATCTTCAGCCTGGGATATGATGGCGTCTCTGTTTACCAACATTACCTGCTTGGAAACCTGAGAAGCCTTTGTTCATACATATTTAAATTTTGGTAAGCCATGTTTTCTGTATTTCTTTCCTATGCTAATTTAGGATAATGAACTGAGAAATTTTTTAATGTATTATAGTTTAGTTTTTGTATAATTTGATATAACAAGATCTACTATTTATGAAAATTCTATTAAATTTTTTTAAAATGTTGTGTGCTTAGAGGTGCATGTGTATTTTTCTATATTACACATGGAATTATTTCATATATTTTCTTGAATGGAATTTCTGTAGTTGGGTATAAGAAGAATTAATATGGTATTAGGGACATAGCATTGCAAAATTTACCCAGCTAATATTATTATTGCTCTTTTTTGAAGTAAGAAGACCAAGACTGATGCTAATGAGTTTACTCATAAAATGATACCAAATCCAATTTGAAACTGGTAATATGCACACAACACAGTTCTTAGTGTGTCTTAACTATAAAGTTGGAGAAAACTTGTACCAGATAGCATACATTCCTTGTTTCAAGTTTAGCCTTGTAAGTTGATTAGCAAAAGTTCTTTAACTTATTGAAATTATAAGAATTTGAATTTTTAGAATAAAGTTTTTCTTTATTAAGAATATTTTATTTGCATTATTTTATGGAACAAGGTTATATAAATTAGTTAATAGGCCAGAAACTGATTTATCCCATTTAGGATTGGTTGAATTTTTGTACACATGAATGTTCCAAGGACAATTGAGATGCTGATAAATTAGTTTTTGATTTAACTTCAATGATAGTTATTCATTATAATCTGTATAGAAGACATTTTCCAGTTACAGCGACACCTCTAAAACCAGCAACATATTTCACAATGTTAAAATACAATTTACAGATTTATTAAATTAATAACATTGCTAAAATTTAAGAATAACTTTGAAAAGTTAAGTTTAATCTATTATTTGATGTTGAAATAATCTGAAATATCAACACAATTTATCCTTTGTGTTAGGCTTTAGCAAGGAGTGAACAAAAATTGCAGATGTGATAACTGACTTATATACAAATTCTCTCAATATTGGCACTAGAAAAAATAATTTTTTTACGTCATGATGTGTAATGAATATTCAGTGGTTAGCTCAAATTACTTACATTTTTTATAGATTGAGTATTTAATGCACAAGTAGCTAATTATTTCATTTGTGTGTTAAATTACTCTAAGTGAGTATTTTATGGTAACTTCGTCATTAATATTTGATTATTGAGTGGTCACCCTGCATTTCATTAGATTTTTTATTATTAATTTAGCTCACATTTGAATAATATTCTGTCATTTCTTATCTGAAAGATTGGTAGATATAAATCATTTTCTTCATGCACAACATAATAAAATATTGTCCCTGGGTTACAAATGTAAGATAAAATGTTGCTTCCTCTTACAGTCAAATCATTTATCAAGTAAAGCAAATGGTAGAGAAGAAGCAGTAGTAGATTTGCTCAACTGCAATCCATCTCTTGACCTGCATGTGCTCGAAGCTGTTAAACTGCACATGCTTCTTCAAGCAATTAAACTTTATGAAGCAAGTGTCAAAGGAGATGACATTCCACTATTTGCATTGCTTATGTTCTCAAGAGATTCATCTGCATCACCAAAAGCTTTTATGAAAAACCATTTGTGTCAAGTAGGTGATTCAGGAGGCTTAGAACAGGTAATAGCACAGTGGTTTGAAATACAATTAAGTTCTACTTTGATATATTCCATGAAGAAAGTCACTGAACTGAAACTAAGTTAATGAATATAATTACTTTAATATAAGATATCAACTAATGTATATAGTTTCTGCAAATTTAATTGATTATTATATTTTCGGGTCACTTCATATTCTCTAATGAAATGATCACATTTTTTCAACATGGAAAACAAGACAATATAGGACAACTTGTAGCTTTCATGTAACTTGTTATAAAATAAGCAAATTATATAGTACATTCATTGTATTTTCAGATCGAGATGTTTTTGCTTGGGCATACATTGTCAGTGGCACTGAAAGTGATCCGTCCTTCTGCATTTGGAACAGAAGAATTCACATGCTACTTTTCTGATAGTGACTCTGTTACTCTGCCAGAAGTTGTTCTCATTGCTGAAGATGATCGTCATTATAACATATTACTTAATTAAATTATGCAAAATTACTGTGTTGAAAAATAATATAAAGCAATAACACACACTACTGTATTATTACGTGTTTTACAGTCTTACAGCTTGAGATGATGGATATTGCACTGTGGCCTTTATCATCAATTCAGGTGTTGTAAATTGTAATAAAATTGCATTTATTTGATACATAATATAAGGTTATTTAAATATATTTTTAATTTTATTTAAATACATGGCCTATATGCATTAACATGCATGCAAGACAATGAGCTATTGTTGTATATAAATAAAATATTGTTTCCAATAATGGAAAACATAACATACATTTATCTTGACTACTATGGTTAAGTTGATAGTTTGTTACAGTTTTGAATTCAAGAGAGACAATTACCCAATTGGGTGCTCCAAGAGTTTCAAATATTGAATACATTTACTGAGCAATGAAACCTGGAATTCAAAAGTCAAATTATCTTAAGAAGATTGACATCACAAAACGTAAGTTATTTAAAAAGAATAAAGGGATTGAAAAGGAGTGCAGAAATCAAGCTGTATAAAAATAAAACATTAAAAGTATAATAAATGTGAACATACTGTTTAATATATATTTTCAAAATACTACTTCAAAGTGTGGAGGAAATTTAATATGACCATTGCTTCCACAAATGAATGCCCTGCTGTTTAATTGCTGCACTTCGTCTTCATCTGAATAGCTTTTGGTATACCTTAACTGCATGAAATACCATTATTCTGAATAAAAATGTTCAAGCAAAAACATTTTTTTTGTTACATACTCTGAAACTTAAATAATCTTAATACTCTTGGCACAAATGCAAAGTCATTAAGTGATATTAAACAATTATAGTAGACAAAATTATAAACTTGTTACCATCAATCAAACTTATAATTATTTGGATGCTACACTGTTTAAAAATATTGTCAAGTTTTGGTTTCATTAAACAATAATAAAATTTAAATGAGATAATTCCCAGAAAAAAATGGTAGTTGTGATGAATTGAAATGTGTCATGTGAAAATGTTAGTGCATGTAGAAGCCACCATATTCTAAAATTTATAGTTTCCACACTAGTATGTAGTAACATAGTAGTGTTTTAGACAAGGACCAGATTTTATGATCCAAATAAATAGTTTTGTTTTTACAAATAAACAAAGTATGAAAATATTTAATATTTTGTCAATTACAATAATTATGTACATTCAATACAAATTGCACAAATCAAGACCTAACTTAAAAGTTCTGTCTTAAATTAATCATGTAACTTTTAAAAATGGCACACAAGTCTATTCATTTGGTGGAGGCCCAGATTAGGAAACTCAGTTCGGGCATTGACAATTCAATTTGATGTAAATTATATAAAAATGGCAAATAAAACAGATAAATGCAATATAAAAAATAATGATTTACCAACTATCATTGTAGATTTTTGTCATGTGTTGCTGGATACAAATCCAAGTTACAAATTAAAAAATTTAATTATTTAAGTTAACAAGGTTTTTTTCTCATTACCAATTATGCTGTCTTCCACCAAAGCCTCAAATGTGCCAGGGAAAAGAGAAATTCTAATTTTAAATTATTTGTAAAAAGCTTTAAACACATTAACTGTAAGACGTTAATTTACATATTTATTGAATTATATTGTATATTTATTTTCACATCCCAAACATACTTTCATAACTATTAGATCACGCAAAAAGAATCCAAAATTTGGATTCCTCGAATTACATATGGCAGATTAAAAGTATATTAGCATCTACAAGCAGATTATTTTCTGCAAATATTGGAAAAGAATTGATGAAAATTTGTTTCAAGTTAAAACTGTGTAAAATGAAAATTTTAGGTCTGTTTTGAAAGTTAAAATAAGAAAAATAGCCAAATACAGTCAAAATAATATATATTTATATCATAAATTCTTTTCTCTGTATTTTTTCTTCTTATTAAAACTAATTACTGTAAAAATTAACACTGAAAACAGGAAACATTTTCATTGTGTATAAAAAAAACTATACATATTATGCAAAATTTAATGCTGGCAGTGGGAATGTATGCTGGACAACTTTATAGTTTTACATTATGCAGAAATTTATAAAAGAAATATAAAATAAAATATTTGTTCTTTCAATAAGGATCATACATGTGGCACCACGACATTCATTATAGGCATACATAATATAGTAATACAATTACCCAAAAGTGGGCAACAATATCACCTCATGTGGTTTGATTATTAGATATGGTACCAAACATTAGAACTTTCTCTTGTAACACCATATCATTATTAAATGAAAATTTTGAAGAAAATGTATTTACCACACTCACTGCACATGTATTACCCTAATTGAAATGGATCCAATTATTGAATAGAAGCAAAAATACTTCCCTTCGATAATGTTAAACCTAAATCTGTTTAGTGCTGCAGTGTTCACAATATGGAATTTCACGTTGATAATATTGTAGTATGTAGGTGGCATAATGTCCCAAAGAGAAAAAATTCACTAAAACTCTAGGTTTGTTTACTTTTGTGGGATGGAATACTATTCTAAGACAATAAGTTCAGTATAATAATATGATGAAATAACATTACTACACTAAGTGAACCATTCAGGTCAATCACAATTTTGGCTTCTGAATTTATGCAATGTCAAAAGATGGTCAAAAGGGCATTTTCTATAATATATAAACATGTTGTATTCGCAGTCAAGAAATGTTACAAATAAGATTAATACTTTCCTGTACAAAGAATAATGTAAATATTTAAATATGAAGTCAAATTTCAAATTCTTTCCACATGATATACAAGACAAGGTATAACAGAACTAAATGGTCTCTGTTAATACCTTTATAAAAACTTTAAACCCAAAATGAATTGATCTGTGGAATGGTCAGCATCTCTCTTCCTACATATGTTCACACAAAATGATACAATTAAATTCAAAAACTAATAATATAAATCTGACTTTTAAAAGCTAGCAAGATAATTGCCTGAATTCAGCATATCATAGATTTTCTAAAAATTAATTTAAATATTCCCATAAAATTTATTTCCAAATTATACAGCTACAACTAATAAATATGCATAACATTTTTTAAATTATATGAGGTGCATAAAGTAGTGACTCAATTTATAGCAATGTATAAATTGCTGGAACTATTCTCAGGTTTCCAACAGTGTGGTTGTGTGAAACAGAGCTAGCTCCACCACCTGATGATGGCAGAGCAAGCTGCCGGAACACTGTGTTTCACACAAGATATAAACTGGGTACTTATAACTTGTGAATTCGCAAGATTTATTCACCACATAACTTCACCTTCAAAAAGTTCGAATAAGCAAAAATATGAGTTATGCATTCCAATGAAGGTTGTGAACAGAAATTTAGAATACTTTATTGACAATAAACATCAAAATTTAATTACCTGCTTCAAAAAACAATTTTCAAATGCATACAAGGAAATGATTTAGATGATTGGATTGGTAAAAATTACAAAAATAAATAATGTCAAACACATTATTATTATTAACAATTTAAAAGTTTAAGTAATCATAGCATTATGGAATTTTCAAACTTCATCACTAAGTGGCCAAAATTTGAGATAATTTGTCTTTAAATTTGTGTCTAATAAGCTAATATTATAAAATAAATTATCAGAACTGCTATAAATATTTGTAAGAAATCGAAGCACAATTATACAGAAACAATACACACTTGTAAACTATTTTTATTTCTGTAGATGAATGATTACAAAACTTAGTTTCTTTGTGACAAAATAATAATAATGTGTAACTGAAAAATGAGTGTAAATAATTTTAATGAAATGTGAAAATTAACATTCCATACCTCAAAAGGGTGCCTTATGATTGGGCAATAGTGAGATATATTTCTTTTATTTCAAATATATTTATTAATCAGTAGTATTCTTATTTGTTTTAGATGTGTGATAGATTGAACATTTATGTCTTGTACAGGCCATGTAGTTAAATGAATTTCCATAATTATTTTCTCACTTATCTCCACAAAATGAAAAAAAAAGACAGTCATTAATAATGTATATGAGTTGATGAAATTACTTTGGGAATCCAAGTACATATTTTTTCTGCACACTTAGTTAATATTGTTATATAATTTAAAACATATACTCAATACTGAATAATGTAATTTCATCATGGAATATTCTCAGGGTCTTAAGGAGCATTAATAGTTTAACAAAATTAATTTTATAATTAGCAAAAAATAATTTTATAGTTATTTTGACTTACTTTATAAGTTTGAGCCACTTATAGTGTTCAAAATTAATTAACCAATATGTGTTACATGTGATGAATGTTTAGAAACATATAAATGGCATGTGCAATTGTTAACAATGATATAGACGAGTATAGATGAGAATATTAACTGAATTATTAAAGGAATAGCTGATACTATAAGCATATTTGATTTTTTTTAAATAGGTAAATGAATACTTAAGATACTCGAAAACAATATAAATATTAGTAAATACAGTAGAAATTCAAAATCTTATCACAATAAAATAAAACAATAACAACAATTCTTGTTGCTTGTAAATCCTAACCTTCAGTTGTCAGTATTACACAATGTACAATGAATACAAAATAGTTGTGAGAAATTCTGTAAAGCCTTTGTATTTAAAATGTAAATGTTTCAAGATTTTAAAGCAAATGTAAACTAAATTCAGGAAATATAGGATTTAATAATTTTGTCAATGTAAGCAACAAATTGCTTAAGGTGAAAATTTCTACCTGTATTTGTTGTTGTTGAAAGAGTAACAAAATATCTCAAATTTTGTTGTGAAATTTGAAGTTTATTTTCTCACAGAAAAAATATATTCTTTTTTAAAGCATTAGATAAACTGTAATAAAACAGTTGATTTCAAAGTTGATTTTGTATTTATAATGTGAATTGAAATAAAATTAAAATTGTTTCTTGTTTTTATATTTTTCCCAAATCAATAGTTCTAGTAGAATGAAATAAAGTTTGATGGATGAGTAAATGAAACTTTCTTAGCACATCTTCAAAACCATCAATATACCAACAATTTATTATGCTGAATAGTTAGTTGTCACACACATGCTGAGGAATTGGAATGGTATAATGGCTTGGTTTGTGGGTGGTCACATAGACATGATTTTATGTTCTAGAAACTCATATTTTAATTTGTTCATTCAAAGACATTTTTACAGTGTAATTTCATCCTGGAATATTCTCAGGGACATAGATCTGTGTCTAGTACTGTCAATTATTTTTGGTTTTATTAGGAATTCTAAGGTACTTGATTTTTTAATAAAAGAAATGTCTAAAGAATAAAAATAGAATGGATTGTCACTGTGCATTCCCTTGTCAAATGGTTTTAGTGAAAATAAAAGAACAATCTAACAAATTTTCACACAAGACATTTCATTATGATATCTAAACAAGTTACCTCTCACAGTTTTAAACAACAGCAATTTGGACAAAAATTAGCTAGTCTAAAAACTAAATGAAGTAGGTATTGAAACAGATCAACTGATACATGATAATTTATTTCAAATCTGGCTGTCTCTCCTTGTAGTAAAATACAAACAAACGTAAGACATTTATTTGGTAAAAAAATACTTTTATACAACATACAATACTTTTATCTTTTAGCACTGCCACTATATTTGATTCATTTTTGAATATTAGCATCAAATGTTTAATTTGTTACAAAAAGTCTATAAAATGAATAACTATTACCAATTTATATACAATATCCTTTCTTCAATGAAATCCTAAAATTTGGCTGGAAAAAAATGTGATTTCATAAATTGTTGATAAGTCTGAGTTCAGGCCTATCAACTGATAGAGAAATACTCGAACCTGACCAGGAGTTGACAAGGATAGCTCATTGGTAAGAGCACCGTGTATAAAGAGGAGGTCCTGAGTTTGACACCCTGTCCAGTAGAGATTTTTCTGTATTAATCCAATAATAAACCATTAATAAAATTATAGTTTATTAGCATTATTGGAAAAATTTTTTCCTAATTGTGCTTACAAAATGCTTAGCAATATTTATTTTAAAGCTCTTGTACCAATCTGCTATATGTATTCTACGTTCAACTTTTTCTTCCAAAGTCAACTGAGCTTCATGTTGAAGCAAAAATGGCAATTCATGCCAGTTTTTCAAATAAATCAATGGTGCATCATACTTCTTCAAAAGTCTTAGGGGCGATACTAAAGATGAGTCACAATTTCCTGGTGTCATCACATCTTCTACCACTGGCACACTTCCCAATGACAAAGCTTCATAAATCCTGTAACATTCACTGTTCTTTCCCACTGGACTCAGTGTTAAATCAGACTTCAACAATGCAGTCATGTAAATTTTAAGTGTTTCTTTAGTTTCCATAGGTGACCACCTGTAATTCAAGCCCTCAGTTTTCTCTCAAATAATGATATTAAATATAAATTAGCACCAAATAGGAAACAATACTAAAACATTTACTTTGTTAAATAAAGTAACATGAGGAATGGATCATTCTGAAAGAGGACAACTGCTCTGAAAATTTTTATTTATGTATTGTATCCGACATAGTAACCAATCTGCATTCAAAGGAAAGCCATGCTAATGGGTATAATATATTTTGAGTATGTTCTTTATATATATATATATATATGTACAATGATAGGAACTATAATTTGGTGAGGAAGGATAAAAATAAATAGAACAGTGGGAATATGCTTTATGTGAAAGATTACACACACAGATATATATATATATATATATATATACACACACACACACACACAATATTACGAGAATCCATTAAGGAATTGGAACTAATTTGGTGACAAAGTCACATTCAAACTTGGATAGTGAGGAAGGATAGAAATAAATAGGAGAAATAGGAGGATTACGCATTTATGTGAATTTATATGCATTCTATATATAAATAATATTAGTATGGAAAGGAAAGGGAGATAGCTTGCTTTATCTGA